>CM060684.1:117889913-119250747 GCA_030686995.1 Artemisia argyi
CCGCTACCTGGAGTTCGTTGGGAATGCTTCCTTAATACAAATATGGGATGCCATCAGATACAGATGGCAAAAGAAGATGAAGAAAAAACAGCCTTTCATGTAGACAGAAGCTCCTACTGCTTCAAACGCATGCCCTCCGGTTTACGGAACACCGAAGCTACCTACAATAGGCTGATCCGAAGGGTCTTCGAAAAGCAGATAGGGAGGAACCTGAGAATTTACGGCGGATACTTAGTCACCCAGAGCAAGACAAAAGAAGATCTCCTTCATGATGTAAAAGAAACCCTCATGCAACTAAGGAGAATCAACCTAAAGCTAAACCCAATAATTTGTTCTTTTGGCATTGAAAAGGAAGGGTCAAACGAACGCCCGTTTGAAAGGCAAATGATTAGGAGCAATCCAATCAATGAAGCAACCTCCTCGGAGATGCAAACGCAAAGAACGCAAGGGAGGACTCAAAACTTAGAAAATGACTTGGAAACAGTAAAAGCATTCTTGTCAAAGGGTGTCAACAGATCTTCATATCTCTACAAGGTCCGCAATGAAGTCATCGACAACTTATCCTATCAATGGAACAAGGAAGCCGAAACATCCTTCCAAAGATGGAAGAATTTCATGGAGATCTTGCCAACAGTTGTACCCCCAACCAGAGGAGAGGTGTTGTTCCTACACATAGCAATGTCCCCTGATGAGATCGGTGCCATGCTCTTCGTAGAAAGAGACGACTACATATACCAATATATTTTATGAGCAGAGCCTTACCGTATGTGGAACAAAGCTACACAGCATCAAAAAAGCTAATCCTAGCCTTGATTCACGCCACAAGACGTCTCCGAAAGTATTTCAAGGATCACCCCATCAGAGTATTCACGGATAAGCCATTTGAAAGGATATTCCTGAACCCTGAGGGAACGTGGAGAATGGTCAAATGGGCTAAAGAATTGGAGGAATATGATATAGAATAAGGAGAAAACGATCCTTTCGAAGGACAAAGTAATGAACCAGCTGAAACATGTGAATCGAGTATGTCCTCCAACAAAAAAGTTTTTCACGCCAAACAAAAGGAAAAACACCACATATATGATACAAGGACGCGTTCGGTCCCACACAATCAAGAACGTCTCGAACCCGGAATGGAGCAGCAGGCTTCGACAAAGTAACAAACCTTTCACGCTCCGAATTGCAGGCTCCACAGCAATATGCTGCCCATTCAAGTGCAAGCATAATAAACAAGGAAGCTTCCTGGAACATACTTTGAGGAAGAATATGTGGAACAAGTCAAAAGTAGCAAGGCTTACGCGTCAATAATCCTCCTTCACCGTACGAATGACTTGCCATATCCTTCGTAAGTCCTAGTACAAGACTTGCAATTTTCTCTTATTATGTATTAAACTCTTCTCTTTCGGGAAAAAAGCATTAATGGTAGGTGTCTTAGTGTTCATTTGTATAAATGATGTAATCCTCCCCTGCCCACTTAATGATATCACATGTTTCCCTCGAATCTTTCGTTACATATAACAAAAAAGATTTGCTCAGCCAAGTAATTAGAAGTTCAATGTTCGAAGGTTGGTACAAGCTACTTATATCTTGTATGCTATTAAACATCCAACACAATTCACATTAACTTTCCCAAATAGTCTTGGGGTATGCAAAGCCCTTCGCACTTAATGGATGGAGACAGAGCGGGTCGCAACCCTCTATCAGCAATTAAATTATACGATTGCTCTAAAATCTTGGTTCAAAATACACACAATAAGGCTCCTTGTTCTAAGCCTTAGGATGTATATTAACGTTTAATTAATAAACGATGAAGAGAAAAACATATAAGCAAAGATGGGAATCACACCCATTAATATTAATCATTACTAGTACGCAACATATACGTTGTTCAAAAGATGATAACTATTGTCTATGTTCAACACAAACATAAATTGTTCAGAATATACAGGCATAACCCAAACAGCATAAATAAACATTGTTTTAAAAGGGTACACACCACCCTTGGAGTCAAATTACTGCAAACACTGAAGCCTTCACTTACTAGGAGACTTGGGCTTTTCTTGTTGAACTTGGGATGCCTCAGGACTGGCTTTGCTACGGGAAGATTCTTTTGTCAAATCAGCCTTCGGAGAGGGAGGCTGCACAGCAGAACTTTTGCCCGGAGACTGGGGCTTCTCAATGACCACCTTCGGGGATGAGGACTTCTCAGGAGTTGCTTTCACAGATGCAGCTTTCATATGAGTATTCTTTTTGCTCACAGACGATGGCTTCACCCTATGCGGGTTCTTCAAAAGAAGCGTCTCAACTGAAGCCATTGGATCCTTGGTAGCGTCAACGAGGAAGGGGTACTCTGTAGTTGCGAGGAGGTTGCTTGCATTATCATACTCTACCTTGTGAGTGGCACGGTAATAAGTTACCTTAGATAAGTCCACAGGCTTTCCAGTCGCAGCAATTTCCTCCAAAGTAGTGCATTTCCCATGATAGATAGCAGCATTAACAACATCACCTATCATTTTCCCTACCTCATCGTTGTGATATAACTCCATGGCTATGTATGGAATGACCTTCGATACAACAGCAGCCCTTTCTCTTTTAAGCGCATTATACTTGCGCTTGAGGCCATCGAGATCTTCACGAAGCTTGATCTCCAGCTCACCCAGCCTCGTCCTCTCTTCCTCGAGATTCCCGCATTTGATCTCAAGCTCAGCAATCTCTTCCTTGTAACCTACAACCTTTGCCTCCTCCTTTCGGAGCTTCTTACATTCTGTCTTCACTTTGTTCAGATCCTTCTCCAACCCTGCAATATCAGAACAAAGGTCTTGTACAAGGGGATTATGCTCAATATCCCTCAAAGCCTCTTCACACTTGGCTTGAACCTCTACAAACTCTTGGTCCTTCTTCTTCTCTCTTGCCACGATCTAATCCATCTTCTCCCTAGCAGAAGCAAGGGTCCGTACCACCTCCCTTGTTCGAGAATTGACATGATTGTCCAACACAGCTTGCCTTGTATAACTTTTGTCGTGCAGATCACACAACTCCTCAATGGGCATGTTGGTTAGCACAGACTTCCAGATTGGGGGTAGTGTGCAAGGCAAGGCGATGGCAGGCCGAAGCATCAGGAAGCTCTTTGGTATTAGGAAGACCTGAGGAATATACAATCAATTAGAAGGCATGTACAAATATTCTGGTTCAATTAGTAGCACATCTACTTACCATGGATGTCTCCATCCAATGCTTCAGCATCCTTCTTGGTAATGACCTGACCTTTCTAACTGGTGTTCCTGGAAGGAGGTGTTGGTAGAATCAATTTCCTTTTGGGAGTAGCCTTTACTGGTTTGGCACTCGTACCCTTGCTGTCTCAAACCCTGTCAGCTATGCCAGACGATGAGCCAACGATGGTCACCTGGTCAACCTCGGAGAGAGGGTCATCGGACTCAGAAACATTCTCCACCAACTGTGAAGTCTCCTCTGCAATCACTATGGCTTCAATTTTTTCTCTGGTTTGGAAGGCTGCATGGAAGCTATGGGCTCCACCATTTGGGCATCGTCTTCCTGATTATTAACTGACACGGAGGGTGAGCCAACCCCATATCTGACTTCCTCAGGATTCTTTGGAAGGAAGCTCGTCTCCCTGGCACCATCGGCAACAACAAAGTTTCGGAAAGACATTCCTGCAAACCAAAAGAAAGAAGATAAATATCATCAGATAAGTTGTTCAAATTTATTTAAATAAAAGTGTACATACTTTTTCCATCACAAACTATTTCAGGCTTCATGGGGGAACCCTCCCAATGGTCAACAATACCAACCATGTAAAGAATGGGCTCGGGGAAAGACTGAACATTCACTGGATGGCGAACAATACGCTGATACAATGGATACCAAGTCCACATATTGGTGACACCAAGTCTTACCCACGTCTCCTCTTTCTCTTTAGCTCCCCCGCTAAACCAGGAGGAGTGGGACACTAACCCCTAGCGGTTACCATCTCTCTCAAATGTGTAACCACTCTCCAGGACCATTTTCTTCACCTATAAATAGTGCTGGACGATGACAAATCTGGTATGCAATCTCTCTCACCTTACTTTACTACGCTTACAGTTAAACTCTCATACCAATCACTTATTCACACACCGGAGGTGGTTCACAGGGCTCAACCCTGCGTAATCACTTAACGTAGTGCTTTAGTATTTCTTATTTTAGGTTATATCCAAGTTTGGCGTAATCACAACACCCCTCATTTCCTTTGATCACCATCGAAGGCCTGGTAGTGCAAATTATTGTACAATCAGATATTATGGACTTTGATGATCTCTACAACAATTTAAAGGTGTATGAGCATGAGATAAAGGGTAACAAAGGTTCAAGTTATCATAACATTGCTTTTGTATCTTCTGAAAACAGAGGCAGTACTTCCACTGAAAGTACTGCTTACCCTGTCCAAAGTACTGTTGAAGAGAAACAACACCCCTGTACAACCATGGTCACTACCACTTCATCACCATCAAACAACAGCAACTCAGATGATGTTCTATGTTCATTCTTTGCTCAACAAGCCATTCTACCTTTTACATATCAAGAAGATGTCTTGAAAATTGATGATGATGCTCTAGAAGAAATTGACATAAGATGGCAGGTTGCCATAATCACTGCAAGGATCAAGAAGTTCATGAACAAGACAGGGAGAGGTATTGATTTTAAAGCTAAGCAGGGTATAGCATTTAATAAATCTAAGATTGAATGCTTCAATTGTCAAAAGACTGGTCACTTTGAAAGGGAATGCAAGTTTGCAAAGTATCAGGCAAACAGAATGATTGAAAAACCCAATGTAGAAAGAAAGGAGGTTCCTATTACTGAACCAAAGTCACAAGCTTTGGTGGCTCAAGAAAATCTATCAGAGGTTGACTGGAGTAATGAATTTGATGATGAACCAGTAACCTACTCTATGGTTGCATTGGAAGAGGTTGATTGGAGCACAGCTTTTGATGAGGAACTAGGATATGCTGCTTTGGAATCAAGAGATGGTCTAGGAAGCTTTGATTGGAGCATGGAAAGTGAGGAAAAACCTGATCATCTTGCTATGGTAGCTACTGCAACAAGTTCATCTACTATCTCTGAGGTATGTTCTAAATGTAGTAATTTTTATCAAAAGTTGCTTAAAGAATATGAAACTGAAAGAGATAATTATAGAAGGGCTAGGTCTGAGATAGCTGGTTACCAATTGACTTTAGAGTCAATGGAAGCCAAGATAATCACTCATGAAAATAATGAAGTAGCTTGGGCAGAAAAAGATGAACAACAAGATTATCAATTAAAGTTAAGTGAATGGAAGTTAAGATGTAAGGTTTCTGAACTAGAAAAGGTCACTAAAGAAAGTGATGAGTTGTTAGCAAAACTTGCTAGTTGGAAAGAATCAGGTCTGTCACTTGTTAGTTTTGTTGAAAAACAAAGAACCGCAAACACTAAAACTGGCCTAGGTTATGATGATAGTAGTTCGGAAGAAATCCCAACTAGGAAAAAGGAACTAAGTCTTTCAGAAGACACCTCAACTAGTGATGAAGAATTCGTTAGCTTAGAAGAGAACACATCTAGTGATGAGGAATCACCTTGTTCAACACCTCTTGAATTTAAGAAAGACAAGGGATACAATGAAGTTCCTCCACCCATAGGTAGTTCCCAACCACCTAGGACAGATGTTTCTTGTTTTGGAGTAGACAATTTGGAGTTTAGAAAGAAGCTTAAAGGTTAATCTAATTCAAGTCAATCTAGTTCTGAGTCCTTAAGAGAAATTGTTGAGAAACCTAGCGATGATAACAATGGTTCAGGGAGTGATAACGTCTTTCCAAAACAAGTAGTACTTCCAAAAACTTCTCAAAGTACTGTTGATCATTCAGCAGTACCTTCAAGACAATCTTTTCAAAATACTACAAATTTTAGAAAACCTTTTGGAAGAGGATTTGGGAATATGGGTCCAAAGTTATGTTATGTATGCTATAGTCCTCACCATTTGATAAAGGAATGTGACTATCACTCAGAATACTTAAGCAAATTCCCAAAGACCACATCTGCAAACTGATTGTACAATATTTTGCACTACCAGACCTTCGATGGTGATCAAAGGAAATGAGGGGTGTTGTGAATACGCCAAGCTTGGATATAACCTGAAATAAGGAATACGAAAACACTACGTTAAGTGATTGCGCAGGGGTTGGACCCTGCGAACCACCTACGGCGTGTGAATAAGTGATCGGTATGAGAGTTTAAGTATAAGCGTAGTAAAGTAAGGTGAGAGAGATTACATACCAGATTTATCATCATCCAGGACTATTTATAGGTGAAGAAAATGGTCCTGGAGAGTGGTCACACGTTTGAGAGAGATCATGGGGGTGTCCCATGATTTGTGGTAACCTCTAAGGTTTAGTGTCCCACTCCTCCGGGTTTAGCGGGGGTGCTAAAGAGGAAGAGGCAACGTGGGTAAGACTTGGTCTCCCCAATATTGGACTTGGCATTGTTCCGTCCATAAAACTTATCGAGAGATACCCCGGAGGGCTTAATCCTTCGATTGGCGAATTCCCACTTGGTAACTAGATCATTGATGATTACTTTTACGCCAAAGAAAGTTTTCGGAGGCTAGCCAGAGCCTTCGATTATGTAGGTTATGATCAGTCTTGAAGGGATGTCCTTCGAGCTAATAGGAGGGTACATCATCAAGCCCCCCAGTTGAAAGTTATATATGCGTACAAGGATATGTGGCTTTCAACTCAATCATCAAGTGAACTAACCGTGTTAGCTCGTAGGACCCTGCAAGAGAAATTAACGTCGCAAAAAACGCATTAAATGCTCTTAAATACCCTCTAACTAACTTGCTTTATATCTACAGTAGTGATATCCTCGGTAAACAAAAACGTCCATTCAAATTATAAGAGCCCATTGGAATCCGGATAGATAAGCAAGACACGTGTATGGTTATGATCAAAAAAAAGGAGCGGTATAAATGTTTATCACCGCTAACCCTAAATCACTTTTACATATGCGCCAAAAATTACTTTCCAATATTGTGTGCAGAATCCGATCAAAATCCATACATACCATCACGTTTAATTAACCTACGCAAGAAAAAAGGTAAATTTTCTCTTTGTTAAGCTATATTTTTTATCGTAGAAGTATCATTCTTCGTTAACCAATATGGCCAAAAATAACAAATGTAACACCCCCAAAATACCGCAGCGGAAGACTGTGTCACAGGGGTGCTACTTCATAATACAAAGTACAAGTTATAGAAAACGAACTCTAAATGAGACGTTTTGAAAAGTTACCATTCGATTAATGAATTCAAAGTTACAAACATGAGATTCCAAAGTATGATACATAAATGTATACAAAATGTTTTGAATGGTAAATGATAAAAGCGTAAGTCTTCAGAATATGCAGCTTGACTCTAAGTTCCACGCACTAGCTATCGTCTTATAGACCTGAGATAACATGCTAAAGTTTCAACACAATGGTTGGTGAGTTCATAGAGTTTGTCTTAAAACAGTTGAAAAAGCCTTAAGAGAATATTCACACAGCAAAGGCATCGTGAATCCACTCAGTTACAAGTCCCGCCATAAGAGACTTGTAACCTGTGTGTTCACAACCCACTGCTAACATATAGTATAATAAAGACATGTATAAGTTCATCAAGACAATTAAGCAATTAGTAGTGAGTCTCTACTTCATCTCCGAAGACCTCACTTTTATGATGTATCCAACATTCGCAAATGTTAGGATGTATCAAAGACAACTGGGAGTCAATTCCCAAAGACAACTGGGAGCCACTTCCCAAAGACAACTGGGAGTCAATTCCCAAAGACAACTACTAGTCAATAAATAGAATAACGCAATTAAGTATAACGCAGTCATGTATGTAAGCAATCAAGTATAACACAGTCAAGTATAGACGTTTTGAGTATTTGTACAAGTAAACAAGTAGTTGAGCATGTATCCCCCCCAATAGTTAAAACAAGTACGAAAAGAGTAGGGGCTATGACTCACCTTAAGTCTATGTAATGAGAAATGATAGTGCTAGTCGAATCGCGAAAGTCTCTAAGAGCAGCCTATAATAGAACGTTGCGACTTAGGCTTGGAGTAACGTCTAAGAATACGAAGAATTGCCAATATATGTCTTGCATAATGTTCATGATGTAGTACTTAGTATATAGTGTAAGTCTTTGAATATAAATGGTTTATGGAACATGTATAGATTGTATATCTCTTACTACCGTTCGGGCCGACATAATTCAGAAGTCATGGAGTAAACATTCGAGGAGCCAGGACACTTTAACTCGTAAATCCACAACTCGTCTCGACGGCTTACTCAATGAACTCCTCACATGAGGCTCCCTACTATTGTAGTATTTGATAACATATATATATATATATATATAAGCTTTTTGATCTTTAATAGTTATATGGTCTTTAGCCGTGGCTTTGCCGTGACCTTGGTCATTGTTACCATGGTCTTGAGACTCAACCTTGGCTTTAGCCATGGTTGTGGTCTTGGCTTTAGGTCATTAGACCTCTTGGTCTCATCTAATTATAATGATTATATAGTAACTTTGGTCTAAAAATGGGCTGTTAAGAATTTGAAGAAATTTATCACTCAGAAAGCGTTTTCAGGGCTCGAGCTTCTTTGTTCCTGAACGAAAACGTCGTTCCGGACAACTTTCGTGTTTTAACTTTTTGATGAATCGGAGCAGAAGTGGGACTTTCAAAATCATAATTTGATCAGAATGCTATTTAGGCAGATTTGCCGTTTTGGTTTCGCTAACTTCAAATGGTCATAACTTTTGACTCGTGTACTCGTTTTGGGTGATTCAAATTGCTATGTTTTCCTTGTTAAGTCCTCTTTAACAATAAGTAAGTGTCAAATATCAAAGTTATATTATTGTGGTCGTGGTTTTCCATAAAAATCACTAGTTTGCTTGTTTGCTTGTCATAAGTTAACATATGTATACCAATACTCGTTTTATCCATTTTTAAACATCATGAACACAATACAAAGACCATATATAGCATGAAAGAAACATAATAAGCATGAAAATGATATTGAGCAAGAAAGTGTATAAGGGTTTCTTACAACTTTTGGCTTTCACTTAAGAAAGGAAGTCAAGTATAGAACTAGGACACTAAACCTAAGCTTGTAAACCCTTCACCATAACTCTTGTAACCCTTGCTAGCCTTGATATAACCCTTGTGAAAATCATTTAACTTCAGCCCTAGTAACCTTGTGTAGCTCCTAATTCAACCATGGAATCACCAAACAAACTTAAGAACTAGGTAGAGAATACTAAGACCTTGAACTTTGGTATGTAATTTGTAACTTGAAGATCAAAGATGATGAAGCTATGGAATTATGTTGGGAAGTTTTAAATGGTGATGAAAAGAATGAAGAGATGAGTTTCCTTTTATAGTGCAAGTGAGGAGGTTAGCTAATACTTACTTGTGGTTAAAATTGGAACACATGAAGTATAATGAACTAATGGTTAAAAACTAAACACATCTATGCATACTTGGTTGTTCTTAGACCACATACTTTCCTAGGCTTATTATCAAGCCACCAAGGCCACCATATACACGTTCATGGACAAGGGGAAGGGACTAGGTGGATGAATCTTGGCCTTATATAAGTTACGTAGTGAGTTTTGGTCCCGTTAATCGCTAACCGTAAGTTATTAAGTCACGAAACATAAAACCGGGTATCCTAAAAATGTGAAACTTATAAATATGGTTAAACATGTCAATATAGTCCATAATAAAATATAAAATGAGTGGTAGGTTCTATCGGGTGCGAAAACCCTGCTAAAAACTGGAAACACGGGTCTAAAACGCGCAATTCGCGTAAAACGCTGAACTGAAAAACGTAAAATTCCGAAACTTTTGGAATTGTCCTAAAATGAGAGAAAATCATATTTCTATTGTTTATAATGTTTTATGGACATATCGGGATGCTAGAAGGACGTTTAAACCTAAAAGTAAATCTCGGACACGGCTTTGTGATTTTTGCAGAAATGATCCGACGAGCGTCAAACTCTCGGATTATCGTTAAAATAGTTTAACTTACGAGAATATGAAATAAAAATTTCTGAGATGAATAGTGAAAAGTGAATAGTAAAAAGTGAGTAGTAAAAGTGAATAGGAAAAAGTGAATAGTGAAATTTTCGGGAATAAAAGTTAACCTGAAATTGCGAATTGTTACAGTCTCTACCCCTTAAGGAGAACTTCGCCCCGAAGTTCTGTTGATGTTAACTACTTACGATGTGTCTAAGAGAATTCGGGATCTCTAATATAGTGGTGTTCACTCTGATTCGTCTAAGATTCTGGTTAAGGAGTTGTATCGGCTACAATTAAGCCCACTTATTTATAACACATTACTTACATAAAGAAGCGTCCAAATTTATGTAAGTAAGGTCTCATAAACTTATGGTTCGGTGATTTACAGTTTCTTTATTTAACTGAAGAGGCGTCCCAATCCATTTAAATAAGGAGATTCTAAATCATCCTACTTAAGAATTTCCGACACAAAATCCGCCTTCTGAGGCCGATAGTAAGATAATCAAGTCATCAAATCCCTAAAGCTAAGCAATAATATTATTTAACTCAAATCTTGTGTCTCATCAAACAAGAACTGTCACAAGATCAAGTTAAATAATTAGTTATTACTGAGCTCCATGTTTTTAATGACCAGGCTAATCTCTGGGGCTCCTTATAATACTAAAGTCACATCATCTAACAGCGTGGAACTAAACCAACAACTACCAAGAAGCGTATGTGTATGTAGTGTGTGTAAGGCAAATAAAGAGGAAGGTCCCAACGTATATAGCAGTTATAGTCTAGGCACTAAATGCAACCTAGTTCTCTATAACCAAGGCTCTGGTACCAATCTGTAACACCCCCAAAATACCGCAGCGGAAGACTGTGTCACAGGGGTGCTACTTCATAATACAAAGTACAAGTTATAGAAAACGAACTCTAAATGAGACGTTTTGAAAAGTTACCATTCGATTAATGAATTCAAAGTTACAAACATGAGATTCCAAAGTATGATACATAAATGTATACAAAATGTTTTGAATGGTAAATGATAAAAGCGTAAGTCTTCAGAATATGCAGCTTGACTCTAAGTTCCATGCACTAGCTATCGTCTTATAGACCTGAGATAACATGCTAAAGTGTCAACACAATGGTTGGTGAGTTCATAGAGTTTGTCTTAAAACAGTTGAAAAAGCCTTAAGAGAATATTCACACAGCAAAGGCATCGTGAATCCACTCAGTTACAAGTCCCGCCATAAGAGACTTGTAACCTGTGTGTTCACAACCCACTGCTAACATATAGTATAATAAAGACATGTATAAGTTCATCAAGACAATTAAGCAATTAGTAGTGAGTCTCTACTTCATCTCCGAAGACCTCACTTTTATGATGTATCCAACATTCGCAAATGTTAGGATGTATCAAAGACAACTGGGAGTCAATTCCCAAAGACAACTGGGAGCCACTTCCCAAAGACAACTGGGAGTCAATTCCCAAAGACAACTACTAGTCAATAAATAGAATAACGCAATTAAGTATAACGCAGTCATGTATGTAAGCAATCAAGTATAACACAGTCAAGTATAGACGTTTTGAGTATTTGTACAAGTAAACAAGTAGTTGAGCATGTATCCCCCCCAATAGTTAAAACAAGTACTAAAAGAGTAGGGGCTATGACTCACCTTAAGTCTATGTAATGAGAAATGATAGTGCTAGTCGAATCGCGAAAGTCTCTAAGAGCAGCCTATAATAGAACGTTGCGACTTAGGCTTGGAGTAACGTCTAAGAATACGAAGAATTGCCAATATATGTCTTGCATAATGTTCATGATGTAGTACTTAGTATATAGTGTAAGTCTTTGAATATAAATGGTTTATGGAACATGTATAGATTGTATATCTCTTACTACCGTTCGGGCCGACATAATTCAGAAGTCATGGAGTAAACATTCGAGGAGCCAGGACACTTTAACTCGTAAATCCACAACTCGTCTCGACGGCTTACTCAATGAACTCCTCACATGAGGCTCCCTACTATTGTAGTATTTGATAACATATATATATATATATATATATATATATATATATATATATATATATATATATATATATATATAAGCTTTTTGATCTTTAATAGTTATATGGTCTTTAGCCGTGGCTTTGCCGTGACCTTGGTCATTGTTACCATGGTCTTGAGACTCAACCTTGGCTTTAGCCATGGTTGTGGTCTTGGCTTTAGGTCATTAGACCTCTTGGTCTCATCTAATTATAATGATTATATAGTAACTTTGGTCTAAAAATGGGCTGTTAAGAATTTGAAGAAATTTATCACTCAGAAAGCGTTTTCAGGGCTCGAGCTTCTTTGTTCCTGAACGAAAACGTCGTTCCGGACAACTTTCGTGTTTTAACTTTTTGATGAATCGGAGCAGAAGTGGGACTTTCAAAATCATAATTTGATCAGAATGCTATTTAGGCAGATTTGCCGTTTTGGTTTCGCTAACTTCAAATGGTCATAACTTTTGACTCGTGTACTCATTTTGGGTGATTCAAATTGCTATGTTTTCCTTGTTAAGTCCTCTTTAACAATAAGTAAGTGTCAAATATCAAAGTTATATTATTGTGGTCGTGGTTTTCCATAAAAATCACTAGTTTGCTTGTTTGCTTGTCATAAGTTAACATATGTATACCAATACTCGTTTTATCCATTTTTAAACATCATGAACACAATACAAAGACCATATATAGCATGAAAGAAACATAATAAGCATGAAAATGATATTGAGCAAGAAAGTGTATAAGGGTTTCTTACAACTTTTGGCTTTCACTTAAGAAAGGAAGTCAAGTATAGAACTAGGACACTAAACCTAAGCTTGTAAACCCTTCACCATAACTCTTGTAACCCTTGCTAGCCTTGATATAACCCTTGTGAAAATCATTTAACTTCAGCCCTAGTAACCTTGTGTAGCTCCTAATTCAACCATGGAATCACCAAACAAACTTAATAACTAGGTAGAGAATACTAAGACCTTGAACTTTGGTATGTAATTTGTAACTTGAAGATCAAAGATGATGAAGCTATGGAATTATGTTGGGAAGTTTTAAATGGTGATGAAAAGAATGAAGAGATGAGTTTCCTTTTATAGTGCAAGTGAGGAGGTTAGCTAGTACTTACTTGTGGTTAAAATTGGAACACATGAAGTATAATGAACTAATGGTTAAAAACTAAACACATCTATGCATACTTGGTTGTTCTTAGACCACATACTTTCCTAGGCTTATTATCAAGCCACCAAGGCCACCATATACACGTTCATGGACAAGGGGAAGGGACTAGGTGGATGAATCTTGGCCTTATATAAGTTACGTAGTGAGTTTTGGTCCCGTTAATCGCTAACCGTAAGTTGTTAAGTCACGAAACGTAAAACCGGGTATCCTAAAAATGTGAAACTTATAAATATGGTTAAACATGTCAATGTAGTCCATAATAAAATATAAAATGAGTGGTAGGTTCTATCGGGTGCGAAAACCCTGCTAAAAACTGGAAACACGGGTCTAAAACGCGCAATTCGCGTAAAACGCTGAACTGAAAAACGTAAAATTCCGAAACTTTTGGAATTGTCCTAAAATGAGAGAAAATCATATTTCTATTGTTTATAATGTTTTATGGACATATCGGGATGCTAGAAGGACGTTTAAACCTAAAAGTAAATCTCGGACACGGCTTTGTGATTTTTGCAGAAATGATCCGACGAGCGTCAAACTCTCGGATTATCGTTAAAATAGTTTAACTTACGAGAATATGAAATAAAAATTTCTGAGATGAATAGTGAAAAGTGAATAGTAAAAAGTGAGTAGTAAAAGTGAATAGGAAAAAGTGAATAGTGAAATTTTCGGGAATAAAAGTTAACCTGAAATTGCGAATTGTTACAACAAATTTGTGATTAAAGAACAAAAATGTACTTTATCAAAAGATGAGTTATGTGCTTTTCTTGAAGATTATCCTATTCCAAAAGAATTTAAGATTATGCTCCCTAGTAAAAATCAAACGATATTTGATGCTCCTGAGGGATATGTAGGTCTTTACACCCATGCCTTTAAGTTGTCGAACTTTAGAATACCAATCCACCCTTTGATTTTAGAGTTTATGCAATACTATCAAGTACACATTTCTAGGTTCAACCCCTTTGGCCTGGCTAAGTTGACAACATTCATTGTGATGTGCAAAGCCTATGGATATGAGCCTACACTAACAGTACTTAGGGGTTTTACGAACTTGTACCTGGGTGGGGATTCGTTTACTTTGGCAAAAAGAGGTGACCCTGATGTTCCAACCATATTGTTAAAGCCCTTTACAAACATAACGGACTGGAAAGGGAGTTTCTTTTATATTCAAGATACAATAATACCTCCAGAGTACCCTGCTTTGGTGAATGAAGCATACAGGTTTGATAAAAAATGTTTCAACGATGAGTTACCTTATACTGTTTGAAGGAATCCATTGTATCAGCCTCTTGTTCATCATCCAGTGAATGTTCAGTCTTTTCCCGAGCCCATTCTTTACATGGCTGGTATTGTTGACCATTGGGAGGGTTCCCCCTTGAAGCCTAAAATTGTTTGTGATGGAAAAAGTATGTATACTCTTTATTTAAATAAATTTGAACAACTTATCTGATGATATTTATCTGTTTTCTTTTGTTTTGCAGGAATGTCTTTCCGATATTTCGTTGTTGCCGATGGTGCCAAGGAGACGAGCTTCCTTCCGAGGAATCCCGAGGAAGTTAGCTATGGTGTTGGTTCACCATCCGTGTCAGTTAATAATCAAGAGGATGATGCCAAAATGGTTGAGCCCATAGCTTCCATGCAGCCTTCCAAACCAGACAAAAAATCGAAGCCAATGATTAAAGAGGAGACTTCTCAGTTGGTGGAGAATGTTGTTGAGTCCGATGACCCTCTCTTTGAAGATGATCAGGTGACTATTATTGTCTCATCTTCTGGCATAGCTGACAGGGTTCGAAACAGGAAAGGTACGAGTGCCAAGCCGGTAAAGCCCACTCCCAAAAGGAAATTGATCCTACCAACACCTCCTTCTAGGAACACCAGTCAGAAAGGTCAGATTATTACCAAGAAAGCTACTGAAGCGTTGGATGAAGACATCCATGGTAAGTATATGTGCTATTGATTGGACCGGGATATTTATACATGTCTTCTAATTGATTGTATATTCCTAAGGTCTTCCGAATACCAAAGAGCTTCCTGATGCCTCTGCTTGCCATCGCCTTGCCTTGCATATTACCCCTCCGAGCTGGAAGTCTGTGGTAACCAACATGCCCATTGAGGAGTTGTGTGATCTACATGACAAAAGTTATACAAGGCAAGCTGTTTTGCACAATCATCTCAATTCTTGAACAATGGAGGTGGTACGAACCCTTGCCTCTGCTAGGGAGAAGATGGATGAGATTTTGGCAAGAGAGAAGAAGAAGGACCAAGAGTTTACAGAGGTTCAAGCTAAGTGTGAAGAAGCTTTGAAGGATATTGAGCAGAATTCCCTTGTACAAGACCTGCGTTCTAACATAGCAGAGTTGGAAAAGGAATTGAACAAAGTGAAGGTAGAGTGTAAGAAGCTTTGAAAGGAGGAGGCAAAGATCATGGGTTACAAGGAAGAAATTGTTGAGCTAGAGATCAAGTGTGGGGACCTCGAAGAAGAGAGGACGAAGCTGGGTGAGCTGGAGGTCAAGCTTCGCGAAGATCTCGATAGCCTCAGGCGTAAATATAATGCACTTAAAAGAGATAGGGTTGTTGTTGTCTCGAAGGTCATCCCATACGTAGCCATGGAGTTATATCACACCGATGAGGTAGGGAAAATGATAGGTGATGTTGTCAATACTGCCATCTATCATGGGAAATGCACTACTTTGGAGGAAATTGCTGCAACTAGAAAGCCGGTGGACTTATCTGAGGTAACCTATTACCGTGCCACTCATAAAGCAGAGTATGATAATGCAAGCAACCTCCTCACAACTGCAGAGTACCCCTTCCTTGTTGATGCTACCAAGGATCCCATGGCTTCGGTTGAGACGTTTCTTTCGAAGAAGCCGCGTAGGGTGAAGCCTATAGCTGTGAGCAAAATGAATACTCATGTGAAGCCTGCATCTGTGAAAGTAACTCCTGAGGAGCCCTCATCTCCAAAGTTGGCCATTGAGAAGCCTCATTCTCCGGGTAAAAGTTCTGCTGTGCAGTCGTCCTCTCCGAAGGCTGATTCAAAAGAAACTTCCCCTAGCAAGGTCAGTCCTGAAGCCCCCCAAGTTCAGCATGAAAAACCCACGTCTCCTGGTAAGTGAAGGCTGCGGTGTTTGCATTTATTTGGCCCCAAGGGTGGTATGTACCCTTTGAAACAATGTTTGTTTATGCCATATGGTTTCTGAACAATTTATGTTTGCACTTAGACCATCTGGATCATCTTTTGAGCAGCAGAAGGTATATGCTGCGTTAATGTTTAGGATGTTAAGTGGTGTAGGTGGGGAGTGATTTCCCTCACTTTTTATGTTTATGCTATCTGGGCTTCGGCCGTCTTTGAACAATTTTTGTTTATGTCTTTTGGGCTTCTGCCGTATGCTAGCATAATTTATATCTACGAATGACGGGCGGTGTCCCGCTTTTGTTATCATGCTTCTCTTTTCTAACTCTATTTATTAACGTTGATATACAACCTAAGGCTATAGTAGACGCATGCCCCCAAACCATTAAGGAAAGTTAATGTGAATTGTGTTGGATGTTTAATAGCCTACAAGATATAAGTATCTTGTATCATCCTTCGAACATTGAACTTGTAATTACTTGGCTGAGCAAATCTTTCAAGTTATATGTGACAAAAGATTCGAGGGAAATATGTGATATCATTAAGTGGGTAGCGGAGGATTACATCATTTGTATAAATGAATACTAAGACGCCTACCATTAATGCTTTTTTCCCGAAAGAGAAGAGTTTAATACATAATGATAAAAAACTGTAAGTCTTGTACGTAGAACTTACGAAGGATATGGCAAGTCGTTTGTACGCCGTAGGAGGGTAGTTACTTTTGACTGAGTCCATATATTCTTCCACGGAGTACGTTCCATGAGGTTTCCTTTGTTATTATAAAGGGCCTGCATATTGCTATGGAGCCTGTGATTCGGAGCGGGAGAGGTTTGTTACTTTGTCGAAGCTTGTTGCTCCGTTCCGAGTTCGAGACGTTCTTGGTTTTGTGGGACCGAACGTGCCTCTGTATCATATATGCAGTGTTCTTCCTTTAGTTTGGCTCGGAGGACTTTCTTGTTGGAGGACATACTTGATTCACATGTTTCAGCTGGTTCATTACTTTATCCTTCGAAAGGATCGTTTTCCCCATATTCTATGTCATATTCCTCCAACTCTTTAGCCCATTTGACCATCCTCCCCGTTCACTCGGGGTTCAGGATTATCCTTTCGAATGGTTTATCCGTGATTACTCTGATAGGGTGATCTTTGAAATACCTTCGGAGACGTCTTGTGTCATTGATTAAGGCTAGGATTAGCTTTTCTGCTGCTGTATAGCTTTGTTCCACGCATGGTAGAGATCTGCTTACAAAATATATTGGTATCTGTAGCTTTCTTCTTTCTGTGAAGAGCATGGCACCGATCTCGTCAGGGGACACTACTATGTGTAAGAATAACACCTCTCCTCTGGTTGGGGGTGTAACTGTTGCTAAGATCTCCATGCAATTCTTCCATTTTAGGAAGGATGTTTCAGCTTCCTTATTCAAAGGGTATGATAAGTTGCTATTGACCACATTGCGGACCTTGTAGAGAGATGAAGATCTGTTGACGCCTTTTGACAGGAATGCTTTCAGTGTTTCTAAGTCATTTTGTAGGTTTCGAGTTCTCCCTTGTGTTCTCGACATTTGCCTTTTTGAGGAGGTTTCGTTATTGATTGGATTGGTTCCAATCAGTTGCCTTACGAACGGGCGTTTGTTTGACCCTTCCTTTTCAATGCCGAAAGAACACATTATTGGATTTAGCTTTAGGTTGATTTTCCTTAGTTGTATGAGTGTTTCTTCTACATCATGAAGGAGGTCTTCTTTTGTCTTGCTCTGGGTGACTAAGTATTCACCGTGAATTCTTAGGTTCCTCCCTATCTGTTTTTCGAAGACCTTTTGGATCAGCCTATTGTAAGTGGCTTCGATGTTCTGTAGGCCAAAAGGCATGCGTTTAAAGCAGTAGGACCTACTGCCTACATGAAAGGATGTTTTTTCTTCATCTTCCTGTGTCATCTGTATCTGATGGCATCCCATGTTGGTATGAAGGAAACATTCCCAAAGAACTCCAAGTGGTAGTTGCTACTCTCTTTCTGGCAAATAGCTTCCTTTTTGGCAAACTTTGTTGATGTCTTTGAAATCAACTTTTAGTATCCATTCTCCATTTCTCCATTGGGCTGCAATTGGGTTAGTAACCCATCGTGGATTTAATACCCTTCGAAGTATTCCTGCAGCTGTGAGTTTGTCTACTTCTTTCTTGATTGCTGCGTTTTGTTCAGGTGTTACTTGAAGAGGCTTCTGCCTGACTGGTTTGATGTATTTGGATTCATTTAGCTTATGCTCCGTGTTAAAAGGCCTGCCGTTGATTGTGAGCGACCTTGGAATTCCTTTTGTATCTGAATATGTTCCTACAAACACATCCTCATAGGCTTCGAGCAATTCTTCCAATCTTTTTCTGAAAATGGTAGGGAGTTGCTTTCCCATTTCCACCTTTCGTACTGGACGGGGGTTGTCTAGTGCCATATACCCCTTGGGATTGGAGCCTCTTCTGATGTTTATTGCACACCGTTGATTACCATCTCCCTTATCCTTTAGGGTTTCCTTGTGTTTCATTTCGCGATAGCTAGAGAATATGGTTCCGACACCATTGGCTGTTTGGAACTTCACCGTTGCATGAACTGCAGAGACCACAATGCCCATCTTTTGCATAGCAGTTCTTCCAATTAACATGTTGTAGGGCGACTTTGATATTACGATGACAAAATTGAGGATTTCCGTTCTTGCAAGCTTTCCGCTTCCGAGTGTAATCTCTAGAGGTATTTCACCTAAAGGCCATGATCGTTCCCCCAAGAAACCTACCAGGGGCATTCTTGACTCTGCTTTCTTGGATTTGATCGTAGGGCTGAGTTTCCTAAAGCAATGTTCGTAGATTACTTCGCTGGAACTCCCGCAGTCCATATAAACTTTATTGACCTCTGTGTCCGAGACTACGACCTTAATGATCACTGGATCCTTTGAGGGGGACTCTCCCATTTTGGATGGGAAAGTTATTTCCCTTGCAGCGTAAGCTTCCCTCTCGGAGGCTTTTCTCTTTAATCTGGTGGTATCCCAGCAAACCATTAGAATAGGAGCTTCCTGGGGGGTATTATCTTCTCCGAGTTGCGTATCAGTGACTTTCTCTTTGCCCTTTCTTATCCCTTTTATGAGATGCGTTAATTGCCCTGATTTTACTGCCTCTTCTATCTGCTTTTTCAGCTCTCGACAGCTGTTTGTTTCATGGCCAAAGTCTTCGTGGAAGTGGCAATATTTAGTAGTGTCTCTGTTTTTGCTTTTTCCTATCATGCGAGGGGGTGGCTCGAAGGTTTTCGCGGCCTTCTCTGTCGCTAAAATCTCCCTTGGAGACTTTGTGAGGTTTCCTAGTAAACCATGGTTCGGACCCTTGTTGTAAGGGATAAACCTATTATGGTTTTTGTGTTTGTTCTTCGACCCTTCCCATGAAGACGGTTTTGTTCCTTTGTTGTTCTCTATCGGAGCCCCATTGGTGGATACTTCTTTGGCCTCTATCCACGTATATGTTTTTTCCATCAGGCCTTTGTATGTTGTCGGAAGGTCTGTGGATAAGAATTCCATAAGAGTCCGGTTGCGTAGGTCGTGGACGAAGCCAGAAATTCGTTGTTCTTCGTGTAAGCCTAGAATCTGTAGAGTTTCATCGGTGTATCTAGTAACGAAGTTCCTCGTGCTTTCATTCTCCTTCTGCTTATTGTTGTGCACTGTGAGGTGTGTCTTTGTGAACTTCTTTTGCTAGCTGAAGTGAGATCGAAACTTAGCCTTCAAATCATCAAAGTTGATGATGCTTTCTGGTTTCTGTCCATTCCACCAAATACGTGCGGAATCCCGAAGGGTGTATATAAACATGTGACAGGCTACGGGCATGACCCATTTCTGCATCCTAATGGCTCCTTCGAACAAATGTAGGAAATTGTCTGGATCTCCTTTTCCGTCATAGGTGGCTATATGCGAAGGCATCTTTAGACCATCCGGCAATGGATAGTCTTCGATCCATCTCACAAAGGGTGTCGAAGGACCAGCGGGCACGCATACGAGTGGGTGTATGGTGGTATGTTCATGGGGATGCCATGATATGGATTATAAGTAGGGGTACCCCTGAAGAAGGTTGACCAGCGTAGAAAGAATGAGGAGTACTCGTATTTGGAGGGTAACCAGTATACATGGTGTACGGAGGGTATATCATATGTGTTTGTAAGGTACAACCATTTGTGAGCGGTACTGATTTTCGGGTTGCCCATTAACGGAGGGATAAATGTTTGAGGGGTAATTTTGAACCGGGAACTAAGGATACAAGTTGACAGGGGGGAAACTTCCTCCTGTATTGACCAATCCCGGATTACCTCCCACACCAGATGCGTGCGAGGGCTGCTGTGGAACTCCTCCTTCGGCCTTTCCTAAAGGTGCTGCTAATAAGGGAGGTAAGTTCACCTCCGTGTTCTACCTCTGTTGGCTCCTTCCATGAGAGCCTTCAATAATGGTCCCTTCTCTCCTCGTGGGAGTTCTTTCAGGGATTCCCTCAAAGCCCACATTCCTTCCTCCAGCCCTTCTACCCGTAGGTCTTGGCTCCATATCAATTTTTTCATCATATTCGCCACTGAAATATTCTAACTCCTTTCGCATCTCCGTGTTTCTGATTTGTCTCCTTCGAGCTCTTAATAAGGACTCTAGCTCTTCGTAATTATCATCGACAAAGGCGGGGCTAATGGTGAGCTCTGGATTAGCTGACGTAGATGCGTAATGGTTTGGCGTTATTTCAGGGTAAGATCGTATGGTGAAGGTGGAGGTCGTGATTGGTGGAAGGTCGTTAGTGTAAGTTGTGGGTAAAGGGGTTAAAGACGAAAAACCCGGTGGGGGTGTAATTTCTCTTTCTGGATTAATGCTGGAATAATAGCGAGTGTATTTGACTTGGTTATTTTACTTGGAAATAACGGGACTAATTGTAGCGCGTCCCACAGTTGGCGCCACTGATTGTACAATATTTTGCACTACCAGGCCTTCGATGGTGATCAAAGGAAATGAGGGGTGTTGTGATTACGCCAAGCTTGGATATAACCTGAAATAAGAAATACGAAAACACTAAGTTAAGTGATTGCGCAGGGGTTGGACCTTGCGAACCACCTCCGGCGTGTGAATAAGTGATCGGTATGAGATTTTAAGTATAAGCGTAGTAAAGTAAGGTGAGAGAGATTTCATACCAGATTTGTCATCGTCCAGGACTATTTATAGGTGAAGAAAACGGTCTTGGAGAGTGGTCACATGTTTGAGAGAGATCATGGGGGTGTCCCATGATTTGTGGTAACCGCTAGGGTTTAGTGTCCCACTCCTCCGGGTTTAGCGGGGGTGCTAAAGAGGAAGAGGCGTCGTGGATAAGACTTGGTCTCCCCAATATTGGACTTGGCATTGTTCCGTCCATAAAACTTATCGAGAGATACCCCGGAGGGCTTAATCCTTCGATTGGCGAATTCCCACTTGGTAACTAGATCATTGATGATTAGTTTTACGCCAAAGAAAGTTTTAGGAGGCTAGCCAGAGCCTTTGATTATGTAGGTTACGATCAGTCTCGAAGGGATGTCCTTCGAGCTAATCGGAGTGTACATCATCACAAACCATAAGCACAGGGAGAATAAACCAAGGGAGAATAAACAAGTTTGGAATTATTCACATAGGGTTAACCATAGTAATTTCTCAAAAGAATATAGGTACCCTTACCAGAAAAGACCATTTTCCAAACCCCCAGTACCTTCAAGAGATATTTTTCAAAGTACTGGTAAAACAGTACCTTCTCAAAGTACTGTTAGGAATTCACCCAACCAAGGTACTGCTAGCACTTCTTCAAAAGTAAGACCAAGGAAGTTCAACTCCTACAAACCTAGAAGGCCTTACACCTCAAAAAGAGTACCTAGCTCAAAGAACCCAACACCAACTGTTAAAACTAAATGGGTTAAGAAAGAAAGTACTCCTGGGGAAGAAACAGTACTTTCAGATAGTAAGGGTTAAAAGGGGAGTGTTGATAAGAATCAACCACAGGTTTTGGAAACAAAGACATTAATTCTTGATAGTACTTTCAAAAACAGTGGAGATTACATACTCAAATAATTTGAGTATGTCACTCCACAAGGGGAACACAAGTCAGTAATGGCTTGGGTTCCTAAAAGAAACTAACCCTTTTCATCTTTATGCAAGGCAACCCAGAAGAGGAGCTTAAAGATCATATGATCATTGATAGTGGTTGCTCTGGAAGCATGACAGGAGACAAGGAGCTCTTTTCAGATTTTAAGGCTTATTTTGGAGAAAGAGTTGCATTTAGGAATGATCCTGATGGAGGGAGAATCACTGGGAAAGGAACCATCAAGACTAGATCCATTGATTTTGAGAATGTTAGATATGTGAAGGAGCTTAAATTCAATCTTTTGTCAGTATCTCAGATATGTGACAAGAAATATCATGTGTTATTCCTTGACACAGAATGTCTTATTCTCTCCCCTGAGTTTAAGTTAGATGATGAAAACTTGCTATTGCTAAGAGTACCAAGAACCAATGATGTGTACAGCTTAGATTTGAAGAATATCAATCCTACTGAAAGAGCAACTTGTTTAGTAGCAAGGGCAACAATAGAAGAAACACATCAATGGCATAGAAGATTAGGCCATGTAAATTTCAAGAACATCAACAAATTAGTCAAAGGCAATTTAGTCAAAGGTTTACCTTCTAAAACATACAAGAATGATCACTCATGTTTGGCTTGCAAGAAGGGTAAACAACACAAGGCTTCATGTAAAAAGATTGAATAAAGAACTATTAGAGAGCCTTTGGAATTATTGCATATGGATCTGTTTGGACCTGTTTCTGTTGCAAGTTTAAACAAGAAGAATTACTATTTGGTTATAACAGATGATTGTAGCAGATTTAGTTGGGTCTTTTTCTTTGGATTTAAAGATGAAACCTTTGATGCCATTCATGATCTAATAATAGCCCTTGAAAACCAGTTGAGAATCAAAGTTAGATCTATCAGATGTGATAATGGGACTGAATTCAAGAATCAACTAATGGATGAGTTTTGTGCCAAGAAAGGAATTAAGAGAGAGTTTAGTATTGCAAGAACTCCTCAGTAGAATGGAGTTGCAGAAAGGAAGAATAGAACTTTGATAGAAGCAGCAAGGACAATGCTTACAGATTCTCAATTACCTATTCCATTTTGGGCTGAAGCTGTAAGTGCTGCTTGTTATGTGTTGAATAGAGTATCAGTGAAAAAACCTCAGATGAAGACACCTTATGAGTTACTTATGGGAAAGAAACCAAACATTAAGTTTATGAAACCTTTTGGATGTCCCCTGACTATTTTGAATACTGTTGATACTCTAGGAAAGTTTGATGGCAAGTCAGATGAAGGATACTTATTGGGTTATTGTCCAAATAGCAAATGATTTAAAGTGTACAACAGGGCTACCAAGAAGGTTCAAGAATGTCTTCATGTTGAGTTTCTAGAAGATCAAGGAAATCAAAAAGGTAAAGGTCCTGATTGGATGTTTGATCTTGATATTTTGGCCTCATCCATGAATTATGTGCCTGTTAGAGAAGAAAATCAAGTTGTTCACAATGAAGAAGAATTACAATACATTGTTGTTGAACTATAAGACCTTGATAGATCATCTTGAGCACTCTAGAATCGTTAGTTATGTTAATGTAATCAAAAACACACTAATAGACAATCTCTGTAACTTTTATTTTAAAGCGGAAACAAACACAAGTTTAATACTAAGAACTTTTGATCCTCTATGGATCTTTTAATAATAATAAAAGTGTTTTCTAAAACATAATTCAATACATAATCGTGTGTTCCTTTTATACACAAGGAACCCTAAACCGTTTCCCAAGAAACGTATATTCTAAAACTTCTAAAAGATATGCATTATCACTTCCTAAATAAACTCATGCATATCCAAACTATATTACATAAAATACGGAAATACTATATCCGCAGAAACTAATAATGCTGAAACTATTCTTCAGCAGATACACTGCTTCAGCAGGAACAAGCTCTTCAGCAGTAACCTTCAGCAGAATTCTTACTTAACAGAATTCCCAACATAAATCATTCATGATCTTACAGAATCTGTGGTAGTACGTCTGATGAGTGTGTAAATACTAGGGGTGTGCACGGTTCGGTTTGGGTCGGTTTTTGGTTAAAACCGAAACCGAACCAAAACGTTCGGTTTTTATAGAACCCAAAACCGAAACCGTTCGGTTTTTGGCGATTCGGTTTTTTCGGTTTATTATCGGTTTCAGTTCGGTTTTTCGGTTTTTTTGGTTTCTAACCGTTATATTTGGGCATGGAAAATATATACCAATAAATTTGTATTACATAGAAAATTGGTTATTCTTATTTATTTATTTTATTTTTTGTTTTTGTTAATCTGAGCATAATAATGTTTGTTGCATAAACTTTTAATTACACACATATAAATGAGACACACACATGCAAGTGAATATACACAGAGTATAATCAACGTCATATATTTATTGATATATTCTCAAGTAAACACACGACACAATAAACACGCATATAAACATAAACGTTAAGATAAATATATTATAAATCTACTAAAAAAATGAATACGAATTTATAAATTTGATTTATTTAGTTATTTATTCATATTATATTACTTATATATTATTATATAATAAAATCGGTTCGGTTCGGTTTTTACGGTTCGGTTTTTGGACGAAAACCAAAACCGAACCGTATTTTTCGGTTTTTGAAAAATTAAAAACCGAACCATCGGTTTTTAGTTTCGGTCGGCTTTTCCGGTTTGGTTTTTTCGGTTTTCGGTTCGGTTTCGGTTTTTTCGGTTTTGTTTGCTCACCCCTAGTAAATACTCATCATTTTTATTGTATCTAAACTGCCAAAACATCCAAAAACACTCAGAAATGCATCAAAATACAGAAATTATCCCAAAAGTGTGTTTTATATGTTTTAGATGCAAAATGTTTAAAAACAAATGAAAAACGAACAAAGTTTGCATAATTGGCAGTTTCAGTCCCTTAAGTTTCAAAAATTGACAAAACTAGTCCCTGAAGTTTTAAAACAAAAGAAAAGTCAACCCAAGGCATTTAAAAGTCAAATATTATCAAAAACGATCCTTGGGTGAAAAGTTTTGAAAATTTACATATTTGATCCCTGCACTTTCGATTTTGGCGATTTTGGTCCCCGGGATATTCAAATTTTGGAAAATATCATTCAAGGCCCTCGGATTATGGAATATAACAAGTTTGGTCCTTACTTGTACTTTTGGAATTTACAACTCAGCCCCTCAACTTTGCTCAAATTACAAAAATGGTCCTTGTGCTAATTTACTACAACCAACCGGACCCTTAATACTTATAACCCAAAACCTAAATCTAAAACACAACCCCAGCCCACACCTTACAAGCCCACTCCAAAATAAAACCTTACCCCATTTTAATATACTCCCACCCATAGGTCAAACTTGACCATTGACCCTCCATCTCCAACACCACCCCGTGAACCCTAGGCAGCTACTACTCCAACACCATCATCACACCCCCTGCTCCTCTGCCACCCCTACCCACTCCTTTATCTACTTTCCTCCACTAAACACCAAACTTTGCCCCCTGCAACAAGAAACAGGCTCCAACTTGTTTATTCACTCTTTCCTGCCAAAACAATTGAAGGGACAGGATCATATCTAGCCAATCCAATAGCCTCAAATGGAAATGGGAAGAAGCCAAGGAAGTGGAGAAAACCCTAGAAGCCCCATATAAATAGAAAAGAAAGAAAGAAGATCCTCGCTAGTTTTTTTCCTTAGTTTGATTTTAGTTAGCAATTAGTTTTTAGTTTTAGGAGATAAAATTTAGTGTAACTCTCAATGTTTTAAGCTTATTAAGAATCCAGTATTGTAATTTACTCTTAAGCTCAATTAAATTTATGTTTTTGATATTGTCAAGCATTTTTAAGTTCCACTTTTATTGCTTAGAATCTCAAATTCCTGTTATGATCTCATATTGTTGTTACCATAAGCTTGTATAAGCTCACAAAACTTGTTGAGAGATTTGTGCCCTACATACACTTGGTGCAGTCTTGCAAGTAACAAAGCAGTTTCACCACCAGTTTGATTTAGATTTTAAGTAAGTTAGAGTAGTATGCAGTGTTTGAATGTTGGTTTCCTAAGAAGATAAGCAGTATAGGTTTTAGATTGTTAAAATTACTTAAGCTTTTTAAACCCCTGTGCTAGCTTATTTTTTGCCTGAAACACCCCCACATTAGGCCTGCTGCATCAGCAGACCTGCACATCTTTGGCCTCCGCAATGGTTAATCAAACCTGATCATAACTGCTTATGTACACATAATCTAGTTTAATTAGTATCTAGATTTCATTTTCAGAAGCTCTCTACGCCATTTGTAGGGTCAATCAAAAACCAGTCCTTGGTTAAGGACTGTTTGGCACAACCTTGTGCCTTGACCAAGACTCTTCTTTGACCAAAGAATTTAGTTCAATCAGCTTCGTTTAAGTTGTTGTAGCATGTTTTAAGCAAAATCTTTCCTTTTTTTATTTAGCTTTAAAGATTTTTAATTCATTTTTTAAAGCTTTCTTTTCAAAACAGTTTTCATTAATGTGCTAGGGTAGACTCCTTGTTTTTACTCTTTAGTTGTTTTTGCTGCTCAAATTCAGTTCCCATTAGGTAGTTGCAATCTCCTAAAGTCTTGTAGTTGACTTTGTAGGTCAAATTCACTCATTTTGTACCCATTTGGACGAACTGTTTCAGCATGCCCTCAGCCTATACTCACTTTGGTCCCTATTTTTAATCTGCTCAATTTTAATCCTCATGACCTGAATATTGTTTTGTATTTTGTGGCCCAGCTTGTGAACATTAGCCTATTTTTAGATTAATTTTTGGAATTTCCTACAAGCTTGTGTATGCCTACAAACGTAGGTCTTTAGCCCCTGATTTGTATTTGCAGCCATGTAGTTTAGGTTTGCCTAGTGCTTATTTAGGTTTTCCCATTGCTTATTCCTGTCCCATTAATCTTATTAAGGCTCACCTTAGTTCCTTTTTACTTATTTCACATTAGCTCAGCTTATTTGAAGCTTAACAGTTTAGTGGTTTTGGTTGTTTGTTCATAAATGCCCACTGAAATGGGACAGATTTCTTGATCACTTGTAGGGTTAATTAGAGTTAGGAATTAAGTGATTTTTGTTGATTTAAGTTATTTGGAAGCTTATTTGTCTGTATCAAAAAGAAAATTGAGGTTCGGAATAGATTTGCTTATTAATAACGTCACTTGAAATTGGTTAGTTGCACCAAAGCCTCCCCTGTAGCTGCTGAGGTGCATCAGCAGTGAGTTTTTTTTTTATTGTTGTTCTTGCTTGAATCATAGCTTGTTAATTATTGTTTGATGCTTAGTAATGTTGCAATAGGTTGTGTTTATGTATGTTTGCCTGGCTTGAGCTTGTTTGTTCATATGGTTGAGCCATTTGTAGCTAAATTCCTCACTAAACCTCAAATATCACCACTGTTGGATAAAAAGCCTTGCATAAGCTTGTTAAAAGCTTATCAGCTCAAACTCCTTTTCAAAAATTAGTTGTTGTTGTTGTTGTTGTTTAAACAGTTGGCAAAAAGAAGAAAATCAAAAATAAAATGTTTTGAAAAAAAGGTCAGAAGTGAGATTCGAACCTGGGGTGTTTGGTTCAGATCTCAAACCAACCCCATGCACCATCTCCCCTAGGTATTTCTTAGTTTTTATTGTTTCCCTTTTTATTTTTTATACTAGTCCTATTCATTTTTAGCCTATTTTGCTTATTAGCTTAATTTTCCAGCTTATTTATAAGCATTTCCAACTTTTTATATTTTTCTTAGTTTATTAATAGTATAAAGTATTTTTAGAAAAAGTTTTATAATTGTTACTCTTAATTTAGTATTTTTAATAATTTAATTTAGTTTATTTAGTAGTTAATTAATAATAAATAATTAAAAAGTCAAAAAAAAATAATTTTCTTTTTTCTAAAATTTTCTTTTATCATTAGGTTCGTAAAAATATAATTTTTATGTCCGTAGGGTTTGCGTAGCATAAATTTCACATTTTATTTTGCGCACTCGCGTTTTATATAAATAACTTTTATGTTTTTAAATTTAGGTTACGTTATTAAAAGTAGTTTGTAAAATAAGAAAAACCAAAAACATAAATAAAGTGATAGCTTCTATTTAAGCCGTTTGGCTTATTTTTCTGCTTATCTTTAAGCAAACCCTGATTTTAAGTTTTTAGATTACGTTTTAGGTTAAATAGGTTTCACGTTATTGTTAATATAGTTTGTTTAAATCGTTCTCATTTGTAATTCCTTAGCGTAATCATTCAAAACTCTTATATACCCTTTCCCGTCCAAATTCACCCGATCACAAACCCGTTTGATTACCATCACACCTCGTCGGGACATAACGACCCGGGGAAACCCTATACTTCCACGGAGCATTGAGCCTAAAGAGTTTGACTATATTGACCACATCCGTGGTTGACTTTAGTTGACTGCTTTTGCCTCAATCAACGTCTCTATGGATTCACCAGGAATTGAAGTAAACTTGCGAAGTTCCTTAAGCAATTGTGTTTCCATTTCCTGTTTCCTGATGTTTGTCCCATACATTAACCTCTTGACTCTTTCCCAGACTGCATGAGCACTTACTTCATTGTCAACAGTAACATAGATGGTTTCAGGTAAACCAAGAACGACGAAATGAAATGCCTGATCATCAGCTTCAATC
The DNA here is from genome assembly GCA_030686995.1 of Artemisia argyi. Classification (NCBI taxonomy): domain Eukaryota; kingdom Viridiplantae; phylum Streptophyta; class Magnoliopsida; order Asterales; family Asteraceae; genus Artemisia; species Artemisia argyi. The sequence goes on from CM060684.1 coordinate 117,919,098, forward strand.
TGTTTTCTGTCTTCCACAGTGTATTCAGTCTCATTCTGTTCTCTGTAGTATGGTTGTACTGGGGGTACGATTTGGATCACCATGGTCTAGTACTTGTGTTGGTTTGAAGGGTCCATCCACAATGGATTTGATGAGAAGATTTCCATTTGTTTTGCTCTTAAGATAGTGCATCATACGACTAGCCCACTGTGAGTATCCACCCTTTGACAGCATGGGAGGTCGGTTTTCGGCACCGGCTGCATGAATGTCTTGCTGAGTTGCCATTGATGATTTGTAGATGGATAAAGTTGATTCTTGGATCGTTTCAACGAAATAGGAGTTGTGTTTTGAGTGAGTTGATGCAAGTTTTTATGGTGAAAATTTTGACTTAAAACCTTAAAACCTCAATAACTTCTTCTCGGAGCGTTTTTAGGCCTCGAAACTTCGCTTGAATTGATAACTCATTCAGCATGTCGTTCTCCTCTGTCTCACAGTCGTTTTGACAGCTGATTCGTCGAAAACGGAGTTACGGTTCAAAAGCTATGGCCTTTTGAAGTTTGATCGTAAAAAAACCTCACTTTTGTCAAAATTCTCGAAACTTTGCTGTGTTCTCGAAACTATGGGATTGCGAAACTTTGGATTTCGAAACTGAGGATTGCGAAACTTAAGATTGCAAAACTTTGGATTTCGAAACTTATATTCTCGAAAAAAGTCAAGACAGTGTTCTCGAAACTTTGGTGGTTGCTGAAACTTTTTCGAGATCCTGGGACTTTTTTGAAAATATGTTCTCGAAAAGTGTCAAGTTTTCGAAAACCAACTTTACAAAGAAATTTTGAAATTGTCCAATTTCGAAATTTAGCCAAAAGTCGAAGTATTTTCTTTCTTATACAAGAGAGAAAGTACCGAGTATCCAACTATGAGCACGAATGGAGCCGTTCCTTGTGTTCTCGAAAAGCAGTCAAGATTTCGAAAACAAACTTGTGATTTCGAAATTATGGCAGTTTTTTTATTTCGCTTAAAGCACACCCAAATGAAGTTTGCAATCCAAGATTCTTGTACTTCTATGCTAAAAAACACCAAAACTTGAAGAAAGTTCCAAACTTGGTGATTTTTATAAAACTTTTTCGTGTTCTAGAAAACAAGTACAAAAACCAAATCGAGTTTATTAAGCTATGAAACTTCAAAAAGATTTAAACTTTCTTGTTAGAAAAGGTTTATAACACTAGTTTGTAATCAAAAAAGTATTAAAAACCAAGAAAAGTAAAGAACTTTTCTAAAAAAACGTGATATAAAGCTTAAAAAACACGAAACACAACAAACTCTTAACTCTCCTAAATCATTGTTAGGCGATTGATATAACTTGTAGGACCTTAAATAACACAACTTTATTACACCAATATAGAAGCAAAGATGAAGTAGAGATGAAAGATGGTGACTTGTATGATGTATGTAATTCGTATGAATAGAGAGAGAGATAAGAAATATGAGAGCTTTTATTCAAAGAGAAACACACACAATACACACACAAGCACACCTTACAAATGAGAGGTAAGGTGCCTTTTATAATTCCATACGTAGGCTTTCTATGGGCTTGGGCTTAGGCTTGGGCTTGGGCTTGGACTTGGTTACATGATTAGATAACAAGGCTTATGAAACATAGCACATGACATATTAGCTTGCCAAGTCCAAGGCCCAATGACTAAACTATTACTAATCTTAACAAATGACACAAAGTTACAATATGAGAATGACCATCACTTCTATATATATATTTTTAATGCTAACAGTATCAATTAGGAGAATTCTAGGAAAAACTCCTTATGAGTTACTAAGAGGTAGAAAACCAAACTTAAGCTACTTTAGGGTATTTGGAAGTAAATGTTATATTCTAAACACTAAGGATTACCTCACTAAGTTTGATCCAAAATCATATGAAGGAATATTTTTAGGATACTCACAAAATAGTAAGGCATATATAATACTTAAAAAACAGTCCATGAAAGTAGAAGAATCACTAAATGTAACATTTGATGAAACACCACCACCTCCTAAAACATTACCTTTAGAAGATGATGACTTAGTCGAAGATGAAGCTATTGAGGTTAGTAAAACAAAACCCATAGGAAATGATAATGAAGACATTAACTTAGGAAATAACGAAATTGTAAATGTTAAAGAATCTAGATCACATCCATAAGATAATATAATAGGACATCTTAACCAAAGAACCCTTAGGTCACAAGCCCAAGATAAAAATAATTTCTCTTGTTTCCTCTCAGCAATAGAACCTAAGAATATTAATGAGGCTTTAAAAGTTGAAAGTTGGGTTATAGCTATGCAAGAAGAATTAAATCAATTTAAGGCAAATGATGTTTGGGAATTAGTCCCAAATCCAATGAATATGATCATCATAGGAACTAAATGGGTATATAGGAATAAGTTAGATGAAAATGGAATAGTAACTATGTGGAAAACTAGAAGGGGTTGAATAGTTTTGCGTCTTTTTCGTTTTAATAAAAGTTTACTTTCAAAGAATTGATGGTAATTTGTAAAAACATTTGAGGCTAAAGTATAGATACAAATTAATTCACTTATGTCACATAAATACTTCTTATTTAAAGTGTTGAATAGAAATTATAATTTCATATATCTCACTTAAATATAAGTTTGTATTTATATGTGTATATGTGTTTTAATGATTGTATATACTTTAATTTACTAATGTATAATTAATGTTTTGAATGGAACCTAGTTTGATCTTTATGTGAAACCAATATATCCACAACACACAATAATAATAATGTACGAGAAGCAAGTAAGTAAACAAGTAAAGAATGAGAGATGGAAAGATCAAACCGAGAGACAAAGGATTTATAATGGTTCGGCTACAAAGACACCTTCCTTGCCCTACTCCACTCCCCGAGCACCGAACTCGAGAGTTTTCTTCACTAAGTCAATAACCTCCCTTATGGCGGAGAAAACCGTACACACCAAATGCTTACACTAATTAACGACACAAAGCAAGATGTCGAGTCCTAATTGTAGCTAGAACCAATCCCACACCAAATAGCACACCACAACTTCTTCACACCTTTGACTTCTTCAATATATCTTCACACCACGAGTATCTTCACACCTTCACAAAATTCTTCACTACTTCAATGTCTTGCAATCTTTACAACTTCAAAGCACCAATGTCTTCACAACTTCAAACCAATAATGTCTTTGCACCTTCAAGCCACTAGAGTCTTCACAACTTTAATCTACTAATGTCTTCAAATCTTCTCCACTTGAAAGCTTCACTTTCTTCACACCTAATCACTATTGCCACTCTCTCCTATCTTCACTAATATCCAACACTACTTCTTCACTTCAACTTCCACTACACACTTACAACAATTCTAGATTCTACAACTAAATCTAGCAAACTAATACATACACCTTATTCACCAAAGTATGAAAGATCAACAAGATGAAACAACCAAACAACTTAGATAGCAAGATGATACTAAGTTATAATACTTCTAGTAGAAGTATTCTTCTCTTTGCACTTGAGTATTAAGGCTTGAATCACTTTGAAACAAAGATCAAAGTATATAAGATCAAAGGATTTTTAGAAGATGGAGAGGGATGTTTAGATCAGAAAGTTTTTAGTGCAAAAAGGTGAGAAAAATATGTGGAATGATCCAATATTTATAGGGCCAGAAAATACTGTTCTGGAGCGTGCCGGTCCCCTTAATTAGGGGGGCGGTCCCCTTAATGATTAAGGGGGCCGCCCTCCTGAACGTTGGATTTTCTTGTCCTTTTGTGAGGGGAATTTTTCTGGATTAGATTTGCCATTTTTGGTTGAAAATTTGAATTCACAAATTTGTAATGAATAAAACATATTCTTTTAATTCCAAAAATGTTTTTCAAAAGATATAAAATGTTTTGTAACATTTTATAATTATCTAGTGATTAACAAAAATGTTCCTTTGATCTTGTAATACATTAGACACTTTGTTTATTCATACCTTAAGTGATTTAATGGTAAAGATGAGTATTTACTACTAAATACTTGTTTATGTCATAATCTTTGGTTTGATGAGTTTTCGTTTTGTGATTATCAAAACATAGAGATATCGAAAGATATGAATAACGTTTTTAGTCATTTATTTATATCAACAATCTCCCCCTTTTTGATGATTACAAAACCTAAACTCATTAAATCCAAAAATTAATTTTTAGACAAGTATTTAGTGAGTTTATATTCACTTCTCCCCCTTTTTGTAAAATCAAAAAGGTTTAAGCCAAAAGGAAGTAAGCTCCCCCTTGATGTATGCTCCCCCTCGTTTGAGGGCACCAAAGGTTCGAGAATTGGAATTCTTGCAAGAAAAATATTAGAAGCACAAGCATAGCAAAAGCAAACACATATATCATAATACCAACAAGTAATAAGCATGGCAAAAGATAATAAGGAATACATATTAAGTCATTCATTGATAGAGAATGATTATGTCAACCCATAATCATTGTTACAAAAGCCATAACTATAGAATACTAAGACTGAGTATAGCATCCTATTTTGCTAACAAGGAGTGTCACCAAACTTTCTTGAATCCCAAAATGGTTGAAAGGTTTTATTTGAAAATGAGAAACATAAGCATATAAAATGCTTGGTGGTTTAGTGGAGATAAACTTTTGGTTGCATGGATGTTGGTGAGTTTGGAGATGTGGAACTTGTAGGTGGTGGGTTAGAGATAGGGTTTGTTGATTGAAGGTTTTGATGTTGTTCAAGTGATGATGTTTGTTGAGATCTTGTAAGAAGATACTCAATCCAAGTGAAGTGCTCATTCAAGGAAATGGTTTGTTGTTGAAGGAAGATGCAACAAGGGCAATTGTTGACATGCTTCTCAACTTGGTTGATGTTGTGTGGTGATGATGGTGAGCTTGATTGGGTTGGATCCAAATTACGTTGCGCAAGATGTAATGCTAAAAGAGCACTAAGCTCATGAGCCTCTTTTAGCTCCTCAACGAACTTCAAGTGTTCGGAGGAAGGTGATGATGGTGGAACATGATGGTTGTCTTGGGTGAAGGTTTGAACATGCAACATAGGAACGGCATGTGAGGTTGTAGGATGTTGTGGTGGTACTCTTGGTGGTGGAGACATGGTTGAGCTTGGGTAGTCATGAAAACATGAAATGGGTGGAAGAGGTTCTCCAAGAGTGAGTGGTGTTTTTGTTGAATGAGCAACATGTGAAGTATTGATTGAGAAATTGGGATTGTTGTTTTGGGATTGAGCATGATCATCATAAGAAGAGGCATGAATGAGGGAATGAGTGGGTGATAGGTTGTGAGATGAGTCATTATTGTGGGTTTGAGGTTTAGTAGTTGGTTGACTTGGAACAACATCACTTGAGTTATGACAAGAATCAAGTTTTCTCCTCCAAACGGGTTTGACGGAGATCCTTGCGGTTCTTGAAATCTTAGGTTTTTGTTTGTTGGGAGATGACATGTTTGGGTGTGATGGCATTAATGATGGGAAGAGGGTATTTATAGTGTATGAGAAATGTGGTTTAGGAAGGTAAATTTTGAGGGATAGCATGGGACAAAATATGTTTGTGAATTTTGGGAAGTATAGGCTGCAATGGGTCAAAAAGTGATAAAGAAAACAGTATCCCCGACCATCAGATGGTCGGTCCCCTTAATCATTAAGGGGGCCGCCTTATATAATTAAGGGGGCTGCCCATCTGGTGATTCCCAGATTGCCAGAAATAGGTTTTTGGCAGAAAATTTCCAAAAAGGTTGTGTTTTTGGATTTGGATTCAAGTAAGTTCAACTCTTTGAGGCAATATAGGGCATACTATTCATGAATGTAGAGAGTGATATAGAATTAGTTAAAATAGGCAATTAATTTCTAATAATCATGTTATCTATTAATTTATCAATTAAGATATGCAACAAAGGAGACAATAAGGCAAATAAGTTAAATGTGTAACTATATGAAGATGATAACATTTAGTCTAGAGCAAACATATTGATGATTGTTAACAAGTAACAAATAGGTGGACATGATTATATGGACATCAAGACTTGTTACAAACAAGATCCATATGGGCAAGCCATGATTCTCGTGAAATGATTTGATTAAATTGTGAATGTCATTTCCAATAGAAGTGTATGACACATGTGAGAAAGTTAAATGTGTTTTAAGCAAAACGTTTTTAGTTTTATTCAACAAGAAGTAAATTCAAGTGTGCATTACAATAACATAGATTGAATTCTGTTTCATAACGTGTAACAAAAAAAAATTCAGTCTTGTTTTTGATTAAAATAATGGTTATAAAATAAATTTTAGTCAAGTAAATTGTTAAAGAAAATATTTCATTCAAAAAGAGAGAAGTTTTGAACATGATGTTTTGATCATGATAATCAAGAAGTTTCAAGTGAGGGATTTGAAATGGAAGCTTATCATGCTCAAGAGAATCAATTAATCCCATTGTCACACATAATCATCTTTAATGACACCTAAAGATATTAAAGTGAAATGATAGATATTTATGATCTAAATGCAATGGGACAGGAAGGGGCAAGGTAAATAGTTCATGGATACAAGATAGACATGTGTGTGTGTATATATATATATATATATATATATATATATATATATATATATATATATATGTAGGACCTTAAATATCACAACTTTATCGCACAATATAAGCACAATAAGAAGGAAAGATGGAAAGATAGTGACTTGATGTATATATATGTGAATCGTATATATGAGAGAGAGATGGAAAAGATGAGAGCTTTTATTCAAAGAAAACACACAAAAATACACACACAAGCACACCTTACAAATGAGAGGTAAGGTGCCTTATATTGTTCCATACATAGGCTTTGATGGGCTTGGGCTTGGACTTGGTTACATGGTTGGATAACTAGGCTTATTAAACATAGCACATAACATATTAGCTTGCCAAGTCCAAGGCCCAATGACTAAACTATTACTAATCTTAACAAACGACACAAAGTTACAATATGAGAATGACCATCACTTCTATATATAAATATTTTAATGCTAACAATATATATATATATATATATATATATATATATATATATATACAAAGAACATCATAATATCATGTTGCAAACAAATCTCAATTATAATACATCAATTAATGCAACTAGTAAGATCATATAGCTTAAGTAGAAGGGTTCTACTATAGATCATAGAAGATTAAGAAAAGTGATAATAGACTAAACAACAAGAAGGTTAATAATGCTAATATTATATATGCATATATTAGTGTTAATAATCTAAAAGCATGGCAATTTATCAGTTAAATCGTATTCACATACTAATTAAAACATTCTAAAATATAATGTAACATTTACAAGTTTTTGAAAAGAAAACTTATCTCAGGTCCAGCTTTTCAAAAAGAGTGGGCATGACGGTGATAGAAGAAATCTTAAGAGTTAGTCCAAAACATGTCGAAGTAGCCAAGTAATAATCCCATGAATAGAAATCAAGGGAACTAGATCCGAGATGCTCAATCGATCACACCAATCATCACAAGTCGTGAAGGTTAATAAAACTAGTACTTAGGAGGCTTCATCTTGAAATAGTAACGGACACACCATGATACCAATACTCCAAGAGTGAAGAGCAAAATGCCGAGACAAGAATATTCCCGCAACAACGTCATAGGCGAAACATTTGCAGAATGTGAAACAACGTGATAGAGACCAATATCCGTCAAAGGTAATAGAGCGAGATGAGTAAATCAACACGTAATAGACTCTTCATTCGGTAATTACCTAAACATGATAAACAGCTTGGTACCCAGATTCTCATGGGTCCTAGTTGGTTAGATGAGAACATCCATTGCATTTGAATGCACATGATGGGGATGTCGTCGATAAGTACAAGAATTCATCAATAGTTTGTTTTAATTAACAAACAATGACTTTCTTGACTAGAATAATATGTAATGAATGTTAATAGTATTAGTTCTAAATTTATTCACTAGATTTAACAAATTTTATTTGTTTTGATACATTTGTTGAAGGATCATTTACGATAAATCCTAACCCGGTTTTATCATAAAATAGCTTTTGAATGTCGAGAAGATATTTTAAAGATTTAGAACTATTTTCGAATTTTGCCAATGTTTTTGCTTTTTCATTTTCCATTTTAATTTCATGTTTGTAGTCTCGTGATTGAGCCCGAACCACCTAACTTATAATGACCAAGGAATGGTTAACAAAGTCAAATAGCCTAGATCAATGCTCCGCGGAAGTATAAGGTTTCCCCGGGTCGTTATGTCCCGACGAGGTGTGAATTGTAAACAAACGGTTTCGTGATCGGGTGAATTTGGATGAAAAAGGGGTAATGAAGGTTTTGAATGATTATGCTAAGGAAAAATGAATAAGAACGATTAAACAAACTATATTAAAAATAACGTGAAACCTAGTTGTCCTAAAACGTGATCTAAAAATTTAAAATCAGAAATTGCTTATACGTAAGCAGAAAAATAAGCCAAACGGCTTAAATAGAAGCTATCACTTTATTTATGTTTTTAGTTTTTCTTGATTTAACAAACTACTTTTAATAACGTAACCTAAATTTAAAAACGTGAAAGTTATTTAAATAAAACGCGAGTTAAAATTAAAATAAACACGAGTGCGTCTTTTTCGTTTTAATAAAAGTTTACTTTCAAAGAATTGATGGTAATTTGTAAAAACCTTTGAAGCTAAAGTATAGATACAAATTAATTCACTTATGTCACACTAATACTACTTATTTAAAGTGTTGAATAGAAATTATAATTTCATATATCTCACTTAAATATAAGTTTGTATTTATATGTGTATATGTGTTTTAATGATTGTATATACTTTAATTTACTAATGTATAATTAATGTTTTGAATGGAACCTAGTTTGATCTTTATGTGAAACCAATATATGCACAACACACAATAATAATAATGTACGAGAAGCAAGTAAGTAAACAAGTAAAGAATGAGAGATGGAAAGATCAAACCGAGAGACAAAGGATTTATAGTGGTTCGGATACAAAGACACCTTCCTTGCCCTACTCCACTCCCCGAGCACCGAACTCGAGAGTTTTCTTCACTAAGTCAATAACCTCCCTTATGGCGGAGAAAACCATACACACCAAATGCTTACACCAATTAACGACACAAAGCAAGATGTCGAGTCCTAATTGTAGCTAGAACCAATCTCACACCAAATAGCACACCACAACTTCTTCACACCTTTGACTTCTTCAATATAACTTCACACCACGAGTATCTTCACACCTTCACAAAATTCTTCACTACTTCAATGTCTTGCAATCTTTACAACTTCAAAGCACCAATGTCTTCACAACTTCAAACCAATAATGTCTTTGCACCTTCAAGCCACTAGAGTCTTCACAACTTTAATCTACTAATGTCTTCAAATCTTCTACACTTGAAAGCTTCACTTTCTTCACACCTAATCACTATTGCCACTCTCTCCTATCCTCACTAATATCCAACACTACTTCTTCACTTCAACTTCCACTACACACTTATAACAATTCTGTCACACCCCCAAAATCGGGTCCAGCGGAAGCATACGTGTAGTTGGGGTGTAACTCAATCGGTATCACAACACAAGTACAAAAATGGTTTTCACTTCAATCATTTAGAATAAAATAGTTAAGTCAAAAATATTGAATTTACATTGTTAAAAGTAGTGCGAAAGTAGGCCCTTAAAATAGTTTAAAACGGTCCCCATATAAATAATCAGAGTCTTCTATGACCATGCCATGCCCTGCCAAAACCTCCTGTAGCGTGCCATAGGTTAAAACCTGAAAATACATGCTAAAGTGTCAACACGAGGTTGGTGAGTTCATAGAGTTTGTTAAACAAATAATGCCTATAGAGAAATGATCGCCCAGCAAAGGCATTGTAAATCCACTCAGTTGCAAGTCCCGCCATAAGAGACTTGTAACCTGTGTGTTTACAACCCACTGCCCAATATGTTAAAGTCTACGTGAACAAAAGTAATACTAGTATCCAAATTCCCAGATAAATATAGCAATACGGCTATATAACTAATTCAGTCAACGAGGTTATATCAACAATGCTGACAATGTCGCCAGATAAATAATACTGACAATGTCGCCAGAGAACTAATACTGACAATGTCGCCAGAGAACTAATACTGACAATGTCGCCAGAGAACTAATAAGTACTAATGTTTAAGAGACAAGTCATATGAAATACAGGAAAAATCAAGCATACCAAGGAAATGTAGGTAATCAACCAGGTAAAGCAAGGAATGCATTTAAGTAAAACGAGCATGTATTCTCCCCCAAAGAGTTTGCAAAATAATTAAAAAGTAAGGGCTATGACTCACCTGGAGCGATAGCTACGATGACAAAGTGGATACACTGAAATGAGGCACTATCTCTAACCGCAACCTAATATGAGTAATAACGATCTACTTTAGATCATGACGTGATGAAGTGAATGCACATGCACATGATGCCTATACCACTCGTAACTTGGAAATACTAGTTGTTGTCAAAGTATAATAGTTTCCATACTTAGGAAAATAAGTCCAAATATAGAAGTATATAACTTGTCGTAGTATATCGTATAAAAATGTTAGTGTTATATTCCTCGTCTAGAAAACCTTAAAATAATGTCTAGTAGTAGCGTAATAAACCTTGAGTCGTACGTACTTCGTTAGTTAAAAATAAACTCCTTGAATAAGAAATCTAGAAAATATCTCATTTAGTACGTAGTTATATTATTTTCTAGTAGTGACTATATATATATATATATATATATATATATATATATATATATATATATATATATATATATATAGTTTTGACGATATTAAAACGTGTATAACTTGGTCGTTTTAAGCTCATTTTACTCGTTCTTTATATCCGCGGATTCGTTTTAGTATATACTAATATATTTTCGATAGCTCGGCTCCTCTAGGTTACGTTTAACGCCTCTATTTGCCCGTCGAAAACTGTCAAACAGCATGCAGTTTTTCAGAAAATAGTTTTCGTCGTTAAATTCGGAAAATCATATCTCCTTCGTTATTAACTCGTTTTAATCCGTTCTTTCGCCCACGGCTTCGTTTTTGAAAGTATTTTCTAAATCTTTGTTCAAAAATGTCCCCTGAGTTACTGAGTTTCCCACGTTTTCAAAATAAGGACAGTAGGTATTTATATAGTTTCAAAAATCATTTTCCTAGTTTCAAACTTGTTTCAACTTCAACCAAACCACTTTCAATCACCACAAAACTAGTCTAATCCTACCATACACCTTCTTAGGGTGTCATGGGTTCCTAACATCACAAACCAAGTGGATCTAACAAGGATCTAACTATATTCACTTTCTAGGGCTTAAAAGTTAAATATATACAAAAATGGAGTGGTATAAGTTAACAAATGCATAAGATCTTGTATGAAAACCATATGAGTATTATAAAAACTTGGTAAAATTATAAAAATAAGTTTCATACACTTACTTGAAAGATTAATGAGCTTTTGATGAGAAATACTTAATTATCCTTGAGATTTTTATTTCAAAACCTTAACAAGGATTACCAAATGAGCTTGAATATATTTGATCTTGAAAACTTTATGGTTTCTTGCTTGTGTTCTTCCTTGGCCGGTTCAAGAGGAAAAGAAAAAGAGAGAACAAAACTTTTCTAGCTAGTTTTGTATTATGAGAAAAAAATGTACAAGTAAAGGTTTATGGAAATGAGGCAAGGAACAAGATCCACAAATCAAGGAAGAAAAGGAGGGGGCGGCATTTTGGTGAGAAAAAGGGAAGAAAAATGAGATTGTATAATATTTTGTAAGACTTTTGGGTTTATTAAGTAGATATTATTAGTTTTAGGTAATACCGGGTACCGAGTTAACTAAAAATCGATTTTAACGGAGTTAACCGTGACATAATAAAGTCATAAAAATTGTAAAATAATATTCCTGATGAGAATCGGAAGTTAAAATAATGATCGGGTTGAAATATCGCAAACCGACGGAGTTATAAGCTCCAACCGTAAAACGAACCCATTGGTTTCAAAATACCGGGTAAATTAATAATATAATTTTTATATTATTAAAATGAATATAAAAATATATTGAGATCATAACGTTTATTTAGAAATAATTATACGTAAAAGTTAATTATACCAAAAGTACTAATTTAAATATCCTACGAGTGGAATAGTATGCAAGTGACATAATGATTATACGCAGACTATTTCTAGTCTGTATTAGATATCCCAAATGATAATGCATGAATTCGCACCCGAACCAATACGGTTACGCGAATTTGAATACTCGTAAACTAAATTTACGATGAAATGAGTAATGCACGTGAATAGTGAAATTTCTTTCGGAAATGAATAGTGTCAAGTGAATAGTAAACTTTCTGAACGCTTCTCAGAATGTCAAATTGACCTCAAAAACGATGAATAGTGATTGATGAATAGTAATTGATGAATAGTAACTTGTGAATAGTAAATTGTCGAGGTTCGGAAAATGACCGGAAATTACGAGTTGTGACAGTCTTCCCCTCTAACAGGAACTTCGTCCCGAAGTTCAGTTTGTGTTGGTCTCTGGAGTGGTATTGGTGAAAAGATGATAATAATTGAGAATTTCAGCGAACTTCCACGATAGGAATTCGACTCTGCTTCAACCGTTCGACCTAACAGTCCATGATTTCTAGTGGTTCTCTTACCAAGTTTACGTTTGTCTCAGGGTTGGATTCCCTTCCAAATGGGATTATGAGTGACTAATCTGAAGGTCATTTCCTGGGATTTGAATAGGTGAAACATGGTTGTGTAATCCGGTTGTTCTCTAACAAGGCTCAAGTCTGACGGCCACTAGGCCTATTCGGTCTGAAATTTTAAATGGTCCAGTGTACATCGAGTTTAACTTCCCGGATTTTTCTAAATGGTATCGTGCCTTTCCTAGGCAGAACTTTTAACGTGACCCTACCACCAACTTGAAATTCTAAGGGTTTACAACTTATCGACTTGTAACTGATTCTTGATTTGCAGGAAATTCCTGGTTATTTCATGAGTACTTACAGGAATAGTGAGTTTGGCTTTTTCCGCGTTCGGTCCATCAATAGATGATCAGTGCTTCTTGAGGTTTACAATGTGATATTGGTAATATATGCTGCTGAACTCTGCCAGAACTCAAATTTGTATGTCAGCTGGTCGATTCAAAATGAATCTTAAATGGTTCAATATACTAGAGGTTCAATCTCTTGTGTTACCAAAATTGTATCATGCCTCTCCAAGGCAAAGCTTTCAACTTAGTTCGTTCTCTCACGTGAATCTGGTTAGTTTGCTGTTCAAGGATACCCAATCCGTATGATGTGCGTCATGTACCAACCTAACCTCTATCAGTTTCTCGTTTCTTGTAACGGGTTCTTGACTTGTGAAATTTCTTTTGTTGTTTCATAATTTAGTCCTAGACCGGTGAATTTAACTTTCCGATTTCGGTCTGTAAATGGGTAATTGGTACTTCGACCATAAAGTGCCTCAAATGGTGTAGTCTCTACGCTCGTGCGATAACTATCGTTGCAAACGAATCTGATTTATGATAAAAGGTTAGTCCAACCATTTCTAGAGTCAATCACTTATGCTCTGAGCATAACTTTCCTATGTTTGAATCGTTCTCTCGTTCTGACCATCGGTCTGAGGATAGTAGGCGGTGTTTACATCTAAATGGGGTTCCGAAGGAAGTCTTAAAATGATAGCTAGAAGTCTGAGGTGATTCGATCACCTTTATCAGGAATAATTGAAATGGTACAATAAATCTTGTGACTAATTCTACCACGTTACGTCTTTCGAACACGGCGTTATACGAAGAAGATAGAATATGGGTAACAATGTTTGATTCTTTGTGTTTTGGTCTAATGGATTGCTAAGACATGTGTCATTCTTTGCCTACTGTGCTTGGTCTCCATTACTGACGTTTGTAATCGTTCTATGGTGTTCCTCCTAATTTCCTTCATCACATATTCCAATATTCCTTATTGTCAAGTCACAAAGCCCTAAATGCATAAGCGATGTAGCATGGTGATTGGTTTTCAAAATTTATCTCGCGATTTTTGAGTTTTTGGTCGAAATCTTTTTCTGAATAAACGAATTTAGAAAATGGAGCAAATGGTTTACTAAATAATATCTTTCTTGACGATTCAAAATTCAATAGTTAGGAAATGTGACGCGGTTTTCAAATAGGTTGTGAATAGGACTGTTTACCAAAGTTTGATGTTTAAAATTTCGTAACATTCAATAGATTTGTAAAAGATTAGCCAAAAGGAATTTGCTTGTCAAAATAAGTGCATCAGAAAAGTATTTCTTACAAGATATATGTTTTGTATAACGGTAGTTTGGAGAAAAATCCATTTAAAAGTGAAAGTATTAAGAGGATAAAATAGCCAGGTATGTATGTATGCACCAATGCATAGGTGTCTACCATGTTTGAATAAAGGCTATTGGTGAGGACATGTTCAATTTATAGTCTTGGTTAAAAGGTTGGATTTATCTCTATGGTGTTGCTTAGTGAGCACTCGTATCTAAATGAATCTTGTAATTCAGTCAAGCAAATACTTTCTAGATGATAGAATTTTGGCGATCAGGCCAGTGATAGAGGTTCGAATTGTTTTGTGATATCCTGAGATTTCTGTTGAGTTTTGAAAGGTCTTAATGTATCGAGGGATCATCCTCATAGAAGGTATGGAAAGTCTTTCCTAGGGAGGTCATTGATAATATCCACTTATCAGTATAGGGAGTAGAAAGGGATGAGTGACATCGGAATCTATAGAGTGTCACCTAATTCCTTATATATACATATGGGGATGGGGAAAGGAAATGATAGTGATGGTAAGAAGGGAAAAGACTGTGACAAGTACGACAAAACGAGATTGTGATAAAAGAAAATGTAAGTGCATTGTGTATAAATATGAAGATTCATGAGATGAAATGGCCAGTTAACCTGCTTACAATCGGTGGTTCACGAAGTGATGAAAAGTAGGAATGTTATGACAACGAGAGTATACACACACGTAAATGAAGCATTTGGAAAATGAGTTGAGAATTTATTCCGGACAAAATTCTATTATAACCATTCTCAGTGTTGCAAAATTCATTTCTAAGTCAGACATAGGTGGTCAGCGTATATCTCACTATCCCGGGTTGAAGATAGATGACCAGTCTATATTCCACCGAGGTTCCATGAATTTTGAAATACTCAGCTCAGTTATACTAAGACTGTGTCCTTCACAAATACCAAGCCGTTCTGAAAGACAAAAGCAGGTGACCAAACTCGAGGTCAAATGATGAAACTATGCAAGGAAAAACATAACACGGGGACATATATGATACGTGAACATGCTCATATGAAAGACAATTATAGTAATCAACCATGATAAATGAATATAGTATATCAGATAATGAGACACAAATCTCATCACCTAAGTCAGCAACAAACCACAAATGAGGCTTCAGCTTGGCAGGCAGGCAAGTGACGGTCATAGGGTTAAGTTTTCCGTAAAAGTAGCTATAGTCTAGGTTTTAAAAACACTTAGTTCGCTATAGCCAGAGCTCTGATACCAATCTGTCACACCCCCAAAATCGGGTCCAGCGGAAGCATACGTGTAGCTGGGGTGTAACTCAATCGGTATCACAACACAAGTATAAAAATGGTTTTCACTTAGTTAAGTCAAAAATATTGAATTTACATCGTTAAAAGTAGTGCGGAAGTAGGCCCTTAAAATAGTTTAAAACGGTCCCCATATAAATAATCAGAGTCTTCTATGACCATGCCATGCCCTGCCAAAACCTCCTGTAGCGTGCCATAGGTTAAAACCTGAAAATACATGCTAAAGTGTCAACACGAGATTGGTGAGTTCATAGAGTTTGTTAAACAAATAATGCCTATAGAGAAATGATCGCCCAGCAAAGGCATTGTAAATCCACTCAGTTGCAAGTCCCGCCAAAAGAGACTTGTAACCTGTGTGTTTACAACCCACTGCCCAATATGTTAAAGTCTACGTGAACAAAAGTAATACTAGTATCCAAATTCCCAGATAAATATAGCAATACGGCTATATAACTAATTCAGTCAACGAGGTTATATCAACAATGCTGACAATGTCGCCAGATAAATAATACTGACAATGTCGCCAGAGAACTAATACTGACAATGTCGCCAGAGAACTAATACTGACAATGTCACCAGAGAACTAATAAGTACTAATGTTTAAGAGACAAGTCATATGAAATACAGGAAAAATCAAGCATACCAAGGAAATGTAGGTAATCAACCAGGTAAAGCAAGGAATGCATTTAAGTAAAACGAGCATGTATTCTCCCCCAAAGAGTTTGCAAAATAATTAAAAAGTAGGGGCTATGACTCACCTGGAGCGATAGCTACGATGACAAAGTGGATACACTGAAATGAGGCACGATCTCAAACCGCAACCTAATATGAATAATAACAATCTACTTTAGATCATGACGTGATGAAGTGAATGCACATGCACATGATGCCTATACCACTCGTAACATGGAAATACTAGTTATTGTCAAAGTATAATAGTTTCCATACTTAGGAAAATAAGTCCAAATATAGAAGTATATAACTTGTCGTAGTATATCGTATAAAAATGTTAGTGTTATATTCCTCGACTAGAAAACCTTAAAATAATGTCTAGTAGTAGCGTAATAAACCTTGAGTCGTACGTACTTCGCTAGTTAAAAATAAACTCCTTGAATAAGAAATCTAGAAAATATCTCATTTAGTACGTAGTTATATTATTTTCTAGTAGTGACTATATATATATATATATATATATATATATATATATATATATATATATATATATATATATATATATATATATATATAGTTTTGACGATATTAAAATGTGTATAACTTGGTCATTTTAAGCTCATTTTACTCGTTCTTTATATCCACGGATTCGTTTTAGTATATACTAATATATTTTCGATAGCTCGGCTCCTCTAGGTTACGTTTAACGCCTCTATTTGGCCGTCGAAAACTGTCAAACAGCATGCAGTTTTTCAGAAAATAGTTTTCGTCATTAAATTCGGAAAATCATATCTCCTTCGTTATTAACTCGTTTTAATCCGTTCTTTCGCCCACGGCTTCGTTTTTGAAAGTATTTTCTAAATATTTGTTCAAAAATATCCCCTGAGTTACTGAGTTTCCCACGTTTTCAAAATAAGGACAGTAGGTATTTATATAGTTTCAAAAATCATTTTCCTAGTTTCAAACTTGTTTCAACTTCAACCAAACCACTTTCAATCACCACAAAACTAGTCTAATCCTACCATACACCTTCTTAGGGTGTCATGGGTTCCTAAACATCACAAACCAAGTGGATCTAACAAGGATCTAACTATATTCACTTTCTAGGGCTTAAAAGTTAAATATATACAAAAATGGAGTGGTATAAGTTAACAAATGCATAAGATCTTGTATGAAAACCATATGAGTATTATAAAAACTTGGTAAAATTATAAAAATAAGTTTCATACACTTACTTGAAAGATTAATGAGCTTTTGATGAGAAATACTTAATTATCCTTGAGATTTTTATTTCAAAACCTTAACAAGGATTACCAAATGAGCTTGAATATATTTGATCTTGAAAACTTTATGGTTTCTTGCTTGTGTTCTTCCTTGGCTGGTTCAAGAGGAAAAGAAAAAGAGAGAACAAAACTTTTCTAGCTAGTTTTGTATTATGAGAAAAAAAAATGTACAAGTAAAGGTTTTTGGAAATGAGGCAAGGAACAAGATCCACAAATCAAGGAAGAAAAGGAGGGGGGCGGCATTTTGGTGAGAAAAAGGGAAGAAAAATGAGATTGTATAATATTTTGTAAGACTTTTGGGTTTATTAGGTAGATATTATTAGTTTTAGGTAATACCGGGTACCGAGTTAACTAAAAATCGATTTTAGCGGAGTTAACCGTGACATAATAAAGTCATAAAAATTGTAAAATAATATTCCTGATGAGAATCGGAAGTTAAAATAATGATCGGGTTGAAATATCGCAAACCGACGGAGTTATAAGCTCCAACCGTAAAACGAACCCATTGGTTTCAAAATACCGGGTAAATTAATAATATAATTTTTATATTATTAAAATGAATATAAAAATATATTGGGATCATAGTCGGGAGTGTCGGACGTGTTAGTCACATTTATTGATCGTTTGTTAACGTTTATTTAGAAATAATTATACGTAAAAGTTAATTATACCAAAAGTACTAATTTAAATATCCTACGAGTGGAAGAGTATGCAAGTGGCATAATGATAATACGCAGACTATTTCTAGTCTGTATGAGATGTCCCAAATGATAATGCATGAATTCGCACCCGAACCAATACGGTTACGCGAATTTGAATACTCGTAAACTAAATTTACGATGAAATGAGTAATGCACGTGAATAGTGAAATTTCTTTCGGAAATGAATAGTGTCAAGTGAATAGTAAAATTTCTGAACGCTTCTCAGAATGTCAAATTGACCTCAAAAACGATGAATAGTGATTGATGAATAGTAACTTATGAATAGTAAATTGTCGAGGTTCGGAAAATGACCGGAAATTACGAGTTGTGACAAATTCTAGATTCTACAACTAAATCTAGCAAACTAATACATACACCTTATTCACCAAAGTATGAAAGATCAACAATATGAAACAACCAAACAACTTAGATAGCAAGATGATACTAAGTTATAATACTTCTAGTAGAAGTATTCTTCTCTTTGCACTTGAGTATTAAGGCTTGAATCACTTTGAAACAAAGATCAAAGTATATAAGATCAAAGGATTTTTAGAAGATGGAGAGGGATGTTTATATCATAAAGTTTTTAGTGCAAAAAGGTGAGAAAAATATGTGGAATGATCCAATATTTATAGGGCCAGAAAATACTGTTCTGGAGCGTGCCGGTCCCCTTAATTAGGGGGCGGTCCCCTTAATGATTAAGGGGGCCGCCCTCCTGAACGTTGGATTTTCTTGTCCTTTTGTGAGGGGAATTTTTCTGGATTAGATTTGCCATTTTTTGTTGAAAATTTGAATTCACAAATTTGTAATGAATAAAACATATTCTTTTCATTCCAAAAATGTTTTTCAAAAGATATAAAATGTTTTGTAACATTTTATAATTATCTAGTGATTAACAAAAATGTTCCTTTGATCTTGTAATACATTAGACACTTTGTTTATTCATACCTTAAGTGATTTAATGGTAAAGATGAGTATTTACTACTAAATACTTGTTTATGTCATAATCTTTGGTTTGATGAGTTTTCGTTTTGTGATTATCCAAACATAGAGATATCAAATAATATGAATAACGTTTCTAGTCATTTATTTATATCAACAAACTAGGAATAAATCTAGGTTAGTTGTCCAAGGTTATAATCAACAAGAAGGAATTGATTATGACGAAACTTATGCCCCTGTAGCTAGACTAGAATCTATTAGGATATTAATTGCCTATGCATGCGCCCTAGATTTTAAGTTATTCCAAATGGACGTGAAAAGTGCATTCCTTAACGGTTTTATTAATGAGGAGGTATATGTGGCACAACCTCCAGGATTTATTGACTTCGCAAAACCTGATTATGTTTATAAGTTAAAGAAAGCTTTGTATGGACTCAAACAAGCTCCCAAAGCTTGGTATGATCGATTAAAAGCTTTTCTTATTAAACATGATTATTCCATGGGAATGGTAGATAACACTCTTTTCACAAAAAGGAAAGACCCAAATCTCATCATTGTTCAAATATATGTTGATGACATTATATTTGGATCAACTTGTCAAGACATGTGTGATGAATTTGCCAAAATCATGCATGATGAGTTTGAGATGAGTATGATGGGTGAACTTAACTTCTTCCTAGGATTACAAATAAAACAATTAGAAGATGGAATATTCTTTAACCAATCTAAGTACATTAAGGAAATGCTTAAGAAATTTGGCCTAGAAGACTCAAAACCCATAAAAACTCCCATGTCTACGGAAGTGAAACTCACAAAGGATGATGAAGGTAAGTCCGTAGATAACTGTAGGACCTTAGATATCACAACTTTATCACACCAATATAGAAGCAAAGATGAAGAAGAGATGAAAGGTGGTGACTTGATATGTATATATGTATTTCGTATGAATAAAGAGAGAGAGATGAAAATGAGAGCTTTTATTCAAAGAGAAACACACACACATACACACACAAGCACACACCTCAAATGAGCCTTTGAGGTGTTTAAATAGTTCTTAACATGAGATGCCCTATGGGCTTTCTATGGGCTTGGGCTTGGACTTGGTTACATGGTTAGATAACAAGGCTTATGAAACATAGCACATAACATATTAGCTTGCCAAGTCCAAAGCCCAATGACTAAACTATTACTAATCTTATCAAACGACACAAAGTTACAATATGAGAATGACCATCACTTCTATATATATATTTTTAATGCTAACAATCTCCCCCTAAGGGGTGGTCATTCGAATGATGCTCCACGTGATTAGGTCTTCCGTGTTCTTTTTCTTGAACTTTGTGTATCATTGTAGAATAGTCTTTAGTCTTTGTTCCTTCATGCTTTGTGATCTTTGATGATTCACTTTTCATCATTCTTTGTTCTTTTGTGATGTGGAGCTATCTACCTTTCGTCACTTCTGCGTCTGTGGTGGTTGTTCGCCATTCCAACATGCTCATACATCTTTTGATTTTGATATTCATATGCACGTAGTTCCCTTTCTTTCACTTTGATCTTTAGTCTTTATACTTTGTAGATTCTTCTTTTTGGCGTAGAATCTTTCTTTGAACTTTTTGTTGTATAGATCTTTGAGGGAGCTTTCTTTAACTTCCAGATGTATGTATGAGCATGCGGAATCTGTCGCCATGGAGGTGATGTATAGCTGCATGAAAACAGTTAGCAATAAATCAACCGGTACTTACAAATAAGGAATTAGAGATCGTCAATAGCATAGTGTGAAGATTCCTTCTAACCCTTATCAAGGACGTTCCCATGTCAGATACTCTCGAGAGAGCTTACAAGACCTACTTAGTAGCTCAATGACTGGGTGAGTCGCTGGGGATCACTCCACGACTGTAGACCGTTTGAAACCACCGCGAACACTAAGCGTAACCCATAAAGAATTACCGAAGTGACCTGCTATCAGGGCTGTTTAATGTTGACCCTGGAAGGAATTTCTATTTAATCATTGAGAATCAAAAATGTGAATCCTCTCATAAATGTTCTGGCAGATTGCTAAGATCTGCGTAGGACTCTTAATTTACATTTGGCGTCCTTAATGATGAACAACCAGTGTAGGAATATCATGTGTTCCTATGAGATCTTTTGATGAATCTCGAGGCTCTAGACTCGATAAGTGCACATTTGGTTTCCTATGCGGAGATTAGGGAGAGGTCTCCTGCTTCAATATCAACCATCTCTAAGAGACAGGTCGATAGATTACACAGGTTCCCCGTGAGAATGAAACAAGCTCTTTTAAGAGAACTTGAGTTGTTAAGAAGGTTTAGTGCAGTGCGTCACTGGGTCCATGACGTCTTTGTCTTCAATACCGGTGTCACCTTGGTAACAGCTAGTAGCATATGAGTTGAACCCGGTGTCTACCCTAAGGTTGAACATTTGGAAGGCTATTTCTTTTCACCCTTTTCCATAACTTTTCTTTTTAATTCTTCAACCCCTTCTTTCCCCTTTCTCATTTTCTCCTTTTTTCAATCATACCTAAGGACTTCTAATTCTAATCTATTGGATTTGTCCTTGGGTAGATCCCTCCAGCTCTGGCGGATCATAGGACGGTTTTTCCTAACCTTAGTCACCTTATAACTCCATGACTATCCTATTGTTGCCATAAAACCATTCATTTGAAAATCTTCTCAAAGTGTTTATGATAATGAAACATATTTTGTTATTACTTTGAGAGTTTTGATTTCATTTTGAAGGACTCTCCCTTCACATGTGCTCATGTGTTTTTAAAAAATTTGCACATGTGGGAGGAGTTTGCACTTTTGAATTGATCTACTTTCAGCGAACATGACCGATTCAAGACACGCTTACATCACTAGTTAGACTAGCTTGAAATTATTACCCGTCCTGGTCAAGTCCAAAGAAAGTCTCTCGATATGGTACATTCTACTCAGACAAGTCCTATTCGAGACACTCTTACATCACTAGTTAGACTAGCTTGAAATTATTACCCGTCCAGGACAAGTCTTTTCGATTACTGACATTTTAAGCTCCGTCAATTCATTGGTACTTACTGAGTCGAGCTCTTTTGAGATTCAGCCACAATCTTAACACATTTTGATCACATTTTAATCATGTCTTCTCCCCCTCAAAAATAACATATTGTGCTATTTTTTATATCAACTGATTAAAAAAGCTTTTGGAGAGAAAGACAGATTTCATTTTGCATGAGTACGGAATATTTTTGTTTTTTAACTCCCCCTTAATGATAGCACATTTTAAAATCAATTAAGGGTTTTGAGGGAGTTATCTTGAGCACTTATTTGAAAGATTTTGAGAAATCTTTTGAACAATCTTGAAAAAGTGCTCAAGAATTGTATTTTGAAAAACGAGTTTATGTTTGAAATCCTTTTCGTTTGTTTATACTCGAACTTTTGAAAATGATTTCATCTTTGAACGTATGAGTCCTTGATTTGAAAATAATCAGAAGTCATTGTTCGGGTCCGGGTTTCGTACTGATGTATACGAAAGCCATTGTGAAGAAACTTTTAGAGAAACGACATGTTTTAGAAAAACATTTTAAAGAACTCCTGCTCAAGCATCTGTACATGTCCGTATCATTGTTGAATCACATTTCTAGAAACGTACAGAATATTGATTTATACGAGAGACATGTCATGAGAAGAATATTTTTGGATTTTTTGATTTTATATTGTTTTTGTATTTTTTGAAAATTTTATATTTTTGTATTTTATTTTTGTTGATTTTTCAAATTTTGTATTTTGTTTTTTCAAAGATATTTACAGCGAAGCGATTTTGAAAACTTTTTCAAGAAGATTCGAGAAGACGTTCTAGCTCCTCAGGAGTTAGGCTTCGCATGCCAATTCGTCGAACTAAATAGTCAAACCGTTCTTTTGGAAGGGCTTTAGTAAATAGAACTGCGAGTTGGTAATCAGTCTTAACGAAAAATAATTCAACAGTACCCTCTTCTACGTGTTCTTTGATGAAATGGTAGCGGACTTTGATATGCTTCGTCTTAGAGTGATGTACGGGATTGCACGAGATGGCTATGGCACTTTTTGAGTCACAATACATAGGTATTCTGTCAAAAGTAAAGCCATAATCTGTGAGCTGTGTCCGCATCCAAAGAACTTGGGCACAACACGCAGATAGAGACACATACTCGGCTTCGGCGGTTGACAGTGCAGTACAATCCTGTTTCTTTAACGACCAGCTTACTAGCTTTTCACCCAAAAATTGTGCTCTACCTGATGTACTCTTTGCTGTAACTTGATCACCAGCATGGTCTGCATCTGAAAATGCTGTTAGATTAAACCCCGAATCCTTCGGATACCAAAGTCCCATGTTAATGGTGCTTCGTAGGTACCGAAAGATCCGTTTAACCTCTTTAAGGTGAAGTTCGGTAGGCTTTGCCTGAAACCGTGCTAACAAACAAACAGCAAATTGAATATCGGGTCGGCTAGCAGTTAGGTACATGAGAGAACCGATCATGCTCCGATATTTTTTCGGATCGATGGGTTTTCCAAACAAATCAGCACCTATTTTTGGTGAAGTGACCATTGGTGTACCAACAGAATCACAGTTTTCCATTCCATGTTTTTTCAAAATCTCTATTGTATATTTAGCTTGATTGATAAAAATACCAAGAGGGGATTGATGGATTTGTAAACCAAGAAAGAATTTTAGTTCCCCCATCATGGACATTTCAAATTTGCTTTTCATGAGATTTTCAAAATGTTTTGAATGGTTAGGATTGGTTGATCCAAAAATAATGTCGTCCACGTAAATTTGAACGATCAAAATATCATCTTTGAATTTTTTGATAAACAAGGTGTCATCAACCGTTTCTTTTGTGAAATTGTTTTTAAGCAAGAAAGATGATAGTTCGTCATACCACGCTCTTGGAGCTTGTTTTAAACCATAAATTGCTTTCTTAAGCTTGTAGACGTAGTCTGGATGATCTTTGTCGATGAATCCCTCTGGCTGACTTACATACACTTCTTCTTTCAGAGTTCCATTTAAGAAAGCAGTCTTAATATCCATATGATAGACTGTGATGTTTTGTGAGCGGCATAGGATAAGAAAATCCGGACTACTTCAAGTCTAGCTACAGGCGCGAATGATTCCTCGAAATCTATCCCTTCTTCTTGTGGATATCCTTTAGCCACGAGACGAGCTTTGTTACGAATTACAGTCATTTCCTCATCCAGTTTGTTCTTCCATAACCACTTGAGATCAAGAATACGTATATCAAGTGGTCGTTCAACAAGTTCCCAACTGTCATGTAAATCGTATTGAAGAATTTCATCCTGCATCGCTTCTATCCAAGGGTATTCTGCCATTGCTTCCCGAATGTTCTTTGGTTCTTTGAGGCTGATCGAGCAAATGTAAATGCATAAATCGAGATTGGTGGCAAGTTGTCTCCTTGTCTGAACTGGCTTTGAAGGTTCACCAATAACATGTTCTATTGGATGGTCTTTTGTCCATTGAAACGTAGAAGGGTACCTTGGGTAAAACATATGTGTGTTAGATGGTTCTTGTAACCTTGAAGAAGATTCAGCAGAGTCTGTTGCAAACGGGTTTTCAAATACTTCTTCTTCTTCTTCTAACGTAACATTGTTTGAATTATTTGTTGGTTCTTCTTGAAAATTTGTGTTTTGGTTTTGCTCATCAATGCTTGGTAGAACAGTTTCAAGTACTGGAGTTGCTTGAGTAGATGTAGATGATGTTGATGTAGTTGGTGCTTCAGCTTCGATTGTTGTGGATGCATCTTGTGGTGGTGGTGGTGGTTGATGGTTTTGAGCGGGTGCAGCGGAATGTTGATTTGATGCATTTTTCGAAGTTCCACCATAGTATTCATCAAACACTAACTCAAAGAAATTTTCTAGTTCTTGTTCTGAAGGTTTATCCGTGTTTGTTGACTGAGCTCCTTGAGGCACGAGTCCTGAACTGATGTGTCCAGAAGTCTGTTGGTTTGGTGCGGGTCCTAATCCGTTTTGATTAGAAGCCATTGGATTAAGTGCAGGTTCTAGAGCGTATCTCTCAGAAGCCATTTGTGAAATCTCGTCAAACTTCACATTCATCGTCTCCATTATCCTTTTCGTTCTTCTATTATACACCCTGAATGCCCTCGAGTTTTCTGAATATCCAATGAAGATTCCAATATCACCCTTAGCTTTTAACTTCCCTAGATCTTCTCTATCATTTGTCGGATAGCACAAAGCGCCAAACATGTGAAGGTAAGAGATGTCAGGTTTACGGTTGTTCACTAGCTCATATGGGGTTTTATTGAATCTCGGATGGACTAGGGATCGGTTTTGAGTAAAACAAGCAGTGGCTACAGCATCAGCCCATAAGAATAGTGGTGCACTAGAAAAGATCAGCATTGTGCGAGCAGCTTCCACAAGAGTTCGGTTTCTTCTTTCAACTACCCCATTCTGCTGTGGAGTTCTAACAACTGATGTTTGGTGTGTGATTCCAACATCTTCAAGGTAAGTTCTTAACTCCTGGTTTGTAAATTCTGTACCATTGTCTGTTCTTATAATCCTTACTGGAGCTTGAAGTAGAACTTGAATACGCTTCAGAAAGGTGATGATGATGCCTGGTGCTTCGTCTTTTGATCTCAAAAACTTTACCCAAGTATATCTTGAATAATCATCAACAATAACGAGAATATACTTCTTCCCATTAATGCTTTCAACTCTCATTGGGCCACATAAGTCCATGTGCAACATATGTAACCTTGCTTCCGAACTAGGTACGGTTTTGGGTTTATATGATGCTCTTTTACTTTTTCCTTGTTCGCATGATGGACATAGGTGTTCCTTGGTGTATTTGAACTTAGGAAGTCCGGTGACGATGTTGTCTTTGGCTAACTTGTTGATGGTGTCGAAATTGAGATGGGATAATCTTCTATGCCGCAGCCAGGACTTAGTTTCGGTTGCCCTTGTCATAAGACATATTGGTGATGTAGAAGCCATTTGGTTGATGTCGATTGCATACAAGTTTGTTCCACGATTACCAGTTAAGAGGTCGTCACCAACCAAATTTCTAATAAAAACCGTGTTTCTCCTGAATGCAACTTCTAAATCAGCATCACAAAACTGCCCGACTGAAAACAAGTTGTGTCCCAACCCTTCGACGTAGTAAACCCGAGTGATCAAAAAATACCAAATTGAAGATCTCCATAACCCTGAATAGCTGCTACATGATCATTTCCAAAGCGTACAGTTCCCATGAATTTCCAGACGAAATTGATCAGCAGCTTTAAATTCTCAGTCATGTGCTTGGAGCAACCTGAATCGACGATCCAAAGACATATTTCGATAACCTACCAAGAACAGAAGAGTTTGTATTTGGAAACCGTTTTGAATTTGGTTCCGTGGGGTTAGGAGTAAAATCAGAATCACACTCATAGACAGTTGCTACTTGTTTAGCTTGAGTTATTTCTAATTTTCCGTTCTTAAGAGTGAACTCTCTACCCGTTGGAATCCACATACAAAACTTAAGGTAGTTTCTAGGCATTCGACTAATAGTGATAGTCCTAAATCGTGCAACTAATCGTTCTATAGATCTGGATCTAGCACTAGGTCTTTTTGGAACATTCTTCTGTTCAGGCGTAACATTCACATTCTTAGAAACACATTCATCATGAACATCATTGATTAAACATTTCTTGCATATTAAGCAAACAGAGTCATTACATGCATTAGAAACAGTACTTTCGACATTACATTCAGATGAAACATGTCTCTTATTACAAAGCGATAAATTCCTAGGGTGTTCTTCTACATCTTCAACTTTATTCTTGCTACTACTCTTAGAGACAGGCGAGACTCTATTGTTCCTTGTATTGCTCCTAGGCTTTAGTCTGCTGCTCCTAGAGGTGCATTCTAATCCTGTAGAAGGTAAGACACACGCATTAGGATTTATATTGTTGTCCTTTTTAGCATCACTAGACTTTTTAGAATTATCCTTTTTGCACGCATTTGTCTTAGAAGTGGAGGCAGACGCATTAGTGGGACTAATCCTAAAAAGGCCAGGTGCTATCACTTTTGGTGTTTCGACAACCGCTTTTCCTTTATCAACAATCTTTTCATTTTCACTTTTCTTGGGTAAGGGTGTTGGAGTGACTGGTTTTGTCAAATCCTTTTTCTCATCGACTTTTGGAGCAAACCGTGAAATTGACATTTTAGGTTTTTTAACCGTGTTTGAAACATTTGGTTTCTCCGAAGTCAACGGTTTTGCAAACTGAGTTTCCTCACCCTTTCCTTTTTGACTTTCAAGCTGAGCACTCAAAAGATCATTTTGCTCTTTCATGTTCTTTAAGGCACGCTCATACGACAATTTGTCATACTTGCATTCTTCCTTTTTTCGATCAAGTTGTTTAAAATATGACACATTTTCTTTTTCAAGCTTTATAAGAGCATTTTCATATTTTGAAACAATTGCGGAGGTCTCAGCTCTTAGTCTTTCATCGTCTTGAACAGAATATGTTTGTAAAATGATGGACATAATATCAGTGGTCATAACAGCTTCGAAGAGAGAATCATTTAAGTTTTCCAAAACATTCATGTTTTCACGAGTTTCATTACCTTCGTTTACCAGGGATTTGTGGTCCTTGACAAAGTTTTCCATTTCTTTTAAGAAAGCTTGTTCAAAATGGATTACCCTCGCACTGATGTTATTCAGTGGGATAGTAATTTCGTTTTCAAAAACTTTTTTCTGCTCAATATGAAAACTGGAATGCCAGTTGTTAATACTGATTGTAGTTTTAGAATTAACAATATTTTGAAGTTCTTGAATTCTCTTTTTAACGTCATCCAGAATGTCTCTAGCCTCACTTGTATTAAAAGTGTTGTTAGAAGACATTTGTTCCATTTTTGAAAAAAATTTGGAAACAATTACTTTCTTAGAAAACATCTTTGAGAATGGTCGTTTTATGGAAAACACAGATGGTTCTTTTTGTGGAACAAAAGTAATTCCCGAAAGTTTGTTCAACTTGTTGTAATCAATGGGTTTCAAATCCTTTTGTTTCATTTTATTTATGCTCTCTTCGACATGTTCTATCATTTGCACAGAATCCCGAACGATGGGAGGATCATGTTTAGTGTAAATCACATTACCATTATACAAAACATTCTGTTCTTGCTGAGCTTTCTTGAGATTACTGGGTGTGTTGTTACCAAGAGCCACTTTATGTTTCGTATGGTAAATCGGATTAGTTTGATTTGAAATCATTTTCATTGTTTGACTTGACTGACCCGACTTAACCACTAATTCTTCTAAATGTGCAATCATGTGTTCTGACTCTATGATTTCGGCCAAAAGTTTGTCTTCTTTCTTTGCAAAGTCCTTTTTCAGCTCGTCCCTTTCTTTTTCAAGATTGGTATAAGCTGTTTTTTGTTTAGAAAGTTGGTTTTGTAAATCAGAAATTTCTGCATTTAAAGATTTTATCTTTTTGAAACAATTAACATCAAGTGTATCAAACTTGAGTTGCAATTGTTTTTCCCTTGAAACGGAATTTTGATAACCAGCTTCTAATTCAGACAATCTTTTATTATGAAATTCAAAAGCTTTAACGTTTTCTTTGTAACTCTCAAGCTCAGCGGTCAATTTAACATTCGCGGCCTTAACATCGCGATTGACCTTTTTCACATTCTCAATTTCAATACGACAATTATTCAATAATGATTCAAACAAAGCACGTGTTTCCTCATCATTCTCAACATGCTGTGAAACGAAGCCTCCATTATGATTCACATCTGGAGTCGCTGTAGGAGTATTGCTACTACTTGGCGTGTCCAGGAATGTATCATAAGTGGATGCTTGCTTCTCAAAATGTTGTTCCTCATGAGGAGACATATCAAATATATCATTATTGTGACATGTGTTGAAATTTGATACATCAGATGGTGCATTGGCGTCATAAACAGGAAGTGTATCAGAATCCGTGTCATACTTAGCTTCCTGAAGATTCGCTATGAATATGCAGTTCGCATCGATATCCTCTCTATCTTCCATGTCATCCATAAGAGCCATAAAATCATTTTCCTATGCGTTCAACTGAAACCATGCCTCATTCTTTTGTGCCAACAGTAATGCTTTCTGCAAATACGTTGTGTCTTTCTTGTTCGGCTTAGTAGGACAGTTCCTTGCCATATGACCAACACCTTGACAGTTGAAACACTTTACTGGATTACCCTGATTCACATTCCCCAAATTCCCAACTACTGGAGCTGCAACATTTCTATTCTGATTACCCATTGCCTGATTACCAACATTCTGACCCCTCTGATTTCCAACAAACTGACCCAACTGATTCCCTGCACACTAACCATACTGATTTCCTGCATTCTGATTCCCCATGTTAATTCCAGTAGCATATCCTTGCTGATTCACATAAACTCCAACCATTTGGCCTCCGTTGCCCATATTGAAACTCGGCTGAGCAATCTGCTTGTTTCGAGTGTTTGATGAAATCCTTTGGTTGTTGTTTGTTGGTGTAGAATAACGTCCTTGGAATGCTTTTGACAAAAAAGCAAACGCTTAGGTCAATGCTGCAGTAGCTTCATCATTTTCAGTGAATTCTGGTTCTTGGAATTGTTAGTATTGCTGTTGTGGAATAACATGTTGTTGTTGTGGGTAGAACTGTTGTTGGTAGACCGGTGTTGGTTGTTGAATGTATGATGGTTGCATGTAGTTGTGAGTGGAAGATGATGATGGTTGTTGTGTGTTCACTGGTAGCGGTGTTGGTGTAGTGGCAATTAATGCAAGAGGATCATGATTCTTTGCCAATCTTTCTTTCCTTACTTCATTAGCCTCAGCTTGGTTTTGCTTCAAAAAGTCATAGAGTTGATCATAATTCACCTTATGTAAGTCCTTTGTTTGATTGCAATTGTAACATAACGACCCCATTCTTCTGGAAGGTTATTGATGAATTTGATGTTTGTTGCAATTGTTCGAGGTGTCAACTTGTTTCTGATTAACTCATTCATCAAAGTGCAAAACCTTGTGTAGTAAGATTCAATCTGTTCACCTTTAGTGGATGTAAAGTTCTCCCATTCAGTAAGAAGTTTGTTCTCAACGTCTTGTTGTCCAATCTCTGTTCCATGACAAATCCTTCTAACACGTTCCCACATAGCATAAGCAGTTTCACAGCTGTCGACCGCAGCAAAGATCTCCCGTGGTAATCCAAGTTGGATTAAATGCATTGCCATATCATCAGCGGCGATCTGCTTCTTGTCTTCCTCTGTGTAATCTGCTTTTGTTTGTTCACGCACGAATGGTTGAGTAGGAGGTGTTGTATTTGGATTACCTTCAATTTGAACTTGTCTTGGCTTGAATGGACCATTTGTAATGGAGTTGATCATTAATTTACCATCAGGCTTTGTTTTGATGTAACGAAGCATGCGGCTTGTCCATGGGAGATATCCACCTTTTTCAAGCATTGGAGGTCGGTTTTCCGCACCGGCTGCATGAATATCTTGTTGAGTTGCCATTGATGAAGTGTCGATTGATAAAGTTGATTCTTGGATCGATTCAACGAAGTAGGAGTTGTGTTTAGTGTAAGTTGATGCAAGTTTTTATGGTGAAAAATTTGATCTTAAACCTTAAAACCACAATAACTTCTTCTCGGAGCATTTTTAGGCCTAGAAACTTGGGTTGAATGAATAAATTGATTCAACGTGTCCTTCTTCTCTGTTTCACGGTCGTTTTGACAGCTGATTCGTCGAAAACGGAGTTACGGTTCAAAAGTTATGGTCGTTTGAAGTTTGGTTGTCAAAAATCAAAAACTTACGCGTAAAGCTTGATTTTACGCGTAAACCTTGAATAATCTTACACGTAAGGTGTTATGCGTAACCTTTAAGTTATGCGTAAGATCTAAGGTTATGCGTAGACTTTGATTTTACGCGTAAACTTAGAGTTTATGCGTAAGAATGTTACGCGTAAGGTTTTTCAACCAAACAGATCTCTCAAACTTATCCAAGCTTGAAAGATATCCCAAGTCGAAGTATTCCAAAAACTTATCCAAGTCAGGGAAGTACTGAGTACAACTTCTGCGTAGGAACTTCTGCGTAGGATCTTATGCGTAGAATCCAATCTTTTGCATAGAATCTTATGCGTAGAATCCAATCTTATGCGTAGGAACAGACTTAAGCGTAGGATTTTAAGCGTAGGATCTCAAACTTATGCGTAAGAAACTGAACTTATGCGTAAGAAGAGGGTTTTGACTAAACTTAAGCGTAGGAAAGGGGTTTTGACTTAATCTTATGCGTAAACAGTACTGTAGACAGCTAAGAAATCGTACTATTCACCCAAGTTACGCGTAAGATGACCAGAAACGTGAAATATCCGATTTTTTCAACCAAAACCACTTTTTCCACTTGTTTCTTTTGATCAAATCTTTTCCAAAACACTTAGAATCACTAAAACTTCAATAAAAACAACAACTTTAACACTAAAACTTGTAAAAATCAAAACTTTTTGAAGAAAAAGTACACAAAATGAATGAAAAGTGTAACTTTTTAACAAAAAACTTGATAAAAACACTCCTAAATCATTGTTAGGCGATTGATACCACTTGTAAGACCTTAGATATATCAACTTTAATAACAATATGGCATGTAAATGAAGTAAAGATGGTGACTTGATGAATAAGGTGTGGCGTTAATATTGTATAAAAGAGAGAATAAGATGAAGAGAACTGATGAGTGCTTAATCACTCATCCTTTTTAGGCCTTATTTCAGACCAAAAATATCAAATACTAACCAAAAATGCCAAGAGAACGTATGTTTTTGTATTTGTGTATGTGCAGGTACGGATATGTGAAAAATGAACAAAAACGATGCCAAAACCGACAAAAACGAGCACGAGAATGGAAAGTGTCAAAAGCCGAAGCCGGGGAAGTCAAATGGTCAAAGTCCAAGCTCAAAAAGTCAAATTCAACCTCAGAGATTCAGAAAATACCAAGTTTAGTCCCTGGACAAAGTTTTGAAGAATTGGCGATTTTAGTCCTTGTACTTTCAGAGAATTACAAATTTAGTCCCTTGAAGATTATTCGGAGAAAAGTCAAACTTAGTCCCTCATGAATCAATGTTTTACAACAATGGCCCTTGGAATAAAGTTTGAATAATTTACAGTTTGGATCCTTGGATTTTCAGATTTATACTACATTGGTCCTTATCTAAATATACCACTCCTAATAAACCTTAATGTTAACCAGATCCACTTATTAAATCAACCCAACACACCAAAGCCCAAAATCACATAAGCCCACTCCCATTTTACCCCAACCCGGCCTGCACCTCAACCCGTAGTCAAACCCACTTGAATCCAGTCAACACCCAAAAATATAATAAAATCCCCAAATCCACACTCCCGCCCCCCAAATAACCCTTTTACCCAGAATTCTTACTGTGGCATGAACCCTAAAACTAAACCCCACAAAATTACACCACGATAAATAATGATTACCCAATTATTAGCTTCTAGAAGGACCAGCACATGTCAGGGAATGTTTTGAGGGACACGTGGGCCAATCACCAGCCTCATGCAGGATCAGTCATATCAAAAAAATAATCCAACGGTGATAAATTGATGATTGGTGAGCAAGGTTGATCATACGGTTGAAGAGGGCTCAAAAGAAACACAGATGCACACGGATCCGTGACATGGCATACTAGAGGCATCTCATCTCAACAGCTATAAATAGCCCTTCCTCACATCATTGTGAGCTGTTAGATTTTAGGTTTAGCTTAGTAGTAGGAGTAGGATTAAATGTAGTTTTATTATCAAGTTTATTGTAATTTCTGTTTTTAAAAGCCTTGTACTCAAATTTCGATTTTAATACAATTCTAGTTTTATTCAAGTAATTCAGTTGCAATTTAGTTTCAACTTTTGGTTATTTTAATTTTGTTTTTAGTTTTCATTTCATATTTACATCAGTTTATATTGGTTTTAGAAATCAGTAAGGTGCAATTTCAGATTCAATTTATTCACAACATAAGTGGTCAACAATAGTCAACATTAAGGTCGTTGAATAAGCTGAACTGATAGGGGTGAATTGGATAGTTCAAAGAAGTAAGGGAAGTCTTTGGCCTATCATAGAGATAGGCTGTGAGGGAGCATCCTCTCTGTTTGGCTGAGAGGATTGGTAAGCTTTCATTTTAAATTTCGTAGCTTATTATTGCATTATGTAAACTAGTAGTACTTGTTTCTGTTTGAGATTAGTTTTGCATCATTAATAATTTAGTTCTATTTTAGTTTGTATTTTCAATAATAGTTGCAGTCTATGGTTTCAAATTCAATTTCATCATACTGTCGTTTTAGTTGGATTGGTATTCCTGTGGTTTATTGTGTCTGACTTCTGTGCTTCTGAGTTTTTCTGAGATTAGTGGATTAATAATCTGAGTTTGATAATTAGATTTAGAGGTTGAGCTTTGTATCTGTTGAACATAGTGTAACTGTTCCATTAAGATATGTTTGGATCAGGATGTTGCTGTGATATTGTGATCTGAGATCTTAGTTTCTAGTTTATTTCAGCTTGGTTTATCATTTATCAGCTTATACAATGGTAGTTGCAGTGTTCACTTAAGGCTATAGGGGTGTTTGGTTTAACTGAGTTCCTTGAAGACTAGTTGATTTCTCGTTGAATTATCTGCATAAGTAGTTTTGTTTAGGCATTACTAGGATAAAGTAACCACAAACTCAGTAGGTTTAAAGGTAAAAGTCAAAGATTGCACTCTTGTTTAATTCTGTCAGCATAAGGGTTCTATTGTTGCTGTCAACTTGTTCAAATCATAGTTATAATACTTAGGATTAGGATTTAAGAGTATAAACATCATCAAACAACTTATAGTGGTAGATTTAGGCCATAGCAATTCAGCTGAGTCAACTTAGGATTGCATTTCCAAAAGTCAAAACAAGGTTCATCAGGTTTTGGTTAGAAATTGGTAGGGATCTGTAGGATTCAATATTATTTGGAAATAAGTTTGGATTGGTGATTTAAGTAGCTTAGCAGTCAGTAAATTCATTTCAAAAGAAAATTTTTGGTTTGGAGCTTATTTGCTTAATTGAAAAGCATATGGAAGTCGACTGTTGGGACTTACAAGTCCCCTATACATCAGGTTGTGACAGAGTTTCTAGGAAACATTAGGGATAGTATATTAGATATAGTTTTTGATTTCTAGGTGTTTTTGTAATCTCTGTTTGCTAGTAGAAGTTTTGCCCCCCTAAGTTGATACACCTGAGCTTATTTGCTCAGGCTTTTTAGCTTATTAATTTAGGTGTTTCATCCAAGATCTGTTTTCACATATAGGGCTGCATTTGTGCGTAGGCTGTTCTAACTTGAGTTTTGTGGTGCATACTAGTTCATCTATACCTTATATTGCTTTATCCATTTAGCTTTTGTCATATTGCTTATCTTTTTAGCTTATAACTTTTTCATTATAGCTTATTTGCACCTGTTTGTGCCCATTCTGTGTTTCTGAGTATGATTTGGTCTCAAAACTGTTCCTACAAGCTTTATTTAGTCAAATATACCTCTGGTCAAAGTTTTGGTCAACCGGGTCAAGGAGTGCTTATAAATAAGCACTCCCAATAAGCTGTTTTAAGCCCAGTAGCATTTCTTGAGCTTATTTTCCAACTTTTAAATTTTTTTTAGGTTTAAAATATTATTGTTGATTTTCCCTGAAATTTTCATAATTTTCTGAACTCATTTACTATTTTTCTTATTTTATTTTCATTTTTAATCACTTTTTATTACTTTTTAATTACTAGAAAATCAAAAAAAAATCATAAAACTCCCAGAAAAATCCAAAAATATTTTAGAAATTTATTTTCATTTATTTTAGAATTTTAGATATTTATTTTGCATTTTTCTCATTTATTTTGAATTTTTAATTAGATTTAATAGTTTTTAATTTCTAAAAATTACATAAAAAGCCAAAAAAATTAGTTTTTAGTTTTAAAATTTCTTTTTAGTTATTTTATATTTTTCAAAATTTAATTTTCATTTTTCTCCCTTTATTTGTATTTTCTTTTAATTTTTAATTAGTAAAAATAGTTTTTAATTCATAATAAATAAATAAAAAGTCAAAAAAAATATTTTTTTTTCTCAAAATTTTCTTTTATCATTTTTAATTTTTAAAAATTATTTCCAAGTCCTTAGGAGTCGTGTAGCTTAAAAGTCGCGTTTTATTTCGTACGGTTACGTTTATTTTACGTTCTAGCTTACGTTTTCAATTTTACGTTACGTTTCTAGTATGTTTACTTGATTTACGTGCTTAGTTTTGTTATTTTTGTTTCATTTTCATATTCCTTAGTGTAATCTCATTTAAATCACTTTTTACCGTTTTCACGACACGTTTCACGATTCGGGAATTCGAAATTCCATTCACACCTTCGCTGGGACACGACCCGGGGAAATACTTTCCTAAGCATTTCTTCGGTAAAACAATCACTATACTAAAACGACTACATCAAAATAATGGTGCTGCTGCCGGGGAAGGTTGAAGTGAATTTTTCGTTTCCGTTTTTCGATATTGTGTTTTGAAAACCTTCCTTGTATATATTTTCTATAAAAACCAAAAAAAAAAATTGAAAAATCAAAAACACTTTTCCTAAAGTGTTTTCAAAAATACCAAAAAAATAATAAAGTTACAGCCTCGACTCTCCCGTTGAAGGGTGGGCGTTGTAAACCAAATAAGCTTACCAACATAAGAACGCGTGAAATTAGTTGTTAATTGGATTACTTTGATTCTACAACCGAATAAGCTAGAAAATTCTTTTCTCCCGTTACGTCGCGAGTAGTTTTGAAGGAAACGATTACGATTAACGTAACGGTTAAAAAAAAATCTGAAAAACTTTGTTTTCTAATTTCATTTGTTTTCTATTTTTCTAAATATAAAAACCAAAAATATTTTCTTTTTCAAATTTATTTTATAATTTATTTTATTTTCTTCATTTGTTTTCCATATTCTCATTTTATTTTCTTTTCTTTTATAAAAAACCAAAAATAATCTTTGTATCTTCTTAAACATTTAATTCTAATTTCTTTACCCTCTCAACGTTTAATTCTTCTCTATGATTGAATTTCTACCGTCTAATCCCCATGATCCTCGGACCATGGAGGATTTCTATCGCCCTACGCTGATCAGTAGAGGAGGACCGATTATTCCGTCATCAGTTCCGGGAACCGATTTCACTTTGAAAAGTTATATGGTTCGACTGATCCGGCAAAATTGCCAATTTCACGGATTTCGAGATGAGGATGCAAACGAGCACTTGAACAAGTATTTATCCGTCACTCAATCCATTAAACAAATGGTGTTTCTCTTGATAGCATACGTTTGAATCTCTTCCCATTCTCTTTATCCCACGATGCTGAAAATTGGTTTTACACTCTTAAAACACACTCAATTCATACATGGGAAGAGATGTTCGTCAAATTTCTCTCCAAATACTTTCCACGTTCAAATATGGTGCAGCTTAGGAGAGACATCCTGAATTTCCGACAATTGCCCATGGAATCAGTATTCGACGCATAGGAAAGATTCAAATCGTTGTTAAGAAAATGTCCAGATCATAATATTTTGCTTCTTGATCAGATCCTTACCTTTTATAATGGCATAACTTCGATTGATCGAGACAAAATTATGTTGGCAGCCGGCGGAAATTTCATGCGGAAGACTCCACAAGAAGCTTACGATTTGATCGAGAATATGACACTTCATCATTATCAATGGGACTCCGAAGTTCCAAATGATCATTATTCCAATTATAATTCCGTTATGAATGCACAAATCGAGGTCCTTGGCAAGCAAGTCAATTATATCAATCACAATTATCTATTTCAGCCAGGGCCAGGTCTTCCTTTTACCAAAAACTATACATACTCCGATGACAGTGAGAGTGATGATGACGAGCCTTCAGAAGAAGTTAACCCTAAGATCGATTCACTCGTTAAGGAATCAGATACCTTGTCAATGGGGGACAAGGAAGTCGAAATCAATCATCTTAAGGAAATTGATGACCTTGTTCCAATCCCAAGGGTATCTGAGAAACCTTTCGATTCAAAAATATTCAAAACAAATATCACCAATCCTTTGTTCGATCTTGATTCAGAATTTATTCTTCAGCCAGATAATCCGATCTTTGATTTTCAGAATGAAGATAATGATGAGTACGACAAAGAACCCGATCTTAAAGATATACATTATAAGAGTGATTATCTTATCGAGGAGTTTGCCGATGAACTTTCTCACGTTGATTCCATCCCGCCGGGGGATGATGACGATACTTTTGATTTAGAATCCGATCTTCTGTCTATTGATTCTTCTTCTTGTCATGAGGAGTTCGCCGGTGAACTCGCTCACATCATATCTCCTCCTGAGTATGATTACTTCCATTTTGATCTTGACAAAGGTTTTAGTCTGGGGGGAGATGAACTTATTGACGACATAATCCCATCCCTCCCTTCCGAGACTTTTGAAGACAAACAAATGAGATTTAATGATGATATACAAAATGTGAAATTTGCTTTTGAAAATGATGATTTTATCATGATAATTATCAAAATTTTTCTTCCTTTCATCACATTTAATGTGACTTCTCCTATCCTTCACTCCATCGGTAGTGAGGATACCGTCTTTGACCCCGGCATCTCTGTTTTTTGTGTCGGGTGTCCGTTGCAGTATTGATTCTCCATCTGCTCTCCCCAAGGACGAATTAATTCAGGGATCGAGTCAAGCTCATGTGACTCGATGAACAAAAACAAGCGCTTCGTGGGAGGCACCCCATGCTTATCTATTCATCATCTTTATTTTCTTATTTCTAATAAGTGTGACATGAGGAGGGCTACCTCTTCCATATCTCGTGTTTTGTGGTTGTTGTTGTTTATGTTCAGGAATTTCCCCGAAGTTTGAGGACTCTCGTGCTCGTGGTTTGTCGTTCTCTCCACTCGTGTCTCATCCTTCGCTCTTCTTTCGGAAATTCACCATATCCAAAATCTTATCGACTAACGTTTATCTCTTGGCATACTTAATAAACGGCCTTAGATTTTACGTAGGATTACCTGTACCCTTAAAACATTGAGGACAATGTTTCACTTTAGTCTGGGGGGTGAATCTTCGATTCGATTTGACCTGTACCTTCGTCTGAGCTGTTAACTTGCGCAACTCCGTTTTCCACCAAAAATTTTAAATTTTGTCACCGCTTTATTATGCAAAAAAAATAAATAAATAAATAAATAAATAAAAAATTAAAAAAAAATGAAAAAAATATATATGGTATGAATAATGAGTTTTGACACCTTGTTTTGACTTTCCTACCGGCGAGAGTAGAAATAAATGTTCCGACTTGATCGGGCGTGTTGAGCCCTAGCACGTCTCCCTTAACCAATATAATCATAAGATTATGGCTAAGCATCCGCGGATCTCATTATTTGGGATTTTAAATTTGCGGAGATCGAGGAATGATAGAGTTTATTTAGAAGTTTCGTGCTATACACGGATCGCATTACTGGGATTTAAAAAACCCACGAGAGGTACTTGTGGCCTCCTTATTCCCATCAGCAACGTCATCAATATATAATAGATGTCTAGGATTAATTAAGGGTATACGGTTTGGGCAATACTTAGTTTTTTCTCGTTTCCAACAAAATCTCTGCATATGGGGGTTTGGTACACATAGGGGTACTGCCAGTGTTACGGTGAAAAAGACTATTGCATCTTGCCGGTTCGCAGCCGATGTTGTGATCTTAGTAAAGGCCGTAGAACTCAGGGTTTGGCATATGATTATGAATATCGATAATAATAGTCCAAAGCCAAATAAAAAGGCAGAGGAATCCAAAGCTATAAAAAAAGCAGCGGATAGAAATCCAAAGTCATAATAAAGCTCTTACATCTTGGCGGCTCATAAACCGTTGACTGTAAAAGAATAAAGGACTAAGGACCAAAGTATTATTAAAGTGCTTATGATTATGCAAAAATGCCAAGCTTCGACTCCGGGGGTTTCCCTAATAAAAAGCTTCCGTTTCGGGAATCAAACATGGTATGTCTCGGTCGTAAATAAAAAGGGAGCCTCCACAAATCGTGTTAAATCAGAGACCTTCATGTGGACCCGATTTCTGTATGCAGGGGTTTTCGAGTGAAAGTTTGGAAACTACTTAGCGTTCAAATTTTGTGCTCTTATCAGACTAACAAATATCGAAACGAGAAAATATGAAGCAATTCATTTCTCACAAATTAAAATCTTGAGATACAAAACTTAGGACCTGGGAACAAGAGGTAATTACACAAGTAACTTTTGTGGGCAGTGTTAGCATCTAACTTCTGATAAACAATGATCTCGATTTTACGCTTAGTTTAGGAGCTTGTGAAAAATCAAGGATGACGATTTTTATCCGTACGGTCTCTTCTCTGTGAGAAGTGTTTCTACTCGTAGACCCTGAAAATTATCAACAGATAAGAATTGATAATGAAAGTCAAAGCAAACCGTCACTTATATAAAAATTAAAAAGTACAAAATAGTAGTTGTAGTGTTATTCATGAAAATCGGAAAACGGAGCGTTTTTGAGAATAAATGATTTTACTATCTCTTTTGAACATCATTGCTACTTTACAACGTCAGTAAAGAGAGGTTTTGAAATTATTTATCTCTTAAGCATGAGGTGATGACACTGCGTGAGGGCACGGCAATACCTTAGTCTGGGGGATTTTGATGAGTGCTTAATCACTCATCCTTTTTAGGCCTTATTTCAGACCAAAACTATCAAATACTAACCAAAAATGCCAAGAGAACGTATGTTTTTGTATTTGTGTATGTGCAGGTACGGATATGTGAAAAATTAACAAAAACGATGCCAAAACCGACAAAAATGAGCACGAGAATGGAAAGTGTCAAAAGCCGAAGCCGGGGAAGTCAAATGGTCAAAGTCCAAGCTCAAAAAGTCAAATTCAACCTCAGAGATTCAGAAAATACCAAGTTTAGTCCCTGGACAAAGTTTTGAAGAATTGGCGATTTTAGTCCTTGTACTTTCAGAGAATTACAAATTTAGTCCCTTGAAGATTATTCGGAGAAAAGTCAAACTTAGTCCCTCATGAATCAATGTTTTACAACAATGGCCCTTGGAATAAAGTATGAATAATTTACAGTTTGGATCCTTGGATTTTCATATTTATACTACATTGGTCCTTATCTAAATATACCACTCCTAATAAACCTTAATGTTAACCAGATCCACTTATTAAATCAACCCAACACACCAAAGCCCAAAATCACATAAGCCCACTCCCATTTTACCCCAACCCGGCCTGCACCTCAACCCGTAGTCAAACCCACTTGAATCCAGTCAACACCCAAAAATATAATAAAACCCCCAAATCCACACTCCCACCCCCCAAATAACCCTTTTACCCAGAATTCTTACTGTGGCATGAACCCTAAAACTAAACCCCACAAAATTACACCACGATAAATAATGATTACCCAATTATTAGCTTCTAGAAGGACCAGCACATGTCAGGGAATGTTTTGAGGGACACCTGGGCCAATCACCAGCCTCACGCAGGATCAGTCATATCAAAAAAATAATCCAACGGTGATAAATTGATGATTGGTGAGCAAGGTTGATCATACGGTTGAAGAGGGCTCAAAAGAAACACAGATGCACACGGATCCGTGACATGGCATACTAGAGGCATCTCATCTCAACAGCTATAAATAGCCCTTCCTCACATCATTGTCAGCTGTTAGATTTTAGGTTTAGCTTAGTAGTAGGAGTAGGATTAAATGTAGTTTTATTATCAAGTTTATTGTAATTTCTATTTTTAAAAGCCTTGTACTCAAATTTCAATTTTAATACAATACTAGTTTTATTCAAGTAATTCAGTTGCAATTTAGTTTCAACTTTTGGTTATTTTAATTTTGCTATTAGTTTTCATTTCATATTTACATCATTTTATATTGGTTTTAGAAATCAGTAAGGTGCAATTTCAGATTCAATTTATTCACAACATAAGTGGTCAACAATAGTCAACATTAAGGTCTGATTGGTTCAAAAACACAATATCAATATTATAGTATAGATATAAGCTCAAGAGATCCGCAAAGAAATATGGATAACCCGAGGTCGTAGTCCGTGTGAAGGATGAATGGAATTTCGAATTCCCGATTCGTGAAACGTGTCGTGAAAGTGGTAAAAAGTGATTTTTATGAGATTACATTAATAAAATATTAAATGAAGCACAAATAACCAATTAAGCACGTAATTCAACTAAACAAACTTAAAACGTAACGTAGAATCGAAAACCGTAAGCTAAAACGCAAAATAAACGTAACCGTACGAAATAAAACGCGACTTTTAAGCTACGCTACTCCTACGGACTTGAAAATAATTTTCAAAAATTAAAAATGATAAAAGAAAATTTTGACAAAAAGAAAAATATTTTTTTGACTTTTTATTTATTTATTATGAATTAAAAACTATTTTAACTAATTAAAAATTAAAAGAAAATGCAAATAAGGTGAGAAAAATGAAAATTAAATTTTAAAAATTATAAAATAACTAAAAAGTAATTTTAAAACTAAAAACTAATTTTTTTTTTGCTTTTTATGTAATTTTTAGAAATTAAAAAATATTAAAACTAATTAAAAATTCAAAATAAATTCAAAATAATTGAGAAAAATGCAAAATAAATTTCTAAAAATCTAAAATAACTAAAAATAATTTTCTAATATTTTTTTGGATTTTTCTAGGGTTTTACAGATTTTTTTGGATTTTTTGTAATTAAAATGTAATTAAAAATTGATTAAAAATGAAAATAAAATAAGAAAAATGGTAAATGAGCTCAGAAAAATATGAAAATTTCAGGGAAAATCTAAATTAATGTTTAAAAGCTAGGAAAAATAGAAAATTTGAAAAATAAGCACTGGAAGTGCTGATTACACCCAAACTGCTTATTGGAAAGTGTTTATTGATAAGCAAAAGTTGACCAATTGACTTGAAACTTTGACCCAATGAATTTTGGACTAAAACAGACTTGTTGGAACAGATCTCAGGCCAAGAGTCACTCAGAAGCACAGATTAAGGCACAAGTAGATCAAATAAGCTATTAATGAATAAGCTGATAGGCCAACAAATAAGCTGATGACTCAAACTCCACTAGAAGTGCAACTTAAGGCTCAAATGAATTCAAATTAGCAACAATACTCAGCTAAGAAGTAACAGAACACAATAGCAGCCCATAAACTTGAAATC
The DNA here is from genome assembly GCA_030686995.1 of Artemisia argyi. Classification (NCBI taxonomy): domain Eukaryota; kingdom Viridiplantae; phylum Streptophyta; class Magnoliopsida; order Asterales; family Asteraceae; genus Artemisia; species Artemisia argyi. The sequence continues at coordinate 117,961,644 of CM060684.1, forward strand.
AGACCTTATGATCAATCACCTAACTGATAAGCCAAATAAGTGGTACAAATAAGCTGAGAAAGACAAACTTGTGGATGCAAATCACTGACTAACCACTAGAGATCACAAATGAACCTAGAAAACAGATCCTTGTTCCAATTCACTAACCTAAAACAACCCAAGAATGTTGATTAAAAACTGAGTGCAGGGGAGCTGGTAAGCCAAACAGGCCACTTCAATAAGCTATTTAGATAAGCAAATAAGCTCCAAATCTAAAAATTCTTTTTGATTTTAGTTAACCTACTGCCAAGTTTAGAAAACAAGAATCCACAAGTATTTCCAATAACCAACAAACCCTACAAGTACTCTCAAAGTCTTGTCCAAAAACTGAGTCTAAAAATTGATTTGACTTTTTTAATGAATGAAACTACTTTGACTCAAACGAATTTTGATTCTACTTATTTAACTACTGATATGATTATTAGCTAATTTGTGATTCAAGTAAGCTACTATTAACTATACTACACCTACTTAAGAGCCTAAAACTACTAAATGCTAACTGTTATGAAGATTAGAATTGAATTTTGACTTAAATGTGATAATCTTACTAAATTATGCTTGACTAGGCCTAAGTTTACCCTAAGTGACTTACTAGAATAATAGCAACCTCTGAAACACAACCTATATCAGCAAACAGTTATGATCCAAACACCCATGATTGGACTGTCTAAACCAAATCTCACCACAGATGTAATTTATGCTGATCCAAACCAACTCTAATATATGAACCAAATCTCAAAACACCAGCAAATCACAGCAATAACAATACCAATCACACATCTCAGATGCAATGTTACACAGATATAGATATGGCAGATACAATTTAGAGACAGAATTCACTACTCAAAAGAAATCAGATAAATGAAATAGATATATAACTATGATAAACAGCAAACAAGTAACCAAACAATTATAATAAGCAGAGATTTAAACTAATAAACAGTCCTAACTAAACTTCTAATGAAACAGTAACAATTAACGAAGAACTTACAATACCAATACCCCCTCAGCTCAAACAGAGGGGGTTTCACTTAGCTTGCCTGTCTCTTAGACAGGCCTCTGGACTCCTTAAGGCTGTCTCTTAATCCAATAAGCTCAGCTTATAAATAAGCTAATAGTACAGTTGACCAGAATTGACTTTTTGAGGACTTTAGAGATTTGAGTATTTGGTGCCAAAGTAAGCTTCACACAAGCTATAAAAAGCTTATATGAAACTGATTAAACGATAATACAAGCTTGTTGAAGCTTTTTGAATTAAGTACTTTGTATTTTTTTATTTTTTAGTATTTTCTGATTTTTTTTTTCTATTTATGTAAACTTTAAACAACACTATGTAAATAAAGCTTAAAAGTAATATTGAATTTAAAAGGCAATAGAAAAAGAGAAACAATAAGCTGAAAACAGATAATAAGCAATAAGCAGTAAATAAGAGTAATTAAGACAAGTAATATAAAAACTGAAATAAACTTTTCATTAATAATAAAAATTCAATACAAAATTAAGTTTAACAGCATAACATTACAATAAAAAGGCACACTAACTACACTAATGGAGGGGGGTATATATAGGAGAGCAGGGAGATGAGGTCTTGGATGTCCAGCTCACCAATCCGTGTGAGTTGTGCTTTCTTGAGTCCTTTCTGAGCCCTTGATTTTCTTCCAGATAATTCCAATCATTATGGACCCTTGGATTGCGTGCCCTGGATTAGTAATCTTGCGTGTGTATGCTTATTGGTCCACGTACCCTGACTACGTCTGACATTCTCTGACTCCTTCTAGAAACAATATGATTGGGTAATTATTATTTATTGTGGGGTAATTGGGGGTGTGGTAGTTTTAGGGTTCTAAGAACAGTGTTCTTATTTTTCTGGTAAGTAATTGGGGGTAAAGTTTGGGGCGGGTAATATTATTTTTGGGGGTTTTAATTGTGTTTGACCGGTTTTGACTTGGGTAGGATATTTGGGTGGATTGGATCGGGTACAAGGGAATGGGCTTATGGGCTTGTGTTATTGAGTGGGCTGTGGGGTAGGATTTGTGGACTGGTCAAACTATTGGATCCGGTTGGTTTATTATGGATTTAAGGATTAGTAAAATCAACAAGGACCAATGTTGTAATGATACAAAACATAAGGACCAAATCTGTAATTTGCTCAAAGTTTTTCTCAAGGGCTATTATTGTAATTCTTTGATTCATGAAGGACCAATTTTGTCTTTTCTCCGAATAATCTTCAAGGGACTATTTATGACAAACTTTCAAAGTTGAGGGACTAAAGTCGTCAATCTCTTCAAACTTTGACCAGGGACCAAATATGTAACTTTGACGAATCTCTGAGATTGAATTTGACTTTTTAAGCTTGGACTTTGACCATTTGACTTCCCCGGCTCCGGCTTTTGACTTTTTTTTTCCATTCTCATGCTCGTTTTTGTCGGTTTTGCTTTGTTTTCGTTCATTTTTCTCATATCCGTACCTGCACATACACAAATACAAAAACATACATTCTCATGGCATTTTTGGTTAGTATTTGGTGTTTTTGCTCTGAATTAAGGTCTAAAAAGGATGAGTGAATAAGCACTCATCAAAATCCCCCAGACTAAGGTATTGTCGTGCCCTCATGCAATGTCATCACCTCACACTTAAAAGATAAATAATTTCAAAACCTCTCTTTACTGACGTTGTAAAGTAGCAATGATGTTCAAAAGAGATAGTAAAATCATTTATTCTCAAAAACGCTCCGTTTTCCGATTTTCATGAATAACAACTATAACTACTATTTTTGTACTTTTCATTTTTTATATATGTGACGGTTTGCTTTGACTTTCATTATCAATTCTTATCTGTTGATAACTTTCAGGGTCAACGAGTAGAAACACTTCTCACAGAGAAGAGACCATACGGATAAAAATCGTCATCCTTGATTTTTCACAAGCTCCCAAACTAAGCGTAAAATCGAGATCATTGTTTATCAAAAGTTAGATGCTAACACTGCCCACAAAAGTTACTTGTGTATTACCTCTTGTCCCCAGGTCCTAAGTTTTGTATCTAAAGATTTTAATATTTGAGAAATGAATTGCTTCATATTTTCTCGTTTCAATATTTGTTAGTCCGATAAGAGCACAAAATTTGAACGCTAAGTAGTTTCCAAACTTTCCCTCGAAAACCCCTGCATACAGAAATCGGGTCCACATGAAGGTCTCTAATTTAACATGATTTGTGGAGGCTCCCTTTTTATTTACGACCGAGACATACCATGTTTGATACCCGAAACGGAAGCTTTTTATTAGGGAAACCCCCGGAGTCGAAGCTTGGCATTTTTGCATAATCATAAGCACTTTAATAATACTTTGGTCCTTAGTCCTTTATTCTTTTACAGTCAACGGTTTATGAGCCGCCAAGATGTAAGAGCTTTATTATGACTTTGGATTTCTATCCGTTGCTTTTTGTAGCTTTGGATTCCTCTGCCTTTTTATTTGGCTTTGGACTATTATTATCGATATTCATAATCATATACCAAACCCCGAGTCCTACGGTTTTTACTAAGATCACAACATCGGCTGCGAACCGGCAAGATGCAATAGTCTATTTTACCGTAACACTGGTAGTACCTCAATGTGTACCAAACCCCCATATGCAGAGATTTTGTTGGGAACGAGAAAAAACTAAGTATTGCCCAAACCGTATACCCTTAATTAATCCTAGACATCTATTATATATATTGGTGACGTTTCTGATGGGAACAAGGAGGCCACAAGTATCTCTCGTGGGTTTTTTAATTCCCAGTAATGCGATCCGTGTATAGCACGAAACTTCCAAATAAACTCTATCATTCCTCGATCTCCGCAAATTTAAAATCCCAAATAATGAGATCCGCGGATGCTTAGCCATAATCTTTTGATTATTTTGGTTAAGGGAAACAAGCTAGGGCTCAACACGCCCGGTCAAGTCGGAACATTTATTTCTACTCTCGCCGGTAGGAAAGTCAAAACAAGGTGTCAAAACTTATTATTCATATCATATATTTTTTTCATTTTTTCACCTTTTTTTTTTTTTTTTTTTTTTTTAATTATAAAGTGGTGACAAAAATTAAAATTTTTGGTGGAAAACAGAGTTACGTAAGTTAACAGCTCAGACGATGGTATAGGTCAAATCGAATCGAAGATTCACCCCCCCCCCCCCCCAGACTAAAGTGAAACATTGTCCTCAATGTTTTAAGGGTAAAGGTAATCCTACGTAAAATCTAAGGCCGTTTATTAAGTATGCCAAGAGATAAACGTTAGTTGATAAGATTTTGGATATGGTGAATTTCCGAAAGAGCAGCGAAGAATGAGACTCGAGTGGAGAGAACGACAAACCACGAGCACGAGAGTCCTCAAACTTCGGGGAAATTCCTGAACATTCATAAACAACCACGAGAACACGAGTTTGGAAAGGGTCGCCCCCCTCACGTCACGTTATTAAAGAAAATAGAAAATATAGAAAATGAAAATGGATAAGCATGGGGTGCCTCCCACGAAGCGCTTGTTTTTGTTCATCGAGTCACATGAGCTTGACTCGATCCTCAAATTTAATCGTCCTTGGGGAAAGTCTGGAGATCCGGGACAACCATGGGTGGTATGTCCCCTCCGAAGTAATGTTTAACACGATGACCATTCACCTTAAAATTGGGACCATTAGGTTGAGCAAGTTCCACGGTTCCATATGGAAATACTTGGGTAATGGTGAATGGTCCAGACCAACGGGTTTTTAATTTGCCCGAGAAAATCTTTAATCGAGAATTGAAAAGAAGGACTCGGTCACCAACATTGAAGACGCGATCTTTAATTTTAGCATCGTGAATCCTCTTTGTCTTCTCTTTGTAGATCAAAGAATTCTCATAGGCCTGATCACGAAGCTCGACTAATTCATTCAATTGAACTTTTCGGTGATCACCCGCGGTTTGAAGGTCAAAATTAGCATGTTTCAAGGCCCAGTAGGCCTTGTGCTCAAGTTCAAAGGGCAAATGGCAGGCCTTCCCGTAAACCAGCTTGTAAGGAGTGCACCTGATGGGTGTTTTGTAAGCTGTACGGAAGGCCCAAAGTGCATCATCTAACTTATCGGCCCATGAAGCACGATGTTCACCTACGGTCCTTTCTAAAATACGTTTCAAGCCACGATTGGAGACCTCAACTTGACCACTCGTCTGTGGATGATATGCCGTTGAAAGACGATGTGTGACACCATATTTGAGCATAACTTTAGCAAATTGGTCGTTACAGAAATGGGTCCCACGATCGCTTATAATAGCACGAGGTGCACCAAATCGGGCGAAGAGACTTTTAAGAAATTTCACTACGACTTGGGCGTCATTGGTGGGTAGCGCCTTCGCTTCGACCCATTTAGACAAGTAGTCGACGGCCACGAGTATATATTTGTTACCACGAGAAGACGGGAATGGACCCATGAAATCGATACCCCAGACGTCAAAAATTTCACAGACTTGGATAGCATTTTGAGGCATCTCGTTCTTCTGAGTAATTTTTCCTTGACGCTGGCAAGAATCACATGATTTAACCAACTCATGAGCATCCCGGTAAATCGTCGGCCAGTAGAAGCCGGAATCAAAAACTTTCTTAGCGGTGAAATTGGCACCATGATGTCCCCCCGTGGGTCCATTGTGGCATGCCATAAGAATTTCAGCGGCTTCTTTGCCGTGAACGCACCGCCGGATCACTTGATCCGCACATATCTTAAACAAGTAGGGGTCGTCCCAGAAATAATGCTTAACATCTTTGAATAATTTTTTCTTCTACTGGAACGACATCCCTTTCCGGATAAAACTCCCCGCATGGTAATTCGCAAATTCGGCGAACCATGGGGTACTAGAATCACAATGTGATAAACTCCCCAGTGTCTCGAGAGGAAAAGCTTCGTTAATCTCCTTTTTCTCGAAAACACTTTGGTGGGGATTCTCTAAACGTGACATGTGATCAGCAGCAAGGTTCTCAGCTCCCTTTTTATCTCGAATTTCAACATTGAATTCTTAAAGGAGAAGAACCCACCGCATCAAGCGTGGCTTAGCATCTTGCTTTGCCATAAGGTACTTAAGAGCCGAATGATCCGTATACACTATGCATTTCTTTAAAAGCAAATAAGGTCGAAACTTTTCAAAAGCGTAAATAACGGCTAACATTTCTTTTTCAGTAGTCGTATAATGGTATTGAGCATCGGTCATTGTTTTACTGGCATAGTGTATCGGCTGAAAATGCTTAGACTTGCGTTGCCCCAGGACTGCACCAATGGCATAATCGCTAGCATCGCACATTAGCTCAAAAGGCAAGTCCCAATCGGGGGCAACTAAGATGGGAGCCTCCGTTAACTTCTTTTTAAGAATATTGAATGCTTCGATGCATTCATTTGAGAAGATAAACGGAGCATCTTTTTCAAGCAAGTGGGTCAGAGGCCAGGCTATCTTAGAAAAGTCTTGAATGAAACGTCGGTAAAAGCCGGCATGACCTAGAAAACTTCTAATTCCTTTAACGGTGGTGGGATGAGGTAATTTTGCAATAACGTCGACTTTAGCTCTATCAACCTCAATCCCGTATTTTGATATCTTATGGCCGAGGACAATGCCGTCTTTGACCATGAAATGGCATTTCTCCCAATTTAGAACCAAGTTGGTGTCTTCACACCGTTTCAGCATATTTTCTAAATGGGAAAGACACGAAGTAAAAGAATCTCCATAGACTGAGAAAGCATCCATGAAAACTTCCATGGTTTTCTCGATCATATCCGAGAATAGCGACATCATACACCTTTGGAACGTGCCTGGAGCATTGCATAAGCCGAAAGGCATACGACGATAGGCAAATGTACCATAAGGGCAAGTAAAGGTAGTCTTTTCCTGGTCCGGAGGGTCAATTGGTATTTGAAAATAGCCGGAAAATCCATCAAGAAAACAATAGAACTCATTTCCCGCTAGGCGTTCTAGCATTTGATCCATAAATGGAAGTGGGAAATGGTCCTTACGAGTTGCATCATTCAATTTACGATAATCAATACAAACTCTCCATCTGGTAGCAAGACGTGTCGGAATCAATTCATTATCTTCATTTGTTACGACGGTCATTCCACATTTCTTTAGTACGCAGTGGACCGGGCTAACCCAAGAGCTATCCGAGATTGGATAAATCATTCCGCATCGAGGAGTTTGATAACTTTCTTTTTGATAACCTCATGAATTTTCGGGTTAACCCGTCGTTGTTGCTGAACGGACGGCTTGTAATTGTCTTCATGTAAAATCTTATGCGTGCAAAAACGAGGGTCGATACCCTTAATATCAGAAATTTGCCAAGCGATGGCACTCTTATGCTTCTTGAGCACATCTAAGAGACGTTTCTTCTCCTCATCTTTAAGATCTTTAGAAATAATGATGGGAAGTTTGTCGGTTCCTTCCAAAAATGCGTACTCGAGATGAGGAGGTAAATCCTTGAGCTCGGGCTCCGGAGGATTCTCAGTAGACGGCTTAACTTCTTTAACGTCGACCATTTTAAGGTCAAGCGAAGGGAGGGACGGGTTGGGATCTTCATTTAACAATTTCTCAATCAAAAGCACATCCCCCTCCGGGTCACAATCAGAATGATCAATTTCCGGTGAAATTGAATCATTAACAAGAAAGGCCTCGATCTCTTCCAAGATGAAATCACTTCCCTCAAACGGAGTAAGGGAAGGGGAAGGATCAGAAATTATCGGTTCAGAAGAATGAGTAGGATTGCCACTCGAAGCATGTTCGGTAAAACCAAGTAACTCTTGAGCGTACTCCTCCGTAACTTTGTCGATAACGTCGACTCGGTTAACGGAATATTTTTCAGACTCGGAGGAGTACCTCGCGGTTTGATCCAAGTTAAAAGTTACGGCTTCGGTACCAACGCGTAGGGTAATTTCTTCATCGAAAACATCAATCAAAGCACGGCCAGTCCTTAGGAAACCTCTCCCGAGAATGAGAGGTACCCGTGGATCAGCATCAAAATCAACAACGACAAAATCGGCAGGGAAATGGAATTTTCCCATATTAACAAAGACATCCTCGGCTATTCCCATCGGGCGGGAAGTAGTTCGGTCGGCTAGCTTGAGGGTCATGCAAGTCGGAGTTAAATCGGGTAAAGACAACTTTTTCCAAATAGATAACGGCATTAGGTTAATGCTAGCGCCAAGATCGGCCAGGGCGAAGCATTGAACCATCCCAGGAAAATTACACGGAATGAGAAATCGACCGGGGTCTTCGAGCTTTTCGGGAAGCTTTTTGAGGATAACCGCCGAGCAATTCTCATTCATCTGGGTTTGTGATATTTCAAACAATTTCTCCTTATTATTCAAAAGACCTTTTAGCATAGAAGCAAATTTAGGCATTAAAAGTATAGCATCCGCGAGACTTATATCAAAGTGTAATTCTTGAAAAATCTGAAAAAACTTTTCCATCTGGTTTTTATCTTTCTCACGGAGCTTTTGTTCATTTAAACGTGACGGATAAGGCAAATTTGTTTTGACGGGAGTTTCTTTCTCAATTTCGTTAACAACTTTATGTTTTCCTTTGGACGTTGGGACCACCGGAGGTTGGATGTTCTCGGTCCTTCCATTATTACTAGGAATTCCCGTATCCGTTGTCGCCTCGGTTTCACGGATGACTACCTTAGGAGAAGAAGAAGAAGAAGAGGTAGTCGGAGCCGTTGGTCCATCGATTATAACACCACTCCTAATCGTGATCGCCTTAGCATCGCCCCTCGGGTTAGCGATCGTGTTGCTTGGAAGAGTACCCGAACCCGAGGGTCGATCATTTAAAGACTTCTTCAATTCGGACAATTGATTGATCAACATTTTATTCATTTCCTCTTGACTTTTCATAAACTGCTTGAGTAATTCATCCGAAAATGACTGATTCACAACTGGATTTTGAAATTTTTGACCACGATTGTTGTTATTGAAACCTTGATTCTGAAAATTCTGATTATAATTCCCATGATTAGTATTTTGAAAATTTCCATGAAAATTCCCTTGATTCGGGCCTTGGTTATAATTTCCCCGATTTTGAAAACCATGATTTTGATTCTGAAAACCATTATTCATCCGATTTTGATTAGCATTGTGATTGAATTGATGATTTCGGTTTTGCACATTTTGATTAACTTGATTGACTTGATTAACTTGAGTCGGTTGATTGAAACTGGGTGGTCCAACATAATGGTTCGAACGGTAGCTAAGAAGATTTCGGTCACCCTGTGGTTGGTATCCGTTACCGCCCATATTGTAGGTTCCCGAAGTAGCATACACATTCTCGTGAGTGAAGCCACCGGTGGCTGGGCACTCAAAATATGAATGAGGACCACCACAAGTCTCACAAACATTGTTGATCATATTAACTTGATGGTTTTTTACTTGATTTTGATTCTGAGACGTTTGGTGCATTCGTAAAACAGCAGTCGACAAATCATCGAGTTTCTTAGTAATTGCGGCTATTTCAGAATTAGACGTAGAAGAATTGTGAGCAACGGTTGTTCTTGACTCATTCCTCTCGGCAGAGGAATCCCAGTAATTGTAATGAGCAGTCATATTCTCAATAAGTTCGTAGCAATCTTCAGGACGTCGTTTCATAAAAGTTCCACCCGCAGCTGCATTGATCGTGTCCCGATGTCGCAAAGTCAAACCGTTGTAAAACGTATCAATTATCGTAACAAGAAGCATGTTATGGTTTGGACACCGATCAATAGCAAGCTTATAGCGTTCCCAAGCTTCGAATAAAGATTCGTCGGGAAGCTGACGGAAATTGCTAATATCGTTTCGAAGTTTCGTCACCATCGATGGTGGAAAATATTTCACCAAGAACTTCGATACCATTTCTTCGAAGGTATGAATCGAGTTCTTGGGAAGACGATCAAACCAAGCGGTGGCATGATGTGTAAGAGAATAGGGGAAGAGAGAAAGACGAAGGGCGTCATCGGAGACCCCATGTTGTTTCATACTTTGGGTGAAGGTTAAAAATTTGTCGAGATGCTTGTTAGCATCGTCACCCGGTAATCCGTGAAATTGGCATGAATTCTGGACTTGTTGAATCATATGGTGCTTAAGTCCAAAATCCGTAGCCTCAATATTGAGAGGGGCAATCGGACCGCCTCTACCGTGCATTGTCGGTTGCCACAGCTCCTCCATCGTTCGGAGATCGGGAGCTGGTGCATTTTGAACAACACCCACCGGAGGGTGTTGATTGTTGTGGTTGTTTTGTTCCATTTCCGTGATGTTAGGGAAACGAACTTTGTGTGTGTGACGTATCAAACTCTCGGGGTTCGATAATGGAGAAATAAGACGTTTAGAAGATGAAGGGTGTTCATACACCACAAAAACTCAAATTTTGAAAAATAAAAGGAAAATCAAATTTGAAAAGGAAAATCTTTTTGTATTTTTATTTTTATAAAACAAAATTCAAAAACTTATACTTTTGTTTTTCTCTTTTTCAAACGTTACATTAATCGTAAACCGTTTCCTTTAAACCTACTCGCGACGGAACGGGAGAGAAGAATGGATCTCTCTTCAGCTTGCAATTTAATGTCAAAGCTATCCGTATTTACCGCTTATTCGGTCGTAGAATCCAAAGTAATCCGATTAGCAATTAATTTCACGCGTAATTATATTGGGAGATTTTTTTGGTTTACAACGCCCTTCCTTTCGGTCGAGTCGAGGCTGTAACTTTATTATTTTTTTGGTGTTTTTGAAAACACTTTAGGAAAAGTGTTTTTGATTTTTCAATCTTTTTGGTTTTTATAGAAAATATATACAAGGAAGGTTTTCAAAACACAATTTCGAAAAACGAAAACGAAAAATTCACTTCAACCTTCCCCGGCAGCGGCGTCAAAAATTGATTGGTTCAAAAACACAATATCAATATTATAGTATAGATATAAGCTCAAGAGATCCGCAAAGAAATACGGATAACCCGAGGTCGTAGTCCGTGTGAAGGATGAATGGAATTTCGAATTCCCGATTCGTGAAACGTGTCGTGAAAGTGGTAAAAAGTGATTTTTATGAGATTACACTAATGAAATATTAAATAAAGCACAAATAACCAATTAAGCACGTAATTCAACTAAACAAACTTAAAACGTAACGTAGAATCGAAAACCGTAAGCTAAAATAAACGTAACCGTACGAAATAAAACGCGACTTTTAAACTACGCTACTCCTACGGACTTGAAAATAATTTTCAAAAATTAAAAATGATAAAAGAAAATTTTGAGAAAAAGAAAAATATTTTTTTGACTTTTAATTTATTATATATATATATATATTAATTACCAAATAAAACGTCGTCGTGTAGCATTGCGGATCAGCTTTTCCTTCTTCGGCCTGTTAACGTCGAGGCCTATGTCCATTTACAGAATTTAAAAAACGGTATTTACCAAAGGGTCAAATGTGACTAGCTACGTGTCCATCATCCGAATGTGTATACCAATACTTCCAAGTTCCAAGATAGATTCATCAAAAGTATTGCAAAAAATTAAAAAACAATATTTACCAAAAGGTTATATGTGATTAGCTACATGTCGATCATCCGAATGTGTATTCCAAGATAGAACTTTTTTGAAAAGTTATTCATTGTACTACATTGATCAAAAGTATTGCAAAATCAGTGGTTTAACAGGTAATATATACGTTGCTTTATGCTCTTATATCTGTTTTTGCTTTGTAGCTATTCCCAGTTAACTTTTGCATAGTACTTTACATAATTCACTTGCTTCATATGTCCTATGATAGTAGTAATGCACATGTAGATATGTAAAAATGTCTATTAAATCCTTGCTTGAGTTTTCTTCACGAATATTACTATTAGTCTATATACAATTCTTTCTTTCCGTTACTTTTACATATATACATCCATATTGCTGTGGTACAAAGCCTCTTATATGGTTATACACAACTTGCAAACTGAAATATGAAAACTAAACAAAAAGCGGTACGGCGCATACCTACTCTTAGTGATTTTGTTGCTTCCGATCTATCCCCGGCTGTTGAACCATTAAAATGGTTTGTTAATTCTTTGGAAATTACAACGGCCCGCCGCAACGCGGCGGACCGAAGCTTTACTAGTTTATTATGAATTAAAAACTATTTTAACTAATTAAAAATGAAAAGAAAATGCAAATAAGGTGAGAAAAATGAAAATTAAATTTTGAAAATTATAAAATAACTAAAAAGTAATTTTAAAACTAAAAACAAATTTTTTTTTGGCTTTTTATGTAATTTTTGGAAATTAAAAAATATTAAAACTAATTAAAAATTCAAAATAATTGAGAAAAATGCAAAATAAATTTCTAAAAATCTAAAATAACTAAAAATAATTTTCTAATATTTTTTTGGATTTTTCTGGGGTTTCACAGATTTTTTTGGATTTTTTGTAATTAAAATGTAATTAAAAATTGATTAAAAATGAAAATAAAATAAGAAAAATGGCAAATGAGCTCAGAAAAATATGAAAATTTCAGGGAAAATCTAAATTAATGTTTAAAAGCTAGGAAAAATAGAAAATTTGAAAAATAAGCACTGGAAGTGCTAATTAGACCCAAACTGCTTATTGGAAAGTGCTTATTGATAAGCAAAAGTTGACCAAATGACTTGAAACTTTGACCCAATGAATTTTGGACTAAAACAGACTTGTTGGAACAGATCTCAGGCCAAGAGTTACTCAGAAGCACAGATTAAGGCACAAGTAGATCAAATAAGCTATTAATGAATAAGCTGATAGGCCAACAAATAAGCTGATGACTCAAACTCCACTAGAAATGCAACTTAAGGCTCAAATGAATTCAAATTAGCAACAATACTCAGCTAAGAAGTAACAAAACACAATAGCAGCCCATAAACTTGAAATCAGACCTTATGATCAATCACCTAACTGATAAGCCAAATAAGTGGTACAAATAAGCTGAGAAAGACAAACTTGTGGATGCAAATCACTGACTAACCACTAGAGATCACAAATGAACCTAGAAAACAGATCCTTGTTCCAATTCACTAACCTAAAACAACCCAAGAATGTTGATTAAAAACTGAGTGCAGGGGAGCTGGTAAGCCAAACAGGCCACTTCAATAAGCTATTTAGATAAGCAAATAAGCTCCAAATCTAAAACTTCTTTTTGATTTTAGTTAACCTACTGCCAAAGTTTAGAAAACAAGAATCCACAAGTATTTCCAATAACCAACAAACCCTACAAGTACTCTCAAAGTCTTGTCCAAAAACTGAGTCTAAAAATTGATTTGACTTTTTTAATGAATGAAACTACTTTGACTCAAATGAATTTTGATTCTACTTATTTAACTACTGATATGATTATTAGCTAATTTGTGATTCAAGTAAGCTACTATTAACTATACTACACCTACTTAAGAGCCTAAAACTACTAAATGCTAACTGTTATGAAGATTAGAATTGAATTTTGACTTAAATGTGATAATCTTACTAAATTATGCATGACTAGGCCTAAGTTTACCCTAAGTGACTTACTAGAATAATAGCAACCTCTGAAACACAACCTATATCAGCAAACAGTTATGATCCAAACACCCCTGATTGGACTGTCTAAACCAAATCTCACCACAGATGTAATTTATGCTGATCCAAACCAACTCTAATATATGAACCAAATCTCAGAACACCAGCAAATCACAGCAATAACAATACCAATCACACATCTCAGATGCAATGTTACACAGATATAGATATGACAGATACAATTTAGAGACAGAATTCACTACTCAAAAGAAATCAGATAAATGAAATAGATATATAACTATGATAAACAGCAAACAAGTAACCAAACAATTATAATAAGCAGAGATTTAAACTAATAAACAGTCCTAACTAAACTTCTAATGAAACAGTAACAATTAACGAAGAACTTACAATACCAATACCCCCTCAGCTCAAACAGAGGGGGTTTCACTTAGCTTGCCTGTCTCTTAGACAGGCCTCTGGACTCCTTAAGGCTGTCTCTTAATCCAATAAGCTCAGCTTATAAATAAGCTAATAGTACAGTTGACCAGAATTGACTTTTTGAGGACTTTAGAGATTTGAGTATTTGGTGCCAAAGTAAGCTTCACACAAGCTATAAAAAGTTTATATGAAACTGATTAAACAATAATACAAGCTTGTTGAAGCTTTTTGAATTAAGTACTTTGTATTTTTTTTATTTTTTAGTATTTTCTGATTTTTTTTTTCTTTTTATGTAAACTTTAAACAACAATATGTAAATAAAGCTTAAAAGTAATACTGAATTTAAAAGGCAGTAGAAAAAGAGAAACAATAAGCTGAAAACAGATAATAAGCAATAAGCAGTAAATAAGAGTAATTAAGACAAGTAATATAAAAACTGAAATAAACTTTTCATTAATAATAAAAATTCAATACAAAATTAAGTTTAACAGCATAACATTACAGTAAAAAGGCACACTAACTACACTAATGGAGGGGGGTATATATAGGAGAGCAGGGAGATGAGGTCTTGGATGTCCAGCTCACCAATCCGTGTGAGTTGTGCTTTCTTGAGTCCTTTCTGAGCCCTTGATTTTCTTCCAGATAATTCCAATCATTATGGACCCTTGGATTGCGTGCCCTGGATTAGTAATCTTGCGTGTGTATGCTTATTGGTCCACGTACCCTGACTACGTCTGACATTCTCTGACTCCTTCTAGAAACAATATGATTGGGTAATTATTATTTATTGTGGGGTAATTGGGGGTGTGGTAGTTTTAGGGTTCTAAGAACAGTGTTCTTATTTTTCTGGTAAGTAATTGGGGGTAAAGTTTGGGGCGGGTAATATTATTTTTGGGGGTTTTAATTGTGTTTGACCGGTTTTGACTTGGGTAGGATATTTGGGTGGATTGGATCGGGTACAAGGGAATGGGCTTTTGGGCTTGTGTTATTGAGTGGGCTGTGGGGTAGGATTTGTGGACTGGTCAAACTATTGGATCCAGTTGGTTTATTATGGATTTAAGGATTAGTAAAATCAACAAGGACCAATGTTGTAATGATACAAAACATAAGGACAAAATCTGTAATTTGCTCAAAGTTTTTCTCAAGGGCTATTATTGTAATTCTTTGATTCATGAAGGACCAATTTTGTCTTTTCTCCGAATAATCTTCAAGGGAGTATTTATGACAAACTTTCAAAGTTGAGGGACTAAAGTCGTCAATCTCTTCAAACTTTGACCAGGGACCAAATATGTAACTTTGACGAATCTCTGAGGTTGAATTTGACTTTTTAAGCTTGGACTTTGACCATTTGACTTCCCCGGCTCCGGCTTTTGACTTTTTTTTTCCATTCTCATGCTCGTTTTTGTCGGTTTTGCTTTGTTTTCGTTCATTTTTCTCATATCCGTACCTGCACATACACAAATACAAAAACATACATTCTCTTGGCATTTTTGGTTAGTATTTGGTGTTTTTGCTCTGAATTAAGGTCTAAAAAGGATGAGTGAATAAGCACTCATCAAAATCCCCCAGACTAAGGTATTGCCGTGCCCTCATGCAATGTCATCACCTCACGCTTAAAAGATAAATAATTTCAAAACCTCTCTTTACTGACGTTGTAAAGTAGCAATGATGTTCAAAAGAGATAGTAAAATCATTTATTCTCAAAAACGCTCCGTTTTCCGATTTTCATGAATAACAACTATAACTACTATTTTTGTACTTTTCATTTTTTATATATGTGACGGTTTGCTTTGACTTTCATTATCAATTATTATCTGTTGATAACTTTCAGGGTCAACGAGTAGAAACACTTCTCACAGAGAAGAGACCATACGGATAAAAATCGTCATCCTTGATTTTTCACAAGCTCCCAAACTAAGCGTAAAATCGAGATCATTGTTTATCAAAAGTTAGATGCTAACACTGCCCATAGAAGTTACTTGTGTATTACCTCTTGTCCCCAGGTCCTAAGTTTTGTATCTAAAGATTTTAATTTTTGAGAAATGAATTGCTTCATATTTTCTCGTTTCAATATTTGTTAGTCCGATAAGAGCACAAAATTTGAACGCTAAGTAGTTTCCAAACTTTCCCTCGAAAACCCCTGCATACAGAAATCGGGTCCACATGAAGGTCTCTGATTTAACACGATTTGTTGAGGCTCCCTTTTTATTTACGACCGAGACATACCATGTTTGATACCCGAAACAGAAGCTTTTTATTAGGGAAACCCCCGGAGTCGAAGCTTGGCATTTTTGCATAATCATAAGCACTTTAATAATACTTTGGTCCTTTGTCCTTTATTCTTTTACAGTCAACGGTTTCGCCAAGATGTAAGAGCTTTATTATGACTTTGGATTTCTATCCGCTGCTGTTTGTAGCTTTGGATTCCTCTGCCTTTTTATTTGGCTTTGGACTATTATTATCGATATTCATAATCATATACCAAACCCCGAGTCCTACGGTTTTTACTAAGATCACAACATCGGCTGCGAACCGGCAAAATGCAATAGTCTATTTTACCGTAACACTGGCAGTACCTCAATGTGTACCAAACCCCCATATGCAGTGATTTTGTTGGGAACGAGAAAAAACTAAGTATTGCCCAAACCGTATACCCTTAATTAATCCTAGACAACTATTATATATATTGGTGACGTTTCTGATGGGAACAAGGAGGCCACAAGTATCTCTCGTGGGTTTTTTAAATCCCAGTAATGCGATCCGTGTATAGCACGAAACTTCCAAATAAACTCTATCATTCCTCGATCTCCGCAAATTTAAAATCCCAAATAATGAGATCCGCGGATGCTTAGCCATAATCTTTTGATTATTTTGGTTAAGGGAAACAAGCTAGGGCTCAACACGCCCGGTCAAGTCGGAACATTTATTTCTACTCTCGCCGGTAGGAAAGTCAAAACAAGGTGTCAAAACTTATTATTCATATCATATATTTTTTTCTTTTTTTCACCTTTTTTTTTTTTTTTTTTTTTGATTATAAAGTGGTGACAAAAATTAAAATTTTTGGTGGAAAACGGAGTTACGTAAGTTAACAGCTCAGACGATGGTATAGGTCAAATCGAATCGAAGATTCACCCCCCCCCCCAAGACTAAAGTGAAACATTGTCCTCAATGTTTTAAGGGTAAAGGTAATCCTACGTAAAATCTAAGGCCGTTTATTAAGTATGCCAAGAGATAAACGTTAGTTGATAAGATTTTGGATATGGTGAATTTCCGAAAGAGCAGCGAAGAATGAGACTCGAGTGGAGAGAACGACAAACCACGAGCACGAGAGTCCTCAAACTTCGGGGAAATTCCTGAACATTCATAAACAACCACGAAAACACGAGTTTGGAAAGGGTCGCCCCCCTCACGTCACGTTATTAAAGAAAATAGAAAATATAGAAAATGAAAATGGATAAGCATGGGGTGCCTCCCACGAAGCGCTTGTTTTTGTTCACCGAGTCACATGAGCTTGACTCGATCCCCAAATTTAATCGTCCTTGGGGAAAGTCTGGAGATCCGGGACAACCATGGGTGGTATGTCCCCTCCGAAGTAATGTTTAACACGATGACCATTCACCTTAAAATTGGGACCATTAGGTTGAGCAAGTTCCACGGTTCCATATGGAAATACTTGGGTAATGGTGAATGGTCCAGACCAACGGGTTTTTAATTTGCCCGAGAAAATCTTTAATCGAGAATTGAAAAGAAGGACTCGGTCACCAACATTGAAGACGCGATCTTTAATTTTAGCATCGTGAATCCTCTTTGTCTTCTCTTTGTAGATCAAAGAATTCTCATAGGCCTGATCACGAAGCTCGACTAATTCATTCAATTGAACTTTTCGGTGATCACCCGCGGTTTGAAGGTCAAAATTAGCATGTTTCAAGGCCCAGTAGGCCTTGTGCTCAAGTTCAAAGGGCAAATGGCAGGCCTTCCCGTAAACCAGCTTGTAAGGAGTGCATCTGATGGGTGTTTTGTAAGCTGTACGGAAGGTCCAAAGTGCATCATCTAACTTATCGGCCCATGAAGCACGATGTTCACCTACGGTCCTTTCTAAAATACGTTTCAAGCCACGATTGGAGACCTCAACTTGACCACTCGTCTGTGGATGATATGCCGTTGAAAGACGATGTGTGACACCATATTTGAGCATAACT
The DNA here is from genome assembly GCA_030686995.1 of Artemisia argyi. Lineage (NCBI taxonomy): Eukaryota > Viridiplantae > Streptophyta > Magnoliopsida > Asterales > Asteraceae > Artemisia > Artemisia argyi. The sequence continues at coordinate 117,979,833 of CM060684.1, forward strand.
TTAGCAAATTGGTCGTTACAGAAATGGGTCCCACGATCGCTTATAATAGCACGAGGTGCACCAAATCGGGCGAAGAGACTTTTAAGAAATTTCACTACGACTTGGGCATCATTGGTGGGTAGCGCCTTCGCTTCGACCCATTTAGACAAGTAGTCGACGGCCACGAGTATATATTTGTTACCACGAGAAGACGGGAATGGACCCATGAAATCGATACCCCAGACGTCAAAAATTTCACAGACTTGGATAGCATTTTGAGGCATCTCGTTCTTCTGAGTAATTTTTCCTTGACGCTGGCAAGAATCACATGATTTAACCAACTCATGAGCATCCCGGTAAATCGTCGGCCAGTAGAAGCCGGAATCAAAAACTTTCTTAGCGGTGAAATTGGCACCATGATGTCCCCCCGTGGGTCCATTGTGGCATGCCATAAGAATTTCAGCGGCTTCTTTGCCGTGAACGCACCGCCGGATCACTTGATCCGCACATATCTTAAACAAGTAGGGGTCGTCCCAGAAATAATGCTTAACATCTTTGAATAATTTTTTCTTCTACTGGAACGACATCCCTTTCCGGATAAAACTCCCCGCATGGTAATTCGCAAATTCGGCGAACCATGGGGTACTAGAATCACAATGTGATAAACTCCCCAGTGTCTCGAGAGGAAAAGCTTCGTTAATCTCCTTTTTCTCGAAAACACTTTGGTGGGGATTCTCTAAACGTGACAGGTGATCAGCAGCAAGGTTCTCAGCTCCCTTTTTATCTCGAATTTCAACATTGAATTCTTGAAGGAGAAGAACCCACCGCATCAAGCGTGGCTTAGCATCTTGCTTTGCCATAAGGTACTTAAGAGCCGAATGATCCGTATACACTATGCATTTCTTTAAAAGCAAATAAGGTCGAAACTTTTCAAAAGCGTAAATAACGGCTAACATTTCTTTTTCAGTAGTCGTATAATGGTATTGAGCATCGGTCATTGTTTTACTGGCATAGTGTATCGGCTGAAAATGCTTAGACTTGCGTTGCCCCAGGACTGCACCAATGCCATAATCGCTAGCATCGCACATTAGCTCAAAAGGCAAGTCCCAATCGGGGGCAACTAAGATGGGAGCCTCCGTTAACTTCTTTTAAAGAATATTGAATGCTTCGATGCATTCATTTGAGAAGATAAACGGAGCATCTTTTTCAAGCAAGTGGGTCAGAGGCCAGGCTATCTTAGAAAAGTCTTGAATGAAACGTCGGTAAAAGCCGGCATGACCTAGAAAACTTCTAATTCCTTTAACGGTGGTGGGATGAGGTAATTTTGCAATAACGTCGACTTTAGCTCTATCAACCTCAATCCCGTATTTTGATATCTTATGGCCGAGGACAATGCCGTCTTTGACCATGAAATGGCATTTCTCCCAATTTAGAACCAAGTTGGTGTCTTCACACCGTTTCAGCATATTTTCTAAATGGGAAAGACACGAAGTAAAAGAATCTCCATAGACCGAGAAATCATCCATGAAAACTTCCATGGTTTTCTCGATCATATCCGAGAATAGCGACATCATACACCTTTGGAACGTGCCTGGAGCATTGCATAAGCCGAAAGGCATACGACGATAGGCAAATGTACCATAAGGGCAAGTAAAGGTAGTCTTTTCCTGGTCCGGAGGGTCAATTGGTATTTGAAAATAGCCGGAAAATCCATCAAGAAAACAATAGAACTCATTTCCCGCTAGGCGTTCTAGCATTTGATCCATAAATGGAAGTGGGAAATGGTCCTTACGAGTTGCATCATTCAATTTACGATAATCAATACAAACTCTCCATCTGGTAACAAGACGTGTCGGAATCAATTCATTATCTTCATTTGTTACGACGGTCATTCCACATTTCTTTGGTACGCAGTGGACCGGGCTAACCCAAGAGCTATCCGAGATTGGATAAATCATTCCGCATCGAGGAGTTTGATAACTTTCTTTTTGATAACCTCATGAATTTTCGGGTTAACCCGTCGTTGTTGCTGAACGGACGGCTTGTAATTGTCTTCAAGTAAAATCTTATGCGTGCAAAAACGAGGGTCGATACCCTTAATATCAGAAATTTGCCAAGCGATGGCACTCTTATGCTTCTTGAGCACATCTAAGAGACGTTTCTTCTCCTCATCTTTAAGATCTTTAGAAATAATGACGGGAAGTTTGTCGGTTCCTTCCAAAAATGCGTACTCGAGATGAGGAGGTAAATCCTTGAGCTCGGGCTCCGGAGGATTCTCAGTAGACGGCTTAACTTCTTTAACGTCGGCCATTTTAAGGTCAAGCGAAGGGAGGGACGGGTTGGGATCTTCATTTAACAATTTCTCAATCAAAAGCACATCCCCCTCCGGGTCACAATCAGAATGATCAATTTCTGGTGAAATTGAATCATTAACAAGAAAGGCCTCGATCTCTTCCAAGATGAAATCACTTCCCTCAAACGGAGTAAGGGAAGGGGAAGGATCAGAAATTATCAGTTCAGAAGAATGAGTGGGATTGCCACTCGAAGCATGTTCGGTAAAACCAAGTAACTCTTGAGCGTACTCCTCCGTAACTTTGTCGATAACGTCGACTCGGTTAACGGAATATTTGTCAGACTCGGAGGAGTACCTCGCGGTTTGATCCAAGTTAAAAGTTACGGCTTCGGTACCAACGCGTAGGGTAATTTCTTCATCGAAAACAAGTAACCAAACAATTATAATAAGCAGAGATTTAAACTAATAAACAGTCCTAACTAAACTTCTAATGAAACAGTAACAATTAACGAAGAACTTACAATACCAATACCCCCTCAGCTCAAACAGAGGGGGTTTCACTTAGCTTGCCTGTCTCTTAGACAGGCCTCTGGACTCCTTAAGGCTGTCTCTTAATCCAATAAGCTCAGCTTATAAATAAGTTAATAGTACAGTTGACCAGAATTGACTTTTTGAGGACTTTAGATATTTGAGTATTTGGTGCCAAAGTAAGCTTCACACAAGCTATAAAAAGCTTATATGAAACTGATTAAACAATAATACAAGCTTGTTGAAGCTTTTTGAATTAAGTACTTTGTATTTTTTTATTTTTTAGTATTTTCTGATTTTTTTTTTTTTCCTTTTTATGTAAACTTTAAACAACAATATGTAAATAAAGCTTAAAAGTAATACTGAATTTAAAAGGCAATAGAAAAAGAGAAACAATAAGCTGAAAACAGATAATAAGCAATAAGCAGTAAATAAGAGTAATTAAGACAAGTAATATAAAAACTGAAATAAACTTTTCATTAATAATAAAAATTCAATACAAAATTAAGTTTAACAGCATAACATTACAATAAAAAGGCACACTAACTACACTAATGGAGGGGGGTATATATAGGAGAGCAGGGAGATGAGGTCTTGGATGTCCAGCTCACCAATCCGTGTGAGTTGTGCTTTCTTGAGTCCTTTCTGAGCCCTTGATTTTCTTCCATATAATTCCAATCATTATGGACCCTTGGATTGCGTGCCCTGGATTAGTAATCTTGCGTGTGTATGCTTATTGGTCCACGTACCCTGACTACGTCTGACATTCTCTGACTCCTTCTAGAAACAATATGATTGGGTAATTATTATTTATTGTGGGGTAATTGGGGGTGTGGTAGTTTTAGGGTTCTAAGAACAGTGTTCTTATTTTTCTGGTAAGTAACTGGGGGTAAAGTTTGGGGCGGGTAATATTATTTTTGGAGGTTTTAATTGTGTTTGACCGGTTGACTTGGGTAGGATATTTGGGTGGATTGGATCGGGTACAAGGGAATGGGCTTATGGGCTTGTGTTATTGAGTGGGCTGTGGGGTAGGATTTGTGGACTGGTCAAACTATTGGATCCGGTTGGTTTATTATGGATTTAAGGATTAGTAAAATCAACAAGGACCAATGTTGTAATGATACAAAACATAAGGACCAAATCTGTAATTTGCTCAAAGTTTTTCTCAAGGGCTATTATTGTAATTCTTTGATTCATGAAGGACCAATTTTGTCTTTTCTCTGAATAATCTTCAAGGGACTATTTATGACAAACTTTCAAAGTTGAGGGACTAAAGTCGTCAATCTTTTCAAACTTTGACCAGGGACCAAATATGTAACTTTGACGAATCTCTGAGGTTGAATTTGACTTTTTAAGCTTGGACTTTGACCATTTGACTTTCCCGGCTCCGGTTTTTGACTTTTTTTTTCATTCTCATGCTCATTTTTGTCGGTTTTGCTTTGTTTTCGTTCATTTTTCTCATATCCGTACCTGCACATACACAAATACAAAAACATGCATTCTCTTGGCATTTTTGGTTAGTATTTGGTGTTTTTGGTCTGAATTAAGGTCTAAAAAGGATGAGTGAATAAGCACTCATCAAGGTCGTTGAATAAGCTGAACTTATAGGGGTGAATTGGATAGTTCAAAGAAGTAAGGGAAGTCTTTGGCCTATCATAGAGATAGGCTGTGAGGGAGCATCCTCTCTGTTTGGCTGAGAGGATTGGTAAGCTTTCATTTTAAATTTCGTAGCTTATTATTGCATTATATAAACTAGTAGTACTTGTTTATGTTTGAGATTAGTTTTGCATCATTAATAATTTAGTTCTATTTTAGTTTGTATTTTCAATAATAGTTGCAGTCTATGGTTTCAAATTCAATTTCATCATACTGTCGTTTTAGTTGGATTGGTATTCCTGTGGTTTATTGTGTCTGACTTCTGTGCTTCTGAGTTTTTCTGAGATTAGTGGATTAATAATTTGAGTTTGATAATTAGATTTAGAGGTTGAGCTTTATATCTGTTGAACATAGTGTAACTGTTCCATTAAGATATGTTTGGATCAGGATGTTGTTGTGATATTGTGATCTGAGATCTTAGTTTCTAGTTTATTTCAGCTTGGTTTATCATTTATCAGCTTATACAATGGTAGTTGCAGTGTTCACTTAAGGCTATAGGGGTGTTTGGTTTAACTGAGTTCCTTGAAGACTAGTTGATTTCTTGTTGAATTATCTGCATAAGTAGTTTTGTTTAGGCATTACTAGGATAAAGTAACCACAAACTCAGTAGGTTTAAAGGTAAAAGTCAAAGATTGCACTCTTGTTTAATTCTGTCAGCATAAGGGTTCTACTGTTGCTGTCAACTTGTTCAAATCATAGTTATAATACTTAGGATTAGGATTTAAGAGTATAAACATCATCAAACAACTTATAGTGGTAGATTTAGGCCATAGCAATTCAGCTGAGTCAACTTAGGATTGCATTTCCAAAAGTCAAAACAAGGTTCATCAGGTTTTGGTTAGAAATTGGTAGGGATCTGTAGGATTCAATATTATTTGGAAATAAGTTTGGATTGGTGATTTAAGTAGCTTAGCAGTCAGAAAATTCATTTCAAAAGAAAAATTTTGGTTTGGAGCTTATTTGCTTAATTGAAAAGCATATGGAAGTCGACTGTTGGGACTTACAAGTCCCCTGCACATCAGGTTGTGACAGAGTTTCTAGGCAACATTAGGGATAGTATATTAGATCTAGTTTTTGATTTCTAGGTGTTTTTGTAATCTCTGTTTGCTAGTAGAAGTTTTGCCCCCCTAAGTTGATACACCTGAGCTTATTTGCTCAGGCTTTTTAGCTTATTAATTTAGGTGTTTCATCCAAGATCTGTTTTCACATATAGGGCTGCATTTGTGCGTAGGCTGTTCTACCTTGAGTTTTGTGGTGCATACTAGTTCATCTATACCTTATATTGCTTTATCCATTTAGCTTTTGTCATATTGCTTATCTTTTTAGCTTATAGCTTTTTCATTATAGCTTATTTGCACCTGTTTGTGCCCATTCTGTGTTTCTGAGTATGATTTGGTCTCAAAACTGTTCCTACAAGCTTTATTTAGTCAAATATACCTCTGGTCAAAGTTTTGGTCAACTGGGTCAAGGAGTGCTTATAAATAAGCACTCCCAATAAGCTGTTTTAAGCCCAGTAGCATTTCTAAAGCTTATTTTCCAACTTTTAAATTTTTCTTAGGTTTAAAATATTATTTTTGATTTTCCCTGAAATTTTCATAATTTTCTGAACTCATTTACTATTTTTCTTATTTTATTTTCATTTTTAATCACTTTTTATTACTTTTTAATTACTAGAAAATCAAAAAAATAATCATAAAAATCCCAGAAAAATCCAAAAATATTTTAGAAATTTATTTTCATTTATTTTAGAATTTTAGAAATTTATTTTGCATTTTTCTCATTTATTTTGAATTTATTTTGAATTTTTAATTAGATTTAATAGTTTTTAATTTCTAAAAATTACATAAAAAGCCAAAAAAATTAGTTTTTAGTTTTAAAATTTCTTTTTAGTTATTTTATATTTTTCAAAATTTAATTTTCATTTTTCTCCCTTTATTTGTATTTTCTTTTAATTTTTAATTAGTAAAAATAGTTTTTAATTCATAATAAATAAATAAAAAGTCAAAAAAAAATATTTTTCTTTTTCTCAAAATTTTCTTTTATCATTTTTAATTTTTAAAAATTATTTCCAAGTCCTTAGGAGTCGTGTAGCTTAAAAGTCGCGTTTTATTTCGTACGGTTACGTTTATTTTACGTTCTAGCTTACATTTTCAATTTTACGTTACGTTTCTAGTATGTTTACATGATTTACGTGCTTAGTTTTGTTATTTTTGTTTCATTTTCATATTCCTTAGTGTAATCACATTAAAATCACTTTTTACCGTTTTCACGACACGTTTCACGATTCGGGAATTCGAAATTCCATTCACACCTTCGCTGGGACACGACCCGGGGAAATACTTTCCTAAGCATTTCTTCGGTAAAACAATCACTATACTAAAACGACTACATCAAGAACTTTTATTAAAAACACACACTTTCACACACAAGCACACACCTCAAATGAGCCTTTGAGGTGTTTAAATAGTTCTTAACATGAGATGCCCTATGGGCTTTCTATGGGCTTGGGCTTGGACTTGGTTACATGGTTAGATAACAAGGCTTATGAAACATAGCACATAACATATTAGCTTGCCAAGTCCAAAGCCCAATGACTAAACTATTACTAATCTTATCAAACGACACAAAGTTACAATATAAGAATGACCATCACTTCTATATATATATTTTTAATGCTAACAATAACACCAAGTATAGAGGAATGATAGGTAGTTTACTATACTTGACGGCAAGTAGACTCGATATCATGTTTAGTGTTTGCCTTTGTGCCCACTTTCAAGAGGAGCCCAAAACCTCTCACCTAGAAGCGGTTAAGCGTATCTTCCGATACATTAAAGGCACTATACACTTAGGATTATGGTATCCTAAGAGATCCGGTATAGAAACCATCATCTATGCAGATTCGGATCATGCGGGAGACTATGTAGATAGAAAAAGCACTAGCGGTATTTGCACGTTTATGGGATGTTGTCTAACATCTTGGTTTTCGAAGAAGCAAACCGCTCTTGCTATTTCTACCACCGAAGCCAAATATGTAAGCGCTGGAAAGGCATGTCAACAAGCACTATGGATGAAACAAGCTCTCATAGACTATGGCATTAGGTTAGAAAATGTTCCCATTATGTGCGATAACAAAGGTGCGATAGATTTAAGTAAAAATCCGTTGCAACACTCTAGGACTAAACATATAGAAATACGCCACCACTTCCTTAGGGATAATGTACAAAAAGGAAACATGTCTGTAGAAAAAGTTTCATCGGAAGATAACATTGCGGATATATTCACTAAACCCCTTAAGCGTGAATTATTCAATCACTTGCATTTAGGATTAGGAATGATGGAACAAGTTGACTAAATTCTATTGCATTTAGACAAATCATTTTTTCAAGCATAAAATTTGCATAAAATTTACTTTTCTTCCACTTCTCCATTTCTGAGTCTAGGAATCTATTTCGCATAAAATTAAAGATTGGGAAATATTATTTTCTTTGCATATACTCTTTTGTAAAACACAATCAAATTTTTTTAACTATTCTCACATCTAGGAATTACATGAACATCATTTTCCTTGCATTGTTGACAAATGCTAAAAACTTTTTTTTTCCGAAATCATGCATAAACTCTCAAATAAATTGTCAAGGTATATAATCTAATATATATCTTTGACATTCATGATCGAGCAAAAATCGAATCAAGGAGATTTTGGATTGTTTCTTAAGAAATAATTTTTTTTTTTTTTTTTTTTTTTTTTTTTTTTTTTTTTTGCATTTAGGAGTCGAAACAATCACAACTCCACATTTGTTGCATATAGGCACACACTAGGACAAAATCACTCATAATGTTGTCATCTTGTTTCATCACTAGATTTTTGACTCACTAGTTACCTTTGCCTTTGATCTAAGATAGTTGCCTTAGGAATATTAAGTGCCCTTGCCTTTATTTGTCTCCTCTAGCTTATTATTTGTTGCTTGTTTGTTCTTTTACTTAAGTGTTTTTGCATGCATGCTATATCATGATTAGATTAGATGTTGTATTGCCTAAAGCAATTGAACTTGCTTGAATCCAAATCCAAAAACACAAGCTTTCTGCAAATTTTCTACCAAAAACCCAATTCTGGCAATCTGGAAATCACCAGATGGGCGGCCACCTTAATTATTAAGGGGACCTCCCCCTAATTAAGGGGACCGGCCATCTGCTGGTCGGGTTTACAGAATTTTTTCTGCTTTTTAGCCCATTTCAACCTACATTTCCCAATTTTCACCAACATATTTTGTCCTAATCTCCCAAACAAATTTATCCATCCATAAACACACAAATCTTACACTATAAATATCCCCAGTCTTCAACACTCTCCATTCATCCCTTCATGATTTCTCCAAACAAACCAAAAACAAAAGCCTCAAAGCTAGCAAGGATGACGGAAAAACCCGTTTGGCGAAGAAAAAGCCCTCGAAACAAATCCATCATAACCAATAAAGTTGGAAATCACTCAACACCTCCAACCACTTACTTCCCAAACTTTACACCAAATCCACAAGGACATTCATTTGATCCTATTTACAAACCATACAACATTGGCCAAACATCTTCTTTCATGCCAAATTACACATCTTATCCTCCAATCACTTATAATGATCCATACAAGTTTGATCAACCATCAAACTACAATTCCAACTACACAAAACCAATTCATCCATATCAACACAATGATTCTCTCCACATTGCCACGGAAAAGCAAAAGTTCCGTGATGAAATAACCCAAATCCATGATCTTAGTGATCTCCTTGCTATGCATCGTGCACAACGCAACAAAGGGCAACCTCCATCATCACCCTATGCAAATTGCCTTCCCCACTCTCTCAACTTGGATCAAGTTACAAACCACACTCACTATTGCCCTTGTTGCATCTTTCTTCAAAAACAAATTCTCTACTTGAGTGAAGATATTTCTTGGATTGAATATCTTTTCACTTGTTCTCATCCAATACCACCCTTAACTCAATACAACATCGTAAGATCCACCTCTTCCGCTCCATACCCCACTCCATTTCCCTCTCCATCTAACAACTAAGCTCTATGCTTATGTTCCCCTTCAAGCAAATAAAACAATCAACCATGGGTTGCAAGCAAGTCCAAGTGCTCTCTTAGGCAATATAGGACTATGTCTTTTTTTTTTTTTTTTTTTTTTTTTTTTTTTTTTGGTAATCAATATGCTTCAAGCATATTGAATGTTGTAATGCTAATCATTTCTATGATTATATCATATATGCTTGAATGAATCTATTTTTATTTGCATAATTGTTGCTTTGCGTATATATGTCTTGTTCTCTTCATATATTTTTTGTAGCCGAGCTTTCCATAGCTCGTTTCCTTGGTGCTCTCAAATGAGGGGGAGCATATATCAAGGGGGAGCATTCTACCCGTTTAACTTCTTCTATGAAGCTTACTCGGTTTAACCTTTTTGATTTTACAAAAAGGGGGAGAAGAGAATATTAAACTCTAAAATACTTGTCTAAAAATAAAATTTTAGACCTATTGAGTTTAAGGTTTTGTAATAATCAAAAAGGGGGAGATTGTTGACATAAATAATGCTTAAAAACATTATTAACATATTGTCAATATCTTTATGTTTTGATTATTACAAAACATAAACCCATTGAACTAAAATTTATGACATAAACAAGTATTTAGTGATTAACATTCTCTTTACAACCAAATCACTTAAGGTATGAAACAAAGTGTTTATTGCAATCTATGATCAAAGGGGTATTTAATTAATTATTACAAAGTTTATTTAATTATATAAACATATTATATATTTTTGAAAAACACTTTTGGTAATAAAGAAAAATGTTTTAATCATACTAAATATATGAATTCAAATTTTTAACCAAAATCAGTTAGTTTTTCACCAAATAAACTTTCCCCACTAAAAGACAGAATTTCTGGCCGTTACAGTTGGGCGGCCCCCTTAATTATAAGGGGCGGTCCCCTTAATATTAAGGAGACCGGCCATGAATTAAGGGGACCGGCACGCTCCTGTACAGTATTTTCTGTCTCTATAAATACTAGTTCATTTCACAGATTTTCCTCACCTTTTGCACTCCTAAACTTTCTGTTCTAGATCTCCATTTCCATTCTCTTAATCCTTTGATCATACATTCATAAATCTTTGTTTCAAAGTGATTCAAACATCATCCTCTCAAGTGCAAGAGAAGAATATTTCTATCCCTCAAGACAAGAAGTATTACAACTTGTTGTGATCTCCACATCCAAGTTGTTAGAGCATCATCCATTGTATCTATCTTTTTGTATAATTAGTTGTGAATATCTGATACAAGATAGTTTAGCTAGGTATATAAGTAGTGTGATTAGTTAGTAGTTTGTTGTGAAGGAGAAGAGTTAGGAATTAGATTGTTGTGAAGAAGATTGTAGTGAAGAAGATTGGTGTGAAGTAGATAGGTGTGAAGTAGTAAGTGGTGAAGTAGATTGGTGTGAAGAAGTTGTGTAGAAGGTGTGATTAAGTTGTGACGAATTTGTGGTGTGTATATTGGTGTGTAAGGTTTTCTCCGCCATAAGGGAGCTTGTTGACATAGTGAAGAAAACTCTTGAGTTAGGTGCTCGGGGAGTGGAGTAGGGCAAGGAAGGTGACCTTGTAGCCGAACAACTATAAATCTCTTGTCTCGCGGTTCGATCTTTCCATCTCTCATTTATTTCTTTACTTACATTATTATTGCTATATCGTACATATTTATTGTTGTTCATATTATGCAAGACTTGAAATCACATAGTATCGAATCTAAATTTTTGAAAACAAAGAAAACATTCAAACAATCTTTTGTAACAAATTAAAAAGACGTAAAACTATTCAAACCCCCCTTCTAGTTTTCCAAATTCTTCTTTAGAGCTTCAACATTCTTCTTTGGAGCTCTACATTCCCTGGCAAAATGACCCTTCCTGTTGCAATTGTAGCACTCTATCTTTGACTTGTCAAAACCCAAATTTTCTTTAGCCCTGTACTTGACTTCTCTCCCTGTCCTCTTCAAGAATTTTCTTGCCCTCAAGGTCAACATGGCCATCTGCCATTTAAGATCAATCTCTTCAAGATCATCAGGATCAATATGATCCATATCTTGATTGATAACCTGTGACCTTATGTTGGATGTTAGATCAGCCAAGAATGCACACAAAGCAATATCACTGATGGAATTCTTATCATTAGAACTAGCAGCAGATCCATCAGTAGCAGATACCCCATAAGTAGTAGAGTAGGAGTCTTGATATCCTTTTGACTTTGAAGATATAAAGGCAAAATTTTGTGTACCAGAAGATGAAGTAGATGAAGAAGTCAATTATGGTTCATACACCCTCAAATTGTTGTAGAGACTTTCCAACTTCATAGTTTCAAAATCAGGCTTATTTCTCCAAACAACTGTATGCATACTCCATTCAGGTGCAAGACTTCTAAGAAACTTGAGGTTTACATCTTCTTGAGGAACCACATAACCAGAAATCTTTAAGTGACTAACAAGTTGATTAAACCTGTTGTATGTGCCATTAATCTTTTCTCCACTTTCAGCAGTAAAGTTCTCAAACTGATGCTTCAACATGTTTTTCCTTGACTTCTTAGTAGCATCATTCCCTCCAAACCTAAATTCAACAACATCCATCAAGTCTTTTGTAGTTTCACATCCATCAAAGTCCAATTGAAATTCATTAGGTATTCCCATTAAGAGAATACTGTGTGCCTTGATCTCCATCTTCCTCACTGAGTTCTCTTCAGCAGACTTGATCGGTATCTCTTTTCCATCAAGACCCTTCTTTGGTAAAGAGTCACCATTAATGATCACATTCCACATGTTGAAGTCAATCATGCAAATGTACTGTCTTATTCTCATCTTCCATAGCTCATATTCTCCAGGGTTGATCATGGGAACCTTTGAAGCAGTCACCATATGTGTGTCGCCACCCATCTTCAGCATTTGATTAGGAACAGCAAACTTGTAAGGAACAAATTCTTCTTGATTTTAACTTCTAGATCACAAACTCTGATACCACTTGTTGATCCCAGTTGAGCAAACGATCTTATATAGAAGTTGACTTGAGTTAACACTTAAGCTAGAACGCGGAATATTAAAGCTTAACTTAAGAAGAATAATAATTCACTATCAACACTTCAATATATTAATAATACGAGCACTCGACAATGCTAGGGTTTTACAACCTTGAAGTGTAAACGAAAACTAAACAATACGTACTCAATTTAACCCTAGGATCCTCCTTTTATAGGCCAAGGAGTCCTACTAGGTTTACAATACCTTTCTACACAAGATAAGAATATTCTAGACATATAAAATATACAAACAATCTATTCTAAAATTACCCACTCGTGTACATGCATATCCCTTCAGCAGTAGATTCACCAGCAGTACTTTCCCATAGCAGCACTTTGAATGTATAGCAGCAGAATCATTAACCTTAGCAGCAGTTTCATCTTAGCAGCAGTTTGACTCTTCAACAGTAGAATTCAAAACCCAACATACTATGTCACCAAACTCACCATCTTTACATCAACGGCACATCACCGTTAAATACACCATCAACACGTCACTTTTTAGGTGCTATGGTTATCATCAAGCCCTTTTTATTCTCTTCTTTTGGAGAACTTGAGAAGGATGCGGTGACCTTACTAAAGCGTATCCGAAGATTCTTGGTGACTCAAGACATTGGAGCACGTGCTGCTACTCATATCTTTAGTAGAATTAGCTTTTTTATAGCTAGAAGAGTGGGAGCCCAATTAGTATTTCGGCTCCCCGCTAACTTTTTGTAAATTCTATGTGTTTCTAATAAAGTGATAATAATAATAATAATAATAATAATAATAATAATAATAATAATAATAATAATAATAATAATAATAATAATAATAAGTAAATCGATGGTATTTGAAAATTTAGAAAAGTTCATTAATATAACTCTCTAACCCAAAACTAAAATGTAAAATTTAAAAAGTAATTATAACTGCAAATTTCCGATCTAACCTACAAAAATAGATGCCTCCTTCTTGACTAGAATTACCTCAAACAAGTTTAACTTTAGGCCCATGGCCCAAATCCCCGATATGTTTAAAACTAAAGAAATCAAAAGGCCAAGTAGAAAATAAAACCGCCTTCTCTACTACGTACTAGTAGTTTCCTCAAAACGCAATGAGGAACCAAAGGCTTCGTGCAATTCAAAACAAGGTTCACATTAATCTACTGTTAATGATTATAGTTATTGACTTGTTTTTTGTTTAGTTTATTTTGATGTGATTTAGAGGGTGTTTGGGATTGCTTTTTTCTCTACTTATATGCTTATAAAGAAGTACAGTACTTTTTTGGGTGTTTGGTATTGCTTATTTCTTCTCCTTACGCGTTTGATAGAACGTATGTACTTATACGTGGCCTGAGAATAAGCAATACTGGAAATGGTGTTTGGATTTTCTTATCTGTGAAAATTGTAAAATACTGAGATAAAGTGTTGAAAGATATATATCAAATTCATCTATGAAGTGTTTTAAGATAAACATGTATTAAAAAATAAATAAATAAAATAAATAAATTAATTAATAAAATAAATAAATTGATTTCAGCAAAAATAACTCCTTGCGTGCTTATCAGAATATGTGAAATAATCAGATTAGCATAAGCATAAAATAAGCAACACCATACACCGTGGAAGACGGTATTGGGACCCATAACCCGTGGAAGACGGTATTGGGAGTTACTTTTTACTTTATAAAATAAGCAACACCCAACAGCCCCTTAAAGTAACCATGTTGCGAAGTAATGTTTGATTTGCTTATTTTGTAAAGTATGTAATAAAAATTGAAAAAATAATTTGTTCAATAAGCTCAATCAAATCCTTTCATAAACGGTTTATAATTATGCCTCGAATAAACACTTTGAAATAAGCAACTTCTAACTGCTTTTTTTATCACTCGCAAAACTAAAAATAATTTTGAAAAGTTATTTTATGGAGAAAAGTCATTTTGGTTTCAGCAAAAATAAACACTTTGAAATAAGCAGCTCCTTGCGTGCTTATCAGAATATGCGAAATAAGCAGATAAGCATAAAATAAGCAACACCCAACGCCCCCTTAAAGTAACCGTGTTGCGAAGTAATGTTTGATTACTTATTTTGGAAAGTATGTAATAAAAATTGAAAATTTAATTTGTTCAAAAAGCTCAATCAAATCCATTCATAAACGGTTTTAGGTTAAAATATTTTGGTTTATAGTTAAGCCTCAAATAAACACTTTAAATAAGCAACTTCCAACTGTTTTTTTATCACTCGCAAATTTTGAAAAGTTATTAAAAATAATATTGAAAAGTTATTTGAGGGCTGAATCAACTACAAAACTACTCTGAGGACAAAATTTAATCGGATTTTTTGATGAATGATGTTGGGTTTTTAACTTACTATAACCCAAAAGATTATTCTTTAATTAATGAATTGAATATTTTGAAGGGCGGTAGCCAAGGATCAAATTATAATGATTTTATCAGCCGAATGCCGGATGAGGTGCTCCTTATGATACTGTCTTTGTTGCCTATAAAGTATGCGGTGGTCACTAGCAGTCTCTCCACAAGATGGATGTTCTTGTGGTGTGATTTAATGCTATTGAACTTTGATGGAAGTGAAACATTAAAAAAAATTGCTACCTTCGTGTCTGATTCAGAGCGGTGTAAGTACATCAATCAGGTTAACAGCGTTATCAGAAGTTACAACTGCCTAGTGGTTCAAGAATTCCGAATTCGTTTCAAGATGGATCGTCATCAGACACGAGTTATTAATGAATGGCTTAGGTTTGCGGTAAAAAAGAAAGTTGAGATACTTGAAGTGGATTTTATGGAGAAAAGTCACATGACTCGGGATCACCGATGTAACTATGTTTTCCCTTCAAGATTATCTGATAGAAACATAGCACACCTATTCAAAGTGCCGTCCTCAAGTACTACAGTTGTGGAGCTAGTGTTTTTAAAGAAACTCATCTTAAAGAACGTGAATGTGAAGGAAGAAATTCTTCAGGAATTTCTTGCAAATTCTCCACATCTTGAGACGATAATAATCCATGGCTCAGGACTCTTGAAGCATATTCGTGTTGGTGGACGTGCTCTTAACTTGAAACACTTTGAAGTAGTGCACTGTTTCTCAATGGAATCCATTCATATATGTGATTTTGACCTTGTATCTTTTACCTTTCATGGTCGACCTATAGATTTACGCTTCCGTAATCTCACTAAGCTTAGAGAACTAAACTTGGGCCAACAATTTGTGTTGGAAAATAATGTTTTAGGCCAGATCTCCGCTTTTGCTTCGTCCCTGATCATTCTGTCCTTCAGGATATATAGTCCTACGGTTAGTTGTTCTTTGTTTATGTGTTTATAATATCTAATGGAAATGTCATGACAGTGTTTTTTTGTTTTTGCAGAATGATTTTAGACCTGATCCCCTTCCTGAGCTACCAAATGTTAAGAAATTGACACTGACAGTTGGTGCTCAGAAAGATGACTATCTACGAGGGTTTGCTTCCATAGCTAATGCTTGTCCAAATTTGGAGACTTTTACAATTGAGGTATACATCCAGTTAACGTCTTTCATTTAACTGCGTTATAAATGCTGTCAACCTTATACAAAAAACTGTCATGTTTCAATTTTGCAGGTACTTTGGTATTCACCATTCAGGAGGAGGAGGGAAGCAAGGAATGTTGCTACCCGTCATCCCCATCAACACCTCAAGCTTCTCCAATTTCTTGGCTATTATGGTCGAATCAGCGACTTTGAACTTGCTGCATACATTATAAAAAACGCTGTTTCACTCAAGAAAGTTGTGATTGATCCCTGTTGCCAGGCTTGGATGGAAAGTCAAATATGTGATGAATTTTTCATAAAACAAGAGCGGATTGCCCGATCTCGTATCCAACACCAGCTTGTACCAATAATGCCTCGAGGTGTGGACTTAGTCTTATTATAATTTGACTTTAATCATTTCAGTAAACGTTCTTGGTTAGTTCAGATAAAAATGTCAACTGAAAAAGGAAAACAAGCCTTTGCTGCATGTGGAGCATGTCACTGTTGCATAATTGGCTCTAATTTCATCATAGCGCCAAGCTTTCTTGTTTTTGTATGAACAAGTGCTAGTATAGTTGTAGTACAGGTCACTATTGTTTTACAACTGTCGTTTCAGTAGATGAGTAAGCTTTGTAGATGCTTGTGTTTTAGATTTGTCCTGAATTTTTGAACCATGGTCCATGGATGTCTTTCTTTAGTTTCCTCTGCTGATGGAGTCATTGTGCAGTTAACCCTTAATTTGTTTGATAAGTAAGAACGTGCATGCGTAATATTAATTAATAAATGTTAAGTTAAACTCCTTTCTTGTACAAATATGTTTTGTGTTACCTGAGATAAGATTTTTCACCCTAAGTGATCATTGAACCTTTGGGTCTCTTAGTAAATGTTTTCAATATAATGCGCCCGTCATTGATGATTGCTAAAGCAGATGAACAGATTGTCAAAACTAGCAATATTGATGTAATAGTGTTAAGCACAAATTTCTTTGGATATCATTACAATTGATCACCAGTTCTCATTTGGGACTTAGAAATGCCAGAACTCATTTTGCTTCCAATTAAAATGTGATTAACTTAAATCAAGTACTAATAGATATATGGAAGCGGTTTGTAGTCTCTTCTAATCAACTCAACTCATCCATGGATAGCGGTTTGCTTCATATGTAATAGACAATGTTGTTGAACTCAAGAAAGTTGTGCTGAAGATCATACTCTATTTCGCCTTTCCAGTTTCCACATTTCACTAAACAGTCTTGTAAATACGCTTCGTTCAAATGAACCACACTAGGATTTAGGGTTGTGTAGGCAATGTAGATCTTTTGCTTCATAATGCATGATGGCTCTGTGTTTGTCTTTTGAGAAAGCTTTAATTTATTGGTTTTTTACATATACTATGAACAAAGTTGGCGTGTGATTATGAAACTGATGTGATCTCTTTTCCTTTAATTTTATTGATTGAATTGTTTTTTAAGTATTTATATAGTTATGTTAAAACAAGAACATACTAACAGAACATTAACAACTTAGAATGATTATTACTAAACATTTGTTTTTCAATACGATAAACAGACCATGAGACGAATGACACTGAATCTCTATACAAGGCTAACCTGATCCGACAAGATTATATTGGCAAAACTTATCAAGTTTGGTTATCAGTAGCACAAAATACATTGTGCCTTGGTTCGAATCTGTTATATGCTGAAATGAGGGGGTCACGTGCCTAACACGTGCCCAGTTCAAATAAGTCAAACGCGCCCCTAACCAACCATAGCTACCTTTCTCGCCCATGTTCATTTGTATAAATAGTTGTCATTTTCACATTTAGCAATGTAGCTTTTGATGTAATTCTCTCTTCTAGTTCTTGTAACTAACTCATTAAACCAATAACAAATCCCTCTTGACAAATCTCTCGAATTGCTTTCTTAATTGTGATTCCAGAGTTTGTCTTGTGTTAACTACCATCCATAAACAATTTTAGTTAAGCATATTACAAAATCGTGGCTTGTTTTAAAATTTGTTTTCTTTAATGTCTTTTAACCTAGATTAATTATAAATATACACAAAAATATGTCCAAGATAAAAAATGAGCTTTTTTTTTATCTATTTATTTATTTATTTTTATTTTTATAAAGTAGAGTTACAATTTAGTTTAGGTTAAAAAGTCGTGTTAAGTCCATTAAATAGCAACTTACTTTCTTCAATTTCTCGAGTTTGTAAACATAATTTTTTATTTATCATTCTAGTATATCAAACTTGTTCTTTTGTGAAAATTTAGTATATGTGACCGGATTATTTTTCACGTCATTAATTTTATTTTAATATATTATTCATATTATACTTTTTCATATTTCATGTCGATTATTATACCCGAAATGAAATGACTAAATCACCTTTTATCTTCTTCCCGCACACATACAAAATCATCTTCATCTTCAGTTTTTCTCCTTTAACACACAAACATTATCACTAAACCCTGAAAAAATAAAAAATATTCATTCATCTACATCATTGTCTTACTGTCACACACGCTTCACGGTCTTCAACTCTTCATCACCCCATCAATCTATTTCTTATTAACCCATTCAGTGTTGAAGATTTGCCAATGTACGAATCTCAATTTTCTTCGTGTATGTCTAACCCGGTTGATAATGAGTCTCCCGTCGAAGAAGTCCCACCTACAAAAAAGAAGTCGTCAATATATATGATGCCAAAAAATACGTCTAATAATGGCGAGGATGAGCATCGTAACATTCCATGGACCGTTCCAGAAGAAATTGAATTGTGCAAAGCTTTATTCGTACATCTGAAGATAGTCGTAAAGGTAATACAAAGAAATCAAACCGGTTTTAGGTGGAGGTTTTAGGTTACGTTGAGAAAGAAATGAAGGTATTCATTGTTCAAACCTACGATTCGTTAAACGAGAAATAGAAGGGTTTACGTCCTTAAGTGGCTTTTAAACTTCTTCATGTGCGGAGAATTTTAAAAGAGTCCAAAATGGCTAGAGACGGGGAGGAAGGAGAGGTTAGGAAGTTCGCCAATGGGGTGTGACAAAACGAAGAAGAAAGCATCCACAGAGGAACATTACTATACGATGATTTGAATTTTTTTATTGTGACAAAGGAACATTATTATAACTTTATTCTTTTCAATGCTATGTTAGTTTAGTACAATCACACTTTACGTTCTAGGTTATGTTATTATTCATCCGGTCCAATCCGATTATTTGTTTAAAATGGTTAACCATGACGTGGACCACGGGTAACAGTTTATTTTGAGTACCCACATGTCTAATTATTCGCCTAATGCAATTCGATTTAAGTTAATAAAATGAACTACAACCACATGAATACATTGATGGATAGTCAAAATTTTCAATACTCGCCCCATAAACACCTCTATTCTAGGTAAGAGTCTTAACTAATCAATCGCTAAGGTATCAAAGCAATATTATATCGTTATAGTTATATTTTCTTAGAACTATCCATAACATTTAGGGAGTCGAGTTATATTACAAACCAAAAATTCCTCACATACCAAGGGACTCATCCCCACCATCTATTTAAAAAGGAAATCAATGGTTGAGATTAAAAGGATTTTATTATTTCATCAATTTTTTATAATTTAAATATCTCTTAAACCGTTAATCGTTAAGCGAAAATAATTACACCATCGCGACGGGCATTTAATTATCTTTCTATAGACGGGCACTTTGATATACTTTCGAAAAAAAAAAATCATTTTTTTCACGTTTTTTTTTCCTGACCGAAAAAAAAATCATATATGATATTGCATATCATATATGATATGCAATATCATATATGATATTACATATGATATCATATATGATATTATATGTAAAATCATATATGATATTGCATATCATATATGATATGCAATATCATATATGATATGCAATATCATATATGAATTTACATATATTATCATATATGATATTACATATCATATATGATATGTAATATCATATATGATATTAATGTAATATCATATATGATTTTTTCGGCCACGAAAAAAAAACGTGAAAAAAATTAAAAAAAAAAAATTTGTCGAAAATATATCAATTAGCCTATCTATAGAAAGATAATTAAATGCTCGTCGTAACGGTATATTTTTTTTCGCTTAACGATTAACGGTTTGAAAGATATTAATATTTGAAAAAAAAAAGGATAAAAGTGGGTTTTTTAAATTGTTGAGATTAATCTCATCCATTAGATCAAATAAAGATAGAGGGAAGATGGAGGGTGGAGATTAGTCCCTTGGTATGTAAAAAAAATTTGGTCCTCAAATGATCTTTACTCTAACATTTATGTTTAGAATAAAGTTTGATGTGTTATTCGGTATTGCTCCAATAATGTTAAGTTTTTTTTTTTTTTTTTTTTTTTTTTTTTTTTTTTAAGGTCTTACTAGCCTTTTTACTTTTACTAGTAAGAGGTGGGCACACATTTTGCTTGTTTGTTTTTTTTCTTTTGAGTTAGATCTAGTTAGACATATAACATTTTACTCAGTAAGAGGTAAGAGAGTTGTGTTACTGACTCTAAATACTCGTGTTAATATAATATATTTGATGGTTTATTAACTATTTTATATTTATGACAAAAAGTCTTGTTTCATATTTACAGAAGTTACTTAAATAAATTACAGAAACGAACACTTAAAATCATTCGGACAATTATACAAAAACAAACAACATTATTTTGTTCAAATTTAAAGTTTATAGCTACCTCTTACTGGTAAAATGTGATAGTCAAATTCAGATTTAAAACATTTTAATGAAACAAATACAGTCTTAGTCACTCATCACACAAACGTTCAGTTAAAAAAAAAGTTTCACACAAACGTTCAGTAAAAAAAAAATTTGGGTCCGTTTGGTATGTGGGCATTGGAGGGTTTAGAATCAAAGAAAATTCAAAACACTTGTTTGGTATAATTTTTTTTTTCAAATTAAGGTATTGAATGATAGATTTGATAGTATGCTAAATTAGTAGGTATTGGTTATTTATACAAAATGATCCCACTTGTGCATCAATATCAACCACAAGTTTCAATGGTTTTTGTTTTTAATATTTTTTTCTCTATTTTATTTTAAATAAATAATAGTTTTATATAATAAATTAATTTATAATTTATATATACTACACATTTTTTCTCTTTTCATTTTTTTTCAAACCTTTTCCCGAATCTAATTCAATTCCCACTTACAAACCAAACGCACCCTTAGAAAAAACAGTTTTTTGTTTCATTCCCGACTCTTATCCAAAGATCATTGGAACATGTAAATAATAGTTTGTTACTTAAAAAGAGAGCACATGTCACTTTTTAACTTAAGCATTTTGGAGAATAAAGTTTAATGTTGGATACTCGTTAACTTTCTTTTTCTAATTTATAATTGGTAATAATAAATTCCAAATTTTACCAATTTTGTAACTATAGCTGACAACATATTACTAAGCCAATAGTTCAAAGGGTAAAATGCAAAAATGTCCATAAACTATCACGAAATCGTAAAAATGGGACCGAGACAAAAAGGCACGCAAAAAAGCCACTAACGTTACGCAATTTGCAAAAAAAAACCATCGAGAGGCATTTTCCGTTAGTTTTCCCGTTAAGTGCCATGTCACCGAGGGCATTATCGTCATTTCATTGATTTAAGGATTAATATATCCACATGTCGATTCAGGGACTAAATTTGCAATTTGATTTTGATTTTTTATATCACTTCACCACCACCACTCTTTACCAACACCACCACCCTCTACTGCCACCACCACCACCACCACCCTCTACCACCACACAACCAACATCACCACCCTCACCACGGCCACCACCACCTCCCACTACCAAACGTGTGCAAAGTGCGCTTTTTCCATTTCCAAAATTTTTTGTAATTCGTGAACTCACTTTATGTTCTTGACCAGACCACTCGTTGTTGTTCAGATTGTGAAATGGAAAATCAACATTCCATTTTTTAAACTCCTCTTCTCATGTAAGAAGAATACGAAGAATGCATCGAGGAGCAATGATTAATTAAGCAAGGATTGGTGCAGCTTTAGATAAACCTGCTAGAATACATGGAGACCTTAGTCAATGAAAAATTTTTGGAGGACAAAACCACAGCTACATCAGAAACAACAACTTTATCTCGTCCTACTAACTTTTGCTCAAAATGCCCCATTTGACAACACAACCACTACCGCCATTCTAGAGTACAAATCCGCCACTTCACAACCAATTTTACCACAACTTCCCGCCTACAACGACACCAACACTGTCACCGCCTTCTCTAATCAAATAAAAGTCCTGGAAAAGTTGACGTCCCAACAAAAATAGATGAAAGTTTATTATTCGTGGTGGGGTTCGGGTTTTTTAATTGTTCACCTGGGCCAAGATGTCAAGGACCAAATAACACACGGTTTGGTGCTAGCATGAACAACTTGTCATTCGTGCTTCCTTCAACAGTTTCATTGCTTCAAGTGTACACAAACAAAGTTCCTAATATCTACACAACTGATTTTCCACCAACACCACTTGTGAAAGTTGATTATACGGGTAATGTCCCACGTGGGTTGTGCCAGCCCGTTAGGGGGACAAAACTTTATAATCTGAAATTTGGGGATAATGTTCAGATTGTGTTGCAAGATACATCGATCTTTTTGACTGAAGATCATCCTGTTCATTTACATGGGTATCATTTTTATGTTGTGGGACAAGGGTTTAGTAACTTTAATCCGTCTAGTGATCCTGCTAGATTCAATTTGATTGATCCACCACATAGGAATACAATTGATGTGCCGGTTGGTGGATGGGCTGTCATTCGTTTTGTTGTTGATAATCCTGGTAAGTTTAGTAGTCTAATATAGTCAGACACTTATAATTACTTTTTTTTATTTAGCAAAAAAGGATACTACGATTATTTGACAACTATATGTATTCTTGTTGATCAGGAGAATCCAACCAAAAACCAATCACATAACAAAAATCTATTTCTTAAACCATAAACTAAATTTGCATATGGTTCCGTCCATTTCTCAAAAGCTAAACATATAAGTTTATTCAATAAAGATTTATTTTATATTAATGATTTATCAAATAATTCTTTACCTAGAGAACTTACGAGTAATTTGAAATGCAACAGGAGTGTGGTTGATGCATTGTCACATAAAATACTCATCTGGCTTGGGGTTTTGCAATGGCGTTCATTGTTGGAAATGGAGTTGGACCAACGCAGACGCTCTTGCCTGCTCCTGTAGATTTGCCTCCTTGCTGAGATTCTTGATTTATGATCCATTTTTCATTTGTAAAAGTTGGATTAACACATTCTACGGGTGTTTGTTAGTTTTTCAAGATTTGTATCCACAAGTTGACTTCTTGTCAATTTGTCGTTTGTGACAGTTTTTGTTTCGTGATTTACTTTCTAATAAGTAATTGGCTAAAAATTGTTCTAGTTAAGGTGATATGTTATTGGCTGCACTTCTCCAAATTTCTTTAATGCGTATCTTCATATGCACTTACTAGCTCCGTTCTTAAACTTCAATCCAATGTTTGCGACTTTCCAATTAGGAGTATATGGACTAATATCATCAATATCAACATATATGCCTCTTTACATTTAGTTTCCATGATCTTGTCTATGAGGTCAAATGGTCTTTATTGCATGATTGAATTAATAGGAAATTAGGAATCACATAATTTCATAATAATAAATATATAGCATGATATTTTTTATTACATAACTTGTAATGAGCAACCCAAGTTGTAAAAGGAGAGCAGATACACAGTAGTTTGCTTTGATTATTAATACAATAAGTATAACGAAAGATACATGGATGGCTTAGATAAAACGAAAGCAAGACAAGCTGTTAGAAGATCATTTGGATGGGAGTTTCGCTCTTAGATCTTTTCTTAGAATCTTTCCTGATGGAGATTTAGCAGTAGCAGGGACAAACTTTTGCATAGTAATAGGAGTCTAGATAACCTTAAGTTGAAATATTCAGAGTAGTTTTGTCGCCGGAATCTGGGTTTGGTCAACGGAATCTGGGTGTGGTCACCGGAAAAGATGAAGATGAAGGGTAAAGGGTGGTTATGTGGTGGTGGTGGTGGTCCCGGAATCTTCCAAAGGGTGGTGGTGTTAGTTGTGTGGTGGTAGAGGGTGGTGGTGGTGGTGGCCGTGGTGAGGGTGGTGATGTTGGTTGTGTAGTGGTAGAGGGTGGTGGTGGCGGTAGAGGGTGGTGGTGGTGAAGTGAAATAAAAGATCAAAATCAAATTGCAAATTTAGTCCCTGAATCGACACGTGGACATATTAATTCTTAAATCAATGAAATGACGATAATGCCCTCAGTGACATGGCACTTAACGGAAAAACTAACGGAAAATGCCTCTCGGAGGCTTTTTTGCAAATTTGCGTAACGTTAGTGGCTTTTTTGCGTGCCTTTTTGTCTCAGTCCCATTTTTGCGATTTCGTGATAGTTTAGGGACCATTTTTGCATTTTACCCTAGTTCAAAATAATGAGTACTGCAGTTTGATTTTACATATCTGACAAATCTCATTCTACTGATGAGGCGAAAAATGATCCGTTTTTAGGGGGTCATTTAAGCCCGAATCCGAATTTATTTGATCAAATATTGCCCTAAATCGTTCCTTTTGTGATTTTAGGTACTTTGGGAGTGAAATCTGGAAAATGAAGCAATTCGGACGTTTTTGGAGCATAAAAGTGAAGAAAACGCCAAAGTCTTAATTTTCCATGCTGGGAACAGTGGGTGACGGCGTCAAGAGCAAATCCTTGACGACGTCAAGAGCAAATTTCCCAAATTTCCATGACGACCCAGAAGAGTTTTGACGGCGTAACGTAGGAAGGGCGTCAAGAGTAAAAGAGTCATGACGGCCTGGAAGTATATAAGTCTTGACGGCGTCAGAAGTAGATCTAGGCAGTCCGAGGAATGATTTGGCGGCGAGGTGACGGCGTCACAAGATTACTCTTGACGCCGTCAAACCTATTTTTCTATATATAGTTTTCTAATTTTTCACATTTAAGGAGAGAAGTTTTGGGAGAAACCCTAAGTACGATTTTGGTGTAACTTTACAGGTTTTTCAAGGGTTCCAACCCCTTGATACCTTGCATGATTAATCAAGATAAGTGTTCTTCTAATTCAATCAATATGTCTATGTGTTGGTTGTCTATATCATGTTCTTATCTTAATTCTATCATGCTAGGCTAGATCTCTTTTGTGTTTGCTTAGATCTAATGAAACCTAGATATTGATTATGTGTTGATTACTTGTTTATTCTTGTTGTGGATGAATGATTTATATGTTAGGCTTAAGAAAACTGGCCGATCTCCAATTGGTAACATGCTTGAACGTCTTAAGAAACATGAACCAACGCGCACTAGGTCTTTATTGGTTGTATTTAATGCATGAGTCACTGTTTACAATCCCTATAGTTGTGCTGGGCATGGTGTAGGAGGAGATAAGAGCTCATAGAATTGGGGAGTTATGTGTGCCACCCCATCAATGGTATTAAGGAATACGATTCATCATCCATGCAATTATAACAAGTAATTAACGTGTAAAAGATATCTAGGGAGTAGTGAAATCTAAGTAAACACATTTTCTCCAATTACTGCTCACAACTTTAGTATAAATTAGCTTATTTTCATTTCTAGTTTTTTATTTTGATTGCATCTTAGTATTGGGTTAGTTGAATAGCAACTAATTCCGCCCACTCTTCCAAAACCCGAGATTTTAACTTGCTTTCTAAAAAATATAAAAACACAAAAAGAATCATCCCTCACCTTTAGAACTAGTATTTAGGCTTTCTAATCCTAGCGACACTATTCCTAAGCTGAACGATCAATCCCCCGGTACTTGTCACTATACTATACTACAACGATCAGGTATTTTACGGCCGGAGCTTATTACTCTGTCGGTTTGCGTTATTTCAACCCGATAATTATTTTAACACCCGATTCTCATCAAGAATGTAATTTCATAATTTTTACAACTTCGTCATATTTTATTTCCACTCGACACAATTTATTTTTAGTTAACTCGGTACCCGATAACACCCAATGTACACTTAAACCTAACTAATACTTACACTTCCTAGACAAGAACATTGATTAGCCCACCCACTCTTCCCACTTTTCTTCCATGTGACACCTTATTAAACAAAGACCAAGACCATAAAGACTTTGACTAGATCAAATATATATACATTATTTCACCACATTTCTTCATTTTAACACATCAAACAAAACACCTAGCAAAAAGTTCTCATCTCCTTCTTTCTCTCTATATGAATCGGCCAAGAAACACAACAAGGAAGAAATCACTAACTTTTCAAGATCCAAGTGTTTATCAAGTCCTAATCATGATCTGGTTGGGGTTTTGTGGTAAAAACCCTAGGTTATTATACATTTTCTCCTCAAATCACCTCAAATATTCAAGTAAGCTTCAAAAACACTTTTGATCTTTTCATACTTTCATTTACTTTATATTTTTATGTATTTTCAAGATATATTGGTAAAACATGCAAGTATGTATGATCCATACCACTTATTACTCATTTCTTTTCATTATGAACATAGATCTACAATTTTTACTAGCAATCTCATTAGATCCACTAAGATTGGTGATGTCTAGGAACCCATGACACCCTAAGAAGGTGTATGGTAGGACTTGGTACTTGTGGAGTTGATTTGAGATAGTTTGGTTAAGCCTTGAACAAGTTACAAACTAGAAAAGTTGATTTTTACAACAATATAAAAGCTACTGTCCATTTTTGTTAAATGTGGGAAACTCAGGGTCTAGGGTGTAATTTTGGACCAAAGATTTAGAAAGTACATTCCGAGACGAAACTATGGCCGAAAACGGGGATAAAAACGAGTTAATAACGAAGGAGATATGATCTTCCGAATATTAACAACGAAAAATACTTTCAAATATAGGTTCTGTCCCAAATCGCCAATTTCAGAAAACTCAGGGGTTTCCGGGTAACATTGGGTTAGATATTCAGAAAATACTTTCAAAAACGAAACCATGGCCGCTTGAATCACTAAAATCCGAGTTACGACGAAAAAGATATGCTATTTTCAATTTTAACGACGAAAACTATTTTCTGAAAAATAGCTTGCTGTTGAACAGTTTTCATGGACTGTTTCGAGACGTAAAAGTTGATCTAGCCGTCCCGACTTTTCAAAAATATATTAGTACGTTGTCCCACGATTTCGGGGATATAAAGAACGTAGAAAACGAGCTTATAACGAAAAAGATACAAGCGTTTGAATTTAGACGATTTTTACAAATTTCCATCAGCTTTTCTATTATTATTTTGCCGCAAAACTGTCTTTGCGAGACACCACTTTCTTGGCTGTTTTTCTTCATGATCGGATCAATTTGAGTCCGAGCCGTAGTTTTATGAAATCAAGATCTTCCAACAAGCTTTTCAAATCAATTGGCCGTTCGTCGAATAGATTTATAACGAATAAACTACGACCTCATCTATATGCCCGATAAACTATATATATTTTGACAGCTTTTACTATAATGAAATTTTCTAAGTATTGAACATAATACTTTCAAGTAACAACAATAAGAGTCGATTTTCTCATCAATCGAGACCCATATCGCCAAAAGTTAAATGACACGACTTCTAGATATTGTTACAAGGTTTTCAAAAACGCCGAGTTTCATCACTAACCCTTAACGTACAACATTTCGCGACTTGTTTTGCGAGACCATTTTGGGCATATTTTCAAGTAATGAAAATGTTATTTTTGCGACAAAAACCTTATATTTACCGATAGAACACCAAACAAGGATCGTGGAGTACCGTTTCAACATATTTATATGAAAAGTGGTTATTAACTTAACGAGACCTCAAAAATGTATTTGCCGACGATAAACGTTATTTTCAAAACTAATGAGTGGTATCGATAACATACGTATTTGCATGTGTAGCATCATTTCATTTCTTACATTAGATCATACCATTCATATTAGGTTGCGGTTAGAGATCGTGCCTCATTTCTGTGTATTCATTGTTGTCATCGTAGCTATTGCACCAGGTGAGTTCATAACCCCTACTTTTACTTGTTTCACAACTGTTTTGGGGGAAGATACATGCTCCTACTATTTAAATTCAATGCTTGTTTTACTTGAACGCGATTCATTTTCTCAAACATTACTGGATGGTTGAAATACTTGATTGATTACTTGAATACATTATGAATTACTTATTCCATCCTTGATTTTTTCTTATGAACACAAGTTCTTGCTTTTGCGGACATAAATATAAAACTGTTACTTTGCCTGAGTTACCTATTACTGCCACTGAAGTCCCCTTTATCATGAACCGTTAATTACATGTGTGTGAGCGTGAATGCTGTGGATAGATCTATTTGGGTAGACACCCCGTCCGAGTTGGTCGCGCCAACCTGTCAAACGGACGCATATCATTCGGATTACTTCCGAGTGTCTGGCAAGCACTTAATTGGGGCATTTTATGCTTGATTGCATACGATTACGTCGAGCTTCGGGGTCATGAGCTTAGGCACTGTATACCTTATTTTTAGCTGTGACATTGTATTTGTTATATTGTCTTGCTACTGAAAATCTCGTGCTCCGCAAATGACTTGTTTACTTAAACATATTACTTTTGGCAGTGGGTTGTAAACACACAGGTTACAAGTCTCTTATGGCGGGACTTGTAACTGTGTGGATTTACGATGCCTTTGCTGGGAAATACTTGATTTCTGGAAACACTTGTTTACGGGAAATACTTGTTTACTTAAAACTATGAACTCACCAGCTTTATGCTGACGTTTTAGCATGTATTTTCAGGTTTTAAGCAATGGCACACTACAGGAGGTTTTGGCAGGGCATGGCATGGTCATAGAAGACTCTGATATTCTTATGGGGACCGTTTTAAACTATTTTAAGGGCCTACTTCCGCACTAATTTTAAACAATGTAAATTCAATACTTTTAGTTAAACGATTTTATTCTAAATGATTGAAGTGAAAACCAATTTTGTACTTGTGCTGTAATACCAATTGAGTTACACCCCATCTACACGTATGCTTCCGCTGGACCCGATTTTGGGGGTGTGACAGATTGGTATCAGAGCTTTGGCTATAGCGAACTAAATGTTTTTAAAACCTAGACTATAGCTACTTTCACGAAAACATAACCCTATGACCGTCACGTGCCTGCCTGCCAAGCTGAAGCCTCATTTGTGGTTTGTTGCTGACTTAGGTGATGAGATTTGTGTCTCATTATCTGATATATTATATTCATTTATTATAGTTGATTACTATAATTGTCTTTCATATAAGCATGCTCATGTATCATGTATGTCACCGCGCTATGTTTTTCCTTGAATAGTTTCATCATTCGACCTCGAGTTTGGTCACTTGCTTTTGTCTTTCAGAACGTCTTGGCATTTGTGAAGGACATAGTCTTAGTATAACTGAGCTGAGTATTTCAAAATTCATGGAACCTCGGTGGAATATAGACTGGTCATCTATATTCAACCCGGGATAGTGAGATATAGGCTGACCACCTATGTCTGACTCAGAAATGAATTTTGCAACACTGAGAATGGTTATAATAAAATTTTGTCCGGAATAAATTCTCAACTCATTTTCCAAATGTTTCATTTACGTGTGTGTATGCTTTCGTTGTCAGAACATTCATACTTTTCATCACTTCGTGAACCACCGATTGGAAGCATGTCAACTAGACATTTTATTTCATGAACTTTCATATTTATGCACGAAACACTTACATCACAGTATTTTCTTTCATCATAATCTCATTTTGTCGCAAT
Source organism: Artemisia argyi (assembly GCA_030686995.1). Taxonomy (NCBI): domain Eukaryota; kingdom Viridiplantae; phylum Streptophyta; class Magnoliopsida; order Asterales; family Asteraceae; genus Artemisia; species Artemisia argyi. The sequence goes on from CM060684.1 coordinate 118,009,745, forward strand.
TGTCACAGTCTCTTCCCTTCTCACCATTACTATCATTTCTCTTCCCCACCCCCATATATATATAAGGAATTAGGTGACACCTTATAGGTTCCTATGTCACTCATCACTCACTATTCCCAATGTTGATAAGTGGATATTATCAATGACCTCCCTAGGAAAGACTTTCTATACCATCCATAAGGAGAATCCCTCGGTACATTAAGACCATTCAAAACTCAACAGAAATCTCAGGATATCACAAAACCATTCAAACCACTATCACTGGCCTGATCACCAAAATTCCAGCATCTAGAAAGTATTGGCTTAACTTAATTACAAGATTAGTTTCGATGCGAATGCTCACTAAGCAACACTATAGAGATACATCCAACCTCTTAACCGAGACTATAAATTGAACATGTCCTCACCAATAGACTTTATTCAAACATGTTAGACACCTATGCATTTGTGCAGACATACATACCTGGCTATTTTATCCTCTTAATACTTTCACTTCTAAATGGATTTTTCTCCAAACTACGGTTATACAAAACATATAGAAATACTTTTCTGAGACACTTATTTTGATAAGCAAATTCCTTTTGGCTAATCTTTTACAAAACTATTGAATGTTAGGAAATTTTTAAACATCGATCTTTGGTAAACCATATTATCCACCATATGTTGAAAATTGTCATATCTTGCATAACTATTAAATTTTGAAACATCAAGTAAAATGTTACTTGGAAAGCCGTTTGCTTAAAATTGTAAATTTGTTTATTCAGGGAAGGTTTATGAACAAAAACACACAATCTCAAAACAAACTTTAAAAATCAATCACTAGAGTACATCACTTATACATTTAGGATTTTTTGATTTGATGACATAGACATTGGGGAAAATCTTAGTAACGGAGACTAAGCATCGTAGGTGGAGAAAGACTCAACTCATGACATTCCTGCGGAGGAATCACAACCTTATCCTAATCTATTATTTTCAACAACACCCTCTTGACGGACTTAACCTTGTAAGTTCTTCCACAAGATTCATGATACCCATTTCAATTATTCCTAATAAAGGAATTTGATTCACCTCAACTCCTAGCGATTTCATTAAGATCTCTTTGGAACCACACCACCTATCATCTATAGACCAATGGTTAGAATTTGAGATTGATTCAAACCTAGGGAGATATGCCCAAATCGGGTGTGATTGACACTAGAAATGGTTGGATTAACCATTTGCCATAAATCAAATTCAGTTGCAACCATAGTTACCACACGAGCTTAGAGACTACACCATTCGAAGCACTCTATGGTCGAAGTGTCAACATCCATTGACGGATCAAAACTTGGAAAAGCCCAACTCACTAGTCCCGTAAGCATTCATGAAATAACCAGGAATTTCCTACAAATCAAGAATCAATTACAAGTTCGATAAGCGGTAAACCACTAGAATTTCAAGTTCGTGGCATGATTATGTTGAAAGTTCTGCCTAGGAAAGGCATAATACCATTCAGAAAACTTCATAAAGTTAAACCCGATATACACTGAACCATTTACGATTTCTGACAGAGTAGGCCTAGTGGCCGTCAGACTTGAACCTTGTTAGAGCTCAGTAGCTTACACGATTATATCATCATCTTTTAACCAATACCACTCTAGAGACCAACACAAACTGAACTTCGGGACGAAGTTCCTTTTAAGGGGGTGAGACTGTAACAACCCGCATTTTCAGGACATTTCTCCTATTCACTATTCATCAGTTACTATTCGTCATTTACTATTCACCGGTCACTATTCATCATTTTACTATTCATCGTTTTTGGAGTCAGTTTGTGATTCCGAGAAGTGTTTCAAAATTTTACTATTCATATAACACTATTCATTTCCGGAAGGAAATCACTATTCACGATTGCCGTTCATTTCATCGTAAACTGAGTTTACGAGTCTTCAAATTCGCGTAACCAATGTGGTTTCGCTGTGAATTCATGCATCATTCATTAATGACACGTCATATAGACTGGAGTAGTCTACATATCCTCGGTTACATCATCATCACATTTTAGGCCCTACACGGATATGCATTATTTCCATTTACGTATGCTTAATTTGTAATTAACATTACCACTCAGTTTTTACTACTAAAGTATACCCAATACTCCCGACTATGATCCTAAAATATTTTCACACTCATTTTAATAATATAAAAATTATATTATTAGTTTACCGGGTGTTTTCAAATCAATTGCTGTATTTTACGGCCGGAGCTTATTACTCTGTCGGTTTGCGTTATTTCAACCCGATAATTATTTTAACACCCGATTCTCATCAAGAATGTAATTTCATAATTTTTACAACTTCATCATATTTTATTTCCACTCGACACAATTTATTTTTAGTTAACTCGGTACCCGATAACACCCAATGTACACTTAAACCTAACTAATACTTACACTTCCTAGACAAGAACATTGATTAGCCCACCCACTCTTCCCACTTTTCTTCCATGTGACACCTTATTAAACAAAGACCAAGACCATAAAGACTTTGACTAGACCAAATATATATACATTATTTCACCACATTTCTTCATTTTAACACATCAAACAAAACACCTAGCAAAAAGTTCTCATCTCCTTCTTTCTCTCTATATGAATCGGCCAAGAAACACAACAAGGAAGAAATCACTAACTTTTCAAGATCCAAGTGTTTATCAAGTCCTAATCATGATCTAGTTGGGGTTTTGTGGTAAAAACCCTAGGTTATTATACATTTTCTCCTCAAATCACCTCAAATATTCAAGTAAGCTTCAAAAACACTTTTGATCTTTTCATACTTTCATTTACTTTATATTTTTATGTATTTTCAAGATATATTGGTAAAACATGCAAGTATGTATGATCCATACCACTTATTACTCATTTCTTTTCATTATGAACATAGATCTACAATTTTTACTAGCAATCTCATTAGATCCACTAAGATTGGTGATGTCTAGGAACCCATGACACCCTAAGAAGGTGTATGGTAGGACTTGGTACTTGTGGAGTTGATTTGAGATAGTTTGGTTAAGCCTTGAACAAGTTACAAACTAGAAAAGTTGATTTTTACAACTATATAAAAGCTACTGTCCATTTTTGTTAAATGTGGGAAACTCAGGGTCTAGGGTGTAATTTTGGACCAAAGATTTAGAAAGTACATTCCGAGACGAAACTATGGCCGAAAACGGGGATAAAAACGAGTTAATAACGAAGGAGATATGATCTTCCGAATATTAACAACGAAAAATACTTTCAAATATAGGTTCTGTCCCAAATCGCCAATTTCAGAAAACTCAGGGGTTTCCGGGTAACATTGGGTTAGATATTCAGAAAATACTTTCAAAAACGAAACCGTGGCCGCTTGAATCACTAAAATCCGAGTTACGACGAAAAAGATATGCTATTTTCAATTTTAACGACGAAAACTATTTTCTGAAAAATAGCTTGCTGTTGAACAGTTTTCATGGACTGTTTCGAGACATAAAAGTTGATCTAGCCATCCCGACTTTTCAAAAATATATTAGTACGTTGTCCCACGATTCCGGGGATATAAAAAACGTAGAAAACGAGCTTATAACGAAAAAGATACAAGCGTTTGAATTTAGACGATTTTTACAAATTTCCATCAGGTTTTCTATTATTATTTTGCCGCAAAACTGTCTTTGCGAGACACCACTTTCTTGGCTGTTTTTCTTCATGATCGGATCAATTTGAGTCCGAGCCGTAGTTTTATGAAATCAAGATCTTCCAACAAGCTTTTCAAATCAATTGGCCGTTCGTCGAATAGATTTATAACGAATAAACTACGACCTCATCTATATGCCCGATAAACTATATATATTTTGACAGCTTTTACTATAATGAAATTTTCTAAGTATTGAACATAATACTTTCAAGTAACAACAATAAGAGTCGATTTTCTCATCGATCGAGACCCGTATCGCCAAAAGTTAAATGACACGACTTCTAGATATTGTTACAAGGTTTTCAAAAACGCCGAGTTTCATCACTAACCCTTAACGTACAACATTTCGCGACTTGTTTTGCGAGGCCATTTTGGGCATATTTTCAAGTAATGAAAATGTTATTTTTGCGACAAAAACCTTATATTTGCCGATAGAACACCAAACAAGGATCGTGGAGTACCGTTTCAACATATTTATATGAAAAGTGGTTATTAACTTAACGAGACCTCAAAAATGTATTTGCCGACGATAAACGTTATTTTCAAAACTAATGAGTGGTATCGATAACATACGTATTTGCATGTGTAGCATCATTTCATTTCTTACATTAGATCATACCATTCATATTAGGTTGCGGTTAGAGATCGTGCCTCATTTCTGTGTATTCATTGTTGTCATCGTAGCTATTGCACCAGGTGAGTTCATAACCCCTACTTTTACTTGTTTCACAACTGTTTTGGGGGAAGATACATGCTCCTACTATTTAAATTCAATGCTTGTTTTACTTGAACGCGATTCATTTTCTCAAACATTACTGGATGGTTGAAATACTTGATTGATTACTTGAATACATTATGAATTACTTATTCCATCCTTGATTTTTTCTTATGAACACAAGTTCTTGCTTTTGCGGACATAAATATAAAACTGTTACTTTGCCTGAGTTACCTATTAGTGCCACTGAAGTCCCCTTTATCATGAACCGTTAATTACATGCGTGTGAGCGCGAATGCTGTGGGTAGATCTATTTGGGTTGACACCCCGTCCGAGTTGGTCGCGCCAACCTGTCAAACGGACGCATATCATTCGGATTACTTCCGAGTGTCTGGCAAGCACTTAATTGGGCCATTTTATGCTTGATTGCATACGATTACGTCGAGCTTCGGGGTCATGAGCTTAGGCACTGTATACCTTATTTTTAACTGTGACATTGTATTTGTTATATTGTCTTGCTACTGAAAATCTCGTGCTCCGCAAATGACTTGTTTACTTAAACATATTACTTTTGGCAGTGGGTTGTAAACACACAGGTTACAAGTCTCTTATGGCGGGACTTGTAACTGTGTGGATTTACGATGCCTTTGCTGGGAAATACTTGATTTCTGGAAACACTTGTTTACGGGAAATACTTGTTTACTTAAAACTATGAACTCACCAGCTTTATGCTGACGTTTTAGCATGTATTTTCAGGTTTTAAGCAATGGCACACTACAGGAGGTTTTGGCAGGGCATGGCATGGTCATAGAAGACTCTGATATTCTTATGGGGACCGTTTTAAACTATTTTAATGGCCTACTTCCGCACTAATTTTAAACAATGTAAATTCAATACTTTTAGTTAAATGATTTTATTCTAAATGATTGAAGTGAAAACCAATTTTGTACTTGTGCTGTAATACCAATTGAGTTACACCCTATCTACATGTATGCTTCCGCTGGACCCGATTTTGGGGGTGTGACAAGAGGTAAAGCCTGTTGCGATTCCCACGCATCAAGTTTTTGGCGCCGCAGCCCGGGGAATAGTTATTGTCTAGGTTAGAATTTCTTTTTATTAGGTCTACTTGCTAGATTCCTTTCTAGTAAGATTTTATTTTTATTTCTAGGTTTTCTTTAGTCTATCTTATTTCTTCGTGCTTTTGTTTCGTAACTCTTTACCATCCGACATCATGGAAGGTGGTAACATCTTTGAACCCGTCGTCCCACCACAACAAAACCCACCATTAGAACCCCTTAGGCCCTGAACCTTAGGAGAATATTCTCGACCTAGCCACCAAGGCTACCGAAACACCATTGAGCTCACCGGAGCCAATGTGACCCCCTTGCGATCCAACACCATCCGGTTGGTGCAAAGCGGATGTGCATTCCATGGACTTCGTTCCGAAGATCCAAACCAACATCTTAAGGACTTTCTCAAAATCGTAGATTCCATAGACCTAGATGTTGCAACTAGAGAGACAACCCGTTTACGCCTATTCCAATTCTCTCTACGGGATCAAGCTAGTCAATGGCTTGAGCGTTTACCCGCGGGATCCATCACCACATGGGATGATCTCACCACTCGTTTCCTTGCTCAATTTTTCCCACCGGGGAGAACTACTAAGCTTAGAAATGACATCTTGATGTTCCAACAACGTCAAAATGAATCTCTTTATGAAGCATGAACTCGTTTCAAGGACTTACTCCAAAAAGTCCCTCATCATGGCATAGATCTTTGGCTCCAAGTCCAAATTTTTTATGACCATATCGATCTCTCCACGAGGCGAGCCATTGACCAATCGGCCGGTGGTAAGCTACGTGATCTTAGTGCGGAACAATCATGGGAACTCATAGAAGATCTTGCTCTCTATGACAACGAAAGTTGGAATGATCCCCGTGATTTGAACAAAACAGTCAAGGCAATATCTTTGCCTTCGAACAATTCTAGCACTCCCGACCGTAGGATCATGGAACTTGAGGACCAAGTCAAGTTTCTCATGAAATCTTACGAAGCTCCTAAGCCTTCAAGCCAAGTGAACAAAATCACTTCTTCATGCGAATTATGTAGTGGTCCACACGACACTCGTGATTGTGTGGAACTCCCCGGAACAGCTTTTGCGGACTACGCATCCACGCGTATCGACGAAGCGGGAGATAAGTGGTACACTTTCAAGCCCGAGCCAAACACTTACGGTGATTCATACAACCCCTCATGGAAAAATCACCCAAACCTTAGGTGGAAACAAAATCAACCCAATTCTTCCAATCCGCCTAATAGTTACCAACCAAACGGTCCACCATCCAACCGTACTCTCAACAACAATCCTTCTAACAACTATGGTAGTACCAACAATCTTGAAGGATTGATGTCAAAGTTCATGGCATCTCAAGAAGCTCGCATAGCTAGGTTCGAAACCGAATTCAACCAACAACAAACGGAGATGACCAACAAGATTGACAACTTGTTGAAAGCCCTCAACAACCAAGCATTAATCACACCTAGGAAGGACACTAAGGACACCAATAGTGGAATCCAAATTAAGGACCCCTCATCATCTAAACATGTCCACTTTGTCAACGTTGTCACCATTAAGCCAATAGATAAGGAGATAGAGGAGAGTGACAAGGATAAAGTTAGAGTAGAAGCCGATATTGAGGATGAGAGTGGAAGTTGAGGTTAATAAGGATGAGGAATTAGAGGAGGTAGAGCCTATAGAAAAATACTTTGATAAGTTGCCCACCGAGGAAGAACGGGAGTACCATAAGGATTTATTCGATAGTCCCGAGAGACCATATATCTTCGGCACACCCCTTATCAAAATAGGAGACCCCTCTAACATTAACATCCCATGCAATATCGGGCACATGCATATCTGGAAAGCTTACATCGACCTTAGATCCCCCGTGAACATCATGACTAGGACTTATTACAATTGGGTGATGAAGAAGCAACTTAATTTTAGGATGATGCCCGGTAAGAATCTGATAAGTAATTTTGCAGGAAGAGTGAAGGGATTACATGTGATTATAGGGAATCTCACCTATGAAATCGATTTTATGATAGTAGAAGACATTCGTCCAGTGATAGATGCTTGCCTAAGCCAAATAGTATTCGGAAAACCATTTGTAGAAGCCACTATGATGAGTTATGATCCGACTTTAGGGATAGTTAGATTTAAGGAAGAGAACGATGAGGTTGCCTATCAAATGCCCTACAAGATTGAACAATACCGCCTTCTCTCTAATTTCGAAAAAGAACACAAGCAAGCGGCTTATTATAGGAATGAGGAGGATAGACGTAGAGGAGTAGAATACGTAAAGAATAGGATGCTTGGTTTCTACAAAGAATGCTTACAACTAGGTCCGGAGTACAAAACTGGTTTAGAAGACGACCTAGAGAATGGAACCAATGATGAAGTCACGTAGTAACCCATGACCTTGAGTCCAGCTACAAGACTCGTAAATAAAGAAAAGCGCTTCTTGGGAGGCAACCCATGTTTTGTGTGATTTTATTTGTTTGATTGTTATTTGCTTCCGTATGCATGCTTTATTTTTATTGTTGGTAGATCATGTTTCTAAACTAAATAGTGGAAATACTTTACTTTGTTGTTTTGGCCTAGTCTTAACTTCACCTAGAAGTATTTTTGCAAAAGATAAGTGTAAGGGAAAACCCCAAATATGTTTTTAAGAAACAAACCGATCATGATTCTCCACAATATTAAATGAGCATGTATATTTGTATTTGTTAGAGTCAAATGCGTGTATTGAGTCATAATGAAGTTTTGCAGGATTTTCCAGGAAGTAGGACCAAGTTTTTCCAGAAATTTTCCGGAAACTTAACATAAGAATTTTTGCAGGTCCATTCTGACGGCGTCAGGAGTTTACTCTTGACAGCGTCAGGTGTAAAAATCTGGAAATTTTACCGGTTTTGTTTTTCTAATGGAGTCTTATGGTTTTTGTGAATTATTAAGTTTTATAATCTCCAGGAGATCTGCAAACTTCATTCCACAAGCATTATATCTTATCTTGTTTTCTAGGATTTAGAAACTTATATAGGATGCCGCCGATTTTATGCGAGGTTGTCTTGTCTATTTTGTCAGGTTTTACAGGTTATGTATGACAAGAAGATGAATTATATTCTGGAAGGGAAGCTTTGATTGTTCATTTTCTTGGAGGAAGATTTAACCTGGCCATCCTATTATCCATACCGAGCGAATCAGGGGAGTATTTGATTTCATTCTCTTTACTTTTTCACTTTTACATTCTTTACTTGAACATTGGGGACAATGTTCATCTTAAGTGTAAGGGGAGGGTAAAAAGATGATACCTTACATATGCACTTTCGCTTGAGTTTGTTTTGTTCAATGGTAGATGTGTAATAAAACTATGAGAAATACTTGTTAGTGCAATTTTAGCGTCAAATTTAAATTTTTTTACAACATTTAGGAGTGAAACTTTAGCCATAGCAAGCGTCTCATGGATAGGAGATTGTATGACTAGCACATAACCGTATATTCAGAAAAATTTTCCACCCAAATATGTGAGGTTCGCCTTTAGATTTGATAGGAAAATCATTCATTATTAGTGCTTATGAGTGTACCGGTAGCATTTAGATTCTAGAACTTGCGTTAGTGATGCATCCCGAGACCGCTAGTGAGACTACATTCGTGTGGTAGGATTTACTACATGATAAGAGGCATTTAGGATTACCCTTGTGTTAAACCCGTATCATAATTACTTGACCATTTAAGTCATATTACTTGGCTAGTTAAGTCAACTAATTTTTTCCACACCCTTAACGTTGTACTCATTTTTAGTACACGAAACCCCTAGTACACCCCTCCGAGCCTATCTTTTCGTTTCTAACTTTAAGCATCTTACTTAAAGGAAGAATTTGTTACACCCCACTTAAATGTACACCCAAATCGCCTTAGCCTTCCGTGTATGCGCTCATTTTTAGTGCATTATTGTTATTTGTTAAACCCTAAGTTAACTTTCTAATTGATAACATGGTTGCTAAGTCGAGTCATATCCTTGTACATATTGTTTTGGGACGATTGAGACTCATGGGTAAAGTACTAATATTATGGAGTAATGGGGAAGAACATCATTTATTACCCCCATATGTACGTTAATCTTAAAAGTGCTCCAAGTGTTTTGATTTTCTTAATTCGAGTCATTAGATTAGTTAAATGTAAAGTATGTAAAGATTCAAGTGTAAGGGGAATTCTCATCCCCTATGATGTATTATTTTGGATGGTAGGGTAAGAGTGTATGCAAAAAAAAAAAAAAAAAAAAAAAAAAAAAAAAAAAGAAAAAAAAAATAGAAAAAGAGAAAAAACATACGGACTACCATCCCGTTTCATTCTATGTTTATTTTATGTTTTTGTTATTTTTCATTTATTAGCTTAAGTCGAGTCTAGTCTTGGCTTAGCAACGCCATCTTGTACATGTAATTAACCAAGATTGTTAACTCGCCACCAGTAAAACTTCCTTTATCCAACAAAACCGTGTATTTCATATCCCTACACCTAACGTTACAACCCTTTAAAAGACCTCTTTGATAGTTTATCCTAGGTGCTTACGCCATGTGGTGGAGGTTTGATCCTTTCCCAAGCCTATGGTAATCTATTTTGCTATGACAGGTAGTGAGGGATATCTTCCATTTCCAAATTGTAATTTACACTTTATTACACCCGAGAGATGTGAGTATCTAAACACTATTTGTGAGGTGCTTGTGTGTGACCTCCGTGCTTGTCTATTGGTCTTTAGTGGAACGATTATTTGTTGTAATTACTTTTATATTAGTGTTAAATGACCCCTAACTTGTATTTTGAGTAGAATAAAAGCACATTTGCTTGAGAACAAGCAAATCTCAAGTGTAAGGGTATATGATGAGGCGAAAAATGATCCGTTTTTAGGGGGTCATTTAAGCCCGAATCCGAATTTATTTGATCAAATATTGTCCTAAATCGTTCCTTTTGTGATTTTAGGTACTTTGGGAGTGAAATCTGGAAAATGAAGCAATTCGGACGTTTTTGGAGCATAAAAGTGAAGAAAACGCCAAAGTCTTAATTTTCCATGCTGGGAACAGTGGGTGACGGCGTCAAGAGCAAATCCTTGACAGCGTCAAGAGCAAATTTCCCAAATTTCCATGACGACCCAGAAGAATTTTGACGGCGTCACGTAGGAAGGGCGTCAAGAGTAAAAGAGTCATGACGGCCTGGAAGTATATAAGTCTTGACGGCGTCAGAAGTAGATCTAGGCAGTCCGAGGAATGTTTTGGCGGCGAGGTGACGGCGTCACAAGATCACTCTTGACGCCGTCAAACCTATTTTTCTATATATAGTTTTCTAATTTTTCACATTTAAGGAGAGAAGTTTTGGGAGAAACCCTAAGTACGATTTTGGTGTAACTTTATAGGTTTTTCAAGGGTTCCAACCCCTTGATACCTTGCATGATTAATCAAGATAAGTGTTCTTCTAATTCAATCAATATGTCTATGTGTTGGTTGTCTATATCATGTTCTTATCTTAATTCTATCATGCTAGGCTAGATCTCTTTTGTGTTTGCTTAGATCTAATGAAACCTAGATATTGATTATGTGTTGATTACTTGTTTATTCTTGTTGTGGATGAATGATTTATATGTTAGGCTTAAGAAAACTGGCAGATCTCCAATTGGTAACATGCTTGAACGTCTTAAGAAACATGAACCAACGCGCACTAGGTCTTTATTGGTTGTATTTAATGCATGAGTCACTGTTTACAATCACTATAGTTGTGCTGGGCATGGTGTAGGAGGAGATAAGAGCTCATAGAATTGGGGAGTTATGTGTGCCACCCCATGAATGGTATTAAGGAATATGATCCGTCATCCATGCAATTATAACAAGTAATTAACGTGTAAAAGATATCTAGGGAGTAGTGAAATCTAAGTAAACACATTTTCTCCAATTACTGCTCACAACTTTAGTATAAATTAGCTTATTTTCATTTCTAGTATTTTATTTTGATTGCATCTTAGTATTGGGTTAGTTGAATAGCAACTAATTCCGCCCACTCTTTCAAAACCCGAGATTTTAACTTGCTTTCTAAAAAATATAAAAACACAAAAAGAATCATCCCTCACTTTTAGAACTAGTATTTAGGCTTTCTAATCCTAGCGACACTATTCATAAGCTGAACGATCAATCCCCCGGTACTTGTCACTATACTATACTACAACGATCAGGTACACTGCCTGGTGGGGGTTGTAAGCTTCTCGAGATCCCTCGAGAGGTAAAGCCTGTTGCGATTCCCACGCATCATCTACCTACGTTTCTTATTTCAAAATTAATACAAGTACGAAGTTTTTTTTTGAAAGGCAAGTACGAAGTAATTTATAATTTTTATATTGTTTAATCTCATTGAAAAGAAATAAAATAAAATAAATTGTGCATTACCTTAAAATCATTCGGTATGTTAACGCAAGATGGAGCGTTATGGTGACATGGCAAATGTTAAGGTGGTGTTATGATATCATCCTCCTCAAGTTATATGGCCTGAGTTATAATGCGTGTTGCAGCAAAGTTATCATAGCTAGTAGACAAAAAAATGGTGTTTATTTGTGTGTAATTTATAAATATTTAAATAAATGTGGGTCTTAAAAAGTGGTGTTATGATATGGGATGTTTTTTGGGTGTTAAGGTTGAAATGTTAAAGGTAATGTGGCGCTGATGTGGCGCGAGGTTAACTCATAACTCAAGATTATCATACCTAAAGCTCTAAAAGCAAGGGGTACCCTTGCGTTGTTTACTCGCGCCAAACCAACAACCCAAATGTTCCAACGGCTCACGGTACCGGATGTGGTGCCATTGGTGATCGGTAGCCAACAGCAAGCGCCATTGATTTATTATTATTTTATTTAATTTATTTTTGTGTTGTATTTATGTATTTAGTGGGGTATGTGTTGACCCAACGGCACCACTTTTGCTATGACACCACATTTATACGAGGGACGGGTTTTTTTGGTATCGTTAAAGATCTGGTGTAATAGAAATTTTCGATGACGTGACATCACTTTTTGCCTATTGCACCACCTCTATTGCACGAAGGTACCTAATACTCTAAACATTACTTACTTTACAACTCATGTCGTCTAAAATTAATTGCCCCTAAATGTATCAAATTAATTTCAATAACTAATTAGTTAAGGGTGTTGATTTGCACACTCAAAAATATTTTTTCCGTCCCAAAATTATTATTTAATCACAGGGTATCTACTGCCGCATTGCGCGAGTATCGTGCTAGTTGTTACCACTATAACTTTTCTCTCTCTTACTTTTTAAATAAAAGACAGTTTTACTTTTAACAGATTAATTTAAAACTTCTTTAAAGCTTGTAATAATAACCTCAAGTGAGGTTAATATAGTAAACTTGATTTATATTCCTTATTTATTTTTGAAAAAAGACAATTAATTTGAGACAATATACAAAAAAAATATGAATAATAAATATGAGACGGGCCATAAAACTATTATTTTTGCAAAAAGCAAGAAAAAAATTTAATAATTATTTTTTAAAAACTATTAGTACTTGTTTTTTATCGATCGACGTAAATCTAAAAAGTCATTACAATACAAACTTCCTAGAAATGTACACACACTCACAAGTGTGTTTATGTGTTTCTTTGGTGGTCCATTGGTCCTTTCCCAAAACCCCAATTCTCATTTTCATCCTCACCTTTACCTTCATTCAACCCAATACAACACATCTTTACTCAACCCTACCCACCATTAACAAAAATCCCAAAACACAACTTTACACCTTAACACCATCATGTCAAATAATACTAACAACAACAACAAACTAGAACAACTCAACAAAACATATGTACTAGTATTAAACATCATGAGTAAAAGAAGAACATGGGTGTTTCTATTTTTATTTGTCTATACTATTATTTTATCATGTTCTTGGAACATGTTAAAATCAGTACTGTCGTGGTACGACAGTACTGTTGACAGGTCACCCGACACGTCATCCGGGTGGCCCGCGATCTACGCCTCGATCGCTTTAGGCGGGATTTTCGGGCTGGTTTCGATGGCGGCTGCTTTAGCAGTCGCCATCCCAGCCACGGTCGTCACGTGGATTTCGGTACTTGTTTTGTTGACTTTTTTTGGAAAACCGAGAAAGTCGTTGGTTGTCGAAGGGAAGAAATTAACTATCGAGATTACGAAAACAGTTGCGAAGATATTGATCAAAGAAGGGAATTTAGTTGCTTTTGTTTGTGCTGTTTTGGGTTATTTTTTGTTGGTTAGAAAAGACGAATCTGACTGATTTAATGATTTTAGATGTTGTGTACAAGTTTTTTTATATTTATTGGTTTTTGTTGTACTACTGTAGTAGTTTGTTGTAATAGAGTATGTTAGGCTGGTAGGCAAGGATAGGTGAAAGGATCACTTTTTTGCCATGTCATGCACTACCTCCTTGCCCTCTTGTCTACTCCACGCGGGAGCACAAATACCAAAACAAAAATCAGTGATCTGTTCACCTAGCATGTTCACAAGAAAATGGGTCCCCACTTGTACCATTATATTGTTTTATACTTGGTGTGTAAGTGTGTGTGAGATATTTAGTGGGGTATATTTTTATAAAGTAGGTATTTAATTAAAGGTGAAGTTAAAGGTGATGATGGTTTCTCTTGCCCTCCAAAAGGTGAAGAGTGGTGAAGGGAAGTGAGAGGAGAGAGAAATCTGACGTGGCGCTGATGTGTATGGTGAAGGTGTAGTCACCTTGCCTACTAGCCTTATGGTAATAGATATTTTTGTTTTTTTTGGAATGTTGGTTGTTTTTGACTTTTTTTTAGGAAAAGAGGAAAGAAAAAAAAAAAAAAAAAAGAAAAGGAAATGATCTTGTTCTTGTTGATGTGTAAATTGTAATGATATTTTGGAACAGTATATATTCTCTTCTTGCTGGTGAAGCAAACTTTTTGATTATGAGTTTTATATTTCCTGCTTTATTATTTATTTAATTTATTGAATATAACAACTGGTAAATGTGGTTATGTTGAATTCCTGGTTAGGCAAAAGAATCTATGACAAAATTGGAATTTGGCAAGTCTCTTTTCTTGCGAGTTTAACAAAGTTATATTCTCTCATCAAAGAATGAGACTATTACAATGCGTCACTAATGAACATTTTTTCTATAAAGATATAAAAGCTTTTTTGTTTGAATTTGTCAAAATTTGAAGTGTACAATTATTTTACAACATATCAAAAATCAGAATCTGAAAATGTATACTTTTAGGGTGGAGAGCAGGGGAGTTGTCGAATAATAGTAACTATGGAGTGGCCGCACTAACTTTATCCGATAGGAAATCAAGTTTAAGTTTATGTGGCGTTCGGTATAATTTCTTTCATAAATTGGTAGGCCAAAAATGTCAAAACCATGGGTAATTTTTATTTTGAACATGTTATATTGGTGAACAAAATGAATACAGTATAATTTTGTAGTACGTGTTTGAAGTTTGTACAATTAGTTGGTGGGTTTGAGTGTGTTTATGGGCTTGACAAAAACCCACTAAAATGAAGGTTTTATAAAAATAGTTCCCGGGTTTCTCTCAAAATTAATGAAATATTGGCGGCATTTCTCAAAATCCAGACGCAGGGTGAGTTTTTTTTACCCTTTTTTTCTTTGATGATTTATAGTTTACTAATGTTTTAGTTTTGTACATTTCTTGTTATTTTGATGTTGTAGAATTTGTGTCAATCATGGTCAAATTAATTGCAGCCACTGAGAGTAAGAAGCTTATTTATGGTGATTGTTTTGTGACATCGGTTTTAAATGGCTGTGAAAAGATGTTTGTTTCATAATAAGTACTTGTATGAAGTATTGAATTGCATTTTATGTTTGATCATATTGTATGTTAGACTAGGAGTAACGGTCACCAAACTTACAATATCCACGTCAGCGTCATATCACCAATCAACACACCACCAAGCGAGTGTAATGGTGATCACGAAACCAAACATATAAAAATACATCATTTTGTACAAGCATACCCCACAATATACCTACAAATACAAACAACATAAAAAAAGAAAGAAAGAGGGTGCATCGGTTAGGTGGTTTGCACCATTGAACCACAACCAAAAATACCTCATCGCGCGCGGTTGGGGGAGGGGTGTAATGGGGATGGCGTGTGGTGATGGTGCACCACCATCCATTACACCCAACCTTAAGGCATCCTTATAACAAAGTTTGTGTGTTTGTGCGTGGCCATGTGTTGTGAGATATAGGTAAATGGTAACTAAGGTGGGAACCTTAGAGAGGGTGGTGAGAAGGTGAGTTGATGAGAAGGGGGATAATGTGGTGTAAATACAAAATTGGTAAACAAACAATGTTTTAAAAATGGCTTTCAAACCCATTTCCAAAAAAAAACAATGGCTTTCAAATCCATTATAAACCAAAAGTACCAAACAAAAGCTTTCATACAATCATACCCATTCCAGTTCCACCCTGTCTTCATTTCCATGTCCATAGTGATGCCTGACTTCACCCCAAACGCTCCCTTGTTGGATGTTTTGAACCGAATTCAAACCATGTGTGACAGGAAATGTGTTATACTATTGATGCTTGAATTTTAGTTTGCAAGGTTAAATTGTATGAGCTATGAACAAACGACAGAATTTACCAGCATTAATTGCTGGAAGACGTAAAGAATCTCCCTTAAGATTAAAAAAGCTAGCAATTATTTTCGAGTGTTTACTTGATGTTATTGTTACCATATAATTATTAGTGAAATATGATTCGATTTTTCTGCAACATGTTGATATGACCCATAATGTTGATGAGTTTATATTAACTAATTACTTATTATTATCATCAAATCTTAGGATTATTTGTACTATAGTGATGGAGTGCTTGTGATGGCGCAAGGACACATTTTGGAGAGACGGGAAAAAACGAAAAACAGATTACAGTAAATATATAAGTAGCCATTGGGTTATGCAGACTCAACAAGTTATTTGCTTGCATAAATTTGATAACATGACCCTTTATTACAATATCAAAAATGGCTATATTTATTAGACAAATAGTATTTGTGCTAAGGGTATTATTTAAAGCTTGTTCTTTGTGTACTTTTGCAGCTGACTGACCCGCATAAAAGATTTTCCACATCTACATCAACACATTTTAAGGTGCTCTCCTATGGGGACCTATGACGAGCCACAATCTTGTAAGCGTGAAGAATCCTCTTCACCTCCACCGGTAACATGCAAAGTGTTCATATTTTCTCTCTGTTTGTTCAAAATGCAACTTAAAACTCCAAAGAATCTGTATTTTCAGTATCTTTCAGTTGCTACAGACATACATATTGTGTTTTACGAGTTTACTTATAACTCTAACTCTTGCAGAAGCAGGATCCCCTGCAGCTGACCAGTGATAATGTATTTGCTGATTGGGCAGCCTTGCAGGTTATTTTGATTATGCATCTTTTTGAAATTCCGTCATTGGCTATTGAATCAAGTCTTACTTAGATAGATTTGCGTAGGCATATTATGGCCCTGCATTGGCTGTGCCTACATACTCCAACCCAACCGCTTCATCTCCTCATTGTCTTGCCCCTCATATCTTGGGACCTCCGCAGGTATCTCTACATGTAAATAACTATCTACAGTTTCTTTAGATGTATCCAGATATATTATATATCAGGTACCGATATTTTCTGTACTTGCAAAATCAGCATGTGATGCCAGCCTATGCTTCGTTCTATCCACATGGAGGTCTTTATGATGTAAGTTATCATACTTTCTTAAGATCACTATGTCTATCAACCTAAAGATCAAGCTTACAGTTTTAGAACTTCTAATACCAAAATCATCTTTGTGGTAAAATGGTAATGCAGGAAAGCAGTCCCGCGGACATTGATTCTCCTGCTATGTCGTCTGGGGATGACAAAGATTTGATCAAGAAGTTGAAAAGATTGGATGGATTGTCAACATCAATAAGCAACGAAAATCGTGATAGTGGAAAAGACAGTTGGATCTCTCACAGGTACGATAAATCGCATGCCTAAATTGGTCAATGTACATGTTGCTCTTAGTGCACCTGAGAATTCCTTAACTAAGATCCAAGTATGTTTCCACAACAAAGATGTATATTTGATATATGGTAACTAACTCAATGTTTTAAATAGTGAACGAAGTGACGGGAATACAACTGAGGTAAGAATTTCACCTTCTCCTACGCAGTAACTTTCATGTGTATGTATTCCTACCCGACGTGATGCTAAATTTCTTGCCATTATTTCAGGGGGGTCAAAATGGTTTGAAAAGCAGTGAAGAGTCACCTATTACTTGTAAGTTCCATTAATATATCTATTCTCCAAGCAGCATGAATATTATTACTATTAGAATTACATAATAAGTTTAGCACAAGTGCAAGCGCGTGTAAACAAACTTATGCTTATATGGTCAATGAACCTTTACCAACAGATGGAGCTTCTAGTAAAATAACTGGTGTCACTGTTGCTTCTGCTAAAGTTTTGCCTAAAGTAGAAGCTATTTCTCCCAACCCATTCATCAAGTTGAATCATAAGGAGTTTCCCAATGCAGCTGCTAACATGACATCACCTATTGTTAATTCGACACCTCACAGATTGCTTCTGCAGGTTTGCTTTTACATTTTGGGCATATGTATAGTCTTAAGATATTGTTTAACTAGACAGACAGGTCAAAGATAAGAATTTGTTAAATGTTACATGGAAATTGTTTCTTTAAAGATGCCTCACAGTTTGTTTTATGTGAATGATTATGATCAGAATGACCGAAATCTCAGAAGGGAGAGGAGAAAGCAGTTTATTAGAGAAGCTGCTACTAGGCCGGGAATGTTCATAAAGGATGAGCGAGAACTCAAAAGGGAGTGGAGAAAGCAGTGCAATCGAGAAGCTGCCGTAAGGTCGAGATTGAAGAAACAGGTATCAAGTATTCTCCATCCCGCATTAATAGACCTGCATCATTACTTGCTAAAATATTCTAATAATATTTGGTTTCAAATTTTGACGATCCAGGCTGTAGAAGACCAACTTGCTGCACAAGTTGAAGCCCTCAATACTGAAAATTTGAGCCTCAAGTCTAAGATTAATTGGCTAACCATTAATTCAGAAATACTGAAGCTTCAAAATGCCAAATTAATGGTAAGACTTGGTACCAAAACTTCAATACACATACCCCTTATTGACATGTATAACTCAATTTCTAATAACGTTGCCATCCGGTTACAGGAAAGATTGAACACACACAAAGAACAAGCTACAGAAGATCCTAAGAAGGGTTCGTCTGTCAGCACAGCTAACCTTCTCCCCAGAGTCGATAACAGTTATGTCACTTCTAGCTAGTTAGTTAGTCGTAACTCATAATCGTATATCAAACATGTACATTTTGGCTTGGTTTCGGTAGTTAAGTTTAGTGCAACATTGAAGGCAATATTTTTGCTAGTAGTAAATAGGGTGAAAAAAATATCTGAATTCAGGATTTTAAGAGGTTGGGCTGATTCTGTGGTTTAAGATTTCCAGTGGCAAATCTGAAACTAGTATTGAGTTTCGGAGGCCGCCTTGAAACAGGCCACCCATGGTATGGTTTTTGTAGGTAAGGGATATTATGGTTTTCCACTTTGTAGCCTGAGTTTTGATCACATCTGGTTGAAATGAAACTTATGGTTTGTGTGATACGAATTCACGTGGTAAATGTTTAATAAACTTGATCTAAATGCTAATTTTATGGATAAAGTATGTCAACGTATGCTACATTCATGGTACATTCAGATGTCACGGTTATGAGAATACTACGCCGTAATATGCATGTAGTATAGTTCGATCAATTATGCAAATGTGACTTAATTCTGTAAAACTTAACTTATGTTTGTTTTTACTTTTTTTTTTTTTTTTTTTGCAACCAATGTTTGTTTTTACTTAAATAATCAGAATCTACCTTACTACCTACTGTTAGACTTAATATCATCGAAAATGATTATTACAACTTCTAAACAATAGATGACAATCTTTTGGAACCAAAATTTGCATTGCTTGCTATAACCTACCTTTGTTACACTTTGCGGAAACAGATATTTAGAATTGAGATACTCTCAAGTTAATATGAACATAACCGGCAATGTTTTCTTACAAACAAAGCCTACTAAGGGACCAATTTTCTTTTTAATTGTGAGATAACATTACCGATAATGTTTAAATCAACTTTAAAGGATCCTAATTCATATTTAATTCAGTGTTCAATTCATGTGAATCAACTTTATATAGCACTCAAGACTTGGTTGTTTTATTAAGACATTTCGAGTGACTACGACATCATATTGTTAACAGCTGACTGAAAAGTTACAATTTGAATAAAATAATATTTTTTATTTTATTTTGTATAAATGAATGACTTTAACAATTCGTTTTCACATTTTATATATTAAACGTCACAATGTTACTAATTTGTGTAAAAATGAAACAAATCATGAACTTAACATTGATACAAATAAAACATAGAAGGTAAAAAGGGGGGAAAATCATTTTGGCTGCTGGAGGCGGAGACAACGACAGTTGGAGGTGGAGAAGTCGGCGACACAAGGTGGCCGACGAAGGCTGATAAAGGGTTTGAGGGTGTTGATGGGATGAAGGGTATCGAGGGTGTGGAGCAGTGAACGAATGGATATAATTAGGGTTAAGAGATAATAAAATATGTGCATCATTTCTTATTGAGTAAGATGTTCAATGTTTCTGCGTTTGAATGAAAAGAAAAAAACAAACAACTCATTGTATGATCGCGTTTTACTTGATAAGATGTAAGAAGCTAGTAAGATTTTTTATTTTTTGTAAAAATAAACACACCTTAAATTAGCTTAATGGTAAAAACCGCATAGGTCAACATTTTTGTTGACATACTATATATGAATTACAAATGACTAGACGATTATCCGTGTATAGAGGCGATAGTTTATGGTAGCATCAATTTGTATGTGTAGTTTTTTTTATGTATATATGGGTGTGAAGTAAATGAGAGTGAAGAATTTAGTAGATTAAATTGTAAGTAAGTATTTAAATATTTAATAGATTGCATTGCCTTTTGTAACTAAGAGTATTTTTGTCTAACAACATTACTTATTTTTATGTTTTTAAGATTTAACAAGTGTGTTTTCTTTTGGACCGGTTATGATGGAGGGTGAGCCCTCACATATCTCCATGGTCACACGTGACTTTCGTCAACATCACCCTCTCACCTTTTAAAATTGCACATAATGGTGATCACCCTCGCCATTTTTTTTTCTTTTTATTGTGAGTGTGTGTGAGATATTTTGTAATGTATGTTTGTATAAAATAAGTATTTTAGTAGTGAAGATCATAAAAAGTAAAATGTGATGATAGTGGTGATATATTGAATGTTGATGTGATGCTGATGTGAAGATGACGATAATTTTACCATTAAAACCGGCCTTGTAGTATAGAAAAAACCTTTTGGAATCTTAAGATATTAATACAAACCGATTTAGAACAACTAACTTAATAATAATGCATTGCAATGTCATGATAAACATACGATACTCTACTGGACATATAAGGGGAGAGGAAAACCGAGAGTTACGAGCATCATAGTGGATATGATAAGGTTAAAACTTGCATCTATAATATTCAAGCAGAATGTTCGTGTGGAAAGGCTAAAGGCAACATGGAAATTGGCTCATGTAGATTTGAGTGAAAGCTGATGAAGTTCTTGGCTTAGAGGCATTCGTGTTTTACTGTTTCTATTTCGTTAAATGTCTCTAGTGCTAGGATTAGGCCGATATGTATATGAGCATGTTCATAGCACGTAGTTTTTATTTTAAGAGTGGTTCATCCACTCTTTCATGTACGTACGGTTCTCATTTTATTATTTTTTATATATTCATTAGGTATAACCTTTTAACAAAAAAATAAAAATAAAAATAAAAATAATACGATACTATCAATTATGCACACAGGTTTTAATCAATATTTTTTGGGTCTTTTTTGGACTCTTGAATGAAATGAGTGAAAAGTCAAAATGTAACTAGATGAAATGTCATGTACTAGAAGAAACTAGTTAAAAGTCCAAACGAAATGCTAATAAGATGTCGACTGCTTTAGTTGAACGCCACGAATCCATCCCCCCTCTTCCATGCATTAACATTTTAACAACAAAACATCCTCTTTAGTCTTTACCAACCTAGAACAAACATTTTTTTTTTACATCGGCGCATTTCATCGAACAGTTAATCTGCATCCCATCAACCCAAATTCTAAACCAATTCATTAATCCTCTACATCCATACATGTCTAATTAATACCAAAAAAATGGTGACGTCGGACGCATCATCATCTTCAAATAATAATTCAAGTTTAGGTGTTTCAGAAAGGGCGTTATCAGCTGCTGGAGCCGCCTTTTTATCGGCTATCATTGTCAACCCTCTCGATGTCGCTAAGGTAGTACAAGTAAAATTTTAACAAATACTGTAGTAATTTGTTATTTTCATACAGGGCTGGCTAATTGTTGGTTGGTTAATATATGCAGACAAGGTTACAAGCACAGGCTGCTGGTGTTCCTTATCATAATTTAACCCACACGTGTTCCTTTGAAACTAACACGGTATCGATATATTGTATAGTTGTACTTGTTTTTTAATTATATCACGTAACTTTTGTTATGTGTTATCTGTCTCATATATGAATAATAGTATCACATTACCAATTTGCATAAACTCGCCTGCTTCCATAGGGTTGTTTGTGATTGCTTATTAAAATTGCTTCTGATTTTTGTAATATGTGTCTGTCTCCCTGATATGAAAATGGGCAAACGGACAAGGTTTTCCTTGTACGTACGGGGACGAACCGGGGTTTCCAATTCTTTCCCTGGCCACCCACAAGATGTATACTTAGTGAGGTTTCAACTTGAGACCTCTTGTGAGGACATCAGGTGCCTAACCACTAGGCCATTTGCTGGCAGTTGTCTATCCTCCTAAACGGATGTGGTTTTCCCTATTCAGGTTACCCGGGGAGGGCGAGTCTTTTGACTTAGATGTACGCAGTCTCACCGGGTTAATCCTGGACCGTTTCAAACCCTTCCCTCGCCACCCACAAATGTACACACCTAGCGAGGTTTGAACCCTTGACCTCTTTTTTGAAAGCCAAGGACCTTACCATTAGGCCATTTGGTTGTGCAGTGGTTTCTATCTTCCTGATATGAATTATTATAATACCAAATCTTGTGCGCTCAAATGGAAGTAATTCAGGGATTCTTTAGTAAACCTGCTTCTGTGTTTTTTTAATAGATGGAACCTGACTAATCAATTCTAACAAACTTTCTACCAACGGGTTTGTAGCTAGGTGGCCCTCCAAAATCCAACCTAATGGTATTGAGTTCAAGTCCCAATGTGGACACTAGGTGGATATAATAGATGAATAGTAGGTTAGACTGTAGGGTGTGCCTGTGTGTATATCTATGCTATTCAGGGAAAAATTAACCTGTAACAAAGCTTATGTTGTTGGAAGACTTTAAGATATGCTTGATTATACACATGGCGGCATGCACTTCTGGAGAAAAATGCACCTATTAAACTTGTATTTATCTGTTTTCTTCTAACTAAGGGGGTGTTTGTCTAAGCTTATTTTTGGGCTTTAGTTTATTTTTCATAAGAAAAACTCATAAGCCTGGTGGTTGGGTGTTTTTATTAGCTGATTATAGTAAGATAATAAGTTTAAGTGTTTGCATTAGCTTATGATGGTAAAATGACCAAAAGGATATGTAAAGTACTAAAGTGTATTTGAACGTATCCTTAGCCCGTAGGGTTAACAATAAGGTTAAATTTGTCTTTTTTCATAACACCATAATTTAAGCCACACTTACTCCTTTGAAACTAACATGGTTTATATGATACTTATCATTTATTCCTCTTTTTATTTTGACAAACAATCTGACATTGTTAAACAGTGTGTTACATTTGTACTTGAATTGTATCAGGTAGTTTTTGTTATATGTTATCCGTCTGATATGAATATTATCGCTTGCTAATCTGTATATTCTTGGATTATCATATGGAAGTTTACTAAGGGTTGTTTGAGATTACTTATCAAAATAGCTTTTGTTTTTTTTTTTTTTGGTAATATGTAAAAGGTGATTTAAATCAACCGTTTCAAAATACAATGCTTAAGATAGTGTTTGGATATGCTTACAGTGAAACATAATTATCAGAAAAAAAGGTGTTCGAGTTTGAAAATTCTGATTTTCTAAGTTTGGTATAAATATCTAGAATCAGAATAGCAGTTTGGATAAGCAACTCCCAAACTGCTTATTTCACCCTTAGTTAAGCAATTAACCATAACGGTTTACTTCTATCCAAACACACAAAACCACTTATCTATTGTACTAATATGCAATAACCTGATAAGCAGTTTCAAATGCAATCCCAAACATGGAAACATTAGCCAATTCGAAATATAAAGGGCGTGGAGGTTACAAATTGATTGCAATTTTCGTTTTAGGATGAAGTCAGTTCACTTATGATTTATAGTAAGGTTTCTTAAGACACAAAATGGTTGGGATTCTGATATACAATGTGATGGGATATTGATTTGTTATTCAGATGTTACCAGATACAAGATGTTTTCCATCATGTTATCGTTCAGTTCTTGGTGAACCATCATGTGTTCCAGAGTCTTCTCAATATAAGGGCACTCTAGATGTCTTTTACAAAGTTACACGCCAGGTTAGAGTGATTTCATCGTCCTGTATATGTGGACCATCTGTTTGTAATCAATTTGTTACTATAAAATATAAATGTGGCATTGGGTTTGTAGTATAAAGTCGAATGCACCTTTTTGGGCTGAAAATTACTTAACTTGTGCAGGAAGGATTTGACAGACTCTGGAGAGGAACAGGTGCAAGTCTAGCATTGGCTGTACCCACAGTAAGTTTATATCAGTTTTTTTCAGCGTGTAATAGTTTGTTTATCTGTGAGAACGTGGATAAGATTTTGTTTATTTATCGAAGTTGATGGTTTATGATTTACGATACTTAATGTTACCAGGTGGGCATCTACTTGCCCTGTTATGACATTTTCCGCAATTTTATGGAAGAATATTCATCCCAAAATGCACCGAGCATGACTCCTTATGTCCCACTAGTTGCAGGTTCTGTTGCCCGTTCACTAGCTTGCATTTCTTGTTACCCTGTTGAA
Source organism: Artemisia argyi (assembly GCA_030686995.1). Classification (NCBI taxonomy): domain Eukaryota; kingdom Viridiplantae; phylum Streptophyta; class Magnoliopsida; order Asterales; family Asteraceae; genus Artemisia; species Artemisia argyi. The sequence goes on from CM060684.1 coordinate 118,034,442, forward strand.
CTTGCAAGAACCCGTATGCAGGTGATTATACTTGTATTGGCATTTCATTTGTATAAGTCTACTCGTTTTATAACCTCGTTTCCCATTGTTATATAACGCTGAAACTTTTGTGATATATAGGCATTTAAAGATACCCATAGTGGTAAAAGATCTCCAGGAGTTTGGAAGACGCTTTTTGAGATTATCTCCACAAACAGAAGCACAAATAGCCTTCGAAGCTGTAAGTTGCTCCTAGTACATGTTGCAATAATTTTGTTGATACAGAAGTGTTTGTTCTTCAGCAAGTAACTGTCATATTCTTATGCAGCCATACATAGCTATCGGTTTTTATGGACTGGACTTGGGGCACAACTAGCTCGTGATGTTCCGTTCTCTGCAATTTGCTGGGCTACCCTTGAGCCAGTGAGAGCTGCAACCTCAAACATTATTATCTATCATATATGTCAGTTTAAAGTGAATTAAATAATCTTGCTGATCGTTTTGCAGGTCAGGAGACAACTATTGGCTATGTCAAGTGATGAAACTAGCCCTGTAACTGTTCTTGGTGCCAACTTTTCTGCTGGTTTTGTTGCAGGATGCCTTGCTGCTGCATCTACATGTCCTTTGGACGTTGCAAAGACCCGGCGTCAAATAGAGGTACTTTTTACTGTTGAGTCAACTTCTGGCACTTAATTTATCAAGTTACACTATATAGGGAAGCATCATTATATGATGTTAAAATTTTGGCTTGTAAAGCTTCGTGTTACTGCTGTAAATTGTAACTGCCCTGTTCCATGAAAATTGCAATCACACATCATGGTACACAAGTATAGGAGCTTCATGGCCCATCAGACTAATGTTGTTAATCTTTGGAATAATACTTTCTGCTGTGTAAAACTTAGGGTGCATTTAGTTGAAAGAAAACACCCTTATTTTCCTTGTTTCCCTTATAACTCCCCTTCTTTTCTTCAAAATAGAAAATTAAGAAATTTTCTCCAACTAAACGCGCTCTTAGAAGTGTGTGTGCTTACCAGGAATAGGAATGGAAATGGGTATCACTCTCATACAAATTTGTTTGGTTATTAGGAATGGGATTAAAATATAGAAATGAAACCGACATACTTGGGTTTACATAAATGATAAAACCCCCTAATGACTGTGGGTTTAGAGATCTGATCCATGGTCTTGTCTCCATAATCCATTTCTCTATATCTAATCTTAATCAAAATCTCCACTTGCCTACAAAAAGATACATTCCAACAGGCTATTTTGACACATGCCCTTCCTTTTTCACCAAAGGATACTATTACAAATATACATGCTACTTCAAATGGGCTGTTTGCTTAATAAACCACAAATGGGCTTGTCTGATACTCTAGTTATGTAACGGTATCATAGACACAAATATGAAATATGCATTAATAACTAAAATAGCCCTTAATATAATACTATAAGATATGTGCTAAAAAGTTATCTGTTCAGTTCACTGTCAGTCCTCAAAATCATGAACTGTATAAAAACCGAAAAACCGGAAATATAACCGGTTTGGTTATAGGAAATTTGGTATGGATTGTCGGTTTTTCACTTTTTGGGATAAATGTTTTACATGAGCATGCAACTTGGTAGCAAAAGTTGCAAACTTGCAACACTAAACAGTTTGATGTGTATACGAATTAGATGGTTGCATGTATGATGTATCTGCAATTACTGGCTGTTTATGATGGTAATTTGTTTTTATTACAACCTTTTCAGAAAGATCAAGTACGCGCACTAAATATGACCACCAGACAAACATTGGTCGAAATATGGAGGTAAGCAGCTTCCCACTATCATCTCTCAGTTTCCATTCTACAACACACCAACAAATTCATAAGTAGGAGTTGTGCATGCATGACTTGATGGTAGATTCTAAATAAAGTACTGAACAGGCTTATCAGGGTATAATTATTTTTTTTAACAAATAGCAGGGTATAATTGCCTTTTAAAAGTTTAGAAACATCACTTTAGCAACATCATGAACTTGATTAGTTTGCTGCATTGTTGTATATATTCCACGAGTATTGCTGTTTAAAGTTCTTTAAAATTCTGTTGGTACAGGGATGGAGGGATGAAGGGACTATTCATGGGAGTTGGGCCTCGTGTTGGACGTGCAGGTCCGTCAGTTGGTATAGTAGTATCCTTTTACGAAGTCGTCAAGTATGTTTTACACAACAGAAAACAACGGCTCCCTGGTGAAACTTAATATAATAATAGTTTGATTGCATGGTGTAAATACATGGCACATTGCCTCTTCGATTTTGATATAATTCAAGACATTTCATGTGGTTGCTTTATCCAATGAAATGAAATGCAATGAAATAGATAGGAGTTTCATTTTCAAGGGAAAAATGTGTTTCTATTTGTAGCATTACCATCTGCGTGTTTGTAGGATAAATACAGCGATATCCAAACAAACATAATCTGAATCCATATGATTATACAGTTGCGTCAGTTACTTAATACCGATAGCATCAGTTAACCCAAAAATTTGACAGTATGTGGGACTAAATTTGTAAATAAAAGTTATAATAAAAGTTTATAAGACATGCCCATTCATCATGAATTCAACAATGTTTTGAAGTGACCGAATCATGTTGACAGCCCTCTTGTGTGCGAGTCATCATCCAGAAGTAAATCATTCTTGATGCAAAAGGCGAAGTTGAAAGAAAATGCAAAAGTGGTAACTTCAGTTTACAAAGTTTCCATAGAATTGAACAAAGAATGCAGAACATAAGTTAGTATCCTAGATAGTTTCTCAAATGTGAAGATTTTTAAAACATATCATGGAGGAATCACATAAACGAGTAATTCTCCTCTTAACAGATCAAGAGGAGTTGGATGATCAGTACGATCGAGTTACAGATCAAGCAACCCTGAATAAACAAGAACACCCGGAGCTGATGTTAGTTGGTGGTATATAAAGCTATATGAAAAGCCCTGGGATCTGTTTCAACCACGAAATGATGGGTGGTTGGCAGTGGCGGAGCCAGGGTATGCGGTCACGGGGGGCAAGTACTGTAGCAGCAACCAAACAGCCCAAATTTCAGCACCCAAAAACAGCTTTCAGCACCAAATTTCAGCACCCAAAAACAGCTTTCAGCACCAAAATCAGCAGCAGTGATTCAGCAGCAATTCAGCACAAAAAACAGCCCAAAAAACAGCTTTTAACATGCAAAAACCTATCGAAAACCTGTTTATAAAGTGAATATGTGACAAAAGAAAAAGATTATATGTTGGGCTCAATTTTGTTGAGGGCAAGTTCAGTTTTTAGCTAAGGGCATGAAACATAAAAGTCCACTAAAACCAAAATTTTGCACTATAAAAAATTTCATTGGGCCAATTTGTTGAGGGCACCTGCCCCCCCTATTTACATGCTCCCTCCGCCCCTGGTGGTTGGTTGTAAAGCGAACCATGCAAGAAAGAAGTGATTAGTAAAAAAAAAAAAAAAAAAAAAAAAAAAATTATATCCAGAATAGAATAGAGATTGAACTTTGAACACATACGCTCAAAAGATCTCTCTATGAATCTGTCTTAATAATTTTATAAACTTTAGTACTAGAGGTGTAAACAGCACATCATCATCAGATATATAGGGAGTTTCTAAGGGTTAAATGCACCACCAATCCGCGTCTAGCTTTTGGCAACCATGTGCGCCGCTTTGATGACAATATTGTACTTCTTCCGTTTCAAAATAAGTGTCCGTAATATTATTTTGGGATGACCCTAAATACATGTCTATTTTGTAATTTAACTAATGAGAAAAGATTTTAATGGGTAAAGATTTTTCTTTTTTTGATTGGCAAAGATGATATTTGATTGCTGAATGAAAAGTGTAGTTATTAAGATTTCTTAATACTTAATGTAATTTTTAAAGTGAGTACTTATTTTAAGACATATAGAGTAGCAGATAATTCACAAATACCATATGATACAAATAGGGTACCTTTAACAAAGGGTATGCACGTGCATACCCTTTTTTTTTTTTTTTTTTGTTCTCAGAAGTAACAATAATATATAGTGAAAAATCGTGAGTGTATACCCTTTAAAATGGATGAAAATTTTCAATGCATTCCCAATCTAACATAACTTTGATGGAAAAATAAAAGAATGTAAAAAATGCACTTTCTAGTAATTTTAAACAAGGCAGCGGCGAGGAAGATGAAAGAGGTAATAAATTCACGAAAAATGATTGACATGTCTAAAATGCATGACTAAAAATATGCATAAAAACAAGATGCTAACAAGTGAAAAATTCAAAAGTAAAAATTTAGAAAGAGAAAATGTACAAGTAATGTGTCAAATCGTTAATAAATTAGACATGAGTTTTATATGTTAGGCTTATCATTGCTCTAAATTCACTCATGTAGGTTAAATAACAAATATACTATATACTCTAAGGGGGTATTTGGTTGGGGTAAATTCAAGGTAATTGGGAGAATTTGAAATTAAAATTGATTTAATTCTCTTGTTTGATTCACAATAAATATGTGGGCCCAAAAATTTTATTTGCATTAATGAGGCTAAAAGTGAGATATTTTAATTTTCTTCTACATGAGAAGCATTTACATTTGCTTAGAATTTTAAATAGCACAATTTATATATCTTGAACCAAACGACCCTAAAGTATTTTTTTTACTCAACTTTTAGCCCACTTATTTTCCAATCAAAGGGTCTAGCCTACTTCAAAATATAACTTATGATTCGAGTATTTTATTTTATTATTATTATTTTTATTTTTTATTTTTAAAGGCAAGATATATAAACACCAAAAGACCAAAATTACAAACAAAGACACCCATTAAACAACAAGATGGTTAAAATAATAGGCCCAAAATAAGCAAAATACATGACACAAAAAACTGGGAACAAAGAACATACCAAAAAGTATGCCAAAAGAAACACAACAGATACAGACACCCATAAGGCATACAATTAGAACTACTATCTCAAACATGGGATGGTCCACTGTGAATGAGATCTCAAACGCATGCATAGAAACCAAAAAAAATTACTCTGTTACTGAGATGAGCAGACATAAAATTGCAGACCCACAAAAACCAAAACATAAAATTGCAGGCCTGCACCACTGTCAAACTGAAAATTACCATATTTGAACTTTCACAATGTAACACCCCCAATTTTAAAATATTTGCAGCGGAATAAAGATTGGGTGTTACTTCATAGCCAAGGACGGAGCCAAGGGGGTGCCCGCGGGTGCACGTGCACCCCATGAATTTTTTCGATATAGTGTTAATTTTTAAAAAAAGTATCGATTTTTCTTAAATATATCTTAAATGCACCCGGTGCATTAAATGTGTCTCTAGTATTATTTAGTTCGTATACTTTAAATATAAAATTTTGTAAAAGCCCAAAGATAAAACAAGTTTAATAAATTAAAGCACAAAAACCCAAAGATGAAATAGATTTATTAATGGAACAAGTTTATTCATCATCCTAACAATTTACAAAATCCAAAATTGAACCAACACACAAAGATGAAACAGGTTCGTAAGTCGTAACATATATCTTTCATTTGTTTATTATGTCTTTTAAAGTTTTCATGTTTTGATTGTTTGTATGAAATCTTGACTAATTTGTTGGTTCCGTATAGTCTATAATAATCAATAAGGGCTTAGGGTAATAAGAATAAGTGAATAACTATGCAATTTCTATTAAGACAAATAGGGATAATAAATTTAAGTGATAGTCAATAATATATTAGAATATGAATAGCACCCCAATTGTGTTGTCATGGGCATTTTTATTGTTGTCGTAGTTACAATATATATGAAAAGTAGTGCGTAATTGAAGTTGGTTTTAGTCTTGCCTGTTGCTACCGCTACGGTTGAAAGATGTTTTTTTTTTTTTTTTTTAAATGAAGCTCATTAAAACTGATTTGCGAAATCGGATGGGTGATGATGATTTTGACGGCGCTTTAACTTGTGTGCTATAGAGAAAGAAGAACTTATTAATATTAAAAATGAGGGTGCACGTAAGTGTTATTTTGCTAAGGGAGATCGTAGAATCACTAATTAGAAGGTAATATGTTCATTTAATTATCGTTTTAATGAAATATTCGTTTAAATTCACGTTTTAACTCTATTGTATTACGGTTCAAAACAATTTATGCACCCGGTCATATTTCTTTCTGGCTCCGTCCCAGTTCATAGCTCACAGGTTTTCAGTAGAAAATGATTATCAATTTAGTCATTTTAAAACATTTATCATTCGAATTTTATAAATATCAGAGTTTTCAAAATGAGGTCCCAGTGGTTTTAAAGTTTGTTAAATAAGTTTTCGAATGATAGTTAAATTTATAGCCTTTGTAAGAATCTGTGCTCCTCAGTACCATCCTTGCTCATTATGGACCTGAGATAAACACATGCTAAAAGTGTCAACACAAAGGTTGGTGAGTTCATAGATTTTATAAGTAGAGTAGTTGATTTCAAAGAATCAAAAGAGTTTGGAAGTCCATAGTAGTAAAAATAAACGATTTATTTTCAAAAACAAAGTGAGAGTAAATCCATAGTGTTTATAGTTGAAAGTAGTTGATTTATCAAAATCAAGGTTAACATGAAATAGTTTGCTGGTTTGCCCAAACTGGGTCAATACCAAAATAGTTTGTTTTTGCCAAGAAATAATGATTTTCTGCTATATAGTGACAACAAATTAGTAATTTGATAAAAAATAATGAGCTACGTTGTTATACGCCCACAACACTACTACCTGATTTCCCTAAGCCTCATGACACTCATCCGATTAACAGATCTCATCATAAATGATGGATAATAGTAACAAGGGCCCTCGGGATAGGTTCTTACCAGTAACCTATTAGATTTCAAATAAAGTGCGTTTGGTAGTTTTCTCCAACGCCCAAACGGGGATTGTCAATCCCTAATAGATCTATCCACAATTATTTACGTTCACCCTACGGGTGACTAAGGCTCATGATATGAGGGACTTTTGGCAATAGTAAACTTAGGAAATAGAAATCAGATATAGCATACAGTTGAAAAGTTACTTGTAAACATGTTTATAGCAGTTATCTCTTCATGAGGTATAAAATGTATAAAATGGTGGGCTATGGTCCCACAGTAATTTGTAAATAGTTTAAAATACTTATGAAAGTAAAAGTAGTAGTTGAGCATGTATCTCCCCCAAAACATTTATAAAAACGGGGCTAAGAACTCACAGTAATTTGTAAAAGTTTAGAGTATTTGAGAAAGTAAAAGCAAGTAGTTGAGCATGTATCCCCCTCGCAAGGTTTATAAAATGTTTAAATAAGTAAAAGCGAGGCTATGAACTCAGAGTAATATGTAAAAGTTTAAAATACTTATGAAAGTAAAAATAGTAGTTGAGCATGTATCTCCCCCAAAACATTTATAAAACATCTATAAAAACGGGGCTAAGAACTCACCTTAAGTGATACTAGAAATGATGAAAGTAAGTGCGAGTGGGAGTATGAGTATGATTTTGGAAGCGTCCTTAGTACGGAACCTGATAAATAAATTTATCTGAGAATCTAACCAAATACTATTTGGTAATTGAATAACGATTAATTGTTATGATGAAAGGATGATGAAATGGTGTTGTGGCAGAGGTGACGTGTGTGGCGAATGCTTAGAGTTTAAGAACAAGGTTATATACTATATAACTTGCCCTTATGTACAAAGTATTGTTTAATATTTATATGTTCTTGTCATGGGTAGTGATATATGTAATTTATCAAAATATTTGTGGGTGATAAATTATAGTAAATGTAGATTATTTCTAGTCAAGTGAGTCGATGATTTTGTAGAAATAATCATTTCCGATATGTATTCTAGTTAATTGAAAATGACGTCAAGTTATATATTTCACGTTATATATTATATATATGTATATAGCTATTTTAGTCTTTTCAATGTAAGTTTTCGATATATGTTACTAAGATGACGCCGTAAAAATATCACTTTGTCAAAACGAAATTAAGTTTCTATGTAAACCTTTAAGTTATGCAAAAGTTTCTCTTTTAACCCTCATAATTAAATGATTACATACTCAGTCCAAAATAAATATATTTATAAGCTTATAAAAGTTTTAAGAAAATGAAAATGTTTCCAAATTGAGGGGTTAAGAGTGTAAGAATAAATATTAGTTTTTAAAACTTATAAGGTTTTTAAGAAATGAGGCAAGTTAGTGGAATTGGAGGGGCTGAATATGTACAAATTGGCATGAGTTTAAAAAAACTATATTCATTTGTTATCACCCCAATTTAGTATATATGTAGTTCTCGCTTTCATGTATATACGCATATTATGTTTTACTTTCTTTTCCAAATGAGCTTGCATGTACTAGGATACTTTTCATTTTTATTCGTTTCCCATGCGTGAGTCCTTATCAACTCACGTTAACATAAAGGGTTTAGTTTTCTTCATTTTTTGTTCACACAAGAGTTTAAGTTGCCACCTTTGTTCGAAAGTGATCAATGAGAGTAAAAGTGGAGATTACGTGGTATGCATGATATGTAAATGTGTATATATATGTCAACTGTCATAGTATATTAGCAATATTTTAGTTTGTTTAGTCATTTAACCACACAAGACTCTCATGGCACTCTAAGTTGTTCGAGTTCACACGTGACATGTGTGAAATGAAGACGAGTTTAGAAGTTTTAGTATGTTATGAAGATTTAAAGGAACTTAACATTGAAACTATGCTTCGAAAAGTGTCTAGGAGACTTACTATACCAACTTGTGGTGAGGAACGAGTGGAAAAGAGGACGAGTGACAAGGCGAAAGCCATTGCTCCAAAGCTTTGAAACCCTCAAGCCCGTCACGTACAAAGGCAGGAAGGACCCTAGAACTTTGAAAGCTATCCTACGACTTGTTCTTTTTATCCCCTCATTCTCGACAGGAGCATAACCAAGAAAGTGGTGGTGAGGTATAAACGACGGGTCGAGCGAGGGATGGAGCCAGAACAACTCCATGGCTTCCTATCTTATAACTATGTTACTTACTAGGACAAACGATGTTTTAGAATTCAAAAATCTAAACCGCGACCTGCTCCTTTGCTTTCTTTTCGTGGGACAGTAGTAAAGGAAGGAAATAGTTTGTGGTTGGGTTTTGTTTTTGATTCGTGATGGCAGCAGGGGGTGGTTTGCTTGCTGTCGTGGGTCAAGGAAGAAGAGAAAGGAGAGTTTATGCTTTGCTTTTCGAATTATTATGGTAGCAGAGGGTGGTTTGCATTGATGTCGAGTATATATATATTCTAGTAATTGTACAAGTTTGTAACACCCCAACCCAACAAGGGTAGAAGTATCACATTATGGTGGCATATCAGAACATACAATGCAAGCGGAAGACTTATTAACATAAAGTTACAAAGGATATTCTAAATATTACAAAGGAAATACTAACTCAATACAAGAATAAGAATACCAAAGCTAAACAAAATCTAATCGAATCCAAGTACAAGTCTAATCCAAGTGTCAAAGGCTTCTAATCATTGGGGTAGTCCACTAACGCTCCTATGCACTCTTCACCCAAACCCAACTTCCAACCTAAAACCTGCCGCAGGAAAAGAAATGCGGCTGAGCTTAAAAAGCCTAGTGAACAGATATATAGCAAAACAAATGGATAATCGAAATGTAAATAAGCATATGAAACGGAAAGCATAAACTCCTGTTGAAAGAGAAAGTCATCTGTCAAATGCATAAGAGATCAACGAACAACTGAACGAATATCATAAGTCAAAAGGAAACGAAGCGTCATAGATATATAAGCATAATCATAAGAGGAATAAGAGCACGTATCAACAAAGGCATGTCTACCAGAGCCACTCGAATAGACATAACGAAACATAGGAAAGCCACGAGCCGACCTACCAGAGCCACTCGAATAGGTCTCAAAATCACATAATCACATATCCGTCAAATCATAAGTTGTACAAGGAGCTGCAGACTCCATTGTACCAGAAGTGAAAGGGGTACAAGGCACGTACAGCCAGTCACTGTCTTCTCAAAACAAAACAGAACCTAGGATGCATCCATACACTCCCTGAATCAAACAAAATACACATGCCAGCTCATGACTGGACACATATATAACTAATTGGCCATAGTGCACATATATCAAACAAAAGGGAATGCCAGGGATCAATCACACCTCCCCAGAAAGTGTCATGTCAGTGGTGCCATCACTAACACGCCCATGGTACCTCCATGAGTAGAATAAAAACTCAGGCATAAAAACAGAATCATATCAAACAAAGCATATCCATAACAAACGAATCATATCATAATCAAACAGAATCTCAACCAGGAGATAGTAATCACGTAATCAACAAACTGGGTAGCAACGAATCATATCAAAGGGATCATAGCAAAGGCTTATATATATGAATCATATCATAGCAAACGAATCAAAGTCAAGGATCGAAAAGTCATGAGATCAGAACCCTTAATGAGAAAGGGTAGAATATCTGTACCTTAAAAGCAATTCAACGTGAACTCGAAAACACAACTTACTCCCGCTTCAGATCATCTACATAAATTTTGGTACCAATTATTAATTAGCGATAGGCTGACTACTACTTATTATCCTTCGTTTCGTAAGTTAATAATATACTTTTACTACTTATTCTCTTGCGTCAATAGTGTTCTTCGCATACAAAATATTATAGGCATTTTTGAAGAATTTCCATGCATATGACACACTTAAGATTTCATGTTGTTGTATTAATGTTTCATGCATGCAAGACTTGTATTAAAAATCATTATACGTCAACCACATGTGGCTTCCATTACTTCATAAAATGTACAAGTGAAAATGGTGTAATTTTCAATACTTTAGAGTATATATATTTGTAAATAGCTTTATATTTCAAGGACCAAAAATGTAAATTGACAAATAAAAGACCATCAAAGGTCATCTTCTTCTTCGTGTCTGCATGGTACCCAAGCCGTCCCGGCCCTTCTTTCGACGTCAAATTTATGTTCATACGAATGTGTGTATTTTAACATATTATTACTAGATTATTCACTTATTACTAGATCATCACTGGTAAAACATGGTTACTAATATTTTTATTGTCACATGTTTTATATTGTTGAAAAATATAGTTACATAAAAGATCAGGACATGTATCAATTTATAGTTATTATTAGTTCATTTTTATGATTAAGCCTCTAGTGTCATGAGCATTATACAATGAGTAATATACACTTAATATTAAGGGAAAAGTTTACCTTCGAAGCAATGCTTGAGAACAAATCGAAATCGAATACGAACATGAACACCAATTCCAATACAAACCGTTAGAATCGATGTAATAACCCAAAGCCAAACTCCCGAACGCGCGTCCAGCAAGAGAGAGAAAAAAAAAAAAAAAAAAAAAAAAAACCTACGACTCGATCACGAACCGAAATTCAACCCCAAACAAACTTGAGATGTTTATTGTGAACCCAAATTAGCCGCACCTCCAATCTCTCAACTTACTCTTGCAAACGGATTTTTGTGTAGGACTATATAAGAATTATTGTTTAGGTTGTGATAGACGTGAATATGGGTGTGCTCATATGATTATAACTATCTTGGTCGAGAAAAACGGGATTTGGAGATCACGATAATGACTCATTCATATTAATGGTTTTTGGCTTTGAAATTTCACATGCACAATATTTCCAAAATGTTACTTTTCTACCATTTGCTTTTAGTTAAATAATAACATATTTGTTAGTAATCAGTATTTTACCAATCCTACGTTTTTATTTATTTTATTCTATTACCATAATGATACCATGAGAGATCAGCTCATGGACTCCTAACTTGGCTGAGATTTCGAAATCGACTCATTCTAATCCTAACTGTTTCTTATTTTGTTAATTTTTAATTATATATCTTAGTGTGAATAATTTGTCATATTAATTATGCAATCCCACATTTTTTTTTATAATAAAATCAATGATGACTTTTAAAATGTCGGTTTTCACATCATTATCTCAAAATTATTTTGCCCCGAAATCAATGAAAAATAAATCTTTGTTTTTGTAAAGTACCATAGTAATAAATTTTTATTTAAAATTTCGGGTATTAAAAAGTTGGTGAAGTGTGAACCGAACATAAGCATGGAAGGTGATTCTGTTTTATTTTGCGTGTAGCTTAGGAGAAACACAAGTCAATTGTGTCATACATAGAGTAGAAAGAATAGAGTATAGTGCATAATTTAAGTGATGGGATGGAGGAGTGTTGTAGAATGAAGAAAAGTCAAGGTAGGATGTGGAGTGTTGGTGATGCTTCGAATGGCAGGAAGAAAGAAAAAATGGGTGTGTCAAATGAAAGAAATAAGAGAAGGAGAATGGCGTAATTATAGCATGAAATTTTAGTACGTAAAGATGCAAGTTTTTCAAAGAGATAAGAAGTACTATGCATTGTCAGTAAATAATCGAAGGTTGCTTGTTTCATATCCATTCCATGACTTTAAGAAGCATGTGTAATATTAAAATAAAGGTACATGTCTTTGTGATATATGTATATGTCGACTTGTATATTTTGAGGTAGGGAAAAGTTAATTTGCTTGGTATTTAATTTGGTTCTTTAGTTAAATGTGTTATGTTATATGTTTTGGGTACTGAGTTAGCTAGAAATCAATTTTAATGGAACAAAATGTAATATATTTAAGTCATAAAAATTATAAAATTACATTACTCGCAAGTATCGGGTGAATAAATAATTGTTGTATTTTATATATTTGGATTGTACGTATGAGTTTTCTTTTTAAAATGCAACTAGTACTAGCCTAGGGATTTTATAATAATCTTGTGAGAGCTTGAAGTGAGGAGCTTGTCCTTGTGTTTTAAAAGTCTATGTCGACATGCTTTTAGTTTAAAAGAAAACGTGTGCTAGAATATTATATATAGGATTGTACATGTAGTTTCATTTAAAAATGTATCTAGTACTTGCATAGAAATATATATTAAGCATTGTGAGTGCATGGATTGGGGATGTACCTTTTTGTTTTTAAATCAACATGTCGATAACCATTTATTTACCATGCATGGTTTAGAAATCGTGTAGCATTTGGTTAAAATTGATCAAACATGATTTTTAAACTTGAAATTGTGTTAGAAATATTATTAGGACTTCATAGAAACAAACGGGAATTAAAATGGTTTAGTTTTGGAATATTTGATAATCGTATGGGTTGTTTTTGGATCAAATACTTTGTCCCGTAAAAATATAGTAAGGCTCGACATGGGAAGCTGAAAATTGACGTACTTGGAGGTGGCTAGGTGAGAAATGAGGTAAGGTAAAAATACGTATGTGTCATGTGTAAGATTTAGGAGTACGACGTGCGTTTCTTACTTGGTTTAGTCGCATTTTACAAAATAATTATAAGAGGTTTGGGCTCAATTTCGTGTGGGCTGTGAATAGTAACAGGCCGAAAATAATATTGGGCTTAGGATATAATTAGGGGTCCGTTTGAAGATAATTAGGATTAATAAGGTATTAATTATGATTATAGAAGTTTGTTTAAGATTTAATGAAACGTTTACGTGAGTCCGAGAGTGAATAGTGATTTGTGAATAGTGTTTCGTGAATAGTAAAACTTTGGAAAAACATCTCAATATTAATAACCGACTTTAAAAATGATGAATAGTAAAATGATGAATAGTGTTTGGTGAATAGTAACCGGTGAATAGTAATTTGAAAAATATTATGAAAATACAGGTTTGTAACGACCAATATAATAAAGAAAATTTTAAATTTTCCTGTAAAAATAGTGATTAGAAGTAATGACGGAGATTAATTTATAATTAAACGTTTTTAATTATGGGGAAAACCACGGGATGTGATAGTACCTACCCGTTAAACTGAATCCCGTCCCGGGATTCCGGTCTAAGATTGTTGTTATCAGGAGGTTTGAATGAAAAAAAAAATTTAGGGAGAGTGTGTGAAAATTTTGGATTTTTTAAGGAAAACTTTGTTAAGTAACTTTTTAAGAGACAACACAGGATTTGTTTCAAGTTTTTGTAGCCGATAAGAAATGATTTTTTTTTTTTTTTTTTTTTTTTTTTTTTTTTTTTTTTTTTTTTTGAAAATCTTACCGTTTGAATACCAACGGTCATGTCTACCACAATAAAATAAAGGAAAAATATTTTCAAACCCTTATAAATACTACCGGCCGGCATGCCTTGGGTTACTCACACCTACACACACATATCAACGAGAAAAGACAGAAAAAAAAATCAATGCCTTGCAGACTTCCACACACCCCTGAACAATTTCGATTGTTTATCAGGGCGGAAACTGAGAATAGCGACGTGGATCGCCAGAATGCTATCGTGGAGGCCATTAATCAGTTTGATATGGCAAAACAATTAAATCAAGAACTTAGGGAACGCTACGTGAGATGCACAGACATATCGGCGGATAGGAAACAGGTGATTAACAAGTTCTTGCAGGATGAGTGTTGCAAGAACGCCGCTGTTATTGAAGCGTTGTGGGCTTGTGTCGGTCAGACCCAGGCCCAGATCTCCAATAAAATTCGTTGGAGCTTTAAAGAAAATTTTGGTGTGGTTAGGGTTGAACAACAACAACAACAACAACAACAAAATCCACCACCACCACAACAACAACCCCAAAATGGTGCATCAAGTTCATCCGCACCAAGAGTTGTTGAGCAACAACAACAATTGCCACATCTGGATGACTTCCAACCAAGCTTTGAGGAAAACGTGGATGTTGGTGATGGTGGTTGGACTTCTGACATGGAGCGGGAGCTGAGCAGGTGGGAGGCTCAGATAGAGGAAGAGAGGTTGGCGAGTTTTGATCCTTAAGATGAGGGTGATGACTCCAACAACTCTCAGACTTGAGATCACTCAGACTACCGTTGAAGTTTAGGTTTATGTTTGCTAGGTGTTTTAATTCAATGTCGTTTGTAAAGTTTAAGTACGTTTTTAATAATATGGTGTTTGAATGTTTATGTTGTAAACACAACTTGGAAGAGAATTCATTACGCTGTCATGTTTTGGTATTTCTCATGAATTTTAATAAAATCTGTGCGGGTAACCTACCCGTTAAATAAAGAGTTTTGTTGATACAGATTTTTACAAGGAGAATTTTGGATAAGGATGTAGAGAAAATTTGCCGGATTATCAGCCTTTGGGAATAATGAAAGTCATTTTGTCTTTGTGTAGTGAATAGGGAACGTCTGTGGGTAGGATAGTAGTCTACGGCTACTGCCTTACATATCCCACCTTTTTCCTCTTCACTACTCATATTTCTTTCATCCAAGGGTTTTAAAATGTCATACCCCTATACTTTTCTCATAATTTTGTATGTTGTTGCAGACACCTTATTGGCTTACATCCCAAAGGAAGATTTGGAGTTTTTGGATTAGATTATAGCACTTCTCGTGCTAATTGTGGTTTTGGCTGTTGGTGTGGATGAAAATGTGGGGGTAAGAGATAGTGTTATGATAGGAATGGTGTTTCGAACCCGTATAATAACACCAAGCATTAACGTTTATAGTGTTAATAACTTGTGTATTAATGTCGTATAGGGTATTCGAGGTGTTACACCCAGTTGTGATTCTTGATCTTGCTGGGATAGTGTGTTTTTCATTGGCTTGGCAGGCCAACCAATTGGTTTTTCTATGCCTTACCTAGTGATATTTGTAACAATAGCATTACAAATGCTAATTGTATCGTTGTGTATCACTATACGGGGTTTCTAATGATATTTAGTGGTTCTTGGTTTCATATGCATGTTATTTCAGATATAATTGAACCGATTTATCTATATTTCGTTATTTACATAGAGAAGCGTCTCAAACTATGTAACTAAGGAAATATAGACTTATTGTTCAATGATGTACAATTTCTTGATTTGAATAAAAGGGCGTCCCAATCCATTCAAATTAAGACATTGTAAATCATCTTAAGATTCTGACTTAACATCCATACTAATCGACAAGTAATTCATGCGCGGATTTTTGGGGATACAGAAAGAGTATGTCATACGCATCTATAAAGATGGGAGTAAGACAATTAGGAAGGATTTGTATAATACTTGAAATAGCTAATGAGTATGTATCAATATACTAGAGTGTTTCTTGTAGCATAAATTATCTAGAAGTTCCAAAATCGTATGGCAGGTGGAAGGCACGGAGAGCGTAAAGGCTATAAAATGTTTTGTTTGTAAAAAACGGTTATAGTTCAGATCTAAATTAGATCTGTTTCGCTATAACCAAAGCTCTGATACCAATCTGTAACACCCCCAATTTTAAAATATTTGCAGCGGAATAAAGATTGGGTGTTACTTCATAGCTCGCAATTTTTCAGTAGAAAATGCTTATCAATTTAGTCATTTTAAAACATTTATCATTCGAATTTTATAAATATCAGAGTTTTCAAAATGAGGTCCCAGTGGTTTTAAACTTTGTTAAATAAGTTTTCGAATGATAGTTAAATTTATAGCCTTTGTAAGAATTCGTGCTCCTCAGTACCATCCTTGCTCATTATGGACCTGAGATAAACACATGCTAAAAGTGTCAATACAAAGGTTGGTGAGTTCATAGAGTTTATAAGTAGAGTAGTTGATTTCAAAGAATCAAAAGAGTTTGGAAGTCCATAGTAGTAAAAATAAATGATTTATTTTCAAAAACAAAGTGAGAGTAAATCCATAGTGTTTATAGTTGAAAGTAGTTGATTTATCAAAATCAAGGTTAACATGAAATAGTTTGTTGGTTTGCCCAAACTGGGTCAATACCAAAATAGTTTGTTTTTGCCAAGAAATAATGATTTTCTGCTATATAGTGACCACAAATTAGTAATTTGATAAAAATAATGAGCTACGTTGTTATACGCCCACAACACTACTACCTGATTTCCCTAAGCCTCATGACACTCATCCGATTAACAGATCTCATCATAAATGATGGATAATAGTAACAAGGGCCCTCGGGATAGGTTCTTGCCAGTAACCTATTAGATTTCAAATAAAGTGCGTTTGGTAGTTTTCTCCAACGCCCAAACGGGGATTGTCAATCCCTAATAGATCTATCCACAATTATTTACGTTCACCCTACGGGTGACTAAGGCTCATGATATGAGGGACTTTTGGAAATAGTAAACTTAGGAAATAGAAATCAGATATAGCATACAGTTGAAAAGTTACTTGTAAACATGTTTATAACAGTTATCTCTTCATGAGATATAAAATGTATAAAATGGTGGGCTATGATCCCACAGTAATTTGTAAATAGTTTAAAATACTTATGAAAGTAAAAGTAGTAGTTGAGCATGTATCTCCCCCAAAACATTTATAAAAACGGGGCTAAGAACTCACAGTAATTTGTAAAAGTTTAGAGTATTTAAGAAAGTAAAAGCAAGTAGTTGAGCATGTATCCCCCTCGCGAGGTTTATAAAATGTTTAAATAAGTAAAAGCGAGGCTATGAACTCAGAGTAATATGTAAAAGTTTAAAATACTTATGAAAGTAAAAGTAGTAGTTGAGCATGTATCTCCCCCAAAACATTTATAAAACATTTATAAAAATGGGGCTAAGAACTCACCTTAAGTGATACTAGGAATGATGAAAGTAAGTTTTAAGTGCGAGTGGGAGTATGAGAATGATTTTGGAAGCGTCCTTAGTACGGAACCTGATAAGTAAATTTATCTGAGAATCTAACCAAATACTATTTGGTAATTGAATAAGGATTAATGAATAACGATTAATTGTTATGATGAAAGGATGATGAAATGGTGTTGTGGCAGAGGTGACTTGTGTGGCAAATGCTTAGAGTTTAAGAACAAGGTTATATACTATATAACTTGCCCTTATGTACAAAGTATTGTTTAATATTTATATGTTTTGTCATGGGTAGTGATATATGTAATTTATCAAAATATTTGTGGGTGATAAATTATAGTAAATGTAGATTATTTCTAGTCAAGTGAGTCGATGATTTTTGTAGAAATAATCATTTCCGATATGTATTCTAGTTAATTGAAAATG
The DNA here is from genome assembly GCA_030686995.1 of Artemisia argyi. NCBI lineage: Eukaryota > Viridiplantae > Streptophyta > Magnoliopsida > Asterales > Asteraceae > Artemisia > Artemisia argyi. Next base: position 118,052,458 of record CM060684.1, read on the forward strand.
ACGCCAAGTTATATATTTCACGTTATATATTATATATATGTATATAGCTATTTTAGTCTTTTCAATGTAAGTTTTCGATATATGTTACTAAGATGACGCCGTAAAAATATCACTTTGTCAAAACGAAATTAAGTTTCTATGTAAACCTTTAAGTTATGCAAAAGTTTCTCTTTTAACCCTCATAATTAAATGATTACATATTCAGTCCAAAATAAATATATTTATAAGCTTATAAAAGTTTTAAGAAAATGAAAATGTTTCCAAATTGAGGGGTTAAGAGTGTAAGAATAAAAATTAGTTTTTAAAAATTATAAGGTTTTTAAGAAATGAGGCAAGTTAGTGGAATTGGAGGGGCTGAATATGTACAAATTGGCATGAGTTTAAAAAAACTATATTCATTTGTTATCACCCCAATTTAGTATATATGTAGTTCTCGTTTTCATGTATATACGCATATTATGTTTTACTTTCTTTTCCAAATGAGCTTGCATGTACTAGGATACTTTTCATTTTTATTCGTTTCCCATGCGTGAGTCCTTATCAACTCACGTTAACATAAAGGGTTTAGTTTTCTTCATTATTTGTTCACACAAGAGTGTAAGTTGCCACCTTTGTTCGAAAGTGATCAACGAGAGTAAAAGTGGAGATTACGTGGTATGCATGATATGTAAATGTGTATATATATGTCAACTGTCATAGTATATTAGCAACATTTTAGTTTGTTAAGTCATTTAACCACACAAGACTCTCATGGCACTCTAAGTTGTTCGAGTTCACATGTGACGTGTGTGAAATGAAGACGAGTTTAGAAGTTTTAGTATGTTATGAAGATTTAAAGGAACTTAACATTGAAAGTAGGCTTCGAAAAGTGTCTAGGAGACTTACTATACCAACTGGTGGTGAGGAACGAGTGGAAAAGAGGACGAGTGACAAGGCGAAAGCCATTGCTCCAAAGCTTTGAAACCCTCAAGCCCGTCACGTACAAAGGCAGGAAGGACCCTAGAACTTTGAAAGCTATCCTACGACTTGTTCTTTTTATCCCCTCATTCTCGACAGGAGCACAACCAAGAAAGTGGTGGTGAGGTATAAACGACGGGTCGAGCGAGGGATGGAGCCAGAACAACTCCATGGCTTCCTAGCTTATAACTATGTTACTTACTAGGACAAACGATGTTTTAGAATTCGAAAATCTAAACCGCGACCTGCTCCTTTGCTTTCTTTTCGTGGGACAGTAGTAAAGGAAGGAAATAGTTTGTGGTTGGGTTTTGTTTTTGATTCGTGATGGCAGCAGGGGGTGGTTTGCTTGCTGTCGTGGGTCAAGGAAGAAGAGAAAGGAGAGTTTGTGCTTTGCTTTTCGAATTATTATGGTAGCAGAGGGTGGTTTGCATGGATGTCGAGTATATATATATATATATATATATATATATATATATTCTAGTAATTGTACAAGTTGGTGAAGTGTGAACCAAACATAAGCATGGAAGGTGATTCTGTTTTATTTTGCGTGTAGCTTAGGAGAAACACAAGTCAATTGTGTCATACATAGAGTAGAAAGAATAGAGTATAGTGCATAATTTAAGTGATGGGATGGAGGAGTGTTGTAGAATGAAGAAAAGTCAAGGTAGGATGTGGAGTGTTGGTGATGCTTCGAATGGCAGGAAGAAAGAAAAAATGGGTGTGTCAAATGAAAGAAATAAGAGAAGGAGAATGACGTAATTATAGCATAAAATTTTAGTACGTAAAGATGCAAGTTTTTCAAAGAGATAAGAAGTACTATGCATTGTCAGTAAATAATCGAAGGTTGCTTGTTTCATATCCATTCCATGACTTTAAGAAGCATGTGTAATATTAAAATAAAGGTACATGTCTTTGTGATATATGTATATGTCGACTTGTATATTTTGAGGCAGGGAAAAGTTAATTTGCTTGGTATTTAATTTAGTTCTTTAGTTAAATGTGTTATGTTATATGTTTTGGGTACTGAGTTAGCGAGAAATCAATTTTAATGAAACAAAATGTAATATATTAAAGTCATAAAAATTATAAAATTACATTACTCGCAAGTATCGGGTGAATAAATAATTGTTGTATTTTATATATTTGGATTGTACGTATGAGTTTTCTTTTTAAAATGCAACTAGTACTAGCCTAGGGATTTTATAATAATCTTGTGAGAGCTTGAAGTGAGGAGCTTGTCCTTGTATTTTAAAAGTCTATGTCGACATGCTTTTAGTTTAAAAGAAAACGTGTGCTAGAATATTATATATAGGATTGTACATGTAGTTTCATTTAAAAATGTATCTAGTACTTGCATAGAAATATATATTAAGCATTGTGAGTGCATGGATTAGGGAGGTACCTTTTTGTTTTTAAATCAACATGTCGACAACCATTTATTTACCATGCATGGGTTAGAAATCGTGTAGCATTTGGTTAAAAGTGAACAAACGTGATTTTTAAACTTGAAATTGTGTTAGAAATATTATTAGGACTTCATAGAAACAAACGGGAATTAAAATGGTTTAGTTTTGGAATATTTGATAATTGTATGGGTTGTTTTTGGATCAAATACTTTGTCCCGTAAAAATATAGTAAGGCTCGACATGGGAAGCTGAAAATTGACGTACTTGGAGGTGGCTAGGTGAGAAATGAGGTAAGGTAAAAATACGTATGTGTCATGTGTAAGATTTAGGAGTACGACGTGCGTTTCTTACTTGGTTAATCGCATTTTACAAAATAATTATAAGAGGTTTGGGCTCAATTTCGTGTGGGCTGTGAATAGTAACAGGCCGAAAATAATATTGGGCTTAGGATATAATTAGGGGTCCATTTGAAGATAATTAGGATTAATGAAACGTTTACGTGAGTCCGAGAGTGAATAGTGATTTGTGAATAGTGTTTCGTGAATAGTAAAATTTTGGAAAAACATCTCAATATTACTAACCGACTCTAAAAATGATGAATAGTAAATGATGAATAGTGTTTGGTGAATAGTAATTTGAAAAATATTATGAAAATACAGGTTTGTAACGACCAATATAATAAAGAAAATTTTAAATTTTCCTGTAAAAATAGTGATTAGAAGTAATGACGGAGATTAATTTATAATTAAACATTTTTAATTATGGGGAAAATCATGGGATGTGATAGTACCTACCCGTTAAACTGAATCCCGTCCCGGGATTCCGGTCTAAGATTGTTGTTATCAGGAGGTTTGAATGAAAAAAAAAAATTTAGGGAGAGTATGTGAAAATTTTGGATTTTTTAAGGAAAACTTTGTTAAGTAACTTTTTAAGAGACAACACAGGATTTGTTTCAAGTTTCTGTAGCCGATAAGAAATGATTTTTTTTTTTTTTTTTTGAATATCTTACCGTTTGAATACCAAGGGTCATGTCTACCAAACAATCAAGAAAACAAAACACATTTCTTCGGGTCGAACAACCAGTGTTGCCAATCAATAGCTTTCTTTCTCGACCGACGAACTATCCAATCAAAGCTTTTGAGCTGAATTTCTTGAACAATTTTATTAACGCTAGAAATCTTCCCTTTAAACACTCGATTATTTCTCTCTTTCCAAATAAAGTACTCGGTAGACCAAACGACCACCTGCCATAATAACCTTGAATGATTGGGAATAACCACATTTCCACAAGACACAAACAAATCTCTATTGGAAAAGGCGTTAACCTTCCCAATACTCCACCAAGTATAAATTTTCTCCCATACTCCCATTGCCATAGAACAGAAAACCAAACTGTGATCGCACGACTCCACTATATCATTACAAGACGGACAAAGTAAGGTATCTAAATCGACACCCCTTTTGTCAAGCTCCACACGAACCGGCAATCTACCTTTCAAAGCTCTCCATACAAAGATGTTTACCTTTTTCGGCACAAGGTTGGTCCAAATCGTCTCTTGGCTATCACTACCCACACACAAAGTTCTTTCCTCCACCATCTTCGTTAGCACCTGAACCGTGAACTTACCACTCTCATGAAGATTCCACCTCCAAAGATCCCTACAAATATCAGAGATCGCAACATTTTGTAAAACTCCTAAAAGATCCTCTACATTCCCACATGCTCTCCCTCTAAGATCCCTAACCCAATCCCATTCCCATTTCCAAACTCCATTTAACCATCTCCCTTTTTCTGACACCCTACCATCTTTACACCTATCTAGATGAAATAAGCGTGTAAATTTGTCGCAAAGCCTATAATTATCAACCCATCTATCTTCCCAAAAAGAAGTATCCACCCCATTCCCTATCTTACACAAAAAAGACGATGTGAATCCAATGCCAACCTCATCTAAGTCCCTCCCTACCTTAATAATGTCGCCCCAAACACCTCTATTCCACATACCCATCCCCCCACTACTACCCTCTACTAAACCACCATTTGCACCGTAAATGCTTTTAATGACCCTAACCGATAAGGAACCCCCCCCCCCCCTTTTCAAAACCTCCACCACCACTTGCCCAATAAAGTCCAAATTTTTGCCCTCAAAGACCCGATATTTAAACCCCCCTCTCCGAAAGAAGTAATTAAAGAATCCCATTTCACCCATGCTACTTTTTTACCCTCACCCACCCCACCCCAAAAGAAATCCTTACGAATACACTCAAGTTTTTTTTAACACACACACGGGCACACGAAACATCGAAAAGTAATATAATGGTAAGCTACCGAGAACCGTTTTCACCAATGTTAACTGTCCCCCAAAAGACATCGTTTTAGCCCTCCAATCCGAAAGACGTTTCTTAAATTTTTCCACCACTGGCCTCCATGCACTACTACGACTCATACACTCGCCAATAGGTAAACCCAAATATGTGAATGGAAATTCGCCTACACTACATCTCATCCATCTCGACATTTCTTCGACTTCATTTGAGTCCACCCCAACACCGTATAACTTGCTCTTGTTGAAATTCACCCTTAACCCCGACACCTCTTCAAAACATTTCAGTATGCACAATAACACCCTAGCATTCTCTTTATCCCACTCCCTGAAGAAAATCGTGTCATCCGCATATTGTAAATGTGACACAACTACTCTATTACTCCCCACCACCACCCCTTTAAAAATACCCTTAGAAACCGCCTCACTAACAATAGCGTTTAGGCCTTCCGCAGCTAAAATGAATAAAAAAGGAGAAAGTGGATCTCCTTGTCTAACACCCCGTTCAAAACCAAACTCCTCCGTTGGGGACCCGTTATTTTTCATTTTTTCCTTTTCATTAGGTTACATTACAGTTATTTTTCATTGATTATTTTTAAACTGGGTTATATTTATATTGAGCTCCGAAAAAACAAAAAAAGTTATTATTTACAGAATTCGGATTTTTAATAATATTTTTTTGTTTAATTAGTTTTCAATATTCCATGTTTATTTGTCAAATGCATCGCAAATTGGCATGTTAATCGGCTATATTATAGGTCGTTGCATTATGACCCCGTATTAAATGTGGTGAACCCGGAAAACCTGATCCGAACCAACCAAACTAAACAAAACTCGACCCGATAACCGAATTTATCACTCTCTTTTTCTACTAAAAGTTGCGCATATACATTCGTTCAACTTTAACCTAAAATCACTGAATTCGTTCAAAGAAAAAAATTCATCCCTGATTCAACTTCAACCTAATGGACGACGAATCACAAATTGAAGTCCCTAGAGGAGACATTGATCGGTAATTACCCTACTTCTAATTTTGCACTTTAAGTTCAGTTTATTTGTTTATTTAATATTTAATAATTCTTTGATTTATTTACTCTGGTAGTGATGGACATCATTTATTCATGGTTGCCTCTCCTGATGGGACATGTTATTTGGTTAATAAACAATCAGGCATCATTTACTGGTCTGTTCAAACCAATCGTTTATTACGCGTAGCTTTTCGAGGAGATGATGTCAATGACTATTTAGACCTTCAAGATGATTACAAGATTCGTATGTACCACTTCCAGCCCCACCGCGAAAGACCTCAGGTCCATCTTCCTTTAACTATATACATGTTCATTAGCTGTATTGGTTTTTATGCGTGTTTTTCTAATGATTATGTATAATTTCTACGAGACTGTGAATTAGTGGGGTGTTTGGATCAGCTTATTTAGCTGGCTTATGGGCTTATTTGACTTTGGAAAAAGCCGATAAGCTCACTTATTGAAGCTTATGACCTTATCAACTTCACATTATTGGCTTAAGCCAATAATCTATACTTAATAAGCTCTAAAAAGTGAGCTTATCAGCTTTTCCAAAATCAAATAAGCCCATAAGCCAGCTACATAAGCTAATCCAAACGCCCTATAGGGATGTTTATTGTTGTTTACGGTTTATTGCTAAGCTAAAGGGGAGGGTGTCTAAAAGAGTCTTTTAAGGTAGATAGGATGCTTTCATTTAAGTGGCCGGGTGGGTTTACGGTAGGCTACATTTAGGGGGTGTTTGAATTAGCTTATTTAGCCGGCTTATGGGCTTTCTTGATTTTGAAAAAGTCCATAAGCTCATTTTCTGGAGCTTATGACGTTATCAACTTCAGCTTATTGGTGTAAGCCAATAAGTTCAAGTTTATTAGTTCTGAAGTAAATGAGCTTATCAGCTTTTTCAAAATCAAATAAGCCCATAAGCAAGCTAAATAAGCTAATCCAAACACCCCCTTAATGCTGATGTATAATTTCTGCCCGGGTATAGCCTTTTAAAGACTTCAGGGGTGTTTGCTTCGGCTTATATAGACAGCTTATGGCTTATTTGGTTTCGGGCTTATGTTTCATAAGCTCACTTTTTGTGGCTTATTTTAAAACTTTCCGACTTATATAAGTTTATTGTGACATAATAAACTTATATAATCCCATAATTCTCAAAATAAGCCGCAAAAAGTGAGCTTGTGGAACATATGCCCAAAACCAAGTAAGCCATAAGCCAACTATATAAGCCGAAGCAAACACCCCCTTCTTTAGCGACGTATTTAATGATAGCGACACCTCTAAATGACAGGTCGCTGTAAACGAGTCGCAGATTTTTGCGACTTGTGAAATTTGACGCTACAAATATATCGCAGATTGTAATGAAGACTACAATGATGAATGTTTTCACTTCACTACATTGTTGTCCCACTTTCTTTAGATCGAAATAATAAGTTGCAAAGTAAAATGAATAAGTAAATCTAAATTGTCATTAACCATTAAACGATACTAATACATATGTTTATATAGAGTATGAATCGGTATGTGATGAACCGATGTATCTCTTCAAGTTTTCCAACCGATATAACTAACTATTCGGTTATAAAGTTTCTATCTATCAAGTTTGGTCCTTTAACTTCTAACTAATAATAATAAGCATAAGATAAAAGATTAATCGGGTCACATTCTCCTCCTTAATCTTGATCGTTGCTTCTTGTTAAATCTTGAACTCCGAGCATTTGTCGCATTGTCATGAACTTCAATCTTGGTAGAGCCTTTGTTAGTATATCTGATCTTTGTAGTTCTTCGCTGACATGTTCTATATTGATGTGTCCATTCTCTACGCATTCTCGAATGAAATGATATCGAATGTCGATGTGTTTACTTCTTCCATGAAAAACTGGGTTCTTGACTAGTGCAATTGCTGAAACGTTATCTACCTTCAACGTAATCTTCTTTTCTTCATTTCCAGTTAATTCACTAAGTAATCTTTTTAACCATAAGGCTTGACATGCTGCTGCAGTAGCCGCCATAAATTCTGATTCACATGATGATAGCGCCACTGTCGGTTGTTTCTGAGTACTCCAAGTAATGGGTGACTCTCCAAAATAAAATACTATGCCAGTAGTTCCTTTTCCTTGATCAGTGTTGATTCCATAACTACTGTCGCTGTAACCTGTAATCTTGCATCCGCCTTCTTTCTTGTAAATTATGCCATGCTCTTTTGTTCCTTTGATATATCGGATTACTTGCTTTACTGCCTTCAGGTGATGTTCCTTTGGGTCTTGCATCCATCTACTGAGTAGTCCGACTGAATAACTAAGATCTGGTCTTGTATGTAGTAAGTACCTGAGACTTCCAATTAAGCTTCTGTAATAAGTTGCGTCAACTGAGTTACCATCTTCCGCCTTGACCAACTTAGTACCGGGGTCCATTGGTATCTTCGTATCATTACTATCATTCATATTCGTTTCCTTCAAGATCTTATTAATATAACCTGTTTGCTTGATTGTAATCTCTCCTCCTGTCTGTGTAACTTCTATCCCAAGGTAATAAGCTAACAATCCTAAGTCGCTCATTTCAAACTTTTCTTCCGTCTGGGATTTGAATAATTCTACTTCCTTCTTTGGAGTCCCCGTTATTATCAAATCATCTACATAAACTCTGACTATAATTGTAGAATTCTTGTTCCTCTTTGTATATACTGCTTGTTCGAGATTACACTTCTTGAATTCTAATGACTTTAATGTTTGATCAAGCTTCACATTCCAAGCTCTCGGTGCTTGTCTTAAGCCATATAAAGCTTTAATAAGCTTGTACACTTTTCCTGAATTTCCTGGTTGTACAAATCCTTCAGGTTGTGTAACATAGACTTCTTCCTTTAAATCTCCATGTAAAAATGCTGATTTTACATCCAAGTGATGAACTTGCCAACCATGATATGCTGCTAACGCTAATATTAACCGTACTGTTTCTATCCTAGCAGCAACTGGGGCAAATACTTCATCAAAGTCTATTCCTTGTTCTTGTACATATCCTTTTGCTACTAAACGTGCCTTGTATCTTATGATCTTTCCTTGTGCATCCCTCTTGGTTTTAAAAACCCATTTAAGTCCAATTGCCTTTTGATTTTCTGGCAATGTAGTAAGAATCCATGTCTTATTCTTATTTATTGAATCTATTTCAATTTCCATAGCCTCAATCCATTTCTTATCTACTGATGCTTCCTTATAGTTACGAGGTTCTTCTTCTGTGAAAAATAAACTTGGTGTTTCTACTACACTTGCAGTTTCGTAAATTTCTGCTAAACCTTTCAATCCTCGTACTGGTGTATGATCATATCTTTCGTCTGATGTTTCTAATGAACTAATAGTAGCCTCTTCTTCTGCTGAGTTAGGGTCATAATGGAATGTTGGTGGTGTAATTGGTGAGTTTGGTTCTGATGTTGGATCTGGTAACGGATCCGGTGTTGGATACATATCATCATCATTTTCTATGTTGACAGGTATAGGATTTGTATTGTCAACTTCATCTATCACAAAACTAGTCCAAAATGTGTCTTGTGTACTTGTATCCTCTTCATTCTTCTCCCAATTCCACGGCTTTGTTTCCATAAACTTTACATCCCTACTAACATGTTTCTTTTTCCTTATCGGATCATATAACCTACATGCTTTTGATCCTTCCTCTACTCCTAAATAAATCATTGGTAAGCTTCTATCATCCAGCTTCTTTAAATGAGGTATTGTTATTTTTGCATAAGTTGTGCATCCAAATATCCTTAGGTTCTCTAAATTTGGTTTTCTATTGTAGAGTGCCTCATATGGAGTTTTATCTATCAGGTCTCTTGTAGGTACCCTATTTAGTATGTAAATAGCATGTTTCACTGCTTCCGCCCAAAAAGTTAAGGGTAACTTCATGGCTTTCATCATACTTCTCGTAGTTGATAACACTGTTCTATTCCTTCTCTCCACTACTCCATTCTGTTGTGGTGAATATGGTGCTGTCAACTGTCTTGCTATTCCATTATCTTTACAATACTTGGTGAATTCATTTGATGTAAATTCGCCTCCTCTATCTGTTCTTAGCATCCTCACTTTCATTCTTAATTCCATTTCTATTTTCTGCTTAAATTCCTTGAATATACTAAATGTTTGATCCTTTGATTGTAGAAAGTAAGCCCACATAAATCGTTTACAATCGTCTACTAACAAGAATATTAATTTCTTGCCTGAGTGTGTTGCTGGACTAATAGGACCACAGAGATCTCCATATATTAAGTCCAACGGGTTCTTTGATCTGAATTTAGTTTGGTTTGGAAATGGTGTTCTACTGTGTTTTCCTAATAAACATGCATCACAAATCTGTCCTGCATGATTTATTCTAGGTATTCCTTCTTCTAGACCTTTTCTAGTCATCTTGTTGATATCTTCAAAGTTTAGATGACCTAATCTAGCATGCCATAACCATGCTTGGTTATCTATATTTGCTAAGAGACATATTGGTGTGTCTATTCGTAATCTAATACTGTAAAGTCTGTTCTTTGATCTTTCAACTTTCATCAACAACTTCCTGCTCTTATCATACAAAGTCAATCTATTTCCCTCCATTATAACTTTACAACCTATTTCTGTAAGTTGTCCTAGACTTAGTATGTTGCTCTTAAGGTTTGGTATGTAATATACATCCGATACGACCTTTTGTTCTTGGTTTTTGCAACCTAACAATATAGAGCCTTTTCCCTTTATCTGTACATATGATCCATCTCCAAAACTTACTCGTCCTGTTAAGTTTTCATCCATATCTCTAAAATGACTCTTGGTTCCCGTCATATGATTACTTGCACCGTTATCTAAATACCATATGCTTTCGTCCTTTGAAGCATATTTTCCTGGTTGAATTTGGCCCTCATTCAACAATACTTCCTCGTGTTTGGTTTCGTGCATAGTCATTAATAGTGATGGTTCTTCATCTTCTAAGATAAGGTTTGATTGTTCTTGATCTGCAATTTTACTCTACACTTTCTCATAAAGTGTCCAAGTTTGTTACATCTGTAACATCTTAACTTACTCACATCCTTTCTATTTGTATTCTTATTAGGGTTTTCCTTATAATTGGAGTTTCCTTCTTGTGAGTTATTTCTGTGTTTGTTATTTCGCCAGTTTCTTCGTGAATAGTTTGATCTACCTCCACGCTTATTAAAATGCTTTCCTCTACCTGAGTGTTCATCGTGTGTGAATAATAAATTATCCTGGCTTTCAACTTGATCTCCCTTCCGGAGTTTTATCCTTTCCTCAAATGCTTTGAGTTTTCCTGTGATCTCATCTAGGGTAATGTTGTCTAGATCACTAGTTTGTTCTATGGATGCTACTATCTGAATGAATCTATCTGGTGTGGAATCTAATAGTTTTCTAACTATGAGTGATTCATCTATTGTTTTCCCTAGTTCTGTTGCCTTCGTGACATAACCATTTAACTTATCTGCAAATGCATCCACCGTCTCATCATCCTTCATCTGAAGGGCATTAAATCCTATCATTAAAGATTGTAGTCGTGCTTGTTGCACTTTCTCTTCGCCAACGTGTCTCCTTCTTAACGAATCCCATAATTCCCTTGCCGTTTTACAACTTGCCACTTGTAAAATTACATCCTCGGTCAACGCTTGATATAACAAGGCTGTTGTTGCCTTGTCTTTCTTAACATCTAATTCTGTGTTCTCCGTAGGTTCTATTGTCTCCCACAAACCATGTGCTTCTAATATAACCTTTATTTGTATAGCCCATACCGTGTAATTTGTGTTTTTCAACTTAGGACATTGGTATTGTGCTATAGGTGTTAAGGGTTTTAATGTAGTTGTTGCGTTTGTATCATCGCCCATCTTGAAAGTATTAATGATCTTCACTTTCTATTATTCGCGGGAATTTTTCTAATATGGTATCTCCTCTAATATGGGAATATATATAGTTTTCGGGAATTCCTAGTAATTACGGGATCAATAGTAGTTCTCGGGATTCCTAATAGTATAAACTAACAAAATCTATACTATTCTAATGAATTGAAATCCAGAAAATTAGAACTTGTGACCTCGTTATCGGATTGAATATGAGATGTATCCCTTTGTCTCGTTAGTAAAATTCGTTCACCAACGTTTGTAATTCCCTTCACTCCTTTTGTTTATTTCTGCCTCGTTATTTGCTTTCCAAATCGACTTCAAATCTTTTTCCAAGCAAACCTCTCGGATTCTTTTGTTTATTTCTGCCTCTTTATACCACTTTTGCACAAATCTTTGCTTCTGATTCGAACCAGTAAACAAACACTAAATTTCTTTTGTTCTCCTTCTTGTCGAATTGTTGTTACTGTTGTTTTTTTTTTAAAACGAGTCTAAACAAAAAATCAATAGCCTTCTAGTCTTGTTCGAATTCTGTTGAACCAAAACCAGTCTCGAATTTTATTGTTGTCGAATGTTGTTTCAGAAATTCGACACAAACAAAAATAATACCACACTACACGTTGTTATCTTCTTCTTGTGTGTTCAACTTGATCTCGTTTCTTGAAATTTCTTAGTTTCTTACACACATCTATTTGTTACCACGCCTTGGTAAATCTGAATCAAATCTGTCTCTTCGTTTGATCCTTGCTGCAACGAAACAACCAAACTATGGTTATACAGTTTCTTGCGCATGTCGTTGTTGTTGTTCTTTTGTGTTAATATCGACACAAATTCCACACTCTTTTCTCCAAATAATCAATAATACTACGTATACGCTTTTTCTTTCAACCAACAACGCCCTTTGCTTTGTGTTTCTTTGCCTCGAACTAGTTCCTTTTTCTTACACAAAGTCTCCTCTATCTTCCTCGACACCAATACGCTTGGTGCTATGCGTTTGCAACCTCTACGTAAAACAGATCGTGCACTATCTTTTCTACGCGTTTCCTTATTCAAAAACGTGTTTCCTTCGAAGATTTAAAAAGAAACAAGTTATCTCTTTTTCGCTCAAAGAGGAGTAACGAATTGTTCTTCCTCTTTTCTTGCGTCTTTCTTTGGCTTCTCACTGATTTGTGATGATTTCGTTATTTGCAGAAATCGTTGTGTATTTGATGTATAATCCTTGCTCTTGATGCCAATTGTTGTCCCACTTTCTTTAGATCGAAATAATAAGTTGCAAAGTAAAATGAATAAGTAAATCTAAATTGTCATTAACCATTAAACGATACTAATACATATGTTTATATAGAGTATGAATCGGTATGTGATGAACCGATGTATCTCTTCAAGTTTTCCAACCGATATAACTAACTATTCGGTTATAAAGTTTCTATCTATCAAGTTTGGTCCTTTAACTTCTAACTAATAATAATAAGCATAAGATAAAAGATTAATCGGGTCACATACATATCTGAAATGACAACTGTATGCATAAATATGAATCATATGTTGACTTAGAAGGAATAATAAATAGGTTTAGTAACTAGTAAAAATTGACGAATTTAAAAATCACCGCATACGTTGGGGTTTTTTATTTAACTCCAAGCTCATTCAAAGGTGGATGGTCAAATGGGTCAAACATGTTTAAATTCGCCCAATGTCTAATTTTCATGAATACCAACTCCAAGGAGGTGGTCAAATGGGTCAAACATGTTTAATTCACTCAATGTCTAATATTCATGAATACTAATCTAAATCGTTTAACTTATAATCATTTTTAGGCCAAGGTTCAGGATGATAGTGTAATACGTTGTCTCTGGTGATCATAATTAGTGAATTAACTATTAGAGAAAATGTAAGATACTGAACAAAATTGTTCACTAGTCAGCCACACTGACCTGACCTGACTTGGCCAATTTGACTAGACTTACCGGAGAACATGCAATTTAAAAATGAGCCACATGAATAATATGATGACTATTTAATAAGATGTTACCTTAAGACGACACCGAATCCAGTTGGTAAAATCTTCTTCGTCTATATAGCAAATATACATTTGTGTTTAGATGGAAAACCTTTGAGCTATGTTTTCAGTGATCTTGTATCTCTCCCCTCTCATACATCATTGATTAGCAAATGTGAATAGGTTTGAATGTGCATCAAGAGGACTGCAGCAACAACTCCTTTAGAGTGAGTAACATCACCTAATGTATAGCTGTAAGAGATTGTAGTAGTGCTCATAACATAGGAACATATAGACATCTTGTTATCTACCATCTTAAAAAGTCATATAATCGTTTGCCCCTTTTAGAGTGCCGACCTTCCTGTGTCCTTTAAATCTGTAGGCAGAGCATGAGGAGGAGATTAAGCCTCATTCCATAAAAGAATTTACTCCTATAAAACTAGAGAGTGATGACCTTGATACGTGATAAGCAAATATCTTCATAATATTAAACAGATAGGCTACATGACCTTCCTTGTTTTGCCATCATTTTTTCTCCTATTTTAGTTTCTTAGGATCCTAATTTTAGACCACACTTTAATGGTAACAAGACTTAACAATATATATTGAAGGTTTAATTAGCAGTCTCTCTCTATATATAGACTGAACTAACAAATATGGCAATTGATGAAATCTTTCTTATATTGACCTCATATATGCTATTACTTCTACTACTGTTGCTCGACTAAGTGGACTGATACATTTCCCATACATTAATATTTTGATAACTATAAGTGGACTGCAGCAACGTTTCGAGAAACTGATCCTCTAGCAGGGTAGCAGAATATCTAAATAGAAATTTTAGAAATATTTGAGCAAAATTCTGTAAATGTTATACTACTAAAGTAACATGTTTGCTTTGGATCGATGTAAAAAATCAATATTTAGGATGTACTAACATGTGAATATAAAGGTAATATGTGCTAAAACTGAAAGTCTGCAAGCTATACAGTATGAACTCTCTGCTCTTGATAGTTTAATGTAGTCTGCACAACTATAAAGTGGGGTTTAGATCTCACACATAAGTACTAACAAGATCTACTCAATTATGTCTTTAGATATACCTATTTGGACTTTATAAACTCATTTTACGAGTTTGAATTTTGATTCCAATTCAAAAATGTAACCATCCTGAACAAGTTGTTTCCAGCAGATAATTGTGTAATGGGTTAAAGTTATTGTTATGAGAGAAAAAGGCTCTAAAATTTGCGTGAAAATTAATCGTTAGACTAGAACAAAAGAGTACATGTTTCTATGCTCTACAAAGTCATAGACAATATCATTGTCTCCCTCTTTGGATACCATTCCACTTTTGAGACAACATCGTGATTATCAGTAGTCAGCAATTCTATATGCCTAAAACTAATCTACAATGACCCCCAAGTACAATACAATTCACATTAAACACCATTAAAGCAATAGCATACAACATAATCAACAGAAACATGATGCTTGAACCGATTAAAAGCAAAAGGAATTAACCAAAAATCACAAATAGGAAGGCAACTTTTGAACAATTTGATTACTTGCATTGATCAACTCAGTTTGACTTATTATTATACATCACTGTCTCTATGCGCGTTATTGATTATTTTTATTTCTGCAGCTTATTCCTTATGACACCGAAGAACTACTTAGAAGTCATTTTGATCATCATTATGGAGAAGAAGGTACGGAGGTTTCTATAAAGGAAACATACTATTTTATAGAATATGGAAGCGGGGTTGTCAATGGTCCCGTTGACTGTGAGAGAGGGGTTGTCGAGAGCAAAGCTAGTTGGAACTTCTTCAAACTTAAACGAGAAGATTATTATCTACGCAGGTCCTCGCCCATGTGGTCCTTAAGATTCTCGAGTATCCAAGCTTGGTTTCCCAGTTCCTTTCCTGAAGAGTGTGTTCGTGTTCCATGCGTGGTGTATCATGCCCTTGATACTCGAAGCTTTATCAAAGTTTGCAAGGAGTACAACCTGCATCCACTTCCAAGTGATTTAACTCTGAGCATTAACAAAATGGGCGAAATGATTACCACTAACAAAAGAATTGAACTGCCTTTGAGAGATGATCTAGTTGTTAAGGAGAATACAACAACAACAACAACATGCCCAATCCCGCAAGAGCGAGGTATGGGGGAGGTAGAAGTGTAGACAGATCCTACCCCTACCCCAGGCAAAGCCTAGGAGTAGAGAGACTGCTTCCAGGGAGACCTCCGGCACGTGCACATGTGTGAGTGATAAAGAAACCCAAAGTGCAAGGAGCAAAAGAGCAACAAGACAAACAAAGCACAGAGAACCAAACAAATAACAAGGAGCAAAGCAAGTAAAGCAAGCAAACAAAGCATAGAGGAACGCAAGAGAAACAAGGAACGAAAAGGCAAAACAAACACAAGCAAGAACGCAAAGGCAAAACAAACACAAGCAAGCAGGCAGCAGGCAAGAAGACAACACAAAGAACAAGCAAAGCAAAGCAAGGGGCAAAAGCAAAGGCAAAGCAAAGGGCAAAAACTAAGGCAAGGGGGCTAAAGCAAAGGCCAAGGGGGAAAAAGCTAAGGCAAAGGGAAAAGAGACACCACTAGCCTACTAAAAACCTAAAAGGGGACAAGCAAAGAGACCAAAACGCCTAAAGTGCAAAAGGGCCTACCAGACCTAAAACGCAAAAGGGCAAGGCAAAGACAACCTACCACACGACCTAAACTACCCGCAAGTTCTAATCCTAGCTCTCCACTCGTTCCTATCTGAGATCATGTCCTCGGACAAGAGAAGCTCCTTTATGTCTAGCCTAAGTCTATCCTCCCACCTGAGCTTAGGTCTTCCCCTCCTTCTCAAACCGTCGACCCTCAGCTCTTCAACTCTCCTTACTGGCGCCGTCTGTGGCCTTCTCCTGACATGACCGAACCACCTCAACCTTCCTTCTCGCATCTTTGAGATTATAGTTTCAACTTCAAGTTCTACTCTGAAAACTCCGTTCGGTATCATGTCCAGCATAGTCTTCCCACAAATCCACCTTAGCATTCTCAGTTCTGCCACTTCCACTTTGTTAGCTTGGGCTTTCGTGATAGGCCAACACTCTGACCCGTACAAGATAGCTGGTCTGATCGCCACCTTATAAAATTTTCCCTTAAGCTTAAGGGGGACTTTCTTATCACAGAGCACACCTGACGACGCCCTCCATTTCGCCCATCCAGCTCTAATACGATGGGTTACGTCATCGTCAATCCTTCCTGATTTGTGTATCACCGCACCAAGATATCTAAAAAACTCCTTAGGTTGAAGAACCTGGTTGCCGATACGAACTTCCTCCTCGTTGTGGCCGATCTCGTTGCTACCGAAATCACATCTCATGTATTCAGTCTTCTCTCTGCTTACCCGAAGACCACTGTCTTCCAATGCCTCTCGCCAGTGCTCCAGTCTGTAGTTTAGCCCTTCGGCCGATTCTGCTACCAACACAATATCGTCAGCGAAAATCATGCTCCAAGGAATGCCCTCTTGTATCCCTCTAGTAATCTCATTAAGGAGAATGATGGGACATTTATTTTTAAGGGAAAGTATGACGGTGTCAATGCTGTTATTAAGAAGGTTAGAAGGAGGCTTGATGTAGAGAAGACTATTCACAAGCTTCGGTTGTCTCCCTACCATCCTAACGTTTGCGCGTTTCTTGGTTGGGAGAATGATGGTGAATTTGACTACTTTGCGTTTGAAGAATGTGGTCAGAGCTTGGAGGAATCTATGCATACTATTGAAACGCACTTTGAGCTGACATCATGAAGTAGGAATTTTACTTATGCGTCTCTAATGTTAAAGATGGAAATACTTTGGTAATGGACGTCAATATTTGAGTTGCTAGAGAAATCATCTAATGTAATTTTGATTCATCCGACTTATGGCAGTCGTTATAATTAATTACGTATTATTTTTGGTATTAAATATTAATAATTCGAGAGTCAAAGTTATTTTGCAAACTCTTGTTTTGACAAGATTTAAGAAAAATAAAATGGAGAGACCAAAAATGTAAATTTATTCAAAACTCATCATAATCACTCCCTCATTATATGTAGAAGTGGCAAATATTGCCCAAATTGCAATTAAAGCGTTTTTATTTTATTTTATTTTATTTTGGTATTTTGTACGTTTTTATATGCTTTTGTACATTTTGAATGTTTTTTACATTTTCGTCCGTTTTCATACCTTATCGTAAGCTTTCATACGTTTCGTTCGTTTTCATATGTTTCGGATGTTTTGATACGTTTTATACCTTTTGGTTGTGTTTTACTTTTACAAACTAGATAATGGAAGTGAAAACTGAAATTTCTTAGTGTAGACATGTTATTGCCTCTAGAGTAAGAATGTGGTTTTTTGGGTAAAGACTTTTAACCCGGTAAAATAAGAGTAAGAATGTGGTTAAACTTGACTGTCCAAGTCCTAACAACGTAATAAGAAAAATCGATGTAGTCTTCTTTATTATACCAAGTTTGTTTGGTGTTGCGTATCAAGTTGATTACGTTTTGGCTATTTGGGATTTCTTATGAAACTTCATATAGGGGCTATATATGAGATTGCTTATTTGAATAACTACTTTTAATGGATGTTTGAGGTTGCTTTTTAAACTGCTTAAAATGGCTTTTTGTTTTACAATATAGTTTTCCCAAACACCCTCTTATCCATTGTTGTTTTCTTTAATTCCTACAAATATGTTTCGGTTTTGTCACAAAGTAGATACGCCAATGGAAGAAATGCGCAACATCTATCAGAGAAGAGAGTAGTTAGAATGCAAATAGTTACATGATTACCTTTGAGTAGTTACAATTCAAATAGTTATATAATTACCTTTGTGTTGGCAGGAATCATTCTATCATAACTTCACTTTAAAGGAACTGTTTGTTGAAAGCCGCTTCTTCTTTTTCTTCTCTTCTTTGTTATTTGTTTGCACGAAGATAGACTTGTATTTGGTGACATAGTTGGATACTTCTTGACGATTTCTTCCTTTTTTATGACGTTTGTCATTTTTTTATGTCATGGCTTTGCTTTGCCTTTAAGAGAGAGCGATAATTTGGTGGTCAACATTTGTTGTTGACAACAACAATCCCCAGTGATGAAAGAAAAAGAGTATTGACAAGAAAAGGAATTTAGTTAATTGTTTTCAACATGACGGCTAGGGTTTATAATTAGATAAAACTAAAATGCTAAATGTATGAAAAACAATAAAACGGAAGATATAAATAAATCGGAATCCCTCCGAATCACGGTGTGTAGCCTATGACCGGAGAATAACAAAATTTTGTTGTCAGATTTTACCTAAAGCTCAAATAACATGTTAAATAATAAAAGAGTATTATTTCTATTTATAATAGACATGTAGCTTTGACAATAAATATAAACCGTTAACCTACTAAGGCCTAAGCCCACAACCTATCTAATATCCGGTGGGTCACGCCGTCACGGTGTTCATTCTTATCCTTCTATATAGCTCGCTAGAGTGTAGTTCATTTTCATTTTACTTTTACTTTCATTTGTTTATAACTTGTACGACTCGTGCACCTTTCTAGATGGTTTCAACACTGAAAAGGTGTTAACAGCTAATGAGATGTTGAAGCATGGAAAAACAGTTGATATATTAGAATATGACTTCAAGAGTTACAAGATTTGTGTCCCTCAACAATAAGCTCTTATGTCAATCCAGTAAATGGTTTTCATGTGTGTTTCAATGTGTATGTAATGATGAGTATACTTCGACAACTTATTAAAACGGGTTCTATACTTCTAGAACCGTCTTATGACTTTTCTTATCAACCCACATGCAATGTTTTAAAATCCGGTTTTTTATCGACCCGGTTTAGTCGCCGGGTCACCGGATCACCGGTTGAACCACCGGGTCGAACCGGTTCTATACATATGTACATTTTTTCTATATTTAATATGTAGTGTTACATTATTCATAATTTATCTGATTTTATTCCAACATTTAATTTAACCAATGAAAAAAATTAATACTTTACCGATAAGCTTTGTTTTTAAGTTCTATATGTATAATAATATAACAGAGATTTGCAACAACAATAAATTTATTATTCTAAGTTATAACAATCTATATTAAAACTATATTAGTTGATTATAACTCTAATTTATTATTTTACAAAATTTTAACTAACATCACCTCTCATTACTTCAAATTGTCAATTAAATTTAGAAAGATTGATGGAAAAAAATAAAATAAAATAAAATAAAACAAGTTTTGTTAAAAAAAAAAATTATAAAAAGTCATGACCCAACCGGGTTTATCAAACCAGGTCAACAAAAAAACTGGTGGTTCAATCCGGTTCTCAAAAAACCAAAAACCAGGTCACATCCGGCCCGGTCGCCGAGTCGGTTCCCGGTTCAAGCGGTTGAACCGGCCAGGTCAACCCGGGTTTTAAAACATTGCCCACATGTCTATTTGGCAACCTCCTCCTTGCATTACTAATAATTAGAGTTAACTACATTTTTGGTCCTTGTGGTTTAGTACGAATTTCATTTTTGGTCAATTTTTTTCAAAAAGTTATGGTTTTAGTTCAAAATCGATAGTTTGGTTTCACTTTCAGTCCATTTTGATAACGATGTTAGTTCAGTTAGTTAAATCTAATTGTCAAATGGCAACATTAGTCCATTAACCTAACGGTCGTTTGCAGCGTTAGTCCTTAATACCAAAGATCGTTTACAACAGTTGCCACGTTAGTCCTTTATACCAATGATCGTTTGCAACATTAGTCCTTTATACCTACGATCGTTTCATAGGTCCAAATATAGTCCTAGAAACCGCAAAATAAGCACTTTTAGAAATAAGCACTCGAATAAGCACTTGCACTCTTTTATTGGGCCGCTTGGCCCAATATAGTCTCGTTAATCAATTTAATAGGTCTGAATGGTATTTAAATCCAATAAGCCAAAGAGAAAACCAAATAAGCACTTGGACAACAAATAAGCACTTGGTTCGGTATAAGCAATTAATAAAAAAAAATAAACAAACCCGATACCTCTAAGGTTCAGTAACAAAAGTAAAATAAGCCGAACAAGAATGAGCTCAAAAAGCTCCAACTTAAGCCAATAAGCAAGAAAAAAATGCTAAAAGAAAAATAAGCACTTATCAAATCGAATTCAAAACAAAATAACGATCGAAATCCAAACACATGGGTCTCGGCCCAAACTTCTTGTTGCTAACCAATATCCAACGAGACCAAAAAAAAATAAAAAAATAAAAAAATAAAAAATAAAAAATAAAATAAGCAACGTTAGTCCTTTTATATACATTTTACACATGTTTTTACACACATTTTTACACACTTTTTATATACATTTTTACACACATTTTTGAAATAATTTTTCTATTTATAATTTTTTTGGAATTCTTTTTCTAAATTTTTTGTCGAAAACTTTTTTATGAATTTTTTTTTTATTTTTTTAATTGTTTTTTCTAAAAAAATAATTTAAAAAAGAATCCAGAAAAAAATAATTCGAAATTTTTTTTTAGAAAACTTTTTTTAGATTTTTTAAAATAAAAATTCTAAAAAAACAGAAAATTTTTTTTGAAAAAAATATTAGAATTCTTTTTTTTTAATTCGAATTAATATTTTTTTTCTGAATTCGAAAAAAAGATTTTTTTTAGAATTTTTTTTCTAAAAAAAATTTTGAATTAATTTTTTTCTGAATACGAAAAAAAATAAGAAATTTTTTTCTAAAAAACTTTTTTAGAACTTTTATTTTAGAAATTAAAAAAAAATTGAATTATTATTTTTCTGAATTCTTTTTCAAATTATTTTGTGTGGAGTTAATTATATGTTTGACTTAATTATATATTTAGTATAAAGGGACAAACGCTGTAAACGACCGTTAAATTAAAAGACTAATGTTGCCACTTTATAATTAGACATAACTAACTGAACTAACGTCGTTATCAAAATGGACTGAAAGTGGAACCGTGGACTAAAACCATAACTTTTTGAAAAAATGGACCAAAAATGAAATCCTAAACCACAAGGACCAAAAATGTAGTTAAATCTAATAATTATGTGTTGACGTTAGTTCAAATTTGTGTTTGATAGTAATTTGAAGAATTGCTAAAAGGGTTGATGAAAATACACTTTAGGTGCATATTGGCGTGTTAGAGTTGTCAAACAGCCTGGACACATCTATTAGATGATTAGATTATGGCCCAAACCCGGTTGTGGATTTGGGTTCATTAGGTTTAGGGTTTGCATAGCTTGTTTGTTAAGCCATGTATTTGTATAAATACATGGGCAATCTTCATTATGTAATCGCCAAAAAACACAATCAACAAAATCTCTATTTAGTATTTTACATAAAAAAAATTACTGCTCGATTCCATTTTTTTTTTCTTTTGATCTTTAAAAGGATCTCAAAACCAAAAGTGTTATAAAATCGAACAACAGATTCTAAACCTACACCCACTTCTGCTATCGGATTTGCGTTTAATTGCAACAACCTTGGTGTCCTAATGCACATCCAAACTGTTGCTGCGAGCTCTTCATCTCCACTAGTTTTTATTTTCTTAAAAAAAAAAATAAATAAATAAAATAAAAAAAAAAATAAAATAAAATAAATTATGCAAACCCTAAACCTAATGGACTCAAATCCACAACCGGGTTTGGGC
This sequence comes from Artemisia argyi, assembly GCA_030686995.1. NCBI lineage: Eukaryota > Viridiplantae > Streptophyta > Magnoliopsida > Asterales > Asteraceae > Artemisia > Artemisia argyi. The sequence goes on from CM060684.1 coordinate 118,074,710, forward strand.
CATAATCTAATCATCTAATAGTTACCATCATTATACGATTTCGTATACAACATTGCGTATATTAATAAACAAGTTATCATTATTATACGCAAGCTCCTTAGCAAAAGTCACAGGTGACATGCTAAGACAAAGTTCGTAGCATGTGTTTATAAACACACTTCATACTTTTGTGCTCCATGTCTATCAAAGAAAGTGCGACAAACAATTGAAAGTGTTGTATGCTAGACAAAAAGGTGTCGTATGTTAATAAAGAAAGGTTTTTGTTTAAAAATCAAAAGTTTGTTAACATGTCATTATATATTAACGGGTTTATCGGGTTGACCTGATAACCCGATAAGGAATTAACTGAGACCTTAACCCAAACCTATTAGCTTATCGGGTTGACCCGATAAACGTGATAAGCTAAGTTGGACCCGAATCAACCTGAACCTATAAGGTATCGGGTTGAGGTCGGTTCGGGTCAACCTATTTGACACCCCTTTTGATAGGGACTTACAAGTTGTAGTGTAAATTTTTAATATAATTTTGCTATCTTTTGTCTAGAAATATGGAAAATTACTATAAAAGAAAAACATAATCTTCATCAACATCGAATCATGTTACTAAACAAGCTACAAAGTAAAAGCCTAAGAAACCTATTGATGTCATTGACTTGAATAATCTTCCTTAGGATCCTTTTGATAGACCAAGAATTTTACTATATAACGTTAATCAAAGAGATGATATAAGGCGAAAATGTTAGAATCGAGGACCTTGTCAACCATGTGATCATGATTTCAAATGAGCAATTATAGGTAATAAAACAAGGCATTTATCCCAAGATGGTTCGATCCATATGGTAACGGTTAGAATATAGTGTAAAGGCAGAAAAAGCCTTTTGTTTATGTTGTACCTATTTAGAGATGATTTTGGTCATAAAGGCGGTAACGAAGCATTTGTAATAGAAGGGATCAATGGTTGGAATAAAACACAAAGACTTATTAGTCATGCGGGTGATTTCAAAAGCTTCTACAATCGAGCTCTAAAAAATGTGAAAATCTAATGAGACAAAAGCAATCAATTTCCTTTGCATTTAATAAGTAACCACAATAGGAAAGGAAGGATTATCGTATTCGATTACATGTTTAAGTTATTGCTACTAGATATTGCTTGAATGGTGAATTAGTTTCGTGGCCATGATGAGAAGGTGACTTCTCTTTAAATGGGAAATTTTTTGGAATTGAGAAAATTAATTGGAAATTTAGATAACATTGGTGCGGTTTTGAAAAGGGTTTCGAAGAATTGTCAACTGAACTCTCCATGGGTTCAAAAAGAGATTGCTAATTGCTTTGAAGATGAGGTACTTCAAATTATTTTTAAAGAAACTAGTGATGATGTGTTTTCATTGTTAGTTAACGAGTCTAGTGATGTAACTAAAAAAGAACAAATGGTTATTGTTTTACGATATGTTAATGAAAGTGGACTAGTCAAAGAAAGTTTAGTTGGTGTTGTTCATGTGAAGGAGACATCTTCTACATATCTTAAGCTTCCATTGATTCCTTTTTTGCTAAACATAATTTGAGTTTAATACAACTTAGAGGTCAAGGTTATGACGGAGCTAGCAATATGCGCGGTGAATTCAATGGTTTGAAAGCTAAAATATTAGAAGAAAATAACTCGGCATATTATGTACATTGTTTGGCTCACCAACTTATGTTAGTGGTTGTGGCAGTTGCAAGAAAACACTTGGGTGTTGTTGACTTCTTTGACAAGTTAACCCTTGTAACAAATGTTATTTATTCTTCTTGCAAACGAAAAGATACTTACAGATTGTGAAAAAAAATGGAAAAGCAATTGGTAATGGTGAAGTTGAAACTGGAAGGGGTAAGAACCAAGAGTTTTCTCTTATACGAGCTGGGAATACAAGATGGAATTCTCACTACAAAAGAATTTACGTTTGAGAGACTTGCTCCCTGTTATTAAGGTGCTTGAATTTGTTGAAAACGAAACAAATGATAGTTCTAGGCAAATCAAGCAAGTGGTATTCTTGAATGGGTTTGTTCCACTTTTAGATAGAATCTCTTCTTTTTGTGAAAAACATAATATTCGAGTGGTTAACATGGATAAACTATAAGTTAGTCCAAATGGTTGGAGACAAAGGGTCAACATTACTAATCGATGTTTTTTTGAGGTTGAATGTTTTAACGCGGTTGTAAATATGCAAATTCAAGAGTTTAGTGATCGTTTAGTGAGGCAAGCACCAAATTATTTGAAAATATGGCTTGTTTGAATTTGTTTGATCATTTGCTCAATTTTTGACACATCAAAGTTAGTAAGGTTGAGTAAGTTATACCCAAATGATTTTGATAGCATTGAAAGGATAGAACTTGAGAGTCAACTAAACTTGTACTATGCCAATGTCACAAAAGACAATAGTTTTGTTGACTTGAATGGTATCACCGACCTTGCGCAAAAATTTAGTTTTTTTTTTACTAATTTGATTCCACAAATTTGATTTTATAATCTTCATTCGCAGAAAAACATCTCTCAACACTTGCGGTTGCAACAGGCAAAACAAAAGCTAACTTTAATAATCAATACACCAAATGATAAGAAATGTGTTTCCTTTTCTTCACCATCATTGTAGCAAGGTCGGCGATGCCATTCAACTTGACAAAACTATTATCTATTGTGATATTGGCATAGTACAATTTTAGTTGACTCTTAAGTTCCATCCTTTCAACGCTATCAAAATCGTTTGGGTGCAACTCACTCAACATTACTAACTTTGATGTGTCGAATTGGGCAAATGGATCAAACAGATTCAAACAAGCCATATTTGCAAGTAATTCGACGCTTGTCTCACTAAAACAATCACTAAACTCTTGAATTTGCATATCTACAACCGTGTTAAAACAATCAACCTCAAAGCAATGTCGATTGGTAATATTGACTCTTCGTCTCCGACCATTTGGATTAACATATACTTCATCCATGTTCACCACTCGAATATTATGTTTTTCAACAAAAAGAATAGATTCTATCTAAAAGTGGAACAAACCCATTCAATTTAAATTCTTTCAATTGTTCCTTGGTTGATTTGCCCATCGAAACCACTTCCACAATATCTTTGTCTTCTTTTTAGAGAGCTTGTGATAATATATTCATGAAACCTAAAATGTATTTCATCATATGCAAATAAAATGCAAAATCAAATGATTCAAATACATAAGAATACCACTTGTTTGATTTTGTCTAGAACCATCATTTGCTTCGTTTTCAACAGAAGCACCGTAATAACAGATTGAAGCAAATCATCAAACGCAAAATTGTTTTGTAGTGAGAATTTCATCTTGTATCCCCATCTCGTATAATAGAAAGCTCTTGGTTCTTACCCCTTTCAATTTCAACTTCACCATTACCAATTTCTTTCCACTCTCTTTTTCACAGTCTACAAGTATATCTTTTCGTTTGCAAGAAGCACGAACAACATTCGTCACAAGGGTTAACTTGTCAAAGCAGTCAACAACACCCAAGTGTTTTCTTGCAACTGGCACAACTACTAACTGAAGTTTGTGAGTAAAATACGGTACATAATATGCCGAGTTCCCTTTCCTCCAATATTTTTGCTTTCAAAGCATTGAATTCACCAGCATACTGTTAGCTTCGTCATAACCTTGACCTCTATGTTGTTTCAAACTAAAATTATGTTTAGCGAAAAAGGAATCAATGGAAGCTTTAAAATACAAAGAAATCTCCTTCACATGAACAACACCAACTAAACTTTCTTTGACTAGTCCACTTTTACTAACATATCGCAAAACAATAGCCATTTGTTTTTTTTTTAGTTACATCACTAGACTCGTCAACTAACAATGAAAACACGTCATCAACAATTCTTTGGAGCACTTTTCAAAACCGCACCAATGTTCTTATCTAATTTCCAATTAACTTTCTCAATTCCAGAAAATTTCCCACATAAAGAAGTAAGTCACCTTCTCATCGTGGCCACGAAATGGTAATTCATCATACAAGCAATATCTAGTAGCGATAACTTGAACATGTAATCGAATACGATAATCCTTCATTTCCTGTTCTGGTTGCATATTAAATGCAAAGGAAATTTAGCTCTTCACATTTTTTAGTGCTCGATTGTGGAAGCTTTTGAAATCACCCACATGACTAATAAGCCTTTTCGTTTTATTCCAACCATTGAACCCTTCTGTTACAAATGCTTCGTTACCACCTTGATAACCAAAATCATCTCTAAATAAGTAACAACATAAACAAAAGGCTTTTTCTGCCTTTACACTATATTCTAACTAGGGCTGAGCATCGGGCGAAAACCGGACCGGACCGACCAAGACCGGACCGGACCGAGGACCGAGAACCGGAAAACCATGGACCGAGACCGGACCGAATGTGGTCGGTTCGGTCTCGGTCCGGTCCGGTCCGGTCGGTCTTCGGTCGGTCCGGTCCAATTAGGCAAGTTTTTTCGGGTTTTTGGGGACCGAGGACCGAATTTTTCAAAAAGCTTAGACCGAGGACCGGACCGAATGTGGTCGGTCCGGTCCGGTCGGTCTCGGTCCGGTCGGTTTTGTCGGTCGGTCCGGTCCATCCGGTCCGTTTGCTCAGCCCTAATTCTAACCGGTTACCATATAACTCAAATTAGCTTGGGACAAAACGCCTTATTTTATTACCTATAATTGTTCTTTGAAGTCATGACCACATTGTTGACAAGGTCCTCGATTCCAATATTTTCGCCTTATATGATCTCTTTGATTAACGTTATACTAGAAAATTCATGGTCTATCAAAAGGATGCCTAGGAAGATTATTCAAGTCAATCACATCAATAGGCTTCTTAGGCTTTTCCTTTGTAGCTTGTTCAGTAACATGATTCGATGTTTATGATGGTGTTTTTTTTATAATAATTTTCCATATTTTTTATACAAAAGGTAACAAAATTTTATTAGAAAATTACACGTCAACATGTAAGTCCCTATCAAAAGCTACTGTCATAGTTAGGGGTGAGCATCGGGTAAAACCGGACCGTACCGGACCGGGTCGAGACCTTTTTAGCCCAAGACCACGGACCACAGGTCGGTCCAGTCTTTCGGTCAGTCCGGTCCAAGAAGGCATTATTGGTTGGTTGTACGTAAGACCGGACTGGACCGGACCGAGGACCGAACATGAGGTAAAGTGCGGACCGAGGGAAAAAGTGGTGCCATGTGGATCAAAAAATGTACTATAAAATTATATAGCCATGACAAAGAAGTTATTTGAGCTTGCATTTTACCGACTCCACATGAAGATGAACATGATTCAACAAAATACATGCATTTCACAACCTGCGGACCAAATTCAGTTCAGTCGACGGCTCCATGGCTACGAAAGTACGAAGATCTCAATAATGTGACCACTCACCAGTTAGACTAAATTTTAAACCAAGTCTGATTTTCCGACACTTTGTAGTCAATTATATAGATGTAAATCAGTCATTGTTACTAAAAAGGGTTATTTGTTCAAAATGGTAAATCACAAATGTAGTTTTCAATTTTTTTAGGCGCAATACTTTTTTTTTGATGATGTACCTCCAACCCTTTTAACAATAACTGAAACAAAGTTACTTTAGTATACTAAAATCAGACAAAGGACCGGGTACATAAAATACTTATTAAATAACCCTACTAAATAAAAAAGAGCAAACAAGTTACAAACTTACAATCATATGCGATTTTGGACCTGCAGAATGTCAAACGGAAGAATTGTTTCAAAAGCGCGCCTTTAACATGGTACTTTTCATTTCCAAATAGAAAGAAGATACTGTTCGAAAAGTAGATATTCTTTCTGCTGTTCACGAAATTTGAATTCCTACATAGTGCTAAAGCCTAAAACAATGTTGCGACACAAGAGAAAGAAATTTGGTTAGAAGTCCTATTTACCTGATATGTGATTAATTAAAATGGGACTCTAGAAAGTGGGTAACAGCAACGGAGCGACAAGATAAAAGACAGATGACAGTAAACAATGCATACAACAACATCATGTAGGAGAAGACCGTGTTTGATACATGGCATGTGTCGCCAAGTGGTTAGCAAAGAGCAAACTATTGTTCCGACTATATTTTTCAAAGAATCACCACACATGCCCTGTAACACAAGGGTTGACCAAATAATATAAGTTTGATCTCTTAGAGAACAAAAAAAATCAGCAAGCATATCTTATATGTATAACCACACGAGAAAAGACACCATGATGGAATCATGAATAAACAAGTTATCAGACGAGAAATTGTTAATAAAGTTGTGCGTATAATCACGTTGCATAAACAATTAGGGAAGAATAAAGTTACCTTCACTCATATTATTTCTTTCTTACACTCCGTATTAGTCATAATTTCAGTAAGCAAGCAAATGGGTGGTCTTACAATTACAAGAATATTCTTTTGATGTCAATATGTCATAAAAATAAGATATCCAACAACAAAATTTATAGTAGTCCAACAAAAAAAGCACCTAGGTTTTCAGTCACACGAAAAGAAAAAAAAAAATAATAAGTTGGGAATCCCAAATATGAAACGGCAACAGGAAATGCTTCTTCATAGCATACTAGATGGTCAAGGCTATTAACAATGAAACAAAATTATGAGGTGATGACGTAAATCAACATAGCCAGAAATAGGGAAAATGGATATATATAAATGTTGGTACTTGTGTTCTACAGGGTACAAAAATGCTCCAAACCGGAATCAATCATGCACATGGTCACATGGATGTGATTGTGATGGTACCAGCCCTGCCACAAAGCTCTTGATTCTCCCGTACTAGGTGAATAGAGTGTGCCCCCTCCCTCCAAACCTAAGAAAAAACGATTTCTTTTTTGAATTATCCTAGAAGTACCCTTTCCAGAAGATGCATTAAGAAAGTTACCTGTTTTCCTTCTATTAACAATCATTAGAATATACCAGTTGCGGTTTACAAATTTTCTTAACTGTGTAATGACAAAATCTCTTTTTACACACATGTCAAGTCAAACATTGTTTTCTGGACAAATGGCGTATTTAATGGTTTGATTCCTAAAATAAGCTTATGTCACCAAAATCAATCTCATTAGTGTACCTCAAATTTATAAGTATGCTTTCTACTGATGTTAACAAACCTTGGAGGGCTTATTAGTTGGTGTTAAAAGTCTTTCTACAGTACAAGTTATATTACTCCCTATCTTAGGTGCTCAGGATTCATGAACAATACAGTGATTTCCAGTTTTCCACAGAAGCACAAAGTTCAACCTAATAACAGTACCCTTTTCCTGTGTTCTGCATTTTGTAGGTCTCATATTTAAGTCAACAGATCGCGTCTCATTTCCTCTAATACGGTAATACCATACGTGTGGGATCCATCAAATGAAAAAGACACCACTAGCATTAGATTTGGTTTTCCTAAAAGTAGTACGCGATTGCAACATCGATATATCAATAAAGAAGAGAATATACAGTGAAAACCAGATTTTCAAGAGTACCAGGGAAGTTATTAGGCATTTTAGCAATGATAAGACAGTTATTTAGGGGTGCCCCCAAGGGTTACACGATACGAGAAGATCTTCAATGTATTCCTAACACCTATATTGCTATTTTCTTTGACATTGCATCTAAAGGATGCGATAAACAAGATAACGTCGATTGATGAATCCAAAAAGCCCTGGTAACTTTAACAAACTCCTACATACAGATCCTAATTTCAAAAAAGCATAATTATGGGTGCATTTAGTTGGAGAAAACACCCATGTTTTCCACAAAATGTTCTGTAAAATAAATATAACAAAACATCACATTCAAATCACTTTATTGAGTTATTCACAAACAATTGTTGGACAAAACAAGAAATTTGCATTTTTTCGTAACCTAACAAAAATTACAAATCCCTTTATGGATGTTCCATTGTACACCCCCCCCCCCCCCCCCCCCCCCCCCCCCCGCGCCCGCTTGAAAATAGAAAATACAAAATCAAGTAAATGTGTTTTCTAATCCCTCCAAATTTCCACAAAATTAGATCTAAAAAAGTAGAGAATTTGGTTTCTAACTAAACACACTCTAAGGTTCTAGTTCCATAGTGACACTCGTGAAACATAATAAACAGTACTATGATTTCGACTTTAAGGTTGTGTGATATGCTTTAGTAGAAGATATTAATTACAGTTTTTCTGAATGAATGAATAAAAGAAAATCTATTAGAGTCATCAACATACCGAATAATTGTTTGACTAAGCTGACTCAAGAATCTGTTTTACGGTCTACCGAAACTTCAATGACACTTTGAGGTGCTGCCTTCACAGCCACAGGCAAGTCTATCAGCGTGCTTGGAGGTGCAAAATACATGTGTAGCGACATTATGCAGATAATAATACCCAGAAGGAGCTGCAAGAATCATAAGATAAGATAAGATTCCAATAGCAAACCCAAGAGAAAGAAACAAAGGTAGAAGATGTGTGATGGCATTTATTATAACCACATCATTTTCGACCACATACATACACAAACTTTCATGCTCTTACAGTCATATATGCAAAGCCATCAGAAAGTAAACAAAACAATCAACATGCCTCAGATGGGAAGAAAATACAAACAAAAAGAAACGCAAAAAGATATGTTGCCCTAGCTTAGGTACATCAAAGTTAGTTTCACATGGCTCCAACTAATTCAATACTGATCAACATATGGAATTCAAACTAGTTAGTGCTTTACAAACACAGAAAACTGAATAGTTGTGTTTTTTAGTTTGTCAAACTGAAAAACACATAGTTAACTCCAATGATCTAATATGAAGCATGAAATGGAAAATAATTCCTCCATCATAGTAAAAGAATCTCACGTGTTTAACTCTCTATACATAAGATAAATCTTGTTAATCATTGCCTATCTAATTATCCATGACTTGCACTATGGTCATCATCTCAGAGTTCCCATTTATCACATATTCACATGCCATTAGTACTAACTATGAAAATAAGAATCATAACTAAAACCAAACACACCCTTAATGTTTGGTAAAAAAAAAAAGTTGGTATAACTACATGCAGCACACTTAGGAATGCTCTTCGAATATCATCAACTTGTTTGATGTGAATCAATAATGGAGATAAAGTAAATAGAAAGATGAAAAGAACTTGGTTAGATCCCATGTCAAACTTTAACTTCATGCTAGTAAAAGAAGAAATGAAGATAACGTAAATAGAAGAAATGAAAAGAACTTGGTTAGATCCAGTGTCAGGCTTTAACTTCATGCTAGTAAAAGTGCATGCAGAAGCATGAATATAAAAGAGCTGCACACAAAAAAACTGCTGGCTACTTCCAACCAATAACGAACCCATCCCATACTAGGTCGGATCAAGCCACAAGCTAGGTGTAGAACTCACTCCAATAGGAGGAGGGGACAACAAGACAGATTTATAAGCAATCAAAGAAGGATTATGTTTTATCTGATTAAAGTTAAACCCCATAAATCAGTATCATATTGACATATTCAACATGATTTTGAACTTCAAGCAATAAAAAAAATGGCTATGATTAATAGAGACACTAGTGATAAACAATAAGATGATTCGATTCACCTGTATGTTATTATGTACAAGGGTATGATGTTCATAGTACAAAAAGAGCCTTTTAGATAATGATATTGTATTAAGTTTATGATCGAACTTGGCACTTATGTATGAAAGTAGCAGAAGCCTACAACCTAAATAGCATCGTCTTTTACTTTTTTGAAGTTTTAGTAGGGTCAAGATAATATTTTTTGTGGGGTTAAAATCATAATTTAGTTAAGCAATTATGGAATTTTGGATATAACTAAAGGTAAAGTGTAGCACTAGTTAAATTTGGAGTTGTGTCATGTGACTCTTCTAGAGGAAACTTGCCTCTGTCCCTGCCCACGATATTGTATTCTGATTGGTACCTAATGATCAATTTCCTGATACTTGCTATGCAAAAGCTACTAGTAGAAGAGGCCACACGCAACAACATTTTCCTCGCAAACGGCCAAATTTGCATTAATCCACAAACTACCAAACTCTATTATGTTGGACCAAAAAGACCAGCAAGTCTTTAATTGGACTTCTATGTTCTTATTAGAGCTTAAGAGTCTAGATACTTATCCACCCAATGGATACATCCTAGAGTCTAATGATTGACCAACAAATCTACACGGTGAGTGCATGTACTGTCTACTTGAAACAATTTAGAGTCCAAATAAATGTTATAGTCCTTCTGTCTCCTTAACGACTAGAAAATTGCATCGTTGGATTTCTAAAGGAAAAGGGTTACCAGGGACGGGAGACGGTGTTCGTACCAGAGGAGGTTGTCAGACATAGTAGTGGTGCTGCTATAGCTGAGCTTAGTGGCCTTCGTAACAATACATAAAGCTTTTCGATCGAACAATTGGATTTGGAAGGCCTGAGGTATAGTCGTAGACTTGTAGCAATTTGACTGTTCAAAGTTACTCTTTGGTGGATGTCAGTAATATCAAAGGGGTTTGATGTTTGAATAATGCAAGCTTTTTCTTAGATTATTAATGATACTATAGTTGAGCTTTTCTGTAGATAGGTAAAGAATCTAACAGTTTCGATAGGTTGTTACGTCATTATCGAGCATGTTACACCATGCCTCTTGTAAAAGTTGGGCCACTGGGGTTCTCGAACGCCATTTGAAGGCTTCGGGACTCCAGTAAGCCAAACTACTATCTATGCAGGTGTTTAAGTTATAGGAAAATATACACAGTATCAATCTACTAGGTTAGATCCAAATTCTTTGCTAGTGCATGTAAAAAGTTAAAATATGTAAATTCCCCTTGAAAAAGGTAAATGGCAGCACATATTCCATTTAAGATTCAGAAAATTACTTACTTGTAATGTTGGTTTAAATGTAAAGAGGAACACTGATAAAACCATAGTCAGTAGCATAGCCATTGATGTGGAATACACCTGCAAGAAGCATACAGTCATATATAAGAAGTAAAAAGGGGCAGGCGTAATATAACCAGGTTTGCAAATGAGCAATAGATGCGGAGCTGTTGACTGTATGCAGAAGCTATCGAGTAAGGTTCACTCAATTTACTATTGCCCTTTTGTAAACAAAATATGTGTGTAAAATATGCACGATGGATACATATGCACATAGATTTCGGGATCACTACCAATGGGCCTTTGGCGTAGTGGTATGTGAGTGGCTCATAAACCAAGAGATTGCGGGTTAAAGTCTCAACTGAGACACAGGTGTGGTATTATGTGCATATGATATGTGTTGATCTTTAATACTATAAATTTGGTGAAAGCGTAAGTGAAGCTGTAACCACCATCAGTATGTTTAATATGAAATACGCAAAACCAAATGATATGAATTGGTTGGTGGTTTGGTGCACAAACCTGAGCAACCCAAACTATATCAGATCCTACAGCTCAAAAGAAGGATAGTAATATGATGGAATGGAATCCCTAAAAGATGTATTGACCCAAAATTTGCTCAGGCTGCAATAGTTATGATGAAAAAGATACAAAATAAATACAAGTCAGAAGAAAGGGAGAAACCTTCACTATGTTGTCAGCATACTTCATCAACCATGACACCAGAAGACCAGTGGAACCTAGATTCAACACCACCAGCCATGTTGTGATGGTGTACCCATTAAAAAGGCGGCTCCACCATGGCCCACTCTCAAAGCCTCCTCTAAAGTCATCCACAAAAAGTCGTCCCATGTTAAAAAGTGCCCCAAACCTGAAAGGAACAAGCATAGTCCCTACTTAGCAGCAATAGTATCATATCAGAACTGTTTTCAACTATAAAGCAAAAAATAATAACACAAACGAACAAAGAAGCCTACGTGTACAGTTGAACATTCTGCCAATAAAGGGTGTCATTATTCTTCTTCATTATAAACTCTGTATATACTCCAGCTAGGGCTGAAAGACAAGCAGACAAGACACCTAATATGTACCCCTGGACTGGCGATGAGAATAGGGAGTCACAAGATGCCTCTCCGCATCCTTTGACCTATATTAGCAATAACCGATGGAGTCGGTGTCAGTAATAGATTTTACAGGCAGTGACATTATTGAATTAGTTGTTAGAAAAGTAGGAAACAGATTGAGCAAAAATCACGTCAACTAGTCTGAAACTGTCACCACTGACCCATTAATAGATTACAGCTTAACACTATCTACTCTAACTAAAATCATATTCAATAAAAGCTCATGCCCCATTGAGAAAAAACATTAGGCAGAAAATGAAAAATACATATGAATGCTGGCGGGAAATTTTAGTACCTGACTTGTCGTTGTACCAACAGCCAATAAAACTATTGCCATCCACTGCAAATTGGAGAGCTTCCTCTTCAAGAACAGCCTAAAACATTAAACAAACCCTTAACTTCACAACAACTACTTATATGCAAGTGAAAGTAATTCAATTCACCCCAAAGTATAATGGGGAGTGCTGTATAATTTACTAAAAAACATAAGAATAGAGAACATACCTAAATAATATTCCTGTTGTGACGATTTTTAAATTTCCCATAATTTGATATGTGGAAGTATCAACATACGTCAGGGTAGCAAACTGAACATTATTATGGATGAGGTATATTATAGAGGGGATAGGGTACATGCGAACAGTCTTCCAATCTGTTGTCATCCTTGGAGGAGGCGATTTCTTACATTCTCGCCATAGGAAGATGCTAGATACAAGAAGCTGCAATAGAAAAGTAACCCAATTAGTCATTCCATCCCAAAACATATCTACGGTTAAAAAGATGAGACTGTAGATACCATAATTCACATTAACGCAAAGCCCCTATCAACGCAACCTCCAAATACAAAAGTATCCCTTAGAGGGTGTTTGAGATTACTGCAGATAAATTTCTCCTGCTTATCTGCTTGCTTATTTGGGGTATTTTTATTTTATTGTTATTGTTTTTTTTTTTTTTTTTTGACAAAATAAGCTTTTCACTCTTATATCTAACAATCAAACGCTTAAAGAGAGAGATGCAGCTCTTTAACGTTGTTCCCTCCCCTCCTAATAAACTAATTAAAATCGAAACACTTTTTCCTGAACTGCTTATCTGCTCTGCTTATAAGCAGAAAAATTAAGCAACATTAATGACCCTTATCGTTATATTACTATCCTAAATAGATCAACTAAACCATACGCGATCACATAACCAAATAAATACCTTGAAGATCTCAGCAAGAAAAGGAATAGTTGCATAGTCATATTTATATCCACCGTCACTCTGCGATAATGTAGTCAAAATTCCCTGCCATCAACAACAAAATCGAAATCATTCCATCAGAAACGGACTTAATTAACATCAAACACCAACCATACCAAACAAATCACAATATTATACATACACAATTATATACATATATTTTCATATAAACACGTTTCTACTTCCACTATTTCCACAAAAACCTAACAGCTAAAAGAAGATACACTACTTGATCTTAAACCAACTTGCTAGACGTTGATAACTGGCCCCTAACACACCCACCGCCCAAAAAAAATTTGTTGGGGAACGTGATTATTATCATAATATCATTCTAACCACATACTAAAAGCACCTTCATCAGTTCACCATGTGTATTAATAACACATTACAGATATCGCATAACAATTAACCTAACCTAATCAACATAACTAGCCGATCACAAGTTCAAATTATACCAAACTCAATCAATTTCGAACCTATAAACGACAAAATTAACAAATTAGATACACTAACTACTCATTGTAATATCCTAAAAACAACGATAAAAAATCATCATAAAATCCTTCTAACCACACTTTAGAAGCAACTAGTAAAAAATATACCTAATGAGCAACTCAATTAATAGGGCGTTTGGATTAGCTTATTTAGCTGGCGTATGGGCTTATTTGATTTTGGAAAAGCTGATAAGCTCAGTTTTTAGAGCTTATTAAGTATAGATTATTGGCTTAAGCCAATAATGTGAAGTTGATAAGGTCATAAGCTTCAATAAGTGAGCTTATCGGCTTTTCCAAAGTCAAATAAGCCCATAAGCCAGCTAAATAAGCTGATCCAAACACCCCATAAATCCAGTGTGTACACTAAACACACACATAACATTTAACTTCATTTTCTACTAATTTCGAAGAGGCGCGAAGATCCGAAATCATTACAATCACATTTTAGAAGCGGTTATTTAAAATTAAACCTAATAAAAAGCAGTTCAAGTAGTTCACTATGTGTAATAAACACACACTATACACTATAGCATTAAACCTAACAGATCATAACTTAAAATTAAGCTAACCTGAGAGCTAGTGAGAACGGTTAGAAGCGAAGCGACGGCGTACCACTGCATCTCATATTCAAGTTGTTGTTATTTTAGTTGTTGGCTTATTTATTGTTTTTGTGTAAAATGTTGAAATTGCTTTTGTCTAGGGAAGTGAAGGGAAAAAAAATAAGGAGGGTTTTGGTTTTTGGATATTTGGTTGGCGAAATATGCAGATCTGATGGTTATATTGGAGTGTGGTAGCGAGTGAGGTGCATTCGAGGAGAGAAGGCAAAAAAATATTGTTTTTACGTGACCGGTGGTTGATATAATAAGTTATTAAATTGAAAATTTTGACTACTATCGACTAGGGGAGCATGGTGCGGGTTTGTGCGGTTTTTGGTAAAAATCAACTTGCATCCGCAATTGCGGTTTAAAAAAAATGAGAATCCACATCCGCGCGATTTTGCGGTTTCGGTTTTTGCGGTTTCACGGGTTGATTTTGCGGGTTTTTGCGGTTTTTTAGGTCAGAAATTTTTTCTTGTTTTTTTTTCTTCAAATTATAATTTTTAGTATATATTTATTATAGAATAAATATATCATAAGGTTACATGATGTGTTGAAAGAGTATTATATGAAATTATAAATCTATACAATAGTAAAAGTTGAATAAAATGAAGACTTTTATAAATTTCGATAATAAATTTAAAGAAAAATAAAATTATATAACCTTAAAACTCAAATAAGAATTAATAATTAAAATGTGATTGAAATAATTTATTATAAAAGTATAAACAAAATCATTTTATCATAAAAAAAATTATAAATTTTGGTGTGTTATTCTTAAAAAAAAAAAAAAAAATTTGAATATGACGGAGTGGTGCGGTGCGGTTATTTTGGTGCGATTATTTTGGTGCGGTTTTTCGGTGAAAGCCCAATCCGCACCACAAAATGTGGTTTTTTTAATTTCAAGAACCGCACCGCCGGTTTTTGTTATGGGTCGGTTTTTGCGGTGCAAATTTTGCGGTTTTTTTCGGTTTGCGGATTGCGGTGCGGTTTCTGCTCACTCCTACTATCGACTGTTCACACGGTAAAATAAAAACGATCAATCGCATCATATAAAATATGCAGATTCATCTACATTGTACATAGTGCTATCTAAATGAACTTTATTATAAGTTAAAAATTGTTGATGATTAATAATGCGTAGCGGTGAGTCACAGGCAGAGCAAGAATAAATATTTTATTTTATTTTATTTTTATTTCTTTTTATGTAATGGGTGAATTATATTAGGAATCATAAACGATATGAATACAATGAGCATTATCCTGATGTTTAATGGACAGACCCCATAAACAGACAAGACAGCTAGAATCGGAAGCAAAACTGAAAGAACTGTAAGAGCCCAAGGTGCAACTCGCCAAATACTCTCGTCGTTCCATGCTGGACATTCGTTGCAACTCGCCAAGCTAGTTGTTGCACTGCCCCCTGATTGGCTCCAAACAGTCAACCTAAATTGACCAAGTCAACGGTCAACAAGGTCAAACAGCCTAAAGTCAATCTCCATGGAAGTATAGGGGTTTCCCCGGGTCGTTATGTCCGAACGAGGTGTGATGGTATAAAAACGGGTTTGTGATCAGGTGAATTTGAATGGGAAGTAACCAGATAATGATTTGGTTTTAATTACGCTAATGGAAATGAGCTAAATTAAAGTTATGAACAATTACGGGAAATCAGGGAAACTAAAAACGTATTTAAAATTAAAACCTGCGTTTAAGTCTAAATAAACGCGAGTGCGCAAAATAAAAAGTGAAATTTATGCTACGCTAACCCTACGGACATGAAAATTACATTTCTACGATCCTAATGATAAAAGAAATTTTTAGAAAAAAGAAAATTATTTTTTTGACTTTTTAATTATTTATTATTAATTAAGAACTATTTATATTAATTAAACTATTTAAACTAAATTAAATTATTATAAATACTAAATGAACAGTAGAAATTGTAAAACTTTTTCTATAAATACCTTATACTACCAGAAACTTAGAAAAAATATAAAAACTTATGAGTGCTTATAAATAAGCAGTACAAAGATTTCTTTTTGAATTTTTTAATTAAAACTACTAAAACTAAAATTAATTAATATAAATAGTAAATGAAAAGTAGAAAATCTAGAAAAATTAGTACAAATGCTATGTAGTAGTAGGAAACAAAGAAAAATAGGAGGAGGGGGAAAAAGGTATGGAATAAGCAGAAATAAGCTTAAATAAGCTAAAAAGGGGAAAATAAGGTTAAAAGGTTTGTATATGTAGGAATAAACGAAAAAGACCCAAGGGCAGAATGGTATGTGTGTGGTGTGGTGAGCTGGGTGGCCAGGGTTCGAATCCCAGCAATGCACTTTTTTGCTATTTATTTTTTTTTTCAATTTTAACTTTACAAAACTGTTTTAACAATAAAGATAAGCAACTTTTAAAAAAGACAATAATTTTGAAACACAAAAATAAGCTGTAAATGAGCTTATGATCCCAACAGTTGGGCAAAATGAGCTCAAAAAGGATTTTTGACTTGAATAAGCTTACAATAAGCTCACAAGCTGGAACCAAAGGATAAAATAAGCTGAGACAAATGAGATTAACCTAGGGAAAGCTGAAACAACTAGAAAGAGACAGTAAAATAGGCTAAAAAGCCAAATAAGCAAACCATAAAACTCTGAGTACCAAACAGGTCCAAGGGACAAGTTGCAGGCCTTATTTTGGCTTATCAAATAAGCCAATAAGGCCAATAAAATCCTGGAACCAAAAATTTGAGCTTAAGGGCTTCTCAAAGAACCAAAAAACTTACTGTGGGACCCACCAATAAGCCAGATGTGGGCTTATGAATTTTTGTCAAATCCTGGCACAGGGCATAGGTTTGCCCTGCAGGCCAAAATAAGCACTCCCATAAGCCAGAATAAAAATCTAAGAAATAAGCAAAGGGTGGGATTCAATAGGCTAGCTGACATACTATCACTATTAGAATGCTCAAGGTCTATCTCTAAGCTCAAAAATCATGAAAAATTATCCAAGAATTGGATTTTCTGCCTACTAAGCAATTTTGACTTTTTTCAACTTTATGATCCTACTTGACTTTTGTGAACTTAGAATGATCCTAGGTGACTGGGAATGTAATTATAAGCTACTTTGAGGTTTATTTAAGCTAAATGAACTACATAAGTAACCATTTGTGTGATTATGCAGTGTAATAATCTAACAGTGTATGTGTAAATTAAATAAAAATGAGATTTTAACTTTTAGACAAAAGAGGTCTGGTTTTTATGACTTCTACATCCTACATGCACTTATATGAGATTATTCAAACCAAAAGCAACACCTAATCTACCTTAGATCATAGCTATGCAAGTTAAACCAAACACCCCTAATAGACCCTTGTTTTGAGATTTTCAAAGAGAATGTGCAATTTCTGAAGCAAATTTGACAAAATGAGTATGAAACAGGTTTGTAAACACAAAATAAGCATTTAACAATCACCAATAAACAGTACACAATAAGCTATCACAAAAGGCATTAAGAGCTAAAATGTAGTAGTCAACAACTAAATATCATGAAAACTATTCACAACTATGCAAATTGGACTAAGACCTAAATAATAAGCAATATCTAACTATGACAAGCAAAGATAAGTATTGATTAAGCAGTCATACAGTAATAAGCACATGAACAGTGGATATTTAGAAAAACTTACAAGCATAGTCCACTGTTACCTTCTAAATAACCCTAAGGCTCCCCACAGAGCTCTAAACCATACCATCATCCATTTCCACTTCTGCTACTGCTTCTTTTCTTCTTTTCTTCAATTTTTGATTTTTGACTATTTATTTCTAATTTTTTTTTTTTTTTTTGTATTTTTGGTTTTATGAACTAAACTATTTTTTTTTTTTGTTTCTAAAAGCTTTGATAAGCTTTATAGGGAGCTTATGTGGCTTAATAAATCCAATACAACAACTATAAATAATAACTAAGCTTTTTGAGATTTTTGAAATAAAAAGGAAAATGCATAAACTGAATTATGAAAGATAACTTGGAATTAAGGTTACAGAGAGTTAAGATAACACTAGAAATGTTGATTACAATTGGTTTTAGCTAAGAATTACAAATGAAAACTAGGATTACACTAATACGATTTTATCTAAACTAAACTAAAACTAATTTTTACTAACTGCCTTTTCTTCTGCTTCTTTCTTGATATTTAAAGATCTTTTGGACTCCTCACATGACTCTGAGCATATCCCACTTACAATCTTGGCCTTTGATTGAGTCAAATTCATCCTAGCCGTCCATTCAATTTTGGCGGGAAAACATGTTGAGGCCAATTAGGGGTCTGTGATGCGTGTGTAGGGGAGTGGCATTAATTGCCCTTGGAAAGTGTAATGGGGAAGGGATAAGGGCTGGTGGATAGGCCAAGTTGGTGTAAA
Source organism: Artemisia argyi (assembly GCA_030686995.1). Classification (NCBI taxonomy): domain Eukaryota; kingdom Viridiplantae; phylum Streptophyta; class Magnoliopsida; order Asterales; family Asteraceae; genus Artemisia; species Artemisia argyi. The sequence continues at coordinate 118,093,443 of CM060684.1, forward strand.
AACCAGGGTGGTTTGGTTGCAGTAGTGAGGGTGGTATTGGAGGGAGAAGGTGGGTTTGACCCACGGTTTGACCCTGGTATAATAAAAACGGGGTGGGTTTATTTTTAAGGTTTGGGCTTTTGGGAGTTGGGCTCAGGTGAGGGTGTTTGTTATTTGGATTTGGATTTTGGACTTAATACAAAAGGGTCCATAAGGTTTGTATAATATTTCAAGGACCAATTTTGTAATTCCAGAAATTTGAGGGGCTGAAATGTAATTCATCCAAACTTCTTAAAGGGTCCTTTCATGCCAAGTATAAATAATATAAGGACCATAATTTATAATTTCCAATTTTAAAACACCCGGGACCTTTTATGTTATTTGTGAAAGTAGAGGGGTTAAACTTGTAATTTTCCAAAAGTTATAAAAAAAAACTTGATTTGCTAAGATCAATAGTACAAGGGCCATAAATGTAATTTTTCTAATTTTTGAATGCCCAGGGACTGTTTTTGCCATTTTTGAAACTTCAGGGACCAAAACTATAATTTCCTCAAACTTTTCATTCAAAGGTCAAACTTGATAACTTGTGATTTCCCAGGGACCAATGTTGACTTTTCTTTCAAAAATATTTTATCAGGGACTATTTTTGTCAATGTGTGAAAGTTGGGGGACTGAAATTGCCAAATATGCAAACTTTGTTCGTTTTTCATCTGTTTTTAATCATTTTGCATCAGAAACATATAAAACACAACTCTGAGATATTTTCGGTATTTTGATGCATATTTGAGTGTTTTTGGATGTTTTGGCAGTCGAGATAAGACAAAAATAATGAGTATTTACACACTCATCACCCCCCACCCCGCCCTTGTTGCAACTCGCCAAAAGCCACTTACTCGTCTGCACGACCTGTGTCCTTTTTGTCAGGTTTGTGTGTGTGTGTGTGTGTGTTTTTTATGTAAATAAAGGGTGGGCCCAAATGAGTAAGTTGACGTTAGTTGTTAGTGAGGGGGTTAGTTGTGAAGATGTGTTAAGGTGATGTGGTACCCCGTGAGCCCCAAATGAGGAGATGAAGCTCGTTTCTACACCTTGTGCTCTAACAACCCAATGAAACAGTAATGATCAGCCATTCTTCTAGTCTTGGAAAGAACCACTAGCACTAGTCCCTCCGTTCTAAAATTATAGTCCCCGTTTGATTTTTTCTGTTTTTGTTTTTCAACTTTGACTTTAATTTTTTTTTTTGTTTATATTACATAATACTTGATGCAAAATATATGAATTGATTAAGTTTTAAATGTATTTTTTATTAGTATAATTTTCATTAAGTATTGTACAACACAAACAAAAATATTTAAAATCAAAGTTGAGAAAGAAAGACAAAAAAATCAAAAGAGGGACTATAATTTTTGGACAGAGGGAGTATAAGTTAAAAACTGTTGATGATTAATAACGCATAGTGGTGAGTAGGGGCAGAGCTAGAATAAATAATGAGAGGTGAGGGGGCAAAAATAGATTCTTTTAGTAAAATCGAATATACAACCAAAAAAAGCGTGTCATTAGCAAACTTAAATAATATCTAATTCAAGTATAAGTTGCTTGTTAAAAAAAATAGTTGTGACACGGATGAAAATATAAAAGTTAATACTTTATGTTATAAAACTTCAATAAACTTGCGAGCACAGAAGACACACTAGTGTTAATATTCTTTATAGGCATTAATCAACATCAGACTTTTGGGTATGTTTGGCACTAATAGGAGCTGGAGCGGATTGTCGGAGCATGTTGCTGGAGCTTTTTTCTAAACGTTAGTTTAACTAGCATTTCATTTAGTAGCTTATCTTTTTTACATGCTCATTCAAGGCTTCAAGCTATGTCAGCCAGACGAGACTTATTTTTAATGGTAGCTTATTTTTCTAAAAATAAATAAATAAATAAATAAAAAATAAAAAATTAGCTCATGCTATGATAAGCTTTGATAAGTTCGCACGCAAAACATGCCCTTTATAAGGTAGAATCCAATGTGATCAGTAAAACTGGAAATACAAAATTTAAAAACACAAGTTTCAAGAAAATCTAAAATGTTAGTGATTTGTACAATAAACTGCACCTTCTCGATCAGAGCTTGTGGTAGACACAAGCTGAATACTTCTATGAGCTGGCTGGTGTCTGCAATAAGACAAAAGAACACGCTTGGGTTAGACAAAGCGTAAGGATGGACCATGCGAATCAACTCCGGCGTGAGAGTAAGTTATCTAAGTTAGGGATAATATTTAGAGAGAGAAAGTAGAAAGGTAGGGAATGACATACCTAAAATGGATGAATGAGTCGGGTATGTATAGGCAAACCCTAGGAATGATCTAAGTCTACCACGCGTCCCAGCTGGGTTGGCTGAGAATGAGCATATTCCCTATGGCCAATAGGAAGGCTATGACAATAGGCTTCGAGATCGTGCCCACATGCAATTTTCTGCCTATGTGAAGATAAAGGACAACCGTTGCATGAGTAGGGTCCACGAAATATTTTGTTTGTCTTCTAGAGACGGAGCCTTTATATCCTCGGGGGCTGAAGCTCCTCGGAGCGTTAGGCTCCGTTACTTAGATTTTTGTGTATTGGCGGGTTCCTTTGCGGTAGCCAAGTGGGCTTTAAGCCAGTGAACACTTTCAGAGTGCCACGTACGTCATCGAAGGATAGGCTCTGAGACGTGAGATGGGGTACATTATCAAGCCCCTAGTCTAGTGTGTACTCTTAGACTCAGAGAGTGAGGCATCAGACTCTTGTTGTTTGCGAACCATTTTTTGGTTAGCTTTTTGAAATGTCTTTTCAAGCATTTAATGTCGGAGCCTTACTGGCCTCTTTTCGACAACTGAAACCTCTTTTTTTGAGGTGTACTTGCTGCGGTTATTTTATTTACTCGACGCGTGTCTTTCCACGCGCTTTTGATCTTATCCGTTCATTGGTTTAGTGGGCCATGTGTCAGGCCCTGATTTATTTTTCACTTCCTATATAAAGTTTTACTTCACTTTTAACCATCTTTTTCACGAAAAAAAAAAAAAAAAAAAATCTTTCCATCCTTCCCTCCTTCTTGTCGCAGGTGGATGAGGCGAAAAATGAACCGTTTTTAGAGGGTCATTTAAGCCCGGAATTGAATTTATTTGATCAAATATTGCCCTAAATCGTTCCTTTTGTGATTTTAGGTACTTTGGGAGTGAATTCTGGAAAAGGAAGCATTTTGGACGTTTTTGGAGCATAAAAGTGAAGAAAACGGCAAAGACTTAATTTTTCCATGCTGAGAACAGTACCTGACGGCGTCAAGAGGAAATTTGTGACGGCGTCAGGGGTGAAATCCATGACGACCCAGAGAAAACCTGAAGGCGTCAAGAGAAGGGCATCAAGAGTAATTTTTGTGACGACCTGCATAAGGAATACACATGACGGTGTTAAACCCAGATCTAGGCAGTCTGAGAAATTATTTGGCGGCGAGATGACGGCGTTAGACTTTTGTTCTTGACGCCATCACCTCTCAGAATCTATATATACTTTTCTATTTTTCATTCATTAGGAGAGGAACTTGTGTGGAGAATACTAGGGTCGAACCTAATAAACCCTAGGTCGTTTTTTACTGTATTTTCAAGGGGTTTTCACCCCTTGAAACCTTTCATGTTCAATTGAGATAAGTCCTCTTTCAATTCATTCAATATGTCTATGTGTTGTTTGAATATATCTTATGCTTGTCTTGATTTCAATATGCTAGGCTAGATCTATCATGTGTTTGCTTAGATGTAATGAAACCTAGATGTTAATTATAGGTTGATTGCTTGTTTATAGTTGTAATGGATGAATGATTTCAATGTTAGGCTTAAGAAAACTGGCAGATCTCCATTGTGTAACATGCTTGAACGTCTTAAGAAACATGAACCGATGTGTACTAGGTTTTATTGGTTGTATTTAATGCATGAGCAAATTCTAGTGATCCCATGTTAGGAGCTTCTTAGCCGGCTCGACATAGGAGTGAAGTAGGCACTTATAGGATTGGGGAAGTAAGTACGCCACCCCATGAATGGTATTAAGGAATATAATCCGTCATCCACGCAACTGTAACAAGTAATTAACCTGTAAAAGATATCTAGGGAGTAGTGAAATCTAAGTAAACACAATTCTCCCATATATTGCTCACACCTCTATCTTAATTTAGTTTATTTTCATTTCTAGTATTTTTATTTTGATTGCATCTTAGTAATTGGGTTAGTTGACTAGCAACTAATTCCGCCCAACTCCTTCAAAACCGAGACTTTTACTTGCTTTTATAAAAACTAAAAAATACAAAAAGAATCATCCCTCGTCTTTAGACCTAGTCTTTAGGTTTCCTAATCCTAGCGACACTATTCCTAGCTGAACGATCAATCCCCCGGTACTTGTCATTATACTATACTACATCGATCAGGTACACTGCCTGGTGGGGGTTGTAAGCTTCTCGAGATCCCTCGAGAGGTAAAGCCTGGTGCAATCCCTACGCATCAAGTATTTGGCGCCGCAGCCCGGGGAATAGTTATTGTCTAGGTTAGGATTTCTTTTTATTAGGTCTACTTGCTAGATTCCTTTCTAGTAAGATTTTATTTTTATTTTTAGGTTCTCTTTAGTCTATCTTATTTCTTCATGTTTTTGTTTGTACTTGTTTGGTCTTCATGGATTTAGAGAGTCGCCGTTTAGAAGTTAGCAAGAGGCTTATAGCGCATAAAAGAAGAAAGAGAGAAGCTAACACATTTAAGGAATTCATTAAGCCTCTCTAAATGAAAATTGAGTTTACGGACTTCGCTCCAACCTCAGATGAATTGAGTTACCATAGGTTCCTTTTACAACACCCCTACCCCTCAAAATATAGAAAGACACCATGGATTAGGAGGCATAACTTCAGGAACATAAAAATTCCTTGCATGATTGGGTACATGTCTAGAGAGCATACATACATTGACTTAAAAGCACCCATGAATATCATGTCTAGGCTCTATTACAATTGGATAATGAACGAAAGGTTAAGCCTTAGAAAAGACCCTTACAACTCTAATAGGCTATGTAATTTCGTCAGGAGAGTTAAAGGGGTACACATCTTTATAGGAAATTTTACTTATCAATGTGACTTTGTAATCCTAGAAGATGTTAGAGGCTTTATAGATCCACACCTAGGAGAGATGGTTCTAGGACGACCTTTTGTTGAGAAGACTAAGATGTATTATGATCATGAGAAGGGGACAGTTCAGTTTACTGATGGGATAGAGAAGATTACTTTTATGATGCCTCACATGAAGGAAGAATTAAAGGGCATCAAGAATCTACAAATTGATGAGATTCGACCCTATGAGGTTAAGGAAGATGGAATTGATGATGACACCTATTATGAAAGGAGGCGAACATACTATTCGGGTTGCATGAATCTAGGCCTGGAATACAAGCGTGATGAGAATTGGGTTAGATGTTTTGAGTCGGCGCAAAAGTGGGAAAGGAAAACGTAACCCATGACCTTGAGTCTAGCTACAAGACTCGTAAATAAAGAAAAGCGCTTCTTGGGAGGCAACCCATGTTTTGTGTGGTTTTTAATTTTTGTTTGTTTGTTATTTGCTTCCGTATGCATGCTTTATTTTTATTGTTGGTAGATCATGTTTCAAATCTAAAATGATGAAAATACTTTATTTTGTTGTTTGGCCTAGTCTTAACTTCATTCAAAGGTATTTCACAAAAGATAAGTGTAAGGGGAAACCCCAAATATGTTTTTGAGAAACAAAACCGATCATGATTCTCGACAATATTAAATGAACATGTATATTCATATTTGTTAGAGTCAAATGCTTGTATCGAGTCATAATGATGTTTTGTAGGATTTTCCAGGAAGTAGGACGAAGTTTTTCAAGAAATTTTCCGGAAACTTAACATAAGAATTTCTGCAGGTCACTTCTGACGGCGTCAGGAAGAAATTCTTGACGGCGTCACGTGTAAAATTCTGGAAATTTTACCAGTTTTGTTTTTCTAACGGAGTCTTAAAGTTTTTGTTGAATTATTAGTTTTATAATCTCCAGGAAATCTGCAAACATCATTCCACAAGCATTATATCTTATTTTGTTTTCTAGGTTTTATTAGCATGTATAGATTGCCGCCGATTTTATGCGAGGTTGCCTTGTCTGTTTTCTCAGGTTTTTACAGGTTATGTATGACAAGAAGATGATTTATATTCTGGAAGGGAAGCTTTGATTGTTCATTTTCTTGGAGGAAGATCTAACCTGGCCACCTTATTATCCATACCGAGCGAATCAGGGGAGTATTTGATTTCATTTGTTTTACGTATTTCACTTTTACATTCTTTACTTGAACATTAGGGACAATGTTCATCCTAAGTGTAAGGGGAGGGTAAAATGATGATACCTTACAAATACACTTTCGCTTGAGTTTGTTTGTTTGATGGTAGATGTGTAATAAAACTATGAGAAATACTTGTTAGTGCAATTTTAGCGCCAAATTTAAAATTTTTTACAACATTTAGGAGTGAAACTTTAGCCATAGCAAGCGTCTCATGGATAGGAGATTGTATGACTAGCACAAAACCGTACCATTCAGAAAAATTTTTCACCCAAATATGTGAGGTTCGCCTTTAGATTTGATAGGAAAAGCATTTATTATTAGTGCTTATGAGTGTACCGGTAGCATTTAGATTCTAGAACTTGCGTTAGTGATGCATCCCAAGACCGCTAGTGAGACTACATTCGTGTAGTAGGATTTACTACATGATAAGAGGCATTAGGATCACCCTTGTGTTAAACCCATATCATAATTACTTGACCATTTAAGTCATATTACTTGGCTAGTTAAATCAACTAATTTTTCCCTCACCTTAGCGTTGTACTCATTTTTAGTACACGAAACCCCTAGTACACCCCTCCGAGCCTATCTTTTCGTTTCTAAGTTTAAGCATCTTACTTAAAGGAAGAATTTGTTACACTCCACTTAAATGTACACCCAAATCGCCTTAGCCTTCCGTGTATGCACTCATCTTTAGTGCATTATTGTTATTTGTTAAACCCTAAGTTAATTATCTAATTAATTACATGGTTGCTAAGTCGAGTCATATCGTTGTACATATTGTTTTGGGACGATTGAGACTCATGGGTAAAGTACTTATTTTGTGGAGTAATGGGGAAGAACATCATATTATTACCTCCATATGTACGTTAATCTTAAAAGTACTCCAAGTGTTTTGGTTTTCTTAATTCGAGTCATTAGATTAGTTTATTGTAAAGTATGTAAAAATTCAAGTGTAAGGGGAATACTCATTCCCTATGATGTATTATTTTGGATGGTAGGGTAAGAGTGTATGCAAAAAAAAAAAAAAAAAAAAAAAAAAAAAAACGTACGGACTACCATCCATTTTTATTCTATGTTCATTTTATGTTTTTGTTATTTTTCATTTATTAGCTTAAGTCGAGTCTAGTCTTTGCTTAGCAACGCCATATTGTACATGTAATTAACTAAGATTTTTAACTCGCCACCAGTAAAGACTGCCTATATCCAACAAAACCGTGTATTCCATATCCCTACACCTAACGTTACAACCCTTTTAAAAGACCTCTTTGATAGTTTATCCTAGGTGCTTACGCCATGTGGTGGAGGTTTGATCCTTTCCCAAGCCTATGGTAATCTATTTTGCTATGACAGGTAGTGAGAGATGTTTTCCATTTCCATATTGTGATATTACTTTATTACACCCGAGAGATGTGAGTATCTAAACACTATTTGTGAGGTGCTAGTGTATGACCTCCGTGCTTGTCTTTGGTCTTTAGTGGAACGATTATTTGTTGTAATTACTTTTATATTAGTGTTAAATGACCCCTAACTTGTATTTTGACTATAATAAAAGCGCATTTGCTTGAGGACAAGCAAATCTCAAGTGTAAGGGTATATGATGAGGCGAAAAATGAACCGTTTTTAGGGGGTCATTTAAGCCTGGAATTGAATTTATTTGATCAAATATTGCCCTAAATCGTTCCTTTTGTGATTTTAGGTACTTTGGGAGTGAATTCTGGAAAAGGAAGCATTTTGGACGTTTTTGGAGCATAAAAGTGAAGAAAACGGCAAAGACTTAATTTTTCCATGCTGAGAACAGTACCTGACGGCGTCAAGAGGAAATTTGTGACGGCGTCAGGGGTGAAATCCATGACGACCCAGAGAAAACCTGAAGGCGTCAAGAGAAGGGCATCAAGAGTAATTTTTGTGACGGCCTGCATAAGGAATACACATGACGGCGTCAAACCCAGATCTAGGCAGTCTGAGAAATTATTTGGCGGCGAGATGACGACGTTAGACTTTTGTTCTTGACGCCGTCACCTCTCAGAATCTATATATACTTTTCTATTTTTCATTCATTAGGAGAGGAACTTGTGTGGAGAATACTAGGGTCGAACCTAATAAACCCTAGGTCATTTTTTACTGTATTTTCAAGGGTTTTCACCCCTTGAAACCTTTCATGTTCAATTAAGATAAGTCCTCTTTCAATTCATTCAATATGTCTATGTGTTGTTTGAATATATCTTATGCTTGTCTTGATTTCAACATGCTAGGCTAGATCTATCATGTGTTTGCTTAGATGTAATGAAACCTAGATGTTAATTATAGGTTGATTGCTTGTTTATAGTTGTAATGGATGAATGATTTCAATGTTAGGCTTAAGAAAACTGGCAGATCTCCATTGTGTAACATGCTTGAACGTCTTAAGAAACATGAACCGATGTGTACTAGGTTTTATTGGTTGTATTTAATGCATGAGCAAATTCTAGTGATCCCATGTTAGGAGCTTCTTAGCCGGCTCGACATAGGAGTGAAGTAGGCGCTTATAGGATTGGGGAAGTAAGTACGCCACCCCATGAATGGTATTAAGGAATACAATCCGTCATCCACGCAACTGTAACAAGTAATTAACCTGTAAAAGATATCTAGGGAGTAGTGAAATCTAAGTAAACACAATTCTCCCATATATTGCTCACACCTCTATCTTAATTTAGTTTATTTTCATTTCTAGTATTTTTATTTTGATTGCATCTTAGTAATTGGGTTAGTTGACTAGCAACTAATTCCGCCCAACTTCTTCAAAACCGAAATTTTTAATTGCTTTTATAAAAACTAAAAAATACAAAAAGAATCATCCCTCATCTTTAGACCTAGTCTTTAGGTTTCCTAATCCTAGCGACACTATTCCTAGCTGAACGATCAATCCCCCGGTACTTGTCATTATACTATACTACATCGATCAGGTACACTGCCTGGTGGGGGTTGTAAGCTTCTCGAGATCCCTCGAGAGGTAAAGCCTGGTGCAATCCCTACGCATCACAGGTTCCTTAGAATTTGCTTGATGGTAAACTCTCATTTTTATTCGATTTCCTGTTTCCTTTCTTGCTTTACTATGTTGGAAGGTACCTTGAAGATTGTTACATGCACCGTGACTCATATAGAGTTTTGTGATTTTGTCGAGGGTTTTGGTATAGACAACTGTTATAGACCGATGCGCCCTATTCGTCTCAAACGGCGTTGGATGCTCATGTTGGGTTCATAGCTTTGTACATTTCTTTGTTTTCTTATGGGAATCTACGTCTTCCCCCGAGTCCCTTCTGTCGTGAAGTTTTTGAGTACTTCAAGCGTTATTTTCCTCTTCTCAACCAATTCAGCATTGCTAGTATCACTTCTTTCGTTATGCTTGTAGGGCCTATGGTGGATAAACACGTATAAGCCCAAACTATTAAAAAAAAAAAAAAAAAAAAAAAAAAAAAAAAAAACTTTTGACAAGCTAAATTCAAGTTTAACCAATGGGTTACTAGTTAAATTGTTTAGTTTAATTTTGCTTTAAACTACATTGGATTGATGTATTTTTTTTATGTGATTGCTCAATATTAAAGTTGTATCAATTGTAATATTTTAAGTTGACGATAATTTTTACAATGATTATTAGTTAAACTATATTATATGACATATCTAATATCACTTGTGATATTTTTCATAAAATAGTTAATGTCTAATATCACTTGTGAAACAAGTATGCTTTTTAATCTTTAATATCTGATAACGCTCAAAATTAACATGTTTTTAGTCGCGTTATTGTTTGTTTTACGCATGGAAATTGGTCATATTTGTATATATTTGTTACTTAATCGTGGAAAGTGTTTATGCATGCAAATATAGCCAAAAGCAGGTAAAAATGATTAAAAGATGAAGAAATGAAGTGATCATGCACATTTGGAGAGTTTCAAGAAGATCATGAAAGAAAGAAACGACACATAGACAAAAGGATTTGATAAAGACAATGTCTTCTACACATATTTATCAAGGAAATATCAAGTTCTAATGAATAAAGTCATGCCACGAATAAAGACAATGCATGCAACGTAAAACGACAAAGAAAAGACAAAAGAATAGTTTCCAGACAGTGTCCAACCGATCGGATGCAACCCGCATCCGATTCGGTTGGAGTGTTCTCAAGGAGTGCCATCCGATCGGATGGAGATAAACCGATCGGATGGAGGTGACTGATGTTACAAGTCTTGCATTTATGGACGAATTTACTCCCCATAATCATTTGTGGCTGATCATTTCTGTTTAAATAACTCAAGAGGGACGTTTTTACTTGAAAGATAAGTGTTATTATGCTATATAATGACTACTTAGGGTCTAGATTACATGTACCATCAAATATCTAACTAAGTTTTACACCAAATATTGTTAGTTCATCTTATATTGCCTGAAAGTTTACTAAGTGTTGTGAAAAATGTCCAGAAAGTGTTGAGTTCGAGTCTCAAGCCTTGGTTCAAGTTTGGAGTTGTTTACTTACGTTAGTGAACAATTGGAGGAGTGTGGTTGCTATAGTTCCACAAGTTTATTCATTGTAATTCTCAAGCTAGGTACACCTTGATACTTATAATGAACAATTGTTACTTTGAGTTTAATGAAAGTTTTCTTATTTACTTGTGTTTTAATATGATTATTATGGAATAATTTGTGATATACTTGTGTGTATGATGTGATTGGTTACGGAGTATTCTTTTATGAAAAAGGTGATGCATGAAAACATATCTATTTTATGAGTTTGTTGAAGTAATATCTAATCTTGCTTAATTTGTTGGTAAAAACAATCTTTGGAAAAATAGGTCCGAAAGGAGTTTCAACTTGTTTTTATTTCAAAACATTAGTGCACGAATTAGTATGGAATATGATGCTTGACACCCATCTTATTTACTTGTTAAAATGGATTTGAGAAGATTTCATCACGAAAAATGACCGAAAGGATTCGTAGGAATTCATAAGAAAAGAATTGATTTTTAAAACAACCATGTGATTATAGAATTGTCATACTCATTTGATATGTCCGAAAGGAGTCATTTAGGTGATAGAATTCTTAGTGGTAGTTAAAACATGACATACATCATAGATTGTATAACTACTCATTTTTAGTTGCGCATCATAACAAGTTTTACACCAAACTTTATACTTAAATTGTCATGATACTCCTAATTACCAATCAAGGAATTATACACAAGTATATGCTTAGTTCTTATTGAGTTTCTTTTAAATTGATATTTACATAAATTTGGATTGACAACCCTTATTTAACAAACGTTTTTCTTATTACTAAAACTATCAAATCCCTTGGGACAACCTCGACTTACCCACCTTTACTACATCGGACGAGTATACTTGCTCGTATGTGCTAAATAAATAATCGGATAAATCGTGTTTACAAATTTTAAAACTTGCATTAATAAAACGCACATCAATATCATATAAGATATTTCATTGCAATGTATATCTTTTTATGTATTATAACCTTTTTTTAAAAAAATATTTTTATATTTTTCAGGTACAAGATGATTTTTGTTTATAAAATATCACAAGTGATATTAGACATTAACTATGTTTATGAAATAGCACAAGTAATATTAGACATTAACTATGTTTTTTTATTCATTTTAATATTTGTAAGTGACACTTATTTATCTCTTGTGATATAACACTATAAGGAAGAAGAAGAGTACTTAAATTGTCTTAGTTATTTAAGACTAATAACTCATGTGATAAAGCAATATAATGTGACACTAATTCTGTTATTCCACATATGAGTAATATCTCATGTGATAAAGTAATTTAAAGTGGCACTAATTCTGTTGTTCTACATATAAGTAATATCACATGTGATAAAGCAATAAAATGACCAAAGATAGCATCATTCATGTCTAATTATATATATTCAAATAACTCAAAAGCATCAGCCTGTATCATTGTGTACAACAGTTAATATCTAATATCACTTGTGATATTTCATAAAAATAGTTAATGTCTAATATCACTTGTGATATTTCATAAATAAAAGTCATTTTGTACCTGAAAAATATAAAAATATTAGAAAACATATATGAAAACGGACATATAAAAATACTACAAAAAAATATGAAAATGGACGAAAATGTGTGAAAACGGATGAAAATATATGAAAACGGACGAAAACGTATAAGACTTATGAAAACGGACAAAATCGTATGAAACTGGACGAAAACGTATGAAAACGGACAAAAACGTCTAAAAACAGACGAAAATGTCTAAAAACGGCCAATAACATATGAAGAAAGGCGAATACATATGAAAACATCTGAAAACGGCCGAAAACGTGTTAAAACGGACGAAAACATATGAAAACGTCTGAAACGGAAAAAAATGTATAAAAACAGATAAAAACATATAAAACGGACGAAACGTATGAACATGACAAAAACGTATGAAAACAAACAAAAATGTATGAAAATGAACGAAAATATATAAAAACGGACAAAAACGTATTAAAGCGGACATAAAAGTATGAAAATGTCTGAAAGTTGCCGAAAACGTATGAAAACTGATAAAAAAAAAGTATGAAAATGGACGAAAATGTATAAAAACAAGAAAAAGTTTTTATTGTGAGATATTTATTTGCCGTTTTTATAAGACAAGAAAGACAAGAATTTATACTTTTGGTCCTTCCATGGTTTTTTAATCTTAAATCTTGTCTTTTTAATCAAATGGAATGGATGGTCTAGATTTGTCCTTTAGTTTCTACCAAAATAAGAGTTTGAAAAATAACTCACCTCATGTCATGTAGGGGATTGATTGTAACCCGCATGGCGTACAAAATATGCATGAACAGTGAAAAATGAACACATAAAGGTCATGCAAACCAAAACAACGGGTAATGTACATTCACAGATATAAGTCTGATGATGTCGACAGTTTCGGGTTTATTTGTTGTTAGTTCTTAACAGGAAAAAGTACCTTTTGAGGATAGTCATCTTGAAGGCGTTAATAATTATCAAAGGACAAGTTTTTCATTAATCTGTAGGATTCTTCGTAGCATGAAGTGGTTTTTGCTGCAAAATCCTAAACACAATCATCTAGACTTGGTATTTCCAACACCTATATACGGTGGAGTATTGTGAAATTGAGGCAGGACTAGTAAAGAAATACCCTTCTGTGGGTAATGATTATGATGTTTCCTGTTGTCACAAATTCCATTTCAAATGTTTGCTTATCAAGTGGCGGAAAAAGAAAGATTAAATGCAAGTCAATCAAATAGAAGAGGCTATCGCTCCCATTGACATGGACGCTTACTCGGTTTTGGATGAGCGAGCATCTAAGCGAAGTTCATCCAACCATGTTCTTAATTTCTCTTCTTCATATAAATATTTACAACTATCACAATAGGCCAATAGCAAGTTCATAGAAGAATTGATAAGCAGTATCACGGAAATACAGTGGTCAAGTAAACAAAAGCAATAAGGTGTTCTACAAAGTACCAACATGTTGGGTATTTTCTTAGCCCATGAGGTTAAAAGCCCAACACTTTTAGGCCCATCTTGGGTCAATATTGGTCTCCTATATTACTGCACTTTTCAGAGATTAGAAGGTACGAGAGAAGTTTGAGAGAAAAACAAAAACAGAAAAGAAAGAAGATTTTCGGAGTTAAATATCACCCAAACCCAACAGCAGTGTTTGTACGATCACCGGAGTTTGAACTGTCGGATCGTCACGATTTTCGGACAGTAGCTTCCTTACATATAAAGGAAGACTTTGACCGTTGGGATTCTGATTTTGAGGCCTGGAAGTACTGTTTCTTGCCCGGGCAGTTTGCATCAGATTTGGTGATATTCTTCCTTTCTTTTCTTTGTTTGTTGCCATATATCTTGATGTTGATTCCAAGATTATGATGTTTGTTGTATACCTCTAGTGTTATCTAGAGAAGACTTTGTGTACCTCTCTTGGTTGATAGTGGATTTAAGCGGCACTAGGTGTCCCGTGGTTTTTACCCATTTTGGGGTTTTCCACGCTAAAAGCTTTGGTGTTCTTGTTGTGTGTTTGATTACATTTATTACCTGCTGGTTTGGGGCTGATTTGAGACCATTAGGGGCTGTTTATAGTTGTTGTTAGTGTGCCTCATTTGTTTACTTCCTCATAGGTTCATACGGGTTTGGGTAGGTGTTGTCAAACGAAGGTTTAGCTTCCGCATTTGTGTTTATACCGTTGTGACCCATTGCACCTTTACCCGTCAAATTGGTATCAGAGCTTGGTTCTTGGTTTGGGGACTTAACCTGTTTGAATGATGGAAGCTAATACAAGTAGGATGGTTAGTTTGAATGGTTCCAATTATCATGTTTGGAAAGGGAAGATGGAAGATCTCCTTTATGTTAAAGATTACTACTTGCCTGTTTTTAGTGTTGAGAAACCTGAGAACAAAACAGATGCAGAATGGACTATTTTGCATAGACAGGTTTGCGGGTATATTAGGCAGTGGGTTGATGATAATGTTTTGAACCATATTTGTGAGGAGACACATGCTCGTACTCTTTGGAACAAACTTGAACAGTTATATGCTCGAAAAACTGGAAATAACAAGTTGTTCTTAATCAAGCAAATGATGGGATTAAAGTATACTGATGGGTCTCCTATTACTGATCACTTAAATGCTTTTCAGGGTATTATAAATCAGCTTGCAGGTATGGGTATCAAGTTTGAAGATGAGATTCAAGGCTTGTGGCTTCTTGGTACTTTACCGGATACTTGGGAGACTTTTAGGACATCTTTGTCCAACTCTGCACCAGATGGTGTTATCACCATGGAATTGGCTAAAGGCAGTATTCTGAATGAAGAAATGAGAAGAAAGTCACAGGGTTCTTCTTCACAGTCAGACGTCTTGGTCACTGAAAGGCGGGGGAGAAGTCAAAGTAGAGGTCCGAGTAACAGAGGTAATCATCGCAGTAGTTCCAGCAAAGGAAAATTTGCTGATGTTGAATGCTATCATTGTCATAAAAGGGGGCACACGATGAAGTTTTGCCGACAGTTGGAAAAGGAGAACAAGAAGAAAAACTACAACAACCAAAAGAACAAGCACAAGAAAGATGATGATGGTGATGACAGTACTGAAGTAAATACCACCACAGATGAGTTCTTTGTTTGTTCTGATTATGATATGGTTAACCTTGCTTATGATGATTCGAGTTGGATTCTTGACAGTGGTGCTACGTGTCATGTTGCAACACGAAAAGAATATTTTTCATCTTACACACCAGGTGATTTTGGTGTTGTTAGGATGGGTAATACTGGGCTATCTAGGATTGCTGGTATTGGAGATATTTGTTTGAAGTTTGACACAGGGATGGAATTGGTTTTACATAATGTGAAACATGTCCCAGATATGAGACTCAATATTATCTCAACAGGTCTTCTTGACGAAGATGGTTACCACAACAGTTCTGGTAATGGCTTGTGGAAAGTGACTCTCGGATCCTTGATTGTTGCAAGAGGGAAAAGGGAATCCAAGTTATATATGACACATCTGAAGATCTCCAAGAGCATTGTCAATGCTGTAGACAATGATGATATGACTGAGTTATGGCACAAGAGACTTGGTCACATGAGTGAAAAGGGGATGTCTATTCTTTCTAAGAAGAATGTGTTAACCGGTGTGCATGATATCAACTTGAAGAAGTGTTCTCACTGTTTGGCAGGAAAGCAAACTAGACTTGCTTTCAAGAGTCGGTCTCCTTTCAGAATGGAGAACATACTTGATCTGGTACATTCCGATGTTTGTGGTCCCATGAAGACTAAAACACTTGGTGGGTGTTCGTATTTTGTCACTTTCATCGATGATCACTCAAGAAAGGTTTGGGTGTATACCTTGAAGACTAAAGATCAAGTATTGGATGTGTTTAAGCAGTTTCATGCTTTAGTTGAGAGGCAGACAGGGAAGAAACTTAAATGTATTCGAAGCGACAATGGAGGTGAATACATTGGCCCCTTTGATGCTTATTGTAGAGAGCATGGAATTCAGCATCAAAAGACTCCACCGAAGACACCGCAGTTGAATGGCTTAGCAGAGCGGATGAATAGAACTTTGGTTGAGAGAGTTAGATGCTTGCTTTCACATGCAGGGTTGCCTGCTTCTTTTTGGGGTGAAGCTTTGAATACGGCGGTACATGTTATTAATCTAACCCCTTGTGTTCCTTTGCGCTTTGATGTTCCTGACAGGGTTTGGAGCGGCAAAGATGTTTCATACCGTCATTTACGAGTCTTTGGATGCAAGGCATATGTGCATATTCCCAAAGATGAAAGATCAAAGCTTGATGTGAAGTCTAAGCCATGTGTATTCCTCAGGTATGGTCAAGATGAACTTGGGTACAGGTTGTATGATCCAGTTCAGAAGAAACTCGTTCGTAGCCGAGATGTAGAGTTTGACGAAGACCAAATTTTGAAAGATGTTGAGAAGGCTGAAAAAGAGACAATTCCTCAACATAATGATGATCCTATTGATTTAGATCCGGTTCCTCCAAGACATTTTGATGCACAGTTTGGAGATGATATTCAGAATGATGAAGAACATGGTGCTGATGATGTTGATGCTCAAGAGCAACCATACCTAGATGAAGACGTTCATCCTGAGTTACCAGTACCTATGCCACCATTCGTTCCGGTTAGACGGTCCACTAGAGATCATCATCCTTCCACACGCTATTCTGCATATGAGTATGTTTTACTCACTGATGGGGGAGAGCCCGAGTCTTATGAAGAAGCTATGGAAGATGAACACAAGAAAGAATGGTCTGAAGCTACGCAAGATGAGATGAATTCCTTGCATAAAAACAATACCTTTGAGCTGGTAGAGTTGCCTAAGGGCAAGATGTAACACCCCCAATTCATGGTTGCAGCGGAATTCGAACTGGGTGTTACTTGACGGCACAATAGACACAATAATAGAAAACGAACTCCAATTGAGTCGTTTTAAAAGATTTATCATTCAAATTGTATAAATATCAGAGATTACAAAATGAGGTCCCAGATGGTTCCATGTTTACAAATTAAATGAGTTTTGAATGATAATAAAATTTATAGCCCTCTTGAGTATCCGTGACCTTCCGTGCCATCCTTGATCGTCATGAACCTGAAATACATGCTTGAGAGGTCAACACAAAGGTTGAGTGGAATTCGTAGAGTTTAGTTAAATCGTTTGAACACAATATGTCGTAGTGTGAGCTATAGACTCACACTCATAGTTAGAAAACAAAATCGTTATTTATTTCACTAAGCTCATGCAACCAAAGCATTAACATCGAACCAACAAAATTGGCATTATAGAAGCCCTACCAAGGTACTTTTGCCATTATACCGCTAAATCTCAAATATAGTGCATTTGTGAGAACTCATCGTTGTTCAACACAAATGGGATCCGTCAATCCCAATAGATCTATTCACAATATTCGCGCTCACTAAAGGTAGTGACTAATGGTTCATGATATAGGGACTTCGAACATGGCAATCATTACATAGTGATAATAAAACATCGTCGTGAAGCATACATTAGAAAGCATTGTGTTCGAGTAGAAAAATAATAGCATGTATTCCCCCCATGGGTTTGTAAAATAGTTAAACAATAGAAAGTGGGGCTACGAACTTACCTTAAGTTATGTAGTGAGTAATGAATGTGATGGTCGAATCGCGAAGGTTTCTATGAGCAACCTATAATAGAATGTCGCGACTTAGGATCGGAGTAAAGAATATGAAGTAGTGCCTATATATATATATCTTGCATTTAGTCCATGATGTGGTATGATGTATAGTATAAGTCTTTGAAAGAAAGATTCATGAAACATGTATGTTTTATATATCGTTTACTACCGTTCGGGCCGACATAATTCAGAAGTCATGTTAGTAAGCGTTCGAGGAGCCAAGACACTTTAACTCGTAAATCCACAACTCAACTCGACGGCTTACATAATGAACTCCTCACATGAGGCTCCCTACTATTGTAGTAGTTGATGAAATATATAGATATAAGTTTTGATCCGAAAAGTTACATGTCCGATATTTGAATAAACTTAGGAAAGTTTATTTGTACATGAAGATTGTTATTAGGGGTAGTTTCATAAGTCTTGTATGACCATTTTCTCTTTGTATATCTCATGGTTCCTTTTCAAGTGAAGTAGATCCAAATTGCTTGTTCAAGTTATCGCCTAATTCATTGTTTCATGTTTACGCCTATGTAAGTTGGTATGGTCATTTCGTCATGGCCTAGCCATGACCTTTGGTCCTTGTTCCAAGGTCATGAGACACAACCTTGGCTCTAGCCATGGTGGTGGTCTTGATTATAGGTCATAAGACCTCTTGTTCCTTTTAAAATATAACCATAATATAGTGACTTTGGTCTAAAATGGGCTGTTAAGATTTTGAAGAAAATTATCACCCGGAAAGCGTTTTCAGGGCTCGAGCTTCTTTGTTCCTGAACGAAAACGTCGTTTCGGACAACTTTCGTGTTTTAACTTTTTAATGAATCGGACCAGAAGTGGGACTTTCAAAACCCAAATTTGATCAGAATGGTATTTGGCAGTTTGCCGCAAAGTTTTGGTAACTTCAAATGGGCGTAACTTTTGACTCGTATACTCGTTTTAGGTGGTTCAAATTGCTATGGTTTCCTTGTTAAGTCCTCTACTGTAATATGTAATGATCCAATATCATAATTTTACCATTTTGGACGTGGTTTTCCAAGAAAGTCACTAGTTTACTTGTTTGAATAACATAAGTTACATATATGTATCAATACTTGTTTTACTCACTTTTATACATCATGGACATGAATACAAGACATAATATAGCATGAATAATATGTAAATAACATGAACATGATTATTCAACAAGAAGCATGTTAGGGTTTGGCTTACAACTTTTGGCTTTCAAAGATGAAAGGAAGTTAACATATAAGGATAGGACATTGATAGACTTGCTTCAACCCTTTTTCACTTCATGCAATCTTTCTACCCTTGGTATTCTTGAAAGAGATGTAATGAAAGTTGAGGTGAATTGAGTGGATTTAAACTCAAGAGAAATCACCAAGTATATGAAGTTATGGAAGTGTTTGATGAATGATAACCTAACTAGAGTTTCAACCTTGAACTTGCACTTGAATCATGCATGAAACTAGAAGGAAATGAGCAAAGGATGGTGTGGTTTTGGTGTTGGATATCCACGGCAACAACACAAGGGGGGGGGGGGGGGAAGGGAGTATTTATAGTCCAAATGAGGAGGTTAGGAAACCACTAGGAAATTACCAAAACTTGGTGACCAAGTTGTAATTTAGTGATGATCTAGGGGTAAATTCATGAGATGAAGCCACATGGGTGTGACTCCCCCCCTCCTAGGGCGGTTCATGAGCTTGGAGAGCAAGGGTTAGACTTTTCTTGGTATTATCCAAGATACTTGGTTAGTTTTGACTCCGGGAAATGCCAATCGTAAATGATTAAGCCTCAAAACATAAAACCGGGTGTCGTAAAAATACGAAACTTGGAGGAATGATTAAACTTGTCAAAATACTCCATAATAAAATATAAAATGAGTGGTAGGTTCCATCGGGTGCTAAAACCCTGCTAAAAACTGGAAACACGGGTCTAAAACGCGTAATACGTAAAACGTACGAATATTGCGTAAAATTGAGAAAAGTAAAATGTTACTTTTCTAATAGGATAATATTGATTTAAAATGACTTATAATGTCTAGACTGGGCTCAGTCTAGTGTCGGTTGGTATTAAATGTCTTTTAGACATCAAACCGTAAGCCTAAAAATCAAGGAATGACTTATAAAATCAAGGGATGATTTTTGGTCAATGGAGGAGGGAAAAATATGTTGACTTTTTCTAAAAAGTTGAAAACTCAAATCGTCTTAGAAACGCGTTTTGTGGTCTAACGGTTAATCGCCCATACGGTTAAGCGTGCTCATGTGAGAGTAGTACAGGCTTGGGTGACCTGCTGGGAAAAGTAATTAACCTAAAAATGCGAATTGTTACAGTCTCTACCTCTTACGGGGAACTTCGTCCCGAAGTTCTATGTGTGTTATATGTTGGAGTGGTGTCGATGAAAAGGTGTGGTTACTTATGAGGACTATAGTCTGGGATTACCAGTGATGTAGTTTGATTTGTCGTTTCAGTGTATGGTGTAGGACGAGGCTTGCTTTTATGTAGGAAAGGTATGGTAATAGTCGAATATCAAAGGAAATTGATATAGCAGTCGAATATTAATAGGAATTGATATAGTAGTTGCAATCATAGCCTAGTTGGTAATCTGTTGTTGTACCTAGTGTTTATTGACTTCATACTTATGTTATTTCGGATACAAATAAGCCCACTTGTTTATAATTCTTTATTTACATAGAGAGGCATCCCAAACAATGTAGATAAGGAAATATAAACTTATGGTTTAGTGATTTACAATGTCTTTATTTAAATGAAAAGGCATCCCAATCCATTCAAATAATTACAAATCATCCTACACAACATTCATACTTAGTCGGTGAGTTACAAGGTAGGGTATTACGAGATGATACTGGTGTTCCAAGATGAATATTCAATCTTGTAAAGCTGGTAAGGGTGCTTGTGGTGTAGCTAAGGATGATTTGAGCTTTAAAAGTGCATCAAGATCTGTTAATGAGCTTGTGGTTTCAACGGTTGTGAAGATAATGATGTGATATGTTAATGAACAAAAGTGTGTAGTGTATGCCCAGCATTAATATTCTTAGGTATAGATGTTGAGTTTGCTTTAAAAATCTTAAAAGATTTTAAAGGTTTATGATGGGATGGTATCCTTAGGAACTAAACAGGATAGTACTTCTACGGGATGAAGAGAAGAATTGATAACTATCCCAAGATAGTAGTTAGGATTATCTCATAAATGAAAACTTTCAAGAATGAAATTAGGTAGTACAAATAAGGTGTTAAGATTTCGCTGAGTGGTAAGACACTATCGTGTCTCTAGATCGTTTTAAAGAATTCTGGTGGTTTATCGAGTTCAAGTAGGAAATCAACCTAAACATAACCCTAGTACAACTATTCTCAGCATTTGAAAATTTTAAGTCGAATATAGTTAGTCAGACTATATTCCACTGTCCCTAGGTTAAATATAGGTGACTAGTCTATATTTAGCCGAGGTTCGATAAAATTTTCAAATACCTAAATTAGGTATACTTTTGATATGTCCGTTGCTTTCGAGAAACTGTCCACTAAACAAAGGCGATGTCAAACCATTCAGTTACAAGTCCCGCCCATACAAGACTTGTAACCTATGTTTTCACATTCCATTGCATAGAAGATAGTACGGGTAGATACGTGTGGAAAGGAAGTTTTAAGTAGTTCTAAAATAGAACATACTTGGCGAGGATCACGAACTTTTAACAAGGAAGGTTTCAGAAGAAAACTTTGATGAATGTAGAGAAAGTTCAGCTTTCGTAGGTGATGGATTAGTTTATCCTTTAGAAATCTCATAATAGATTGTGATGGGTTTTTGATATCATATGAAATGATATTGATGAGGTGGTGGAATAATTCGAGAGACCATTGCACAAATCACAATGTCTCGGAAGTAGATTAGACCATTGTGTGACTCAAAACATTTGAGAAATGATTAAGACCATTGTGTCATACAATGTTCGGGAAATAGAAAAGACCATCGTAATTCGTTACAATATCTTGGACATAAAATGTTGGAGTAGGAACATGATTGGGAGAATGTAGTTGTGTCGAAATGCCCTAGAATAGGCATACGTAGATATGTTTAGATAAAATGATTGAAAATAACTCGAATGTATATATAAATATACTAGTATTTGTTCGTGTAGTAAATGCCTAGTGTGTATATATGAATATACTTATATGTTCATGTAGCATAAAATGCTTAATAAGTCCATAATCGCCTGGAGGATGGAAGACACGAAGATCGGAAGGCTATAAAATGTTTTTGCTTGTAGTGTAGTTATAGTTTAGGTCTCAATTAGACCCGTTTCTCTATAACCATGGCTCTGATACCAATCTGTAACACCCCCAATTCATGGTTGCAGCGGAATTTGAACTGGGTGTTACTTGACGGCACAATAGACACAATAATAGAAAACGAACTCCAATTGAGTCGTTTTAAAAGATTTATCATTCAAATTGTATAAATATCAGAGATTACAAAATGAGGTCCCAGATGGTTCCATGTTTACAAATTAAATGAGTTTTGAATGATAATAAAATTTATAGCCCTCTTGAGTATCCGTGACCTTCCGTGCCATCCTTGATCGTCATGAACCTGAAATACATGCTTGAGAGGTCAACACAAAGGTTGAGTGGAATTCGTAGAGTTTAGTTAAATCGTTTGAACACAATATGTCGTAGTGTGAGCTATAGACTCACACTCATAGTTAGAAAACAAAATCGTTATTTATTTCACTAAGCTCATGCAACCAAAGCATTAACATCGAACCAACAAAATTGGCATTATAGAAGCCCTACCAAGGTACTTTTGCCATTATACCGCTAAATCTCAAATATAGTGCATTTGTGTGAACTCATCGTTGTTCAACACAAATGGGATCCGTCAATCCCAATAGATCTATTCACAATATTCGCGCTCACTAAAGGTAGTGACTAATGGTTCATGATATAGGGACTTCGAACATGGCAATCGTTACTTACTGATAATAAAACATCGTCGTGAAGCATACATTAGAAAGCATTGTGTTCGAGTAGAAAAATAATAGCATGTATTCCCCCCATGGGTTTGTAAAATAGTTAAACAATAGAAAGTGGGGCTACGAACTTACCTTAAGTTATGTAGTGAGTAATGAATGTGATGGTCGAATCGCGAAGGTTTCTATGAGCAACCTATAATAGAATGTCGCGACTTAGGATCGGAGTAAAGAATATGAAGTAGTGCCTATATATATATCTTGCATTTAGTCCATGATGTGGTATGATGTATAGTATAAGTCTTTGAAAGAAAGATTCATGAAACATGTATGTTTTATATATCGTTTACTACCGTTCGGGCCGACATAATTCAGAAGTCATGTTAGTAAGCGTTCGAGGAGCCAAGACACTTTAACTCGTAAATCCACAACTCAACTCGACGGCTTACATAATGAACTCCTCACATGAGGCTCCCTACTATTGTAGTAGTTGATGAAATATATAGATATAAGTTTTGATCCGAAAAGTTACATGTCCGATATTTGAATAAACTTAGGAAAGTTTATTTGTACATGAAGATTGTTATTAGGGGTAGTTTCATAAATCTTGTATGACCATTTTCTCTTTGTATATCTCATGGTTCCTTTTCAAGTGAAGTAGATCCAAATTGCTTGTTCAAGTTATCGCCTAATTCATTGTTTCATGTTTACGCCTATGTAAGTTGGTATGGTCATTTCGTCATGGCCTAGCCATGACCTTTGGTCCTTGTTCCAAGGTCATGAGACACAACCTTGGCTCTAGCCATGGTGGTGGTCTTGATTATAGGTCATAAGACCTCTTGTTCATTTTAAAATATAACCATAATATAGTGACTTTGGTCTAAAATGGGCTGTTAAGATTTTGAAGAAAATTATCACTCGGAAAGCGTTTTCAGGGCTCGAGCTTCTTTGTTCCTGAATGAAAACGTCGTTCCGGACAACTTTCGTGTTTTAACTTTTTGATGAATCGGACCAGAAGTGGGACTTTCAAAACCCAAATTTGATCAGAATGGTATTTGGCAGTTTGCCGCAAAGTTTTGGTAACTTCAAATGGGCGTAACTTTTGACTCGTATACTCGTTTTAGGTGGTTCAAATTGCTATGGTTTCCTTGTTAAGACCTCTACTGTAATATGTAATGATCCAATATCATAATTTTACCATTTTGGTCGTGGTTTTCCAAGAAAGTCACTAGTTTACTTGTTTGAATAACATAAGTTACATATATGTATCAATACTTGTTTTACTCACTCATACCACATCATGGACTAAATGCAAGATATATATATAGGCACTACTTCATATTCTTTACTCCGATCCTAAGTCGCGACATTCTATTATAGGTTGCTCGTAGAAACCTTCGCGATTCGACCATCACATTCACTACTCACTACATAACTTAAGGTGAGTTCGTAGCCCCACTTTCTATTGTTTAACTATTTTACAAACCCATGGGGGGAATACATGCTATTATTTTTCTACTCGAACACAATGCTTTCTAATGTATGCTTCACGACGATGTTTTATTATCACTAAGTAACGATTGCCATGTTCGAAGTCCCTATATCATGAACCATTAGTCACTACCTTTAGTGAGCGCGAATATTGTGAATAGATCTATTGGGATTGACGGATCCCATTTGTGTTGAACAACGACGAGTTCACACAAATGCACTATATTTGAGATTTAGCGGTATAATGGCAAAAGTACCTTGGTAGGGCTTCTATAATGCCAATTTTGTTGGTTCGATGTTAATGCTTTGGTTGCATGAGCTTAGTGAAATAAATAACGATTTTGTTTTCTAACTATGAGTGTGAGTCTATAGCTCACACTACGATTATTGTGTTCAAACGATTTAACTAAACTCTACGAATTCCACTCAACCTTTGTGTTGACCTCTCAAGCATGTATTTCAGGTTCATGACGATCAAGGATGGCACGGAAGGGCACAGATACTCAAGAGGGCTATAAATTTTATTATCATTCAAAACTCAATTAATGTAATTTGTAAACATGGAACCATCTGGGACCTCATTTAGTAATCTCTGATATTTATACAATTTGAATGATAAATCTTTTAAAACGACTCAATTGGAGTTCGTTTTCTATTATTGTGACTATTGTGCCGTCAAGTAACACCCAGTTCGAATTCCGCTGCATCCATGAATTGGGGGTGTTACACAAGAGAGCTTTGAAGAACAAATGGGTTTTCAAATTGAAGACTGATGAGTATACTTCTAGACCGAGATACAAGGCCAGATTGGTGGTAAAAGGTTTTAGTCAAAAAAGAGGTATTGATTTTGATGAGATTTTCTCTCCAGTCGTGAAGATGGGATCTATTCGAGTTGTTCTTGGTTTGGCGGCTAGCCTCGATCTTGAGGTGGAGCAAATGGATGTCAAGACGGCTTTCCTTCATGGTGATATGGATAAAGAACTCTACATAGAGCAGCCTGAAGGTTTTCAGGTTAAGGGGAAGGAAGACTACATGTGTAGACTTCGGAAAAGTTTGTATGGGTTGAAGCAAGCACCGAGACAGTGGTACAAGAAGTTTGAGTCGGTTATAGGGAAGCAAGGCTACCGAAAGACCTCTTCAGATCACTGTGTTTTCTTTCAGAGATTTGGTGATGATGACTTCATCATCTTGTTGCTATATGTTGATGATATGCTGATTGTTGGCAAGAACGTTGGAAGAATTGCCCAACTGAAGCGAAATTTGAGCAAGTCTTTTGCTATGAAAGACTTGGGGCCAGCAAAACAGATCCTTGGCATTCGGATTTTCCGTGATAGGGGTGCTAAGAAGTTGCATATATCACAAGAGCAATACATTGAAAAGGTGTTATGCAGGTTCAACATGGATAAAGCTAAAGTGGTGAGTTCCCCTCTTACTCCCAACTTTAAGCTAACTGATAAAGATTGTCCTTCTTCCAAAAAGAACATTGAAAAGATGGATAGAGTTCCATATGCCTCAGCGGTTGGTAGCTTGATGTATGCTATGGTGTGTACAAGGCTGGATTTAGCTCATGCAGTTGGTGTTGTCAGTCGGTTCCTGTTAAATCCTGGTAAGAAGCATTGGGAAGCTGTTAAATGGATATTTAGATATCTGCGAGGTACTTCCAAATTGGGTATCACATTTGGAAATGGGAAGCCCGTGCTTGTTGGTTACACAGACTCAGATATGGCGGGAAATAAGGACAACATGAAATCCACTTCTGGATATTTGATGACCTTTGCAGGGGGAGCTGTTTCATGGCAATCTAGATTGCAAAAGTGTGTGGCTTTGTCTACAACAGAGGCTGAGTATGTGGCGGCAACAGAAGCGTGCAAAGAACTATTGTGGTTGAAAAGGTTTCTGCAGGAGCTTGGCTTCAAGCAACAGCGCTACGTGGTTCTTTGTGATAATCAAAGTGCTATTCAGCTTGCGAAGAATTCTATGTTTCATAAGCGAACAAAACATATTGATGTGAGGTATCATTGGATTAGAGATGCTATTGAAGATGGTTTATTTGAACTTGATAAAGTTCATACCGATGATAATGGTTCCGATATGTTGACCAAGCCGTTAGCAAGGGAGAAGCTCAAGGTTTGTTGCTCGATCGCCGGGATGGCGAACTCTTCCTCATAGGCAGAAAAGGGGGAGATTTGTTGGGTATTTTCTTAGCCCATGAGGTTAAAAGCCCAACACTTTTAGGCCATCTTGGGTCAATATTGGTCTCCTATATTACTGCACTTTTCAGAGATTAGAAGGTACGAGAGAAGTTTGTGAGAAAAACAAAAACAGAAAAGAAAGAAGATTTTCGGAGTTAAATATCACCCAAACCCAACAGCAGTGTTTGTACGATCACCGGAGTTTGAACCGTCGGATCGTCACGATTTTCGGACAGTAGCTTCCTTACATATAAAGGAAGACTTTGACCGTTGGGATTCTGATTTTGAGGCCTGGAAGTACTGTTTCTTGCCCGGGCAGTTTGCATCAGATTTGGTGATATTCTTCCTTTATTGTTCTTTGTTTGTTGCCATATATCTTGATGTTGATTCCAAGATTATAATGTTTGTTGTATACCTCTAGTGTTATCTAGAGAAGACTTTGTGTACCTCTCTTGGTTGATAGTGGATTTAAGCGGCACTAGGTGTCCCGTGGTTTTTACTCATTTTGGGGTTTTCCACGCTAAAAGCTTTGGTGTTCTTGTTGTGTGTTTGATTACATTTATTACCTGCTGGTTTGGGGCTGATTTGAGACCATTAGGGGCTGTTTATAGTTGTGGTTAGTGTGCCTTATTTGTTTACTTCCTCATAGGTTCATACGGGTTTGGGTAGGTGTTGTCAAACGAAGGTTTAGCTTCCGCATTTGTGTTTATACCGTTGTGACCCATTGCACCTTTACCCGTCACAACAAGGTGAAGAAGAACCATTTTCCTAAAAGTCAAAGTACTCGTACCTCGGTTACAAAGATAGAGGAATCACAATAGCAGCAGCCAACGCTTCTGAAAGTTGTTTCACAGGTTTTGTGACATGATTCCAGGATCGAATGATCCAAACAACAACATGTACAATCATCATGAAAGGAGTAATAAAAGGGAAAACACAGAAGAAGGTTTGAACCTTTTATAACTGATATATAAAAACGTGAAAAGGTTGAATGTTTACAAAGAACTCTATCCCTATATATACTTATTGAATCGGTGCCACAGGAGGTTTATGCCGATTCATAAACGGTGTCAACTAATAACCGTTGTAACTGCCTACAAACGGGCCTGTTTGGGTTAACAGGTTTGGACCCATGTTGCAGACTTAATGTCGACCCAATTACAAATCATAAAACTAAATACAAACTTAACTAATAGTCTTAACATAAACAAATAACATATTTTGATCTAAATACATTAGAGGCTAACAAAAGTGACCTCTAAAGCATTCTACTCTAAAGGTTTCTATAGCAGCCGCCAACGCCTCAGTTACAAAGTCTTAGGCCACATTATATGGTTATCTATTTCTGCTACTTCCAACGCCTCTATGTTTTACTCGTTTGGTAAGAGCCATCTCACAACATTTTAAGAACACTTATACTTCCAACAGAATTTGCAGCAACAATCATATTTGATATTTCCCTCGAACAAACACTGGAAACAAACTGTTCATTGCCATCACCAGTCTCATTACTATCAGTAGATCCAAACTTGTACGATGTAATAGGCATCGGAAAACTTTTATAATAAGAATAGACCTGAAAACAAAACAAACCCTTCATTATTTTCAAAAGTTTCAAAATTATTCTTAATAAAGTGAAGAGGAATTAACACATTCGTATTACCTCATTGGATTCAGAACCACATGCTATATATCCATCCAGAACAGCCAAACCAACAAAATTCTGAGTGACGAAATAACCAAATTATCGTTTAGTTAAAACTTAAATCCATTAGATTCTTTTTATGCTTATGGGTATGTGTATACCTTTTCATTAGTGTGACCCATGTAGGTCATGCAACAAGCATCAGTAGAGATAGACTCTGAGTTAGTTTTTTTAAGGTCCCAAAGCTTCAGTGTGCTATCAGTAGATGCAGAAACCAGGGATTCAGAATCTATAAATTTTACATGGCTTACAGCCTTTTGATGGCCTGCTAACGTGCACCATGGGATTCTTGTATTTCTTAGATCATAGCAGTGTATCTTGTAATCAGCAGATCCAAACGCCAGCAGATTTGATGAACATGGAGAGAACTGAATGCAGCAGACACTCCCAGCGCTTTTGATTGTGCAGTTCGAGGTTTTCTATATAAATAGTCACGTTCAAAGTTTATATTATTGCATATGAGATTTTAAGACTTACAGTTACTATTGAAATAACGAAGATCTTTGTACGTTGTATAAGCTCCATAACTTCACGGAACGATCATCACTTCCACTGGCAAATTGTGTAGGATCCACAAGAGAGGAGTCAACACACCAAGCCCTCCGTTGGTGTTCTGTATAATGAGACAGTCCTTGACCAGTGAATGCATCCCACACCTGTGGTCCAATTACATCGTGAAAAATACAAGAAACACATAAGCAGTACCCTAAAACCTAGTGATCCCAAAACAGCAAATAAAGTGTACTAGAACACAAACCTGAACTGCGCCATCATAATCCGCTGATGCTAAGTAATTCTTGAGGTACTTGTTCCAACAGACACTGCTAACCTTCGATTTGTTGAGCAACTCAACTGCAGGATACTTAACATCAATAGATTCATGCAAAAATGACTCAAACTCATATATCTTTATATGATTTGAGACACCAGCAGCAGCAATGTAGTTCTCATCACGATCAAAGCTCAAAGAGCAAATTGCATTCGCAGAATTCAGAAGATTCTCATTCTTTAACGACCCACAAACCTTAAACTTGCGATATCTCATAAACTTGCATATATCGTCTAAAACATCATCGATGCAACCAACGTTCTTCTCATAGCACATTTTAGGATTCCCTAACAAGTCCAAGTCATTTCTTTCATTTGACTCGGTTTCAGCAGGTGGTGGCCGGGTCCGCCTACTAAAATAAGCACTTTCAAGCTGACTGATATCTTTCTCTGATAGATCTAAGTCATAGAACGTTCTATATATATTTTTGTGCTGACATATCTTCATATCAGTTTCTAACAACTGTATAGTTTGACGTAGTTCCAAAGCATGCTTTTCCTTTTGTTCCTTGAGTGAAATTAAAAAATCATGTAAAACTTCAAACTCGGCATCTTCATTCTTGTCAATAATTGAAGTATGTGTGCTCTTTGAGTTCAAATCTTTGCTTCCAGTTAATAATTCAGATTGTAACATTTCCCTGCAGATACATATAAATTTTGGTGACGTATATTCAAATAATATATATCCAGTGCCTTTTAGTGATAGCTATTAACAATACAATAGTCTCGATTGTAAGGATGTGCAAAAAGTACTAGCATGAGTCAATGACTTAACAGAGATCAATAAAACAATCCTCCTTAATTACCGTTAAAACGTCAAATATAATATTTTCCGAACTTATAATGAGTCGTATAATTCTATCACCACGCTCTAATCAAGTAGAATAAACATGTATATTCAATATTACAGAAAAAAAAAAGCTTGAAGAGGCAATAATACCTTGTTGTTGGACGATATTCAGGATTAGGATGAAGCAGCCAAAGACAGAACTCGGCTTCCTGTGGATTTTTATAAATAAAACTTGGTGGTAGGATCCTGTTACGCAAATCTGACATCACAGCAGATTGCATCTCTAATGATACAAATGACCCGAGTAACTGGCCAAAAGAACTCAAATCAGTCTAAAATTTTAAAAATGTCATTTTTGTGAATCGAAGTCATATAGGTTTTTACAAAGTCAAATTTTAAAATAGAATTCTCACCTCAAATAAGAGAATTCCAAGGCTGTAGATATTTGCTGATAACAAATCACTCCTGTAGAGTTCCTCTGGACAAGCATACCATGTTTTTTCCAACTGATCAAAGGTTAGAGAATACGACGCAGGTCCTGGCTGAATATTTTGGTCCATGAAATTTACTACTTGGTGTTGTTCTGAAGAGTCGAAATATATAATTTCATTTGATGGAAGCAAAATAAAATTTGAAAGACGTAAATCTTGTAAGGCATGTCCTTGAGAGTGTGCCATATCGACGACCTGAACAATCTGTCTATATATCTCCAGCCTCCCAGCTTTATTCACCTTATTAAAACCGCAATTTAGCAACTTCCTCAAACTCATCCCTTGGGTATTTTGAGTCATTTGTGCAGCAGTGTACTGACTTAACATCTCTGATCTTTTACATTAAACCCCCTTGTCAATTGTAGATTGCCTAACAACGTTGGACAAATTCATTGAGCTTGATACCTTTAACCTCTTATTTCGAAGTGGAAGGTTATCAAATGACTTGACCCTCGTCTATCGTGCAAACCTCTTCAATTCTAACATTCAACGTCAATAAAATTATTATCACGTATTTCCAACTTGTCAATTTCATTTTCGCATCATCATCTTCCATCACAGAATAGTATAGAGACTCGCTCAACAAGCTAAAAAGTCCCTATCATGATAGACATAGTGACATACCCAAAACAGCTAGCGTTACATTTAAATATTAGACATGAACATAATAGAAATTAGTAAGCTGATATAGTAAGGAGAAATACATTTTAACATCTGTAAGTCAATGGCCATATTTCTATTCATTTATCTTGGGAAACCATAAACATTATACATTAAGTAGTTTATAAGAGCTAAAGTTGCCATTACAGACATTGAACAATTAATCATAATGGTTCTTGAATTATAACGTTTTGCACATTGACTTCGTAATTCAAACTGTATATGTAATTTACCAAGTTTCAAAGGAATTGAAGCAAGAGACATTGTTTTTTTACTTACAATACTGCTATATCCTCTTACATACCCTTTTTTTAAAAGTAACCAAATACCAACATGCTTATTTTAAATTGAGCAAAACACTCTTAAGAAAAACTAAGTATATGAGATTCATCATTCATAGAATATACTACAAATCACAGTTGGCCTTGTGAAAAACGGTACCCATATTGTGTGAGGATGCACCCAACCGAAGGGTGCAAGTCGTGGCCTAAGACATACTCCAATATATTTGTTATATAAATATAATGTGAGATAGTTGGTTGTCTTCCAGAAAAAGCAGAAAGAAATCATACTACGTCTGTTCCAAAATATAAGTCCACTTTGATTTTTTTAATCGAACTTTGACATTAAATATTTTTCTTTGTATTATATTTCACTTGATGAAAAATATACCAAATAAAAATACATTTCAAACACTATCCATTTATGTACTTTGCATAAAGTATTATAAAATACAATAAAAAATATTTAAGGTCAAAGTTCAAGTCAAAAAGTCAAACTGGACTTATATTTTGGGACGGATGGACTAATATGATCATAGCATAATCGAAAAAAATTGCAATGATCGGTTCATAAGATCGTGGATCAAATCAAATTATTGATAGTATTTAACCAAAAGAAAACAGTTTGTAACAAATGAACCGAATACATACCTGTATCAATCAATCAATGAAGTAACACTTAAACTGGTAGTAATGTATGCATGTAGTACATCAGAAGAATTTGCAAACTTATTTAATCTAATTTAGTGTTAAACTCAAAGCCATGACTCATGAGTCATGAGTGAGCATTTGGTTTTTTTAAAGCTGGATACAAATATCAAGAATTTATACCCTCGTGAGGATAGATCGATAGATATTCATGGCATCAACTTGTGTCATTTTTAAATATTTGTACTTTTTTGTATGTCACGGGCTTATTGTTTTACGTATGGGGGTCATTTGATGTTGTTTTATCCATTTGCTGTTGTCGGAACTAGGGCTGGCATAACAGGTCACACGAACCTGTTAAGGTCAAACACGAACACGACCTGTTAGCTTATTGTGTCATTTTTCTCAGACACGAACACGACACGAAAATAAACAGGTTAACCTGTTAAGACCTGTTAAGTTTTTTTTTTTTTTTTTTTTTTTTTTTTTTTTTTTTTTTTTTTTTTATTGATATGGATATGTAACTCTGGATCTGAACATCTTTTTTTTATTAGAACATCAAGAACAACAACAACAAATTAGAACAACAAATCTGAACAAACATCTTTAGAACAACAAATTAGAACATCGAGATCAAGATAACAAATTAGAACAACAACAACAACAACAACAACAAATTAGAACAACAACAACAACAAATTAGAACATCGAGATCAAGATAACAAATTAGAACAAACATCTTTAGAACAACAACATCAAAAATCCAGAACAAGAACAACAAATCCAGAACAACAACAACAACAAAAACATCAAAAATCCAGTCAACAAGAACAACAAATCCAGTAACATCTAATTCTAAACCCATCACAGGTTCGAACAAAAAAAGTAATAATCTCACAACAAGATTCATTTCAGTCCGCTTATCTTGACAAAAAGTAATAATCTCACAAAGATTCGTTTCGAAATGAAAAAAAAAAAAAAAGGAAAATAAAAATATAACAATGATCTCAACTTCTCAAGTTTCTATGATCTCAACTGATCTTGACAATATTCGATTGAAACCCTTCAACTTCATGAAACCCTTCACTGAAACCCTTCAACAGAAACCCTTCAACTTCAAGAAACCCTTCACCGATCGATCTGTTGATGTGTATTTGTCGGGAAAATATTAGTGTGTGTTTGTCGGCGAAGAATGGAGATAATATTGGTGTGTGTTAAGGTGGAAGATTATTGAAGCTGCTTTTGGATCTGGGAAAATATTAGTGTGTGTTAAGTGTGTGTGTGTGTTTGTTGTGTTTGTCGGCGGAGAGACTAGAGAGAGATAAGAGAATGACCTAAAAATACTTTATATATATAGTATAATGTTAACAGGTCTTAACAGGTCGGACCTGTTAAGACACGAAACCTGTTAAGGTTGAGACACGAACCTGTTAAAAACAGGTCGTGTCGTGTCGTGTTAACAGATTTCGTGTCAAAATTGCCAGCCCTAGTCGGAACAAGATATAACACTTGAGTTATTAAAAGAATCTTGTCATGCAATCTTATATTTTTGCAACTTTTTGGCACTAAGATTATTGTAAGATTATGTTTATTTTGAAAAAAAAAAAGCTATTTAAAATATAAGTTTTGTTTGAGAGACACTTATAAGATATTTTAGAAAAATAATCTTTAATAAACTCTTAAAATCAAATGATACTTTATGTAACTTATAAAAATAATCTTCATTATAATCTATCGTTGTCCATCTCCATGTACAAATACATTTCCCGTTACAGCAACAATTACTTTTGTCAAACATATCATTAATCTGAATATCTTATCTTATCTTAACTATATAAAAGAAAAAGTATCTAATTAAAACTTGTAAAATGAAAACTAAAAATTTACTAATATACCTTTAATTAAAAAAGTTAACAACAATTCAATTTACCGGGGTAACCCTTTACCCCTAAAAAAAAAAAAAAGTTAACAACATCTATCATTAATTTAATTGCTTATTAATTAAATCCTCAAACTTTTATTATTTTTCGATTCAGTTGATAAACTTTTTTTTTCCCTTGCGACGGCTACAATTAATACTTAAGAATTGCATTATGACTCCCACGCCAAAGCTGAAAGTTCACAATTATGACTATTTACTGATATGGATCATTCTGATATCCAAAAAATAGTTAAACAGTTTTACCAGCATTTGATTAAGCCAGTAAATAAAGCTTTATTCTAGAACTACACTACATTAATAAAATTAAACATCACCTTTTTTTTTTTTTTTTTTTTTTTTTTTTTTTTTTTTTTTTTTTCATATCCATTATTGTTTTTATGATAATTGGACGTCTTTGTGGTGTACTTTCTACACTGTGAAGAAACTCATTCTTTATTAATTTAAGATTACCAAATTCTCACGCAATATGTTCAAAAGAAAATATGTAATCCACAGTCCCACACTCCCACATGCTAACCATTGCATGACAATGTTTGGGCCACATGCCCACCATTGGGCACCCATGGTCTAGACTTCGCCCTAACATGTAAAACCGTTATATTTATCCTATTTTTAAAGCATATACTTCGCTAGCTTGTATCTCGTGCATGTATTAGTACAGTATTAGAATAAGTAAAATGAATGAATAAATAAACTTTTAAACTTTGATTTAAGATAATTTGAGTACCATTTTTGCGATCTCCACCCTCTATCTTTATTTGAATTAATCCAATAATTTAAAAAACTTATTTTCATTTTTTTTTCAAATATTAATATCTTTCAAACCGTTAATTATTAAATGAAAAAAATATACAGTTACGACGAACATTTAATTATCTTTCTATAGATAGGCACTTTGATATATTTTCGACAAAAACAATTTTCATTTTTTTCACGTTTTTTTTCGTGACCGAAAAAATCACATGTGATATGTGATATCACGATCAGAAAAGAATCAAGAGAAAACGAAAGAATCGGAATTGATCGATATATCACATCACATGTGATATGTGATATTACATATCACATGTGATATATCACATGTGATTTTTTCGGCTACGAAAAAAAAGTGAAAAAATGGATTTTTTTTTGGGTCGAAAGTATATCAAAGTGCCCGTCCATATAAAGATAATTAAATACTCGTTGCGATAGTGTAATTATTTTCGCTTAACGATTAACAGTTTAAGAGATATTTAAATTATAAAAAATTAGTGAAATACTAAAATGCTTTTAATCTTAACCATTGATTTTTTTTAATTAAATGATAAGGATGAGTCCCTTGGTATGTAAGAAAAGTTTAGTATGTAAAATAACTCTCCTCTTAAACTTTTGAAGCCAATGTCCCATATATAAATATGCATACTTTAGTAATTTGTGTCACGTTTTGATATTTATAAGAGAAAAATCCAAAATACATCCTTGTGGTTTGCCAAAAGCTCGCTTTACATTATTATTATTTTTTTAGAATAAAATCATCCATCGTTAGTATAGTTGGCACAAATACATCCCTCAGTTAGTAATGTCAGTTACTATGGACTAACGATGCAAATGATTTTCCATTATCTCCTAACAAGAGTTAAAATAGTTGCATCGTTAGTCCTCATTGAATTAAAATATTTGCAACGTTAGTCCTCATTGACTATAGAGTTAAAATATTTGCATCGTTAATCCTCATTAAGTTAAAATATTTGGATCGTTAGTCCTCATTGACTATTGAGTTAAAATATTTGCATCGTTAGTTCTCATTGAGTTAAAATATTTGCATCGTTAGTCCTCATTTAGTTAAAATATTTGCATCGTTAGTCCTCATTAACTATACTTACTTTTTTATCATTTTCGTCCGTTTTCGTCCGTTTTTCTCATGTTTTTATTAGTTTTCATCAATTTTTCTCATGTTTTTATCCGTTTCCTCCATGTTTCTCACGTTTTTATCCGTGCTCATACACTTTTATTCTTTTTCGTCTATTATCTACGTTTTCATCCATTTTTCTTACATTTTATCTGGTTTCATCCACTTTTATATATATAATATGTATGAAAACGGACAAAAAAAAAATGAAAATAGATAAAAACGTATGAAAACTTGACATTTGATAAAAACATTTTTGAATCGATTTTAAATCACGATTTTGACCCCTTTCTGGTCCGAATTATCAAAAGTGTAAAGCACGAAAGTTGTCCAGAATAATGTTTTACATCGAGACACGCAAGATTTTAACCTGAAATAGTAGCTGTTTACTACCAAAACTTAAGCGGTTATGAATTTGGTCAAAAACCGCTTAAGGTTTGGTAGTAAACAGCCAATGTTTTGCAATTTCAGGTTAAAATCTCGCGCATCTGAAAGTAAACCATTATTCCGGACAACTTTCGTATTTTACACTTTTGATGATTCGGACCAGAAAGGGGTTAAAATCGTGATTTAAAATCGATTCAAAAACATTTTTATCAAATGTCAAGTTTTCATACGTTTTTAGGGTTATTTACACATATAGGTAATGAACTTAGAAAAATTTTATGTGTTATTGATGAGGCGAAAAGTGTTACGCTTTTAGGGGGTCATTTAAGCCCTAAGTCGTAATAATTTGATCAAATTTTGCCTTAAATCATTCCTTTTGTTATTTTAGGTACTTTGGAGAAGAAATCTGGAAAAAGAAGCATTTTGGACGTTTTTTGGAGCGTAAAGTGAAGAAAACGACAAAGTCTCCAAAATCAAGCTGGAAACAGTACCTGACGGCGTCACGTTCTATAGGTGACGGTGTCACGTGTTGGCAAAGAGGTGGATATGAAATTTACACGAGACGCGCCAGAAGGTTTTTTGGATTTAAAGAGTGACGGCGTCACCCTTTTTGATGCCTAGGCCGTCACATACATTCTATAAGGTGACGGCCAGTGAAGAATACAAGAGGACGGCGTCAGATCTGGATCTAGACAATCCGAGGAAAGCATTGGTGGCGAGTTGACGGCGTCACATGTATAATATGACGCCGTCAGAATGTAATCTCTATATATAGTTTTCTAATTTTCATTCATTAAAGAGAACTTTTGGAGGAACTTCACCATAAACCCTAGGACGAATTTTAGCCTTTTTGTAAGGGTTTCAAACCCTTCTTTCATCCATGATTAATTAAAGATAAGTCTTCCAATAATCATTCAATATGTCTATATGTTGTTTGATTCTATCTTATGCTTGTCTTTACATTAACATGCTAGGCTAGGTTTATTTGTGTTTGCTTAGATGTAATGAAACCTAGCTATTGATTATTGATTGATTGTTTGTTATTAATTGTTGTTGGATGAATGATTTCGATGTTAGGCTTAAGAAAACTGGCTAATCTCCAATTGGTAACATGCTTGAATGTCTTAAGAAACATGAATCGGATGTGTACTACGATTTTAATGGTTATATTTAATGCATAAGTGACTACTAAGGAGGCCATTTTAGGAGTTAGTTGTCGGCTCGACATAGGAAGAGGTAGAAGCTTATAGAGTTGGGGAAGATCGTGCACGGCCTCACGAATGGTATTAAGGAATATAACCCGTCATCCACGCAATTGTAACAAACTAATCAATTAATGAAAGATAGCTATGGAGTAGTGAAATCTAAGTAAACACGTTTCTCTCCATATAAGGTTTTTCTCACATTTTATTTTCTTGTTATTTTATTTTTATTGCATTTGTAGTTATTTAGGTTAGTTGACTAGCAACTAATTCCGCCCACTCTTCCAATACCCGAGATTTTTACTTGCTTTCCATAAACCATAAAAATACAAAAAGAATCATCCCTCACCTCTAAACCTAGTTAGATTAAGTTTCAATCCTAACGAACACTATTCCGCAAGTACAATGATCAATCCCCAGTACTTGCCACTACACTATACTACATCGGTCAGGTACACTGCTTGGTGGGGATTGCAAGCTTCTCGAGATCCCTCAAGAGGTAAAACCTTTTACAAGGTTGCAAAACCACGCATCAGTTATGTAACGAACTTTCAAAAATATTAAGTTAAGTAACAAAACTTTAAAAAACCGTCAAAGTTAGGTAATTTTACCCAATGTTGCAACTGGTAACCTGTTGAGCCGGTTACTTTTGTTTGACCATTATGTTTGACCACTTATAACGTTTTACATACACACTTTACCCAAAAAAAACGTTTTCCCCCAAATTGTGAAGAACCCTAATCCCCAATTACACGATAACCCTAATTCCCAAAATTCAGAAACCCTAATTATCCAATCCATGTAATAATCAACATGGGTAAAGGTAAACCCGACAAGAATCGACCTTTGACAGTGAACCTAAAACATGAGGGTCTATTTACAATTAAACCGTTTGCTTATATGAACTACGATGAGAAGCAGATTACGGATCTTAACTTTGAAGGTATGTCATGTGTTCAAGTCTTTTATGTAGTTAGGCATTTAGTCCATAATCCTCTTAGGAGACTTTATTATTGCAAAGTAGGAACCCCATTAAGGATAGGTATTAAGGAGATTAGGAATGATGATGATGTTCAGGCATTTTTAGTATGTGCTTATGAATCAAAATGGGTTGTTGACTTGTATGCTGAACATTTTGATGAAGATACTTTAGATTGTAGGAACAGAACAGAAGCCATAGAAACAGAAGAGGGATATGAGTCTAGTGATGATAAAGAAGACTTAGGTGATGTAGAATTCTTTCATGAAGGTGATGAAAATGTTGAAATTAAGATTGTCTCTACAAAAGACCCATTTCTTAACAAATTGTGCTCTAATAGTGGTGAATTTAAGGGTTTCATTGATGAACCAGTCAATTTAAATGAAATAGAAGTCTTAGATGACCCAGATCCTGTAGATGCTAAGTATAAAGCTAAGCCACGTATTATTTATCCTAGGCATGATCCTACACAGGATTGGGATAAAATGGAACATGTATTAGGAATGATATTTGAGTCAAATGAACAACTAAAACTTGCTTTAGCCAATTATGGTGTCCACAATGGGTATCAATTGTGGTTTGAAAGAAATGATTGGAAGTAGTTGTTAGTATATTATGGTAGGGATGTAGAAGCAAGTAGATGTGCTGGGGCTGCAACTTTAAAAATAAGATCTCAACAGAGGAAGTTAAAAGATGGTGAGGGTTGTTCTAAAGATGGGGAGGGTAGTTCTAAGTCATCTGCAAAGGTTACTAAAAAGGGTAGGATTAAAAGAAAAGCTTTTAAGTCAACTGATAAGGAAAAAGATGTTTGTGGTTTTAGACTGTGTGCTTCTTGGATGTCAAATGAGAATTCTTTCCAAATCAAATCCTTAAAACCTAAACACAAATGTTCTAGGAATTACAACATAGGAAGCTTGGTGACCTACAAATGGATAGCACACCATTTTGCCATGGAACTCATTGAAGATCCATTCATTCATTTGTTAAAAATGCAAACACAAATTAGGACAAAATACCATATTAAAGTCAGTGTTGGGCAATGCTAAAGAGCAAAATAGAGGGTGTGGAAAACTAGAAGGGGGGTTGAATAGTTTACCGTTTAAAATCTTTTTAACTTGTTTAGTTAGCTTTGAAACTTTCCGTTTGATCAAAGATATATACACAAACACAATATATAACATGCAAGTAAATGAAAGAAACGATCAAACCACAACACGAGTATTTATCGTGGTTCGGCTACAAGGACTCTTTTTCCTTGCCCTACGTCCACGCCTCGAGTATCCAACTCGAGAGTTTCTTTCACTAGTCAACAAGCTCCTTTCACCGGCGGAGAAAACCTTACACGTCGCTTATACTTTTACCGACACTAAGCTAGATGTCAAGTTTTTTACCTAGGGTACAACCACTCCCGTTAGTTCTTTTACAAGGGTACAACTACTCCCGATACACTTTGTATTTTGAGGACTAAAATACTAACTGATCACTACTGAAAATACACAATCAAATGAAGTGTAAACTACACAAGTCTACACAATGCTAAGCTAACAAGTCATGCAACGTTGTGTTGAATACTTGTTACTTTTAATGAGCTCGTGAATCTCTTTGCTACAAAAAGAAACTTCACATATGAAATGTTAAAGGGTTAGATGAAAGAATGAATGTGTGTGTGTAAAATATGATGTAGAGTGATAAGCCAAAATTCAACTTGTGGCTTGGTATTTATAGAAAAACCTTCTGCAGGTCTGGCGGATCAGGCGGAACCCTCAGATGGGTTCCGCCCGTGTACCCCCAGGGTTCCGCCGGGCTTGCAGTTGGTTTTGCAATAAATCTTGCAAACCAAACAAAGTCACATCTCATTACACCTTGCAAACCAAACAATGTCACATCTCATAATATCAAGTCAAACACTAAACTTGCAAGCAACCACTTAGTAAGTCAAACACATTTCTTTCCATAAATGTATATTGACAAAACTTGCCATAAATGCGATGTGACAATTCTATTTTAAGAAATAAAAAGTGTTGTGTTTTATGAAATGTAAAATGTAGCAAAAGTCTAGTTTATGCAAGTCTTTAAAACTAAGATTATGTTTTACTTAGAAACTAAAGTTTACATTTTGTCGTTAACAAAACTTAGCGAAGATCGTAAAATATAAATAACGTTTTTAGGCGATATTTGTATTAACAATCTCCCCCTTTTTGTTGATGACAAAACATAAACTTTGTTTTTAAGTAACTCACAAAATCTTGGTGTTTAAGACTTAAAAAAAATCATATTAAACTTGTTTTACTTAAGTGATGAAAATCATATTAAGTTTTGAAGGTTTAATATATTTCTCCCCCTTTTTGTCGAAACAAAAAGTAGAGTAGCGAAGCGGAATCATGCACTTGCTCCCCCTAGGTTGTTACTCCCCCTAAAAGGAGTGCCAAGATGGGAAACATGGATTTTGATCCTACAAAAAAATGGTTAGTTGGTGATATATATAGACAAGCTTGTAGTTACCACACACATTGCAACCACAATGACAACACAAAAATGATCAACCAACAATGCACAAAAGTAAGTAGAAAGAAATTTCATTCCAAGTAAAATTTTGACTTATAAAAGTCAAAGGACAAGAAATGGGAAATATTCTTCTACTTCTAAAAACTTAAAAAATAACCAAGAAAGAAAAATAAAAGCCTAGTTTCCTAAATTGGGGCAAACGGCCTCCAAAGGTTGTCTAGGATTTGTTTGGGTGAGAAAGAGCATCCAAACATTCTATGACGTGTTGGAATGCAAACCGGGTTTCATCTTGGAATTGGTGAAGCAACGTTTTGATGCTTGCACCCATTTGCTCACAATTTGAGCAAACATGGGGATGAGTGGGTGGAAATGGGTTGGTTTTGGTTTCTTGGTTTGAGGGTTGGTTGGTTTTTGGTTCTTGGGTGGATGATGGGTTTGGA
Organism: Artemisia argyi; assembly: GCA_030686995.1. Lineage (NCBI taxonomy): Eukaryota > Viridiplantae > Streptophyta > Magnoliopsida > Asterales > Asteraceae > Artemisia > Artemisia argyi. The sequence continues at coordinate 118,134,880 of CM060684.1, forward strand.
ATTGAGTCAAGCAAGGTGGTTTGAAATTCCATTGCTTGATGGAGTTGGTTCTCAACCATGCTTTGTATATCCTCATATGAAGGAAAGAAAGACTCAAAGGTTTGGGCTTGAGAGTGTGGTGGAGTTGGGTGATCATGGTTTTCAAAGTTTGGTTCTCCATAAAGAGGACCATGGATGTCATGGTAGATGGGGTGAAAAAATAATGGTTTGGGTTGATGGTACACTTGTTGTGATGGTTGGGTGTGGTTAAAATGCTCATTTTGGTCTAGAATTGACCTTGGTGATTCATTTGCAAAAAGGTGGTGGTTGTGTAGGTCTTGGTGGAAGATCATTTAGATCTTGGACAAAAGGGTGCGGTGATGTGGGAGGAGACCCAAATAACTCCATAGGTTCAATTTTGGGTAATGGTGATGGTGATGGAGTTTTGGATGGTTGGGTTGGAGCACTTGGTGGAGTTGGGTCAATGGGTGATTTAGTAGGTGGTGGAGTGAGCTCATTGGGTTCATTGGGTGATGGTGATGGAGATGCAAGGTTAAAAAAGTGTTCATTTTTGATAGGTGAGGTGAATTCATCCAAAGATGAGGAGCTTAGGTTGATGGGTTGATTAGACCATAGTGGTTTAACACTTATCCGGGCGGTTTTCCGGATGGGTCGTGATGGTTGAGAGGTGATTGTTGTATGGGTCGTGATGGTTGAGAGGTGATTGTTGACTTAGTCATGGTGAAAAATGGTTTAGAAGTTCAGAAATTGTGATGAAGAAGGTGTGATTTGATAGTGTTTAGGATGGCTTAATTTATAGTGTTGAAGGATTGTGGAAAGGAGTGTTTGGATTTGATGTTAGTCCATACAAAAATGGAGGTTCCTAATGATTTGGAAAACTAATTGTGGGTTGTCATATCATGGAAGTCAATCCAATGAAAATGGTGAAGTGAGAAGACAAGTTTTGCACTAAATGCTTAGTGGTTTTGGTAGATTTGTTGAAGTATAAATCTCAGGGATTTCAAGGAACCTTTAGAAGGGTTCCTTCCTTTATGTGTGAAGGGTCCTTGGGGTGGTTATGGCTATTTTTGAATTTTGGCGGGAAATGGTTTTGGTTAAGTTTATGGAAGGAGAATTACCCTATTATGCTAAACACATTGCAGGAAATAGGTCTCTATCTAAAAGGATTGGATTTTGGTGTTTGGATGTTCAAATGTTGAAAACAAAAACAAAAATTCTGCAGGCAACTGGCGGAACCCTCAGAATACACAGGCGGAACCCATTTGAGGGTACCGCCTGGTCCGTTGGGCCATTTCTGGGATTCCCAGAAAATACACTGGCGGAACCCAATTTTGGGTACCGCCAGATCCGCCAGGGCTCAAAATTTGGCAGTCCACGTTTTTGACCCGCGAGACGATTCAAAATTTTCGAAAACTCCTAAAATCAGAAAGATAAGGCATTTCTTGTTAGGCAATGCAAAAAATAGACACATAAACACACATATCATAGGACTTTGACCTTGAGGTCGAGAATTTCACTATACTTAGTGAAAATATCATAAGCTTGAAAATTTGACAACTTGCCAAAAGTTGTCTTCCTGCATCAAAGTTAGATAAAACATGTTCCAAATAGTATCAAACATTGTACCAACCTACAAGTACATCACAAGCATTGTTTAAACAACCAAATTAGTTCAAATAGCACCTAGTGCCAAACACTCCTACACACCCGCTCTCATTGACGGTCAATCTTGTTCTTGAGCTTTCCAAGGAACCTTCCAAGATTCTTAAACATCCCCTTTGTTTGCTTGAACTCCGCCGACTCAATAGGAATATCCGGAAGTTGGGATAGGTATTCTAGAGGTGGGAGCCTAGAGTTTGGCAAATTGTCATCTTCACTCATTGAGGAAGATGATGATGAGGTAGGAGGATGAGGACGTTTTCCTTGGGCTTTGTACACTCTCTAATCACTAAGTGGGACAAAGGTGTGTGGAATGAGAGAGTAGTCAAGACGAAAACCATTTGGAGTTGGTGGAATGGGTGAGATGAACCTAAAGAGACGGGTCAAGAGCATTCCATACGGCATAGCCATTGTGCCATGCACGGGAATGTCAGCCATTCTCTTGGCCATGTAGTAGGCAAGGTTGAAGGGTTGCCTAACGGACAAGGAGTAGAGCATGTAGCAAAGGCAAAGGTTGATATGATCACGGTTTCCTATTGTGCAAATGACATTGGCTCTAAGGACTTCCTCCCATTTCTTGAATTGGGGCTTAAGTTCATTCATTTCCATTCCATATGGGTCCTTATCGACCTCATTTCCCGAACGGTTTCTCCTAGTGTTGGTGGTCCTAACAAAGAGGTGGTCATGGAGTACGTCTTTTGACACAAGAGGTGTGTCATAAGGATGGATATGGTCTTGGAGGTTGTCAAGAGTTGAGAGGGAGTGCAAGTCGGAATAGATGCAAGTACCACGGTTTGGGACACCTAGGATTTGAGCAAACTCCTCAAGAGTGAAGGAGTATTGATGACCACTAGTCCTAAAGTTGATAGACATGTGACCATAAGCATCCGTGGAGAGCACGGCGGATGCATAGAACTCTAGAATGAATCTAGGACAAATAGGCTCGTCGATATTCAAAAGACACTCAAAGTTGATTGTGGCAAATTCGGCGTAAAGGTTTGTGCCTTCTAGGAAAGACGGGTCAATGGTTCTACCCTCATGGACATAGTGTTTTTCTAAAGCTTTGAAAATGTTGACTTGGTTTGGGGTAAGGCCTTTGGTTTTGTAGTGTTTTGGTAGGTACTTAATGGTGTCCTTGTGGTCGTAGTGGGTTAGAGGAGGCATGATGATTCCTAGAACAACAAAATTTTACATTTTAGTTTAAGTAAACTACTATTATAATGTGGAAGTTCTAGTGTGTGCCTATATGAAAACAATGTGGAGGTGTGGTTATCTTGACTCATTTTGATGCTTCAAAAACGTTTTATAATGCAAGTTTTGTTATAAAACAAAAGATAACCCAAACGCTCCTAGTTCAATGTAGCTTCGTTTGAATGTACCCGAAAATACATATTGGTTATGTATTCCCTTTAGCATTCAAGAGACATTAAGCAAGTGATGTTTTAAACATAACGTTTTGATTTTGTATTCTCAATGTGAGACGAAAAAATATTTGTCCTATTTGTCAGAAATTTTTGGAAAGATTTGACATGGGGTGTTTTAGCAAACATGTTTATACAAAGTAAGAATGCAATTCCTAACTATGGGAAACATGATTAGTTTTGTTAAACACCTAATCTTATGCATGAGTTTCTCAAGTTAATGCATAACCCCAAGTTTTTGTTTTTGTGCAAAAAATAGAATTCCTAGACTCAGATCAAGATTGTAATCAAGTTTAGAATACTTACAATGATGATTGATTTGCAATGTAAATGAAAGGAAGATCAAGAATTCGTAGGTATGGATGGATGGTAAAGTAAATAGTAGCAGTTTGGAAGTGGTGGTATGAGATAATGGGTGTTTGGTTTAATATAAACAAAAAATTGATTCTGCAGGTCGGCGGACCCCTGAAATGGGTTCCGTCCGTTGTGTCTGAGGGTTCCGCCGACCCTGCTGAGAAAAAGAGTTATGGATTTGTTTTGATTTTTGTGATTTTTGTCTAATGTCCAGAACTACAATGTAGGTTCCATGAGTCCTAAGCCTAGCCTAAGAAGGTTAAAAGGTTCACGTTTAAGGGGTTTTGTGAGAATGCCGGCTATGTTGTCTTCGGAAGAAACTTTCTCAATTGAGATATTTCCTTTTTGAACGTTGTCACGAAGGAAATGATGACGGATTTCAATATGTTTAGTACGAGCATGTTGAACAGGGTTTTTGCTAAGATCAATGGCACCTTTGTTGTCACAAAGAATTTTGATGTCGTTGAGTTGAATTCCGTAGTCGACAAGAGCTTGCTTCATCAAAAGAGCTTGTTGACATGCTTTTCCGGCCGAAATGTACTCGGCTTCCGTTGTTGAGATAGCAAGAGCTGTTTGCTTCTTAGAGAACCATGAGGTGAGACAATGTCCAACAAAAGTACAAATACCACTTGTACTTTTTCTATCGACATAGTCACCGACATGATCCGAGTCGGCATACACTATGGTGTCTATTCCCGTTCCTTTGGGATACCATAAACCTAAATGTGTAGTGCCCTTAATATACCTAAAAATCCTTTTAACGGCTTCGAGATAGGTAGTCTTAGGATCTTCTTGAAAACGAGCACATAGACAAACACTAAACATAATGTCAGGTCTACTAGCCGTTAGGTAAAGTAGACTACCAATCATACCTCTATATTTAGTGCTATCTACGGATTCACTTTCCTCATCCTTGGTGAGTTTAGTTTCCGTGGACATGGGTGTTTTGATTGGTTTCGAATATTCTAATCCAAATTTCTTAAGCATGTCCTTAATATATTTAGATTGGTTAAAGAAGATACCATCTTCTAGTTGTTTAATTTGGAGTCCTAGGAAAAAGTTGAGTTCTCCCATCATACTCATTTCAAACTCGTCATGCATGATTTTTGAGAAATCCACACATAATTCTTGATAAGTTGATCCGAATATAATGTCATCAACATAGATTTGGACTATGATAATATGTGAATCTTTCTTCTTAGTGAATAGAGTATTATCAACTAAGCCCATGGTATACTTATGGTCAACTAGGAAGGTTTTAAGTCGATCATACCATGCTTTTGGAGCTTGCTTAAGTCCGTAAAGAGCCTTTTTAAGTTTGTAAACATGATTTGGTTTTTCAAAATCGATGAAGCCCGGTGGTTGAGCAACATATACTTCTTCATTAATGACTCCGTTTAGAAATGCACTTTTGACGTCCATTTGAAAGAGTTTAAAATTGTGTGCACATGCATATGCAAGTAAGATTCTAATTGACTCGAGCCTAGCAACCGGAGCAAAAGTTTCATCGTAGTCAATGCCTTCTTGTTGGTTATATCCTTGTGCAACTAGCCTAGCTTTGTTTCTAGACACAATTGCATTTTCATCCATTTTATTACGAAATACCCATTTTGTTCCAATTATAGTTTGACTTTTTGGTTGAGGAACTAATGTCCATACATCATTCCTAATAAATTGGTTTAACTTTTCTTGCATTGCAATTACCCAAGACTCATCTTTAATGGCTTCATTAATATTTTTAGGTTCAATGGTTGACACGAAACAAAAGTAGCTGCTTTCATTTTGAACTTTTGACCTTAGTGTTCTTTCGTTAATGTTACCAATGACACCATCTAATGGATGACTTTTAGATTCTTTGACATTGACAAGTTCTTTGTTTAATAGTTCATCTTCCTCGTCATCACTTAAAATTTCTTGATTTTCTATTGCTTGGCTTTCAACTAAGTCATCATCTACCAAAGGTGATGTCTTAGAGGGAGGTGGACTCTCGTCAAATGTTACGTTCAACGATTCCTCGACTCTTAAGGTTTCTTTGTTCAAAACAATGTATGCTTTACTATTTTGTGAATATCCAAGAAATACACCTTCATAAGACTTTGGGTCAAATTTGGTGAGATAATCCTTGGTGTTAAGAATGAAACATTTACTCCCAAACACTCTAAAGTATCCTAATGTAGGCTTTTTACCTTTATATAGTTCATAAGGAGTTTTATTCAAAAATGGTCTAATTAAGACTCGATTTAAAATGTACGTTGATGTGTCAACGACATTACACCAAAACTTTTGTGGAATGTTTTGTTCATTAAGCATTGTTCTACTCATCTCTTGCAATGTCCTGTTTTTACGTTCTACTACACCATTAGATTGAGGAGTACGTGGAGCTGAAAAGTTATGAGTTATACCATTAGTATCACAAAAGTTTCCAAATTGAAATTCATTATCAAATTCACGACCGTGATCCGTTCCAATAGACACAATATTAGACCCTACTTGATTTTGAATTTTCTTACTTAGAATTTCAAATTTATCAAACGCTTCATTTTTACTTTTTAAAAATTTTGTCCAAGTATATCTTGAGTAATCATCAACTATGACCAAAGTGTAGAAGTTACCTCCATAACTTTGTATAGCGGATGGACCAAATAAATCCATATGCAAAAGTTCTAGACACCTAGATGTAGAAACCAAGTTTTTAGCCTTATGGCTATTATGGACTTGTTTACCGACTTTGCAAGCATCACAAAAGTGTTGGTAATATTTTAACTTAGGTAGGTTTCGAACTAAGTCTTTGGAGGAGAGGTTTTGAATTAATCTCATGTTAGCGTGTCCTAAACGTCTATGCCATAAAGTTGAAGATTCATCTAATGAGGTAAGACAAAGTTTGTCTCTAGATATTGGATCCATCTTCATGACGTATACGTTGTTCTTAAGGACACCTTTGGCTATGGTTATACCATCTTTAAGTATCTTACTTCCGTTTTCACTAAAAAGGACATTATACTTATTATGACAAAGTTGACTAATGCTAAGGAGATTAAAACCTAAGTTATCAACATGAGCTACATCATCTATAAAAAGGGAGTCATGAGAGATTGTACCTTTTCCGATGATTTTGCTCTTAGCTTTACTACCAAATGTAACATTACCTCCGTCACATTTGTGATAAGTAGTGAAGAGGGTTTTGTTACCCGTCATGTGCCTTGAACAACCGCTATCTTTAATCCATTCATCCGGTTCCAAACAAACTTTGAGGCACACCTATTTTATGAAAAACACTCAAATATTTGGTCCCCAATTTCTCATGGGTCCATTTTGGTTAAGCATACCATTAACTTGTTCCAAGTATGAAAATAGAGCATAAGGGTTCCATGACATGTAATTTGGAGTTTGGTAATGTCTAGGAGTGTTTTGGTTCCAAACATGTTGGTAGTTTGGTCGAGTGTTGAAGTTGCTCTTTGGAAAGGGGCGTTTGGGAATTGGAGTCTTAGGTCTTGGTTGAGTAGTCTTAGCTCTAAATTCATTTTTACTAAGTCCAAATCCAGTTTTAAACACAGGTTTTGTTCCATTTTTGTATGTAACTTTAACAAATTTTGAACGATCCGATTTGGATGGAGTTACTGCTGCAGCAGACCTGGCGGAACCTTCGGGTCCAACGGGCGGAACCCTGGATTGGGTTCCGTCTGATCCGCAGGCTGCTGTAGCAATTTTGTTTGTTTCTTGTGCATTCTTTTCTTGTTTCGTTTGACCCTTTGAAGTTTCTATTTTCGTAAATCCTAGTCCTGTTTTATCAAAGGGTGACTTTTGAAGTTTCATAATTTCATCCGCACAAGAAATGCTCTTATCGAACTTCTTAAACTTTGTGGTTTGTTTTATTAGACCATTTTGAGTAATTTTGAGTTTCTCAACTTCTAGTTTAAGCTCTTCACATGATTTGCAAGATGTGTCAATACCTTTACTCTTTTCTAATCTCTTAGCTTTCTCTTTTAACTCATAAACTTCATTTTCTAAAAACTCCTTTTTAGTTTTCAAAAATTTATTTTTGTTTATGATTTTTAAGCTCAATTCACAAAGTTTGTTATATTCTTTTTGTAAAGTGTCATCATCAATAGAGGAGTAAGATGAGTCGGAGAATACCTCATTTGAGTTGTGAGCCATGAGAGCAATATCATCATTCTTTGGCTCATCGTCATCTCCTTCATAGTCACTCCAAGCACCACCCACAAAAGCTTGTTGAGGTTTGCTCTTGGGTGGTTTTGGACATTCTCGTACAAGATGATTTATGTCTCCACACCTATAGCATTTTCTTTCAACCTTTCCTTTCCTATCATCACGATCTTTTCGGAAAGTTTTCTTGTCATCTTTAGGTTGCCTTACAAACTTTCCTCTTCTACGAAAGAACTTCTTGAAGTCTCTAACGGCCATAGCATATTCCTCATCATCACTATCCGAAGTAGATTCTTCATCATCACTTGATTGGACTCTAGCTTTCAAGGCAATAGACTTAACTTTTTCTTTCTTGCCTCTAACTAGTTTCGAATCTTTTTCCATTACCATTTCATGAACTTTGAGGTTTCCAATTAGCTCATTAAGTGACATGCTTGAAAGATCTTTGGATTCTTCAATTGCCGTCACTTTTGCTCTCCACTTCGGATGGAGTGCTCTAAGAAATTTCCTGACAAAGTTCTTACTACAAAAAGATTCATCAAGTGCTTTAAGTGAAGTAATAATAGTATTAAACCTAGCAAAAGCATTATTAATAATCTCATCTTCGAAAATAACAAATTGTTCATATTGTTGAACAAGAAGATCAATTTTGTTATCTTTAACTTGTGAGTTTCCTTGATGAGTGACAATTAAAGATTGCCAAATATCTTTGGCGGTTTTACACAAAAAGATTCTTTCATATTCTTTCTTAGGCAAAGCATTGTAAAGCATCATTTTAGCTTCATTATTTTTACCAATTAATTTCTTTTGATCATCATCTTTGATGTTAGTAACTACGTTATCACCATCAATGATTATATACCATAAATCTATATCTTTAGATTTCATGTAAGTTTCAAAACGGTTTTTCCAATATATAAAACCATTTGCTTCAAAGAGTGGTGGTCTTTGCATAGATTGCCCTTCTTTGTAATTTTCAAAATCCGTGGATCATTTCAAGTTTTAAAATACAATATATTTTAAAAGCTTGAGTAACGTAGCTCTTGATGCCAATTGTGGAAAACTAGAAGGGGGGTTGAATAGTTTACCGTTTAAAATCTTTTTAACTTGTTTAGTTAGCTTTGAAACTTTCCGTTTGATCAAAGATATATACACAAACACAATACATAACATGCAAGTAAATGAAAGAAACGATCAAACCACAACACGAGTATTTATCGTGGTTCGGCTACAAGGACTCTTTTTCCTTGCCCTACGTCCACGCCCCGAGTATCCAACTCAAGAGTTTCTTTCACTAGTCAACAAGCTCCTTTCACCGGCGGAGAAAACCTTACACGTCGCTTATACTTTTACCGATACTAAGCTAGACGTCGAGTTCTTTACCAAGGGTACAACCACTCCCGTTAGTTCTTTTACAAGGGTACAACTACTCCCGATACACTTTGTATTTTGAGGACTAAAATACTAACCGATCACTACTAAAAATACACAATCAAATGAAGTGTAAACTACACAAGTCTACACAATGCTAAGCTAACAAGTCTTGCAACGTTGTGTTGAATACTTGTTACTTTTAATGAGCTCGTGAATCTCTTTGCTACAAAAAGAAACTTCACATATGAAATGTTAAAGGGTTAGATGAAAGAATGAATGTGTGTGTGTAAAATATGATGTAGAGTGATAAGCCAAAATTCAACTTGTGGCTTGGTATTTATAGCAAAACCTTCTGCAGGTCTGGCGGATCAGGCGGAACCCTCAGATGGGTTCCGCCCGTGTACCCCCAGGGTTCTGCCGGGCTTGCAGTTGGTTTTGCAATAAATCTTGCAAACCAAACAAAGTCACATCTCATTACACCTTGCAAACCAAACAATGTCACATCTCATAATATCAAGTCAAACACTAAACTTGCAAGCAACCACTTAGTAAGTCAAACACATTTCTTTCCATAAATGTATATTGACAAAACTTGCCATAAATGTGATGTGACAATTCTATTTTAAGAAATAAAAAATGTTGTGTTTTATGAAATGTAAAATGTAGCAAAAGTCTAGTTTATGCAAGTCTTTAAAACTAAGATTATGTTTTACTTAGAAACTAAAGTTTACATTTGTTCGTTAACAAAACTTAGCGAAGATCGTAAAATATAAATAACGTTTTTAGGCGATATTTGTATTAACAGAGGGCATTATTTGACTATGAAGGTCGGTTGAAAGAACATTATGCAAGATTGTGGGAGTATAGGAATGTTGTAATTGATACTAATCCAGTCACCACATGTGTACTAGATGATGAAGAAACCTCTTCTAGAAAGAATCTTTTGAAGAATCTTTTGACCAAGAACCTTACAACAGAGGTGTGGTGTCTGTTAATGAACCAATTGAGATTCAAGAATCTATATTTATCGGAATAAGGGATGCACCACCTGCAGATGATGATCCTTTGCTTATTCCAGAAGTTGTTGATGCACCATGTAACCCTAATGATGATGCAGCAAACAAGGGCAAAGCAGTAGCTGTTCCTCAGCCTAAGAAGCAGGGTAAAAAATAGGCAGGCTCATGATGATCCTTTGAGGATTTTCCACAAGAATAGGGGAAGATCAGAGAGGATTTTTGGTGAAAAAATGAAAAAGACAGGCTTTGGTCCAAATGGTGAAGGGTCTACACCAGATTCTGCATTCTCAGTTGATTAACCTTGTAGACAACTTAATATTTGCATTATCAAGTTTGCAAGCTTTTGTTTAATGGTGGATGTAGTAAACTATGAACCAGGGCACATCTTTTGTTAAAGTTGAACCCAAAACACTATGTATTTGTCCCCTATACCTTACAAATATTGATTAATGCAAATTAGTTTATGTGTAATGGTGTTATTAAGTATGTCTGTTATGCCAATTCCATATATTTTATTGCAAATTGTTTTATGCAGTTACCTACCCACTTTGGAACATATGCAATCAATGTTCTATGGTCAAATAAGGATCTTACTATTAGGCTTGTGAGTTTTTGCAAATCCTCTTGACCACATAGTAACTGCAAAATCTTACCTTGCTTTTACCATCACATTCATGACCACAAATTGACTGCACAATGTTAATACAGTTTGACTGCATTACAATATTTATAGCAATAGTCACAAAGGTTATTACATCCAACCATCATAAGGAAACCAACAAAGCTTGCAAAAAATGGCATCAAGCAAGAAGAAGGGTATTTTTTGTGACTGCAATAGTCACAATGGTTATTACAGCAACAATATGTATTCAGAATCTCATATCATATGAAATTTGTGCTATGTAATAGATAACAACAACCAATTTTGTAATTTTCTTAAATCATGTGCAGAAATCATTGCAATTTCTAGTGATAGCTCTGAATCAGATTTTGATGCAAGGCCATGGGGATGGGAGGATTATTTCTAAAAGATTTTAAGGCAACTAATTATTTTGTGCCTGCAAAGAGGGTGGAAACAAGCTCAAGTTTGACAACCATTGAGGAACAAAAAATGGCCTTTAAAGCAAGAGTTCAGGTACTAGGCATACCATGCAAGAAATTTTTTTGCAGAATTTGGTGTGAAACCATTTGAGAAAAAAGGACCAAAAGTGTAACACCCCCAATTCATGGATGCAGCGGAATTCGAACTGGGTGTTACTTGACGGCACAATAGTCACAATAATAGAAAACGAACTCCAATTGAGTCGTTTTAAAAGATTTATCATTCAAGTTATATAAATATCAGAGATTATAAAATGAGGTCCCAGATGGTTCCATGTTTACAATTTACATTAAATGAGTTTTGAATGATAATAAAATTTATAGCCCTCTTGAGTATCCGTGCCCTTCCGTACCATCCTTGATCGTCATGAACCTGAAATACATGCTTGAGAGGTCAACACAAAGGTTGAGTGGAATTCGTAGAGTTTAGTTAAATCGTTTGAACACAATAATCGTAGTGTGAGCTATAGACTCACACTCATAGTTAGAAAACAAAATCGTTATTTATTTCACTAAGCTCATGCAACCAAAACATTAACATCGAACCAACAAAATTGGCATTATAGAAGCCCTATCAAGGTACTTTTGCCGTTATACCGCTAAATCTCAAATATAGTGCATTTGTGTGAACTCATCGTTGTTCAACACAAATGGGATTCGTCAATCCCAATAGATCTATTCACAATATTCGCGCTCACTATAGGTAGTGACTAATGGTTCATGATATAGGGACTTCGAACATGGCAATCGTTACTTAGTGACAATAAAACATAGTCGGGTAGCATACAGTAGAAAGCATTATGTTCGAGTAGAAAAATAATAGCATGTATTCCCCCCATGGGTTTGTAAAATATTTAAACAATAGAAAGTGGGGCTACGAACTCACCTTAAGTAGGATAGCAAGTAATGAAGGTGATGGTTGGATCGTGTAGGTTTCTACGAGCAACCTATAATCGAATGTTGCGACTTAGGATCGGAGTAAAGAATATGAAGTAGTGCCTATATATATATCTTGCATTTAGTCCATGATGTGGTATGATGTATATTGTATGTCTTTGAAAGAAAAGATTCATGAACATGTATGTTTTGTATATCGTTTACTACCGTTCGGGCTGACATATTTCAGAAGTCATGTTAGTAAGCGTTCGAGGAGCCAGGACACTTTAACTCGTAAATCCACAACTCATCTCGACGGCTTACATAATGAACTCCTCACATGAGGCTCCCTACTATTGTAGTAGTTGATAACATATATAGATATAAGTTTTGATTCGAAAAGTTACATGTCCGATATTTAAATAAACTTAGGAAAGTTTATTAGTACATGAAGATTGTTATTAGGGGTAGTTTCATAAGTCTTGAATGACCATTTTCTCTTGGTAATATCTCATGGTTTCCTTTTAGGTGAAGTAGATCCAAATTGGTTATTCATGTTATCGCCTAATTCATTGTTTCATGTTTACGCCTTTGTAAGTTTACTTGGTCATTTCGTCATGGCCTAGCTATGACCTTTGGTCCTTGTTCCAAGGTCATGAGACACAACCTTGGCTCTAGCCATAGTGGTGGTCTTGATTATAGGTCATAAGACCTCTTGTTCATTTTAAACCATAACCTATATGTAATGACTTTGGCCTAAAAATGGGCTGTTTAGAAATTGAAGAATTTTATCACTCGGAAAGCATTTTTAGGTCTCGAGCTTCTTTATTCCTGAACGAAAACAGCGTTCCGAACAACTTTCGTGTTTTAACTTTTTTATGAATCGGACCAGAAGGGTGATTTTCAAAAACTCAGAATGCAAGACAGGAAGGTTTAGGCAGTTTTGCCGAAAAGTTTTGGTAATTTCAAATCGTCATAACTTTTGACTCGTATACTCGTTTTAGGTGGTTCAAATTGCTACGGTTTCCTTGTTAGGTCCTCTACTACAATATGTAATAATCCAATATCATATTTTTACCACTTTGATCAGGTCTTACCAAGAAAGTTACTAGTTTACTTGTTTTAATAACTTATCTTAACAATCAATTACAATAACTTGTTTTGTTCATTTTTATACATCATGGACATAACTACAAGACATAATATAGCAAGAATAATATGTAAATAACATGAACATGATTATTTAACAAGAAGCAAGCTAGGGTTTGGCTCACAACTTTTGGCTTTCAAAGATGAAAGGAAGTTAACATGTAAGGATAGGACTTTGATAGACTTGCTTCAACCCACTTCACTTCATGCAATCTTTCTACTCTTGTAATCTTGAAAGATGGATGATGGAGGTTGAGGTGACTTGAGTGGATTCAAACTCAAGAGAAATCACCCAAGTTTGAGGTTATGGAAATGTTTTGAGAACCTAAGATCAAACTAGGGTTTATGTATGGATATTGCACTTGATTTCTTGCACAAAACTTGAAGTAAACTAGCAAATGAGAGGGTGTTTGTGTTGTGAACGACTAGGAGGGATGGGGAGGGCTTATATATGAGTTTAAGGAGGTGCTAGGAAGGTGCCTTAAGGAGGTGCAAGTATTTAGGATATTTTCCAACACTTGGAGACCAAGTTTACTTAGTATACATGTATCCTAAAGTCTAAGGCTTATCATAAGCCACCAAGGCATGGTGAAGCTTCATATAGTCGGCCATATGGTGGATAGGGTGACTAGATGCATAAACTTGGTATTATCTAGCTTACGGAATGAGTTTTGGTCCCGGTAATTGCTAACGGTAAGTCGTTAAGTCATGAAACTTAAAACCGGGTATCGTAAAAATACGAAACTTGGAAGAATGGTTAAACTTGTCAAAATACTCCATAATAAAATATAAAATGAGTGGTAGGTTCCATTGGGGTGGTAAAACCCTGCTAAAACTGGAAACACGGGTCTAAAACGCGTAATACGTAAAACGTACGAATATTGCGTAAAATTGAGAAAAGTAAAATGTTACTTTTCTAATAGGATAAAAATGATTTAAAATGACTTATAATATCTAGACTGGGCTCAGTCTAGTGTCGGTTGGTATTAAATGTCTTTTAGACATCAAACCGTAAGCCTAAAAATCAAGGAATGACTTATAAAGTCAAGGAATGATTTTTGGTCAATGGAGGAGGGAAAAATATGTTGACTTTTTCTAATAAGTTGAAAACTTAAATCGTCTTAGAAACGCGGTGCAGGTATAGGCTAAGGTTACGGCTGAGTAAAAACGCTTAAAACTGAAAATTCTAGTTTTTCACGGCCGAGGTTTATTTTGGTCATGTTTTTCTCAGTCATGATTTATTCTCAAATAAATCATGAGTGTGTCAAACATTTTTCTGATACGGGGAAAATTAACGCGACCGAATTTCATTGTACGTAGAATTTCTGAATGACGTTTTACCCTAAAACGAGTAATTCCGTGTAATTCCTTAATAACTTTCATGAAAATGAGCTTATGAATGTCAAACTTTTAATTTGCCATGGAAATGATTTATCACTTGAGCCCAAGAAATAAAAATCAAGTTTCGGGAAAATTTTCGGGAAAAATGAATAGTAAAAGTGAATAGTGACATTTTCCGGGAAAAGTAATTAACCTGAAAAATGCGAATTGTTAGAAAAAGATCAAAAGGGCAAGGGAAAAAATAAGATGCTTTGAAAGCATCTTGTGTTCCTAATGCTTTTGGTTACAACAATATTCATATGTAACCGGTTTAAGTGTACAACCTAGACCAGGGTAGAATAAAACACTTGTAACCATCAATTATCAATGCAATGTTAGTTAATTAACAACAAGGATAGTAAAGCATGATTTTAATTGCATTCAAGAAGAGTAAGTTCATACATTAGATTGTGTACAAGGCAGGAAAACCTACACTCCCTATGCTAAACCTAAGCCTTATACTAGACCAAAAACCACACAATCTATCCCTTAAAAACTAAACTACTTCAGTGCAAGTAGCAAAGAAACCAGAACAACAAAAACACATAGAGTTGACTTCCAAAGAGTGACTTTCTTTAAAGCTTTTTTCAAGTCTGCCTCAAACTGTTCAATCTTTCTTTGACGATTACCTTCAGCTTGAACCTCACGCCTTTGACTAGGATTCAGTTTGCTATACATCTCAAACAAGTGCATCTTGTACCATTCACATTCCTCCTCCGGATCATACCAATCCCATTTATCATATTTCTTCCTACCCGCTTTCTAAAATAAAAAAAAATGTAGTATATTAAACATTAAAATTTAAAAATCTTTAAACAAAATGTATCCTAAACTTACCCATCGATTTTGGCAGCAAATGAAACGTCTAGCAGGGTTGGTAGGTGTCCAAGATGTTACCACCATTGATGGCCTATCACAATCGCAGTTATCATCATAAAGATAAAAGGACATGATTTAATTAATTTTGATTTGGGATTGTTATGATTTTTTAAGATTGTTTTTATTAGGGTTTGTAGGACCTTAGATATATCAACTTTAACACAAATATAAGAGCTAGATGAAGGAAAGATGGTGACTTGATGTATGATATGTGGCGTTAAGATGTATAAAATAGAGATAAGAGATGAAGAGAACTTTTATTAAAAAACACACATAAAACACACACAAGCACACACCTCAAATGACTCATTTGAGGTGTTTATATAGTAAGAGATGTAACACCCTAATGGGCTTGGATGGGCTTGGTCATGGATTGGACTTTTACATTAAGTATGGACTAGTTGTAATACATAACTTATAACCTATTAGATTAGTCCAAACCATAAGCCCATTGACTATTCTATTGTAATCTACGACACATTACAAAGTTACATGTATGAGAATGACCATCACTTCTAAATACATATTTTTAATGCTAACAATCTCCCCCTAAGGGGTGGTCATTCGAATGATGATCCACGTGAGTGGGTCTTCCGTGTTCTTTGTCTTTAACTTTGTGTGTCGTTGTAGAATAGTCTTTAGTCTTTGTTCCTTCATGCTTTGTGATCTTTGATAACTGATTTATCATCGTTCTTTGTTCCTTTGTGATGTGGAGTTATCTGCCTTACGTCACTTCTGCGTCTGTGGTGGTTGTTTGCCATTCCAACATGCTCATACATCTTTGGATTTTGATATTCATATGCACGTAGTTCCCTTTCTTACACTTTGATCTTTAGTCTTTATACTTTGTAGATTCTTCTTATTGGCGTAGAATCTTCCTTTGAACTTTGTGTTGAATAGATCTTTGAGGGAGCTTTCTTTAACTTCCAGATGTATGTATGAGCACGTGGAATCTGTCGCCATGGAGATGAAGTGTCCCTGCATATAAACAGTTAGCAATAAAACATCCGGTACTTACAGATAAGAATTAGAGATCGTCAACAGCATAGTGTGAAGACTCCTTCTAACCCTTACCAAGGCCGTTCCCATGTCAGATACTCTCGAGAGAGCTTACAAGACCTACTAAGTAGCTCAATGACTGGGTGAGTCGCTGGGGATCACTCCACTACTGTAGACCATTTGAAACCACCGCGAACACTAAGCGTAACCCATAAAGAATTACCGAAGTGACCTGCTGTCAGGGCTGTTTGAAGTTGACCCTGGCAGGAATTTCCATTCAATCATTGAGAAACACGAAAGTGAATCCTCTCATAAATGTTCTGGCAGATTGCTAAGATCTGCGTAGGACTCTTAAGTTTACATCTGACGTCCTTAATGTTGAACAACCAGTGTAGAAATATCATGTGTTCCTATGAGATCTTTTGATGAATCTCGGGGCTCTAGACTCGATAAGTGCACATTTGGTTTCCTATGCGGAGATTAGGGAGAGGTCTCCTGCTTCAATATCAACCATCTCTAAGAGATAGATCGATAGATTACACCGGTTCCCCGTGAGAATGAAACAAGCTCTTTTAAGAGAACTTGAGTGGTTAAGAAGGTTTAGTGCAGTGCGTCACTGGGTCCATGACGTCTTGTCTTCAATACCGGCGTCACCTTAGTAACAACCAGTAGCATATGAGTTGAACCCGGTGTCTGCCCTAAGGTTGAACATATGGAGGGCTATATCTTTTCACCCTTTTTCATAACTTTTCTTTTTAATTCTTCAACCCCTTCTTTCTCCATTCTCATTTTCTCCTTTTTTTTTCTTTTTTTTTTTTTTTTTTTTTTTTTTTTTTTTTTTTTTCAATCATACATAAGGACTTCTAATTCTAATCTATTGGAATTGTCCTTGGGTAGATCCCTCCGGCTCTGGCGGATCATAGGACGGTTTTTCCTAACCTTAGTCACCTTATAACTCCATGACTATCCTATCATTGCCATGAAACCATTTATTGAAAATCTCTCAAAGTGTTTATGAATATAAAACACATTGTTGACACTTCGAGAGTTTTGCATTTCTTTTTGAAGGACTCCCCCTTCACATGTGCTCATGAATATTTAAGAAATTTGCACATGCGAGAGGAGTTTGCACTTTTGAATTGATCCACTTTCAGCGAACATGACCGATTCGAGACACGCTTACATCACTAGTTAGACTAGCTTGAAGTTATTACCCGTCCTGGTCAAGTCCAAAGAAAGTCTCTCGATACGGTACACTCTACTCAGACAAGTCCTATTCGAGACACGCTTACATCACTAGTTGGACTAGCTTGAAATTATTACCCGTCCAGGACAAGTCTTTTCGATTACTGACATTTTAAGCTTCGTCAATTCATTGGTTATATCTGAGTCGAGCTCTTTTGAGATTCAGCCACAAACTTTAAACATCTTTGATCACATTTTAATCATGTCTTCTCCCCCTCAAAAATAGCATATCGTGATATTTTTGATATCAACTAATTAATAAAAGGCTTTTTGGAGAGAAAGACAGATTTGATTTTGCATGAAATCGGAACATTTTAGTTGTTTATACTCCCCTTTAATGATAGCATATTTAAAATTAATTTAAGGGTTTCGAGGGAGTTTTCTTGAGCACTCATTTTGAGAGATTTTGAGAAATCTTTTGAACAATCTTGAAAAAGTGCTCAAGAATTTTGTTTGAAAACGAGTTTATGCTTGAAATCTTTTTCGTTTGTTTAGACTCGAACTTTTTGAAAAAGAGTTCGTCATTGAACGTACGAGTCCTTGATTTGAAAATAATCAGAAGTCATCATTAGGGTCCGGGTTTCGTACTGAAGTATACGAAAGCCATAGTGAAGAAACTTTTGAGAAACGACATGTTTTAGAAAAACATTAAAAAAGAACTCCCGCTCAAGCATCTGTACATATCCGTATCATTGTTGAATGACATTTCTAGAAACGTACAGAATATTGATTTATACGAGAGACATGTCGTGAGAAGAATATTTTTGGATTTTTTGATTTTATATTGTTTTTGTATTTTTGAAAATTTTATATTTTTGTATTTTGTTTTTGTTGGTTTTTCAAATTTTGTATTTTGTTTTTTCAAAATTATTTACAGCGAAGCGATTTTGAAAACATTTTTCAAGAAGATTCGAGAAGACGTTCTAGCTCCTCGGGAGTTAGGCTTCGCATGCCAATTCGTCGAACTAAATAGTCAAACCTTTCTTTTGGAAGGGCTTTAGTAAATAGATCGGCGAGTTGATAATCAGTCTTAACGAAAAATAATTCAACAGTACCCTCTTCCACGTGTTCTTTGATGAAATGGTAGCGGACTTTGATATGCTTCGTCTTAGAGTGATGTACGGGATTGCACGAGATGGCTATGACACTTTTTGAGTCACAATACATAGGTATTCTGTCAAAAGTAAAGCCATAATCTGTGAGCTGTGTCCGCATCCAAAGAACTTGGGCACAACACGCAGATAGAGACACATACTCGGCTTCGGCGGTTGATAGCGCAGTACAATCCTGTTTCTTTGACGACCAACTTACAAGCTTTTCACCCAAAAATTGTGCTCCACCTGATGTACTTTTTGCTGTAACTTGATCACCGGCATGGTCTGCATCTGAAAATGCTGTTAGATTAAACCCCGAATCCTTCGGATACCAAAGTCCCATGTTAATGGTGCTTCGTAGGTACCGAAAGATCCGTTTAACCTCTTTGAGGTGAAGTTCGGTAGGCTTTGCCTGAAACCGTGCTAATAAACATACAGCAAATTGAATATCGGGTCGGCTAGCAGTTAGGTACATGAGAGAACCGATCATGCTCCGATATTTTTTCGGATCGATGGGTTTCCCAAACAAATCTGCACCTATTTTTGGTGAAGTGACCATTGGTGTACCAACAGAATCACAATTTTCCATTCCATGTTTTTTCAAAATCTCTATTGTATATTTAGCTTGATTGATAAAAATACCACGTGGGGATTGATGTATTTGTAAACCAAGAAAGAATTTTAGTTCCCCCATCATGGACATTTCAAATTTGCTTTTCATGAGATTTTCAAAATGTTTTGAATGGTTAGGATTGGTTGATCCAAAAATAATGTCGTCCACGTAAATTTGAACGATCAAAATGTCATCTTTGAATTTTTTGATAAACAAGGTGTCATCAACCGTTCCTTTTGTGAAATTGTTTTTGAGCAAGAAAGATGATAGTTCGTCATACCACGCTCTTGGAGCTTGTTTTAAACCATAAATGGCTTTCTTAAGCTTGTAGACGTAGTCTGGATGATCTCTGTCGATGAATCCCTCTGGCTGACTCACATACACTTCTTCTTTCAGAGTTCCATTCAAGAAAGCTGTCTTAATATCCATCTGATAGACTGTGATGTTTTTGTGAGCTGCATAGGCTAAGAAAATCCGGACTGCTTCAAGTCTAGCTACAGGCGCGAATGATTCCTCGAAATCTATCCCTTCTTCTTGTGGATAACCTTTAGCCACGAGACGAGCTTTGTTGCGAATTACAGTCATTTCCTCATCCAGTTTGTTCTTCCACAACCACTTGAGATCAAGAACTCGTTTATCAAGTGGTCGTTCAACAAGTTCCCAACTGTCATGTAACAGGTATTGAAGAAATTCCTCCTGCATCGCTTCAATCCATGGGTTTTCTGCCATTGCTTCCCGAATGTTCTTAGGTACTTTGGTGCTTATTGAGCAAATGTAAATGCACAATTCGAGATCGGTGGCAAGTTGTCTCCTCGTCTGAACTGGCATTGAAGGATCACCAATAACATGTACTAACGGATGGTCTTTTGTCCATTGAAACGTAGAAGGGTACCTTTGGTTGAACGAATGTGTGTTAGATGGTTCTCGTAACCTTGAAGAAGATTCAGCAGAGTCTGATGCAAACGGGTTTTCAAATACTTCTTCTTCTTCTTCTAACGCAACATCGTTTGAATTATTTGTTGGTTCTTCTTGAAAATTTGTGTTTTGATTTTGCTCATCAACTCTTGGTAGAACAGTTTCAAGTACTGGAGTTGCTTGAGTAGATGTAGACGATGTTGATGTAGTTGGTGCTTCAGCTTCGATTGTTGTGGATGCATCTTGTGGTGGTGATGGTGGTTGATGGTATTGAGCGGGTGCAGCGGAATGTGGTTGAGATGCATTAGTCGAAGTTCCACCATAATATTCATCAAACATTAACTCAAAGAAATTTTCCAGTTCTTGTTCTGAAGGTTTATCCATGTTTGTTGACTGAGCTCCTTGAGGCACGAGTCCTGAACTGATGTGTCCAGAAGTCTGCTGGTTTGGTGCGGGTCCTAATCCGTTTTGATTAGAAGCCATTGGATTAAGCGCGGGTTCTAGAGCGTATCTCTCAGAAGCCATTTGTGAAATCTCGTCAAACTTCACATTCATCGTCTCCATTATCCTTTTTAGACGTCTATTATACACCCTGAATGCCCTCGAGTTTTCTGAATATCCAATGAAGATTCCAATATCACCCTTAGCTTTTAACTTCCCTAGATCTTCTCTGTCATTCGTCGGATAGCACAAAGCGCCAAACACGTGAAGGTAAGAGATGTCAGGTTTACGGTTGTTCACTAGCTCATATGGGGTTTTATTGAATCTTGGATGTACTAGGGATCGGTTCTGAGTGAAACAAGCAGTGGCAACAGCATCAGCCCATAAGAATAGTGGTGCACTAGAAAAGATCAGCATTGTGCGAGCAGCTTCCACAAGAGTTCTGTTTCTTCTTTCAACTACCCCATTCTGCTGTGGAGTTCTAACAGCTGATGTTTGGTGTGTTATTCCAACATCTTCAAAGTAGGTTCTTAACTCCTGATTAGTGAATTCTGTGCCATTATCTGTTCTTACAATCCTTACTGGAGCTTGAAGTAGAACTTGGATACGCTTCAGAAAGGTGATGATGGTACCTGGTGCTTCGTCTTTTGTCCTCAGAAACTTTACCCATGTATATCTTGAATAATCATCGACAATAACAAGAATATACTTCTTCCCATTGATGCTTTCAACTCTCATTGGGCCACATAAGTCCATGTGCAACATATGTAACCTTGCTTCCGAACTAGGTATGGTTTTGGGTTTATATGATGCTCTTTTGCTTTTTCCTTGTTCGCATGATGGACAAAGGTGTTCCTTGGTGTATTTGAACTTAGGAAGTCCGATGATGATGTTGTCTTTGGCTAACTTGTTGATGGTGTCGAAATTGAGATGGGATAAACGTCTATGCCACAGCCAGGACTTAGTTTCGGTTGCCCTTGTCATAAGACAAATTGGTGATGTAGAAGCCATTTGGTTGATGTCGATAGCATACAAGTTTGTACTACGATTACCAGTTAATAGATCATCACCAACCAAATTTCTAATAAAAACCGTGTTTCTTCTGAAAGCCACTTCCAAGTCTGCATCACAAAACTGCCCGACTGAAAACAAGTTGTGTCCCAACCCTTCGACGTAGTAAACTCGAGTGATCAAAAAATTCTCAAACCGAAGATCTCCATAACCCTGAATAGCTGCTACATGATCATTTCCAAAGCGTACAGTTCCCATGAATTTCCAGACGAAATTGATCAGCAGCTTTAAATTCCCGGTCATGTGCTTGGAGCAACCCGAGTCGACGATCCAAAGACATATTTCGATAACCTGCCAAGAACAGAAGAGTTTGTATTTGGAAACCATTTTGAATTTGGTTCCATGGGGTTAGGAGTAAAATCTAAATCACACTCATAGACAGTTGCTACTTGTTTAGCTTGAGCTATTTCTAATTTGCCGTTCTGAAGAGTGAACTCTCTACCCGTTGGTATCCACATACAAAACTTAAGGTAGTTCCTAGGCATACGACTAATAGTGGTAGTCCTAAATCGTGCAACTAATCTTTCTATAGATCTGGATCTAGCACTAGGTCTTTTTGGAACATTCTTCTGTTCAGGCGTAACATTCACATTCTTAGAAACACATTCATCATGAACATCATTAATTAAACATTTCTTGCATATTAAACAAACAGAGTCATTACATGCATTAGAAATAGTACTTTCGACATTACATTCAGATGAAACATGTCTCTTATTACAAAGCGATAAATTCCTAGGGTGTTCTTCTACTTCTTCAACTTTATTCTTGCTACTACTCTTAGAAACAGGCGAGACTCTATTGTTCCTGGTATTGCTCCTAGGCTTTAGTCTGCTGCTCCTAGAGGTGCTTTCTAATCCTGTAGAAGGTAAGGCACACACGTTAGGATTTATATTGTTGTCCTTTTTAGCATCACTAGACTCTTTAGAATTATCCTTTTTGCACGCATTTGTCTTAGATGTGGAGGCAGACGCATTAGTGGGACTAATCCTAAAAAGGCCAGGTGCTATCACTTTTGGTGTTTCGACAACCGCTTTTCCTTTATCAACAATCTTTTCATTTTCATTTTTCTTGGGCAAGGGTGTTGGAGTGACTTGTTTTGTCAAATCCTTTTTCTCATCGACTTTTGGAGCAAACCTTGAAAGTGACATCTTTGGTTTTTGAACCGTGTTTGAAACATTTGGTTTCTCCGAAGTCAATGGTTTTGCAAACTTAGTTTCCTCACCCTTCCTTTTTTGACTTTCAAGCTGAGCCCTCAAAAGATCATTTTGCTCTTTCATGTTCTTGAAAGCACGCTCATACGACAGTTTGTCATACTTGCATTCTTCCTTTTTTCGATCAAGTTGTTTAAAATATGACACATTTTCTTTTTCAAGCTTTATAAGAGCATTTTCATATTTTGAAACAATTGCGGAGGTCTCAGCTCTCAGTCTTTCATCGTCTTGAACAGAGTATGTTTGTAAAATGATGGACATAATGTCAGTGGTCATAACAGCTTCGAAGAGAGAATCATTTAGGTTTTCCAAAACATTCATGTTTTCACGAGTATCATTAGCTTCGTTTACCAGGGATTTGTGGTCCTTGACAAAGTCGGCCGTTTCTTTTAAGAAAGCTTTTTCAAAATGGATTACCCTCGCACTGATGTTATTCAGTGGGATAGTAATTTCGTTTTCAAAAACTTTTTTCTGCTCAATATGAAAACTGGAATGCTAGTTGTTAATATCGATTTTAGTTTTAGAAGCAACAATGTTTTGAAGTTCTTGAATTCTCTTTTTAACGTCATCCAGAATTTCTCTAGCCTCACTTGTATTAAAAGTGTTGTTAGAGGAAATTTGTTCCATTTTTGAAAGAGATTTGGAAACGATTACTTTCTTAGAAAACATTTTTGAGAATGGTCGTTTTATGGAAAACACAGATGGTTCTTTTTGTGGAACAAAAGTAATTCCCGAAAGTTTGTTCAATTTGTTGTAATCAATGGGTTTCAAATCCTTTTGTTTCATTTTAGTAATGCTCTCTTCGACATGTTCTATCGTTTGCACAGAATCCCGAACGACGGGAGGATCATGTTTAGTGTAAATCACATTACCATTATACAAAACATTCTGTTCTTGCTGAGCTTTCTTGAGATTACTGGGGGTGTTGTTACCGAGAGCCACTTTATGTTTCGTATGGTAAACCGGATTAGTTTGATTTGAAATCATTTTCATTGTTTGACTTGACTGACCCGACTTAACCACCAATTCTTCTAAGTGAGCAATCATGTGTTCTGACTCTACGATTTCTGCCAAAAGTTTGTCTTCTTTCTTTGCAAAGTCCTTTTTCAGCTCGTCCCTTTCTTTTTCAAGATTGGTATAAGCTGATTTTTGTTTAGAAAGTTGGTTTTGTAAATCAGAAATTTCCGCGTTTAAAGATTTTATCTTTTTGAAAGAATTAACATCAAGTGTATCAAACTTGAGTTGCAATTGTTTTTCCCTTGAAACGGAATTTTGATAACCAGTTTCTAATTCAGACAATCTTTTGTTATGAAATTCAAAAGCTTTAACGTTTTCTTTGTAACTCTCAAGCTCAGCGGTCAATTTAACATTCGCGGCCTTAACATCGCGATTGACCTTTTTCACATTCTCAATTTCAAAACGACAATTATTCAATAATGATTCAAATAAAGCACGTGTTTCCTCATCATTCTCAGCATGCTGTGAAACGAAGCCTCCATTATGATTCACATCTGGAGTTGCTGAAGGAGTATTGCTACTACTTGGCGTGTCCAGGTATGTATCATAAGTGGGTGCTTGCTTCTCAAAATGCTGTTCCTCATGAGGAGACATATCAAATATATCATTATTGTGACATGTGTTGAAATTTGATACCTCAGATGGTGCATTGGTGTCATAAACAGGAAGTGTATCAGAATCCGTGTCATACTTAGCTTCCTGAAAATTCGCCATGAATATGCAGTTTGCATCGATATCCTCTCTATCTTCCATGTCATCCATAAGAGCCATAAAATCATTCTCCTCGGCATTCAACTGAAATCCTGCCTCTGCCTTTTGTGCCAACATCACTGCTTTCTGCAAGTACGCTAGATCTTTCTTGTTCGGCTTAGTAGGACAGTTCCTTGCCATATGACCTACACCCTGACAGTTGAAACACTTAACCGGATTACCCTGATTCACATTTCCCAAATTCCCAACTACTGGAGCTGCAACATTTCTATTCTGATTACCCATTGCCTGATTACCAACATTCTGACCCCTCTGATTTCCAACAAACTGACCCAGCTGATTCCCTGCATACTGACCATACTGATTTCCTGCATTCTGATTCCCTGCATTCAGCATATTCTGATTCCCCATGTTAATTCCAGTGGCATATCCTTGCTGATTCCCATAAACTCCAACCATTTGGCCTGCGTTGCCCATATTGAAACTCGGCTGAGCAATCTGCTTGTTGCGAGTGTTTGATGAAATCCTTTGGTTGTTGTTTGTTGGTGTAGAATAACGTCCTTGGAATGCCTTGGACAGAAAAGCAAACGCTTGGGTCAATGCTGCAGTGGCTTCATCATTTTCAGTGAATTCTGGTTCTTGGAATTGTTGGTATTGCTGTTGTGGAATAACATGTTGTTGTTGCTGTGGGTAGAACTGTTGTTGGTAGACCGGTGTTGGTTGTTGAATGTATGATGGTTGCATGTAGTTGTGAGTGGAAGATGATGATGGTTGTTGTGTGTTCACTGATAGCGGTGTTGGTGTAGTAGCAATTAATGCGAGAGGATCATGATTCTTTGCCAATCTTTCTTTCCTTACTTCATTAGCCTCAGCTTGGTTTTGCTTCAAAAAGTCATAGAGTTGATCATAATTCACCTTATGTAAATCCTTTGTTTGATTGACAATTGTAACATAACGACCCCATTCTTCTGGAAGGTTATTGATGAATTTGATGTTTGTTGCAATTGTTCGAGGTGTCAACTTGTTTCTGATTAACTCATTCATCAAAGTGCAAAACCTTGTGTAGTAAGATTCAATCTGTTCACCTTTAGTGGATGTAAAGTTCTCCCATTCAGTAAGAAGTTTGTTCTCAACGTCCTGTTGTCCAATCTCTGTTCCATGACATATCCTTCTGACACGTTCCCACATAGCATAAGCAGTTTCACAACTGTCGACCGCAGCAAAGATTTCCCGTGGTAATCCAAGTTGGATTAAATGCATTGCCATATCATCAGCGGCGATCTGCTTCTTGTCTTCCTCTGTGTAATCTGCTTCGGTTTGTTCACGCACAAATGGTTGAGTAAGAGGTGTTGCATTTGGATTACCTTCAATTTGAACTTGTCTTGGCTTGAATGGACCATTTGTAATGGAGTTGATCATTAGTTTACCATCAGGCTTTGTTTTGATGTAACGAAGCATGCGGCTTGTCCATGGGAGATATCCACCTTTTTCGAGCATCGGAGGTCGGTTTTCTGCACCGGCTGCATGAATATCTTGCTGAGTAGCCATTGATGAAGTGTATATGGATAAAGTTGATTCTCGGATCGTTTCAACGAAGTAGGAGTAGTGTTTAGTGTAAGTTGATGCAAGTTGTTATGGTGAAAAATTTGATCTAAAACCTTAAAACCTCAATAACTTCCGTTCAGAGTGGATTTGGGCCTCGAAGCTGGGCTTGAATGATCTTTAGATTATTCAACGTGTCCTTCTTCTCGGTCTCACGGTCGTTTTGACAGCTGATTCGTCGAAAACGGAGTTACGGTTCAAAAGTTATGGCCGTTTGAAGTTTGGTTGTCAAAAAGTCAAAATCTTACGCGTAAACCTTGAATCTTACGCGTAAACTTTGAATAATCTTACGCGTAAGATGTTATGCGTAACCTTTAAGTTATGCGTAAGATCTAAGTTATGCGTAAACAAAATTGTTTATGCGTAGACTTTGATTTTACGCGTAAACTTAGAGTTTATGCGTAGAATGTTACGCGTAAGGTTTTTTCAACCAATTTGATCTCTCAAACTTATCCAAGCTTGAAAGATATCCCGTGTCGAAGTATTCCACAAACTTATCCAAGTCAGGGAAGTACTGAGTCACCGTAGCACGAAGAGAAGACCTTTGATGAAGTTATGCGTAGAATTCGGAAACTTACGCGTAAGATTAAATCTTATGCGTAAGATCTGACTTATGCGTAGAAATGGAACTTACGCGTAGGATTTAACGCGTAGACTTACAAGTAACGCGTAAAAACAGGGTTTTGACCGGAGTTACGCGTAAGAAAAGGGTTTTGACCTTAGTTTATGCGTAAAAAGGACAGAAAGTACTGTTCACAGCTGTAGATTCGTACTATTCACCCAAGTTACGCGTAAAGTGACCAGAAAGCTTGAAAAATCCGATTTTTTCAACCAAAAACACTTTTTCCACTTGTTTCTATTGATCAAATCTTTCCCAAAACACTTAGAATCACTAAAACTTCAATAAAAACAACAACTTTAACACTAAAACACGTAAAAATCAAAACTTTTTAATGAAAAGTACACGTTTTTACATAAAAAACGAAACTTTTAAAGAGAAAGTTTGATGAAAACGATTTCCACACACTCCTAAATCATTGTTAGGCGATTGATACCACTTGTAGGACCTTAGATATATCAACTTTAACACAAATATAAGAGCTAGATGAAGGAAAGATGGTGACTTGATGTATGATATGTGGCGTTAAGATGTATAAAATAGAGATAAGAGATGAAGAGAACTTTTATTAAAAAACACACATAAAACACACACAAGCACACACCTCAAATGACTCATTTGAGGTGTTTATATAGTAAGAGATGTAACACCCTAATGGGCTTGGATGGGCTTGGTCATGGATTGGACTTTTACATTAAGTATGGACTAGTTGTAATACATAACTTATAACCTATTAGATTAGTCCAAACCATAAGCCCATTGACTATTCTATTGTAATCTACGACACATTACAAAGTTACATGTATGAGAATGACCATCACTTCTAAATACATATTTTTAATGCTAACAGGGTTTATGTAAAAAGGGGGTGAATGAAGAGGGGAAAAACTGGGAATAGGATATATAACCGTTGTAGATGACGTGGCATGTGGGCCCTATATGGTTCCCGGTAAATTACCTAACTTTGACAGTTTTTTAAAGTTTTGTTACTTAACTTAATATTTTTGAAAGTTCGTTACATAACACAGAAAATTTTTCTATGTTCATTACCAATATGTGTAAATAACCCTAAAAACGTATGAAAACTTGAAATTTGATAAAAATGTTTTTGAATCGATTTTAAATCACGATTTTGACCCCTTTCTGGTCCGAATCATCAAAAGTGTAAAACACGAAAGTTGTCTGGAATAATGTCTTACCCATCGATTTTATCTATTTTCATATATTTTTATCCATTTTCATACATATTATATATATAAATGGATAAAACCAGATAAAATATAAGAAAAATAGATGAAAACGTAGAATAATAGATGAAAACGAATAAAAGTGTATGAGCACGGATAAAAATATGAGAAAAGTGGAAGAAATGGATAAAAACATGAGAAAATTGATGAAAACTGATAAAAACATGAGAAAACAGACGAAAACGGATAAAAACGGACGAAACGTAAGAAAAACGGACGAAAAGGATAAAAACGTAAGAATAGTCAGTGAGGACTAACGATGCAAATATTTTAACTCAATGAGGACTAACGATGCAAATATTTTAACTCAATGAGGACTAACAATGCAAATATTTTAACTTAATGAGGACTAACGATGCAAATATTTTAACTCTATAGTTAATGAGGACTATCGATGCAATTATTTTAACTCAATGAGGACTAACGGTGCAACTATTTTAACTCTTGTTAGGGGATAACGGAAAATCATTTGCATCGTTAGTCCATAGTAACTGACATTACTAACTGAGGGATGTATTTGTGCCAACTTTACTAACGGTGGATGATTTTGTTCCAAAAAAAAAAAGAAAAAAGATGTAAGGCGGGCTTTTGACAAACCACAGGGATGTATTCAATATATGTATACACATTTCTAAACATGGGACTAGTTTAATTTAATAATAACAAATATTCTTCTTTTATATTAGAGTACATGGTGTGGCCTTCCTCATCCCTCGCTAGCCCTCGCCACGACGCCGTCATGCTTCATTATATGTCGCCACAAGGAGCCTCATCGTCTGCACGGCGAGGCAAAAAATCGTCCTTTTGTCAGATCTAAACAATGTGGAACGTATATATTTTAAATGTATCCTTTTATTTATTTATTTATTTATTTAAACACACATATTTTACACACTATACATATTAACACATTTTAATCAAATTGTACATAATTTTTATTTCAAAACACTTACATATTAGTTATAAGTCTCGTGCACGCACGAGATTTACACATAAATCAAATTTATTTTAAAATTTTGGTTTACTATATGAACATATAAGAAATTTACCAGTGAAAATTATGATATAAATACAACTAATAAATATGCATGAGTTTGTCATTATGTATTAATATCTACTAATATTTTTTACAAAATTTTATTGGATAAAAGATTTAACTTTGTTTAACTAACATGATTGTTGAGGTTGAGGTTGTGATTGATGTTGTTATTGTTGTTTAACTTTAACTATTGATTTTATGTTATACAAAATGTGCGAGTTTAGAGCATCTAATTAGCGTTGATGAAGTAAAAATATACTCCATAAAGTTTTTTAAAAATGTTTTTTCGGATATCCGTATATAAACTTTAAATAATAATTACATGAGTCGTTGTTATACGTACAATCGCGATATTTGATATCATGTTGTACAAAATGTGCGAGTTTAGTAGCATGAGCGTTGTCGTTGTTATAAGTTAAAATATATCCATATATAAACTTTTATTTAGCTGATATAGATGTTTAGGTTGATGTTGTTGTTTAACTTTTAACAATGTGCGAGTTTAGCAGCACATAATGAGCTGATGAAGTTAAAATTTACTCCGTAAAGTTTTTCAAATGTTTTCAGGATATCTGTATATAAACTTTAAATAATAATTACACGAGTCGTTGTTATAAGTATGTGGGGAATAGACTTTATTGATTCAAGTGTCGGTCATTGAATTTTGTAATAGGTTGCATTATTAAGTTAGTACGTTAGTGTTTTAATATGTTTTTATTAAGTTTTATGCTAAGTTTATAGGTTTGGTAAAGGTCTAAGGGCTTATTTTGTAATATTAGCAAAGTTTAGTGAAGCCCTAGGCCTCACCTATAAATAGACTTGTAACCCCTCATTTGAGGGTGTTGGTTCTCTTGGTATTACATTTCATTTACTTTCATATCTTAAGGGTTCCTTCCTCTCTCTCTCTAAACTACTTTCTCTCTCTAGATTTCTATGTGTTTATGTTAAGAAATGGTGACCTAACAAGTGGTATCATTCGCCAAGGGATAATATAGGTTGTTTTAGGTTAGATTTGGTAATAAATACTAGGATTTTAATCGGTTTTAAGTTTCTGACCACTGTTCATTGGCGAACTTGTGAGTTAGGGTTATTTCTATCGAGTTAGTTTCTGCGAGCTAAGGTGTTTATCTATCGAGTTAAGTTTGGGTTTCAGATTGTTAGCGAGTTAAGGTATCCTTTACCGAGTTAAGTTACATTTGGCGAGTTAGCCTTTCCTTATCGTTTATCGAGTAAGGATCTTTGTACTCCATAGTTAGGGGAAACTCTGCCCAATTTAATTCACTTTACTGAGTTAATTTGGTATTTTGATTTATCGAGTTAGGTAATCAAGCTTGAGTTACCGATTTACGATTTTAATCAAGTTTTACCAAGTTAGCAGCTTAACTTATCGAGTTTGAGACTCAAGAATATTACCGAGTTAAGTCTTACCGAGTTAGCCAGAATCTGGAACTTTTACCAAGTTAAGTTTTGAGAAAGCTATACCGAGTTACAAATCAAAAGTTATCAAGTTATCAACTCAACTTAAAATTCCAACCTTTATTTATCCTTAACGATCAAAGTTTAACATAATCACGTAAGATGTCTCAACCACCGAATTACTTCTTTTCTCATCCTCCGCAACATCAGTATCCGTAGTATCTGCAACAGCAATACCATCACCAACAATCGTATCAACAACCATCACAATCAAACTTTCATCAACAACCGTTCCGTCCACAACAACAATATCTCATGATGCAACAACATCAAATCATTCCTCAACAAC
Organism: Artemisia argyi; assembly: GCA_030686995.1. Lineage (NCBI taxonomy): Eukaryota > Viridiplantae > Streptophyta > Magnoliopsida > Asterales > Asteraceae > Artemisia > Artemisia argyi. Next base: position 118,165,845 of record CM060684.1, read on the forward strand.
AACCATATCCAATGTCACTACAACCCAATCAGTATTCATCCAAACAACCTCACTGGTTTGATCGGATGTGTGAAGTTATTACAACTCAACAATCCAGACATGAGACAGGATCACTTGAAACACCCCCAATGCTCACACCTGGGAACTATGTTCAGTGGTCAAGTCGATTCTTACGATTTCTTGAACTTAAGAAACCCCATGGGAAATTCTTGAAACAAGTGATACTTGAAGGACCATTTCAGTGGCCAACCAGACTTGAAGGTGGTGATCCATCTGCTGATCCTCCACGTGCTCCTGTAGAGAAACCTCTTCCAGAATCTCTACTCACAGAAGATCAGAAACTACATCGTGAAGCTGATGAGTATGCCATGGCGTATATACTTCAAGGAATTCTAAATCCAATCTATCGTAGTATTGATGCTCAGAAAATGGCAAAAGCTATGTGGGAGCATGTTCATCTACTAATGGAAGGCACTCAACTGAACAAAGATGATATGGAATCAAAACTCTACATGGAATACACTAATGATACGTGGGAATCGCACCAGGCTTTACCTCTCAAGGGATCTCGAGAAGCTTACAACCCCCACCAGGCAGTGTACCTGATCATTGTAGTATAGTATAGTGACAAGTACCGGGGGATTGATCGTTTAGCTAGGAATAGTGTCGTTAGGATTGAAATTTATCTAACTAGGTCTAAAGGTGAAGGATGATTCTTTTTGTGTTTTTATATTTTATGAAAAGCAAGTGAAAATCTCGGGTTTTGGAAGAAGGGGCGGAATTAGTTGCTAATCAACTAACCCAAAAGCTACTAATTAAACTAATGTGCAAGAAACGTAAACTAGGATTCTACAAGATAAGTGAAGCATGTCTACCCATGATATGTTACTCCTTGCTAGCTATCCAATTCTACCTATTGACTGTAAACCTTATTTTAATTAACGGGTGTATTCCTAATAACTCATGGAGTGGCATACATATCTCTCCAATTGTATGAGCTCTTATCTCCTCCTATGCCATGCCCGGCACAACCATATGGATTGTAAACAGTGGCTCATGCGTTAAATACTACGTTAATAGCCTAGTATGCCTTGGCTACATGTTTCTTAAGATGTTCAAGCACATTACACGATGGAGATCTGCCAGTTTTCTTAAGCCTAACATCGAATTCATTCAATCAAAACAAGAATCAATAGGAAACAAGAATTATAAATTAAACCAACTAGATCTATTGAAGTTGTCATGCCTTAATTGATGGAGATAGACATACACATCAACAAGCCCTCATTGATGGAGATAGACACAACCATCAACAAGAAATCAATGAGATCTAATCAATTATATACAAGTTTCACATAATCATAAGTAGACACAAGGTGAATTAACAAAACATAATCAAAGAAGGACAATCAACAAGAATAATGAAAGACATAGTTGAGATAGAATCATCAAACCAATACATGATGTTTATGGAGTGATTGAAACCCTCTAAGTTGCTAGAAAAACACCCACCTAATCCCAGGAATCGACCTTAGGGTTTAGGGCTTACAAAAAGTGAAGTTATGATGTTATATTTATAGGCATGTTTTATGTCGGCCCTTCTTGACGGCATCAGCCCGTTACTCTTGACGCCGTCAAGACCATTTTTTCACCAAATTGTAGATCTCTTCGTCCTCTTCGTTTTCTTTTTTGAATCGCTCAAATCCGAGTTCGTATGCAAAAGTTATGGCCAAAACGGTGTCAGCTACCACGCGCGCAAGTTTTGACAAGTTAACATGTGACGGCCTTGGGTGACGCCTTCACGTTTCTTCTGGGCCGTCACCACTTTAACTCTTGACGCCGTCATGAAAAGCCTCTTGACTCCGTTAGGTACTGTTCCCAGCAAGAAAAATTAAGACTTTGCCGTTTTCTTCACTTTTATGCTCCAAAAACGTCCAAAATGCCTTCTTTTCCAGAATTCACTCCCAAAGTACCTAAAATTACAAAAGGAACGATTTAGGGCAATATTTGATCAAATAAATTCAATTCCGGGCTTAAATGACCCCCTAAAAGTGGTTCATTTTTCGCCTCATCATATACCCTTACACTTGAGATTTGCTTGTCCTCAAGCAAATGCACTTTTATTCTAATCAAATTACAAGTTAGGGGTCATTTAACACTAATATAAAAGTAATTACAACAAATAATCATTCCACTAAAGACCAATAGACAAGCACGGAGGTCATACACAAGCACCTCACAAATAGTGTTTAGATACTCACATCTCTCGGGTGTAATAAAGTATAAATTACAATATGGAAACGGAAGATATCTCTCACTACCTGTCATAGCAAAATAGATTACCATAGGCTTGGGAAAGGATCAAACCTCCACCACATGGCGTAAGCACCTAGGATAAACTATCAAAGAGGTCTTTTAAAGGGTTGTAACGTTAGGTGTAGGGATATGAAATACACGGTTTTGTTGGATATAGGCAGTTTTTACTGGTGGCGAGTTAACAATCTTGGTTAATTACATGTACAATATGGCGTTGCTAAGCCAAGACTAGACTCGACTTAAGCTAATAAATAAAAAAGAACAAAAACATAAAATAAACATAGAATAAAAAGAGATGGTAGTCCGTATGTTTTTTCTCTTTTCTCTTTTTCTATTTTTTTTCTTTTTTCTTGTTTTTTAGATTTTTTTTTTTATTTTTTTTTTATTTTATTTTATTTTTTTTGCATACACTCTTACCCTACCATCCAGAATAATACATCATAGGGAATGTAAATTCCCCTTACACTTGAATTTTTACATACTTTACAATAAACTAATCTAATGACTCGAATTAAGAAAATCAAAACACTTGGAGTACTTTTAAGATTAACGTACATATGGGGGTAATAAATGATGTTCTTCCCCATTACTCCATAAAATAAGTACTTACCCATGAGTCCCAATCGTCCCAAAACAATATGTACAAGGATATGACTCGACTTAGCAACCATGTAATCAATTAGATAGTTAACTTAGGGTTTAACAAATAACAATAATGCACTAAAAATGAGCGCATACACGGAAGGCTAAGGCGATTTGGGTGTACATTTAAGTGGGGTGTAACAAATTCTTCCTTTAAGTAAGATGCTTAAAGTTAGAAACGAAAAGATAGGCTCAGAGTGGTGTACTAGGGGTTTCGTGTACTAAAAATGAGTACAACGCTAAGGGTGTGGGAAAAATTAGTTGACTTAGGTAGCCAAGTAATATGACTTAAATGGTCAAGAAATTATAATACGGGTTTAACACAAGGGTGATCCTAATGCCTCTTATCATGTAGTAAATCCTACTACACGAATGTAGTCTCACTAGCGATCTCGGGATGCATCACTAACGCAAGTTCTAGAATCTAAATGCTACCGGTACACTCATAAGCACTAATAGTGAATGCTTTTCCTATCAAATTTAAAGGCGAACCTCACATATTTGGGTGGAAAATTTTTCTGAAAGTACGGTTATGTGCTAGTCATACAATCTCCTATCCATGAGACGCTTGCTATGGCTAAAGTTTCACTCCTAAATGTTGTAAAATATTTTAAATTTGGCGCTAAAATTGCACTAACAAGTATTTCTCATAGTTTTATTACACACCTACCATCGAACAAAGCAAACTCAAGCGAAAGTGTATTTGTAAGGTATCATCATTTTACCCTCCCCTTACACTTAAGGTGAACATTGTCCCCAATGTTCAAGTAAAGAATATAAAAGTGAAATAAGTAAAACAAATGAAATCAAATACTCCCCTGATTCGCTCAGTATGGATAATTAGGTAGCCAGTTTAAATCTTCCTCCAAGAAAATGAACAATCAAAGCTTCCCTTCCAGAATATAAATCATCTTCTTGTCATACATAACCTGTTAAACCTGAGAAAACAAACACAAAAAACCAAAGCATCAACCCGAACAAAGAGAACTCACAACTAGATGTAATTCCAGACTTAGGATTAAAAACAAAACAATTAAAGATATAATGCTTGTGGAATGAGTGTTTGCAGATTTTCTGGAGTTTATAAAACTAAAGAATCAACAAAAACTTTAAGACTCCGGTATAAACAAAACTAGCAAAATTTCCAGAATTTTACACATGACGCCGTCAAGAGTAAACTCATGACGCCGTCAGAAGTGACCTGCAGAAATCTTTACGTTAAGTTTCCGGAAAATTTCTGAAAAAAAACTTATGTCCTACTTCCTGGAAAATCCTGCAAAACATCATTATGACTCGATACAAGCATTTGACTCTAACAAGTACTAATACACATGTCCATTTAATATTGTTGTGGTTCATGCTCAATTTCGTTCTTATAAACAAATTTGGATCTCCCTTACACTTATCTTTTGCAAAATACCTTTATATGCAATTAAGACGAAGTTAAAAACAAAATAAAGCATTTTCACAATTTACTTTGAAACATGAGCCACAAAAAATAAAAATAAAACATGCATACGGAAACAAATAAAATCAAACAAACAAACAAACAAACAAATAAAAACACACAAAGCATGGGTTGCCTCCCAAGAAGCGCTTGTTTTTGTTCGAGTCACGAGCCTGACTCTACCCTTATTTAACGGAAATAGGAGAGGTTTTCCCTACACTTAGGATTAAGTGCGGGTGGAAGTAGCGATACACACCCTTAGGGTGGAAATATGCCATGTGAGGAAAGGGTGGTGGATGAATTATATGCTCAAAGGGTTGTGCTCCTATCATCATAACCTTACCTAATTCAATCGGGTTAATGGGTGGATTACGATTTTCTCCTAGAAAGGGATCATTTTCTATCAACTTCAAGAGATTACTAGTTGGGGATCCATCTTGACCTAATAAACCCGGTTTAAACCCATAATGTTTCTTATGATCAATCATGAATGGGTGATGTAAGTATGTAAGGTCATGTTCCACTCCTATATTGACTTCCTCTCTACAAGGCTTAGAGTCCACTACCTTTATCCTAAGACTACCCGGACTATATGGTTTGATGGGTGGATCGGAACCTATCTCAATTCCTAAATTCACATCCAAGGATGGAAGATTAGGTAACGGTTTTGGTTGAGGCTTCGGTTCATCAAAACTAGGAACTTCCCTAGAACTAAGAGTATTGTTATCATTACAAGTATTCAAACCTATATCCTATAGTGGTGCTTGGTCCAAGGGTTCTACCTCAATTGGGGTTCCTATAGTCTCTTCTACTTCTTCCGTGTAAGTCACGGGCGATGTATATGCCTCAAATGATGGTAGGACTTGTGGGGTACTTGGTGGGTTTAAATTTTCTACTTTATCATCCATCTTATCAAGATCACCTATATCCTCAACATGTATTTCATTATAATCCAACCCTAATATTTTCCCAAGTATCTCACGTACTTCTTTAGGCATCTCAACTTCTATGTCCGAATCATATGGATCATCCTCAATATTCTGACTGCTATACACAAATTGCCCAAGAGATTCATCATATGTTTCTTGAGATTCATCATCATCGATCATAGGACCTAGGTCTTTTTGATCAATGTGATCATGTTCGGCTAAATCCTCCATCACATCAAGGTCACCTATGTGTTCAGCTTGTACTATGGCATTACATGACAACCACTTAGGTATCTCAACACTAATATATTCATCCCCAAACAAACTTGTTTCATGATCCTGGAATTTTATATTCAATTGACTTGTACTAACGTTTGTTGGGTTGTCTACCCTATAATAATATTGGGCACAATCTTCTATGGCATCCCATGCTTCTTCAGCACTTAATTCCCTAAAGTCCCCATTGGCAAAATCCTCAATGCGCATTTGGTCATATTGGCCAACACGATAGTAAAAGGTTCGGGTTAGGGATGCTAAAGCGAAACTATGATGAGGGAATTTTCGGAGTAAATTTCTAAAACGAGTCCATGCATCATATATGGGTTCATCTCGATATTGTTTGAAATTCGAGATGTCAATAGGGTAGAATGGCCTTTGTGGTTGGTGGTATGGTGGATTCGCGTACTCCATAATGGTGAACGGAAGAGTCAATGGAAATTACAAACAAACACACAAAGAAAAAGATAGACTAAAGAAATCCTAAAAATAAAAATAAAATCTTACTAGAAAGGAATCTGTTAGGTCACCATTTATGTAAACACAAGTATGATAATGAAAGAAAATAGATGAGAATGAGAGGTGGTTGATTATAAGAAATGAGAAGATTGTAAGAACAAGAGTTTCACTAAGATATTCAAATAACCAACAATGTGAAAGGTTACATAAGCTTACTATTTATAAGGGAGGAGTAGGGCAACATTCCCTTCCTCCCTCATCTCACTAAAAACGTGGGCTTCCAAGCCCATTGGACTTTATCCTTAATCCTTGTAACATTAATCATAATGAAATAAATAACTAAGCAACCTATTACAAAAGGTAATGACCGAGACTTGACTAAAATACAAAAGTATGATCCCAACAATCTCCCCCTAAGGGTCGGTCATCACGGTTGCTTGACGTCTTCATCTTTGTCGTTGAATTGTGACATGTAAAACTTTAGACGTCTTCAAAATGGTTGAATGATAGTGAATGTACTTTTCTCTGTGTCTTTGTTCTTTGGTGATGATGCGGTGATTGAATCATGAAGTAGTCTGCCATTCGTCACTCCTGCGTCTGTGGTGGTTGTCCGCCATTCCAACATACTCATACATCTTTGAACTTAGACTTTCACTTACACGAAGTTCCTTTTCATATTCTGAGATCTTTAAGTCTTTATACTTTGTAGATTCTTCTTTATTGACGTAGAATCTTTCTTTGAACTTTGTGTTGCTAAGATCTTTGGGGGAGCTATCATTTGCTTCAAGATGTATGTATGAGCATGTTGGAATCTACCATCATGGAAGTGAGGTACCTGCGAGTAAACAGTTAGCAATAAAACAACCGGTACTTACAGATAAGGAATTAGAGCTCATCAACAGCATATTGTGAAGACTCCTTCTATTCCTTATCCAGGCCGTTCCCATATCAGATACTCCCGAAGGAGCTTACGAGACCTACTAAGTAGCTCAATGACTGGGTGAGTTGTTGGGGATCACTCCACGACTGTAGACCGCTATGGAACCACCGCAAACACTAAGCGTAACCCTTGTGGGGTTACCGAAGTGACCTGCTGTCAGGGCTGTTTGATGTTGACCCTGGCAGGAGTTTCCGTTCAATCATTGAGAAATACATTTGTAATCCTCTCATAAACGTTCTCGGCAGATTACTAAAATTTGCGAAGGACTCGATAATTTACAGCTGGTGTTCATTGATGTAGAACACCAGTTGTAGAAATACTAAGTGTTCCTAAGAGATCTTTGATGTATCTCGAGGCTCTAGACTCTATAAGTGCACACTTAGGTTTCCTATACGGAGACTAGGGAGGGGTCTCCTGCTTCAATATCAACCGTCTCTAAGAGATAGGTCGATAGATTACACTGGTTCCCCGTGAGAATGAAACAAGCTCTTTTAAGAGAACTTGAGTGGTTAAGAAGGTTTAGTGCATTGCGTCACTGGGTCCATGACAACTTAATCTTCAATACCGGTGTTGTCTTATGCAACAACCAGTAGCATACGTATTGAACCCGGTGTCTGCCCTAAGGTTGAACATATGGAGGGCAATTTCTTTTCACCCTTTACTTTACTTTTCTTTTTAATTCTTCAACTCCTTCTTTCCCTTTCATTCTTTTCTCCTTTTTTTTTTTCGTATCATACCTAAGGACTTCTAATTCTAACTATGGGAGATGTCCTTGGGTAGATCCCTCCGGCTCTGGCGGATCATAGGACGGATATTCCTATCTTAATCACCTTATAACTCCGATAGTAGCCAAGAAACCTTTGATTGAAAATCTCTCAAAGTGTTTGTGATAATCAAATATTTTGGTTAACACTTTGAGAGTTTTGTGTACACTTTTGAAGGGCTCCCCCTTCACATGTGCTCATAAGTATTTAATAAATTTGCACATGCGGGAGGAGCAAGCATTTTGAATTGATCCACTTTCCGTGAACAAGACCGATTCGAGACACGCTTACATCACTAGTTAAACTAGCTTGAAGTTATTACCCGGCCTGGTCAAGTCCACAGAAAGTTTCTCGAGACGGTACATTTCTACTAAGACTAATCCTTTTCGAGACACGCTTACGTGGTTAGTTAAAGAGATACATTGTCAGCTTTTAGGTGACAACTAGCTCTAGTAACTAACTTGATGTTATTACCCGTCGAGGATAAGTCTTTTCGATATTACTAACTTTTATTGTCTCGTCAATTCCTGGGTCAATTCTGAGTCTAGCTCGCACATGATACAACTTTTAGCTTTGACTACTTATATTTTAATCACTTTTTCATTTTCTCCCCCTCAAAAATAGCATATAATATGATGTTTTTGACAAACTTTTAGATTAAAATATGCCTTTTGAGTCTTATGGGGAGATTCACCAAGAACTTTTGATTTTGAACAAAGTATTTTGTTTTGACAAGTGCTCCCCCTCAACAAGTGATTAGGTCTTATTGAGGTGAAATACTTGTCCTTTTGAGCAGAATTATGAAAATTCATAAATATTTGATTAATTCTACTCAAAAGTAAGAAGCCTTCGCTCCTTATATTAGGATTGAGGCACTGATGCGTACCTTAGGGTCCTTTCTTTACAAGTTCGGGTTGTGCACTGTAATGTGTGCACAAACCATTGTTTTAATACAAAATTAGTTTTCTTTTAACAAAATACTCCCCCTCAAATAATGAAGTTTATTCGAGAGATAGTCTTCTTGAGCAGAATATTGAATCGTATTTATGAAATACTTTGTGAAAAATTCGTGAGATGATTCTGCTCAAGGTTTTAGAAAACACAATGAAGTATTGAACAACAAAGAATGCATGAAAATCAGATTAGACAATAACCTCGAGACTGAAAATCTTTGTTTACCAAAATTTGAAATCCATTTGTAGGTTGTGTCAATCTGATTAAAAGATGTTGAATTCCAACGAGGATTGAAAAATCTTAGTTTCATTATGATAAAACACTCGTCGAATCAATGGAAATTTAAAACTCTTTTACTTTAAAAAGTTGTATGAGACCCGGAGTCTCTCTTTTGAGTTTTAAAATCTGAAGAAGAAGATTTTCATCTAAAGTTGAACCTCTTGGGTTCTTTTTGAAAAATTTGTTTTTGTGATGAATGGAAAAACTTCCGGTATTTGGGATTCCTAAATCAGAGACATTCTTTAATTGTAGCCAAAGCATTCCAGATTTTGAGAATTTGAAAGGTTTTGAACAACTTTGCTTTGGTCTTCACACTTGCTTTACCGGGGTAAAACAAGAGTGTAGAGTTTGGAAAAATTTGTTTCTCACCATTTTGAATCCATTTACCAGTTTAGCCTTTAAACACTTTTTTTGCCCTTTGACTTCAAAATATGTTCCATAAGAAACATTTTGTCGAATGTTGAAATTTTGACTTTCAATGAGATGACTTGTACTTGCACACAGAGAAAATGCATCAGGCACAAACAAGTATACAGATGAATCAAGAAACTCATTCTAAATCTTCCTAAATGCTCAAAATTCTCAAATTAACACATAAGATCACAGATTAATTCATTCTTTCACTCGAAATTTCCAATTATTATCATGGTTTTGGGTTACGATTTGAGTCAATGCACACTTGTTAGCATCATAATGCCAGAATATTAAACAAACAAATGTCCTAGTAATAGCAGCAAATACATCGACATCTTTAAACCCTAAATCACATGATTCTAAACCTATGTAGTTCCTAATCGAGCAAATACACCAATCGAGCATTCTTTAGTGTTCTCTAAAGCTATATAAGCTAGTTAATTAGACAAAACACATAATAATGAAAGCCCTGATCGATAATTACTTAAACCCTAGTTTCTGATTATGCCTTTTTGACCGTTGAAAACACTTGAAACATTTAGGGAACGATTAGACAACAACAATGAGGAAATTAGAAACTCACAACCGAAAAGAAATCGAGGATAAAAAAATCTGATTCGTTGAGGTTTTTAATTATGTGTGAGATTTTTGAGAACATTTGTGAAAACATTGATTAGAGCCTGTTTTATTTTCCATGCATGGTCCTTTTTCCTAAGTTTAAGACTTTTGTGAACTTTACTCATTAAAGGTTAATTACTTTTCCATTTGAAGTCTAAACATGGTTAATTTGGAATCCTTGCCGAAAACATTTCTTTTCTCCCCCTCGAATTAGCATTAATTTTGTGAAACATTCTTTGCACATTTTAATTCGAGAGATCATAGAACCTTTTGAAAGAATGAGTTTTTAATCCGAATGATGAAGAAACATTTGTGCAAACTTCATGATTTTGTGAAAAAATTTCTCCCCCTCAAAACATGTTCCATTTTGACAATGTGAAGCAAAATTTGTAATAATGGAGGAACATAGTTTTGAAGATTAGAAGTTTGTTCAAGAGAAAGAAGACAATTTTTGTAGTTTTTGTATTTTATTTTTGATAAAATATTTACAAAAAGAGTTTGATGTTTGACTCTCCTATGTTTTAAGGAAATTTTGCAAATCATCTGGAATCAAACACCACATACCAATTTGGTGAACTAAATCAACAAACCTTGATGGAAGTAAAGCCTTTGTAAACAAGTCCGCCAATTGGTATACAGTACCCACAAAATCTAATTCAATAGTACCCTTTTCGACATGCTCTTAGATGAAATGGTAGCTGAGAGCAACTTGTTGGGCTTTGGAATGATGAATGGTGTTGCACGAGATAGCAATAGCACACTTTGAGTCGCAGTACATTGAGATCTAGTCAAATACATAGCCGTAGTCCGTGAGCTAAGTTCTCATCCGAATGACTTGAGCACAGAAAGCAGACATGGCTACATACTAAGCTTTTGTTGATGACAGTGATGTACAATCCTGCTTCATTGAATGTATCCCTTTGTAACTAGAGAAGATTTGTTGCGAATCACTATGCCTTCTGCATCCAGCTTGTTTTCCAAATCCATTTAATTCCAATGATGTGTCGAAGGGTGATGTTGTTAGAACGTATGCATATCAGACGGATCCAAATTGCGAGAAGACGACTCCATTATATCAGGAACAGTTGGAGTCGGTGCAAATGGATTGAAGAAAGTATTTCCATCATAATCTGCAAGTTGTGGTACTTTTTATTGTTATGGATCTTCAGCTTATTGTCTGGAGTTGGAAGCAGTTTGTCTTGCTGTTGTTGGAGATTCACTTGGAGGACCGTCTTTCTCAACAGTGGTTGTTGAATATTCTCAGGGTGTGCAGCGGAAATTGGTGAGACCTCTTGAGGACGGTTTTCAATTGAATCATCAAATAGTTTGAGCAAACAGGGTTTCCAATTCCTTGCGAGAGAGTGACAATGGTTCAGCCGAAGAATCAGGAAAATTTAGACGGTTGATTGCGGGTCCTAAGCTGTTTTGCTTAGAAGCCATTGCTGAAGTATCTTTTAAAACGGTTGACTGCGGGTCCTAAGCTGTTGTGCTCAGAAGCCATTGTTGAAGTGCTTTTAGAACGGTTGGCTGCGGGTTCTAAGCTGTTGTGCTCAGAAGCCATTCCATTAAGCTCGGGTCCGAAACTGATTTGTTCCGAAGCCATAACATTAAGCTCGGGTCCGAAACTGATTTGTTCCGAAGCCATAACATTAAGCTCCGGTCCGAAACTGATTTGTTCCGAAGCCATTGCTGAAGAATCTGCAAAGAAAGAAAGAAGAGACAAGAAAACAGAGAACAAGGATCCCCAAGAGTAACTGGGTTCCAGATGTTAGAAGCATAAAGATGTAGTGTCAATTATTTTCTTGACATTCGAACACACAATACCGATGGTTTTCATTCTTGTCTCAGAGGTAGATGTTGTGGAGATCACATTAGTTTTGGTGCAGATGTCTAAAATATTTCCTGTAGGAATCCACCTAAGACCAATTGATTTGAAAATTCTACCCGTGGGTACCCACCTAGTGTTAGATCTAGGAGATGTTTTCCTTTTAGATGCAGTTGAATGAAATGTGGGAGCATCACTTCGTTGAGAAAACCTACGTCCTATATTGATCTACTTCTTAGGTTTCTGACTTATGACTTTTGGTTCAACGGGTTTGTTTGTTTTTGTCGATTGAGCCTTTTCAAGTGAATTTCCCTTTTGAAGATATTTTAAAGCACAAACAACATGATTATTTACGCAACTACTCTTAGAAGCTATCCAATTCCTATTAGTTTGTTGATTACTCTTAGGTTTTGGTGTGCTACTACAAGCAGTGTTCTGTACTACAGTGGAAGGCATCACATGAGGTTTTGAACCTAGAATTCCATCCTTTTGAAGTAGCGCCTTTTTCCTAGCCTTTTCTAGATCATAGTTCTTGCACATGTCATATTTTCCATAAGAATCTTTACTTTTAATGCTTGTTTTAGACACTGTTTTCGAACTAATCCTAGATGAACCAGGTATAATCACGTGTTGAGATTTGGCAGACACAGATGCATTTACCTTAGGCCAAGAATGTGGAGTGACTGGTTTTGTGAAATTGTTTTTCTCAACAACTTGGGAGGCAAACCGAGATTTTGAAGATTTAGGTTTTTCAGATTTAAATGCAGTTCGTTGTCTAACCACTGATTGTTTTCTGTTTGTATGAGAAGGCGGTTTCCCCATGATTGATGGTTTTGCAAACTTAGTATCCACACTCTGACCAGTCAGTCTTCTTAATTTGTTTTGCAATGCAGCATGTGCAAACACCTTTGCTTGAATTTGACCTTTTAAAAGCTCATTTTCTTTAACTAATGTATCCACACGTTTACTTTGTTCATTCAAAGATTGACCATTGTTGCCCGAATTTAGAGATTCGTTTTGCAATTTGAGTTCCAGTGAGATGCAATGTGCCTCCAGTTTTGAAAAATCTTTATGAAACTGGGCAATGGTCTTTTTGAGAAGGATGTTTTCAGATTCAAGAGTTTGGTATGATGTATCAGTTATAAGATTATCAGGTAAGGACATCGACTCAGAAGGATTGTCAGGACATTGAACAACATTCTGGTCAACCTCTCCTTCATTACTGAAGTTAGGTTGCTCAGATTGTTGTATCTCATTTGCAAGCATAATATGATCAACAGTAGATTGTACCTCAACCGTTTGCTCTTTGTCAAAGTTAGGTTCTGTGTCATAGATGGGTATGACATCTTCCTCATCCATCTGTTCTTTGTCAAAGTTGGGTTCTGAGTCATAGGAGGGTCTGATCTCTGCACAGTCTGCATCTGTATCATTCCCTAATCTACTGCTGTCATCCTGCTCTTTTAATTCTGTCCCATTGCTTTCCATGACGACCAAATTAGCATCCAATGCATCAACTTTATGAATTAACTCTTCTTGAATCTGCAACTTCCTCCTTTTTTCATACTCTAGTCTGTGAAGTACTCTTTCAACAATTGACTTTTCAATAGCATCCAGGTGTTGGAGCAATATATCTTTGAAGGTTTGAGCCTCAATTCGAGTGTATTCTAAAAAATACTCGCTTACCACTTCACAGTCATAATTGATGAAATGTTGAAACTGTTTCTTGAGCACTCTGAAGGCGGCATTGGATTCACTCTCGTGAAATTCTTCAGTTTCAAGTTGCTTTTCAAGTTGATTCACATTGTCGAACATTGTAGTAGTGAAAATATCAACTATTTCTCCAAACAGTTTTGGAAATTCCCATTTGAATCCACTCTCGGAACGAGTTTCTGCTAAGTCTTTGTTTGAGAGAAGCTTAAGGTGTGAATAAAGTAATCTTAACGATGTCATGCGTTTCTCTTTGTGTAATTTCACAAATGGATCTTCGGAATCATCAGAATCATACTCTAGGCCTGTATAATTCATGTAAAATTCCTGCATGTTTGCCATTAACATCACATCTGTTGTATCGGCTTCCAAATCTACTGTATTGGATTCCAAATCTGCATATTCATCATCACATGGAATATCTCCCATGACACTTTGCAAAACTGCATTGAGATTACCCTCTTCAACTTCTATTTGACTAAGTGTGGCATCGTATTCAAAATTAGCATCAAAGAGTGGAGTTGAATCATAATCTTGATCATCCACATCTACAATATTTTCCGTATATGCCAAAAATGCCATGCTTGGTCCGATAAGATCTTCTTCATCATCAGTATCTTTCATTGTGTTTAAGCATTCAGAAGTTAAAGTCATAGCGCCATTGCCTTTCTCAGTAGATACTAGACTAAGCTTCACTAGATTTTGTAGTAGAGATTGCACATTATTATGTAGTGTAGCAGGATGGTACTGAGGAATGAAGAAAGGCTCAGGTGCATTCGGAGGATTGAAGAAGAGACCATTTGGAGTGTAGATTAATGATCCATGGTCAACAGCTGGAGAAGGTGGAGGAGGGAGAATGGTCTTTAGTGGATTCATGCTTAAACAAGATTCAAGAATTTGCATAAATCTGATGTGATGAAGTTCTTCTGTACGATGCATAGCTTCAAGATATTTCCACATTTCATAAGCACTAGCTTGGAAGTCCATATTCATGTAAATTGAGTTAGGAAGGGCTAGTGTCATGAACCATGCAGCTTGTTGGTCAGCATCGTACTGAGCAAGTTCAGTAGCATTCAAATCTTCATCAGTTTGTGGTCTGATAATCCCTGTTGAGTTAGCAAGAAATATCATTTTGTATGGACCATCTTGAATGGAATTAAGCATGAGATCTGCAGCAGGACGATCTATGAGCCATTGTAGAAATCTTCGTTTCCAATAAGTATACGTTCCTAGTAGCAACATTGGAGGCCTTGATTCATTGCCAAAGAGCAGAATATGATCAATGAGGGAGCTGTGACTTTGTTGTTGATGATACTATTGCTGATGAGAATATTGGTGAGGAAGGTAGTTGGAAGAAGGTAAAGTTGCTGATGACTGTTGCAGATGAGAATATTGGTGAGGAAGGTAGTTGGAAGAAGGTACAGTTGCTGATGACTGTTGCAGATGAGAATATTGGTGAGGAAGGTAGTTGGAAGAAGGTGATTGAGACATTGTAGATGACATATCTCTCCCCCTTGATTGTTGCGACGTAATCGAAATAATCAAACAAAATGTCACACTCAAGGTCGAAATAGTGATTTCTGGTTTTCCCTCCAAAATAATTTGAAAATTTTCTCTCCCAAAATTTGAAAATCACTATGAAATGCAATTATAAGGTTGCAAGAAAAATTTGAGTTTCAAAAATTTGCCGCCAAATTTTACCGAAAAAATTTGAATTTTGGGCCAAAATTTTCACTGTTATACCAAAACTTAAATTTCGCGTAAAAATTGAACGTTTAGTCTCTGGTAAAAATTAATTTTTTTTTATTTTTTATTTTTTATTTTTTTTTTTATTTTTTTGAAAATAAGTTAGAAGATAGTAGAAAGAGACTTGTGTGAAAGATGGATCTTGTAGAAGATTGAAATGCATGTTCCTTTGGTTAAGTTCAAAATCCCTGGGGTAAGTTGAATTCTTACGCGTAACAATAATCTTACGCGTAAACTTTAGGTTATGCGTAAAGAGTAGTTTATGCGTAAACAAAGAGTTTATGCGTAAGTTTTCTCTTTACGCGTAAGCTTTGGCTTATGCGTAAGTTTAGACTTATGCGTAAGGTTAAACAACCAAACAAATCTTTCAAACTTATCCAAGCTTGAAAGATATCCGAAGTCGAAGTATTCCACTAACTTATCCAAGCTAGGGAAGTACTGAGTCACCGTTGCACGAAGAGAAGACCTTGGTATGAAGTTATGCGTAGAATACTGAAACTTACGCGTAAGATATGATCTTATGCGTAAGAACTGATCTTCTGCGTAGAAAGCAACTTAAGCGTAGGATTCACAACTTCCTCATAGAATCTTGAGCGTAGAAAGTGGACTTACGCGTAGGAAATGGACTTACTCGTAGGTTTTAGGCGTAGAAGACCAAAGTTACTCGTAAGAACAGGGTTTTGACCTATGTTACTTGTAAGAAAAGGGTTTTAACCAAAAGTTACTCGTAGAAAGGACAAAAAGTACTGTTGACAGCTTTAGAATCGTACTATTCACGTGAGTTACGCGTAAGGTGGTCAGTAACTTGAAAAATCTCAAATTTTTGAAGAGAAATGCTTAGAAATAAGGTACTTTTGATCAAATAACTTCACCAATACTTAGAAAACACTAACTATTGAAGATTTTGCTACCAAAAACTAGTTTTCCAATATCAAAGAAGCTATAAAACCTTAAAAAAAACTTAAAAATCAAGACTTTATGCAAAAACTAAGCTCAAATCACTATATCAACCTTGAAACTTGTCCAAGCTTCAAGATTTGAGTGAAAGAAACAAAGAAAAATGCAAAAAGAAGGCAAAGTACACCCTTAATCCCACGTTAACCCAAAGAAACACACTTCAAACTCTATTAGGCGAATGATACCACTTGTTAGGTCACCATTTATGTAAACACAAGTATGATAATGAAAGAAAATAGATGAGAATGAGAGATGGTTGATTATAAGAAATGAGAAGATTGTAAGAACAAGAGTTTCACTAAGATATTCAAATAACCAACAATGTGAAAGGTTACATAAGCTTACTATTTATAAGGGAGGAGTAGGGCAACATTCCCTTCCTCCCTCATCTCACTAAAAACGTGGGCTTCCAAGCCCATTGGACTTTATCCTTAAGCCTTGTAACATTAATCATAATGAAATAAATAACTAAGCAACCTATTACAAAAGGTAATGACCGAGACTTGACTAAAATACAAAAGTATGATCCCAACAGAATCTAGCAAGTAGACCTAATAAAAAGAAATTCTAACCTAGACAATAACTATTCCCCGGCAGCGGCGCCAAAAACTTGATACGTGGGAATCGCACCAGGCTTTACCTCTCAAGGGATCTCGAGAAGCTTACAACCCCCACCAGGCAGTGTACCTGATCGTTGTAGTATAATATAGTGACAAGTACCGGGGGATTGATCGTTCAGCTAGGAATAGTGTCGTTAGGATTGAAATTGATCTAACTAGGTCTAAAGGTGAAGGATGATTCTTTTTGTGTTTTTATATTTTATGAAAAGCAAGTGAAAATCCCGGGTTTTGGAAGAAGGGGCGGAATTAGTTGCTAATCAACTAACCCAAAAGCTACTAATTAAACTAATGTGCAAGAAAAGTAAACTAGGATTCTACAAGATAAGTGAAGCATGTCTACCCATGATATGTTACTCCTTGCTAGCTATCCAATTCTACCTATTGACTGTAAACCTTATTTTAATTGACGGGTGTATTCCTAATAACTCATGGAGTGGCATACATATGTCTCCAATTCTATGAGCTCTTATCTCCTCCTATGCCATGCCCGGCACAACCATAGGGATTGTAAACAGTGGCTCATGCGTTAAATACTACCTTAATAGCCTAGTATGCCTTGGCTACATGTTTCTTAAGACGTTCAAGCACATTACACGATGCAGATCTGTCAGTTTTCTTAAGCCTAACATCGAATTCATTCAATCAAAACAAGAATCAATAGGAAACAAGAATTATAAACTAAACCAACTAGATCTATTGAAGTTGTCACGCCTTAATTGATGGAGATAGACACACACATCAACAAGCCCTAATTGATGGAGATAGACACAACCATCAACAAGAAATCAATGAGATCTAATCAATTATATACAAGTTTCATATAATCATAAGTAGACACAAGGTGAATTAACAAAACATAATCAATGAAGGACAATCAACAAGAATAATGAAAGACATAGTTGAGATAGAATCATCAAACCAATACATGATGTTTATGGAGTGATTGAAACCCTCTAAGTTGCTGGAAAAACACCCACCTAAACCCAGGAATCGACCTTAGGGTTTAGGGCTTACAAAAAGTGAAGTTATGATGTTATATTTATAGGCATGTTTTCTGTCGGCCTTTCTTGACGGCGTCAGCCCGTTACTCTTGATGCCGTCAAGACCATTTTTTCACCAAATTGTAGATCTCTTCGTCCTCTTCGTTTCCTTTTTTGAATCGCTCAAATCCGAATTCGTATGCAAAAGTTATGGCCAAAACGGTGTCAGCTACCACGCGCGCAAGTTTTGACAAGTTAACATGTGACGGCCTTGGGTGACGCCTTCACGTTTCTTCTGGGCCGTCACCAGTTTTACTCTTGACGCCGTCATGAAAAGCCTCTTGACGCCGTCAGGTACTGTTCCCAGCAAGGAAAATTAAGACTTTGCCGTTTTCTTCACTTTTATGCTCCAAAAACGTCCAAAATGCCTTCTTTTCTAGAATTCACTCCCAAAGTACCTAAAATCACAAAAGGAACGATTTAGGGCAATATTTGATCAAATAAATTCAATTCCGGGCTTAAATGACCCCCTAAAAGTGGTTCATTTTTCGCCTCATCAACTAACATCAAAATTGAACCAGGGGAGTCACTTGAATCATATTATCACCGTTTCACTAATGTGGTTAATGATTTAGAATGACACAAAATTACAGTACCAAGGATCGCAGTGAACTCCAAATTCGTCGGTAGTCTTGGTCCGGATTGGCAAAAGTATGTGACATTCGTTTGTCAAACCAAAAATCTTCATGATGCACCATATGGCTTGTTGTATGATTTTCTGAAACACCGTAAACCTGAAGTGGAAAAAGATCGAGCTCTTCGAGGAGGTTACTCACCACCACCAACACCAAATTCTTTGGCACTCGTAGCTCAATCTCACTATGCTCCACCTCCAATGTCAAATCATGCTTATGTTCAAGAACAAAATTACTTCAGTTATCCACAACCTTCTACCTCAAACCAAATGGTTTCTTATGATTGATCTCCGCAGCATACTTCAACTCAACTTGTTCCATACACCAACAGTGATGCAGTGTACTACTCGAACTCCAATGAAGATGACGATGAGGATTTTAACACGTTGAATCAGGGACTTGCTCTCATTGCTCATGCTTTCGGCAAATTCTCCAACAAGATGAACAATCGTCAACGTTCTTCTTCTAACACAAGGAATCAAGCTGTTGTGCAAGATCGTAGGGTTGAAATACAGAATCGTAACTTTGGTCGATCAGGTTCAGGAGGTTCTTCAAGAAATTTTTGGAATGGTCAGAGGTTTAACAACAATGGAGGGTTCAGGAACAATTCAGGTACTACTCAGCAAAGATCTGAAACAGTTGAAACTGGGAACTCAAACTCTGGGAATGCAGTGTGGTGTTACAACTGTAATGAGAAAGGTCATATTGCAACAACATGTCCAAAACCGAGAACTCGGGGCAGTAAGTTTCACAAGCAAGCATTACTTATGGATCTCAAAGATGAAAAGGAAGGACATTTCACTGAGCAGGAGAACAACTTCATGGCAAATGCGTACAACGATGATGACATGGAAGATCTGGAAGCTAATGCAGCTGTGATGCTTATGGCCAACATGCAGGAACTTCATATGAATGATTCAGGCCCAGTGTATGACACTGATGGTTTGTCTCAGGTACATGATCTTAATGCTTGCCTCATACATGAAATAGAATCACCCTCTACTTCTAAATCAGATAAGGCACAAGTTGTTCCATCCGAATCATCTGTATCTTCTCAAGAAGATGAAGAAATGAACACAGTTGTTATATTTGATGATGACACAGTTATTTCATTTGATGATCCTATTGAGAATGATAAATATGATCATGTAGAACAACATGAACCATTGTTTGATCCAGACCCCGACCTTATAATGTTGTCCAAACAACTGAACGCTCAAAAATTGCAAATAATGAAATGCAATGAGAAAAATAAAGCTTTAAAAGAAACAAATGCGTCACTTACAAGAGATATTGAGTGTTATAAAATACGACTTTCAAATCTAGAACACAAAGTTAAACATGAAAAAAGTTTTGAAAAAGCTTTTCAAGAATATTACAATAAAGAACAAGATCTTCAACATAAAATGCAAGATTTAATTGAGTCAAACAGAAAGTTGGTTTCAAAACTAGAAAATGAAAAGTGCGAACTTCAAAAACAAGTTGAACAACTTCAAAAAGAGATTTCAAAAACACAAACAGAGTTGTCAATTTGCAAAAAAGGATTTTTGTGAACATAAAATACGAAAAAGGAATTATGTAAATAAATTAATCGGCGATAATGTTGATCTTGAAAACCAACTAAAAGAATTTCGTAATGTTGTTTACAAAACCGGGGGCTCTGTCACAACAATTCAGAAATTTACTTTGAAACCGAGACCCGATAAAGGTTTTGCACTTGGTGATTTCAAATCAATGTTTCTTCACAAAGCATTCAAAGCAAATCCTAAAATTTACAGTATGGAACATATGCTTGATGATACGATTATGCGTACTATTGTTTATGATACTGAGGAAGAGGAAGAACTTGAAGAAGAGAGTCGATAAAAAATGAGTCAAGTTGAATATTGGAAACCATATGATTATTCAAAAGCTCCTCACATTTCTAAATCTTTTGTTCCTAAAAAAGAAATACCTGAGAAATCTTGGTATGTCATTGAGTCATATGTTTCATCTTCTAATGCAGCTCCTGTCCAAACTGTGGAACAAATAAATGGTCCTTTACGATCTTCTGGTGAAGTTACACCTTTACCAAAAAGTTGTCGTGTTTTAAATTATTTTAAAACTTTTATGGAAGACATTGAAAATTTGGAAGAAACAATTGAACGTAATTCTGAAATAAAAATTGACACTTTTCAATCTGCTTACGAGCGAGAAAAGAGAGATATTTTTCAAAAACAAATGTTGCCAATCGTTCAACACCTCCGTCACTGTGCTACACGTTGGGAACAGGAACTTCAAAAAGAAGTCAAATCAATGATAAACATTTTCAATTCAAATGAAAATACGATTTTGGTTCAAAAGCAAAGAAACAGAGTTTTAAAAGATGATGCTGATCGACTCTTGGAAAAAGTTCTCAATACTGATATTTTGTCTATTATCATGAATGATCTCTATAAATCTGGTACTTCTATGCTTGTGGAAGATCATTGTGCTGATAATGATTTGCTGAAAACTGAAATAGAGGCATTAAAACATGATAATGAAATGATGAGGAAAAATAATGATGATGTGAAAAAAACAATTTTCAAAAGAAATTTTCAACTCAAACAAAGGCTTGAATGGTGTCAAGCTCAAAGTCTTGAACTGGAATTGCAACTTCAAAGTCAAAATGTTTCAAAGTTTTGTCAGATTTGCAAAAACAATGAGTCTTTCAAAAATAAATGTCTTCAATATGAAAAGGAAATTGCAAAATTGCAAATTGACAATGCTGAATGGGAACAAAACCGGATTGATATTGCTCATTGCAATAGAAAACTAGAGTCTCATATTCAGGACAAGAATCACATCATCATTGATCTAACAGAGAAAATTAAGCTACTTGAGAAAGGAAAGTTTGTTGACACCACAGTGATTGCACCAGGAAAATACCACTTAGACAAAACAGATAAGGGAAATCATGCCCAAAGTTCTAATGTTAATTCTTCCACTTCTACAGGATTAGTCTCCACTAAAACCGTTAGCAGACCCAAGAGAAAAAGTAACAAGAAGAATAGGAAGACTAGGATCTGGCAACGTAATAGCGGAACACTAGAAGTCCAAGAAGTAGAAGATCAACTTAGGAATTTGAATAAACCTCACGTTGCATCTGAATTAGATTTTAAACTAGAAAATTGTAATCGAAATCTCAGTGTAATGTATGATGAACCTTTAAATGTTAATGCATCTTGTGTGTTTTGTCGAGAAAGTGTATTATCTGGTGATCATACGAAATGTGTTGCTAATTCTCTATTAAATCGTCATAAGAAACGTAGGACTGACATTCCTTCTAGGCCCACTATTGCCTCTAAGTCTATACAAGGAAAACCGCCATCTACGGTGTCTAATAAGGTTGAAGTTACCTCCATAATTAGGAACAAATCTAGGAACAAGCCCATAGCTAGTGAATTCACCAAAAAGAAAGCGAGAACTAGTTGGAATTGGCAACGTTGGTTACAATATAAACCAGACTTTAAATGGATTCCTAAAATACAGAATACGTATGCTTCTAACCAACAGGAACCCGCACTTTCTTTGGGTTCCACCCTTACTTCTGTTCCATCCTCGTCGTCTTCTTGTGATGCAGGTGGTTCATATTGTTCTCTGGATTGTTGATAGCGGATGCACCCGGTATATGATAGGAAATCTCAAACTGTTAGTCAACTTTGTTTCAAAGTTTATCGGAACTGTCAGATTCGGGAACGATCATTACGCTCTAATCATGGGATACGGTGACTTTGTAAGTGGAAACATTGAAATCATTCGTGTATACTATGTGGAAGGCTTAGGTCACAACCTCTTTTCAGTCGGTCAATTTTGTGATGGGGATTTAGAAGTAGCATTTCGTGAGAAAACTTGTTTCGTTCGTGATTTACAAGGAAATGATCTAATGTCCGGCTCACGTGGTTCAAATCTTTATACAATATCGATGTCTGATATGATTGCTTCATCTCTGATATGTCTTCTCTCCAAAGCAGAATCGACTAAATCTTGGTTATGGCATAAACGTCTTTCGCATTTGAATTTCAAAACTATGACTGAACTTGCTCGTCATAAACTTGTTGATGGTTTTCCAAGATTCCGTTTTACCAAAGATCACTTATGTTCGGCCTGTGAACAAGGAAAAAGTACTCGAGCTCATTTTCCTTCAAAAACCGAGCATAGTACGAATCATGTTTTACAATTGCTTCATATAGATTTATGTGGCCCGATGCGTGTTCAAACTATCAACGGTAAATGCTACATACTTTGTAATTGTTGATGATTACTCCAGATGGACTTGGGTTTATTTTCTACGAAGTAAAGATCAAGCTCCTTCAATGATCATCACCTTTCTCACTAAGATTCAAGTTCAGTTACGCAACATGGTCCGAATGGTCAGAACTGACAATGGTACTGAATTTAAGAATCAGACACTTCAGTCATATTTTGAGAAAGTGGGAATTGAACATCAAACATCTATTGCAAGAAGCCCAGAACAGAATGGAGTAGTTGAAAGACGCAACAGGACGTTAGTTGAAGCTGTAAGAACCATGTTGATCAATGCTCAATTACCAGATTACTTATGGACGGAAGTTGTTTCAACTGCATGTTACACCCAAAACCGTTGCATGATCACAAAACGCCATCACAAAACACCCTATCAGATTGTTAACAAAATAAAACCAAACATCAATTACTTTCATGTATTTGGAGCACTGTGTTATCCAAAAAATGATCGTGATGATTTAGGTAAACTTAAAGCAAAGGCCGACATCGGAGTGTTCATTGGATACTGTGAAAATTCCAAAGGCTTTCGGATATGGAATCGTCGTACAAGAGAAATTCAAGAAACTATTCATGCTAATTTCGATGAACTCACACAAATGGCTTCTGAGCACAACAGCTTAGGACCCGTAACCAACCGTTTAAAAGCACATCAACAATGGCTTCTAAGTACAACAGCTTAGGACCCCCAATCAACCGTTTAAAAGCACTTCAGCAATGGCTTCTAAGCACAACAGCTTAGGACCCGCAATCAACCGTTTAAAAGCACTTCAGCAATGGCTTCTGAGCAAAGCAGCTTAGGAATCGAATCCAACCGTCTTAACTTTCCGGATTCTTCGGCTGAACCATTCTCTCTCAACCGCAAAGAATTGGAAACCCTGTTTGCTCCACTGTTCGATGATACAATTGAAAACCGTCCTTCTGAGGTCTCACTAATTTCTGCTGCACAACCTGAAAATATTCAAGTACCTTACTCACCTCAACAAACAACAACAACTGTTGAGAAAGACGGCCCTCCAATTGCATCTCCAACAACCGCAGAACAAACCGGATCCAACTCATGACAATCAGCTAAAGAATCCATACCTAAATCAGTTCCACAAACCACAGAGCATGACCCAGAGGCGTTCTTTAACCCGTTTGCACCGGCTCAACTCATTCTTGACATTGCTGAGTCGTCTACACGCAATTTGGATCCTGCTCACATGCGAGATAATTACCAACATCACCCTTCAATACAACATTGGAATTAAATGGATTTGGAAAAACAAGCTGGATGCAGAAGGCACAGTGATTCGCAACAATTCTTGTTTAGTTACAAAGGGATACAGTTAATGAAGCAGGATTGTACATCACTGTCATCAACAAAAGCTTAGTATGTGGCCATGTCTACTTGTTGTGCTCAAGTTATTTGGATGAGAACTTAGCTCACGAACTACGACTATGTATTTGACAAGATCCTGATGTACTGCGACTCAAAGAGTGCTATTGCTATCTCATGCAACACCATTCATCATTCAAAGACCATAAAAATTTCTCCCCGCTATCTTATCATCAAAGAGCATGTCGAGAAGGGTACAATTGAATTAGATTGTGTTGGTACTGAATACCAAGTGTCGGACTTGTTTACAAAGGCATTACCTCCATCAAGGTTTGTTGATTTAGTTCACCAAATTGGTATATTGTGTTTGACTCCAGATGATTTGCAAAATTTTCTTAAAAATTAAGTGAGTCAAACATCAAACTCTTTTTGTAAATATCTTATTAAAAAAAACAAAAAACTACAAAAAGAATCTTCTTTCTTTGTGTACAAACTTCTACTCTTCAAAACTATGTTCCACCATTAAAACAAATTTTGCTTCACATTGTCAAAATGGAACATGTTTTGGGGGGGGGGGGGGGGAGAAAATTTTTCACAAAAACATGAAGTTTGCACACCTAATCATTATTTTTCAAGGATAAAATGTTTCTTCATCATTCGGATTAAAAACTCATTTTCAAAAAGTTCTATGATCTCTCGAATTAAAATGTGCAAAAAATGTTTCACAAAATAAATGCTAATTCGAGGGGGAGAAAAGAAAATTTTTCGGCAAGGATTCCAAGTTAACCATGTTTAGACTTCAAATGGAAAAGTAATTAACCTTTAATGAGTAAAGAAAAATTCTTAAACGTAGGTAAAAGGACATCGCATGAAAAAATAAACTGGGCTCTAATAAATATTTCCACAAATATTCTCAAAAGTTTCACACATAATTAGAAACCTCAACGAATCAGACTAACAATTTTTTTTTATCCTCGATTTCTTTTCGATTGTGAGTTTCTAATTTCTTCATTGTTGTTGTCTAATCGTTCCCTAAATGTTTCAAGTGTTTTCAACGGTCAAAAGGGCATAATCAGAAACTAGGGTTTATGTAATTATCGATTAGGGCTTTCATTTTTATGTGTTTTGTCTAATTAACTAGTTTATATAACTTTAGAGAACACTAAAGAATGCTCGATTGGTGTATTTGCTCGATTAGGAACAACATAGGTTTAGAATCATGTGATTTAGGGTTTAAAGATGTCGATGTCTTTGCTGCTATTACTACGACGTTTGTTTGTTTAATATTATTGCATTATGATGCTAACATGCGTGTAAAGTCTCAATTAATAAGCCTAAACCATGACAATAATTGGAAAATTTCGAGTGAAAGAATGAATTAATCTTTGATCGTGTGTGTTAATTTGAGAATTCTGAGCACTTAGGTTGATTTAGAATAAGTTTTTGATTCATTCGTATACTTGTTTGTGCCTGATGCATTTTCTCGGTGTACTAGTACATGTTAGCCCATTGAAGGTCAATATTTCAACAATTGTCAAAATGTTTCTTATGTAACATATTTTGAGGATAAAGGGCTAAGTGTGTTAAAAGGCTAAACTTGGAAAAGGAATCAAAATGGTGAGAAACATTTTTTTTTCAAACTCTACACTCTCGTTTTACACCAGTAAAGCAAGAATGGATACCAAAGCAAAGTCATTCAAAACCTTTCAAATTTTCAAAATCTGGAATGCTTTGGCTTCAATAAAAGAATGTCTCTGATCTGAACATCCCAAATACCGGAAGTTTTCCATTCATCACTAAAACAAATCTTCAAAAAGAACCCATGAGGTTCAACTTTAGATGGAAATCTTTTTCAGATTTTAAAACTCAAAAGAGAGACTCCGGGTCTCAAACAACTTTTAACAGTAAAAGAGTTTTGAATTTCAAGCATTCTTTATTGTATAATACTTGATTATGTTTTCTAAAACCTTGAGCAGAATCATCTCATGAATTTTCAAAAAGTATTTTAAAATACAATTCCAAATTCTGCTCAAGAAGACTATCTCTTGAATAAACTTCATTATTTGAGGGGGAGTATTTTGTTTAAAGAAAACTAATTTTGTATAAAAACAACGACTTGTGCACTCCTTTCAGTGTACAACTCGGGTTTCAGAGAAAGGAGAGAGCCTTGCTAAACCATTCTTTAAAACTAAACGTGCACTTTTCCTTGAAAACCAGAAGAAGTTCTCATGCTAAGCTTAACTAAAACTTCTTAATCTTGAGCAAAATTGATTCAAAAATTTTCAAAAGGTTTTTCTAAACTTTTCAAAATTTTGCTCAAGATTTTTCAAATCTTTACTCCCCAATTCGCACCAAAGTTTAAAATTCTCAAAACTTATGCGAGTTTTAAGGGGGAGTATTTCCAAAACAATATGTTCTGTCAAAATCATGTTTTTTGGTTTGTGCACATATAACAGTGTACAACCCGTACTTGTAATGAAAGGACCCTGAGGTACGCTTCAGTGCCTCAATCCTAATATAAGGAGTGAAGGCTTCTTACTTTTGAGTAGAATTAAGCAAACATTTTCTGATTTTCATAATTCTGCTCAAAA
Organism: Artemisia argyi; assembly: GCA_030686995.1. NCBI lineage: Eukaryota > Viridiplantae > Streptophyta > Magnoliopsida > Asterales > Asteraceae > Artemisia > Artemisia argyi. The sequence goes on from CM060684.1 coordinate 118,192,609, forward strand.
GACAAGTATTTCACCTCAATGAGTATTCACTTGTTGAGGGGGAGCACTTGAAAAGTCATCGTTTTGAAACACAAAAGTTCTTGTTGATATCTCCCCATAAGACTCAAAAAGCATATTTTAATCAAAATTTTAACAAAAAAAACATCTCATATGCTATTTTTGAGGGGGAGAAAAGCGAAAGTGATTAAAATATGAAAGTTCAAAGTTTCTTAAAGTCAAATCTCATGCGAGCTAGACTCAGGATTGACCCACGAATTGACGAAACATAAAAGTTATTAATCGAAAAGACTCATCCTCGACGGGTAATAACATCAAGTTAGTTACTAGAGCTAGTTGTCACCTAAAAGCTGACAATGGAACTCTTTAACTAGCCACGTAAGCGTGTCTCGAAAAGGATTTGTCTTAGTAGAAATGTACCGTTTCGAGAAACTTTCTGTAGACTTAACCAGGCCGGGTAATAACTTCAACCTAGTATAACTAGTGATGTAAGCGTGTCTCGAATCGGTCTTGTTCACTGAAAGTGGATCAATTCAAAAAGTGCTTGCTCCTCCCGCATGTGCAAATTTATTAAAAACTTATGAGCACATGTGAAGGGGGAGCCCTTCAAAAGTAAATACAAAACTCTCAAAGTGTTAAACAAAATGTTTGATAATCACAAACACTTTGAGAGATTTTCAATCAAAGGTTTCATGGCAAATATAGGATAGTTATGGAGTTATAAGGTGATTAAGATAGGAAAAACCGTCCTATGATCCGCCTGAGCCGGAGGGATCTACCCAAGGACATCACCAATAGTTAGAATTAGAAGTCCTTAGGTATGATACAAAAAAAAAAGAGAAAAGAATGAAAGGGGAAAGGAGTTGAAGAATTAAAAAGAAAAATAAAGAAAAGGGTGAAAAGAAATAGCCCTCCATATGTTCAACCTTAGGGCAGACACCGGGTTCAATTCGCATGCTATTGGTTGTTGCAAAAGACAACACTGGTATTGAAGATAAAGTCATCATGGAACCAGTGACACAATGCCCTAAACCTACTTAACCACTCAAGTTTTCTTAAAAGAGCTTGTTTCATTCTCACGGGGAACCGGTGTAATCTATCGACTTTTCTCTTAGAGATGGTTGATATTGAAGCAGGAGACCCCTCCCTAGTCTCCGCACAGGAAACCTAAGTGTGCACTTATCGAGTCCAGAGCCATGAGATACTTCAAAGATCTCTTAGGAACACTTAGTATTTCTACAACTGGTGTTCTACATCAATGGACACCAGCTGTAAATTATCGAGTCCTTCGTAGATCTTAGCAATCTGCCGAGAACGTTTATGAGAGAATTGCAAATGTATTTCTCAAATGATTAAATGGAAATTCCTTCCAGGGTCGACATCAAACAGCCCTGATAGCAGGTCACTTCGGTAACCCTTCACGGGTTACGCTTAGTGTTCGCGGTGGTTCCATAGCGGTCTACAGTCGTGGAGTGATCCCCAACGACTCACCCAGTCATTGAGCTACTTAGTAGGTCTCGTAAGCTCCTTCGGGAGTATCTGATATGGGAACGGCCTTGATAAGGATTAGAAGGAGTCTTCACACTATGCTGTTGACGAGCTCTAATTCCTTATCTGTAAGTACCGGTTGATTATTGCTAACTGTTTACCTGCAGGTACATATTACCTCCATGATGGTAGATTCCAGCATGCTCATGCATACATCTTGAAGTCAAAGAAAGCTCCCCCAAAGATCTAAGCACCAAAAAGTTCAAAGAAAGATTCTACGCCAAAAAGAAGAATCTACAAAGTATAAAGACGAAAGATCAATGTGAATGTAAAGGAACTTCGTGCACTTGAAAGACAAAGTCCAAAGATGTATGAGCATGTTGGAATGGTGGACAACCACCACAGAAACAGAAGTGATAAACGGCAGACAACTTCATAACATGTTCACCATCACATCTATAAAGAACGATGAAAGATTTTGCTCACAATTTTTTGAAGACGTCAATAACAAAGTCAAAGTTTAGAAGATGACGATGTCGGGCAACCTTTGATGACCAACACTTAGGGGGAGATTGTTGGGAATAGACTTTATTGATTCAAGTGTCGGTCATTGAATTTTGTAATAGGTTGCATTATTAAGTTAGTACGTTAGTGTTTTAATATGTTTTTATTAAGTTTTATGCTAAGTTTATAGGTTTGGTAAAGGTCTAAGGGCTATTTTGTAATATTAGCAAAGTTTAGTGAAGCCCTAGGCCTCGCCTATAAATAGACTTGTAACCCCTCATTTGAGGGTGTTGGTTCTCTTGGTATTACATTTCATTTACTTTCATATCTTAAGGGTTCCTTCCTCTCTCTCTCTCTCTCTCTCTCTCTCTCTCTCTCTCTCTCTCTCTCTCTCTAAACTACTTTCTCTCTCTAGATTTCTATGTGTTTATGTTAAGAAATGTTGACCTAACAAAGTACAATCGCGTATATGGTAGCAACCCACTAACTTCCCCACTAACTCCCTTTAGGTTAGCAATGCCTTACTAACTTAATTTAGGCCCTCACTAAGCACAATCTAGGTTAGAAATGCCTATAGCTATTTTCCGAGTGAAATTTTTGCTTTGCTATACTACTATTGCCTATCTAACCTATAGATAAGCTCATGTATCCACCTATGCCAACCACCACCATGTTTACTTGATGAAAACATCCAGGTATGTCAAGTCAAGGTTACAAACACATTTTCACTAAGTAAACTATCACCCTAATACACAATACTCATCAGAAAACCCTAATTGCTTATATGAACTAACTTGAAAGTGTTCAAGGCTTAGGTATGAGTTACATTAGTAACTTTAAGGTATATTAGACTCCCTAGATCATAGTACAACCCTCTAGAACCTAGGTACAAGTCCCTTAAGCACAAAACCCTAATTAGGTCATAACTTCCCCGGAAACTAGGTTAAACCTTCCTAAATCTTTACCATAATTTATCACCACTTAGTATAAGCCTCCTAGGACTTAATTTTAGTCACAAAACACCCATAGGACCCTGATTTAGGCATTAAACCCTAAGCTAGGACCAAATCATAAACTATACAAAACTAGGTCAAAATTAAACCTAAAGCTTAAACCAAGCTACTAAAGCACCTCAAATGAACCAACCAAGGACCCTAGAACCTCCCTAATAATAACCTAGCACCCTAGCACCTCTAAGCACCCAAGCAAGGAGGTGGATCACCTCCTTGTCACCACCTTTGACCCACGACCTCACCACCACCACAACCGGCCTAGCAGCCCTCTAGCTACCATGTAGCTCGTCCTCCTCACCTTTCTAGGCACCATTAGTGACCCCTAGCTCAACTTAGTCACCCCCTCCTCCTCGCCACCTCCTTCTTCTTTTTCTTGCTCGCTACTCCTACGCTACCTATAAATACCCCCTCCCCTCCATTTCTCTTGACACCTACCTCTCTTCTTTACCACACACACTTCTATAGTTATAAGTCCTTAAGACCCATAGGAATCGACTACAAGAGCCCTAGCATTATCGAGTTCTAGTTTTTATTCGAGAAAACCTAGTTGGTCTTGTAAAGGTTCCCACGACCTAGGTAAGCCTTTCCTTTGATTCTAGTAGTCTTAATACTGATATAGGGTACCTAGGGCATGCCTTAGAACTCTTAGATAAGCCTTGACCCTTTCCTTTTAGAAGTAATCATTTAGAAACCCTAATTTTGGATAATTACATGTTTATGTGTTAAATTGCTTTATTACATGTTATAATCTGATTTAGGTAACTTAATTAAGTAAATAGAAGTTAATCATAAGCTAAGAAACTTAATTATCTCATTTAAATACAATTTGCATGGAAAAAGGACTAGTTTTGCAAAAGTTTTCACGCATAAGGGTATATATTGTAAATTTCTGAAAATATAAAGTTTAGGGACTGTTTTTGACAATTCTTAAAACTTATAAGTACAAGGACCCTTTTTTCAAAGTTTTAAAACCTTAGAATAATAAGAAAAATGAAATATAAACTTAAAAGGACTAGATTTGCAAATATTGTTAAGTTAAGGGTATAATGGGTAATTATTATAAGTTAGTGTAATTTAAGGACTATTTTTGTCATTTCTTTTAAAACATATAAGTATAGGGACTAGTTGTGTAAAAGATAGAAAGTTATATGCCTAAATGTTATAAGTTTATAAGTTTAGGGTAGAAAGTGTAAGTATGTACACTTGAAGTGTTTAAATGGAATATTTATAAAGTATAAAAACCTATTTTAAGTTAGAAACATAACACAATAGTAGGGAGCTTCATGTGAGGAGTACCATGTAGATATTTCGTTTTTACGAGTTTACTGGGTTTACGAATTAAAGTGCCCTGGCTCCTCAAATGATTATTGCATGTACTCCTGAATTATGATGGCCCAAACGGTGTTATGCTATAACTAAAACTTAATAACAACGTAACTCAATAGTAGGGAGCTTCATGTGAGGAGTATTAACTTCTGAATTATGATGGCCCGAACGGTATTATGTTAATGACATAATACAATAGTAGGGAGCTTCATGTGAGGAGTCATATACTTTTGAATTGTGATGGCCCGAATGGTGTTATGTTATATCTATAAACCTTAAGAGTAATTACTTAAAAACCTATACTAAGACTTGACATACACATACCCACCTACACTACCCCAGGATACGTGAGTAAGCTGTCTAAACCCTACCCTACTTACCTTAGACCTAAGTGAGTTTTCATAGCCTCACTTTTAAATGCTTTACAACCCTGTGAGGGGGATACATGCTTTAAATCGAATACAAGTCTTTTTCTTTAGTTGTTGCATGAGTAAACTATCTGCCACCCCTACACAACAAAACTCATGAATCTAATCGCTTGTGATATTTTACACAAGTGAACGCGAATATTATTGATAGATCTATTGGAGATTGACAACTCCCGTTGGTACTACCTCTCACTGGAGGGTACCAATAAGTATTATATTTGAACCCTCTAAAGGATTAACTATGGCAAGTTATCCTTCCCATCCCATCATGGATTGGTTTGCAGACCCCATGATCTGAACTGTTAACGTGTGGTTCATGAGCTTTGTGCAATATACCTGCTATCACTAAAGTTTTCCACATATAGGGTTTAAGCTGAACCCTGTGGAGCTTGTATTCACACACCCTAACTATTTAAACCTATGACTCTCACTCAATATTCGTGTTGACTTTTAAGCATGTTATCCTAGGTAATTGAGCTTTTTAGAAACCCTGGCACGGAGAAGTACTGGACATGAGGACGTCCAGAATAGTTATCATTCATCAATTTTGCCTTAAAACGTATCTTCAGGGACCTCTCTTTTGGTAAAAGTATATTTTTTACTGTAAAAACTCTAATGAATAAATGAATGATAATACCTTTTTTCAAAAACGTCTCTTTTTGAGTCGTTTTCTATTATCTTGTCTTTGTTTCCATGAGATAATACCCCAAACACTTAATCCGCGACGATCAGTGAAAAACGGGGGTGTTACATATATTTATTTTCATATCACAGTAACTCGTGATTAAAATTTGATATTTATATTACCGTTAATAATAATTTAGCCGTATTTAATATTCAAATCCGTATACGCATAGATTAAACTTTTAAATAGGATAACATGCGTCCTTATTTAACGTACATAGTAAAAAGCATATTTTAGTAGATGAAAGTTTTAAACTAATATTTATTTTAAAAACATTTAATGTATATTTAAACTAATTCGTATATTTATAAAATTTTGTAAGTTTAATGGATAGAAGTCTCAAGCTAACACTAATACTCGTGTAATTGTAAACAAAGTTCATATTATAAAGTATAGGGGGTATAAAGTGTAAGGGGTTATTTGTTTATTATCTAAAATTATCAAAAAACATGGAGATTTATAATTTTACACTTAAATAATATATTTAAAATTCAACCACTAATGTTTTATTATTTACCTCCTCATTTTTTAAGTTTTTATTTTCATAAATTTGACACCTATTTTTTTATGTGTTTTTTCCTCAATCAAATTCTCCATCAAATTTATTAAAGTTTGACCAAAATCAATTCAATTTTTACTTTTTATTGGCCAATCATATTGCTCGATTTCGCCGATGTGTTAAAATTGATCTTTTCTATTGGTCCAATTTTTTTCCACTAAGATTGATTTGGCAAAATCACTTTGAAATGATGTAATTCCTTTATTATATAAAATATAAGCAATAAACATGAGCAATTCATCTTATTCCAGTGAAAGTGATCTTGAAGAGATAACGAAGCCAGACCTTCACGCCGCCGTAGATACATCCCCTGTGAACGTCAAGTTGATAAAGAACGTCTAATGGTTGACTATTTTGGTGACAACCCAAAATATACGGAAGAAAATTTTAGGCGTCGCTTTCGTATGAGCCGTAAACTATTTTTAGAAATAGTACAAGGTATTGAAACATATATTGAAACTCATCATCCTCTTCCCAGGCATTTTGATTTCTTTAGAATCCGACCCGATGCTAAGGGTGTAATGGGTTTTAGTTTGATTATGAAATGTGCATGTGTCTACGCCAATTAGCGTACAGCATAGCTGCTGATGCATTAGATGAGTATGTAGAATATCAATAATCATAGCATACATGGTTTTGTGTTTAGATAGATTAGAATTATGGAAGAAAGTTTAGATAGGGAAAGTGAGTTGGGTGTTTTCTATAGAGAGAAAGAGATGGGAGAAAAGTTGGAATGTTAGATTAAAGGAAATGAAAGCACCAACCCTTTCCCATGGGTGGGAAAGGGTATTTATAGTCTTACATAAAACGCCAACCTATGGGTTGTGGATCGGGTGTACAGTGGGTAAAGACCCGTCCGTCCTCCACGGTGTTACTTAACTAAACTAAAGTCTAACTAAATATTAATGTAACTACGAGCTATATTAATTCTATTACATTCTTGTGGTGACCAAGTCTTCAATAGGAATAGTTGTATTCCTAACAATCTCGCCCTAAGTGAGGTCACCTTTGAAGATTAAGATCTTTGTCTTCAAGCATTCTTGTAATCTTGTAGCTCGTAGTATAGATTCTTCGTGTTTAACACATTTTGTACTTCAAGCAATGATCTTGTTATTTGAGGTTCCTTTGGTATGTGTGATCTTTGAGCTTTCATTGAGATCATCAGCCACTGTAAATCTCCAAGCTCATCCTTTGTTGTATCGCCTTCATGTGGAATAGTAACTTTTGAACCGTCATGCTCACACTCTTCTGGATTAGGAGACTTTTCATCAGAGTTGCGGAAATGTTGTTGTTAGTCTCTTCACCTTTCATTGTTGCAAGTCTCTCGTCATTAATGATCTTCATTCATAATGAGTTGGTAGTGTGAGCATGAGGTATGGAATGACACGATTCAGCTGGAGTTGGGTATCACCATCGCCATCTTTATATGTTCCTGAAATAAAACAGTTAGCAATAGAGATAGAGAACGAATATGGCTTTGTCATTCATTCTGCGAGGACGTACTACCCTCCGGTTTGTGAAAAACCGACCTGTGATCAGGTAGAATCTCTTTTAAAGAAGACTCTCTTTGACAGGAATTTCCAGCTTGTAGTAATGAATCTTCCAAAGAATCCACTTCGGAATCATCATACTAAGCATGTTCTCTTACCGGAACGTCTCAAAGTAGAGAACACGATAGAGTGAATCGGTGAACTGATATTCACTGATTGATGAGAAATTGATTTATATAAATCACTCGCGTGTCACTTAATAAACATTTTTTGGCACGATGAGAGTTTTGCAATTTGAATTACATTTCCATAAAAAATACTTTTGTTTGATAAAGAATACCCAATCAATGTGCTTGAAAGATAGTTGGTAAGCACATTGAAAGGTTTTACAAAAGCATCCGTCAATCCATATCCTGGAACAAGTTTGATTCAAGATTGAATCGCCCCATTGTTGCTTTCTAGTAGTCACTTGATCATTGATCCAAGCTGGATTAGTAGTCACTTGATCATTGATCCAAGCTGGATCTCACATGTCACTTACCAAGAGCTTGAAAGAAGTTCGCTCTAGAAGGATTTCCATCGTCATTGTGAATAATTGCATATCACTCAGATGTTCTGGCAATATCACAAGGATAATGCGTAGGACTCTAAATATATTATCTTACTTTCCACATTGTGTTAAACAGTAAGCATATTGTAAATGTGTCCTAATGAGATTTATAGATGATCTCTTGGCTCTAGACTCAATTGTGCCTTTTGATCCGCTCCTGGAGACTAGGGAGGCGTCTCCTGTTTAGGTACCAACATGGCTCGCAATGAGCGGTCGATAATATGCACAGGGTTCTCTGTGAGAATGAAACAAGTCCTTTAAAGAGAACTTGAGTGGCTAGGAAGTTTAGTGTAGAGCGTCACTGGGTCCATAACGTCTTGTCTTCAATACCGGTGTTACCTTAGTAACCACCAGTAGCATATGAATTGAACCCAGTTTCTGCCCTAAGGTTGAATAAATGGAGGACTATTTCTTTTCACCCTTTCTCATTTCATTTCTTTTTAATTCTTCAACCCCTTCAGTGCTTACCAAGACTTCATCACTAGAGCCTTGTTGGGTTTGTTCCAGTCCTAGCTCTATCTCAGTCGGCACTCTTCCCTTATCTCACTTTTCTCATTTTTTAATCATTCCTCAGGACTTCTACTCTATATAGAGGATTGTCCTTGGGAAGATCCTTCCGGTTCTGGTGGATCATAGGAACTCATACCTAGACTTAACCATCCTTATAACTTCGTGCATTAAAGTAACTGGCCGGTCTTTGGTATATTTCCACAAATGCCTTTTGCTCCCCCTTAATATGTGCATTGGTATTATGAAAGCGTTTAGCACATATGAGGGAGCCTATTATTGAGTCCAAAAGATCACATTTTATCAGATTTCATATTTAAATCACATTCTCTCCCCCGATCAAAAATATCAAACCTTTTGAGATTTTGCATCTCAATTGATTTAAATAAGTTAGAAAACATTTTTGGGAGAAAATGTGGTCAGGTTAAGCTTTGTCTGATAATAGGAACAGTTTTTGAGCTCCCCCTCAATCTATGAGGGGGACGGTTATGTGTCAGAACAGATGAGTTTACAAATGATTTGGAGTTTAACGAAAAACTCATGAAAAATTCATACACTGACACATAACCATCACAATTTGAAGGCTGCTTGATATGTACAAAGTGGCGAATTTTGATGATTCATAAAATTTTTGAAATTACTCTCCCCCTCAATCAATGACCCATGTTAAAATTAAAAGAAATAAATGTTATTGGTTGAGTGATAAATTTTATGAAAAATTGAGTTCAGATTGATTTCCAAGCAAAATTTCATGGTACCACCAAGTTTTGCACAAATACTTTCCTGAAAAATCAGAGAAGGAAAAGCATTGGTGATAAAAAGAAGATTTCTCTTCTTATACAAGAAATGATGCACTGAAGCATACATCAGATCGAGGGTGCATGAATGTAAAGTAATTCACGCTCGTATGAACGACACCCTTTGCTAGGAACAACCGTCTTTTTGGTGACATGTTTTCCTCTTTTTTGAAAAACGGGTTGCTACTTGAAGTAATAGCAAGCCATAATTTTAAGTATGGGTTACAGTCTGAAATAACTGCAAGCCATTTAGGCATGTTTTGAAAACATTTTGAACTTCCGTTCAAACTTCATTTAAATACCCATGTCATTTTTGAATGACATTTCTAGGTCCGTAAATGTTATCGTTGCTAGAAGACATGCCTTGAAAAACTATTTTTGGTATTTTTTGTTTTTCTGATTTTTATGGGTTTTTGTAGGTTATATAATTTTCTATTTACAATTATGGAAAATAAAAAAAATATGTACAAAGTGGTTTAGTGCACGCTTGGTTTTAAAGAATGGTTTAGCGGGGCACTTTCCAATCATTGAATTCCAACGAGGATAGAAAAACCGGTGTTTCATTTTGAAATAACACTCGTGGAATTAGTGGAGATTTTAACACTCATTTTCTTTTGAAAAGTTGTTTGAGAAAACTCCTTTTCCATTGGAAAAATTGTTTGAGAAACCCGGTGTTTCTCTCAGAGTTTTAAAATCTGAAGAAGAAGAAGAAGATTTCCCTCTAAGATTGAACCACATGTGTTCTTTTTAAGGTTTTGTGATATTTGAAAATCTTCCGACATTTGAGATGATAGAAGCAGAGTCATTCTTATAATGCATCAAAAGCATTACAGATTTTGACAATTTGAAAGAGTGTGAACGACTTTGCTTTGGTCTCCACACCTGCTTTACCGGTGTAAAACGACAGTGTAGAGTTTGAAAAACTTGTTTCTCAACATTTGAATCTTGTATCACGTTTGGCCTTTTGACACATTTAGCCCCTTTGACCTATCTCATTCCTCTCATGAAAAGTTTTACTTGATTTAACACATTACAAAACGCAATTGAGAGATTGGTGCAGCAGAGATCAAACTAAAATATGCAACTACATGAATAATACGGTTGAATCATTTTTCTCCTCCTCAAAACATGTTTCATAGTAAACCTTTTGGCAATAGTTGAATATTTGACGAAACATATCTTGACTTCAAATACTATGACATGTACTTGCACACAGAAAAATGTATCATGCACAAACAAGCATACATATAAATCAAAAGCTCATTCTAAATCTACCAAAGTGCACAGAATTCACAAGTAAACACAGAAGATCACAGATTAATTTATTCCTTCATTTAAAATTTTCCGACTCTTGTCACGGTTTAGGATTATGAATTGAGACTTTGCACGCATGTTAGCATCATAATGCATAAATATTGTACAAACAAACGCCCTAGTGATAGCAGCAAAGACATCGACACCTTAATCTCCAAGTCACTTGATTTCAAACCTATGTTAGGGATATATGAACTAATTAATTAAACTAAACATATCAAAGAGAAATGCTTCAATTGATAATTATATAAACCCTAGTTTCAGATTATGCCTTTTTGACCGTTGAAATAGTTTGAAACACTTTTAGGGAACGAATAGTCAAAAACCATGAAAAAATTAGAAATTCAAACTCGAGGAAAATAATTGAGGATCAAAAATCGTTATTCTGAATCTTTGAGGTTTTCGATGATGTGTGATACTTTTGAGAACATTTTTAATCTGAATGATGAAGAAACAATTTTCCATGAAGAATTATGATAAGGTGTGGAAACTCATGATGTTGTGAAAAATTTCTCCCCCTCAAAACATGTTCCTTTATGACAATGCAAAGTAAAATTTAATTTATGGAGGAACATAGTTTTGAGGATAGAAAGTTTGCACACGGAGAAAGAAAATTCTTTTTGTAGTTTTTGAAAATTTTGTATATATTTTATGTTTGTTTTGAAAAAAATATTTATAAAAAAATTATGGTTTAAGATATGTGCAAGATATATTATTCAATTTAAGAATATGATGATGTGAATACCAAAGTGAGGATACGTTCTGCACATGTAGGAATCAGTAGTTAACATCTCTTAAACATGCACCACCAAAGCTTTCAAGGCTCCTGAATAGTCCTCTGAACTTGTGCCTTCCCAATGTGATTCTTTGGTAGCTTCCCTCCAAACCGACAATCATCTTCATGAGACCACTTCCCCAAGTAGTTGAAGTGATGCAAAAAGTCTCATTATATGACGCTCAAAGACCCAAAGAAAATGATAGCACCAAAGTAACAAGGTGAATCATGGATCATCTCTGCAGTTATCAATCCCGGAATGTATTATCACAGGACCCTGTTGTACATCGCCAATGTACACATTACTCTGCGGTTTGGAGCAGTTGTCTATTTAGGGGAACAAGATATCAACATCTTCATTTCACCAACGCTTCTAGTTATCTTACACATACCAACTCAATCATTACTGAACGCATGAATCCAACATAAGAAGAAACGATGACACCAAAGTAATAGGTTGAAGCACTGACCCTCTCTGCGGATATCAACTCTAGAGTAAATGATTAAGCCCGGTCACGTGAACTTGTTGTGTGCCCCTGATGTACACAAATCTCTCCCCTGATGGATGCGATCACATCGGAATCAGCATAGCAATGTGTACATGAATCATAACCCATAAGCACTTTACCCTAAATCTTATCAGCACGGATGAAGATGTCAATAAGCAATATCATCTCACTCTCCAAGTATTCTTCTCACGCTTCTTCCCACTGAAAACTAAAGTAATACATGCCACAAGTTATCAAGAGACCGCTTACCCCAAGAAGAAGGAATACTATACCAGAAAATGAGTTAAGACACTGATTGTCTCTGCGGTTGTGACATTTGTCTTCCCAGAATATCTTCATTTAAGAAGTATAAAGCTCATCATGTGTTCTCGTTGAGCGTTCAGATGTATTGTAACACCCCCTAATTTGTAACATGGTAGCGGAATAGTAATTAGGGTGTTGCGGTGAGGATCGAAGTCATAATGATAGAAAACGACTCGAAAGAGACGTTTTAAAACATAAGTTCATTAATAAAATTTCAAATACAAGAGGTCACTATCAGAGTATTATAATAAAAGTCTTGATGTTCGAAATTGAATCAAACATCATTTATTTTACACCATTATTTAAATAAAGTAGATAAGTTTTGAAGTTTTGCCGCCCGTTCCATGCTTGCTTCCCCTGCTAAATACCTGAGATACATGTTTAAAAGTCAACAAAAATGTTGAGTGATATCATAGAGTTTGAATTTAGTAATCATTTTGATACACAAGTAAGATTGTATTGGAAATACAATCAGTTTGAAAATTGATATTGCAGTATATATATTGCTCTAAGTCTCATAACACGCAAAACGTTAACAAATACCGTAAAAACGGAGGTGTTTATCAAATCAATGATAATTTTGCCCTCGTGTAATAGGTGATTTGCCAATTCCTATTTTTACTCAAATATAATTATCACGACTAATACGACTAACCACATGCATAATGGCATTCCGTCAAGTATTAATGGGATAGGTTGTCAAACCTTAAATAGATCTATTCATTATATTCGCGTTCACATAACAGTGATTAATGGCTCATGATCAAGGGTCTTTTGGCAATAGCTAACTTAGGCATATATCAAGTCAGAAAGCATACAGAAAATTACTTATGATCTGTTTATAACATGTATCCCCCTCACGGAGTTTGAAAATAAGTAAATGTGAGGCTATGACTCACCTTGATTGATACTGAAATGAAGAAAATAAAGTCGGATGAATTTATGATAACGGCTTCGAAACACAACCTGATAAATAAATTTATCTGAGAATTTGACCAAATACTATTTGGTAACTACGAACGAATAACGAATAATAATTATTCGTTATGACGAATAGGTGATGTGCAGTGTAATTCTTGTGATATGCATGATATGACAAAATATAATATTTAAATTATCCATCGAAGTTTTACCTTTTTAATCGTAAGTAAAAATATTAACTTTTGAAATATCGTTATATATATTATTAACGTTACATTAAATAATATATATAAGTAAAAATAAAAGTTTAAATGTAATACGAAATAAATTTACGAAAATAGAAAATAAATAAGAATGATAAATAGAATATATTTAGTCCTTGTCCTTTTTCCAATTTTACCATTTTTATTCTAACGACGTTTGCGTTACACCGTTAGTCCTTTTTATAGATAAATTACAACTATAGTCCTCTAATTGTCCAATAATCAATACTAGGCTTAGAATATTAACTTTCATCAATTTTTACCCTTAAGTTTCTGTTTTTACAGGTGTAGTCCTTACTTTTCAATATTTACACTTTTAGTCCTTCTAGGTGTCGTCGCGTTATATTTTTAGTCCAAAATTACAAAAATCATTATAAAAATTTTCTAAAAATTTCCGTGGCTTATTAAGTAAAGAATAAGCTTATTTTAAATGCTTATTTGTTGAAAAGCATATTTTTTTTAGCTTATGGGCCCTTAACGAACCAATTCAAGGCCCGTTAAGATTTTTGGAGACGAGGGCATGGAAAATGTTTTGGGCCTCGCCTTGGACTATTTTTATGATTCTAAAAACATTTCATATGGGCCCAGTGGGCTTATGAATCGTGACTTCTTATTGGGCTTGTAATGAGCCCACACGAAAATATTTAGTTTTTAATATAAAGTTTTGTATTTGAAAACCTTGTTCATGTCGATTCAAAATGGGTCAATTGGTGCGTCGAAACGTGAGTATTTTTACAAGTTGTACAAATGAAAGTGGTAGTTTTCTAGGTGGTCTATTGAGTCGTGTAATAATATAGTACTCTTGTTACGTAAAATTTAAAGTTATACAAGTGTTTTGTAGCATGTTTGAATCGGTTATATATTTGAAAAACTTGAAAATATTTCTAAGTGTTTTACTAAATTTTCATACGATGGAACATGTTTCAAAATATGTTTGTTTGATGCATGTCGAGTGAAACCAACGTGAACTTTGTGTGCTATGTGACTCCTAGGCCTTCCAAGATAGAGGCTAGTCACGTTTAGTGTTATACATGACAATATGTATGTGAAATATATATGTAAAATGTATATACGATCGAAGCAAATATAAACAAGGTGCATGACTATTTTTAACGTGTGAACTTGATGGAAACGAGTAAGAAATAACTTACAACACCCTTTAGGTGGTAGAGAGTCGAGAGTGAATGGATGAAACACAAGGAAAATCTCGTTCAAAGTATAACCCAAATGTTATACGTATGAAATCAAACCGATAACCCTTTTCTTGCGTCCAAACTAAATAGCAATCAACTTCTAGCTCTTAGGAGTAGTTTTTAGGAAGAAAGAAATAATTGGAAGTGTATGAGAAATGTGAGAAACGGATGCATGCATGTATGCTATATATGGTCTCAATATATCACACGTAAGTGTGAAATATTTCAAGGAAACCTCACGTACTATTGCATGTCAGTAAAACCTAGGTCTAGGGTGAGTTATATATTGTTAAAATATAGAATGAGAGTACGTGAATTTAGGAAGTTGTCTTGGTGAATCATGCTCAATGTCGACCACCATATTTTTATGTATACGATTTGCTAAATCGTATACCACTTGTATATAACTGATCATCTTTGACATTTGAACATAAAATCATCTTAGAAATGTTATTAGGAACAATTAGGAACAAACGGGAATCAAAACGGTTAAGTTTTGAATAAATTATGAATTGATTGGGTCGAGTATATGTCGATCACTTTGCCTCTTAAAAATGTATCAAACGTCGTCCAATGAACTTGGGATTTGACACACTAATAGTTGGCTAGGTGGTAAACGAAATTGTGTAAAAATATTGGTGTGTCGTGTGTAAGAATCGAGATTAAACGAGGCGTTTTGGAGGCTTGGTACTAGTCGACTAGGTAAAAATATAAGAGTTTGAAATTGGGCTTGTGGTTTTGGGCTTATGAATAGTAAACATGGTGTTGGGCTGAAATTGATTAAGGGCCCGTTTGGATTATTAAGTGTGATTAGGAATTTTAATTAAGTTTAGGAAATATGTTTAGGATTAAATGAAATATTTAAGTTTCGAGTAATGTGTCGAGGATTAATTCCGTCATTTCGTGAATTATATTATTTTGTGATAATCGTCAAAATAATATAATAAGAAAAATTTCAAATTTTTCTGAGAAAATAGGAATTAGTAACGATAACGAAAGATTATATATTTATTAACGATATAATTACAAGAAACTTTTACAAGGTTCTACACGTATGTCTCCTTCCCCCTTGCTGGTTTTGATACCTCAGAATCAGCAACACATTACATTTGAAATCATGTGAGAAGAACAATATTGACTCAGATGTATTATGTGAGAATCAATTGCTTCAAAAACTCTCTAATGACTATCTTAATTAACCCTTATGTAGGCTATTTGAAGTGACCACTAAAGAAGTAAACCGGATATACCAAACTTGAAACTGAAGTAGAATTCCCCAAATCCGTTACTTAAGCTTGCACTGTTGTTGATTAAAGAACGATGTAGAAGAAACCCTCTAAGTACCCTAGACACTCAACAAAGAGCCAAAAATAGGTACAACACCTCTTGAGACTATCCATATCCACATCTGCATGTGACACTGAGCATTACAATGTAACTCCTTGAAGTGATAGCTATAACCCGTGAGTACTACAATGTAACTCCTTCCATCGGGAATAACTAGATAATCTAAGTCCCAATCATAAAATTTAAGAGTTCACGCAAGTCATCAATCGATACATGAAGTTTCGATGTTGAAATAAGTAGACGCCTTCATAAAATACACTTCAATCTCAATTTAGGGGATGCCAAATAAACTCCGTAATCACTTGACATTCCGTGTCCAAATTTTTAGCCATTTTAACATTTTAGCCGATATTTTCCATAATGTTCTTCGGGTTGATTTACAAAGTGCACATTGGTAGGAACAACAATCCTTGATTTTAGAACAAAAAGTACGGATCATTATTCATGTGTGCAACTTCACAGTTATGATAGTCATCATCAACACCTTGAGGAATAACTGGAGATTGGGTTACTTGAGTAATCTGAGTAATACTTCTAAATGGTGCATATTGATCAATGGAGATTGAGGAAGGTGAACCAGTAGGAACCGGAGCAAGAGCTTCAGGAACTAGATGATCAACATTCGTTGAAGCTTGGAAGTATTCATCAAATATAAATCCTAGTCATCGTAAGTAAGTAGAACATTAGGTGTTGGAGGAGAGTCGTATGACCATTCTTCAAACATGTGGTATATTCACACTTCTACCCCTCAAAAATTGCAAGCGAGGTTTGCCATTTTTGATTGAGCAAGTGAATAAGAATACAATCAATCATGTATTTTATTCACACTTCTCCCCCTCAAAAATTGCATACGAGGTTGCCATTTTTGATTGAGAATGTGAATAAGAATACACTCAATCATTTAGTTTATTCACCCTTCAACCCCTCAAAAATTGCATACAAAGTTTGCCATTTTTTAATGAGTAAGTGAATACGAATTCGAGCAAAGATGAGTAGATCCACTTGATGACTGAACGAACATGGAGGAAGCATGAAGCATGTTGTTGAGAATGGTCAAAACTAAGAAGATTTCTCTTTTTCCAAAGATAAGGCGCACTGAATCGTACACCTTTCTTTTCTTTGATGAACGGGGCCTGAAATGTTGTCAGCAGACGCCATAATGTCGACAATAAGGACCAAGGCTTGAACTGAAGTGTTCAAACATCATAGTTGTTGAAGAACGAGGCCTGAACTGAAGTATTCAGATGTCATTATGCACACATACATCAACATTGACTTTCCAGATCTCCTGAAGCAGGAGATATGTAAGCTATAGCCCTCCAGACTTTGAGTCTTCTCATGTGGTGATTGATTGATGTACCTGCAACAGAGTAAGGACTACCTGCACTAACATTACAAACTTGATTGCATATATATGGGTTAGTGACAAAAGTATCCAAACCCTTGGGGGTTTCACGGTTGTTGATATAAATAATGCCTAAAAACATTATTAACATATATCGATATCTCTATGTTTTGATAATCACAAAACGTAAACTCATTAAACTACAAATTATGACGTAAACAAGTATTTAGTCGTAAATATTTGCTTTAGCATCCATATCACTTAAGGTATGAATAAACAAAGTGTCTAATGCATTTTATGATCAAAGGAATTTTTATTTTTACAAACCTTACATTTTATTAAAATGGGACAAACATTTTTAAACTTATACAAAACAATTTTGTATTTATAAGAAATGTTTTATTCAAAATAAATAGTTTGAATTCAAATTTCAACCCAAAAAACGGCTATATTCTTCAGGAAAAACCTTCCCCACAAAAAGACAAAAAAATCTGAAGAAAAAATATTTTTTTATTAGGCGGCCCCCTTAATTATACTAGGCGGTCCCCTTAATTATTAAGGGGACCGGCACCCAATTAAGGGGAGCGGCTACGCTCCCAAACAGTATTTTTCCCCTTATAAATACTGGTTCATTCCACAGATTTTTCTCACCTTTTGCACGAAAATTTTTAGTCCCAATCCCTTCAAAACATCCTTCTAAATCCTTTGATCACAAGATTATAAGTCTTTGTTTCAAGTGATCCAATCCTTCACCACTCAAAGTGCAAAAGAAGAATCCTCCCTATCATAAAGCCAAAGATGTATTAGGATCTAGTTAGTGTTTATGTGATGTTGTGAATTATGTATATGTAATAAGTAGATCAAGATGATCTTACTTAGTAGTGAGTTTATGAGTGAGTAAGAAGTAGTGGGAAGAAGTAGTAGTGTGGAGACGTCATGAAGTTGTGAAGAAGTAGATGTGTGAATATGTAGTGAAGTATATAAGAAGTTGTGAAGTAGTGAAGAAGTCGTGAAGTCGTGAAGCCATGAAGAAGTCGTGAAGTCGTGAAGCCATGAAGAAGTTGTGAAGTTGTGTAGTGATCGAAGTAGTGTTGTGAGATTGGTTCTAGCTACTATTAGAACTCGACATTTAGCTTAGTGTCGTTAAATGGTGTAAGCAAAAGTTGTGTACGGTTTTCTCCGCCAAAAGGGAGCTTGTTGAGTAGTGAAGAAAACTCTCGAGTAGGTGACTCGGGGAGTGGAGTAGGGCAAGGAAGGTGTCCTTGTAGCCGAACCACTATAAATCATCGTGTCCGATTTGCATTTCCTTTCTCTTATCTCTTTTCATTTATTCTTGCATTTATCGCTTTACATCTATGCTTGCCTACATGTCTTAGTTGTTGCTTATATAGTTGTGATGATTGATTGTGTTGTACATAGAAGTTAATATTGTGATTGTGTGTATAATTATATGATATGGTCAAATAGATTATTATTCACACTTCTCATATTAAGTTTAACTTGATAGATAATTTGATACAAAACGTTTTAAGATTTTAAAAGGAAAACGTATTCACACAAAGACCGACCAAAGCTCCATTCATAAAACTAGATTTTTACAAAAGCTTACATATATAATTGATCATATTGATTATATGGTGTCTTCATACTAAACTCTAATTAAAGGTTTTTCCAAATAAACAATTGAATAAATTCGAATCAACATTTTGAAACAAAGTTTTGATAAAATGAAAAAGAGGGGAAAACTATTCAACCCCCCCTCTAGTTTTCCACAATTGGTACCAGAGCCACGTCGCTCAAATTTTCAAAACAAATGGTTTTAAAAATTGAGTACGATCCATGTATCAAATTACCCATTAAGGAGGATTAAATATGAAAAGTGTTTTGTTGATTAACTTGTATTAGTTTTGATATTATATACACTAATTATACTAGCTCGAGATAAGATTATGTTTAAAACAAGTGTTATATGTTCGTTTTTAAAATCAGAAAGGTACACATCTTTCCACAAAGTCAGAAAACAATTTTTAACAAAAAAAAAAAAAAAAAAAATCATTTTTTAGTATCAGATGGACGGACCCTTTACTTGTCTGGGCGGTCCCCTTAAATACTTGGCGGCCCCCTTAAATTAAAGGGGTCCGCCTGTCTGTTCGACAGTTTTTCGAAAACTTTGAAAAATCATATAAAATTAACCGTAACCCCGTAGAAGTCGTGCCACCCGGCATTTTAAAGGAAATTGAGTCTACTTTCATTTAAAAATACTTACAAGTAACCATTAAAAACTTAAATAAGTAAGAAAGTCAAAATACTATACGGTGGTCAAAAATTTGTGTTTCGTTTTAACGTAAAACTTTTGTTTTACCTTTTCCTTCAAGTCGGGCATTCCTAGTTGATATACTTTTGAAAAATTAAGTATTTATGTTTTCAAAATATTGATCTTAATTAAATTATAGAATGGGGAGGAAACTATTTTACTTTCAAATAAAATCGAGCTAAGTAAACATTGGTGTATATAATACACAAAACGACGACAAATATTTTATATGTTATGTGAACTTCTTTGTGATTTTATTTTTTGAATATATTAGATAATTGTTGCTACTTGAAATTTAGCTATTTTTATATCTAAGCATATGTGCCCTATTAGTTATAGCTATCTTTCCGGTTTATACTTAACTAGATATTATGCTAGATTTCTTGCGTTAGGATTGTTATAATATGCTTGCATTGCATATAGGTATAGATGGCTTAATGTTACTCAAACATCTTATAAATGAGTTAAATCTAGTCACCTAAATATTTCAAACAATTTAATCTATTCTTCATAACACACTTAAAATATTTTCAACAAATTACCTTGTTTTACCTTAGGTTGTTTGAATAAGAGAAATTAAATTATTTTAAAACATTAGTAGTTATATAAAAGAAAAAGTATTTTTAAAATCTAAGTGTGTTCATAATAAGTAATAATGAAGAGTCTTTCACATAAACAAAACATATAACAAACATGAAGTAATAAGCTAAATTTCAATCATTCACTAACCTCACTCTTAAATAATCTTAGGATTAATGGAACACACTATCAAAATGTCTATTTATTTTAAATGAGTGTTTTTGAGGGTCAAGAAAGATCTTGATATTATATCAATTCATTATTCAAATTATGGTTGATATATTCATCAAATCTAATTGACGTGTTTTTGAGTGTGGATAAGAAATTGGATTGCTATTTGTTTAGCTTCAAGATTATATCAAAAGATATAGTCTTGAATCTACATACTCAATCACACTAGATTGATATGAAAATAGTTACATCCTTTGTAGATGAAAAGAGTATGCATTGAATCATAACTCACACTTGTGTTGATAATGTCACATTGAATCTACTTGTCCAATAATTGTGTTCCAAATATTAGAATAACATTTTAAACACATTCATAAAATATAAAATGAAGTAGGATTGACGGCTTGGATGTTTCGTCCGAAATATTCAAGCAATTTACATTGCAATGCAATGGATAAATGTGTCATATCCGAAAAACCAAACATGAGCAAACTAACAACATATGTAAACTTTGCTCACACTACTTAAAATTATCACTTCAAGATAAAATACATATTTAAGAATAATACACACTATATATTCTATGTATTTCATTTTCTTTGTAGCATGAATGGTTGTGTTACAAGATAATGTACTACAATTTTTTTTAAATAATATAAGTTATTAGAATTGAAAAATAACTTGTCACAATCCATAAACAAGTAATTTTTTTTTCAAATACTTGTTAAAGTATGATATATAACATTGGCAAAAATCATAGAAAATAATATTTGTTTAAAAAATATATTAATGTCTAGTTTTGATATCATTTGACAATCACAAACTCATTTATGATAAATAATCTTAATGAGATTCATTTCGCAAGAGATGCTAAGGTGCACTCTTAAGTCTAGCACAGTTATTAAATCAAGTAATATGTCATCAAAACCAATCAACCGGTAAATCATGAAGAAAGGATTAAAACTTTTTTGTTTACTCTTATCTAAACATTCAACACGTCTCTATTAGGATCGTGAATAAAATATATCATCTAGATTTACCTTCATAAAAACATGATGTTTGAGTCACATTAAGCCAAGTATTAGTGAATCAAGCAAACTTCATATTTGGTAATCTTCGATAGGTAAATTTAGAAACTCGATTTCTTCTAAAAAGAGAATGACTACTGGAGAATCTATTGAATAGAAATTCAATTTAACCTAACGGTTGAATTGCTTCTATGTGAGAAGTTGGGTGTGTGTAACCCGTAAAAATGGTCGTGTTTAGCCTGAATTGAGCACCACTAGTAATAGTCTCATACTCATTCTCCAACTTGATTAAATTGCTCTTCCTATATTTACCTAACGCTAGTTTACTTTTAGGAACTTTGCTTCTCATTAGATTCTTTCATTCCTAGATTTATGGCATTGAGTTAGATAAGCGTGCGAAAACAAATGAACTATAGATGTTAGGTTATACCCCATTCAACACTCTCGCATCTCATATATAAATTATCGTCTTCATTTCCTTTAGGATCATAGGATATGTAGAAACGATAGCATGAGATAATAATAGGCTTAACCAATCCTCTTGAGCATGAGATATTTAATAAACATTTTTTTAAAATGTTTGATTTATGATATTTGTTGTCAAAAATCTAATATCTCTAAAAATATGCAAAAACCTCACATTTTGGAAAATAGTGTTTCAAATAACTATCCCACTTTTAAATAACATGTTTTCACTATCAATATCCACAATTTTGTTTTGATCAAAACTAAAGATTGGGAAAATATTCTTTACCGTTCATTCACATATTTTGAAGTAAAAACCCAATCTATTTTATTCAAATAACTCTCACATCTAAGTGAAAACTTACTTTCAAACATTGTTGAATAATGCTAAAAACGTCTCTTTTAAAATCATGCATGGTGATCTCATATTTGTCATCTATATTTATATAAATGACACTTATAAGTGAACTAAATCAAATCAAGAGGACCATGGTTTGTTCATTAAGACTTTGTTTGTAACAAGTCTAGAAATCCATGCTATCATAACTACCCACTTATTGCACATTGATACACATTAGGATTAATCCTCCTAGTTATGTAGTTATGAAATACTTGATGTTGCTTATTGTTTCCTAGCATGTATATTTTACTTGCTTGATGAGTATGTTTGCATGCTAGATGAAATTGCATGTTTACTTAATCTCTTTGAATAACATGCTTTGGCTACATAATTGCCTACATAATTAGTATATGCTTAATTTCCTTAAAGAGTTGGACTTGTTTGAAACAAAAAACACAACCTTTCTGCAATTCAGTACCAAAAACCCTTTTCTGGTAATCTGGGAATCACCAGATGGGCGGCCCCCTTAAATCATAAGGCGGCCCCCTTAATTATTAAGGGGACCGGCCTCCAATTAAGGGGACCGGCCATCTGATGGTCGAAGGTGTTGTTTCCTTTTTCTACTTTTTAGCCCATTTCATCCTACACTTCCCAAAATTCATAAACCTATTTTATCCTAATCCTTCTATCAAAATTTATACATCCTTAATCCCACCAATCCTACATTATAAACACTCTCATTCCTCTCAATCTATACTCATCTCTTCATGACCTCTCCCATTAAACCAAAACCACTAAATAACCCATTTGGAGAAGAAAGCCTCACTTCCATTAAAAGCCCGTCAAACCAAATGATGTTGTCAAACATCCAACACCAAATTCCTCCTATGTCTTCAACATTACATACCTAACACCTCACTCTCCTTCTCACCAACATTACATATCAAAAACCTTTACTCACCCATATCCTTTTACATTAAACTCAAACCTCATAATCTTTTCACAACTCAAGCGATGTTGTTCATAATTAACCAACACCTAAACCTCAATCTCACACAAATGATCCATTTAACAACAAATCATCCATTCGTGCTTCCACTAATGCTTCTTCTTATGATGAGCATGCACAATCCCAAAACAATAATCCCAACCTCATTACCAACACTTTACATGTTGCTCATTCAACAAAAACACCATCCACTCATGAAGCATCTCTTCCACCCATATCATGTTTTCATGATTACCCAAGCTCAAACATGTCTCCACCACCAAGAGTATCACCACCACATCCTACAACTTCACACGCCATTCCTATGTTGCATGTTCAAACCCTCACCCAAGATAACTATCATGCTCCACCACCATCACCTTCCTCTGAACACTTAATGTTCGTTGAGGCGCTAAAAGAATCCCATGAGCTTAGTGCTCTTTTAGCCTTACATCTTGCTCAACGCAATTTGGATCCACCTTCATCTAGATCACCCTCATCACCACACAACATAAATCAACTTAAGAAGCATGTCAACAATTGACCTTGTTGTATCTTTCTCCTAAAAAAAACCATTGCATTCAATGAACACTTCACTTGGATTGAATATCTTCTCACTAGATCACATCCAATACCCTCACTTGAACAACATCGAAAACCTTAATCAACCTCTTCCGCTACAAACTCTCCACAACCAAACTCTCCAACATTCATGACCCAAACATATACCTCCATTAATCCAACAACCTTACCCTAACTCAACCATCTTCATTCCAAACACTCCATCATCAACCATCTAAGCATACTATATGCTTATGATTTTCACTTTCAAATACGAATCAACCAACCTTTTGTTACAAGCAAGTCCGATGGCTCTCTTTGGCAAATTAGGATCTTTAACATAATCTCTTTGAATTAATTGTTATGTATCCTTAATATTTGTTTGCTATGCTTGTTATTTGTATATTGCATATTCTTCTATATATGCTTGTGCATCTAATATTTTTCTTGCGAGCATTCCATATCTCGATCCCTTGGTGCCATCGAACGAGGGGGAGCACACATCAAGGGGGAGCTTTCATCCCGTCCAACTTCATTTATGAAGCTAGCCGGCATAACCTTTTTGATTCTACAAAAAGGGGGAGAAGTGAATATAAACTCACTAAGTACTTGTCTAAAAAAAATTAATTTTTAGACTTAATGAGTTTATGTTTTGTAATCATCAAAAAGGGGGAGATTGTTGATATAAATAATGCCTAAAAACATTATTAACATATATCGATATCTCTATGTTTTGATAATCACAAAACGTAAACTCATTAAACTACAAATTATGACGTAAACGAGTATTTAGTCGTAAATATTTGCTTTAGCATCCATATCACTTAAGGTATGAATAAACAAAGTGTCTAATGCATTTTATGATCAAAGGAATTTTTATTTTTACAAACCTTACATTTTATTAAAGTGGGACAAACATTTTTAATCTTATACAAAATAATTTTGTATTTATAAGAAATGTTTTATTCAAAATAAATAGTTTGAATTCAAATTTCAACCCAAAAAACGGCTACATTCTTCAGGAAAAACCTTTCGCACAAAAAGACAAAAAAATCTGAAGAAAAAATATTTTTTTATTAGGCGGCCCCCTTAATTATACTAGGCGGTCCCCTTAATTATTAAGGGGACCGGCACCCAATTAAGGGGACCGGCCACGCTCCCAAACTGTATTTTTCCCCTTATAAATACTGGTTCATTCCACAGATTTTTCTCACCTTTTGCACGAAAATTTTCAGTCCCAATCCCTTCAAAACTTCCTTCTAAATCCTTTGATCATAAGATTATAAGTCTTTATTTCAAGTGATCCAATCCTTCACCACTCAAAGTGCAAGAGAAGAATCCTCCCTATCATAAAGCCAAAGATGTATTAGGATCTAGTTAGTATTTATGTGATGTTGTGAATTATGTATATGTAATAAGTAGATCAAGATGATCTTACTTAGTAGTGAGTTTATGAGTGAGTAAGAAGTAGTAGGAAGAAGTAGTAGTGTGGAGAAGTCATGAAGTTGTGAAGAAGTAGATGTGTGAATATGTAGTGGAGTATAGAAGAAATTGTGAAGTAGTGAAGAAGTCGTGAAGTCCTGAAGCCATGAAGAAGTTGTGAAGTCATGAAGTCGTGTAGAAGTTGTGTAGTGATCGAAGTAGTGTTGTGAGATTGGTTCTAGCTACTATTAGAACTCGACATTTAGCTTAGTGTCGTTAAATGGTGTAAGCAAAAGTTGTGTACGGTTTTCTCCGCCAAAAGGGAGCTTGTTAAGTAGTGAAGAAAACTCTCGAGTAGGTGACTCGGGGAGTGGAGTAGGGCAAGGAAGGTGTCCTTGTAGCCGAACCACTATAAATCATCGTGTCCGGTTTGCATTTCCCTTCTCTTATCTCTTTTCATTTATTCTTTCATTTATCGCTTTACATCTATGCTTGCCTACATGTCTTAGTTGTTGATTATATAGTTGTGATGATTGATTATGTTGTACATAGAAGTTAATATTGTGATTGTGTGTATAATTATATGATATGGTCAAATAGATTATTATTCACACTTCTCATATTAAGTTTAACTTGATAGATAATTTGATACAAAACGTTTTAAGATTTTAAATGGGAAACGTATTCACACAAAGACCGACCAATGCTCCATTCATAAAACTAAGTTTTTACAAAAGCTTACATATGTAATTGATCATATTGATTATATGGTGTCTTCATACTAAACTCTAATTAAAGGTTTTTCCAAACAAACAATTGAATAAATTCGAATCAACATTTTGAAACAAAGTTTTGATAAAATGAAAAAGAGGGGAAAACTATTCAGCCCCCCCCCCCCCCCCTCTAGTTTTCCACAACGGTCAACCATGGTATTGCCATTGGTAAGTATCTTTCCGGTAGGTATCCAATTAAGTCCAGCGTCCTTAAAAATTCTACCAGTTGGAATCCGCTTATGGCAAGGTCTAGGATTACTAAGCTTCTTATGCATAGTGGAAGGCTTATCGATATTCCTAGTCTCCAAAGATTTAGCAGTTTGTGTCCACCTAGGAGAAGTTTTAGGTTTGTTTTGCTTCTTATGCATTGTAGATGACTTACTGTAAATCCTAGACTTAACAGGTTGAACCTTAGCAGTGTTCCTCAATAACCTAGGAGAGATCATACACGGTTGTGAACCTGAGATTCCATCCTTATGAAGTAATGCCCTTTTCCTAGCCTTTTCTAGATCATAGTTCTTATACAAGTCCTTTATATCATAAGTGTTTTTGAACCTTAATGTTAGGTTTCGACACTGTTTTCGAACTAATCCTAGAGGAGCTGGGTGTAGGAGTAACTACTTGTTGCGGCTTAGCAGAACTAGAAGCAATAATCATAGGCAAATAATGTGTAGTGACTGGTTTTTTCAAAACTTGTTCCGCATCAACTTGGGAGGCAAACCGTGTTTTTGAAAGTTTTGGTCGTTCAGATCTAAACGCAATCGGTTGCCTAACAATGGATTGGTTTCTATTTGATTGAGAAACTGGTTTCCCCAAGATTGATGGTTTTGCAAACTTAGTGTTCACACTATTCCTTGTTGCTTTTCTTAGCTCGTTCTTTAATGCTGCTATTGTGAAACCTTTTTCTTGAAGTTGAGCTTTGAATTCATCATTTTTGGCAGTCAAAGAGGCTATTTATTCTATCGACTTAGTTGTCATTTCTTTGATTGACTCATTCAGGCTTTTACAATGCTTTTTCAAAGACTCATTTTCCAAAAGTAGTTCAGCCACATTTTGTTCCAATTCAAATTTTCTAGTTGCAATAGTCTCACTGTCATGTTTAGCATTTACTTGATTACACATATCACACATCTCAGTAATACGTTTTTTCAGGTTGTTGATTGTCACGTTTTTGGCTTCTAGTTGGGCTTTTAAATCATTAATCATAAAGAATTCGCGGAAATTAGGAAGTTCTGAATTTTTACATGGTTGGTTAGTTTGAAAACTTTCTTCCTTTTGTTGCAATGCAATTTCAAGTGAAATACAATGTTTTTCAAGTTGTAGAAATCTGTTTGAAAGTTCATTAAACACATCTTTATCAACCATATCATTTGATTTGAAAGTCTCAGCCATAAACAAAGAACTTGACTCATCATCATGTTCAGCATACTGATCACTTTCTCCCCCTTTATGATTCATATTTGTTGAATCAGAAATGATATTGCTATCAGTCTTTTCCAACAAATATGTGTCATAAGTGGGTTTAATTTGATCAGTATGTTGTCGTTCATTAGAAAGCACCTCATGTTGATCAGTGACACGTACCTCAGCAGATGGAACTTGGACATTTTCTGATCTGTGATTAATATCAATGCCATGAGTAGTATAAGTCCAAGAGCTGTCATTTGTATCATGCTTATCAATCGTAGTGTCACTGCATTGTTGATTCAGCTCCCTTTCATTGATGAACTCCTTGACATTACCCATGAGAATGAGTAATGTATCTCTGAACGAGTCAACCTCGATTCCCGTGTGATAAGCAAAACACTTTATTGTCATCTGACTATCGTAGTCATAATCCATAGTGAATTTCGAATCGATGTACACTTGAAGTTGTTTGTTGAGTACATAAAGGGCAGTCGTGGATCCAATTTTGGAAGTTCTCCTTGGACAAGTTGTTGTTGGAGTTGATCTAAGATAAGAATCATTGTGCCATTGTAAGTCTGAACATCTTGACCAAAGAGTGTTGCAAATGCACGTTCGAATCCCATCTTGAATCCAGTTCCCTCTAAAAGTACCGAGAGGTGTAAATGAAGTTGTCGAAAACATTCTATGCAACTTTCATTTGCATCGTGAAGAACTTGTTGTGGCTGTTGCACTTCTTTCTCATGTGACAGACCATAAGGATTCCATTTTAGTAGTTTCAGATTCAAAACCGGTAGTTTGTTGTACTTTGTTGGGAATCTTATGTTCATTGTTCATGTCGTACAATTTGAGTATCTCAGATTTGATTGAATCCGAAGAATTTGACATGATATGAACGTGCACGGGATTTTACAATTCTATGTTTTAAACCGAGAAATATATTCTTTCGCGGGATTTTACAAAATCAAGAAAAAACCATGAAATGCACTAATTGTTGATAACGTGAAGAAAGATGGGGTCTACACGTTAATATCACTTGTATGTTTCATGCCCAAAACATATTATCACGCGTATGTATTACTCGGCCCAAGCTAACACATATTAGCTCAAGACAATACAATTGAAACCAATGTGTGTCAAGGGGAATGAAATATGAAGCAAATTCGACCTTGTTATAGTCCAACCGAAGAGAATAAGTTCAAGCCCAAAGAAAATCACCGGCCCAAGTGCATTCCACCAAAGATCTGAAGCCCAAATAACCTTTTACATACCCCATGTAATCAAAAGCCCAACACTAATCCTAATATACCCTAATTGCACGGGTATATATCCCAACTAATACCTCTTAACCCTAATCACACTCAACAAAGAAGAGCGCAGTCACCAAGTCCTCCCATCAATTGATACGCAGAGAGAAAAAAAAATCAATCCGTCTCTTTGATGCACAATAATTCAAACCACCATTTAACCTCTCGTTAGATATTCTTACTGATCCGAAGCACAAATCGAAGAAGGTTTGTTTTAATTTCGTTTCTTGTTTCATGTTTTTGTTCAAACCGAAAGAAAAGAGAGATGAAAAAGGTTGTTTTTGTCTCTACTTTATAAAATTTCGGATATAAACAAAGAAGTTTAGACTTCAAAATGGATCGATGATGAAGTTGTGTTTGTAATCTTTAAAAGATTTGTTGCAAAACTTTCATACACAAGTCTGAGATCATTGTTTCCTTGTCGTTTATGTTCTTGTTCTTTTCTTTTTCGTTCAACGAACAAAAGGAATGATGAAATGAATTTGTTTTGTTATTTTCTTGTTATGTTTCGGATATTAGACTGTAAGTATAAACTTCTGAGTAGATCAATGATGGTTGATATTAAGGCTTGTTGAATCTTTAAAGGTTTGAAGCAAGAAACTAATCTGAGATCACTTCGTCATTTTCATCTAATTTCTGCTAGAGTTTAAGATAATGTTCAGATGAAGTTGTTTGTTAACAGTTGTTGGTTTGTTGTTTTCCTTTTTGTTTTTATTATTCTTGATTCAAGACACTGTGAAGTTGTGCAAATGCTAAAAGGAGTTAACCGCTAATAATAGTATGAGCTAATCGCTATAATTGGGTAAACGCTAAAAAGAGTTAACCGCTAATGTAATTGAGCTAACCACAATATAGATCTAAGGTAAACGCAAGCTAAGAGTTAATCGCTGCTGAAAGACATGAGTTAAAAGCTAGTAACATGAACTAATCGCTAGGTAGAGATTAGCATTTTCCATAAGCTGTCAAAAAGCAGACTCAATCACGAAATCTGTCTTTATCCCAACAGTCCAAAACCTGTACTAAACGCTACCAAGAATCAGCCACTTAAGACAGTAATCACTAAGATGAAGCCCATAAAATATATTCCGAAAATGCCCAAAACATTGAATAACAAGATAAAATCAACAATCCAAGCACCAAATAAGTTCATCGAACCAACCAAAAACATGTAGGTACACACGTATTTGCTAAACCAACAAATGAGCACAAACTTGTGAATTTCCAAGAGAACAAATCGAACCAAGTAAACACAAATCCGAGTATGCCAAGTCCTAAGATGAAACTATGGCTCTTGATACCATTTGTAGAATATCAATAATCATAGCATACATGGTTTTGTGTTTAGATAGATTAGAACTATGGAAGAAATAGTAGAAGAAAGTTTAGATAGAGAAAGTAAGTTAGGTGTTTTCTAGAGAGAGAAAGAGATGAGAGAAAAGATGGAATGTTAGATTAAAGGAAATGAAAGCACCAACCCTTTCCCATGGGTGGGAAAGGGTATCTATAGTCTTACATAAAAGGGCTAATACCAAATTAAAGCATCATACTGGTAAAAAAAAAAAAAAAAAAAAAGCTCTTTTGAGTAGCGAACTTTTTTTTCCTCATTGGTGTACTAAACTTGCATTTTATTGCCAAAAATACATACTTTGTACTTTTTTCTGACCTTTTTTTACATTTTTGCCACTTTTTAATAACTTGAGGGGCAAAAACGTCCAAAGTACGTATTTTTGGCAATAAAATGCAAGTTTAGTATACCAATGAGGAAAAAAAAAGTTCGCTACTCAAAAGAGCTTTTTTTTACAAGTATGATGATTTAATTTGGTATTACCCCTACATAAAACGCCCACCTACGGGCTGTGGATCGGGTGTACAGTCGGTAAAGACCCGTCCGTCCTCCACGGTGTTACTTAACTAAACTAAAGTATAACTAAATATTAACGTAACTATGAGCTATATTAATGCTATTACATTCTTGTGGTAACCGAGTCTTTAATAGGAATAGTTGTATTCCTAACAAAGTATTTACAAATAGGGGAAAATTGTGCACACGATTATCTAGATAATTTTACCATGTGCATAATCCATTTGTATGCGAAGGAGTTTTTAAGAAAACCAGACGTGAATGATATTCACAACTTATACAACGTACATAACGCGGTTCATAAGATACCGGGAATGTTGGGAAACATTGATTGTATGCACTGGGAATGAAAAAATTGTCTAGTCGAATGGCAAGGGCAATTTCACAGAGGTGATAAAAAGTGTCCAACTATAATGCTTGAAGCCGTTGCGTCATACGACTTGTGGATTTGGCATGCATTTTTGGGGTAGCGGGTGAAAATAACGATCTTACCGTTTTGAATAGGGAAATGATTTGCACACTCACATTTTTTATTGGGACACTCTACTATATGCTTTACATACTTGTACAGTACTTACCGTGTGCTTTAACAGTTTGTACAATTGAGTGTCCCAATCAAAAGTGTGAGTGTGCTAATCACCTCCCTTTTGAATAATTCTCCGTTATTCGACGACATGCTTGATGACATTGCCCCTGAGGTTCCGTTTGATGTATATGGGCGTACATTTAAACATGGGTATTATCTAGCTGACGAAATTTACCCATAGTGGTCATCTTTGTCAAATCATTTACAGTTGCAAATACCCCCAAAAATGTCGTATTTAAAGCAAATCAAGAAAGTGCTCGAAAAGATATCGAAAGAGCTTTTAGCGTCCTCCAAGGATGTTGGCATATTATTGCCCAACCGGCTCGTGCATTTACTGTGAGCAAGTTATGGAGAATCATGTACTCATGCATCATAATGCATAACATGATTTTGAAAGATCAAGAATTTGCGTTATTTTAGAAGTTAGCGAAATGTATATTTGTCCGCAAGCAAATTTACAACGGTCATGATCGAGTGATGCAAACTGCAAAGAAAGAAATCCAAAGAACTCCGTGTAAACGCAAACACGCAACGCTTCAACGATATCTAATCGAGCATGTTTGGCAACGACATCAATGGGAACAATTTCAACAGCGAAATAATTAGTTTCATTATAATCTGATGTATTTCTTAAGTTGCTGTGTTTTTTTTTACTGTATCGTTATTTTACGTTTCGTATGTTTTTTATTGTGATGTATTGTATTTTTATTTTAATGAATTAAATTTATTTTGTTTGGATATGTGAAAAAAATAAGGTTTTAAGTGATGGGACCCAAATGGGTAAGTTGAGGTTAATTGTGATAAGGGGGTTGTTTATGGAGGTTTGTTAAAGTATGTGGCACCTCATGGGCCTCAAATGAGGAGTTTTGGCTAGCCACCACACCTTCTGCTCTTAGTATTTAAAATACAAGCTATAATTGAATTTAAAAAATTATTAAAAACCAGATTAACTACTTTTTAGAAGTTATGAACTAAACACTAAATTTTAAATTCGAAAAAAAAAAACTAAAATTTTGTTTGGGATATTATTTACGGAAAAGGGTTCAAACAAACAGAATTGATTGACCCCACACACAGAAAAATCTAAAAACTGGAAACCGAATCGAACACACCAATAGTTGAAAGTAATAACCATCTTTTAGTTCAAGGTTTGGTTTAATAAACGTAAAAACAGACATTTGGTTCAAGGTTCAGTTTTAGCCAAAAACCACCGGTTTTTTTGTCAGTTCGGGTCGACCTCGAAAACCGGCCCGACCCTCAAAAACTGATTTTCTGGAAGGACGTGATTAAAAAACTGAACCTAAGTAACGTGGTCAGTTTTGTGCTCTAAAAATTTTAAAATTGGGTGAAATTTGCACATATTCTCTCCAAACTCCATATAATCTCTTTATTTCTATCTTCCTTCCCCCCACTTGAGATGTACAATGCCCCCATTGTACAAATTTAAACTTAAATAGAAAGGAGTGATAGAAAAGCACGGGAATACTCAACACTATACAAAAGCTGATTTATAATGATATCAGCTATAAACAAACTAATAAACAATCTCTTGCTTGCATTCTTTATATATATATATATATATATATATATATATATATATATATATATATATGTAGAACCGTAGAGAGGGGGGGTGAATACGGTTTCTTCGGCTTTTTGGATGTTCCAAAACTTCAAGCCAAACAAAACACCAAGTGGTTGTACAATAGACCAACAACCACTAACACAACCAAAGTATATAAAGCAAGTAAAGAACACAACGATATATACAGGTTCGGGATGGGGGGTTTATACCATCCGTATGTCCAGTTGCGAATTCGCGTCTCCGATACTATTCACTAGTATAATCCTTTCGGTGGACTACAAACCATTACAATTCACTCCACCGATATTCACCAATATCGATGCTCACAAAGAAGGAGTTACTCCCCAACAGTATTCCGCCCACGGAAAAAACCCAAAAGAATCTCGCGATTCGACTTCACCTAAGGATCACAAAGATCTCTACCAAGACTTCCACCCGGAAGTATCAAACCCCAACTAGATCCCCAATGATCTAGGCTTGGTCACCACGACACAAGACTTCCCTTACAAACAATTTGAATGAATGAATTTTTGTTTTATCAACCAAGCCCTAACCTAACCTAGAGACTCGATTGTAGTAGAAAGGGTATAAGAAAGAAGACCCTCGACACAATCACAAGAGTGGATTAGGTTCTTGTGATTCTTCCCTTGCAAAGAGATGTGTTCTTTTAAAGATTTTAGTATGAAAATCAAGAACACAAGATTAGAGATAGAGAGATTTGAGAGTGTTTAGAGAGAAAGAATCTAGAGAGAAAGAATAATAGCAAGGGGTGAGGAATACAAGAGGCAAGGGTGGTATTTATAGGCCAAGAACCCAAACTTGGGAAAATTTATCGAGGCCGGCGCGTCACCCGCACGTCAACGCGCGGGCAACGCGCCAGGTGTCTGTAAATTTTTCCCGAGTGATGGGTGTTTGGATCTTATAAATACCTATCCTTGCTAAACCCCAAATTGTATTTCACACTAAACCTTAAAATTAATCATTCTAAGGTTTACCAACTCAAATAGCCAATTTGGAAATCATTTGTGAAGTGTTTAAAGAGAAACCAAATTACCAAGGGTATAAAGTATAGATAGGGTCATTTGGAAGGGGTAGAAGTGTATCTCCTCACATGGCATAGAAAAGAGAGAAAGAATATGCCAAGGAATATTCCAATGCTTGGGGGAAAGAATGAGATGGAGGGTTGAGATGAAATAGCTTGAATTAGATGGCTAGTGTAAGGAATTATTGAAGTCAGCATTTAGATACTGCTGACAGGTTCCTGCGGATACTTATAGTTGTTTCTGCTGAAGACTGGTTCCTGCTAATGATAGACATTCTGCGGATATAGTTAATCCATAGATAGAGTTTGGTTATTTTAGGACAAGATATATAGAATATTGTCACACCCCAGAATCGGGTCCAGCGGAAGCATACATATAGCTGGGGTGTAACTCAATTGGTATTACAACACAAGTTCAAAAATAGTTTTCACCTGAATCATTTAGAATAAACTAGTTTAATCAAAAATGTTGAATTTACATTGTTAAAAATAGTGCGGAAGTAGGCCTTTAAATTACTTTTAAACGGTCCCCAAATGAATATCAGAGTCTTCTATGACCATGCCATGCCCTGCCAAAACCTCTTGTAGCGTGCCATTGCTTAATACCTGAAAATACATGCTAAAGTGTCAATACGAGGTTGGTGAGTTCATAGAGTTTAGTAAAAAAGTAAGTAATGTAAAACCATAAGTAATTTTCGTATATACAATAGCCAAAAGTATAAAGTGAGGTGACAATATGTCAAAATGCTACATTGTCTCTTAAGCTCATGACCCCGAAGCTAGACGTACTAAAATTTGCCCCAAATGAGTGTTTACCAGACACTCGTACTACATTAGACATGAAATGCATTCGTTTTCCTCTTGGAGCAACCCAAACACGAATGGAGGCGTCACCCTCAATAGATCTATCCACTCACTCTCGCTTGGCAATATAATTAACGGTCCATGATAATAAAGGGGACTTAATGTGGTAGTACTAAGGAAACTTAAGCAATGTATGGAATTTGTAACACTTTGGCATTGTACAAAATAATTCAAGCAGCGTATTCTTCCCCATAAGTAATTCAAATCGTATAAAAACATAGAACAAGTATTTCAACCATTCAGTAATGTTTGAGAAAATGAATTGCGTTCAAGTAAAACAAGCATTGAATTTAAATAGTATCGAGCATGTATCTTCCCCCAAAACAGTTGTAAAACAAGTAAAAGTAGGGGTTATGAACTCACCTGGTGCGATAGCTACGATGACAATAATGAATACACGAATTGAGGCACGATCTCTAACCGCAACCTAATATGAATGATATGATCTAATGTAAGAAATGAAATGATGCTACACATGCAAATACGTATGTTATTGATACCACTCATTAGTTTTGAAAATAATGTTTATCGTCGAAAGATATATTTTTGACGTCTCGTTAGGTTAATAACCACCTTTCACGTAAATATGTTGAAACGGTACTCCACGATCCTTGTTTGGTGTTTTATCGGCAAATATAAGGTTTTCGTCGCAAAAATAACATTTTCATTACTTGAAAATATGCCCAAAATGGCCTCGCAAAATAAGTCACGAAATGTTGTACGTTAAGGGTTAGTGATGAAACTCGGCGTTTTTGAAAACCTTGTAACAATATCTTGAAGTCGTGTCATTTAACTTTTGGCTATACGGGTCTTGATCGATGAGAAAATCGACTCTCATTGTTGTTACTTGAAAGTATTATGTTCAACACTTAGAAAATTTCATTATAGTAAAAGCTGTCAAAATTTATATAGTTTATCGGGTATATAGATGAGGTCGTAGTTTATTCGTTACGAATCCAATGATCAAACGGCCAATTGATTTGAAAAGCTTGCTGGAAAATCTTGATTTTACTTAACTACGGCTCGGACTCAAACTGATCCGATCATAAAGAAAAACAGCCGAGAAAGTGGTGTCTCGCAAAGACAGTTTAGTGGCAAAATTTGTAATAGAAAAGCTGATGAAAATATATATATATCGTCGGATTTCAAATACTTGTATCTTAGTCATTATAAGTCCGTTTTCTATGTTCTTTATATCCCCGGAATCGTGGGACAACATACTAATATATTTTTGATAAGTCGGGACGGCTAGATCAAGTTTTAAGCCTCAAAACAGTCCATGAAATCTGCTCAACAGCAAGGTATTTTTCAGAAAATAGTTTTCGTCGTTAAAATTGAAAATAGCATATCTTTTTCGTCGTAACTCGGATTTTAGTGATTCAAGCGGCCACGGTTTCGTTTTTGAAAGTATTTTTTGAATATCTAACCCAATATTACCCAGAAACCCCTGAAGTTTCCACGTTTGGCAAAGATGGACAGCAACTATATTTGAAAATTATTTTTCGTCGTTAAACTTCGGAAAATCATATCTCCTTCGTTATTAACTCGTTTTTATCCCCGTTTTCGGCCATAGTTTCGTCTCGGAATGTATTTTCTAAATCTTTGGTCCAAAGTTACACAAAACCCACTGATTTCCCCACGTTTTGCAAAAATGGACAGTAGCTTTATATAGTTTGTAAAAATCAACTTTTCTAGTTCAAGGCTTGTTCAAAACTTAACCAAAGTACTTCAAATCAACTCCACAAATACTCAATCCTACCATACACCTTCTTAGGGTGTCATGGGTTCCTAAACATCACCAATCTTGGTGGATCTCATGAGATTATTAGTGAAATTTATAGATCTAGTGTTTATAAACAAAAATAAACAATAAGTGATATGGATCATAGTATATTTGCATGTTTAACCAATATATCAAATGGAAGTATAAAAAGTAGAGAAATTTATTTAGGTACTTACTTGAAGGTTTGATGAGTTTTTGGAGAAATTTATGTATAAGTAACCTAGGGATTTTAGCACAAAACCCCAACTAGATCATGATTAAGACTTGATAAACACTTGATTCTTGAAAAATGATGGGTTCTTTCTTGGTCTTGTTCTTGGCCGATCCACACAAGGGAGGAAGAAGAGAGCATTTTGTTGCTAGTTGTTTTTGTAAACCTTTAGGTGTAAATGAAAAATGAAGGATGGAAGTATATATATTGCTAGATGAGATTCAAAGTGGTCAAAAGTCTTTCATGTTGTGGTCCTTGTGTTTGCCGAAATTAAGGAAAAGAGGGGGACAAGGTTTTGGTCAAGCACACAAGAATTTATTAGTTGTCTTACTATATATTAAAAGGTTAGATTTGTAGTGTAATTTAAAAACAATATAGGGGGGGGGGGGGGGCATATGTCTAGTTTAGGAAAGAAATTAGATTTAATTTGTATCAAATGTATATATTGAATGTATTGGGTAGTAAAAATGTGTATTGGGTATTTGTTTAGTAGTTAACGAAAGTTATACGTAATTAAACGTAAGATATAAAGAATTTAACTTGGACGTCGGAAAATATTCTTGGGACTTTTGTAATAATTTTGGAAGTATAAAAATACCCCAAAAATAATTTTTGAGAAAGTCGGGTATGTCGGGTGTTAAAATAATTATTGAATTGAAATAACGCAAACCGACGGAGTAATAAGCTCCGACCGTAAAATGTAATAATTGGTTTCAAAACAACGGGTAAATTAATAATATAATTTTTATATTATTATAACGAGTATGAAAATATGTTAGGATCGTAGTCGGGAGTATTGGGTATACGTTCGTAGTAAAAACTGAGTGGTAACGTTAATTACAAATTAAACATACGTATATAGAAATAATGCATATCCGTGTAGGTTCTAAAGTGATGACGATGTGTAGACTACTCTAGTCTATATGACGTGTCATTAATGAATGATGCATGAATTTGTAGCTAAACCACATTGGTTACGCGAATTTGAAGACTCGTAAACTCAGTTTACGTAATGGTGAATGATGATCATGAATAGCGATTCCCTCCGGGAATGAATAGTGTCACATGAATAGTAAAATTTCTGAATGCTTCTCGGAATCACAAACTGACTCCGAAAATGATGAATAGTAAAATAATGAAAAGTGACAGGTGAATAGTAAATGATGAATAGTGAATAGGAGAAATGTCCTGAAAATGCGGGTTGTTACAAATATCTTTTGTAGTTTAATATTATTCGTTTCTTGTAAGAAAGGTTAGGGTTTCTACTAGTATAAAAGGAACCCAAGGTCATTGTATTATGTACGTGTATCAAAACAATTGTTAGTCAATAATAACGATCCATAGAGAATCAAAGAGTTTAGCATATCGTTTGTATTTATATTCCGCAATAAATATAAGCTCACAGAGATTGTCTATTTAGTTTTACTAGTGATTACATTAGTAAGCTAACGATCCATTGGCTCAAGATCTATCAAGTGTAGATCCTACAGCTAGGATCAAAGGGAGCCTCCTATGGTTTTCAAATAATTTGGCATGTGTTGAATGTGGATGGTTGAGATGTGATGATTTGAAATAGATGGCTAGGATCAAAGATGCCTTGTTTTTGGATTAAGAAGGGATATTTCAAGGGAATATGCTTTTCTTGGGGGGAAGGGGAAATCAATGGTTGAGATGGTTTTAGTTTGAAATGGATGGTGAAGATCAAACACATGTGTTGGTATTGAGAGGAGGATGAGATGAATGGTTGAGATGTGTTATAATTTGAATTCAATGGCTAGGATCAAAGGAGCCTCTTTAGGTATTCAAACAATTGGCATGTGTTAAAAATGAAGGGATAAGATGTGTTGTAAGGGAGTGAATGGTTGAGATGTAGTGTGTAAGGGAATATGTAAGAGTGAAAGAGATTGTGTAAGAGAATATTTGATTTGGATATGATTGGATTTGTCTTTAGTAAAGATGAGATTAAAAGGATGATTAAGACATAATCTAATTGTCATTAAGAAGAAAAGGTTTAGACAATTAAGATTATAAGTTGAGAAAATCATAGGTTACTTATAAGTTCAAGTAACACAACGTCTAGAATCCACAGTTTCATATCGCGTGACTTTCCACGACTCGACGTTCTCAACTAATACCTTGGTTCAAACAAGTTAAGTGCTTTGCCTTGATGTAAAGCATAACCTAAGTGGGAAAGGACGCGTTTACGCAAAGTGACCTTTGACTTGGTTTGACCAATAAGGGAGTAAACCCGTTACGTAATTAGAGAAGACGTAAGCACGGGATATGGGCATATGGATGCTTTAACACGATGTCACGTGAAATATACAAGCTCCCTAAGTTTAGAAAAGCCTTGGCTAGAGGTGATAGTTAGAAAACATGAGTTGGCGTTTTCCCGTAAATGGGTACTATAAAAGTAGGATCTCTCAAGTCTCAAAACTCGTTTCGAGTGTTCTCAATTAAGCACATAACATATTCATACCTGTATTGAAAGATCCACATTTGTCGGGTAAGGGGAAAGCCGACTTTTGACATTCGCCCGGAACCATACAGACTCCTGGCGCGTCACCCGCGCGTTGATGCGCGGGCAGCGCGCCAGGAGCAGACATTGGCTCCGGCGATTTTGAGCTAACGTTTGTTATTTTATGTGTTTTGATGGTTTATTTGTCATCATTAACACATAAAGAGATCTTGATCATGTTGCCTCAACAATCTCCCCCTTTTTGATGATGACAAATAAAAACCGAAAGCAAATAAAATTACAAAACTTAGCGAAGACAAAGCGCGCCTTTGGTGTATCTTGCGTCTTGACCTTTGCCTTGTAAATTGGTGAAGCCTTTAACAATTCTTGAATGGTCTTCACGCTCTTGCTTTCTTTCTCCACGCTCTTGCGTTCTTTCTCCCCCTTTTGTCGAATCAAAAAGGCGGGACTTCCAATCAAGCCAGGTTTCGAACTTGGGCCTGTGGGATAGGTGAGCAAGCTTGTAAGTGCACCCAAATGTGCTCCCCCTTGAACATAGCTCCCCCTAGATCTTTGCTCCCCCTTATTGCAAGGCGGGGATCCATGGGTCAAGAGCCTCACCTTTGCGGTGGCCTAGCTACACATAGACATCACAACATGCAACAAACAAGAAATCCTCACATGTAAAAGTTTCAAAATGGGTTAGGTTACCATTTGAAGACTTGCAACATGGGTTAGTTCTCATCATAACAAAAAGTATATTAGTGTCCAAGATGACTCCACTATCCAAATGTTGAGCACTATATAAAAATAAAGATGAACTAAACATGATTTTCTCATATAACCCATAATACATCTTATATCACATCATAAAGCATACAACAAAGACAATTCCTAATACAAGCTAGAGACACATTCTACAACACCTAATTCAAGTACAATATTATATGGTGACTAACTATATTACACATAACCTACAACAAAAGTTACCCAAGCGCACTTATTTCTTGCGCTTTTGAGCCGCAACTTTTGCAAGACCTTTCACAACATTTGTTAACATCAGGAAATTGTTCTTGTAGGCAAGATGCAACTCCCTCATCTCCTCTTGAAGATCCTTGACATCATTCTCAATCTTGATTGCTTTCTCACAACATTTACACCTTCGTGCATGGTCATGAGTTGAAGCATCTATTTGAGAGGGAGAGGGTACCCCGTTTTGTACCATATGGGATCACTCCACAAACATTTCATCACATAATTCCTAAGTATTTGATTATCAATACATGATGGATTTTCCCATTCATCATTTGGTTCTTCAACAACCACAATGGACTTACCCTTGTAGTCATTGTTTGAAGCATTACTTATTTTAGAGAGGAGAATTTTTTAAGTGATTTAAGTTTTGAAGGAAGAACAAGAAGTATGTGAAGATGCAAGTAATAATGTGATTTATATAGGATGGAGGAGAGGTGATAGGTATGAGTAAAGAAACTAGTCTTTCATGTTCATGATGAGTTCAACTACAAAGATGCTTGAAGAGATGGCTAAGCCATCTAAATCATGTACCAATATGTCATTAAGCATGTGATGGTGTAAGGAATAAAAGAAAGATGATAGTTTACATAATTTTATCATGCATGCATGAAACTATAAGCAATTAATTATTAGGAGATAGCATTATTCAATTTAATTTAAGCATGCAACATGTAGTCTATCACATAAGGTGAACAAGAAGACTTAGATACAAGATCTTAAACACAAGTGTGAGTTGTGAAGAACGTCATATCTAATCTTGGAAACTTAACTTAAACAAAATTTTCAAGATGAATCAATATAATTTTGTGTCAAGTTTTCTAGTTCAATGCACATTGTATAGACATGTAGAATCTTGGATATTATCAATCATTGTTTGAATAATGAGTTGATACATATCTTTCCTCTTGGAAGACATTTATTTGGTCTTCCATCCATGCCTCCATATAAGCCTTAATCATGTAAACATATAAGCTCTAATAGCACCTAAAGATTGTTCTCCTAAGATGCATGTTTTAGCATCAAAACCTATCCCAAAGCAATTTCGACTCTTGAAAAATGTCATGCCAAAACTTAAACTTGTTTGTTTTGTGACCTAAGTGTCCTTTTATTCAAGTCACCAATGACTTGTTGTATAGGATGACCCCTCGCTTCTCTCACTTCCTTAGGATTGCCTTCATCCGAAACATTAACTTGTAATGTTGGCGACCTTTCTTAATCTTGAACTAAAGGTTCATTTATCACATCATCTTCTTCCGAAGGAGAGGATTTAGGCTCGGGCATGCTCTCATCAAAGGTCACATTGAGAGATTCCTCAATCCTCATTGTTTCCTTGTTAAGCACTATGTATGCTTTACTAGTTTGAGAGTATCCTAGGAACACACCTTCATAAGACTTTGGGTCGAATTTGGTGAGATATTCTTTGGTGTTAAGTATAAATACTTTGCAACCAAATACTATAAAATACTCTAGGGATGGCTTTCTATTCCTAAGTATTTCATAAGGTGTTTTATTAATTACCTTTCTTATGTAGATTCTATTAAAAATGTAACAAGCGGTATCTAGGGCATGACACCAAAACTTTTGTAGAATGGATTGCTCGTCAAGCATTGCATGACTCATCTTTCTTAACTTACGATGTGTTCTTTCAACAATCTCATGCGATTGAGAAGTGAACGGGCCCGATAAGCTATAAGATATTCCATGTTGTTCACAAAAGGTTCTAAATTGCATTTTATCAAATTCGCTACTATGATTTGTTTTAATTGATACAATTGAACAATCAAGTAGGTTTTCAAGTTTCTTTCTCAAAATATTGAATTTATTCAAGACTCCATCCTTGTTTTCTAGGAATAATAACTAAGTGTAATTTGAAAAATCATCTATGATCATTAAAGTGTAGAAGTTTCCTCCATAACTTTGGATTAGAGATGGGCCATACAAATCCAAATGAATCAATTCTAAAATCTTACTAGTTGTCACTATTATTGGTTTGACCTTGACTCCCTAGACATGTGTCACAATAATGCCTTTCAAAGCTCAACTTTGGTAAATTCCGCACTAGCTCGTTAGAAGCTAGGTTTTGAACTAACCCCATATTGGCGTGACCTAACCTCCTTTGCCAAAGCGTTGAGTTGTCCACCATGGACGTAAGGCATATGTGTTGCTTAGGGTTATCACCCAACTTACATGTATATAAGTTATTTCTCCAATGACCTTTATCTAACACAACACCATTCTTACTAATAGTGCAATCTACCTTAGTAAATTTAACCTCACAATCATCATCACTCAATTGACTCACACTAATCAAATTAAAACTTAGACCCCTAACATGCTCAACATTGGAGATTTCTATGGAGTTATGAAGGACATTACCTTTGCCGACAATTTTGCCGTTAAGTTTGCTTCCAAAAATGACTTGATTGCCATT
Source organism: Artemisia argyi (assembly GCA_030686995.1). NCBI lineage: Eukaryota > Viridiplantae > Streptophyta > Magnoliopsida > Asterales > Asteraceae > Artemisia > Artemisia argyi. The sequence goes on from CM060684.1 coordinate 118,235,191, forward strand.
ATACGTCGTGCATGATGTGAACAATCATCTATTCCCGGTCATGTGTTTAGTGCAACCACTATCCACTACCCACTGATCCGGTTGTAGATCACTTTTGAGACAAACCTACAACAAAAGTACAACTCATGCCTTTGGTACCCATTGTTTCTTGGGTCCATTTTGGTTAGCATTTAAAGTGCCCAAGTTAAACATTCTTGGGTCTTGGAGTAAGACACATAATTTCTCTATACCATATTTAGGAAAAGTGGACCAAGGATTGTTTTGATAGTCATTTTGAGTTTGATAACTTGGTCTATAGTTATGATATGCTTGAGGTCTAAAGAGATTTTGGTTTGAATAAGAGTTGTCTCTCCTTTGGTAATTGTTCTATTGGTGTTGAGAGGACTTTTGACCATAGTTAGAGAAATTTCTTCTTTGGTTGTTGTGAAATGATGGTCTTTGGTTGTATGAGGTAGAAGATCTCATATTTGGTGTAGGCAAAAGTGGTCTATGATTTACTCGAGGTTGTGAGTATCCAAGTCCATTGCGAGTGCTTGAGGTAGAAAATTGTTTTGGGTTTTCTCTACTTGCAATGGGAGCTTGATTACCTCGATTACTTACAAGAGGAGCTAGAGGAGTAATTGGTTTAATGACATTGTTTGATGAAGGTCCAATTTTCCTCAGAGGCCTGGCGCGCTGATGGTGCGTTGACGCGTCAGCCAGCGCGTCAGTCTCGGGGATTGTTGGGGTCTCGTTTTCTTTAGCCTTTACAAATGTTATCGGTTTTGTTAGGCTTATGAGATTGGTTGTTCCTTGTTTGAAAAATCCAAGACCTCCCTTATCTTGAGACACCTTTTGCCGACTTATTAATTCTTCTAAATCATTTGTGCTATTTTTATATTTTGGAAAGCTTAATGACTCCTTTTGAAGTTCCAACACTTTTCCATCCAAAGAGTTAACCACAAGTGTGAGTACTTCACAACTTTTACAAGGTTCAATCATCTCTTTGCAATGTTCTAGTGTTTTTATTCTACTTTCAAGTTCACAAACCCTTTCTTTAGATTTAACATTTTCTAATTCAAGAAGACGTTTTTCTTTGAGGGCTCTATCGAGAGTTTTTCTAAAATCATCATTAAACTTAACTAGTTCCTCATTCTCCTTTTGCAAATTGATAATATCTAAGTTATTAGAGGAAGAAGGATTTAGAGATACCTCAAATTTTTCTTGTGCCATAAGACACATAGCGTCATTTGTTGGTTGGTCTTCATCTTCACTATCACTCCACGTACCTCCAACGAATGCATTGTTCACTCTAGGCTTAGGGCATTCATTGATGAAGTGACCCTTCTCTCCGCAATTGTAGCATCCTTGGGTGTGTCTTGAGCTTTCTCCAACCCTGTTGTCACTACTTCGGTTTCCCCCACAGTTGTTCCTTTCACCATTATCTCGGTTTCCAAACCGATTTCTTCTTCCAAAGTTACCACCTTTCCTAAAGAACCTTCGAAAGTTCTTAGCCATGAGATTATATTTATCGTCATCCATATCATCTTCATCATTGCTATCCTCTTGACCATCACTAACATCACTAGCTTGAGTACTAGTGACTTTAGCTTTAAGAGCCAAAGACTTAACCTTCTCCTTATTTTCTTTGGTACTTGCCTTGTCGTTCTCAAGAATCATCTCATAGACTTTGAGATTTCCAATGAGCTCGTCAAGAGGTAGTTCCGCCAAATTCTTGGCTTCTTCTATGGCCGTCACCTTTGGCCTCCACTTTATTGGAAGAGCTCGAAGAAACTTCCTCACATGGTTCTTGTTATAGAAGCTAGGATCTAGAGCCGTGAGGCTAGTGATAATAGCATTTAACCTTGTGTAATCATTATCAATGGTTTCTTCATCCGAGACCGTAAGCTTCTCATATTTTTGTATGAGCAAGTCAATCTTGAAATCTTTCACTTGAGAGTTGCCTTGATGAGTGATGATGAGAGAGTGCCAAATTTCCTTGGCGGTCTTGCAAACATGAACCCTCTCGAACTCCCTTCGAGGTAGAGCATTATAGATCAACATCTTGGCTTCATCGTTCTTACCAAGCTTTCTCCTTTCATCATCATTAAGATCCATATGTGGCTTTTTCACCAACAACTTTGTTTCTGAGTCTTCCACCATGAACTCAAAGTTGCCATTTTGGATGATTTCCCACAAATCAAGATCTTTGGACCTAACATAGGTCTCAAATCGGGTTTTCCAAAAACAAAACCAATCAGTTTCTAGCAAAGGTGGTCTTTGCATAGAACACCCCTCAACATAGTTTTCTTGAGCCATGGATCTATACTCTACTTTACCAAAAATCTTAGTTAGGTTTTAGATTTTTTGGGAAAGAAGTTTTTGACATAAAACGACTTCATGGGAAGGCTTTAAAGCTCAAAAACTTGAGTATACCGCTCTGATACCAATTGTAGAACCGTAGAGGGGGGAGGGGGTGAATACGGTTTCTTCGGCTTTTTAGATGTTTAAAAACTTCAAGCCAAAGAAAACACCAAGTGGTTGTACAATAGACCAACAACCACTAACACAACCGAAGTATATAAAGCAAGTAAAGAACACAACGATATATATTGGTTCGGGATGGGGGGTTTATACAATCCGTACGTCCAGTTGCGAATCCGCGACTCCATACTATGCACTAGTATAATCCTTTCGGTGGACTACAAACCGTTACAATTCACTCCACCGATATTCACCAATATCGATGCTCACAAAGAAGGAGTTACTCCCCAACAGTATTCCGCCCTCGGAAACCACCCAAAAGAATCTCGCGATTCGACTTCACCTAAGGATCACAAAGATCTCTACCAAGACTTCCACCCAGAAGTATCAAACCCCAACTAGATCCCCAATGATCTAGGCTTGGTCACCAAGACACAAGACTTCCCTTACAAACAATTTGAATGAATGAATGTTTGTTTTATCAACCAAGCCCTAACCTAACCTAGAGACTCGATTGTAGTAGAAAGGGTATAAGAAAGAAGACCCTCGACACAATCACAAGAGTGGATTAGGTTCTTGTGATTCTTCCCTTGCAAAGAGATGTGTTCTTTCAAAGATGTTAGTATGAAAATCAAGAACACAAGATTAGAGATAGAGAGATAGAGAGATTTGAGAGTGTTTAGAGAGAAAGAATCTAGAGAGAAAGAATAATAGCAAGGGGTGAGGAATACAAGAGGCAAGGGTGGTATTTATAGGCCAAGAACCCAAACTTGGGAAAATTTACTGAGGCCGGCGCGTCACCCGCACGTCAACGCGCGGGCAGCGCGCTAGGCGTCTGTAAATTTTTCCCAAGTGTTGGGTGTTTGGATCTTATATATACCTATCCTTGCTAAACCCCCAATTGTACTTCACACTAAACCTTAACATTAATCATTCTAAGGTTTACCAACTCAAATAGCCAATTTGAAAATCATTTGTGAAGTGTTTAAAGAGAAACCAAAATTACCAAGGGTATAAAGTGTAGATAGGGTCATTTGGAAGGGGTAGAAGTGTATCTCCTCACACGGCATAGAAAAGAGAGAAAGAATATGCCAAGGAATATTCAAATGCTTGGGGGGAAGAATGAGATGGAGGGTTGAGATGAAATGGCTTGAATTGGATGGCTAGTGTAAGGAATTATTGAAGTCAGCATTTAGATACTGCTGATGGATACTACTGACAGGTTCCTGCGGATACTGATAGTTGTTTCTGCTGAAGACTGGTTCCTGCTGATGATAGACATTCTGCGGATATAGTTAATCCGTAGATAGAGTTTGGTTATTTTAGGACAAGATATATAGAATTTTTTTTGTAGTTTAATATTATTCGTTTCTTGTAAGAAAGGTTAGGGTTTCAACCTAAGGTCATTGTATTATGTACGTGTATCAAAACAATTGTTAGTCAATAATAACGATCCATAGAGGATCAAAGAGTTTAGCATATCGTTTGTATTTATATTCCGCAATAATTATAAGATCACAGAGATTGTCTATTTAGTTTTACTAGTGATTACATTAGTTGGCTAACGATCCATTGGCTTAAGATCTATCAAGTGTAGATCCTACAGCTAGGATCAAAGGGAGCCTCCTATGGTTTTCAAATAATTCGGCATGTGTTGAATGTGGAAGCTTGAGATGTGATGATTTGAAATAGATGGCTAGGATCAAAGATGCCTTGTGTTTGGATTAAGAAGGGATATTCCAAAGGAATATGCTTTTCTTGGGGGGAAAGGGGAAATCAATGGTTGAGATGGTTTTGGTTTGAAATGGATGTTGAAGATCAAACACATATGTTGGTATTGAGAGGAGGATGAGATGAATGGTTGAGATGTGTTATAATTTGAATTCAATGGCTAGGATCAAAGGAGCCTCTTTAGGTATTCAAACAATTGGCATGTGTTAAAAATGAAGGGATGAGATGTGTTGTAAGGGAATGAATGGTTGAGATATAGTGGGTAAGGGAATATGTAAGAGTGAAAGAGATTATGTAAGAGAATATTTGATTTGGATATGATTGGATTTATCTTTAGTAAAGATGAGATTAAGAGGATGATTAAGACATAATCTAATTGTCATTAAGAAGAAAAGGTTTAGACAATTAAGATTATAAGTTGAGAAAATCATAGGTTACTTATAAGTTCAAGTAACACAACGTCGAGAATCCATAGTTTCATATCTCGTGACTTTCCACGACTCGACATTCTCAACTAATACCTTGGTTCAAACAAGTTAAGTGCTTTGCCTTGATGTAAAGCATAACCTAAGTGGGAAAGGACGCGTTTACGCAAAGTGACCTTTGACTTGGTTTGACCAATAAGGGAGTAAACCCGTTACGTAATTAGAGAAGACGTAAGCACGGGATATGAGCATATGGATGCTTTAACACGATGTCACGTGAAATATACAAGTTAAGTGCTTTGCCTTGATGTAAAGCATAACCTAAGTGGGAAAGGACGCGTTTACGCAAAGTGACCTTTGACTTGGTTTGACCAATAAGGGAGTAAACCCGTTACGTAATTAGAGAAGACGTAAGCACGGGATATGAGCATATGGATGCTTTAACACGATGTCACGTGAAATATACAAGATCCCTAAGTTTAGAAAAGCCTTGGCTAGAGGCGATAGTTAGAAAACATGAGTTGGCGTTTTCCCGTAAATGGGTACTATAAAAGTAGGATCTCTCAAGTCTCAAAACTCGTTTCGAGTGTTCTCAATTAAGCACATAACATATTCATACCTGTATTGAAAGATCCACATTTGTCGGGTAAGGGGAAAGCCGATTTTCAAAATTCGCCCGGAACCATACAGACTCCTGGCGCGTCACCCGCGCGTTGACGCGCGGGCATTGCGCCAGGAGCATACATTGGCTCCGGTGATTTTGAGCTAACGTTTGTTATTTTATGTGTTTCGATGGTTTATTTGTCATCATTAAAACATAAAGAGATCTTGATCATGTTGCCTCAACAATATATATATATATATATATATATATATATATATATATATATATATATATATATATATATATATATATATATATATATATATATATATAGGGGATGGTTATTGTGAGATCAAGCTTAAAGTTATAAAAGTAAGAACCAATCTACACCGTTGGATCTATTAATTGATGCTAGATGAGATTCACATTAAATGAGTGTCATTATAGTAATTAAATAGAGTTTCAAGGGTATTTTGGAGAATTCAAATCCAAGTATGGTCAATTATTTATTTATTTATTTTTATTTTTATTTTTGAATTTTTGGTTTTTAATTTTATATAATTAATGTGATACATCATGTACATTAAAAATATATTACATTAATAAATACACGAGAGCACCAGGTACATCGATACATCATGTACATTAAAAAATATACTTATATTTACATTAACAAATAATCGATGGACAACCAAGTAAATTAAAAATGTATTTACATTAAAACATACATCACGTATCTAAGGTACATATAATGATTCATTTGGTACATTAAACTTTGATACACATTAGCCTTATTCTCATAGTTTCATAATAAAAGTACCCAACTGAAATTACTCTATTTTCATACATCTGGTACATTAACAAAATACATGAGAGCTCCATCTGATGTACGAAACCTAGTTTGTACGCTAGATCCCACCAAAAAATGAGACCACCATCAAGATCCCAAAGGTCTTGGTCGGAGTATATTTTTTCTTGGTTCTAAACACACCAGTAACGCATACAAAACACCTAAACGCATCAAAAACTGAACCCATATATTCTTTTTTAACAACATCATAATCAATTTCATCAAACCTCAAAAGAGTACTAAACTTACAAAACCTTAACATTTTCTTGAAACATAATTTTACCCAAATGAGGATCCGACCCGTTTAGTTGTACAAAATGAACCGATTCTGAAAACGGATCTGAAGACGACGCTAGAAACGAGGGTGCCGTAAAAACGTTCACAAGGAACCGTCACCCAAAACTTGGGTTGGACTCTATGTACCGGTCTAGCATTTTCTGCCGACTATATAGAACGATCTGTAGTTTATAACAAGAACGGTCGATGGAAAAACGTTGACTTGACAGATCGGAGATGCAATAACGGTGGGTCGCTGGTGGTTTTTGACGGCCGGTTAATGGCGACGGTTATGGATTTTGGGTCGCCGGAAAATTAGATGTGGAGGAGGAGAGATTTCTGGGAGGAAATGAGATGTGAGATAGAGGATATGAGATATGGAGGCTGGTTGTTAGAAGGTTTATGTTAGGGTATTTTATTTAGTGATAGATGTACAAAATACCTATTATACCCTTTTGGTCATACATTTAATTTTCAGATTTTTTAATAAGCAAAATCCACATGCCCTCCTCCTATTGGTTCTTGCATTGATCTTATTTTTAGAACTTTAAAGATGATCTTATATGAACTCAATTCTATATATATATATATATATATATATATATATATATATATATATATATATATATATATATATATATATATATATATATATATATATTCTATTTGTTTATGCAAGAAAAGGTATACAAAGAAATGAAAAACGATACAAACATATAAAAGCATACACCCGGACCATGGACTATAAGAAACTACAGGGTAGGCTAGGTGATAGGTGTAACGGAACATATATTGGGTTAACAAAATGAAAGGAATGACTCTGAAGGGTGTATCTAGGGGTATCTTGCACTAATAATGCGTGCAACAAAAGGGTTTAACAGGGGGATTGATTAATTGATGTGAATAGTCAATATACACAATACATAAATGATGGGCTATTTGGTTTTAATCCTAAAAATTGCCTTCTATCCTAGCTGCACCGATTACACTAAGTTACATCAATGCAATGCTCATAATAATGGTCTCGAAAAGATATGCAAGGCCAAGTTCTAAAGTCTACTACAACCACCGGCACACTCATTTTAGTGGCATTATGTATAAGGGAAAATGGAAAGACTTATCCACAGACAATGTAAATATAAGGTAGGTGTGCTCAGTCTAGATTAATCTAGTTAAAAAATGAAAAACATGTCAAAATTTTAATGATGAAACATTTTTCACTAAAACTAGAAAAATAAAGGCAAGTAAAATCATGTGGGTGATTATTTCTAATCCCTTCCCCCCACTTGGGTCATACTAAAGCATAAAAAGTAAAAGATAAGGAGGATTAGAGATGGAACGGAAAACTCCCCTGGAATTGCTCGGTATGATCAATAGACGGCATTTCATGTAACATGCTTCAAATGTGCCTCCTCGATCAACATCCTTCTCAATCATCACCATCACCACAACTGTATTCAACTAGACTGGATAGAAAGTATTTTCTTGTAGCTATGCACCACATCATAATCCACAAACCATTGAGCTAGCAAGAAAACTAATACCAACAAAGCATAAATCCGCATAAAAGCAAAAATAGCACGAAATGTACAAAAAATGAAAATAAACAAAATAAAACCTAACTCACTTTCGTGGGAATCACGATTACATTTAGCATATGCAAAAAGCATTTTAAACCACTCGGTGTCCCGAGTGGATGAGTGAAGTCTCGTGAGGGTTTACAAGGAACATACCCACAAAGTTCATTTAACTACTAATACATGGTGTGGAAAGGTTTGAAACTGTTTTTGGGAAAATTATTGCAATAGGTAATAGCTACGGCGTAACTAGATCGACCCAGTTACGCGGTAGGTCAGTTGAATAAGAAATATGTTTACTAGGAATAGGTAAGTGTAACTGGATCGGCCCAGTTATGTCTTAACTAAAAAGTCAAGGAAATAGAATACCTGGAATATACAGGTTACGGCATAACTAGATCGGCCTAGTTACATCGTAGTTATGTTGAATAGGGTAAATGGTCTTACGGATAACCAGTTACGGCGTAGCTAGATCGGCCCAGCTACGCTGTAGTTATTTACTGATGTAGTTTTGCCCGAAATTTTGACTTTTCTTCATGGCTAGAGGAGTTAACGGCCCTCCTCTCTTCTATCCTGGTCCATAAACCTGCAAACATGATAAAAAAAAAATCAAACCAAGAACCAATCCTAAAATCTAACAAAAATGTTCAAAACGTTACAAAGTAAAATCAAAAACTAAATCTAGGATAGGGACGGGTAGTCTCCAGATGAGCACTTTTCTTTAATCTTTTAAGTCTTTAAGTTAGACTCCTGCTTCCATCAACAGGCATCAATTGGATGTCTCCAATGATGTCCATTGCTCACAACTTCTCGGCTAGCCAATGTCCATCTCAACTTGTTCTTTTTGCTCAATCCTGCACACTATCACAACCTCGTGCATTAAATGTGTAAAAATAATAAACATGAGCAACAAGTTAGATATATTAACAACTTTAAGATGTTTCAGACTGGGTTACGGCATAGTCCCATTACTAACTACGCCATAACTCCCTTCTGATGGCAATCTTTTATAGAATAAGAATAGGTTACGCCGTAACAATCATTACCATGTTACGCCGTAGGTCAAGACAGAGGAAAATAAACATAGAATTTCAATCAAACAACAAAAAATATGAAGAACACTCCCCGGCAGCGGCGCCAAAAACTTGATGCATGATTTCTGACCAGGTCTTAATTTTATATTTGCTCGATTACCTAAGGTCTACCTATATGCACTTGCGGACAGAGAATCCGGTCGTGTGTAGACTAGTAAATGGTAAAACCGATGTCGTCTAACGAACGGTTGATTTCTAGTTGTTTTAATTAAAATGATTGTCACAATAATAATGGTTTTAATAATATGATCAAAAAGGTTGGTTGATAATTTAATTTACGAAATTGTATAATTATTTTACGTGATCAATTGGGATAGTTCTAAGGCAAACAACTAATGGAGATGATAAATGAAATGGTCTAATTCTCAAATCACGCTTTCTATCACATCAAGTGGGGCATAAGTGTCACTAAGAATCGTAGGGTGAAGTCATCTCATTCTGTCTTCCCTAATATCGCCTCCGGAACCATAGGCGCTACCCCAAGCTAGTAAGCGGAGGTTGGATACTCGGTTGTGTCATTAAGTGCCACTACATGCTAGATTTATTCATCGGTGTGGCCCGGCCTCTCGGATTTTAGATCACGTATCGCTAACTTCTTAAGTTTATACAACATCGGTAGGTGATCCTATGGTCAATTCGCACACAAGGTCCGTAGTTAGTTGTAATCCCAACCACATCCTCGCAATCTACCAGACTAGGGTCCTATAGTCAATTCTCCTAGCCTAATAAATAAACTGGGGGGCTACTCAATTTAATCTTGCATAATAGATACTATTGCCCTTCAAAACTACCAAAACTAGAGGGTCTTATGATAAACTAAGCATGCACACACTAGAAGCAATAATTAAAAACATAAAGCAAAGAATAAAAACCAAATAATTAATCATCCAAATAATTAATTAATTAATTGACTAGAGAAATTAATTAATTCAAACCCAATAACAATTAAATAAAACACGACATAAAACAAGGCATCGACAAACAAGCAGGATCAAAATTATAGTCATTAATAATGAAACTGGCTAAAATAATGAGTGTCAAGGTAAGTTTACATATCGCGCCAATTAAATGTTATAAACCCGCTAGTTGAATACCGGGGGAAAACCCCGAAGGGTTTGCCCCTTAATAAAACCTCGTACTGCCGCCTCTTATTTCCTGCTCTGTGTCTACAGTACCACTATCCAATTGATGATTAATTATAGATATATAACATTTGCCAATGGACGGTGCCCTTAATCTCCCGACACAGTAAAATAATATTATTTGGGGTAAGCCCGTGTGTGTAAGCCCAAACTTTTAACAGCGTGTGGCCTTTCCGGTCCACGAGTGGCCTAATTTCTACCCGAACTTATCCCATTAGTACTTCGTATAACGGAATGTTTCTTCAGATTTCTGTGACCTTCTTCCAGAATCAACCCGGGGTTTCTTACGTACACGAATATCGAGGTAGGTGATACTTGCAGATCTGGTGTACAATAATTGTTGAAAATTTGGTTTCTTATTACTTTTAATAGCTGTTCTTTATGGTTGTTGTTGTTGATGTTTCCTAACGGTTTTTTATATAACCGCGTTTTCTCTAGAATCCACCACACACACTTCACCGCCTCAAAACAGGTCTGTAGCTTCTACGATTTTCTTTGGTGTCGGTTCCTATTTCTGGCTGCATCGTTCGTGCTGTTTGATGAAAAAATTGGTGAGCAGCTACACGTTTGTCATCCATTTAGGCTAATATGATGACTATATAGTTTCAATTAGTAACGGCCTTTTTGCTTCACTTTCATATGCTTGATGCCTGATTTTGTTACTCATGTGATTGTTTAAGTTCACTTCCGTTTTTGATTGTGTAGGCTGTTTCAATTTTTTACATCTAAAAAAAAGAATGCCTTTTTGCAGGTATGTAATTTTGCGGGAAATATTCTAACTGTGGAAGAACTCGGATTCACTATCATTAACTGTTCCTCACTAAAGCTATTGAAAACCTATGGTGATACTAAAGTAAGTATCAAACATTTAATGGAATTTTTTATATGACAATCTAACCCCATTTGGGTCTTGCTTGATTTCAAAAGGGTCAAATCAGAAAATTAAGACTAACGGTAGTAATTGGCTTTTGTAAGTCTGCAATTCCTAAATTGTTAATTCTCAAAATCAAAAGATGTAGTTTCCTATGATTTCTATAAAAGATTGGTACTCATAAATGGTTTAATTTAACTGTGGCTATGTTTGTTATCACTATATTTGTATGTTTTCTACTATTTTATTTTGCTAGCGCCTCTATATGTACATATTTAACTAACTTATTCACTGTAAAGTAGAAATCAAATTATAAATTTCTCACAAGTTTCATTTCTATCATGTTATTTCATAATGTATTATATATCTATGAGTTTCTTACAGAAACATAATTCTGTATAGGTCCTTTTCGATCTCTAAAAAAGGTTCAGTGCTCTAAACAGGTACATATTTAAACTATCTCAACTTTTACCTTGGTTTAAGAGTTAAGACACCCTTTTGAAATGGTAATTCGTCAATAAGATAGCGACAGGGCTCCAACTTGCTAGATTTTTCATGTTTTCATATATAGGAGTAATTCTTTAAATTATGTACAATGTTGACCAACTTATTCGATCAAATAGAAAGTTGTAATTTAAAAGAACTCTAAAAAGTTTTCAGTGTCGGTATCTTTGCATATGAGAAATTTGAGTCTTCCGTAATAAGGTATTTTCGAGCGGCTGTTTTGCGTGAAGCTGTCGTTTGGTTAAATAGTTCTGCGTAAACTTTTTACTTGGTTTTTGGCAAGCAACTAATTATCTGATTTTTTTTATCTAGCCCTGAGAGAAAACCTCCTCAAAAGCATGCCACGGGATTGTCGCGACGTAGATAAAGCAACATCAGGCTTCATGGAAAAGCTTATGGTGCCACAGTACTATCAACAAGGTAACTTTCATTAGTCAACATTTTAATTATTTTTAATAACTTTGATTTATGACAACGTAAATTTGATGTGCTGCAACATACATAAAATTTCAGAATTTAAACACTTTTTTTTCTCTTCTAAATGTGGTTACTAAGCCACGATGCACAAACAAGGGCATATTAAATGCTACCTTAAACTAATGGACCGTCAACAGATTATGGGTGGCATGGTTAATATCGTTGAACTTGAAAATGAATGTGTGTTGGCTACAAATGCGGCTGCTACAATGACATGTAAAGATGTATTGTTTGACACCTACCAGTTTGGACTTATGGTGTTTTTATCGGCTGCTGGTAAGATTAGTGTTTGTATGTCTTGGGATGCTTCCAGTTGGCACAAACGTTTTATTTATTTATTTATTTATTTATTTATTTTTAAGGAAAAAAATAAAAAGAAATTGGGCCAAAGAACACGCCCTTATTTGTGACTTTAGGTTGCAGCGGGCAAGTTTCTGTATGTACATTTTACTTCACTGTGCTAAAGGTGTGCACTTTTTTGTGTATGTATATTGTTTCTGTAGTGCACTTTTGAATTGTATTATAAACAAATATCAAAATATGAAACCCCATATATGTTTTGATATCAGTATTTAGTCAGGCGGCTAAGCCTTTAATCTTGATAGAGCAACAATAATGTAAGTAAAGTTTTCTACAACTGTACCATTTGCCAGTGTCGATTTTAGACTTACAATGGTTAAAAAATATAGCAAACACCCCCGCCACAACGCGGCGGGCTTCTACTACTCGTTTCATACAAATGAGATTTAATTTATAATAAAATAAGTTTAAGTATAAACCTCCATCTTTCGCCTAAATGCAATCTTGGTCCTTGTCTTTATTTCATATTAAATGTGTTGAAATATTAACACATTCAGTCCTTCTTCATTCTTCATCATATTAACTTCAGTCCTCAAAACAATTAAACTTAATATTACCTTGCCGCATTTAGTCCCTGAACTTCAAAACTTTGTGCCCACGTAATTAACTACGGCGTAACAAAATTACCAGTTACGTCGTAACTCTTCGTCCGACAATACTTATCCACTCCATAAATTTCTCTACGGCATAGTCCAATTACTAACTACGCCATAGCCTCCATAACAATTAATTACGGCGTAATATTCATCATGGTTATGCCGTAATCTCTTCAGTCTCATAAATTCCATTCGGTGTCATAACTACGCCGTAACCTCATGTCATGGTTACGGCGTAACCTTATTAATACTTAGAAATTTGGCCTTTGATATGTGTTACGGCGTAGTCCAATATACCACTTATGTCGTAACTTGTCTTCGGAATATATTTTTGCACTTGTTTGGCCTTTTCTCAAATCTTTTCCGCTCCAACGCCTCATTTATTCTAAAATGTAAATATAAACAAATATAAATGAATTAAGTATCATATTAATGTAAATGAGGTAATAAACATAGGAATTTGATATGTAAAATATCAGATTATTTGATGTTATTAGTTCTATAGTTGCACAGTGAACATATAAACCAACCAAACACCAAAGATTACGTCCACCATGCATTTGAGTCCTAAAAGAAAAGAATCAAGCAACGCGCATAGAAAAGTTGTATTGCATCATTTTCATAAAAATCATTTTTAAACTTACTTTTCCAAAGCATCATCAAAATATACTAGCAGGGTTCCCACGTGATACGGCTGTGAGTACCCTGTAATTTAATTTTTTTCAGCTAATAATTTATTCGTTTGTACATTTTTTGGCAATAGCTTTACTAATTAGTTTAATCGTTTATGGACTATAATCAATGACAAAAGTTTGGTGAAACTTTGCTTAGTTTGTATCATTTTATTTGTTTGTTTTTTTGTGTTTAGAAGCTTGTTTGGTTTGTACAATATCTTTTTTTAATTGTATTTTTCATTAAAAGGGTGTTTTTAAAGTATCATTAATTAGTAGCTTGAATGACTTGTACTATGTATTTTAATACTTGTATTTATGATTAAATGAATGTTTTAAGAATGTATATTAATTATACATCAATCTCTACTAACATATAAAGCATTTGGAACTATTCCATAATTAGAAGGTTTAAAAATTCAGACTCCTAAACTTGCTTCTTATAGAAGGATTTCAAAACTTGATCAATACTTGTAACCTCAAAACTTATAACCGTCATATTAATGATCAAATAAGTGATTTAATGCGAAAAAATGTGTAAGCACCATATCAATACTTATAACATATAATACTGAAAAAAAGTTATTGATATACATTAAAATGTCAGTTATGAAATGTTAATATAAAAATAACTCATGGTTTATGAAAGAATAAAAAAAGCTACAACACAAACTAATCATATTTCACACACAATAGATTCAGCCATCCAAGGTTCTTCTGGCCCTTGAATCTCGTCCAGCCCCTCTTCCTGCTAGAAAAATGTGTAAACGAATAACAGTTAATCGCAGCAAAATATTGTCACAGGGTACCCGCCGATGCACTGCGCGGGTACCCTGCTAGTGAATTGTAAACATTGCATGAATACTTGTATTGCTGAAATTTAAGTTTTTGAGGTATTTAATGTTAAAAAATTGTGTTTAATTTAGTTGTACATTTAGCTTTATGCATGGTACTGTGAATGAAGCAGTAGCCAATTAAACTTTTCATGGTAATGTGAGTGAAGCAGTAGCCACTAATATTTTTCTCATATTGTAAGTGAAGCACTAGTTACTAAAATCTTTTGATCCATATTACTTTTACTCAATAACATTATTTATATAAACCTATGAACTCACCAATTTTATATTGACACTTTTAGCATGTATTTCTTAGGTCCGTAAGGCAATAGCTTGCATTGTGAGTATTTGAGTCACATAGCATTTGAAGACTTTGAAGCATAGTAGTACCATTTGATAACATTTTAAAACTGTTTATGTAATTGAACATTTTGGGACCTCTCATTGTAATTCTGATTCATTTATCGAATAGTAACTTTTTAAAACGTCTCATATAGAGTCGTTCAATATAATTTGTAACTTTGTACTATAAAGTAGCACCTATGTGACATTATCTTCTGCTGCAATCCATTTTTGGGGGTGTTACATGTGACTTGACATAAAAGTATGGGTGATTTCATGCATGATGTAAATATTTGTTTTGATTTTCTTTTAATAGGAAAATAACTTGTAAATAAAAATGTGTATATGTCTAGATGTTTAAAAGAAAATGCGCAAAGTTTATTTTTCAAAAATAGTGTAGACATTTGAAAAATAATATATAGCTAGTAAATTATGTGTTAATTATAATGTTTCCTTAATCATTTCTAAAGATTTTCAATAATCATTTATTCATATTTTTAGTGATATAAACGATTAGTTAGATAACTATATGTTTAAAACTTATAATCTTTACTTGAAATAATTTTATTTTTGTTATCGACAAAACATTAATAGATCGTAAAATATAAATAAATGTTTTTATGTGATTTATTTTATTAACACAGGTGTTAAGCATGCATCTAACCTCAACAATTAGGAGGCAAATCAATGAGAACCCACTAAGGAAAACCCCACTAATCCATTTTTTTAAGCTATCAAAGCCGTCGGCTCGGTTCGGGTATGAACAGTGTCGGCTCAAGCCGTGGCTCCACATTACACCCAAGCCACCCACTCTTTTGAGCTGACCTCCCACTCGACGGCTTCGAAATAGTGCTGACTCCCAAAATACTTCTATGAATATTATATAGTAACTCTTTTATAGCAAATCCGATTAACCATATCATGATACAAAGGATTTATGTTATTAAATAATAGCAAACTCTTTTTACAAAATTTTGTTTTGGTACCTTAACTAAATTTTTTATTTGGATAATAACTTTATAAATTATTATACTTGTCTAAAATTACTTTTCTGGGTATTGAACAATTTTTTTTGCTTATACGAGTACTGAACATTTAATTTCGGACTTTTTAAGATACTAAACTTTCAATTTCAGACTTTTTGAGATACTTTTGTGACATTTTTGCTCATGGATTTTTAATAATTTGAGGGGGAAAAACGTCATAAAGTATCTCAAAAAGTACAAAACTGAAAATTCGGTACCCATATAAGCAAAAAAAAATGTTCGATACCCAGAAAAATATTTTTGAACAAGTATGATGCTTTTTAAAAATATTATCCCTATTTTTCCTTATATGTTATAAATGTACATATTGATGACTTGTCATACGATACAATCTTACACGTGTACTTATTTTACGTGACAATGCACTAAAGTATGTACTCTCTCCGGCTCAAAATTATATTCCACATTTCTTTTTTAGGATGTTTAAAAATAATTATCCACTTTTCCTTTTAAGTTAGAAAAAGAAAATTTAGTGAAGGATTATGTTATTTGATTTGTTGAGATTTATAATAGTCCTACTTTTCTGGCAATAATTTTGAGACAGAGGGAGTATATTATAACATCTTTTAAAACTTTATTACATTTAATGGAACATTTATGATTTTGCATATTTGGAGGGATATGTATTCAAATACGTCAAAAAGTTGTTAGTGTTCTCTATAGCCTAAATCCTAACACGGAATAAAAAGTCATTAACATGTTATAAATAGAAAAAGAATAAAAAGTCATTAACATGTTATAAATAGAAAAAGGGATAATGGTTTTAAAAAGCATTTTACTTGTCCAAAAATACTCTTCTGAGTATTGAACAAATTATTTTTGCTTATATAAGTACTGAACTTTCGATTTTAAACTTTTTGATGTACTCTTTGAGGTTTTTTCCCCTCAAATTATTAAAATTTCACAGGCAAGAATATTACAAAAGTATCTCAAAAAGTCCGAAATTGAAAGTTTAGTTCCTCAAAAAGTCTGAAATTGAAAAGTTCAGTACTCGTATAAGAAAAAAATGTATTCGATACTCAAAAGAGTATTTTTGAATAAGTATTAGGCTAGTGACAGTGGTGACCCATATTGCATCATCTTTCCGGCTGCCACCTCAGCTTTCTCTCTCCTCAACCCATATTCACCTCTCTCATTACAGTGGCAACCCATATTGCATCATCTTCTTAAAATAAAAAAAATGACACAAACACAAATTTTATTAATAAAAAGTAAACATTACATAAACGAAACGATACAGAATTAAAACATTACAATACTAAATTAAATGTAAATATTACTAAACATCACAGAAATTCTTCATCGTCTTCGTCCTCATCTTCGTCTTCATTGTCATGAGGGAGACGAAGATGAGGACGAAGACGATGAAGAATTTCATTGTCATGAGGGAGACGATGATGTCTACAATTTCTCCAAACGTGTTCGACCAAATCAGATTTTAAGTTTAGATGAGTTGCTGTGTTCTCAAGCTCCTGAGAAACTGTTAAAGATTCTTCAAATGTATTTAAGGGATCGTGTGGTTGGTGGACCTCCTCTTCGAACCATGTAGGACATATCGCCCGCTGGTCGTCTTTTATAATCATATTATGTAATATGATACATGTATATATAATATCTTTGAGTTCATTTTTAAAAACCCTCGAGCCGGAACTTTAAGCATTTTCCACATCCTCTTCAACACACCAAAAGCCCGTTCCACATCTTTCCTTGTTGCTTCGTGCTTCCTCTTGTACAATAGTCTTTTATGATCATCCGTGGGAGGATTTGAAATGGACTTAATAAGAACGGACTATTGTGGACATATCCCGTCAGTAAGATAATATCCCTTTTTGTATTGTACATCGCTTGCTTCGAATTCAAGGTCTGCTGCTCTCCCATATCTGATATCATTGAAGACAGGTGAATGACGTAAAACGTTTATGTCGTTATTTGCACTGGAGACACCAAAGAACGCATGCCAAATCCATAAATCTTGGGAAGCGACCGCCTCCAATAAAATGAATGGATGTGACCCATGATCACCTCTAGCATATTGACCTCTCAAACCGTTGGGGCAATTCTCCCACTCCTAACTTGTACAATCAATACGTCCCATCATCCCAGGAAACCCATGCTTATGCTCGTGATGAGCATATAATCTTCCAAGGTCAGAATACGTGGGCTTTCGCAAATACTCAGCACCATATAACTCCATGATAACTTTGCAAAACTTACGGAGACATTCACGGGATGTTGTTACGGGTATTGCCAGATTCTCGTCAAGAGAATCTGGAACGGCCGCGTATCCCAATTGACGAATGGCCGCAGTACACTTGACCAATGGGCTAATACCAGGTACGCCCCTACAATCATTAGTTTGTTGAAAATAAGTAGAATAATCGGTTACCTCTCGAACAATTCGTGTGAACAGTTCTCGGCTCATTCGGAAACGTCGACGGAATGTTCTTTCATCGTGCAGCGGGGTTTCGCCAAAGTATGCATTCACTAACCGATTGTGTGCAGCAACATGATTCCTAGGTATGTACCTTCTTGTAGGTTTTGGCTGATGTGCTTGATACGCGTTTCAAGCAACTCCGCTAACTCCGTAAACTCACTCAAAACTTCTTCGTCGTGGTCAGAAGACGAAGAACTAAACAAATATTCGTAAGACGACATGGACATGGTGAATGAATATTGATGATAATTTGTTTCAATTGTGTGTTTGAATGTGGGTTTGATGTTGGTATTTATAGGATGAAAAGTGGTATTTTTTTTTTTAATTTTTTTTTTACCCCAAACGGTCACATTTTGTTTTTGAAACTTGGAAAATGTATAAATAAATGCAAATGTTGAATGTTTTTTTGTGTAGAAAATCGGTTGAGAATTCGACCCATATTGCAAAATTTCATCCGGCGACGGATTTCAAAAATGCCACCCACAGTGGCTCGACCGATTTCCCAAATCGGTCGACCGATGCACTCGATCAATTTATTCTGACCCATTGTCACTAGCCTTATGATTATAAAGTTATTATTCTAGAAAAAATGACCAAAATGTCCTAATGTCCTTTGTATCCTCCTGTTTGTTCCCAGCCATACATTTGATTCCTGGGTGACCTTTGCCAGAAGTCAAATAGGATCTGTTATATGTTTGTACGTGGCACTGCGTGCATATGAACACCTTAAAACTCACAAAGAATCAATTAAATTTCCTACACCAAAAATAGAAAAAACACACACACATGCAGTCTCTCTCCAATTCAACTTTCTGTCACTAGAAAAACAATTTTCTTTTGAAAACAAGAAGTCAAGAAGATGATTCATCAGCTTAATTCATGACAAGCCAACTAAATTTCAGCTATTAGCATCAAGGTATGATCATGATTATATCATTATCAACTGTGTGTTTCTTACTCGATTAAGTGTACATGTTTCTTTTTATGATCATATCATCAACAACTTTATGGCATATATTCAATATTTCGTCTTAATTACTTAATTTTATTTGTGGTTTGGTATCATACAATTTGTGGTTTACCTTAACTGATAGAATTCAGCTAGTTTATCTAACTTAAATTAGGACCCCATTTCTGCATGTATGCGTTATATATGTGGTAGGCCGAAACTTGTATGGATGCGTGTGGTATAGTAATATCTGAATAAAATATTGAAGATACCATTGTTTTTGCCTAGGAAATGTCGATATTATGAATTTGCCTAATAAACAACAATGTGTATTATTTTTTGTTCTGTCACCTGTATCTAACATTAAAACATGCAGTATCTTGATTTAAAAAAATATTTTGGTTATGATATCATTTTCAGTTGGAATTAATAAAATGTTTTTTTAAATAAAACTTTTATTTTTATGGCAGTTTTTATATGCATCCTAACTATGATATATTATGGTACTAGTAAAATTTACAGCTTTTTTTGAGGTTGGTAATAAGAATTTTTTACAATCATGCACGTAATGTTTATGTGCGATACAAAATGTCTACTAAATAAGAGTCACATTGTAATGTATTTCTTTCAAGTCATCATTTTGTGGTTCCTTGCTCAAATTTCTCAAGACTCAAGAAACTTAAGTCCATAGATCTAAAATGGAAAATGAAAAAAAGAAAATGAAAATACCAAGCATATGATTTATAATATTAAGTCCATACTTGAAAGTGTTTTATGGTACACAACACTCAAGGGATTATGATGAAAATCTTTTAGATTTAGATTTGGAACCATTTCAATAAAAAAAAAAATCATGCAGAGTACCTTGACAAATAACCTTTTCTCAAGAACCAAATTTATAAAGGCCAAGTTAGTAAACAACATATCTTGCTCCATTTTGTCTTACACACATTTTGATTTTTAAATTCTTTGATGTTTATGTATATATCGACTTTGGGAAAATTGGGTATTTATATGAGATGTGTGAACTTAAAGATGCGTTTTCTTATGTGTGTCTTCTCCTAAGTCTAAGGGATAATTGAACCAGAAATATAGTGTTTGTTTTATTATTATACATGTTGCAGATTGAACATGAAATACTAATTAAAAAGTCCAATAGCATATAAGTGTACCTTAAAGTTTATTAAATTCTTATATTTTACGGTTTTATTTTACTTTTTAATTATAATGTTGACCGTGGGTTTTAGTTAATCACGTACATTAAGGATAAGTTTAAAGTTCATAACGGCTTAATATAGTCCAACTACTAAATTTTAACTCAACTTATGGCGTAATAGTTGAACTTCTTTTCTGTAATATATTGTTTACTTCCTTATCCATTTTAATTTAATTTTTAGTCAATTTTTTTTTAACAATTTTGCAATTTGCAAGAGAGCTAAGGAGTCAAAGCATGAAAAGAGGGCTTTAATACTTTAATCAATCAAGTAAGTTAAACATTAAAAAAGTTAAGGAACAAATTGTTCCACAAAGATAGAGTTAAATATGAGTAGTAAATTCAGTCAAGTAGAAGTTTAAAGCATTACAACAATAAAGAAGTATTTGCCTATTCAAGTCGATATGTATTCATACTCCGGCATGTTTCACAAAACTTACATGTTGAGTCAATCTATATCTAAAACCAAATTAAGTTGAGATCAGTGCAATTACATTCAAGCATTTACATCTCAACAACACTGGTTGAAATCATTGCTTATATATAATAGGTATTTCATTGAATAAATGTATAATGGCCAACATATATACAATTGACCTATCATGCTAATTTTACTATAACATGATCTCAAGCTATCTCATTTTACCAAATAACACATCTTGTCGATTGAACAAAGATGGTCCCTTTTTCAATTCATACACAATTCTTTTTATTAAGTTTACTTATCATCATACACGTGTATGAAGTTCGCGGGTCTATAAACTAGTTAAGTGCGTACTTGAAAGTGTTTAATGATTCACTATATTTAAAACCTATGTGAATTAAAATGACCTTTCGTTTGAAAGTGTGTGTTTGATTATTGTAGGTGTTTAGATATAGAGAAACAAGTTTTAGTTATGTGCATCAGTCACAATCCTTAGTTTATGAAGAGCATAAGCAAATTTGATCAGATTATTTTTGGGTAACCATTTACGAAAATCGCATCTGCTATTTGAAGTTTTTTTTCTTTTGGTAAAGGGTTACCCCAGTAAAGTATACTAATCATAGAAAAAATAAATACAATGAAATGTAGCTGAAATACCACGTTTGGCTCAAGCAAACACTTGAATGACCATTAAATCGTTTGTGACATACCACAAAACGATCACATCTCTAGCTACAAATTACTAACAACCTCATATTCTCATGTGAATCCCATATATATATCTGCTTATTTGATTTATATATTAATGTTCAAAACACAACATTAAACACTACAATGCTCATTTTATATTCTTCAGATAAGATATGCAAAAATAATAATTTTCGGTTATATTTTATGTGGGCACAATGTTGTTTGCATTAAATCAATCAAATTATATTTTAATTACTATCCTCGAAAATCTATTTAAATCCAGTTTATAAATTCACTAATGAAAATGTGCATCCAATAAGAAGCATCCATTCTGTAATCTTATTTTGTGTTTGATTCCAACTTTGACCAAACAATAGTATTGCCAAACTTTGTCTACAGTTCTACCTTGATTTCCTCATGTTTTATCTTGGTAAGACCTATTGACTTTGACGCAATAGTTTAACACAAATGATGTTGCACCCTTTTTCCATCACATTCTTTGCATTTGGTAACTTTCTTTCTTTCGTTCTTTTTTTAAATTTCATCATCATCATCATCATCATCATGATTATAAAAAGAAAATACTTTATTGGTTTCCTACTTTATGCAATCTGTAGATAGTAAACTTATGGCTAATAGTCATGGTTGACTTGTCGGTTTTTCTAACCGGTATCTACACTCTATAATGGATGATTTGCCTGAACATAATAAGCTTTGTTCGCTTGGATGGCGGGTTCTTTCTTCACAGTTAGTTTTTCACTATTTAAAATTTTAGGGCTGTTGCACGTGGTTAGGATTGTTTTGGTCAAATTTATCCTCTAAAATCGCTCTAATTTTTAAGATCTTCCTAACTTTTACTTATTTATACTAGACGAGTATCCATGCATAGTCACGGGAATTTATAACAACAGATCATTTAGTGATAAAAAAAAGTTTATGGGTTATAAACGAAAAATAATAAAAGTTTGAATATTTGAGGATTAAACATAATGTTTTGAAACCTGGTTCGAACCGGATGGTTCAACCGGTTGAACCGTTACGGTCAAAAAACATGTCAATTTAAACCGAGTCAACCCGACAGGTTGGGTCGAAAACGGGTAAAATTAAACCGGGTCAAACATCGGCTATTTATATTCTTCGGTTACACAACTAAGGGTTATGGTTTAATATTAATTGAGTCATTGATCATATGGGTTTTAATTTGTTGCCTTTGTTATAAAAAATAAGACAATACTACTTTAAAAAGATATAATATATATAAATAACCACATAGAGATAAACGATACTGTATCTAATGTCATAGATAACCCGTTAACAAATTAAGCTTAAATTAAGCTTCCGAGGACACATTCTTGGGATGAAAATACACTACATGTTATGATATGTCACAGGTAAATTTTGCTCGAATGATTACATCATTCAACTTTGCTTGTATCACTAACTTTTGATCTCATCAACATGTGGATATTTGAACAGTTGATCATAGTTGCATCTTTATCGATATACAACAATAGATGAGTCAACATAGGGTTTATTTTTAAACATTTTTATCACTATACATATTCAATCAATCCTTATTATTGCTTCATCCTCAACGAGATCGTCCCTGCTAAATGGAATTGGGAAAGTAAAACAAATATGGTAAATTATGTTAAAAGCCTGCAAACAAAACATTTACTGAGAAAAATGTAAATCTTTCACTAATCAATCTTTGTGTCTCGATGGAAACCCTAAAAAAAAAAAAAAAAAAAAAAAAAAAAAAAAAAAAAAAAAAAAATTAATGAACAATGAAATTGAAATCTACTAAACATGAAAGGGATACCTTATATTAAGGAGCAAACTATACAAAAATAACCTAATTAGTGAAACAAAGTAAACAACAATTAGTGAGATAAAAAAAGAGTTACAAACCGAATTATAGAAACAGAAGAAGCAATATGAAAGAAAGAAAAGGTTGAATACAAACATACAGGCATTTTTATAGTGAGAAATATGAAACCTTCATGTGCAAGCTTGTAATTCAAATTGTTTTAAATGTTATTGACCCTATTTACCTAAAACATGTTATCACATTAATGTGTTTGTATCACTTCTAAAATTAAGTAGTAAAACAAACCTCTATCATTAAACATTCTACTAAACCATTTGTTTATTGTTAAAACACATGACCGAGTTCTACAAAATATTAACTACTATCAAATACTTTCCATATGACTCACCATTTCCATATCAATACTTTCATTACTTTCCATACATTCACCATCAATACTTTCCATTTAGTCGAATGAGCATTGCATTACTATTGATTACCATTGACCAGGTATTCGATTTTTGACAGGACAAAATGAGGATCGACTGAAATTTCAGTTTTTCATTTTTTCATTTGACTATTTTTAAATTATAAGTACTTAAGATAATCCCAAAAAAGAGGTCCAAAAGAAACAAAAGTACTAATTTTCTTTCCACATGAATAGACAGTATGTTTTGTCTTTTAAGGTGTCATTTAGTTTTCATTTTTATATTATCTAAAACTTCAAAAATCTTCTACTCTTACATAGTTCACAATACCTTAATAAATATAATATATAGTTGGTTGATGATAAAAATATCGATACAACAAAGAATTAAACAGGTTCCGTTTTGAAAGTTTGTTCTGCAAATCTCTAGATTTCTGACTTTTACTAAGTGGACTAAAAATCAACCACAAAACACTCTTTATCTTGTTCTTCTACTTTTTGGGTCTAACATCATAAAAAGTTATGAACACTTTCCGATATTTAATCTTTTTTATGAATAGATTTGATCTTAGCGTGTGATACTTCTAACTTTGACTTTTTGCTGACTACATCTCTCTTCAGTTATGACTAATTAATATTTATTATTATTTTTTTCAGTAGATAAACTTATATCAAGGTCCTGTCAAGAGAATGGAGAAAACATTTGATGGTGAAAAAGTTATTCAAGAATTTGAATCTTTGACTAAAGATGCCAAAAGGGTTCAACTTGAAACTTTAAACAAAATCTTGAAAGAAAATTGTGAAGCAGAATACTTGAAGAAATATGGTCTTGATGGTAGAACTGATCCTCAAACCTATAGTTCTTGTGTCCCTCTTGTTACCCACAAAGATCTTGAACCGTATATTCAGAAAATCGCGGATGGTGTTCCCGGCTCAGTCCTCACTGGCAAGCCAATCACCACCTTCTCTTTAAGGTATATCCGTTAGCTAGGCCAAGGGTATTTTGGCTGTTTTATTACATAAATTAGTTTTGATCGTGTTTGCAGCTCTGGAACTACTCAAGGGAAGCCAAAGTTTGTGCCTTTCAATGACGAATTGACCGAAACAACCATGCAGATTTTTCAGACTTCTTTTGCCTTTAGAAACAGGTATCTCACATTCTCACGTTTAAAGAACATGTCTTGCATAAAAATGTTTCAGTAACTTGTATATCATAGGAGTAATTTTATCATCATCGTAACATAATCAGATAATTAATCACGTGCTTATTATAGTTAAAACCAACAACAACAACAACAACAAAAATACTGAATCCCACCTGATAACAACAAACGCATAATGATATATCCATGTGCTTATAGTTAATCATATATTTGTGCACTTATAGTTAAAACCGTTGGGAGATAAGTAGTTCCTTACGAGAAGTTCTAACTTCCCAAGAATATGATATTATGAGCATTCCTAGTTACGTATTATTGAGTATATTTAGTACTTATCTTTAATGGGCACTGGTGAAGGAAATGATTCAAAATTTTGACATTCATCTGGAGTGTATTCAAATCTTAAATCAATTATCAGAGAAAGATTATTTTTGCAACGCTACAATGCGTTAGTTTGCGGACTTTTTGACATGCAATAATGGATTAATAATTAATATAGTTTCATCGAAAAGACAAAAACCAATTTTGACATGTTACCCAACTTTTCAAACATGCACATTTGCAACTTTTGATTAAAAGTAGTCAAAAAATTATATTTTCATTTTTATTGTACATGCAAACATCCCTCTAATATGTGCTGTATTAGTTAAAAAGTCTGACTTCAGTTCTTTTGGGTCAGGGCATTTCCGATTGAAAATGGGAAAGCTTTGAACTTTATCTATGGCGGCAAGCAGTTCACAACGAAAGGTGGTGTAATCGCAGCAACCGCAACTACTAATGTGTATCGCAGTGAGCAGTTCAAGAAAACAATGAAGGCGATACAGACCCCATCTTGCAGCCCAGATGAAGTAATTTTTGGGCCCGACTTTCAACAATCTTTATATTGCCATCTACTTAGTGGACTCATTTTTCATGAAGACATCCATGTGATTTCTTCTTCCTTTGCACATAGCATTGTTCATTCCTTTAGGACTTTTGAACTAGTCTGGGAGGACCTTTGCACCGACTTACGCACCGGTGTTTTATCGTCCCGAATCACAGTTCCATCTATTCGAACCGCCATGGCCAAGATTCTGAAACCGAACCCCGAGTTAGCTGACAAACTTCATAAGAAGTGCTCGGGTTTAATCGACTGGTACGGCTTGATCCCCGAGATCTTTCCTAACACCAAGTACATATACGGGATCATGACAGGGTCCATGGAACCATATTTGAAAAAACTTCGACATTATGCTCGAGAAGTACCATTGCAAAGTGCTGATTATGGGTCTTCTGAAGGATGGATTGCTGTCAATGTTAATCCAACATTGCCACCTGAAATGACCATTTTTACAGTTCTTCCTAATATCGGGTATTACGAGTTTATACCCTTGAGAGAGATCGCTAACACTGACTTCGATGCTAATTCTGCCTTGGTTGAGCCCAAATCAGTAAGCTTAACTGAGGTTAAGGTGGGTGAGGAATACGAGGTGGTTGTTACTAATTTTGCTGGTTTGTACCGGTATCGCCTTGGGGATGTGGTCAAGGTGGCTGGATTTCATAACTCAGCCCCCAAGCTCCAGTTTATATGCAGAAGAAACCTAATGCTAACCATCAACATCGACAAAAATACCGAGAAAGATCTACAATTATCTGTTGAAGCAGCAGCCAAGCTCTTAACTGCTGAAAACCTAGAAGTGCTTGACTTTACAAGTCATGTTGACCTCAGTTCTGAGCCGGGCCGTTATGTTATCTTTTGGGAGGTGAATGGGAAAGCAAGTGATGAGTTACTAAAACAATGCTGTAACTGTTTGGACTCATCATTTATTGATGCGGGATATGTTGGTTCGCGAAAGACTATGGCAATTGGACCACTTGAGCTTCGTATTCTTTCGAAGGGAACGTTCCAAAAGATTCTTGATTATTATGTCCAACAAGGGTCCGTGTTAAACCAATTCAAGACGCCAAGGTGTGTGGGTGTGACTAACAAGGGTGTGTTGGAGATACTATGCAACAATGTTGTCAAGAGTTACATTAGTACAGCTTTTGATTAAGGGATACAGAAGATTCCTTACCTTAGGAGCGGGATGAGTGATACATCCGGCGAGCGCCGGTGAATATAATTAAGTTTCTTAAATGTTATGATTAGGGGTTGAAACAAGTGGTTCATTTATGCATGAAGTTTTTGTTTTTAATCCTTTTCTTTAGTTCTTGCATAGTTATAGCAAGTAATTGGGCAAATGATATTAAAAGGTAATATACTTGTCACAAATTCATCGAATGGGTAGTGAACTATTTTTTTTCATTTTGAGGGTAATTTTTTTTCAAATTCATCATCTTTAGGGTATTTTGCAAAATTTTTGAACAATTTTACCCTTCGGGAAAAAAAAATTTGTATTAGCTATGAGGGGCAAAATTGTCCAAAATTTTTACAAATACCCTAAAGATGATGATTTTGAAAGAAAATTACCCTCAAAATAAAAAAAAAAAATAGTTCACTACCCATTCGATGAAATTGTGACAAGTATATTACCTTTTTTTATTATTTGCCCCAAGTAATTAGTAGGTTTAAATTTCTAATATTCTGATACTCCATGAATTGTTTCTGAAGGTTGTATACTTGAATGTGTCAAATTTGTTAGAAAATGAAGGAAATGAACCCGTCAAACAGAACTTTACCGAATGAAGGGCATGGTATGTGTGTGGTATATAATCACAACAGTTTAACAGATTTTAAAGGATTGTATTTTAAAGTTGCCTTATATTCTCTCTTGAGCTAGTTCTCTATTTAGAGTTCGTTAACACTTAGCACTGACATGTTATTCATGGTGCTGGAGATTATTTAATGGTTTATTTCTTGTGTCTCATCCATACAAAATACAAGGTACACATAGCTATCATTGTTATCTATTTTGGATAAATAGGCACTAATTGTGCTAATTACATAAATGTGACAACTAGATGACAACTAATACAATGCTTATCTATATGATGACTAATACTCCCCCGCAGTTGGAGCGGGAGGAAGCCGAACGCTTAAATTGGATCGAAATTCTTCAAATAAGGCTGAGGGAAGACCCTTGGTGAAGATATATGCGTACTGATAACAGGATGGAACATGGAGGACTCGTACCCGACCAGCAGTAACCATGTCACGGACAAAATGGATGTCAATCTCGATATGTTTGGTCCGTTGATGTTGAACAGGATTTGCAGACAGATAGATGGCACTAACATTATCACAGTATACCAAAGTGGCAGTAGAAAGAGGAAAATGCAGCTCACGAAGAAGGTTACGAAGCCATGCAGTCTCAGCTACAACATTAGCAACACCTCGGTATTCAGCTTCGGCACTAGAGCGGGAGATGGTGTGTTGTCGCTTGGAAGACCAGGAAAGTAGATTATCGCCTAGAAAAACACATTATCCTGAAGTAGATCGGCGTGTAGATGGACAACCTGCCCAATCTGCATCTGTATAGCCAACAAGAGAAGTGGTAGAGGATGAACATAGGTGAAGACCAAAATCTAAAGTCCCTCGCATGTATCGCAATATACGTTTAAGTGCGGCTAAATGTGGCTCACGAGGATCATGCATGTAAAGGCAAATCTGTTGGACAGCATAGGAGAGATCTGGTCTTGTAAATGTGAGATACTGAAGTCCACCTGCAAGGCTGCGATATAAAGTAGGATCTTGAACTGGAACACCTTCGGGACCCAGTTTGGATTCTGTGTCAACTGGTGTTCGAGAAGGATTACAGTTGGCCATGTGAGCACGCTCGAGGAGCTCAGTAGCATACTTCTGCTGAGATAGAAACAAACCTGTAGAATGTCGTGTAGCAGAAATACCAAGGAAATAATCAAGGGCCCCGAGATCAGTGATGTCAAATTCACTATGCATAGAGGCAATGATTTGTTGTAGAAGAGCTGTAGAAGAGGCTGTAAGAATAATATCATCTACATAGATAAGTAGGTAAGCAACCTGAGAGCCCTGTCGAAGAATAAATAAAGAAGAGTCACAACGACTGTGGTAGAATCCAACTCTAGTAGCATAACCTGCAAACCTCTGAAACCAAGCACGAGGTGCTTGCTTTAGCCCATATAAAGATTTCTGTAAAAGGCAAACATGGTGAGGGTACCGGGGGCCCACAAATCCCGGCGGTTGGTGCATATATACAGTCTCAGATAAATCCCCGTTAAGAAAAGCATTCTTAACGTCAAGTTGATGAATAGGCCACTTGCGGGATACCGCAAGACTGAGAACCGTGCGGATGGTAGTTGGCTTGACTACCGGACTGAAGGTCTCATCACAGTCAATACCAACTTTCTGACTACTACCATTGGCAACCAAACGAGCCTTATAACGACTCAAAGTCCCGTCAGCATGAAATTTATGCTTGAACAACCACATAGATCTGACCAAATTAACACCATAGGGTCGTGGTACAAGAATCCAAGTACCATTTTTAACAAACGCATTATACTCATCATACATAGCATTATTCCAATGAGGGTTTTGAAGGGCGATGAAGGGAGATTTAGGTAAAGGTGATATAGGAGAAGTATGAAGTGAGAGACGTTCAATGGGTTCGACAATGCCTGATTGTGACCGAGTGACCATGCGGTGAGTACGAGGTGGTTCGTTGGGAGGTTGTGTTGGGTTGAGGTTTTGTGGTTGTTTGTTGGAGGTTCTTGGGGTGGTGATGGTGGATCGACGGTTAGTGAGTTGTTGGGTATACTCGTGTGAGCGGGGGGTGTAGTGGGCTCATGATGAGTATTTGGACTGTCATGCAGTGGATTTAGCAATGGTGGGTGTGTGAATACTTGGTAAAGTAGAGGGGACGGTGTAGAGTCTAAAAAGGTGTAGGAAGGTGGAGATTCGGGTGTCATTGAGCGGTAAGGAAATTGGGTTTCATCAAAGGTGACGTGTCGGGAAAGTAAAATTTTATTTGTTTCAAGGTCTAGGCATCGAAAGCCACGGTGATAGGCAGGATAGCCCAAAAAAATGCATGGTGTTTCTCGTGGGGCAAGTTTGTGGGGTGAGTGAAGGTGGGAGTAGCAGAGACACACAAATATACGTAGGTTAGAGTAGTCGGGTGCTTTGTGAAAAAGTCTTGTGTAGGGAATTTCGTTATTGATGGCGGTTGAGGGTAAAAGGTTGAGGAGGTAAGCGGCCATATGTAGGGCCTCGACCCAAAAGGTGGGGGTAGGTGAGCTTGAAACAAGAGCGTACGAATGACATTGTTGATGGTTCTAATCATGCGTTCCGCCTTGCCATTTTGTCGAGAAGTTTTTGGGCAAGAGAATCTATATTGTATACCATGGTTAGCAAAAAGTGTGTGTAAACGGTTATTGTCGAACTCACCACCATGGTCACATTGGAAACTTTTTATTTCGTATTTAAATTGGTTCTTAACATAATTGCGCAAATGCAAAACTTTATCAAGCATGCCAGATTTATTTCGGAGAGGGTAAATCCATAAATAATGGGAGAAATGATCAAGAAATAATACGTAGTATTTGAAACCACTTTTACTAGTAATTGGAGATGTCCATAAATCGGAATGAATAATATCAAAATAATGTTCAACACTAGAGTTGGAACTATGAAAAGGAAGTTTCACATGTTTGCCAAGCTGGCATGCGTGGCAAACATGGGAAGACTTTTCTTTATTACATGAAATAAATTGACGAGAAATAAGAGACCGTAGCACTTCGTCACCGGGATGACCGAGGCGTTGGTGCCACATGGAGGAGCTTGTGGAGAGAAGAGCGGTAGGAATGGTTGACGGCTTGGTGACGGGATATAGATCACCCGAACTGTCACATCGAAGGAGGATATGGCGAGTCCAGAAGTCCTTCACAGAAAAACCAAATGCTTCAAATTCAATTGTACAATTATTGTCTCTAGTAAATTGACGTACAGAAATGAGATTTTTAATAATATTGGGGGTGACAAGGACATTGTGTAGATGAAGTGGGCGATGGGAAGATGGAATAATGCTATGTCCGGTGTTAGTGACGGGAATAGAATTTCCGTCACCAACGTGCACAGATGGGAATAATCGTTTGTTAAAAAGTGTACTTAAATTACTTGCGTTGGAATTTAAATGGGAAGAAGCACCTGTATCCATGTTCCACGTTGGGTCTTGCAAGGTCATAGTGCTAAACGCGCTTGGTAGAGAGGTAGACTGAGAAGGATAATACCCGGGTGCGGGTCCAAGAATTCCACTGTTTGGACTAGGCTGAGGTGTGGCGTAAATGGGCTGAGCTTGATGGGCTTAGGGAGTAGTGTACGCCTGGGCCTGGTTATGATAAATGGGTGCTGTATAGGCCATGGGCTATAAGGGGTTGTATTGGGCCACGCGTTGGGTGGGCTGTGGGTATAGATGGTTTGGGTTGTGGGTTTGACATGCATGGTCGTATCCTGGTGGAGTCCTAGAATTATGGTGTGTTTGCAAGTTATTTGACCGAACAGTGTTGTGGTTTTTAGGTTGCAATCCCGCTCTATTTTGGTGGTCGTGAATGAACTTACACCGATCACCGAATTTACATGACCCTTTATTAAAATGATTGCATAATTGGACGAGACTTTGAGATTTATTGGGGGTGTTGTTACCTTTGGAGTCTGATGTGTGAGATGCCACAAGAACGGTAGGCGAGGAGGTACTACTATCATATGTGTTAGACCCGTTGGCTTGTTCAGACTTTTCCAAGAGTAGCATGGTTCGTGTCGTTTCAAAGGTAGGAAGGGGCTCACGATGTCGTATGATTTTGACAATATTGACAAATCGTGAATCAAGTCCATTCACGGCGTAGATAACTAAATTCTTTTCACTAACCGACGAGCCAAGATTTTTAAGCCTATCCGCCATAGACTTTATTTTAGTGCAATACTCGTTGATTGACATGCTACCAATCTTAATGGAACAAAGTTCGTTGTCTAGGTTAATAGCCCTAGCGTCTTTGTTATCTTGAAACAATTCTTTGAGATGATCCCACAAGGCTTTGGCATTGCCCGGTGTGGATACCACTTGTTCTTGAAGCAAGTCAGATAATGAGCCAAGAATCCACATCTTGATGAGATCATCAAGTTTGCACCACTCCGGATCGGAAGTACTAGACGAGGCCTCTTTTTCAACGTGAGACTTTAGTCCAAGACTTCCAAGATGAATTAAGAAGAATGAACTCCATGATGTGTAGTTATGTTTTTCTAGGTTTAGTTGTACAGGTACTTTGTAGGTGATGCTAAAAGGAATTAATTTTTCTGCGGAGGTAGGAAGGGGGGCAGAATCGTTGGTCATTGTTTAGACTGGTGTTGTTTTAGGAGAAGAGATAGGAGAAGTACGGTGGTTTTAGGGTTTGGGAGAAGACGATAGTTTAGAGGAAAACGAGGAATGTGTTTATTTTGTGGATCGTGATATGTTTTTAGCCTGATACCATATTGAATGGTTTATTTCTTGTGTCTCATTCATAAAAAATACAAGGTACATATAGCTATCATTGTTATCTATTTTGGGTAAATACCCACTAATTGTGCTAATTACATAAATGTGACAACCAGATGACAACTAATACAATGCTTATCTATATGATGACTAATAGAGATATGGAAAACAGGAATGGGAAATGTAGCCAAGCTGGGATGTATCCTTGGGCAACTCAGTGCAATTTGAGTGATGCCTGAATAAGGAAATGTAGCTCTGTGCACTTTGAGACCCAATGGAACAGGAGTTTTGATCTTTTGTTGGTGATGTTCTGAATAAGAGCCTCTAGTTTCGGATACAAGGGCTGCAGATGAGGCTAGGTAGGGTGTTTGTTCAGTGAAAATGTAGCCAAGCATAGATATTTCTCCATGGTTGCCTAGATGTTAGTGTTAAATGTTACGTATAACATTAATAGATAAATGTCTAGTATCGAACCCGAGACCTCGGGATTGCACACATTGCAAACAAGAATAAAAGTATATTAATTATATATATGATAAATGTATCGTGTATATATATAATTATTTAAACACTTGAGGGACTTAACGGTCGTTAGTTATTAATTGTACGGACTAACTATCGTTAAAAGGAAACGAAAAGGACAGTATGTAACTAATAGCCAAGAAGGGTCCAGAAACCCTCCTTGGGCTTGATGGCCGGTCGACAAGGGTGAGGGGAGACCCAAACCCACTCCAACTTGTCCTCCAAGTTATCTCTAGTATATATACAAGGCTTAGGGTAAAGCTTTCACATCTTTTGTGCACATACACAAACCCTAAAGCTTTTCTCTCTTTCTTTTTCTTCCTAGCCGATCGGCACAAACAACCCTTAAGGGTTTTTGGGTCGATTTTTGTTTTAACAAAAATAAAGTGTTTAGATCTTGCAATCTCTTTTATTCGTTGGTAGTTTGTGTGTATAAGAACGAGGTAATAACTCACTATAGTTGTTATCAAGAGATCGATAAACAAAACGGTAAGGGGTTTATCTTAGATCTAATTCTTTAAATTTCAAGAGTTGCATACTTGATTCTTGTTCGGGCTAGAATCACCACGGTACGTTCCTATTATGTTTTAGTTAATATTTATGTGTTATACTTGATCCTAGCTTCCGCAAAACGTGTACTTTGATTGTTAAATTCTAACAGTGGCATCACGAGCCATGTATAACATGTAATTGATTACTAAAACGTAATAAAAATCAGATCTTTAATTGTTTTAGATACATGTTTGATCTAGGGTTTTTCTTTTTAAAAATTTTTTTTGAAAAATTTCGAAACCCTAACCCTTACTTAGGGGGGTCGATTTTCCATGAAACCCTAATTAGGGTTTTGTGGGTTTCTTGGATTATGTGTAATCACTAGAAACCCTAGGTCATTAACCGGTTATGTGAACGTATCTTGTGACCTATGTGCTAATTGTTAGGTTTTAATCCGTGATGAAACATGCATGTTAGTCATGGATCTTGTTCTTTTTATATGTCACATGTTTTAGATAGATCTTTTTTTGGGGAAGACCCCATAATTATATATTAAAATTAATTTATATGCTATGTAGTATGTAAATTAGCTTTGGCCTACGCAATTGATTCGTCAATGTATGTGACTCTCTTCCATTAAGAGGAGAAGGCCTTAGTTGATTACATCCATTATTATACCTAGAATTGATTTTATTAGGATCTTTTCTAATAAGGATTGCATGTGGCTAATTGTTTCACTTTTATTATTATTAGTTTTTTTTTTTTCTTTGATTACTTGTTTTATTGTTGATTGTTTGACATGATGTAAACAATAAAAGGGTGATTTTTATAAAGAAAATAATACGGATTAATAATTGTGAAACCTTAAGTGATAAAGATTGAATCTTGCGGTGTCTTATGTGCCAACAACGGTTCGCTTCGCATGGTAATTCGCTCCAAGGCGAGACTAGCAAGATTCATACTTTATTACATGTTTTGAGATTGAATCCATAAACTTTTGCTTGATTGATGTTTTGTACAACATGCTTTTAAAAGTAACTCCTTTAAGACCAAATTCATAGTCATGGTATGAAGGCTTGGAAAGAGCCTTAGAGTCTGCCTTGGTTATCACACTTACGAATACGTCTTAAACGAATTTCTTTTAAAATCATTCTTGTAGAAAGTCATCTTAGGGTTTTTTAAACCTCAAGTAAAACTTTGTGTATTAATTTCAAGAATTAGTAATAAAAAGTTTTATGAAAACTTATGCTATAAAGATGAGTGCATGCATCTTTATACATATTTTGATTATAACATCAAAATTGAATACCCTTAAAATTTTAGTTACATGCCATCTATCTATAAGGAATACTTGGAATTTTAATTTAGTAAACGTGAGACCTAGGTTAAATTATTATAACAAGGTAAAATTCAGTTAATGCGTGAGACCATAGATAGTAATTTTACAGTTTCTAAGGTAGACAACTTAATTAAGTTGTGCGTGAGACCTAGAACTTACGGCATGAGATGGGATGAAACATGCTTACAAGGCAAATTGATGAATCAATTTGATGTAAATCCCATAATGGTATAGGAATTGGAAATCTTGTTTGCCAATTATTGTTCGACATATTACCAACTTTTATACTTTCACCACTAGCATATCAACTGATGTGGTGGAATCTATGTAAAGTTGGATCCTAGATTTTCAAGAAAATTTGTTGGTTATATGAATATAGCCTTTGGGTATTTTATTTTCTTGAAGATATTTATTATCGAAAATACTAATGTTTGAACTTTTATCTGTAGATATGGCTCAACCTGATAACCCAACTGTGATTTCTACTTTCAAGAGTCATCTTGAAAGAGAAAAATTGACTGGAAAGAATTTCAATGATTGGCACCGTTCGCTCAGAATTGTCTTGAGGGCGGCCGGTAAGCTCAATTTCTTGACCGAAGAATGTCCAGCTGAGCCTGCTGCTACTGAATCAGAAGCAGTTAAGGCAGAGTGGAGGGAGAAACATGCTAAGTTTAATGAGGTTGCTTGTTTAATGCTCACTAGCATGAGTGCTCAGTTACAAAAGAAGTTTGAGTACTTTTTTCCTAAAGACATGCTTGAAGTACTTAAGCAGTCTTATGAGAAATCTACCGCAGTTGAATTGCATGATGAACTTGACAAGCTACACAACTGCAAGCATGGTGATTGTAAACCAGTTGAAGATTATGTGACTGAGATGAAAGAATCTTTTGATCAGCTTCACAGAATTGGATTTGGTTACCCCGACAATGTGCAAGTGCACTTGATCAATAGGTCCCTTAACAAGGACTTTGCTGGTTTTGTGCAGAATTTCAACATGCACTGCTCGGGGAAGACATTCTTAGAATTACTCGCATTGCTTGTTGATTATGAGAAAAGTCTACCAGCCAAGGTCAAGGCTCCTACCCCACAAGTGTTGGCGATTCACGGGGGGAGAATCCAGAAGAAATCGCATGTGAACAAAGGCAAAGGGAAAGGTGATAAAGGCAAGCAGGTCATGGCCTATCAACCTCAACCTAAGATGAAGCAGCATCAGCCTAAGCAGAACAAGGTGAATCCTCCAAACAAGAAGGATCAGGCTTGTCACCACTGTCATGAAAAGGGCCATTGGAAGCGCAATTGTCCTCTCTACATTCATGACTTGCGACAGAAGAAGCAGGGTAATGAAGCTGGTAACCCCAGTACTTCAGGTGCGTTCT
The DNA here is from genome assembly GCA_030686995.1 of Artemisia argyi. Taxonomy (NCBI): domain Eukaryota; kingdom Viridiplantae; phylum Streptophyta; class Magnoliopsida; order Asterales; family Asteraceae; genus Artemisia; species Artemisia argyi. The sequence goes on from CM060684.1 coordinate 118,271,316, forward strand.
TTATGATTGAATTATTCACTCTTACTCCTAAATTGAATTCATGGGTATATGATACGGGATGTGGCATTCATATTTGAAATACCTTGCAGGGGTTTAGAGTTGAGAGAAAGTTGGCCTATGGACAACAATTCTTGCACATGGGTAACGGAGCACATGCAGAAGTTGAAGCTATAGGAGTTTTTAATTTAGTGTTGCCTTCGGGCTTAGAACTATCTTTAAATAATTGTCATTATGCACCGTCAATTGTTAGAGGTGTAATTTCATTTTCATGTTTGTTGAACCTTGGTTTTGATCATACTGTTTTTAGCAATGGAATTTCAGTTTCTTTAAATGGCGTTTTTTATTTTAATACTATTGCTGTGAATGGTGTGTTTGAAATTGATATGAATGATAATGATAATGCTTTTGTTAAAAATAATTCAATGTATAGCATCAGTAATAAGAGAAACAAGAAAGGTCTGGATTCGTCTTATCTTTGGCATTGTCGACTTGCTCACATTAGCAAGGCTCGCATGGAAAAGCTGCAACATGATGGGCTTTTAGATAAGATCAATGATGAATCATTTGATAAGTGCGAATCTTGCATTGCTGGGAAGATGACAAAGAAACCCTTTAAAAATAGGATTGAAAGGGCTAATGATCTACTTGGTCTTATTCACACAGATGTGTGTGGACCACTTAGACATGTGTCAAGGAGAGGTGCTAGCTACTTCTTAACATTTACGGATGATTACAGCCGTTATGGTTATGTTTATTTACATAAACATAAACATGAGGTGTTTGAAACATTCAAAGTGTTTAAAGCAGAAGTAGAGTTGCAACTTGGAAAGAAGATTAAAGCTCTTCAATCCGATAGAGGTGGTGAATACCTAAGCCAGGAGTTCATAGATTACTTAGCTAAGGAGGGAATTGTCCAGCACCTTACTTCTCCATATACTCCACAACAAAATGGTGTATCTGAAAGAAGAAATCGTACATTGCAAGACATGATACGATCTATGTCTAATTTAACAACTCTTCCTTTTTTGTTTTGGGATTATGCCTTAGAATCTGCGGTTCGCATTCTTAATATGGTTCCAACAAAGAAGGTTGATAAGACACCATATGAGTTATGGACTGGAAAAGCTCCTAACTTGTCTTATCTTAAGGTCTGGGGTTGTGAGGCGTATGTTAAACGTGACTCAGCAGACAAACTCCAACAAAGATCTGTGAAGTGCATCTTCGTAGGATACCCTAAGGAAACTATAGGTTACTACTTTTGTTACCCACCTGAAAACAAAGTTTTTGTTACAAGGTATGGAGACTTCTTGGAAAAGGAGCTCATATCTCAAGAATTTAGTGGGAGAGTATATGATCTGGAAGACGATCATGAAGATGTAACACCATATAAAATACTAGCCAACTTCGTGTGGAACCTGAAAGTTTAGGTCCTCCACCTGAAGTTGAAGTGGTTCCCATTCGTAGGTCAACTAGACCTGTGAAAGCTCCTACACTTCTATGTCTTAATGTAGAGTGTGATGATAACTTAATAGGGGATCTTGATGAACCTACAAGTTACAAGTCTGCCATGAATAGTCCTGAAAAGGAAAAATGGCAGGTTGCTATGAATGGGGAAATGCAATCCATGAAAGACAATGAAGTCTGGGAAGAAGTAGACCTACCTCCTGGTGCCAAGTTAGTTGGGAGTAAACGGCTCTACAAGAAAAATACTGATATGGATGGCATTGTACACACCTATAAGGCCCGTTTGGTAGCTAAAGGCTATACTCAAACTTTTGGTGTTGACTATGAGGAGGCCTTTTCTCCTGTAGCTGACATTAGGGCTATTAGGATTCTTATAGCCATAGCCGCTTAGTATGACTATGAGATTTGGCAAATGGATGTCAAAACCACCTTCTTAAATGGTCGCCTAGATGAAGACATCTATATGGCACAGCCTGAGGGGTTTGTGAATCCAGAATTCTGAAATCGTGTATGCAAACTTCAAAGATCCATTTATGGATTGAAGCAAGCATAACGACAATGGAATAAGAGATTTGACAGTGAGATTAAAAAGTATGGATTCACTCAAAATCTTGATGAGCCATGTGTATATCACAAAGCTAGTGGGAGTAATGTAATTTTCCTTATTTTATATGTTTATGACATATTGATCATGGAAATGACATTCCAAGTTTGCAAAAGGTTAAGGCATATCTTGGAAGTTGCTTTTCTATGAAAGATTTAGGGGAAGCTACATTTATTCTGGGAATCAAGATATATAGAGATAGATCTCGGCAATTAATTGGATTAAGCCAAAGTGCTTACATTGATAAAATATTGAAGAGATTCAACATGCAAAATTCCAAGAAGGGATATTTGCCGATGCAAGAACAACATGGCTTAAGCAACAAAGTTTGTGCTTCAACACCTGCAGAGGTGCAACGCATGAAGAGAGTCCCTTATGCTTCAGCTGTGGGATCTATTATGTATGCGGTGAAAAGTACAAGGCTTGATGTGGCATTTGCTCAGAATTTAACCTGTCGATATCAGCAGAATCCAGGTGAAGCTCACTGGACTGCTGTTAAGAATATTCTTAAGTACCTTTGGGCTACTAAAGATATGTTCTTAGTTTATGTGGGTACTCCATCTGCAGAACTTGATGTTACAGGTTACTGCGATGCTTCTTGGAAAGGTGATAAGGATGATACGAAGTCTCAGACGGGTTATGTCTTTGTCATTAATGGAGGAGCTGTGGATTGGAGGAGTAGAAAGCAGAGTGTACTAGCGATGTCTGCTACAGAAAGTGAGTATATAGCTGCTTCAAAAGCTGCAATGGAAGCTGTTTGGATTAGGAAGTTTGTTTCAGGGCTTGGGGTTATGCGTTCGATTCGACGACCTATAAAAATGTATTGCGACAACTTAGCTGCAATTACATTTTCCAATGAGCCTGGAATCATGAGAGGCACCAGACATTTCCCAATTAAGCATCACTATGTTCGAGAACAAGTCGAAATAGGTGAAATCGAAATGCTCAAAGTTCACACAGATGATAACTTAGCAGATCAGTTAACAAAGCCTCAACATGGCACCAAGCTTTACAAGCATGCTGAAGGAATAGGACTTAGACTGACTGAAAGTTTCATGCCCATTTGTGATTAGTATTTGGATAAGGGATGTAATGTACAATTATTATTCTAATGAAATAAAATATTGTTTATGTTTATTTATTCATTGTCTTAATAATATATCCTATATTTGCATGTTTAAATCCATAAATAAATTATTATTCTAAATAGTCCGTTGTCGATTAATGATATGGGAATATCATTAAACTAAGACAAATTTGAGTATTGGTTAGGATATACTTGAAAGTATATTGATGCGTAGTCATACCAATTTCACATGATATTCAATGAATTGAGTATTGGACTTATCCCAACAATACGATTTAATATTTAATGTGAGAATCATATTTAAAGTTATCCTCAGATTTGAGATACCAGATAAGAGTCATGGATGTAGTGCATTTTTGTGAAGCAATCTACCGCTCACCATAACAGGGAGTTATAAGGGTTGTTTTCAGAAGTGTTGCAAAGTCCATGGGTTATTCTTGTAGTCAAGAAAGAATTTGTTCCTTCTTATTTGTTCAGAAGTTTAATCCTGCTGGGCCTCTCGTAGGGTTGACAAAATGTTTACGTGGCCACGCCCAAAGTCTATCTGGAATACGTTCAGATGTTTTGATAATTTTGTTCATTCATAAAGAGACGAGAAACAGAATATTAATAAAGAATCTCACATCTTTATTAAATGTAGTATTATAAACAAAAGGATAATTATAATGATGAATCATTAAAGGTTTTTTCAGGAAACCTAGCTCGATTCGTGCTGGGGCATTGAAGTGTTGCAAGACGCCTACAAATATCATTTTACTATTAATAGATATACGAGTGGAAGCTGTTAAATGTTACGTATAACATTAATAGATAAATGTCTAGTATCGAGCCCGAGACCTCGGGATTGCACACATTGCAAACAAGAATAAAAGTATATTAATTATGTATATGATAAATGTATCGTGTACATATATAATTATTTAAACACTTGAGGGACTTAACGGTCGTTAGTTATTAATTGTACGGACTAACTATCGTTAAAAGGAAACGAAAAGGACTAGTATGTAACTAATAGCCAAGAAGGTTCTAGAAACCCTCCTTGGGCTTGATGGCCGGTCGACAAGGGTGAGGGGAGACCCAAACCCACTCCAACTTGTCCTCCAAGTTATCTCTAGCATATATACAAGGCCTAGGGTAAAGCTTTCACATCTTTTGTGCACACACACAAACCCTAAAGCTTTTCTCTCTTTCTTTTTCTTCCTAGCCGATCGGCACAAACAACCCTTAAGGGTTTTTGGGTCGATTTTTGTTTTAACAAAAATAAAGTGTTTAGATCTTGCGATCTCTTTTATTCGTTGGTAGTTTGTGTGTACAAGAACGAGGTAATAACTCACTATAGTTATTATCAAGAGATCGATAAACAAAACGGTAAGGAGTTTATCTTAGATCTAATTCTTTAAATTTCAAGACTTGCATACTTGATTTTTGTTCGGGCTAGAATCACCACCGTACGTTCTTATTATGTTTTAGTTAATATTTATGTGTTATACTTGATCCTAGCTTTCGCAAAACGTGTACTTTGATTGTTAAATTCTTACAGTTAACATGTAGTAGCTAAGTCTAGAAGAATGGTGGTTTTGTGAATCAGCTAATATCCCTGTATGTTTGTGTACTGTATGTTACCTAATCTTGCATTAGCCATATGAGCATGTTCATATAAATGGCTGTTTGTTGAATTTCATGTAATTTGCTGATTCTAACATTAATAAAATTCACCATTTCAGGGAAGAGGGAAGGAGGAAGGGAAAAAAAAAAAAAAAAAAAAAAAAAAAAAAAAAAAAAAACTTAGCGCTGACTTTGGTCTTACCCATTAGCACCAGTTTCGATTAATGGAATACGAAAATGTAAAGATATACATATCTGCATTACCAAGAGGGCATGCTAGTGATCATTTATAATGATTTAGCCATTAGGTACAAACTACAAAGACTACAAACAGAATAAAAAAGATTTCGGTAATGTAAGGACGATCAGAGTTTCTACGTTTTCATAAGTTTGGAATCGGATTAAGTTGATTGCATTTTATAACTTTAAAACTATTTATAACTCGTTAACGGTATTCCTCAATGCAATAAGCATTTGACTGACATAATTTCTTTTTGAGTTTACGATTGTAGTCCCGTAGATGACTTTGCCATCATGATGATCAATTTACATTCAAATTCTCTTCCACAAATACCAGGATGGAGATAATAAGTCGTCTCTTAGCCAAAAATATCAATCCTTCTATTTTTAGTAGTAGACTTTAGCTGCATAAGTCATCATGGTTGTGCTATATATGACTTCAATTGTTTTGTAGGTTGGCTAGATTATACATGTCAGTCAGTTAGAACGACAGATATTGATCAATGAGTTTCGGTAGTGATTTACATGGGTATTAGACGAAATTACTAATTTATAACTATCTATAACAAATTATTTGTAAGTATCAATTCTTCTATTTACTTACACAAATTTAAAAATTAATTTGAAAAGATTTACAAAAATAAATAAATAAATAAATAAAATAATAAAAAAAGGTATTAGCACAACAACAACAATAACATACCCAATCCCGCAATAACGGGGTATGGGGGAGATAGAATATAGACACCTTGACCACATCCCCAAGGCGATACCATATAATCAAAGAATAATGATCAGTCACTCGCCGTAATTTGATAGGGAGTTTACGGTTTAGTCATGTAACTAAGAAGGTGTTTGTGTTAACTTATTTACCGGATTTACGTAAATTTTAAAAAGTTGTAAGCTTACTTGTTTCGTTTTAGGAGTTTATCGTGTCAAGAACTTAACCTTAAATAAGTTTTAAGATCAACTAAACAAGTTTGTGAACCGAAAAATAGGCTTATTAAAGTTTAAAATCGACAAAATTATATAAACCTAACAAATACTCTCTCAAAATATTCACTTTTAGTTTGTATACAATTTATGAAAAGTGAGACTTCACACTTTATTATAAAATTTCATCTTGACTTTTGAAAAACACCTTAATTGATTTAAAAAAGAAAAGAAAAAAATGATTTTTTTTTTTTAATGTAAACAATTATTTTCGGACAAAACAAACTTGAAAAGTGAACATTTTGTGATAAAACTAAATGGCTAATTGTTTTTTTAATGTATCTCATTTGTTACTTTTTCTAATTTTTGTGTAGCCCTGTAGCATATTATTATTTTTTCTTTTTAGCGTATCATACTTTTAAATTTTTATTTTTGGTGTATTATAGACCATTCGTATTATTTTGATCATTTTGCTCTTACCCTAATTAATTTGAATGTGTAAATGATAAGGCTATAATGGTTAAATAGTATACACAACGTATATGATACATGAAAAAATTCAAAACTATGATAGTGTTACTGATAATTATTGGTGGATACCTTTATTGTTAACGTATAACCCATAAGAAGTGCACAACCCAATTAGCTATTAGGGTTTTACCTAATATTTATCTTATACATACTTGTTGTAATCTTCACCTTTATGATCAATAATATTTTTCATTCCCTCAACTCTTGTTCAAAACACGTTATCAACACGCTCTTAAAGATTGATTGCAAACAATAAAAGTACGTAACCAATTGTCATTAAAGTTCATAGTTCGACTATACCAGGTAAATCTTGAACCCAAGATATATTAATTTGCTCTAAGAAGTACTTTCTCTCTTTTGGTTTCTAAAGGTACGTCTTGAATCTCGTAATATTGATCTCATGAGTTGAGATCCATGAAGAACCCCTACATGCCATAGACCCAATCAACAAATCCTAACTATACAATCCAATTTGATCAAATGGCTTAGATTAAATCTAATATTTACACTTGAGGGGCAAAAAAGACAATTACATAAACAAAAAAAAAATCAATTACTTCATTCTTTGCAAAAAAAAAAAAAAAAAAAAAAAAATTAGGGCAAAAACACACACACACACAAAAACCAACCGCCACCTTCATCACCACCTTCACCGGAAAACAATTACCATCGCCACCTTCAACACCACCACCACCTTCAACACCACAGCCACCTTCATCACCACCGCCACCTTCACCCGATATAATGGAAGAAGAACATGCTGATGTGGAAGAAGGTAAATCATATACGGAGTATGATTCTTCTGCTTTTCTATTTTTTATGGTTTTCTCTTTTAATTGTGATTCTAGTAGAATCAGATATGATTATTTTCATAAAATAAATAGTATATATCTTGTAGAATCTCAGATCGTTATGGTGGATGATGAGGTTATGGATGAAGATGAAATATTGGTGGATGCTAATGTGGAACAAGAAAATATTGCTGTTATTCAAGGTAAATCATATGTGTGATTCAACTTATTTTTTTGCTTTTTAAGCTTATTAATAGATTCTGTTTGTACATTCTGTAAATCAAAAATCACAAATATGATTCTTGCAGAATCATATATAATTATTGGGAACCTGTTTATCATATATTCTGTTTATACATTCTGTAAATCAAAAATCACATATATGATTCTTGCAGAATCATATATGATTCTTTCAGAATCAAATGTGATTATTGAGAACCTGTTTATCATATATTCTGTTTATACATTCTGTAAATCAAAAATCACATATATGATTCTTGCAGAATCGTATATGATTCTTTCAGAATCATATACGATTCCTGTTAAATCATATACGATTCTAATGAAAATACTATATTTCAGCATTTGTGACGACACCAAGGCCGACTTTATATGCACATGAAGAAACTCCCGGGGGATCTATTACTTGGGAACCTGTTGTTGATGAGATTTATTTACCTGTTGAGGGGAAAAAGTTTATATTTGTTGGGTAAAGATGAAGGAAAGTTTGTGGAAGACTTGAAATCAATCAAGAAAGGAATTGAGGCTGAAGCGCCTAAACATCCTTCACGGAAAAAAGAAATTGAGGATGTATATGGAGTTAAGAAACCTGAAAAACAAGAGGTCTAGAATCCATCCAATGCTTCACCCAAGGGTTGGTCTAAAAAAGCACGTAGAAAGAGTGCAAAAGAAATAGCACTTGAAGAAACATCTAAGCGGAAAAGGAAATGTGGATTCTGTTCAGAGAAGACTAACAAGCACACCAAGATGACGTGTCCGAAGAATCCAAAGTGTATTGAAAAACTTGCGAGAATTGCTGCTGCACAAAAGGGTGGAACGGATGCAAGTGAACAAGCAACGAGAAATGTCGCAGCTGAACAAGCGACCAACGCTTCTTGAATATCAATTTCTTTAAATTTATTTATATGTTTAATCCAACTATGTTTAATTTTTTGAAAATGCACTATTGGAAAAGTGTTATGAGGATAATTCACCAATGTTTTATTGAATTTTTTTTGTTATTTGACAAGTGATTCTGAAAATATGTGATTCTGAATATGTTTACTTTTTACATAGAATCATAAATGATTATCCAAAATCATATATGATTCGCATAGAATCATATATGATTCTGAAGAATCATATGTGATACTATTTATCTTTTACACATAATACTTAAATATATGTTTACTTTTTACACAGAATCATATATGATTCACATAGAATCATATGTGATTCAAAATATAAGATAAACTTAAAACATATACTACCCATTAGAAAAATTAAAACATACATCAAAATACCATCAGTTTACCATTTCATTACCTATTAGGTTTACCAAAATACACCAGTTACCAAAATATACTACCATCAGATTTACCAAAATACATTAGTTACCAAAATACTACCATCAGTTTACCAAAATACATCAGTTACCAAAATACTACCATCAAAATACCATCAGATTTTATCAACTACCATTAGCACTATCACTTAACGACATCTATTTTGCAGCTACCATTAGCACATTTATATAAACGACTCTTCCTAGATCACGATCCGCCCTGTTCTTGATTGCATTCACAATAATCGATATCTGTAACACCCCAACCCGAAAAGGGCTAGAATGTAACATTATGGTGTGTAATCAGAACATAACAATGCAAGCGGAAGTCTTTATTAAAAGATAAGTAGCAAGTCATAAGAAACAATGACTTAAAGAGTATAGCCTTAACCAGGGCTATACAAAGGAAAATAATCCGGAAATACATAAGTCTAAAGGAAATAACAAGTCAAAGTACTAAGTTTGAAAATCCATAACAATGGGGAAACACTAAGTATAGGTCTTCTAGCATCCTACACTCATCACTCAAAGCCCCGCTTCTCGCTTATTACCTGCCGCAGAGAAAAGAAAATGCGGCTGAGCTAACGCTCAGTGAACAGATATAAACAAAGATAGGTAATAAGCATAAACGAAAAGAATAGACGAATAAGAGTCCACGAGAATCTGCAAAGATTAAGGTCAATGAAATATAGCATGCGATAATGAATCAATGATTCATTAAAAGAAATATGAAACGGATATAAACATAAGCGAAGAGAATATGAAAGTATAATAAGCACAAAGAGAATAGAAATATAAGGATGTCAAATGATAACAAAGAAATGCCCAGATAATCATACAAATTGCACAAAGGATTTGCAACTCCAATGTACTAGTGTGAAATGGAGTGTATTGCACACACTAAACCATTCACCAAATAATACAAAACAAAGTACCTAGGATGCATCCATACGCCCCCTGCAAAACAGATATATATGCACAAAGCTCTAGGCTAAGTAAACATATACAATAATAAATATAGGCCTGAATAGCTAGCTTAAAAAGGGACGCTGTGGACAAAAACCCACCTCCACAGATAGTGTCAATACCACTGGTGCATCAGTGGCAAGGCCATGGACTCCTCATGACTGGCTACAAATTAATCAAATCATATACAAGTAACACATAATGGGCATAGAATCAAGAATGCTATAGAAAAAAAATATAGCATGCAAACGAATATCAAGCTCATATTAATATCAAGTATCAACAAACACGAATCAAACAAAGGGAACATAGCAATGGCTTAACTGAAGGGATCATAATCGAAATATTAAACAAAAGAGAGAAGGATTGGCCTTTACGAAAAGGCGGAATATCTGTACCTTAGAAAATGAAAGCAATTGGAAAAGAACACAAGGAGAAGTGGATCACTCCTTCTTCACCGAACCTACACGAATTATAATTACATATTACTTATACGTTTATTTAATATTATAACGGATTTTTAATGCTTGTTATAATTACGTCTTCATATTTAGGGTTCATTTTGGTTAAAATGTTCAAAACATAGGTTTAGGGTTCCATTAATTAATGCATAACTTAATTAGATTATAAATGTGATTCCAAATTAGGTTTGGTCGAATTAGAAATTTAGGGTTAAAATGTAAATTATTAAAATTAAATATTAAAAGTCAAATAAAATTATCTTAAAGTTTATTTTAATAAATTAGTATTAGGATAATAATTTTGGACCCCGTCGTTGTAATTTGTTAACGTATTACCGACATTAATCATAGACCGCGACGACTCAAAGTTTTATAATATCATGCATTTTAAAACTATAGTATGATATGCATCCCAACATTTCTAGAGCAAAACAAACAGATCATGCATGCATACACCATTACAACTTCAAATGAGTACATGCGATTCGAAATCGAAACTCCATACAAAACCTTGTTATTGTTTTAACGCAAATAGAAGACAACCTCATTCTTTAACTCCAACTACTCACGCATGCACAAACACAGACCAACGAGACAACATAAAATCATAGGTTTATGTATTTTTATATACCTGATGTCATATGAAATTTAGTGACAAAACCATGCATTATACCCACACGTACAACAACACAACAAATCTTAAAACTCATTCAATGTTTATAGTCCTCCTTTACCATGATAATATTGGCACACTTTTTACACCATTTATAGCCCACGTGACAACACCCTTTTTCCAGCCTATGTGTTCGACCCACAACACATCACACATGTTTTCTCATTTTTTTTTTTTACTCACACAGCAAAATCATGCACACACTCTCATTCCCACGTCCAACAGGTTACATCCTTTAAACAGATTCACCTTATTTGGTTTCAAAACAAAACAGGACACCATGCAAGTACACCGACCAGCTATACACACACATAATCACGCGTTTGTTGACCCATACGATACCACTTTTATAATACAATTAAACGAACTCAACTTATCACATAACCTCACACATGATCAGTACATGAATTCACGACACACACACCACCACACCATTTGACAGTTTATGCGACGCACCAACATGCAACCGACATCAGTAACACCTTTCATGACCCAACTTAGTAACACGCGACACGTAACGTACGTACGTGACTCACACGAAATAACCGACACGAAACCACCTTTTTTGTGTCCTCGTAGTACAAGTACTCAGGTCTTTCCTTACTTTTAGTACGTTATTTATAATGTATCATTAATACTTTAGCGAGGGTTTAATGACAGGAACATAGGCTCGAATAAGATTAAGTCGACAGAACTACACAAGTCTCAACATGCAGTTTACATTAGGTCTTTTATTATCGTAAGTGGCGTGGTTATATATATTTGATACGCATATAAACGAAGTAAAAAGCGAATAATGATAGCATGAAAACGAGTAGTATAGATTAGCAAAGATATATATATGTTTAGTTATAGTTTAAGTCTGTTCATAATCATTCATATGTGGCTATTTATATTCATGTGTGATCATGTATTACCGAACCTCAACAAACAAGCAAATCATACAAGTAGATTAGCAAGATAACGATTTGGTTTTAGTGCTTGTTATATTCAGATTTGTAGGTGTCGAATGAAAGAAAGAAAACAAAGGCGATGTGGTACCTTTCTTGGCAGATAGACGAGACAACAGAACCAGAGAACAAGAATAATCCTAAGTCGATATACCCACGACAACAACCTTCACCTTCTAGCCTTCGAATGGAAAGAAAAGTATAACCAGGAACTTTGTATTTTGCTTTGTTAAAAGAAAAGAAGATGCACCATATGATATAAGTAGGAAAGCGTTTCTTTAGGTTTTGGAAACAAGATACCGTATATTATATTAAAGGACTGTGTCATGTAAATAAGGAAGGAATGGACAAGCGTATTTCCAATTTGTAGAGATATACACTCTTTATTTGTTCTTATCTTTTTGTGCAAGCATGTGATGCATGTCATGTAAAAGAGATTAAGAATGGATCTTCTATTATGATAAGTATATATCATGCATTGGTCTTGTGTTTATCCTTGTTTTAGGCGTACAAAAGAATGAAAGGAAAAGGCCTGTTACATATTTATAAACTTAAAATACTTTAAGTTATATTTTGTTAGGGATTTTAAGCTTTTATTAGTCATATACATAAGGTTTTAGAGTTAGTTACAAATTAGTCCTTTGACTTTATAAGTTTTCAAATTCGACCTCATTTTAGGTTTCCACATTTTAGGGTTTTACAATTCTTCTCTCCTAAAAAGAAAATTTCGTCCGCGAAATTGAAATGAAAAGAATGAACAAAAGCGTACCATATCAAGGAAAGAAATGCGGATAGCTAGTTCGCATAGATTCTTCGGTCTCCCAAGTAGCTTCACGCTCGGGATGATTCTTCCAAAGAATCTTGACAAACGGAATGATCTTATTTCTCGTGACTCTTTCCTGACGATCTAAGATAGCCTCAGGCTCTTCAGCCAAAGACAAGTCAGTACTAATCTGATCCAACGGAAACGAAACTACATGCAGCGGATGATAATTATAGCCTCTTAACAAAGATACGTGGAATACGTTATGCACATGAGATAGCTGGGGAGGTAAAGCCAAGCGATAGGAGACTTCACCAACACGCTCTAAAATTTCCAAAGGACCGATGAAACGCGGACTTAACTTGCCCTTAATACCAAAGCGTCTAACACCTCTGCACGGACATACCTTAAGAAACACGCGATCGCCAATATTAAACTCCAAATCTCTCCTATGACGATCTGCATAACTCTTTTGTCGCGACCTAGCCTCTTTGAGTTTCTCTTTAGCAATGGCAACCTTTTCATTGGTTACTTCAATCAACTCAGGCCCTTCAATAAGCCTTTCTCCAACCTCGTTCCAACAAATTGGTGCTCTACACTTACGACCATACAACAGTTCAAACGGAGCAGCCTTAATACTAGCGTGCCAACTGTTGTTATAAGCAAATTCCACCAGACACAAATATTCATCCCAGTTACCAGTCCACTCAAGGGCACAAGACCTCAACATATCCTCCAAGGTCTGAATCGTACGCTCAGTCTGACCATCTGTCTGAGGGTGAAAGGCCGTGCTAAACTTAAGTCTAGTTCCCCACGCCTTTTGCAAACCCTTCCAAAATCTAGATGTAAACCGCGGATCTCTGTCAGATATAATAGCTGCAGGGGTACCATGCAGTCGAACAATTTCCTGTCTAAAGATCTCAGCCAACCTACTAACGGAATAATCCTTACGGATAGGCAAAAAGTGAGCTGACTTGGTTAAACGATCAACCACAACCCAAATAGCATCATGCCTCTTCTGTGTGTTTGGCAAACCCGTCACAAAATCCATGGAAATCTTATCCCACTTCCAAGTAGGAATCTCTAATGGTTGTAAAAGACCACTAGCACGTTGATGCTCAATTTTCACCTGCTGACATGTCAAACACTTGGCCACAAACGTAGCCACATCTTGCTTCATTCCATTCCACCAGAAGTTCTGTTTCAAATCTCTATACATCTTGGTTGAACCAGGATGGATAGTAAACGGAGAACTATGTGCTTCAGATAACACAGCTTCTCGAATAGAAGGATCGCTGGGCACACACAAACGATCACCATGCCATACAATACCATCATCATCAACCCGAAATTTCGTCTGCTTCCCTTCTTCTAAATTTTAAATTATGGACCAAAGCTCACCGTCGTCTTTCTGCGCTTCCTTAACTCTAAGTATGAGGTTAGGTTCAATCTTTAAACTTGCCCAATATCCATCACAACCACGCATACAGAATTCCACTTCCAAAAGTTCCATGTCATTAACAATCTTAGAGTCAATATCAAGACTAGCCAAAATCCCAGACTTTCTACTAAGAGCGTCAGCAACCACATTCGCCTTGCCTGGGTGATACTGAATGTTCGTGTCGTAGTCCTTAAGAAGTTCCAACCAACGTCTCTGTCTCATATTCAATTCTTTCTGAGTAAAGATGTATTTAAGACTCTTATGATCAGTAAAGATGTCACAAGATTCCCCATAAAGATAATGCCTCCAAATTTTCAAAGCAAACACGACTGCAGCCAACTCCAAGTCATGTGTAGGATAGTTAACCTCATAAGGTTTCAGTTGCCTTGATGCATAGGCGATAACTGATTGACGCTAAACCACCTAACTTATATTGACCAAGGAATGGTCAACAAAGTCAGACTGCCTAGAGTCAATGCTCCGCGGAAGTATAAGGTTTCCCCGGGTCGTATGTCCCGACGAGGTGTGAATTGTAAACAAACGGTTTCTTGATCGGGTGAATTTGGATGAGAAAAAGGTTTGTGTGTGATTGAACTAAGGAATCTACAATAAAATAGCTTAAACAAGCTATATAAATAAAACGGGAAGCTAAGAAAAACCAGAAACGTTTAAAACCTAAAAACGTGTACGTTACGTTTTAATAAAACGTGAACGTACAAAATAAAAAGTGAAAAATGAAATCTGAAAACACCCAGGGGGTGAAAATGACTTTTTTACAAACTAAAATGTAAAAGAAAATTTATAGAAAAAGAAAATAAATTTAAACACTAATTAATTATTTAATATTAATTAATTACTAAATAATACTTATTATTAATAATTAAAATACTTAAATACAATATAATATTATTTAACTACTAAAAAGGTGAAAATAAAATTTCTAAAATTATAAAACAACTAAAAACAAGTTTTAAAAATAAAAATAAGTATTTTTGTCTTTTTGTGCTTTTTATATTAATTAATTACTTATTAATTACTAATTATCTAATTAACTATTTTAAATTAAGAAAATTACTAAATTAACAGTGAAAATTCTAATAAAATTTCTAAAATTATTTTACAACATATGAAAGCTATAAAAAATATAAAAACTTGATTTTACTTAATAAAAACTAATTATGCTATATTAAACTTAATATTAATTAATAATTAATAAAACTAAAATTAATTCTAATTAATACTAAATGATACAATAAAAATCTGAGAAAATTAATATAAGTACTTTAATATAAGATATAATTAATAAAAATATAAAAATGACAAGTACTTAATAAAAATTTAAAAATGAAAATTAAAATTAAATAAAATTAAATAGAAACTATCACTTAGAAATAAATTGGTTTTTTTGAATTTTTCTTTTACAAACCTATTCTACATCTAAAAATAGCAAACTTTTGTAAAAACAAACTTTTTAGAAATTAGAAATAAGCACAATATAAGCAAAAAGGGTCAACAGTTGACCACAGTTGACCAAACAAGGAAATAAGCTAAATTGGCTTAAAGTGGGGCCCACTCTGATTAATCCAGGTCTATATAAGTTAGAATAACTTGAATAAGCCAGAAAAAGCAAAGATGGACCTCAGAATAAGCCACCAATCTGATAATAAGCACTTGGATACTTGTTTTGGAACTGAAAATGGGACAGATGTTTGGGGGTAATTCCAGGTGGGTCCCAGTGATACCCAGGTCAACCCAATGGTCAAAAACCCAACCCTGGTAGGAGGGGGGTGGAAATGAGCAATAATGGTGTCCTTGAGCCCACTGAGGTGGTCAGAACACCACCACAAAGTGGTGGTGGTGGTGGGTGTGCAACTGCTGACACAGAGCAGGGCTCAGCCCTGCAAGTCTTTTTGGGGCAAAGTGGGGCCCAGAGTAAAATTACCAAAAATAAAATGGAGGTGTGAAAATGAAGTTGAGGTGGTGGACTTCAATTAGGAACAAGAATCAAATCCTAAATCAACACACAAAATTCACATAAATTCCCACAAGAAATGGGAATTCTGCCTAAACCACAATTTTGACTTTTTTCAAAGACTTGAAAATTGACTTTCTTGAACTTTAGATCCAATCTAAGGACTGATTAAGGTGAAATAAGCTGAAATAAAGCTAGAGTAATCTAAAACACCAACCTTTGAACTGATAAAAGGGTTTAATAATCCTAAATCTCACACAGTAAACAGGTTTGAGGGATTCTGTGTTGATTTTGACTTTTGGCTACTTGAAGCTTGGGTTTAAGGCTTTACTTAACCTAATATTGACTAATGTAGTATACCAACAACAAAACAACAACACAACAACAACAAGATCACCCAGGATCTCATTAATCCAAACACCCCTTTACAAATCAGTTTTGAAGTTTTATGCAGCAAAACACAGATTTATCCAAATCAACTGATTCAATAACACATATGTGGATAAAATGAACTGATTTTAGTAAATAAACTTCACCAATAACAACAACTACCCTAATTTACTATGTCATTAAATCAAACAGTTAAGGTAAAACAGATGAGCACAAAGGGTCTTAATGAACAAAGACTAAATTTTAAACTATAACATGACTAAATAACAACCAATGAACATAAAATAACAGCAATGATCTAACAATAAGTATGAATACAGTGAATTACAAAAGAAAAATAGAACAAAGCTTACAATGGTGGCTAATCTGAGAATCAAATACCAAGGAACCAAACCACAAACCTATACCTCCCCAGAGGTTCTAAACCATGGAATTCTATAATCCACAACCTTCTCTGCTTCTGGTTTACTTGCACACATAATTTTTTGTTTTTCTTTTATTTTTCTTGCTTTTATTTTTTTTTATTTTTTATTTTTAGTAAACCCTATGAAAACTAATTTAAAAGCTTAATAAGCTTATAAAAGACTGAGTGGAACTTAAAGGAACATAAATGAGCAACAACTAACAAGATTCAAGCAAAGTGTCAATTTTGCCAAAATAATGCATAAACCGAATTTGTAGATTATACTGAAAAGGTTTAAACAAAGCCTGAATTAATCACTAAACTGAATACAACTTGAATTTAAGACAGAATTTAAAAGTTTTACAATGGAAATTAAAAGTCTACCCTACGAAAATGGTCTAAGACATGTGACAAGCTTATTCTTCATTTTTTCTTCAACTTTTATAGCCCTGGAGTCCTTCTCTCTCATTCCCACTTTTGCTATGAGCCTTTGGATGGCTAAAAATGATCCCAGCCGTTTAAAGTTCTTTTGGCGGGAAATGGGATGTTGGCAGTTTGAGGGGTTTGGTGAGTTTGGTTGGAGCATTTAATGAGGAGGGGGGGATGTATGGGTGTAGGTGAGGGTTTAGTGGAAAAGGAGGAGGGGGAAGGTGGGCAAAAGCCAGGTAATTAGGGGGTGTTAATGGTGGGTTAGGGAAGACGATGAATAGTAACACGGGGTTTGGGGGTTTGACCTGGGTCAACGGACCAGGTTATTAGTTTTAGGGGGTGGGCTTTAGGTTTTGGGCTTGGTGGGTATAAGTGTTTTGGGTTTGAATTGGTATAGTTTGGTTTTAGTTTTGTTAACTTTTAAACAATAAGGACCAATTATGTAGTTTGGTGAAAGTGAGGGGCCAAAGTTGTAATTATGCCAAAATATCATAAAGGACCAATCATGCATAGATTAAATATCCAAAACCCATTTTTGCAATTTTTGTACTTTTCAAAATTTCCGGGAACCATTTATGTCAAAATTCAAAATCCGGGGACTAAAATTGCCATTTTGTAAAACCTTTTATCCAAGGACCAAATTTGAACATTTTTTAACTTCCAAGGACTAAAAAATGATTTTTCATCCAAAAATATCCCACCAGGGACCAAAAGTGTAAATTTCCAAAACTTTTCCAATTTTTCACCAAAGGACTAAATATGACCACTTATGATTTAAAAAGGACCTTTGGTGATAATTTTCCATATTTTGAATATCCAAGGACTAGATTTGTAATTTTATGAAAGTTGAGGGACTGAAAATGCCAATTTTGCAAACTTTGTGCGTTTTTCATTTGTTTTTGCTCATTTTGCATCTAAGACATATAAAACACAATTTTGAAATATTTTTAGTATTTTGATGCATTACTGAGTGTTTTTGTATGTTTTGCAGTTCAGATTAGACCAAAAAGGATGAGTGTTTGAGCACTCATCAATCCCCCACACTAAACTATTGCTAGTCCCTAGCAATACTGTTTTGAAAACTTGATGGATTTGAAAAACTCTTTACCAAAAGCCATCACTTCTGGAGTAGCCAGGTGTAAGAACTGTGGCACACCTGATAACCGTGTGATTTTGAGCAAACCACCAGCTGTCAACGGATTTGAGTAGTCTTTACCAAAAGCCGTTTGCTTCTGGACTAGCCAGCTCTTGATGGAATAGTCAACATCTTGGTGAGCTGATTACCAATTATGGATTTTCCACGGCCTTTACCACAAGCCATAATCTTGCGGGCTAGCCAACATATTTGTTTTCGGGGAGTTGATGAACCATACAATTTTGGGCAAATTGCCAGCCGTCAACGGATTTGATATGTCTTTACCAAGAGCCGTTTGCTCCTGGACTAGCCAATCCCTTTTGTCGCTTAGACAAGGCGGACTGATTACCATAAAAATTTTGAAGCACCAGTGAAAAATTTTTTAAAATTTTTGAAATTTTGGCTAAAACGGGGGTATTATATAGTAAAATGTGATAAAATTCGCTAGAATAGCGAATACCCCCCACACTAAGCATGAATATTGTCCTCAATATTCAAAATCCCGACTATTATGCCGACATTTTGAACGTAAAAGGGCAACATTACAAGCTAAGCGTGGAAAAGACCATTTTGTATTTTCACTCATTTGTAACCATAGCATGGGGGACTCCCCCACACTTAGGGTGAAAACCCTATATGCATGCTATTGTTTTTGTTTACCGAGTCGCTAGCTTGACTCGACCCCGAATTCATTTGTCCTTGGGGAAGCATGATGTGGAAGAAACAATCTCAATCGGACTTTCATTCAAAATGTTTGGACAAACATATGAAGCACGTGAAAGTTCCACACCGATGAGATATGTATCCGGCTCAAGATAATGATACATGAAAATGCCGGGATCAAATATAGTGTCCTCATTCCCGAAGGAGTGAAGAACAAGAGACGTCACCCTGTAGGTGAAGAAAAGGAAGAAAACCATGATAAAAAGCATGATTTGATCTTCTTCCTCGAGAGGAGGCTCAATAGCCTGAGTTTGGATTTCAAAGGGTAAGCTCGTAAACAACCCGGGAGGGTGGGTGGGAATTTGTAAATTCTCATGATTGAGAGCATCTCCCCCCGGGATATCAAACTGATGAGCGAGTTCACCGGAGAACTCCTCATGAAGAGAATCATTCACAAGATGTGAATCTGTGAACTCATGTTCCATTGTGGACTCATCACAATCCTCGTCAAAGATTGGATTATTAAAAATCACGGTGAATTCAGAATCGAATTCAAATAGAGGATTGGTGAGAGTCGTATCGAATGTTTCGGGAACAAAGTGAATATTATTCTCTGTTGGACTGCTGGAATCGGAAGTGAGTGACGGATCATGATATAGGAGACTTTCAATTTCTCCCAGATCGGCTTGGAAATCGAGGAGACCATTATCACTTTCAAATGAAAATGGATCGATGTGAGCAAGTTCATCAGCGAACTCCTCAAGAAGAGGATCAACATCAGAATGAGGTAGTGGTGCCTCGATATACTCAATGTCTCCATGAGATGTACAATCATCGCTAAAATCTGAGAAAGTCTCAAATTGATCTTTAGTACACTCAATAGGGGAAGGAATATCACACATATCATCCAAAGTTCCCTGTGACTCTCCTGGGATTGGGACAAGGATCTCAACACTAGACTTTATTAATTCGTCCGATTCCTTATCAGGAACAGTGCTAAGATGCTCATCCCCCATGATCGGAGAGTGAGTGTGAACCTCGGGTGTGATAATAGCAGACTGAGGGAGATACAAAAGACTAGCACACATAGATTCTATATTTTTCATGTGTTCTTCTGCTAGCAATTCTTGCATACTCTTATCTCCCTGTGCTTCCATGGAAGGAATCTCAACTGATGAACTGGATGAATCTTTGTAATATTCTTTCATTTGAATAGAATCCTCATCATCATCGTCATCATGAAGAGCAGCATAGCGAAGATTGGCACGTATTTTAGCCGCTCTTTGCTCAGCAAGCAATTCTTCCATGCTCTTTTCGTTTCTAGCTGCTCGTTCTTCCACAAGTAATTCTGCCATAGATTTCTCACGAGAGCTTTGAAACGATGAAGTAGCCAACTCCTCCTTAAGATCTTTCAATATCTCAAGAACCTCTAGTAAAATGTCTTGCTCAGTAACAAGAGGAGTTGCTTGGGTTATTTGGTACTGTGGAGGTGGGTCTGAAAACGAATAGTCGTAATTGTTACAAGGAAACGGATTCCCTGTTTGACAATCAGAGCTAGTGTGTGGACCTCCACAATACTCACAACAGTAAAACTGATGTGGCTGTGAGTCGTATGTGCTTGTGTCATAATTGTTATCAGGAAACTGCTCATAGACAAGCGTGCTTCCTGATTGACAATCAGAACTGTAGTGCGAACCACCACAGTACTCACAACAGTAAAACTGCTGAGACTGATGGTGTGGTAGCTGGTGGAATGAATCAGTCGTGTCATGGTAAGAATAGGGATCTTGGTTATAGACAGACCCGTTTCCTGACTCTACCATGCCACAACCGGGGCAATTACCACCATTATGAGAACTACCACACCACTGGCAAACCAGAAAGTGTGGATGAGACATAGAAAGAATCAAATGGTTTGGGAGGGGTAGGGATAAAGAATCAAAGGTGCGAGAGGGTAAAGGTGAATATTTTTGGGTTTTTGGAAATACATTTTGTACAAATGAGAAGGAAAATCTTTTTGTGTTTTTTTTTTTTTTTTTTTTTTGAAAATATGAACAAGGATGGATAAATGTACAATGGAACGAATTCCAAAGACACTAATCAGAAAAACCGTATAGATACGCACACAACCTCCCCGGCAGCGGCGCCAAAAGTTGATTGACGCTAAACCACCTAACTTATATTGACCAAGGAATGGTCAACAAAGTCAAACTGCCTAGAGTCAATGCTCCGCGGAAGTATAAGGTTTCCCCGGGTCGTATGTCCCGACGAGGTGTGAATTGTAAACAAACGGTTTCTTGATCGGGTGAATTTGGATGAGAAAAAGGTTTGTGTGTGATTGAACTAAGGAATCTACAATAAAATAGCTTAAACAAGCTATATAAATAAAACGGGAAGCTAAGAAAAACCAGAAACGTTTAAAACCTAAAAACGTGTACGTTACGTTTTAATAAAACGTGAACGTACAAAATAAAAAGTGAAAAATGAAATCTGAAAACACCCAGGGGGTGAAAATGACTTTTTTACAAACTAAAATGTAAAAGAAAATTTATAGAAAAAGAAAATAAATTTAAACACTAATTAATTATTTAATATTAATTAATTACTAAATAATACTTATTATTAATAATTAAAATACTTAAATACAATATAATATTATTTAACTACTAAAAAGGTGAAAATAAAATTTCTAAAATTATAAAATAACTAAAAACAAGTTTTAAAAATAAAAATAAGTATTTTTGTCTTTTTGTGCTTTTTATATTAATTAATTACTTATTAATTACTAATTATCTAATTAACTATTTTAAATTAAGAAAATTACTAAATGAACAGTGAAAATTCTAATAAAATTTCTAAAATTATTTTACAACATATGAAAGCTATAAAAAATATAAAAACTTGATTTTACTTAATAAAAACTAATTATGCTATATTAAACTTAATATTAATTAATAATTAATAAAACTAAAATTAATTCTAATTAATACTAAATGATACAATAAAAATCTGAGAAAATTAATATAAGTACTTTAATATAAGATATAATTAATAAAAATATAAAAATGACAAGTACTTAAAAAAAATTTAAAAATGAAAATTAAAATTAAATAAAATTAAATAGAAACTATCACTTAGAAATAAATTGGTTTTTTTGAATTTTTCTTTTACAAACCTATTCTACATCTAAAAATAGCAAACTTTTGTAAAAACAAACTTTTTAGAAATTAGAAATAAGCACAATATAAGCAAAAAGGGTCAACAGTTGACCACAGTTGACCAAACAAGGAAATAAGCTAAATTGGCTTAAAGTGGGGCCCACTCTGATTAATCCAGGTCTATATAAGTTAGAATAACTTGAATAAGCCAGAAAAAGCAAAGATGGACCTCAGAATAAGCCACCAATCTGATAATAAGCACTTGGATACTTGTTTTGGAACTGAAAATGGGACAGATGTTTGGGGGTAATTCCAGGTGGGTCCCAGTGATACCCAGGTCAACCCAATGGTCAAAAACCCAACCCTGGTAGGAGGGGGTGGAAATGAGCAATAATGGTGGCCTTGGGCCCACTGAGGTGGTCAGAACACCACCACAAAGTGGTGGTGGTGGGTGTGCAACTGCTGAGACAGAGCAGGGCTCAGCCCTGCAAGTCTCTTTGGGGCAAAGTGGGGCCCAGAGTAAAATTACCAAAAATAAAATGGAGGTGTGAAAATGAAGTTGAGGTGGTGGACTTCAATTAGGAACAAGAATCAAATCCTAAATCAACACACAAAATTCACATAAATTCCCACAAGAAATGGGAATTCTGCCTAAACCACAATTTTGACTTTTTTCAAAGACTTGAAAATTGACTTTCTTGAACTTTAGATCCAATCTAAGGACTGATTAAGGTGAAATAAGCTGAAATAAAGCTAGAGTAATCTAAAACACCAACCTTTGAACTGATAAAAGGGTTTAATAATCCTAAATCTCACACAGTAAACAGGTTTGAGGGATTCTGTGTTGATTTTGACTTTTGGCTACTTGAAGCTTGGGTTTAAGGCTTTACTTAACCTAATATTGACTAATGTAGTATACCAACAACAAAACAACAACACAACAACAACAAGATCACCCAGGATCTCATTAATCCAAACACCCCTTTACAAATCAGTTTTGAAGTTTTATGCAGCAAAACACAGATTTATCCAAATCAACTGATTCAATAACACATATGTGGATAAAATGAACTGATTTTAGTAAA
Source organism: Artemisia argyi (assembly GCA_030686995.1). NCBI lineage: Eukaryota > Viridiplantae > Streptophyta > Magnoliopsida > Asterales > Asteraceae > Artemisia > Artemisia argyi. The sequence continues at coordinate 118,294,624 of CM060684.1, forward strand.
TAAACTTCACCAATAACAACAACTACCCTAATTTACTATGTCATTAAATCAAACAGTTAAGGTGAAACAGATGAGCACAAAGGGTCTTAATGAACAAAGACTAAATTTTAAACTATAACATGACTAAATAACAACCAATGAACATAAAATAACAGCAATGATCTAACAATAAGTATGAATACAGTGAATTACAAAAGAAAAATAGAACAAAGCTTACAATGGTGGCTAATCTGAGAATCAAATACCAAGGAACCAAACCACAAACCTATACCTCCCCAGAGGTTCTAAACCATGGAATTCTATAATCCACAACCTTCTCTGCTTCTGGTTTACTTGCACACATAATTTTTTGTTTTTCTTTTATTTTTCTTGCTTTTATTTTTTTTTTTTAGTAAACCCTATGAAAACTAATTTAAAAGCTTAATAAGCTTATAAAAGACTGAGTGGAACTTAAAGGAACATAAATGAGCAACAACTAACAAGATTCAAGCAAAGTGTCAATTTTGCCAAAATAATGCATAAACCGAATTTGTAGATTATACTGAAAAGGTTTAAACAAAGCCTGAATTAATCACTAAACTGAATACAACTTGAATTTAAGACAGAATTTAAAAGTTTTACAATGGAAATTAAAAGTCTACCCTACGAAAATGGTCTAAGACATGTGACAAGCTTATTCTTCATTTTTTCTTCAACTTTTATAGCCCTGGAGTCCTTCTCTCTCATTCCCACTTTTGCTCTGAGCCTTTGGATGGCTAAAAATGATCCCAGCCGTTTAAAGTTCTTTTGGCGGGAAATGGGATGTTGGCAGTTTGAGGGGTTTGGTGAGTTTGGTTGGAGCATTTAATGAGGAGGGGGGATGTATGGGTGTAGGTGAGGGTTTAGTGGAAAAGGAGGAGGGGGAAGGTGGGCAAAAGCCAGGTAATTAGGGGGTGTTAATGGTGGGTTAGGGAAGACGATGAATAGTAACACGGGGTTTGGGGGTTTGACCTGGGTCAACGGACCAGGTTATTAGTTTTAGGGGGTGGGCTTTAGGTTTTGGGCTTGGTGGGTATAAGTGTTTTGGGTTTGAATTGGTATAGTTTGGTTTTGGTTTTGTTAACTTTTAAACAATAAGGACCAATTATGTAGTTTGGTGAAAGTGAGGGGCCAAAGTTGTAATTATGCCAAAATATCATAAAGGACCAATCATGCATAGATTAAATATCCAAAACCCATTTTTGCAATTTTTGTACTTTTCAAAATTTCCGGGAACCATTTATGTCAAAATTCAAAATCCGGGGACTAAAATTGCCATTTTGTAAAACCTTTTATCCAAGGACCAAATTTGAACATTTTTTAACTTCCAAGGACTAAAAAATGATTTTTCATCCAAAAATATCCCACCAGGGACCAAAAGTGTAAATTTCCAAAACTTTTCCAATTTTTCACCAAAGGACTAAATATGACCACTTATGATTTAAAAAGGACCTTTGGTGATAATTTTCCATATTTTGAATATCCAGGGACTAGATTTGTAATTTTATGAAAGTTGAGGGACTGAAACTGCCAATTTTGCAAACTTTGTGCGTTTTTCATTTGTTTTTGCTCATTTTGCATCTAAGACATATAAAACACAATTTTGAAATATTTTTAGTATTTTGATGCATTACTGAGTGTTTTTGTATGTTTTGCAGTTCAGATTAGACCAAAAAGGATGAGTGTTTGAGCACTCATCAATAACCTTTCCATGCTGCATCAATACACAACCAAGACCCTTCTTTGAGGCATCGCTGTAGATTTGAAATCCACCTGATCCAGAAGGTAAAGTAAGAATAGGGGAGGAAACCAATCTCTTCTTCAATTCCTCGAAGCTTTCCTCACATTCTTCACCCCAAACGAATTTCTCACCCTTCCTCATAAGTTTAGTCAATGGTAACGCCAAACGTGAGAATCCTTCCACAAATCTCCGATAGTAACCAGCCAGTCCCAAGAAACTCCTAACTTCTGTCACAGTCGTCGGTCTTGGCCATTTAGTGATTGCCTGGACCTTTGCAGGATCCATGGTAATACCATCTGCAGAAACAACGTGACCTAAGAATGCCACTTGACTCAACCAAAATTCACATTTCGGAAATTTAGCGTACAACTGCTTCTGACGTAGAATCCCCAACACAATACGAAGATGTTCCTCATGCTCTACCTTCGTCTTTGAATAAACAAGGATATCATCAATGAAAACGATAACAAATTTGTCCAGGAATTCATGAAAGACACGATTCATTAAATCCATGAACACAGCTGGAGCATTGGTCAAACCAAACGGCATCACCAAAAATTCATAATGACCATAACGAGTACGGAATGCTGTCTTAGGAACGTCTTGTTCCTTCACCCGTAGTTGATGGTACCCAGAACTCAAATCGATTTTGGAAAAGAACTTCGCACCTTGAAGTTGATCAAAAAGGTCGTCGATGCGAGGCAAAGGATAACGGTTACGAATTGTAATACGGTTAAGCTCGCGGTAGTCAATGCACAGCCTCATACTACCGTCTTTCTTCTTTACAAAAAGAACAGGAGCACCCCATAGGGAGACACTCGGACGAATGAACCCACGTTCCAGAAGCTCTTGAAGTTGCTCCTTCAACTCCTTCAATTCAATAGGGGCCATACGATAAGGGGCTTTTGAAATAGGTTCGGCATCAGGGATTAATTCAATACTAAACTCCACTTCACGTTCAGGAGGAATTCCCGGAAGTTCCTCAGGGAAAACATCAGAAAAATCTCGGACAACCGGATGATCCTCAAGGCGAGTCTCATTAACAGATGTGTCCTTGATTGAAGCTAAGAACCCCTCACAACCATGCGAGATCAAGGTACGGGCTTTCAAAGCAGAAATGATTTTCATAGGTTTGACAGGTCGAGAACCTTGATAAACAAATTCAGGGTTATTCAAATCACCAAAGATAACACGTTTGGTGTGACAGTCAATCGTAGCTCGATGTTCCGTCAACCAATCCATGCCAAGAATGATATCGAAGTCACACATTTCCAAAGGAAATAGATTGGCAGAACGAATCTTGTCGTCAAAACGTATAGGACAATTCTTAAATTCATGGTTAATGATTACTTGGTTTTTCATAGGGGTGGATAATGATAAGGTATATTCAAGTAATGTTGGTGGAATTGTTATGTGTTTAGCAAAAGAAATAGATACTACGGAATGAGTGGCACCAGTATCAAATAATACGAAAATAACTCGACCAAACATATGTAAAGAGCCCATAATGGTACCTGATGCTCTTGCTGCCTGCTCATGAGTCATAGCAAACACTCGACCTGAAGCAGTTGACTGAGTCCCAGTACCACCTTTGTTCTTGTTCTTCGGGCACTCATTAGCTCGATGTCCCACAACACCACAAATAAAGCATCCTCCTGTAAGACGATGACATGGTTTTCCGGGATGCATCTTCCCACAAGTAGAGCATGGTGGGGAAGAAGCCTGATCCGGGTACCTCTTATGGTTAGAAGAACCAGACCCATAATTCGACCTATACCCAGATGAGTTACCATACTTCTGACCCCGGTTGTTCCCATACCTCTGGTTGTTGTTCCTGTCACCATTTCTGTTACTACCACCATTACCGTTACCATTTCCCCTACGGTCCTGATCCCTCTGACCCTGACTCCTCTGAAACTGACCAGAACCTGTTGCCCCAGAAGATTGAATCCTATCGCCATCTCTGTTACGTTTGTTACTCCTGGTCCTTTCCCTTAAGATCTCCACATTGCGGGCTGCATCAGCAACCTTGGCAATGTCAGTAAAGTCGGTATTCACAAGGCTCTCCAAGATCCAATCACTTAATGCCCATTTGAATTTCATAGCCTGCTCCTCTTGATTACCAGCCCGAGTCCCCAAAAAGCTAGCCAAACGCAAAAACCGCCTCATGAAGTCACCAGACGACTCATTATCGAACTGCTTGATGTTATGATATTCACGCTCAAATTTTTGCTGTTCGGAACGAGGAAAATACTGCAAATAGAAAATCTCACGAAATGACTGCCAAGTCAGAGTAGCAATAAAGTCATCACCTTTCACCTGCTTATAAGATTTCCACCAACTCAAAGCGTCACCCTCCAGCTTATAACTAACAAGACGAGCCTTAAACTCGTCACCACACCCAAGCACCTCGAAGATTTTCTCAATGTGGGCTATCCAGTTTTCAGCATCCACAGGAGAGTTAGCTGAGCTAAAAGACTTGGGCTTTTGTTTCCCAAATTTCTCCAACCACCCAAGTATGGTAGGTGCAGCATCCCCACCACTGCTAGAACCCGGGTGAGCCAGACGAAATTCATCAAAAAGTCGGGTCCTAATCTCTGGCATCAAGGCCTCAACAGCCTGAGCCACAGCCGCGCTGAAAGCAGCTTCATCACCAGTGTTACGTGTGTTCACCATCTAGAAGATCAATAAACGGATTAGTGAAGACAGATCAAAATGAGAATTACAAAACGAAGGAAACAGTCAAAGCAGAAGAAGCCTAATGTCTACCCAAATCCTCACAGGTCACTAGCCTAAGCTCTAAGAGTCGCAAACCTGTCTCTGATACCATAATTGTAACACCCCAACCCGAAAAGGGCTAGAATGTAACATTATGGTGTGTAATCAGAACATAACAATGCAAGCGAAAGTCTTTATTAAAAGATAAGTAGCAAGTCATAAGAAACAATGACTTAAAGAGTATAGCCTTAACCAGGGCTATACAAAGGAAAATAATCCGGAAATACATAAGTCTAAAGGAAATAACAAGTCAAAGTACTAAGTTTGAAAATCCATAACAATGGGGAAACACTAAGTATAGGTCTTCTAGCATCCTACACTCATCACTCAAAGCCCCGCTTCCCGCTTATTACCTGCCGCAGAGAAAAGAAAATGCGGCTGAGCTAACGCTCAGTGAACAGATATAAACAAAGATAGGTAATAAGCATAAACGAAAAGAATAGACGAATAAGAGTCCACGAGAATCTGCAAAGATTAAGGTCAATGAAATATAGCATGCGATAATGAATCAATGATTCATTAAAAGAAATATGAAACGGATATAAACATAAGCGAAGAGAATATGAAAGTATAATAAGCACAAAGAGAATAGAAATATAAGGATGTCAAATGATAACAAAGAAATGCCCAGATAATCATACAAATTGCACAAAGGATTTGCAACTCCAATGTACTAGTGTGAAATGGAGTGTATTGCACACACTAAACCATTCACCAAATAATACAAAACAAAGTACCTAGGATGCATCCATACGCCCCCTGCAAAACAGATATATATGCACAAAGCTCTAGGCTAAGTAAACATATACAATAATAAATATAGGCCTGAATAGCTAGCTTAAAAAGGGACGTTGTGGACAAAAACCCACCTCCACAGATAGTGTCAATACCACTGGTGCATCAGTGGCAAGGCCATGGACTCCCCATGACTGGCTACAAATTAATCAAATCATATACAAGTAACACATAATGGGCATAGAATCAAGAATGCTATAGAAAAAAATATAGCATGCAAACGAATATCAAGCTCATATTAATATCAAGTATCAACAAACACGAATCAAACAAAGGGAACATAGCAATGGCTTAACTGAAGGGATCATAATCGAAATATTAAACAAAAGAGAGAAGGATTGGCCTTTACGAAAAGGCGGAATATCTGTACCTTAGAAAATGAAAGCAATTGGAAAAGAACACAAGGAGAAGTGGATCACTCCTTCTTCACCGAACCTACACGAATTATAATTACATATTACTTATACGTTTATTTAATATTATAACGGATTTTTAATGCTTGTTATAATTACGTCTTCATATTTAGGGTTCATTTAGGTTAAAATGTTCAAAACATAGGTTTAGGGTTCCATTAATTAATGCATAACTTAATTAGATTATAAATGTGATTCCAAATTAGGTTTGGTCGAATTAGAAATTTAGGGTTAAAATGTAAATTATTAAAATTAAATATTAAAAGTCAAATAAAATTATCTTAAAGTTTATTTTAATAAATTAGTATTAGGATAATAATTTTGGACCCCGTCGTTGTAATTTGTTAACGTATTACCGACATTAATCATAGACCGCGACGACTCAAAATTTTATAATATCATGCATTTTAAAACTATAGTATGATATGCATCCCAACATTTCTAGAGCAAAACAAACAGATCATGCATGCATACACCATTACAACTTCAAATGAGTACATGCGATTCGAAATCGAAACTCCATACAAAACCTTGTTATTGTTTTAACGCAAATAGAAGACAACCTCATTCTTTAACTCCAACTACTCACGCATGCACAAACACAGACCAACGAGACAACATAAAATCATAGGTTTATGTATTTTTATATACCTGATGTCATATGAAATTTAGTGACAAAACCATGCATTATACCCACACGTACAACAACACAACAAATCTTAAAACTCATTCAATGTTTATAGTCCTCCTTTACCATGATAATATTGGCACACTTTTTACACCATTTATAGCCCACGTGACAACACCCTTTTTCCAGCCTATGTGTTCGACCCACAACACATCACACATGTTTTCTCATTTTTTTTTTTACTCACACAGCAAAATCATGCACTCACTCTCATTCCCACGTCCAACAGGTTACATCCTTTAAACAGAGTCACCTTATTTGGTTTCAAAACAAAACAGGACACCATGCAAGTACACCGACCAGCTATACACACACATAATCACGCGTTTGTTGACCCATACGATACCACTTTTATAATACAATTAAACGAACTCAACTTATCACATAACCTCACACATGATCAGTACATGAATTCACGACACACACACCACCACACCATTTGACAGTTTATGCGACGCACCAACATGCAACCGACATCAGTAACACCTTTCATGACCCAACTTAGTAACACGCGACACGTAACGTACGTACGTGACTCACACGAAATAACCGACACGAAACCACCTTTTTTGTGTCCTCGTAGTACAAGTACTCAGGTCTTTCCTTACTTTTAGTACGTTATTTATAATGTATCATTAATACTTTAGCGAGGGTTTAATGACAGGAACATAGGCTCGAATAAGATTAAGTCAACAGAACTACACAAGTCTCAACATGCAGTTTACATTAGGTCTTTTATTATCGTAAGTGGCGTGGTTATATATATTTGATACGCATATAAACGAAGTAAAAAGCGAATAATGATAGCATGAAAACGAGTAGTATAGATTAGCAAAGATATATATATGTTTAGTTATAGTTTAAGTCTGTTCATAATCATTCATATGTGGCTATTTATATTCATGTGTGATCATGTATTACCGAACCTCAACAAACAAGCAAATCATACAAGTAGATTAGCAAGATAACGATTTGGTTTTAGTGCTTGTTATATTCAGATTTGTAGGTGTCGAATGAAAGAAAGAAAACAAAGGCGATGTGGTACCTTTCTTGGCAGATAGACGAGACAACAGAACCAGAGAACAAGAATAATCCTAAGTCGATATACCCACGACAACAACCTTCACCTTCTAGCCTTCGAATGGAAAGAAAAGTATAACCAGGAACTTTGTATTTTGCTTTGTTAAAAGAAAAGAAGATGCACCGTATGATATAAGTAGGAAAGCGTTTCTTTTGGTTTTGGAAACAAGATACCGTATATTATATTAAAGGACTGTGTCATGTAAATAAGGAAGGAATGGACAAGCGTATTTCCAATTTGTATAGAGATATACACTCTTTATTTGTTCTTATCTTTTTGTGCAAGCATGTGATGCATGTCATGTAAAAGAGATTAAGAATGGATCTTCTATTATGATAAGTATATATCATGCATTGGTCTTGTGTTTATCCTTGTTTTAGGCGTACAAAAGAATGAAAGGAAAAGGCCTGTTACATATTTATAAACTTAAAATACTTTAAGTTATATTTTGTTAGGGATTTTAAGCTTTTATTAGTCATATACATAAGGTTTTAGAGTTAGTTACAAATTAGTCCTTTGACTTTATAAGTTTTCAAATTCGACCTCATTTTAGGTTTCCACATTTTAGGGTTTTACAATATCCTTGTTTGTTCAGCTATCTCGGACTGGAACAACAAAGCCAAATCATACATCTTTTGTGAATGCAAATTCAACTCATGCAACAGAATCTTGGTAGCAATTTTGAATCTCATTCGCCTCAACAACAAAACCTGCTTCTCTGATTCTGGACACAGACCGACATCCCAATTTTTGACTGGCTCACCAACATAAGACTCCATATGAATCATTGCAAAAACTCCACAGTCAACATGATTGTCGTTAGTTTTCCATTTCAACTGTAGAATGCGTGGTCTAGCATTTAAAATAGAATCGTGTTTTGGATGTAGATTTTCATTCAGTAACCTGGCAAAACACTCTTTCTACAAAAAAGAAAACAAAAAATATGTTAATAAACCTAGTAGAATCATATATGATTTTTCTAAAATCATATATGATTTTCATAAAATCATATATGATTTTAGAAAAATCATATATGATTGTAGTAGAACATAATTCATAATCATAATCATAAAATAATCTAACACAATCATATATGATTCTATGTGAATCATATATGATTCTATCAGAATCATATATGATTATCCTTTAATCATATATGATTCTATGTGAATCATATATGATTCAATCATTGAATAAGCACCTTAAAAAGCTACAAGAGTATATTTTCAAAGGGTCTTCACACATCTTATAATACTTGTAGTTGTAAATGTGCTCATTGAAGTCGTTCACCTATACCTTTGACGAGCAAAAACTAAATCTTAAGTTAAGAGAGCATAACCGTAAGTACTATCACGACTACTAAAAAAATAAATCAACAAATAAAATTCACATCTGATATTGGTTCAGGCATTTCATCAAACAGTTGACATGCATTATAAACTTGAATCAATTTGATGCAATGATAGCAATAAAAGTATTAAATGAACAACTATTACAAGCAATCGTCAAACTGAACACCGATTACAAACATGTGAATGATGATGAAAGTGTAAGAATTTAACCTTCTAAAGAGCAAATTTTAACCTAATAACCTCCAATAGCAACTATGCGCTCAAGGAGATGATCAATATTAGTGATAGAAAGGCGATTGGTACTCCAATGGCGGTTTGTGTTGTTGTGGTCGGTGGAGATTGGAAGGGATGGTGATTCAGTGAGAGCTATATTTGTGGCGGTGTAGTGGTCGTTCGATTAGTCGGTGTAGTGGTGGTTTGAACAGCGGTGGTTTGAACGGCGATGATCCGGCGGTGTAGTGGTGGTTTGATCAGAGATTGTTGAAGGTAGTTGGATTGGAGAGGATCGTATTGTTTTTCACCTCAGGTATGTGGGATATGTGTGTTATTAGTAATGATTGAATTGACCACCATACCCCTACATCAATAAAAAAAAAAAAAGGAATGTGGATTTATGTGGAGCGTCGATGGTAAAAGGAATGGACGGATGAGATGAACTCATGGGTTCTTTGGTAAAACTTAGATCTATACAGAACTTTTGGCTTGATCTCATATGGATATTATTATCTCCTTTTGTTATTATTGTTTGTTATTCATTAATATGTGTATATTGATTACGGCTTTATTATAAGAATGGTGTTTTTCTAAATAATTATTAATTTTGTGAACTTAAAAAGTGATACATAATATGGAGAAGGTAACGTGACTAAAACACTAAACCTAAAGGAAAAAAACACTACTAGAAAAACAGCTATTCTTGACTCCAAATGCGAGTCAAGAAGAGGCCTTATGACTCGCAAATGCGAGTCAAGGAAGGATCCGTCATAAAGCTTCATGACTCGCATTTGTGCGTCATCCCTCTATGACGCGCACTTATGACCCACGTTTTATGACTCTCTTTTTTTAGAGTCATAACCTAATTTTTTTTTAAATAATTTTTTCAGTTCCTAATTTTTTATTAAATGACAATTAAAAACCTGATAATACAAAATTAAAAACACAAATATCAAAATAATGCCTCCTTTACACCATTCTGAAATTGAAAGAATAAGTGAAAAAAGTGAGTACTAAATGAAAAAGGCCCAACGTCATACACAATCCAAAAATAAAAACTATATTAGAAAGGAACAACAGTATTGATTCAGGCTCATCATTCTCTGCCAATGATGAATAAGAGTCTTCCATTTTAGTACACATCACGAGCCTCGATCCCCTAAAACTCTGCTTTTCAAGCAACCTCTTTGCACAAAATTACCTCAGAAGAGGTTCTGATGACAATACCAGTATCTGCTGGGGTTCTGCATCAAAATCAAAAGAATAGACAGCTCGTTTTAGCACTAAATATCAATCAGCTTTGGTTACAATTTATATCCAAACTGTGTACTTAGGATAGACTTTATGAACTATGAGTGTTACGAATGACAATGAATAGAGTGGGCATTACCTGTGAAGAGCACAGTATGGAGTCCATTTGGTATTATATATCCCACCCTTTTCTGATGAATGCAGCTGCATATGTTTAGAAAGATAACAAAAACTGTCACAACTCGTAAATTCTGGTCTTTTCCCGAACTTTCAACATTTACTATTCATCGGTTACTATTCACCGATCACTATTCATCATTTTACTATTCATCGTTTTTGGTGTCAGTTTGAGATTCTGAGAAGCGTTTTAAAATTTTACTATTCATAAAACACTATTCATCTCCGGAGAAAAATTTGTCATTTATGCGTGGGTTGCGTCATTTTTGTAAACGTACGATTATTAACCTAAGAAACGTTATCTTATGAACTAATATTTTGAATAATTGATCCGACACTCCCAACTATGGTCCTAACACATTTTATACTCATAATAATAATATAAAAATTATAAAATTCATTTACCCGTTATTTTGGAAATTTATTTAATTCGTATCGTACGTCTAATATAATTACGACGGTTTTCTTAAAAACTAAACGATAATCATCCAAACACCCAATACTTGTACCCAACATATTTTTACAAATTTTATGACTTTATTATGTTCCGAATAACTTTGATAAAATTTATTTCTAGCAAACCCGGTACCCGATAAAACCTAAAACCAACTAATACTACACATTCTTACCATTAACTCTCTAAATAATTACCCAACACAAACCCACTTTTCTCTCCTTTGTGAACCCCCCCCCCTCCTAAGCCATCTAATGAGCTAATCTCACCAACTCAATTTAATGTTTACCAAACTTTTGTCCCTAGATATATAATAAACTTTTCATCCATTTTTATCACTAAAAATCATTTTTACTAAACACAAGCAAACTTTTTCTCTCTTTTCTCTTAAGGGTGGATCGAACTAGGGTGTTCAAGGAGCAAGGAGAATAAATTTTCCAAGATCAAGCCATTTTATTGTTCCTTTTGTTGTCTTTGTTTGAGTTTTGTATTAAAAACTCAAGGTTTCTTTGGTTTTTCATCATCACAAGCTCACTAATCTTTCTTGTAAGTTGTCAAACTCTTGTTCATCATTTCTTCATGTTATTTTTATGGTCATATGATTTCATACAAGGTTTACATGCATATGTTAGTATATACCACTCATTTATATATATATAACTTTTGAACTCTAGAAATGGATTATAGTTAGATCCTTGTTAGATCCACTTGGTTTATGATGTTTAGGAACCCATGACACCCTAAGAAGGTGTATGGTAAGATTAGACTAGATTTGTGGTGATTGAAAGTGGTTTGGTTGAAGTTGAAACTAGTTAGAAACACTATAATTGATTTTTGAAACTATATATATACCTACTGTTACTATTTTGAAATCGTGGGAAAATCAGTGGATGATGGGTAATTTTTGACCAAAGATTTAGAAAATACTTTCAAAAACGGAGCTATGGCCGAAAACGGGGATGAAAACGAGTTAATAACGAAGGAGATACGCTAAAAACGAGTTTAACGACGAAAACTATTTTTCTGAAAATCCTTTGCTGATGAACAGTACTCACGGGCTGTTTTGGGCATAAAAACTTGATCTAGCCGTCCCGACTTATCAAAAATATGTTAGTATGTTGTCCCACGATTCCGGGAATGTAAAGAACGTAGAAAACGAGCTTAAAACGACCAAGATATACACTTTTGAAACTAGGCGAACTATATATATATTTGACAACATCTAATAGCAAATATTCTCTTAAGTTATGGAAACACTATAATTCAACGTCAACACTTATTTTCAAACTACGAGTGGTATAGGCTTCATGTGCATGTACATTCATCGCATCCCCTCATAATTTAAGTAGATCGTATCATTCGTTCATTATAGGTCGCGGTTAGAGATCGAACTTCATTTCTGTGTATCCACTTTTGTCGTCATTGCTATCGCTTCGAGGTGAGTCATAGCCCCTACTCTTTTAAATTGTTTTGTTAACTTTTTGGGGGAGAATACGTGCTCGTTTTTACATGAATTACTACTTGACCTTTTGAACTTGACTTGACTTTTGAACTTGACTTGACTTTTGAACTTGACTTAAACTTTTGACCCTAATGTACCGTACGTACTATGACCTAAAGTCTCGCCATTTTTGGTGGAGCGTGCAAAGTCTCACCTTATTGGTGGAGCGTTCTTAACCCTAAAGTCTCGCCTTATTGGTGGAGCGTGCTAAGTCTCCCATGTTCGGAGCGTTCTTAATCTTATATAATAGTTGTATGATGTACTGTTCGTACATTCGCATTGTTCGACGCCTATTAGTAGTATGGATAGCGCTATTTGAGGTCGGCCAACCTCTCGTCCACCATGTTACGGGACGCATATTATTTAATTAGGGGCTTTGCATGGCATACATTATTATATAGGTGGTGCTTATATTGTGACTTATTATTGACCACGGGTGCTTGACTATTAGACCTAAACTATTTAGCAGTGGGTTGTAAACACACAGGTTGCAAGTCTCTTATGGCGGGATTTGCAACTGAGTGGATTTACGATGCCTTTGCTGTGTGATCACTTTTCTATAAACTTTATTTGTTAAACAAACTCTATGAACTCACCAACCTCGTGTTGACACTTTAGCATGTATTTTCAGGTTTTAACCTATGGCACGCTACAGGAGGTTTTGGCAGGGCATGGCATGGTCATAGAAGACTCTGATTATTTATATGGGGACCGTTTTTAAACTATTTTAAGGGCCTACTTCCGCACTACATTTAACAATGTAAATTTAACATTTTTGATTAAACTATTTATACTAAATGATTGAAGTGAAAACCATTTTTGAACTTGTGTTGTAATACCAATTGAGTTACACCCCAGCTACACGTATGCTTCCGCTGGACCCGATTTTGGGGGTGTGACAAAAACAAGTTACATAATTATGGGAAGTTTCCAAACTAATATGTTGCAGTTTTCGTGAGACAAAGCTAATATAATACTCATGTAAAGTGAGACAACGTACCTCGATGCAGTACCCGGCTCTTGAAGCACACGTTGCATGAAAGTAAGTGGGGCACTTGCAACACTTAATACAAGAACCATGAACCTGTTTGCAAATGACACATTCCTGCAACTAGAAAAATATCGGACGTAGTAAGCTAAAAATTGTCAATTCCCATTTGAATTTGGAGAGTACTACGCAATTTCTATAACCAAAGGTACTTGTTACTCTTTACAGGTGGTAATTAAAGACCATTTCGTTACAAATATCCATAACAGGTCAATGGGGTTAAATATTTATACGATAAGCATACGAGTCAAATGGGTCGAACATGTCAATGAAAGCCATAATAAGTGTATTCAAATGCATAAAACCTTCAAAATGGCATTCTTTAGCAACATAGTTTTTCCTACGCATATTTATATGATTAATTCATAATTATTTATCTTTTTGAAAAAATTTAATAATTAATTTAATGATTTAAGAAAGACTTGGCTCAATCCGACCCATTTTGACATGTTACGTAACTTATATGCAACTTCAGTAACTTATCCAACAAGTGATTTTCCAACTATGGCACTGTTATTGGGACCAGGGAGGACTACTTACTTGCTAATGCCATTAATCTCAAGAAGCCCTTCTTTAGTTCTGGGGATCCTTTTGCTAATAAGCTCCAGGGTAGCATTCCTAAATCATGAAAAAAACAGCATATAATGACGGTTCTTTTAGTTTTATCATGAGACCCAATTTGCATGGTTGATATCAAAACACGAAAGACAAAAGTATACAAAACTGGCAATCAGGTCTTCATTTTTTATAAGTTGCTTCCTGCAATCATAAGAGCTCAACTCACCTAAATATTTGGTATGCCAAGACCCCTTCCCCTGCTTCCTTAACAAGAAGTGTCCGAAGCATTCGCAAATTAGAGTATAATTTGTCATAGAGAATCTACACCCAAAAAGATGGTTATAGTGATCACACTACGGTATTGATTTGGGTTAATGGTAACACATTAAAGTAAATTTAGCAACATACCATGTCTACTTCTGGTTGAGGTTGAGACGGAGTATCTACTTGAGGATGACTCTTCTTCGTTGATTTTAGCAAGCACTTTTCCAGAATAATATCATCTCTAGTATATTTAGATTCTTCACTGGAATATTCATTAAGGATAGTCTCTAACTCTCTATGGTTTCGAGTAATTTATCCCTATACTTGCTTACTTTTGCCCTGTGTTAACCTCATTATTAGTATTTTCAACACAAACAAGATAAAACAAGTTTAAGAGCATATCATATTCGAATAACTACAAACTTCGAATTTCGAAATAACCTTTCCTTATCACTTTTCTTTTCATCATTCTGAAATTTTAGTTCCTGTGTGTACATGACCTAGAAACAATGATGTTCGCCTATCAAGATGAATTACTTATCAAGCACTAGAAGATCGCCTAATCACCTTAGCGCATTTTAAAATAAATATGAACAACCACACGAAAAGAATGATATATTTATCTAAAATGTTTTTAATCTATTATTAAGCCACGAAAACTTGCAAATCGTTATGCATATAAACGGTTTTTAAATAAAAAGAGAAATGAAACGAGTTTAACAATTAGACATACCACAAGACGAGAGGGAGAAAAAGATTAAAAGGCGAGATGGATGTGACGGCTGTGTCGGTGGTGGTGGCGGCTTCACCACACGAACAAACAAATCCCTAGATGCAAACCCTCGCTCCAAACCTGATGAAAACGAACCCTTGGAGTCTCCCTCTTGATCGGTGGCAAACGCCGGTGTGAAAAGGGGTAACCGGAAGTAGATAGAGGTGATGGCGCGTGCACCTCATAAATAAATTCGCAAGGGTGATATAAGGGCTGGTGTGGTGGTGTTTTGTTGATATGGATGGTGGTGAGTGACGGAGGTGGTGACCGGAGCAGCGGCGGCGGCTGCCGGATCTTGGAGAGATGAGAGAGATATAGTTTTAGGTTTAGGGTAAAAAAAACAAATGAAGATAAGGGATATGCCGCGAGAGATATAGTTTTGTGGTCCGTGTTTTTTAAAAAATTTGAGATATGACACGAATTTTATGACACACAAAAATGCCTGTCGTCTAGCCTTCAGATTTTACAATTTTTGACAGTTTTTTTATGACTTACAATTTTGCGTGTCATTATATTGTGTGCGTTATAAAATGTGAGTCAAGGATAGACCTTTTTCTAGTAGTGAAAGAGAGCTTATATATATTACGATATGATTTGCATATAACTTCTTATGTTTTTATCAAAACATTCTATGTTTGCATGGTAACTTCAAAAAGTATTAAAATTTGAAAAATTAAAATAATAATAATAATAATAATAATAATAATAATAATAATAATAATAATAATAATAATAATTTTAAGCCATATTATATATTGTATTATATACTGTATGATGTTTTCACCTAGTTTTTGTAAGCTGTGTATCATCATTATGACTCATATTCTTATTATTTTTATTAAATGTTATTAATTTATTTTTCATGATTATTTGTTTGATTCTTGGCGCGCTTCCAAGGACAAGAAGTCTCGTGCTTATGCCATCTTCGCGGATACCTGTTGGACCTTATGGCGTTTTAGAAACAATATCATATTCAACTCTCAATATATGAGGAAATGTGATATTTTTTATTTTATTTGTCTTGTTTTATTTTCTTGGCTTAAATTTAAAAGTAAACTTTGTAATAACCGGAACGATTGACTGCAATCGCCTTTGTAATTTCTAACGCCTTACTAGTTTTATTTCTTCTATATAATCTCCATTGATGTTAAAATAAATAAGTAAATAAATAACTACATGTGTCATGTGTGATATTGTTTGTTCTTTGTTCCTTATATACAAAGTTGTACGGACTACGGAGTAGTATGCATGTTAAAAGATTGCCTTACAAACACTTGCTTCTAGTTCGTGTTTTTCAATAGACTGTTTATTATTAAATCAAATATTGTAGCATTACATTAGACCTGATTAGGTTGAGTCACTTTATCTCTTTGATATCGAGTTTATTTTTGTGATGACTAATTGTACATATCACTTTTGTTTATTATTACCTGTATTATGATTTTTTTTTATTATTATTTTTTTAATGTGTTAGTCATGATTTCCTGGTTGCTAAATATAAGTAGGTTTTGTAAAAGATTTTAGTGACTCGACTGTATTGGCATCTTTGATTGTGATTGATTCGTAATTTTAGTGGTTCTTAAAATGTTTTCCAAGTAAAGAGAACCTAAAACCTATAGGGACCTATTAAGAAAATTGTTGAAATCAATTATATAAGTATCGATTGAACAAATATTTGTACGATTTGTGAAAAAGAACTGATAAGTGTCTCGATGTTTTCGGTGATCCTATCCAATAACAACAAATAGACCCTATTACACTTGTAAACTAAAAAAATTGCGTATAAACTTGAATTATAAGACTCATATATGTGTAATATTATACGTATTTATATGTAAAACTAATAATACTGTGGCCCCTTTTAAGTTGAGGCCCTGTGCAACGGCACCCATTGCACACCCTTCTGAGACCCCTCTGAATAGGGTAAAGATACGACACCAAAGATATCAAATTACCCTTCGCATGTGATATGTAGTTTTAATACATTTATTCATGAGTTGAGATTACTGTTTTAAGCATATATTTTGATATTGTTTGGTGATGATCGATTTGAATACGTCATGCTCTATCTATTTACTAGTTTTACTGTCAGTTACGTGAAACTCATATTTGACAATACTCTTTGTTTGAAGTTAGTCATTAAGACATGTTGGCAAGAAAATCAAGACATGCGATAGAAACACATAAAGTTTGTCATATTAATATATTGGGATATGAAGATCTAAGTACTGCTGGAAAGATCAAAGTACTGCTATGTCAAAGTATTGCTCAAAGTCAATATGCTGTTCAAGGTCAAAGTACTGCTTGTGATTGAAGATTATGCAAAGTACTTCTAATAATAAGGACTTACGTGTAATATTGTTTAAAGGATTACTATGTAATATTATATGAATATTCTAGAATTAGATAGGGATAATTACTTGTCGTTCAAGTAAATATTATAAACCGACTTAAGGTTATCCTTATGCCTATAAAAGGAGCCTTATGATGGTATTAGACGTACGAAGTTTTTCTAAGAGTATTAGAGTTTCACGTTACGATTTTAGTGAAGTTAGGGATTGTTAGTGAATCTGTATTTAGAGAAGCAGGTTCAAGAGTTGTTTTAATATAAACAAAGTTCTTCTTAGCTTTGTGTTAGTAGATTCCGCATACTTTACAAAGTAATATCAGTGTTTCAATATTAACTGTTTTGAGTTATTCAAGATTGTTGAAACCTTACAAGCTACAAAGTAGTTTGGTCAGAGTATATCGATCCAACAAGTGGTATCAGAGCTTGTGTTGGAAACTCTAATTAAGAAGAAAATCTTTAAAACCGATTCTACTACAAACCCTTAAAGATTTCGACAGATGTTGCACCTGCTCCATCCATCACTGCAGTCAGAATTCCTATTGTCAAGAAGGGAGAATATGCTCTATGGGCCATGAAGATGAGGCAGTACATTGCCATCACATACCATGCACTATGGGATGTGATTGTCAATGGCAATATAATAATTGAAGAACCATTAGAGATCCCAGGACAACAAACACCACCCAAGCCAACCCTGCCAGCAGCTACCAAAAGAAATCAAGACAAGGCTCTCAACATACTGCTCTCTGCCATTTCTGATGGTCACTTATTGAAGTTTCATTATGCCAAGGATGCAAAAAAACTATGGGCTGCTATTAAAACAAGATTTGGAGGTAATGATGCTTCCAAGAAGATGCACAAGAATCTATTGAAGCAGCAGTTTGAAACCTTCACTGTTGATGAAAGAGAAAGTCTTGACTCTGCTTATGATAGATATCAAAATCTACTCAGCATGCTAGAGTTATATGGAGCTGAGGCAACAGTTGAAGATGCTAACTTGAAGTTCTTGAGGAGTTTGCCATCTGCATGGCATGTGGTTGCTACCATGATTAGAGGACAACCTGGTTTGGACACTATGGACTTTGATTATCTTTACAACAATCTAAAGGTGTATGAGCATGAGATGAAGGGTAACAAAGGTTCAAGTTCTCACAACATTGCTTTTGTATCTTCTGAAAACAGAAGCAGTACTTCCACTAAAAGTACTGCTCATCTTGTCCAAAGAACTGTTGCAGAAACACAGAATCCATGTACAACTTTGATCACTACCACTTCATCACATACCCCCAATTCAGATGTTGTTTTGTGCTCATTCTTTGCACAACAAGCTACTCTACCTGTTACTTATCAAGAAGATCTCCTGCAAATTGATGATAATGCTATGGAAGAAATTGACATAAGATGGCAGGTTGCCATGATCGCTGCAAGGATCAAGAACTTTATGAACAAGACAGGGAGAGGTATTGATTTCAAAGCTAAGCAGGGGATAGCATTTGACAAGTCTAAGATTGAATGCTTTAATTGTCAAAGGACTGGTCACTTTGCAAGAGAATGCAAGTTTGCAAAGTATCAAGCAAACAGGATGATTGAACAACCTAAACCCAAAGTTGAAAGAAAAGAAGTCCCTATTGCTGAGCCAAAGTCACAAGCTTTGGTTGCTCAAGAAAACTTGGCAGAAGTTGATTGGAGTAATGAATTTGATGATGAACCAGTAACCTATTCTATGGTTGCATTGGAAGAGGTTGATTGGAGCACAGCTTTTGATGAGGAACCATGATATGAAGCTTTGGAGTCAAGAGATGGTCTAGGAAGTTTTGATTGAAGCATGGAGAGTGAAGAAGAACATGTTCAGCTTGCTATGATGGATACTTCACCTACTTCATCCACTATCTCTGAGGTATGTTCCAAATGTAGTAACTCTTATCAAAAGATGCTTAAAGAATATGAAACTGAAAGAGATAACTATGGAAGGGCTAGGTCTGAGATAGCTGGTTACCAATTAACTTTAGAGTCAATGGAAGCTAAGACAATCACTCATGTGAATAATGAAGTAGCTTGGGCTGAAAAATATGAGCAACAAGATTATCGATTAAAGCTAAGTGAGTGGAAGTTAGGATGTAAAGTTTCTGAATTAGAAAAGGTCAGTAAAGAAAGAGATAAGTTACTAGAAAAACTTGCTGTTTGGAAAGAATCAGGTCTATCACATGTTAGTTTTGTTGAAAAATAGAGAACAACAAACATTAAAACTGGCCTAGGTTATGATAATAATTCAGAAATACTTTCATCTAGGAACCAAGAATTAAATCTTTCTCAGGAGACCTCAACTAGTGATGAAAAATTCATAAGTTTAGAAAACACATCTAGTGATGCGGAATCACCTTGTTCAACACCTCCCGAGTTTAAGAAAAACAAAGGATATAATGAAGTTCCTCCACCCACAGGTAGTTTTCAACCACCTCGGACAGATGTTTCTTGTTTTGGTGTAGACAACCTAGAGTTTAGGAAAAAGCTTAAAGGTCAATCTAATTCAAGTCAATCTAGTCCTGAGTCTTTAAGAGAGTCTGTTGAAACACCTAGGGATAATAATAAGGGTTCCGGAAGTGAAAAAGATTTTTCAAAACAAGCAGTACTTCCAAAAAATTCTCAAAGTACTGTTGATCATTCAGCAGTACCTACAAGAAACTCTTCTCAAAATACTGCTTATAATAGAAAACCTTTTGGGAATGGATTTGGGATGATGAGTCCAAAGTTATGCTTTGTATGTTATAGTCCTCATCATTTGATCAAGGACTGTGATTACCATTCAGAATACTTAAGCAAATATCCAAAGACCACATCTGCAAATCATAAGCACAAAGAGAACAAACCAAGGGAGAATAAGCCAGCTAGGAATTACTCAAATAGGGTTAACCATAGTAATTTCTCAAAAGACTATAGGTACCCTCATCAAAGAAGACCATTCTCCAAACCTACAGCACCTTCAAGAAACACTTCTCAAAGCACTGGTCAAGCAGTACTTTCTCAAAGTACTGTTAGGAAGTTTCCCAATCAAGGTACTGCTAGCAAAAACTCAAGTGTAAGACCTAGGAGATTCAATTCTTACAAACCTAGAAGGCCTTACAAC
Organism: Artemisia argyi; assembly: GCA_030686995.1. Classification (NCBI taxonomy): domain Eukaryota; kingdom Viridiplantae; phylum Streptophyta; class Magnoliopsida; order Asterales; family Asteraceae; genus Artemisia; species Artemisia argyi. Next base: position 118,315,202 of record CM060684.1, read on the forward strand.
CCAAGAAAAGATGCTAGAACACAGAACCCAACACCAAAGTTACAATTAAATGGGTTAAGAAAGAAAGTACTGCTGATGGTAACAAAGTACTTTCAGAAAACAATGGTGAAAAAGGGAGTGTTAATAACAATTCAACACAGGTTTTGAAATCAAAAACAGTAATTCTTGATAGTGCTTTCAAAAACAGTGGTGATTATATAGTCAAAGAATTTGAGTATGTTACACCACAAGGGGAACACAAGTCAGTAATGGCTTGGGTTCCTAAAAGAAACTAACCCTTTTCATTTTTATGCAGGGCAACCCAGCAGAGGAGCTTAAAGATCATCTTATTGTAGATAGTGGTTGCTCTGGAAGTATGACAGGAGAAAAGAAGCTCTTGTCAGATTTTAAGGCTTATTTTGGAGGAAGAGTTGCATTTGGGAATGATCTTGATGGAGGGAGAATCACTGGCAAAGGAACTATTAAGGCAGGATTTATTGATTTTGAGAATGTTAGATATGTGAAGGAGCTTAAATTCAACCTTTTGTCAGTCTCTCAGATCTGTGACAAGAAGTACCCTGTGTTGTTTCTTGACACAGAATGTCTTATTTTCTCCACTGAGTTTAGATTAGAAGATGAAAACTTGGTGATGCTGAGAGCACCAAGAACCAATGATGTGTATAGCATAGACTTGAAGAACATAAATTCTGCTGAAAGAGCAACATGCTTGATTGCAAGGGCAACAATGGAGGAAGCACATCAATGGCACAGAAGACTAGGGCATGTAAATTTCAAAAACATCAATAAACTGGTCAAAGGAAATTTAGTTAGAGGTTTACCTTCTAAAACATTCAAACTTGATCATTCATGTCTGGCTTGCAAGAAGGGTAAACAACACAAGGCTTCATGTAAAAAGATTGAAGAAAGAACTATTAGGGAGCCTTTGGAGTTGCTGCATATGGATCTGTTTGGACCTGTTTCAGTTGTTAGTTTAAACAAGAAGAAGTACTGTTTGGTTATAACAGATGATTGTAGCAGATTTAGCTGGGTCTTTTTCTTGGGATTCAAAGATGAAACTTTTGATGCTATTCATGATCTTATAATAGCACTTGAAAATCAGTTAAGACTCAAGGTTAGAGGCATTAGATGTGATAATGGGACTGAATTCAAGAATCAGCTTATGGATGACTTTTGTGCCAAGAAAGGAATTAAAAGAGAATTTAGTATTGCCAGAACTCCTCAGCAGAATGGAGTTGCAGAAAGGAAGAATAGAACTCTAATAGAAGCAGCAAGGACAATGCTTGCAGACTCCAAATTTCCTGTTCCATTTTGGGTTGAAGCTGTAAGTGCTGCTTGTTATATACTGAATAGAGTATCAGTGACAAAACCTCAAATGAAGACACCTTATGAATTACTCATGGGAAAGAAGCCAAACATTAAGTTTATGAAACCTTTTGGATGTCCCCTGACTATCTTGAACATTGCTGATAATTTGGGAAAATTTGAAGGTAAATCAGATGAAAGATACTTATTGGGTTATTGTACCAGTAGCAAAGGATTCAGAGTGTACAACAGGGCTAGCAAAAAGGTTCAAGAATTTCTTCATGTTGAATTTCTAGAAGAACATGAGAATCAAAAAGGTAAAGGTCCTGATTAGATGTTTGATCTTGATTTAATGTCCTCATCCATGAACTATGTACCTGTAAGAGAAGAAAATCAAGTTGTTCACAATGAAGAGGAATCACAATACATTGTTCATGGAGTTCACATAAGATCTGAAGATGATTCTAATGAAGCACCCAATGATGAGAAGAAAAGTACTGTTGCACCTCAAGGTACTGTTGATCCACAAAGTACTGTTCAACCAAAGACCACAGTATCTGATGAAGACCAAGCTATCCAAGATGAACTTAATAGGATGCTTCTTCAAGAAACAATTGCTAAATCCTATGAAGATGATCAAAGGAGAGCTTATGAAGCAGAAAAGAAGAAGGCTAATGGCACTGATAGTACTTTGCCACAAAGTACTGCTGATCCATTTGAAAGTACTTCTCAAGTCTTAGATACTTCAAATTGGAAGAATGCTGATGATTTAACTGATCCAACCATGCCTGCCTTAGAGGATACTGATGATGACTTGGAACAAGAAGGCATTTTCTCAGATTCTAATGAAGATCCTGACTTCACAAATTTGGAAGATAATCTTGAAGTATCACCAACTCCTACACTAAGAATTCACAAAGATCATTCTGTCAGTAAAATAATTGGACCTTCTGATTCAGGAGTGCTTACAAGAACTAAAGCTAAGAATGTGTCTCAACAACATATTTCTTTACTTAGCTTTATTTACAAGCAGAACAGGGTGAATCACAAAGATCAGAAATTGTGTTTATTTGCTTGCTTTCTGTCTCAAGAAGAACCTAAGACAATAAAATAAGCATTAGCCAAGGAAAGTTGGGTTGAAGCCATGCAAGAAGAACTCTTACAATTTAAACTTCAAGAAGTATGGGTATTATGTGATTTACCTGATGGTAAGAGACTGATTGGAACAAAACGGGTCTTCAGAGTTAAAAGAGATGAAAGAGGGAATGTAATCAAGAATAAAGCAAGGTTAGTAGCTCAAGGATATAGACAAGAAGAAGGAGTAGACTATGATGAAGTATTTGCTTCTATGGCAAGGATTGAAGCCATAAGGCTATTTTTGGCTTTTGCATCTTATATGGGCTTCCCTGTATATTAGATGGATGTTAAAAGTGCTTTTCTATATGGCACTATCACAGAGGAAGTTTATGTTAAACAACCTCTTGGTTTTGAAGATCCTGCACATCCAAACAAAGTCTACAAGGTTATTAAGGCTATGTATGGCCTTCATCAAGCTCCTAGAGCATGGTATGAAAGACTCTCCACTTTTCTATTGCAACATGGTTACAGGAGAGGTGCCATTGACAAGACTTTGTTTATCAAAAAAGATAAAAAGGATATCATGCTTGTCCAAGTGTATGTAGATGATATTATTTTTGGTGCTACTAAGCAATCTATGGCGAAGGAATTTGAAGATCTTATGCAAAAAGAATTTCAGATGAGTTCAATGGGAGAATTAACATTCTTCTTGGGACTTCAAGTGCAACAATCAAGCAGTGGAATCTTTATAAGTCAAGATAAGTATGTTGCAGACATTCTTAAGAGATTCAACTTCACAACTGTCAAGCCAGCATCCAAACCTGTTGATGCTAAAAAACCTTTGGGAAAAGATGAAGATGGAGAAGATGTTGATGTCAAACTATACATGTCTATGATTGGATGTCTAATGTACTTAACTACATCTAGGCCTGACATTACTTTTGCTGTTTGTTTGTGTGCAAGACATCAAGTTCAACCCAAGGTTTCACATTTGAATGTTGTTAAGAGAATCTTTAGGTACCTTAGCCAACAACCTAAGCTAGGATTGTGGTATCCTAGAGAGTCCGCTTTTCATCTACAAGCTTTTTCAGATAGTGATTATGCTGGTGACAACTATGACAGAAGATCAACAACTGGAGGATGTCAGTATCTTGGAAGTAGATTAGTCTCATGGCAATGCAAAAAGCAAACAATTGCAGCTACATCTTCCACAGAAGCAGAATATGTGGCTGCTGCAAGTTGTTGTGCACAAGTACTTTGGTTGCAAAATCAGCTTTTGGATTATGGATTCAACTTCAAGAACACTCCTATCAACATTGATAATGAGAGTACAATTTGTATTGTGAAGAATCCAGTTTATCACTCCAAAACAAAGCACATTCAAATTAGACATCATTTTATCAGAGATTGCTATGAGCATAGGCTCATCAATGTGGTTAAAGTCCATACAGATGATAATGTAGCAGATTTACTTACAAAGGGCTTTGATGTTTCAAGATTTACCTTCTTAGTAGTGAGTATTGGTATGATTAATAATTAAGCTATTTTTTAGGGGAGGCATTCGTAGTTAGTCATTATTTGAGGGGAGGCTACATGTATCATTAAAGAGCAAAGGACATTTTATTCATGATTCAAAAGAGGCTACATTCATTAGTTCAGAGATACAGACACAACCATGACACAGATACACAACCAAGACAAAGAGAGAACTACTCCAAACACCCTACACCAAACCTCCCAAACCTACAGCCTACTAAATTGGCCTTTTTCCTCTTAATTAAGTTTTCGGGTAACAATACACCTCTTAATGCTTATATGTTAGAAGTAGCACAAGCTGTTAGGGATGATGTTGCTGAAGCTAGTGGTTCTGCTAATTCTGAACGTGCTGATCAATCTGATCATTCTGAGCATTCTGCATCAGTACATACTTCTACACCACCTCTTGCTTCACCACAGCCTGTTGACTCAAGTGAAAGAACTGCCTCAGTATCTGTTTCTAGGGAAAAGACTATTTCTGCTGAAGGTACTTCTCCACACTCTGTTTCAAAGGAAGGTACCTCTCAGCAAGGTACTGCTTCAGAGCATAATACTCCAGTACCTTTTCCCAATGATTATACTTCCACAGGTGGGTTTCAAACACCTGGAGGAGATGAGGGAGGTAAGGGACCTTTGGATAACTACGCTTTGACTATGGAGTTCAGGAGATTGAAGAAAAGTTATTGATAATCAGGCTGCAGAGATTACAAGATTGAGAAATAAATTCAGAAGGTTGAAGAGGTTTGTGTGGCCACTTGTGAAGAACTTTAGACTTTATGTGAAAGAAAAGAAACAATCCAAAAAGAAAAAGTCTAAGTCAGCCAAGAAGGCATCTAAGTCTAAGAGGAGTAACAGGAAGTCATCATCTCTGAAATTGGGGAGGAATCAAGAAGATAATTTGAATGAAGATGATGCTGTAGTTCAATATTCAGAAGATGCTCATCTTTGGCATTATCCAGAAGAACCTTTGAACTTTGTACCAGAGAAAAAGATTGATGGGGATGAGAATATTGTTCAGGAAGAAGTTGATGAGCAAGAAGTTGGAGAACAAGTTGAAAATATTCAAAGTACTCACATTCAAAGTACTGATGTTCAAAGTATTGTTGATGAAAGTACTGGTATGCAAGGTACTGGTGTGCAAGGTACTGCTACAATGGATATTGATGGAATTGGAACTTCTACAGCTGGACCTTCTACAAAAGCATTTGATGATGAAGCTGGTCCTTCTAATCCTATTCAGCAAGAAGAAGTCAAAGAGCATACAGCTAGTGATGATGAGACAATAGCTCAGATAATGCTCAATTTGGATAGACCAACAGGTATACATATTTCTGAGCCTGCACTACAAGTCTCTGAGTCTTCTTCTGAACCTGAAGCTTTGGATCCAAAAGACAAAGGAAAAGGGATCATGAAGGAGACCAAGAAGAAAAAGAATAAGCTTACTCTTGCACAGCTAAGAGAAATAGAGATAGCAAAGAATGAAGAGATTGCTAGACAACAACAAGCTGTGTATGATGCAGAGTATTTAGAAGAGATAAGGAAGCCAGTTGTTGTAACAAGAAAACCTATGACTATTGCCCAAGAAAGAAATTAGATGATTAGTTTCTTGAAAAGAAGAGGATACAAGAATCTACAAAGGCTAAGATATCCAGATATAAAAGCACTATGGGATAGTGTTCAAGAATCTATTAAGAGAGAGTTGGAAAGTTTTGTGCCTATGGATGCTGAAAAGGAAAAGAAATTAGAAGATGTGATAAAAGAACAAGCTGAGAAAAGAAAGTTAAAAAGGAAGAGAGCTATTCAGGATGATCAATTGTCAAAGAGGCTCAAGATGATAAGATCAGATACAATTGATGAACTGAAGAATTATTTCAGAGTTTTTGATTTTGAGAACAAGAAAACAGAAGACTCTGGAAAGAAGTCAAAGATTATCTCATTTTCTGTGGTTGAATCAACTGAAAGAAACTATATCATGTTCAACAGAGAGGATGAAAGCTTCACTGTGTTTAATATGCTATGGGATGTTTTGCACATAATAGACAAAGAAGATCTATATAACCTGTATTCACAAGTGTAGACATACTATGAGAATATTGAAGCAACTGGAGTGGGATTAATCTTACTTGGAGATTTGATAACCATTTGGGAAACAGAAGAAACAGGTAATGATGCTCTGTGGAATGATCAAGAAAATAGGGAGATAACAAGATGGAGATTCTTTGAGTCATCAGGAGTTCATTCACTTGAGATGGAAGATGGTACCATGATTCACATGTTAGCTGAAAGAAAATATCCTTTGATAAGAGAACTTATGCTCAGGATGTTGGAACATGGAATGGAGGTTGAGGATGAAACTGAAGTAGCATTCATGGTGATCAAGCTATTTATAAGGTGGACTAATTCAGAAGAATAATATTGCATAAGTACTGGTATGATTTGTTTTGAATAATAAGTATTTTTCTCAAAGTACTGCAAGACAAACAGTTATTTACCAAAGTACTGCTTGCTGCATAAAACTAGTAAAAGTCCTTTGTAAGATAAAATAAAAGTTTTTGAAGCTTAAGATGATATAAATAAAAGGATTTGAAGAGTAAAACATGGTGTTAGTACTTGTACTGCACAGTAAATGTTAATCAACTCACCATGTTTAACAGACAAGAAAGAGTTTGATTCATCATGAGGGTACGGCTCTGATGTGATAATCAAATCCGTTTTTAGTTGACAATTTACTAAAAATTGTATGGTTTTCAACTCACCATATCTGTAAAAGTGAAGAGTTGACTAGCCCATAAGAAAATGGCTTGTGGTAAAGGCTGTGGAAAAATCAATTTATGGTAATTAGTTTACCATCACTGGTACAAAAAGTTGTATTGGTCACGCCAAAAATGTGTGACGATATGCATATAGTCACACACATTTTTTTCGTTGTGTGTCACTAAAGGTCCCGCCACCTTAGGTGGCATATGGTCACATTGTTGAGTTCGTGGCCATTTCCATCGGAAAAGAGTGACCAAAACCCCGAATATGTGTGACAAATTAGGCACAAGTTTTGTTAGATTAGTCATTATCAGTGACCGTAAACACCTTATATATATATATATATATATATATATATATATATATATATATATATATATATATATATATATATATATATATATATATATATATATATATATATATATATATATATATATTCAAGTAAATGTGTATTTTATGTGACTATTGATAATCCAATGGCCACATGAATATACAATAAATGTGACGTTTGTGATGATTTAGTCACACAATGGGTGTTATTTTTTTGGAGTTAGTCACATACAATTTAACACAAAGTGGCCAAAAGTGTGAATAAGTGTGACCATATGCTGTTTAAAGTGAAGAAATGTGTATTTTGTGTGACTATTGATCATCCAATGGCCACATGAAGTTTATGTTTGCGTGGCCTTTTGTAATATTTAGTCACACAAAGCAGGTTTGTTTTGGGTATTTAGTCACATACCATTAAGCAAACAGTGGCCAAAAGTGTTAATAAGTGTGACCATATGCTGTTTAAAGTGAAGAAATGTGTATTTTGTGTGACTATTGATCATCCAATGGCCACATGAATTTTATGTTTGTGTGGCCTTTTGTAATATTTAGTCACACAAAGCATGTTTGTTTTAGGTATTTAGTCACATACCATTAAGCAAACAGTGGCCAAAAGTGTTAATACGTGTGACCATATGCTGTTTAAAGTAAAGAAATGTGTATTTTGTGTGACTATTGATCATCCAATGGCCACTTGAAGTTTATGTTTGCGTGGCCTTTTGTAATATTTAGTCACACAATGAACTAAGCAAACAGTGACCAAAGTGTTAATAAGTGTGACTATATGCATCTTTTAGTCACATTTCAAAAATCAATATATATCAAAACAATACAAATATATATCAAAAAAAATCAAATACAATAAAATTGGAATGTATATAACTGAACCAAATATAAAATTGGACATCCTTTTATACACCAAGGAGTCCTAGTCGGCTTACAATAGTTTCCTAAGTATCTATCATCTTCTCCATAAGCAACTAGCAACTTCGAGCGGTCTTAATCTCTGAGCAGTACCAACTTTCACTAGTAGTCGTAACTTTTGTACTAGCAGTAGTAATTACTTTTGCACATCTTCTTTGAAGTTCATGAGCAGAACTAAATCCATCTAAGCAATATTAACACAAACATGATCAGCAGTAATTCAAACAACATCATGAAGACTTTTAATCCAAAACAATGAACATAATAATAAAATTTGCAGTTAAACTTACAAGTTTTGCTCCCATTGATCTAATCTCATCATCTAGATATAAAAGCCTTGAAAACGTAGGCTGCTGCATATCAACAAAAACCACATCAGGATTATAGCAGAACTAGAACATGTCAAGGCTCACAACATAACAGAACTAGATGAGCATACTGGAATAAAGTTCTTGATTAGATGCTAGAAAACCTTCCTCTGTAAAAAGTATGTGGTTATATATATTGTTGACGGGTGCATCTATTTCTTGACATTTGACAGACACACTATTGCCTTGTCTTTTGTCAGGTGCATCTAGTTTGTTAGGCGCCACTAGTTCAAATATCTGCTGTTTTTGTGGTTTTCAGTCGCTTGATTCGCCACCGATTCAATTATCTGCTTTAGTGGTTTTGAGTCGCTTGACTCGCCACTGATTCAACTATCTGCTTTGGTGGTTTTGAGTTGCTTGATGCGCCACTGGTTCAACTATCTGCTTTGGTGGTTTTGAGTCTCTTGATGCACCACTGGTTCAACTATCTGCGCAAACACGATAGGAATAAAACGCATATCAGATCTTGTAACTTTGTCCCAACCACCCTGTTGGGAATTAAATAAACATAAAGAATCAGAAGAATTAGAACATAAACGTTTAAAGAAATACATCAAGTATGTTCCTACTAATAAAGCTTAAAGCATGTTTCCACTGATGGATTCTGCTGAAGAAGGTTTCTACTGAAGGTGTTTCTGCTGATGGATTCTGCTGAACATTTTCCACTGATGGATTCTACTATGAGTCACGATGCTGTTGAGTCATACTACTGCTGAGCAGATATGCATGGAAAATATCTTTTGTTGTGTCATTGGTTGAGTGTTCAGATTGTATACTCTTATAGGGTATGACACATTATAGATATATGACTTATCATAGTTAGTAGATTGACACATCCTTAGACTAGATTATTGTAAAGATCTTCTTGGACTATAAAAGATGATCTTAGACTAGATATTGGATATATGTGAAATATCCAATAAACAAAAAGACGTGTGAAAAACATAACTGTTAGAACAATAGAACAAACACAAATATCACAAGTCACGTAAGATTCAAGGCTCCTTGTAACCCTAGTGATAGAAAAAGATCACTCGTATTATTTTGAATAATATTGAATCGTTTGGTGTTAACTATTCCATTTCCATATCATAAATATAATCTTCTAAGTGTGGTTAAGTAGATTCCGCATACTTAATCATATTCACACAACATATCTCGTACACAAAGAACGAAGGTTTAACCACCTTACCATGTATCGGTCTAACACACCCGACAAGTGGTTTTAGCCCCTAACAAGTGGTATCAGAGCGTCAGGCTGATATTGTTGTTTTAGAAGAAGAATTAGAAATGGATGTTGAATCTGTTCAAACGAATGTTGCTGCAAAAGTACCAATGCTCAAACAGAATGAGTTTGAGATGTGGAGGTTAAGAATAGAACAATATTTTCAAGTGCAAGATTATACACTTTGGGAAATTATTGAAGATGGAGATTCTTTCAAGTCTACAACCACTACATCAACAATTGATGGTAAGGAAGTTACAAAGCTACAAACCAAGCCACAATCTGCAGAAGATAGAATTAAGAAGAAGAATGATCTAAAGGCCAGAAGCACGCTGATGATGACCATTCCAAATGATCAACTTATAAACTTCAGCAAATTCAAAGATGCAAAGTCGTTATTTGAGGCCATTATTGCAAGGTATGGTGGGAATGAAGCCACCAAGAAGACCCAGAAAACTCTTCTTAAGCAACAGTTTGAAAATTTCACATCAACCAACCATGAATATTTAGACCACATGTTTAACAGGCTACAGAATATTGTGAGTCAACTTGCTATACTTGGAGTTGAAAAACCTCAAGAAGATTTAAACTCAAAATTTCTGAGAAGCTTACCTGAAGAGTGGGCTATGCATGTTGTTGTCTGGAAGAACAAGTCAGACATTGACACCATGGATCTTATGGATCTGTATAGCAACTTTAAAATTGTTGAGCAAGATTTGAAGAAAACTGGAGGTTCTAGTTCAAGCATTGGGAACATGGCATTTATGTCATCTCCTAATTCAGTTCCAGTTACTAATGAGAAAGTTCATGATGGTGTAAGTGTTGCAAGTTCATCAAGCAGTATTTTTGGAATTTTGGATGAGAAAAAATGTTGTGCTTTTTTTACAGGCAAGCATAATGGATCCATGTTAACTCATGAAGACCTCCAAGAGATCAATGATGATGATCTGGAGGAAATGGATCTAAAATGGCAAATTTCTCTTCTTAGCATGAGAGCTAAGAAATTCTATCAAAGGACGGGGAAGAAGATCACAATCAGTAGCCATGATCCTGCTGGTTATGACAAGTCAAAGATAGAATGCTACAACTGTCACAAGATGGGACACTTCTCAAGAGAGTGTAGAAGGCCAAGATAGCAAGATAGCAGAAATAGAGATGTTTGAAGCAAATCCAATACAGGGGAGATTTCTGAACCAAAAGCTATGGTAGCTATTGATGGGTTAGGTTTTGATTGGAGCTTCATGGATGATGAAGAAAAAGGTTCTTCACAGATGGCTCTTATGGCATTTACTGCAACTGAGGTACAAGATCATAAAGCTTGTTCTAATACTTGTACTGCTCTTAAAGAATTAAAACTATTAATTAAACATTATGATGACCAAAAGATACAGCTAGCCAAAACTGATCAAGATCTTTTCAATTATAAATGTGGTTTAGAATCTACAGAAAGGCAGATCCTATACTATAAGAAGAATGAACTTACCTTTACTGATGCTAAAACTTTACTTGAAAATGACATACTCTTTAAAGATGAAATAATTAAGGCTTTAAAAGAAGCATTGGATAGGGTTAAGGCTGGAAAAGGAAACATTCAATTAACTGTAGAAAAGCTTGAATATGCTTCTAAAAATGTAAACAACATAATAGACAGTCAAGTGAATAATAAAGTTAAGTCAGGATTAGGATATAATACAGCCCCACCTCCTTATAGAGGTATCCCAAAACCCCCAGGGATAGACCTAGAGCATTCAGGATTACCTGAATTTCAGCTACCTGAGTTACAATATGGAGTTCAACCAAATTCTAACATAGTAGCTAATGAGCCTAAGAAAGAAAGTAAATGTTCATGCAAAACATTACTTTTTCAGGACAAGGTGTCCTTTGTTAAGAAAGCAGATGGCATAGTTGTTGAAAACTGTATATCTGACTGTGATAATAAACAGGTTATGTCTAAACCTAAAGTGGTTAAGAAAGCAAGAACAAGAGTTCCTAAGATAGTCAAACAGCCTAAGACCAATGAAAAACATGTTAGGCAACCAGTTAGATATTGTGAGCAATATAGAACCAAAAACAAGCCCAGAGGTAACCAAAGAAATTGGAATAACCTCAAGTCTTACCAACTAGGTGATGACTTTGCTTTTCACAATAAAGCTTGTTTCAATTGTGGTAGTTTTGACCATCTTGCAGCTTTCTGCAACCAATGGGTATCTGGGTATAAAAGTAATAGAGTGAACCACAAAAGGCAAACACCTAAATCTCATTTTCACTCTAATTCTAAAAGATCAAAACCCAAAACAGTCACAAAAGCAGTTCCTGCTGATAGAGCAAAAACTGTTCCTGCTGAAAGGAAAATGGTTTCTGCTGAAAAACCATATATGACTGTTTACCCAAAATCAACAATTAAGGGTGCAAAAACAACTTTCAAACATGCATCTAATATAGTTCAAAGGCCCATTCAAACAAAAGCAGTGGTCCAAAAACAAGTTTGGAGACCAAAGGGTACAACTACAAAGCTAGCAGTTTCTGTTAAGCATATTGCTGCTAAGGGAATCAGGACAAATGCTGTTAAGGCCTCAGCATGTTGGATTCTTAAATCCAATGTTGCATCAACAGTCCTCAAAAGATTACATTTCATTGATGCAAGAGGCAGATCCAAGTCAGTATTGGCTTGGATCCCCAAAGAAAACTAATTCTTTTATTTGTGTACAGGGACATTCACCAACAGATCATGAAGATCAAGGATATTCAGATAGTGGGTGTTCAAGGCACATGACAGGGAACATGTCTTATCTTTCCAACTTTCAATCAATTGATGGTGGATATGTTACTTTTGGAGGAGGAATTGGTGGAAAGATTACTGGTAAAGGTACTATCAAAACCAGTAAATTAGATTTTGAATATGTGTTTTATGTGCAAGAGCTTAAGTATAATCTCTTTAGTGTCTCACAAATGTGTGATAGAAAGAATAATGTTCTTTTTACTGAGACTGAATGTCTTGTACTTTCTCCTGATTTTAAGATGCCTGATGAAAGTCAAGTACTTTTTAAAATTCCTAGGAAGGGCAATATGTACAGTGTTGATATTAATAACATTGTTTCTAAAGATGCTTTAACTTGTCTTGTTGCTAAGGCCACATTAGATGAATCTATGTTATGGCATAGGAGACTTGGTCATATTAACTTAAAAACCATAAATAAGATTGTTAAGAATGGTTTGGTAAGAGGTTTACCTCAAAAACGTTTTGAAAATGATCAAACATTCATTGCTTGTCTTAAAGGCAAACAACACAAAGTCGCTTGTAAGCCCAAGATTTTTAACTCTATCAATCAATCATTGTTTATGCTTCATATGGACTTATTTGGACCTGTTTCAGTAAGTAGTATAATGCATAAGAGATTTTATCTAGTTGTTACTGATGACTATAGTAGATTTACATGGGTATTCTTTTTAGGTACTAAGGATGAGACACCAAAGATCCTTAAGTATTTTATTGCAGAGATAGAAAACCTAGTAAGCAAAAGAGTAAAAGTCATTAGATGTGATAATGGAACAGAATTCAAAAATAGAGTTATGGATGATTTCTGCAAAGAAAAAGGTATTAAGAGAGAATTTAGTGTTGCTAGAACTCCTCAACAGAATGGAGTAGCTGAAAGAAAGAATAGAACACTAATAGAAGCAGCTAGAACTATGTTAGCTGATTCAAAGTTGCCTATAACTTTTTGGGCTGAAGCAGTCAACACTGCTTGTTATGTTCAGAACAGAGTTTTAATAGTACAGCCTCACAATAAGACATCATATGAACTTTTTAGAGGTAGAACTCCTGCAATAGGATTTCTTAGACCTTTTGGATGTCATGTGACAATTTTGAATACCTTAGACCATTTGAGAAAATTTGATGGTAAAGCAGATGAAGGTTTCTTTATTGGATACTCTCTCAATAGCAAAGCTTTTAGAGTATACAATATAAGAACTAAGAAAGTAGAAGAGAGTCTACATATAGAGTTCTTAGAGAACAAGTCTAATGTAGAAGGTCAAGGACCAAAATGGCTATTTGATCTTGAATCTCTAACCCATTCAATGAATTATGTGCCTGTTGTTGCAGAAATTAATGATTTTTCAGGTTCACAAGCAACAGATGAGGCAAGGTTAGACAAGAAGACACATCAAGATTATGTGATGATGCCAATATGGTCAAATACAAGTGTGGAATCAACTTCAACAAATGGTGAATCTTCTTCTGGCAAAGCTAAAGAAGGTGTTGAAGATGAAAACAGAGAAGGAAGAACAGAGGAACAACATAATGTTTCTGCTAATGAGCAAAATGTTCCTGCTGATGAGCAAACAGTTCCTGCTGATAAGCAAATTGTTTCTGCTGATAGTTCTTCAGAAGAAACAAAAGCAGACTTTTCAGAAGATGAGGTGGATTTGAGCAATATTCCATCTGATTATCAAGTTCCTTTGTAACCACCGGTAAATTTTCACTTAAATTAAATTTATACTTATCTATTTTTCCACGTCTATTTTTTTTTTAAAACATTATCAGTTTAACTAATCACAACAACTAATTAATATGACGTAACTCATATTTTAAATAAACTAGTTTGTTTAGTTTCGTTTTGAATAAATATTTTTATATGTCAAGTACTAAAGTTTTTAATTTCTTGTTTATCACTTTACGTTATTTAATACTTAACGTTCAAACTAAACATTAGTCATTTAGGGTTTTAACGAAACTTTTCCGGTTAATAAATTAACTATTAACTTCTATTTATTATCACTATAAATTTTTAGTTTAAATAACGTTTAAACACTCCAATAAACCCACGACTTATGTTGAATATTAAAATTGAGTATGTTGATAAGTTTTAACATTTTTATAAGCTTTATATTTTGACGTCTCCAGATTTTAAATTTTGTGACATAAGGGCTTAACATTTGTAATTATTGGGATCAAACTATACCTTATAAACCTTAAACTTTCTATATTATATAACAAAAATATAAGAGTCCTACATCTTAAACCCCATGGTGCCACGTTTATCTTGCACAAACTACTTGAATAAGATTGCATGATAGATTATAAAAATACAGTTCACATGCAAATTCCTTACGTGTGTATAAGCAGTAATGTGTGTCATATAATTACACCATGCATGATGACTTACTGCAAATGTATACGTATACCATGAAAGTATCACGCATACATTTTAAACAAACGTGTCATCTCATTTGCCTTATGCCATCTACATGATACATTTTAAACCATTCAAACTAAGCTCTAACCTACGGATACATATATATACACGATAGAACATATGGAAAACATCACATGAACTCTTCCAAGTAACAAGCGTGGCATGTGTTTGTCCTTGTAACTCAATCGAACACAGTAGCAAACCCATGTGCACTTCTCTATGCTCTATGTTATCATTTTTAGCATGTTTTTCTTTTAAACCATCCAAAGCAAACCAAATAGCACCCACACTCATTTACTTATTGATCGATCTAGAGCCACAACCATTTTACTAGGCCTAAAATTTTACCACATCATCATTTACCATAGTCAAACTTTGTAGGTAAATTCCATGGTTTTCTTCTTACCACATCACGCCACCCTCACCTTCATCACTAATCACCTCACAAGCATTTATGAACACCTCACCATGTCTCCTCTTCCAATAACATGGTGACTAGAACATCCAAGTACCTCTAATCCTTCACTCCTATATAAATCGAAACACATTTCTCTTTTTACCCCATCATTCGAACACACCACACCTTATCCTACACTTATCTACTGATCTTGAAGTCCAAAAGATAGCAAAGGAAGAGTATATTAGGGCCTAGGAGGTTGGGAAAAGCTTTGTTTCACATAGAAGGCATTTTGGTCGATTTTCCCTACTAATCGAGTTCTCAAAATAGTAAGTCATTTAAACTTTTTTCCATATCTTTTATAAGCTTCAAATACACTTAAACTTAATACTAAACAACTCCTAAAAGAAAGCTAGGGTCAAAAACCATTTCCTGATTCTTTTCTGTTGTTACCATGATCAGACAATCACCCTCTTTATTTTGTGAACTTGTAAAGATTAAAGTTATTTAATGAGACTTTCAAACAAGCTAGATGATCAGTTAAAAGATAATAGGTATGAACCCTAAGTTTTCATAAAGTTTAAAAACTTAAACAATGTTTCAGTTCTTTTCTGTTTTGGTTGAGCAAACAAACACCCTCTATTGTTTTTCTTGTTGATATTTTAAGAACACTAGACTATAGGACACTCACATATTGTTGAAGAGAATATTTTTAGTAGAACGTAGCAATTTGAATCATCAAAAATGAGTAAACAAGTCAAAAGTTATAGCAAATTGAAGTTATATAAAAACTATAAAAAACTTTCTGTTACAGCAACGTAAATCACGCGGAAAGAGGCCTTTCTGGTCCGTTTCGTCAAAAACTTAAAACATGAAAGTTGTCCGGATCGTCGTTTTCTTCAAAAACTCTTTAGACCTCGAGTCATAAAAACGTATAACGAACGATGTTTTTATTTAAATTCAGAACTGATTTTTAGAAAAGACAACAGCAGACCTCAGTTTTGTGTGCTTAATTTCGAATAGTAAACGAGCTTGTAAAACTCTAGTTTTCGACATGGTTAAAGTACACTAGAAGGTCTAAACATAGGAATAAGATGGAGTAGCCTCGTTTTTATTTAGTACCAAGTAGGGAGTCGCAAGCATGAAAAACCAACCTTTTATACTTAGTTTTTATTTCATAAAAACTATTCTAGACGCTCTACTTTGATGACTCGTTGTGAGCAAACCGTAATACGTTAGAACCTCTAGTTTGAACCTATAAGAAGACCTCCTAGTAGACTACTAAAAGGAACAATAACGTAGTAGAAACCTCTTCATGTCTCGTGTATAATTAAGCTCACTTTTGGTCGAAAAATCCGTTTTATAAACTTTTCTTTTGATTATTTAGAACAAATAAGCTAACATTATAAGTAGATAAGCTGATGAAAATTATTTATAAACCTGTTTTAAACTTATATAAATGAGTCATAGAAAGTTGGATTTATTTTCGTGGCTAAAAACGCGTTTTTATTGAAAAAGGACATCGGGTGTAAGTTATATTTGCATGAGGGGTATATATTGCCAAAACTATAAATAATTTTATATTTTGGACTAGAAATAAAATAAACTTAAGGTTAAGGGTAGAAAGTGTCAATTGACCAAAGTTCAAGGGTAAAAGTTGCCATTTTTATATAGTTCGAGGGTAAAATTTGTCAACTTTAGAAACAAGAGGGTCTAAAATGAAAATATTGTAAACCCTAATTAATTATTTAATATTATTATTAATATTATTATTATTATTATTATTAGGGTTTGGAAAGTAAACCTAAAACATGTTTTGTACTGTAACTAACAAACGAAGTATTCATTTAACGAATGGACAGAACCAAATCTTACGGATAAGAAAATATAATAAAATAATACTTTTGAAACTACATATTTGTTCAATAAAATATTTAACCATTAAACCAAAACGAAACGAACATTGAAAAACTTATATAATCAGAAGCAATTACTAAAAACTTGACCTAATAAATCAGGTTTCAAGCCGGAGACGTTTATCAACTTCATTTAACTTTGTTTTCCATCCAGACTGCCCAGGTGAGTTCATAGTCCCACTATTTTTCATACATTTTCTAAACTTGTGGGGAGATACATGCTACAAAACCGAACACAAGTATTTTCTGTATGCTATCTTGATTTATATTGCCTGAGTTCCCACTGTCGCCTTTCTTGATAAAAGTCCCTCATATCATGAACCATTAATCACTTGTGAGTGAACGCGAATATAGTAAATAGATCTATTGGAAGCTGACGGCCCATTTGTACTAGCCGGATAGATAGCTATAAGCTAGCCGGATTGATAGACAGATGTACTATATTTGAGTTGCATAGGAGCCTGACAAACTCCTACCTGAGGGCATTATTACTTTCATTTGGTTATGTTAGTAATAAAACATTATTTCGGTAATGTTCCAGCAGTTAACGCTTGCGTTCATGAGGCTTAGTGCAATATGCCACACTGCAATACGATGTTTTATAACGATTTGACTTGTGTTCAAACTATTACTTATTTTCAAACGCTATGAATTCACTCAACCTTTGTGTTGACGCTTTTAGCATGTTTATCTCAGGTCCATAACAGACAAGGATGGCATGGAGGAGCATGGATATGGAAGGAAGGCTAAAATTTTGTTATTCTTTGATAAAGTATTTAACAAGTTGTAAATCTACTGGGACCTCATTTTGTAAACTCTGATATTTGAATAATAAAATTTCTAAAACAACTCAATTAGAGATTGTTTTCCTATTATTATAACTGTTGTGCCGTCGAGTAACACCCGGCTTTAATTCCGCTGCGTATCCCAAATTTGGGGGTGTTACATCCTTCCACTCCACAAACAAGGATTCACAAAGTCCACTCCCTAGAAAATGTGATTGGAGATGTACAATCTGGTGTGAAGAAAAGACAACAATTGATGTCTTCGGATCAAAAAGGGATTCTTGATGTCCTTTATGCTTCAAAGCAGCATGAGTTTTCTAACTCTTGTTTGTTTGTATGTTTTCTCTCACAAGATGAACCAAAGAATATTCATAAAGCCCTAGAGAATTCAAGCTGGTTAGAGGCTATGCAAGAGGAGCTTCTTCAGTTCAAGATTCAAAAGGTATGGGTGCTAGTTGATTTACCTAGTGGTGTAAGGATAATTGGCACTAGATGGGTTTTTTGAAATAAAAGGGATGAAAGAGGCATAGTGATTAAGAATAAGGCTAGATTAGTAGCACAAGGGTACACACAAGAAGAAGGGATAGACTATGATGAGGTTTATGCTCCAGTAGCTAGAATTGAGGCAATTAGGCTTTTCTTAGCTTATGCTTCATTTATGAACTTCACAGTTTACCAAATGGATGTCAAGAGTGCATTTTTATATGGTTCAATTGAAGAAGAGGTGTATGTTACACAACCTCCAGGCTTCACTGACCCTGACCATCCAGACAAAGTGTACAAGGTCGTTAAAGCTCTATATTGCTTACATCAAGCACCAAGAGCTTGGTATGCAACACTAGCTTCCTATTTATTAGAGAATGGATTTCAAAGAGGAAAGATTGATCAGACACTTTTCATCAAACAGCACAAGAAAGATCTTTTGTAAGTACAGGTGTATGTGGATGACATTATCTTTGGATCTACAAGGAAGGAGATGTGTTTAGACTTTGAAAAACTTATGAAAGATAAGTTTCAGATGAGTTCTATGGGAGAACTTACATTCTTTTTGGGTCTGCAAGTTAAGCAATCATCTGAAGGCATATTTATTAGTCAAGATAAATATGTTGCTGAGATACTTAGAAAATTTCAATTTGCTGATTCAAAAATAGCAAGCACACCAATGGATCCTGAGAAGCCACTTCTTAAAGATGCAGATGGAGAAAATGCGGATGTACATACATACAGATCTATGATAGGTTCTTTGATGTATCTTACATCATCCAGACCTGATATCATGTTCTCTGTTTGTGCCTGTGCAAGATTTCAAGTAACTCCAAAGGTTTCTCATTTAACAGCAGTCAAAAGAATTTTTAGATATCTCAAAAGTCAACCAAGGTTGCGTTTATGGTATTCTAGAGAATCACCTTTTGATTTGATAGCGTACTTAGACAGTGATTATGCTGGTGCTAGCTTTGACAGAAAGTCAACAACCGGAGGATGTCAATTCCTTGGATGCAGACTTATCTCATGGCAGTGTAAAAAGCAAACAATTGTGGCAAATTCAACAACTGAAGCTGAATATGTAGCTGCTGCAAATTGTTGTGGTCAAGTCCTATGGCTTCAAAACCAACTTCTTGACTATGGGTACAATTTCTTACATACCATTATTCATATTGATAATAGTAGTACAATTTGCATTATTAAAAATCCAGTGCAACATTCTAAAACAAAACACATTGAAATAAGACATCATTTTATTAGAGATTGCAATGAAAAGAGGTTAATTAAAGTAATGAAAATTGCTTCAGAACAAAACTTTGCAGATCTTCTTACAAAAGCTTTTGATGTTGGTAGATTTCAGTACTTGGTAGCAAGTATTGGAATGCTTAATCTTTAAATTTTTTCAATATAATGTGTTTTTGTATATAGATTTTGTTAATGCATCTAAATTTGTTATCTAAGACTACTATTAACAATATTTAAAGTTATTCATACAGTTAGTCCTATGCATAATTCTAATTCAAGCCAAGTACTTTGTACTTTGTTTATTTGGTTTTAGACTAACAGTTTCAGGTATGAATGTTTGAGCTAAAAGGCTATTTCAAGTGCAATATGCTGATCAAAGCTGCTGATCATTACTGCTGATCATTTCTACTGATATAATAGGTTCATGATAGAAAAAGTTTGGGACTTCAAAACTCCTTAAAACTTCTTTCTTGAAATCTGATTATGATTTTTCACTTTGAATTGATAAATTAGTTGATCAGTTATTAACTGATACAACTCACTTTCTATCATTTTATACTCTCAAGTATAATGTGACTAATCTACGGATATCTGATAGAAAGAACAGCGAGCAAAAGTGAATCTAACACTTGTGTTAGAGGTAACAAATGCCACGAGCTGGAAACCCAGTAAAGAAAGCCTTTTGAATAGGTTTATCTATACACAGGCGGTTATTTATAACTAAAAACATTGGTTCTCACACAACCAGAGGTTGCTTTAAACCGAAATTTTGACTAAGTGTCTGTTACACACTTAATCCCTTCAAAATGGTTGTAAGCAGTATGATTTTTCATAATAAAATCATATACATACAGCTAAGGCAAAAGTTTCTTAAAAGGATTTTCAAAAGATGACTTTAAAAACCATCAACAGATGGACCATGAGTCAAAAACGTCCATTGAATCACCTCTCATAGGAGTTAACACACCTAGAAGTGATGAGGGCAGAATCTTAAACTCTTAAGGAATTGATGGCTTCATGTACAAATTGTCTGAAAACATGGAAAAATGCTAGATCAGATGATGATGTTATGATTGTGAGAAATCTTTCAAACAAGGGGAGGATATGAATATAAGATGTTATTTGAATCTCAGGGGAGGAAACAAACATCTCAGGGGAAGAAATTCAAGCCCAGTTTAAGGAAGATTAACCAAATGAAAAGGAAGAAAAGACAAGATCATACAAGATGATGACATAGAGGTTGAAAATGACATGAACATTCTTTAATGTTGTATTCAGAAGAGATGAAGCATTTCAAAGGAGAAAGTTCTATCTAGGTCAAAAGTTGAAAAGATTCAATTTTAGTTCACTACGTTTGTTCATTACTTGCAAAGGTAAATTGATAGATGATATCTTGTTGAAATCAAAGGAAGATTGCACCATCTTTTAGTCCAAGATTGGAGCAAAGTGTTAATTTTGATAAGTCAAAGATCAGAAGATCAAATGAGTTTTTCAGAATAGAAAAAGTTCAGATCAAGGATCTGACAATGAAGTGTTTGAAAGATCTTCACAAAAGTTCACATTTAATTCAGAAAAACATGTTTGAATGTGATTCACATGTTTAGGGGAGGATTGTTGGGAATTAAATAAACAGAAAGAATCAGAAGAATCAGAACATAAAGGTTTAAAGAAATACATCAAGTATGTTCCTACTAATAAAGCTTAAAGCATGTTTCCACTGATGGATTCTGCTGAAGAAGGTTTCTACTGAAGGTGTTTCTGCTGATGGATTCTGCTGAAGAACGTTTTCCACTGATGGATTCTACTATGAGTCACGATGCTGCTGAGTCATACTACTGCTGAGTAGATATGCATGGAAAATATCTTTTGTTGTGTCATTGGTTTAGTGTTCAAATTGTATACACTTATAGGGTATGACACATTATAGATATATGACTTATCATAGTTAGTAGATTGACACATCCTTAGACTAGATTATTGTAAAGATCTTCTTGGACGATAAAAGATGATCTTAGACTAGGTATTGGATATATGTGAAATATCCAATAAACAAAAAGACGTGTGAAAAACATAACTGTTAGAACAATAGAACAAACACAAATATCACAAGTCACGTAAGATTCAAGGCTCCTTGTAACCCTAGTGATAGAAAAAAATCACTCGTATTATTTTGAATAATATTGAATCGTTTGGTGTTAACTATTCCATTTCCATATCATAAATATAATCTTCTAAGTGTGGTTAAGTAGATTCCGCATACTTAATCATATTCACACAACATATCTCATACACAAAGAACAAAGGTTTAACCACCTTACCGTGTATCGGTCTAACACACCCGACAAGTGGTTTTAGCCCCTAACACACCCAATTAAAAATAAGGTATAGATTAAACTCTATGAATGGTTTAAAAAGGTACAAGTAACTTTGTCCCAACCACCCAATTAAAAATGGAAAAGATAAGCTGAAAAAATCAAATAGACCAACGCGACTACTTGATTAGAAACAGCTATATTTTTTGATAATCAGATCTTGGTCTATTTCCGATTTTAGGCTTTCTTACAATCGATTCTGCATCTTTTATTTGTAAGTTTTATTCAACCTTCCAAAGCTATATACATTTCATATTATTTTTTTCAAACTTGAAAAAAGTAAAGATTCCAAGGTAGCATTTGCTTTTGGCCAGTTTGGTTATGGTCAATCTAGGTTTTAAATCAGTCTCCGCATAATGGGTGCTTAAAAACATCTAAAAGATGAATTCAAGGATAAAAACCATTTCAGATGTGAATGCACTTTCAAAAATAATAAAAGATAATACCACATAAAAATGGCGGGCTGGGTAACATGTCATGAAAGACATTTCGAGTTATTTTGCAACCTGATGATGCATTAATAAATTAAGGACTAAGATATGCACCAGATAAAGATGCCTGAATGCATCAGAAGTGTGTAATCAGGTATTCACAAAAAATATTGTCCTTATAAGATAACAAGGCGGTATATGAACCTTGAGATTGTTTCAAAGCTTCATTGACAGCATCATCAACCCGGTTTAATATCTACACACATTATATATAGCTTTAGTGAAACCAAAATCAAGGAACTTGAACCACGTAGCTCAATAACCATGTAAAAGCAAAGTACCAATCAAGAACAGGGCAAAGTTGGAGTGTTCCTCGCCAGTAATTAGGATCAACCAAACCGGTGAGCTGAATACCGAGCCGGACTGGACCGCCAAACATGTCATTGGATCGGGCCTTAGCGGTGGTCTTGGTGCGAGTGTGGTGTTGGTGCGAGCGGTGGCGTTGGTGAGGAGAGTATTGAGGAGATAGAAGAAGACCAGATCTAGATTTTGTTGATATTAATTGGGACGAGTATTGAAAACCATGGGCGGGTCAATGAAATATTTGGGTGGAGGGCAATTTAAATTTGGGGAAAATTTTAAGCGGGTTGGGGAAAAGTTGAAATTTGGGATGGAGTATTCAAGCTCAAGCCTATCAAATGAAGTGGTAATTATTTAATGAGTTGAGCTCAACCTTATAAAAGTTCGACTCGAGTTATTGTTGAGTTTTCGAGCTTGTAAGTGATATATATATATATATATATATATATATATATATATATATATATATATATATATATATATATATATATATATATATATATATATATATATCTTGTATGTAAGCGTACTAAGTGTAAATAGTTAATTATAAATGTATCGAGCATGGTTGTCAGGATCCCGATCCTGATCTTAGGATCTTATGATTTTACGATACTGCAAAGCAAAAACGATCCAGATCTTATGTAGGTTCTTTGAAAGCTTAAGATCGTATAGAAACCCGATCCTGACCTTAGGATCTTAGGATCTAATCCGATCCGATCTTACTTTTCTCGAACTAGCAAACTAAAAAACTACAAATTTATGAATTGTGTTTTGTAAAATTGAAAAAACAACATGTTATAATCTTCTTATACATTTCATAACCATAATTTAGGACAACATTTCAATGAAACATTTATATAATTTTGTGTTTATGTATATAATAATTTATAAATTTGTATAATATTACAAAAGATACTTAAAAAATGCATTATGGTAGGATCTTAAGATCCCGATCCGATCTTACGATCTCGATCTTGCAAAGACAAAATCGATCCTAAGTAGGATATGATCCCGATCTTGAAAACCTTGGTATCGAGATTTTTGAGCCGAAGGTGAACCGAATTCGATTATTAGATTATATTTCAATTTTAATTTGTGTAAGACACACACCTTTACAAATAAACCAAACTCTTCGAGTGATCAAGCTCAACCCGAGTTCAAACTTTCTCGATCCCTGATAACATGATCGGGAGGTCCTTGCATACTTGCTTCTTATTAGTTTCTGTGACAAACGGTACACCTACCAAGCTGGTGTAACCCATGCATGACTGCCTTTAATAACTTCAAATACAATTCATATAACATTCAATTCACACTATATATAACTACTACACACCTACCAAGCCGGCGCAACCCATGCATGACCGGTGATAATGGCTAATTCACATGGGTCATGGGTCATATGCATTAGGTTGTCACTGGTCACATTCAACAATGGGTATTTGACATCATATGGGTCATATGCATTAGGTTATCACTAGTCACATCCAAGACTGTTGATCATTGGGTAATTAACATGGGTAACTGGTCATGTGCATTAATATTGGGTTGTAGTGGCATGTCACATATGTTATCGACCAATACATGATTGGTGATCGCCAATGGGTAATTAACATGGGTCATGGGTCATGTGCATTGGATTTTGTTAAATAAGACAAATACTATACAACATTTTATACGTTTTGTATTTTTTTTTTTTTTTACGTTTTAATCCGTTTGTAACATTTTTCGTCCTTTTTTGACCGTTTTCAATCGATTTTGATCGATGTCGCTAGTTTTCGACCGACGTTGACAATTTTCGACAGATTTCGACGGATTTAGACCGTTTTAGTCCGCTATGACCGATTGCGACCCTTTTCGACCGATTTCATCCATGTTGAATGTTTTCGGAAATTTTCGCTCGTTTTCATATGTTCTAAGCTTTTCTGAATGTTTTCCTCTGTATTAAAATGTTATGAAACGTTATTACGTTTTCGTACATTTTTGTACGATTTTTTCATTTCCATATGTCCTTCTCCTTTTTATTCGGGTGATTCGGGTTGAAAATATTTGGCTAACTCGGGTACGGGGTCGGCCCGATTGACCCGAATAAGGATTAATGGCCGTCAATTTTTGATCTTCTGTTATACATACGGCTAATGATTTGCACACTCAAGAAAGTTATTTGCACACTCAATGTACAAGCGGTTGAAGCAGTGTATTTAATATTGTACAAGTATTTAATGCACAGATGGAGTGTCCCAATCAATTTATAAAGTGTGCAAATCAATTCCCTTTCACATAAACCCTAATTTAACACACTCTAAAAAATCATAACAAATCCCAAATCAAAATCAAACTAACTCATGTCGTCTTATCTTTTTGAAGATAACTGGAAATGTGACAGGCCAGCAATGGTGGTAACATCTTGGACACCATCCAACCCTGCTCGACGTTTCATTTGCTGCCAAAATTGATGGGTAAGTTATCAGATACGTTTAGTTTAAAGATTATTAAGTTTAATGTTTAATATACTACTTTTTTTTTATTTTAGAAACCGGGTACGAAGAAATGTGAACAATTTGATTGGTATGATCCAAAGGAGGAATGTGATTGGTACAAGATGCATTTGTTTGAGGTGTATAGCAAACTGAATCCCAGGAAAAGGTGTGAGGTTCAAATTGAAGTTAATCGTCAAAGAAGGATTGAAGAATTGGAGGCAGAGTTGACAAATGCCTTAAAGAAAGTCAGTTTTTGGAAGTCAACACTTTGTGTTTTTGCAGTTGTGGTTTCTTTGATACTTGCACTGAAGTAGTATAGTGTTTATGGCTAGATTTTGTGGTTTGTAGTGGCTCATGTACCCCATCTTTATGGTGAATGGTTAAGTGTTTGCTTGTAAATTTAACTGATCTTGATCTTTTGGCTACTCGATATCTTTTGGCAGTAATTACCCAAAATGGCACAATTTGACTATCTTGTTTGACCTTATGCAAATGAATGTACATGCACAAAACTACCAAAAATTACCCAAAGTGACAATCATGATTGGCTATTAGTTATATTTTGATAGTAATTACCCGGAATTGCCCAAATTCACTTGGAGACTCTTTGACTTTTGCAAATGACAATCAAGTTTGACAATCTTTGTTTGACTTTTAACAAAGCATCATAATATAGTAATCGATAACTTGATTAACAAAGAAACATAACATAAATTTTCTTTGAACACAAAAACATTAAACTTCAAAGAAACATAACATAAGTTTTCTTCGAGTCACGGTCAAACTTTTATTCCCTCGGGTCAAAACCCGATCCCAAATCATTGTTGGAAATATTGAGTTTGGAAGTTTATTATTCATAAAGCATGAGATACAAGTAGTTATTGCATCAACTCATTGAACTTGGTAAGTCAAGAATTGGTAAAAGGAAAGTGGAGACAGTCAATTACGTATCTTTAGGAACAGTTTTAAAATATCTTCAATTCACAGTATGATTTAGGCGCCTTTGGTCGATCCCTATCTTTAGGAAAGTGGAGATAGTCAATTACCGATCTTGAAATTAAGTTTCAATATCTCCTGGAAAGGAAAAGGATGCAACACAGGGAGTAGAGCGCTCTGGTTTTAACAAGTTGGTGTGAAATGGAGTGAAGCAGTTTTTAATGATGATGTTTTTATGTTTCTAGTATCTTTAGTATTTAGGTAGGATAATTAATTATGTTTATGTTTGCAGCTTTTATGAATGGTTGTATCTTTTAAAAAATATCAATGAAAATTTTGAGACCTTGTATGGTTGCTTATGATGTCAAACTGTTAAAGGTGTGTTTGGTTTCTTGGATAAAAGCAGTATGTCAAATTGTTAAAATCCAGAAATGATTTGTTAATGTTGCTAGTTATAAATAGTATTGCTAAGTGTAATTGATGATGTGATTATTGTGACTCGGGTAATGAGTTAGGTTTTGTGTTTTTGGAACTAATATTTTGCAGGATAAGCTGAGAAAAGTGATGGAGTCCTGAAAAATAAGCTGTTTCCAGTGGAAACTGACTTAGTGTTGCTAGGCATATTTTAGTGCTGCTAAGCCTAACTTAGTCCGGCTAAGGGTTGTTCTGCTATGTTTGAGAGTGCAGGGTACTGTTTTAGAAATATGAACGGTTAAGGGTTTGTACACTTCAATCATTCACAGTTTCACACAAATGTTTTTATCCGATCAAAACTCTATCAAACATAAAACCACTGCTTGATTTTATCAATTAATTGCAATTCCCAGCAAAACCCTACACAAATTTTCAAATTTCACAATGTCGACTCTGTCTTTTTCCAACAAGCATAACATGATTGCATTCTTGCAAAAGCCCACCAAGGAGAATGAAGAGTTCATTGAAGTTGTTGATTTTCTCAATGCTACTCATATTAGGTATGCAATAATAGTTAACCCTACTGTATATGTTTCCAGCATCAAACAGTTTTGGGCTACTGCAAAGGTCAAAACTATTGATGAGGAAGTACAGATTTATGCCCATGTAGATGGGCAGAAGATTATTGTTACAGAGGCAACTGTTAGAGAAGTTCTTCATCTAGGAGATGTTAATGGAATTGAGAATCTTCCAGACTCCACAATTTTTGAAAACCTTCAATAGATGGGGTATGTAAGAAAAAATGATTCTTTGAAATTTAATAAAGGTGGCTTTCCCCCACAGTGGAAATTCTTAATTCACACTTTGTTACAGTGTCTTAGCCCAAAGGCTACTGGTTGGATTGAGTTTAGTAGTAACATGGCTTCTGCCCTTATATGTTTGGCAAAAAATAAAGAAAAATTCAATTTTTCAAAATTAATTTTTGATCATGTGGTTAAAGCCTTGGATAATTCTTCAAACCAACATTACTTATATCCAAGATTTCTGTAACTTCTTATGGACAAACAGTTTACAAATAAGAAAGTTCACGACAAGGTTTATCCTGTTCACTCTCATATTAAAAAGGTCTTTTCTAACATGAAGAGAAAGGGTAAGGACTTTCCTGTCATAGGTAAACCATTGTTTCAAGCAATGTTGGAACTAGGTCAACATAAGAAGGGTGAAGGTTCAAGAACTTATAATGAATCAAGTTCCAATGGAATTGATTCAGGTGAAGAAAACCGCAGGTGCCAAGAAACAAGGGGGACAATGCAAGTGATGAGGATAAAAGTGGTGAGGAAGAGATGGAACTTGTTAAAGAATTGATGGTTAAATATACCAAACTTAAAGAAGAGGTTCTTGGCCTAAAACAAATCACAGATACTCAGGGGGATGTAATTACAGGTTTGAAGCTGAGGGTTAAGCAATTGGGAGGTCAGAAGGGGTCAAGAACCAGGTCACTCAAAAGACTGAAAAAAGTGGGCACAAGACAAAGGATTAGTTCATCTGAAAGCATAAGTTTGGGGGAGGATGATCCCAAACAGGGGAGGAATGAAACCAAGGATTCAGGGGAAGCAATGGAAAATTTTGATAATGCTGCTGCTGGTGATAACATTGGTGTGGATATGGATGTGGATTCTGCTGAGAATGATGATGAGTATATGGTTACTGATAATCAAGGTAATGAGGTTGTTATGGAAGAAGCAATCAAAGGCATGGGAGATTCTACTGCTGGTGCAAGTACAGAAATGGCCAAGGAGGATACTACTGCTGAGGAAAATGTTCCTATTGCTAGTGATGATGAGGAAACTTTGGCCGAAGCAATGATTGTATTGAAGACATGATTTAAACAAGCAGTACCACAATCACCACTACCAACAGAACAATCACAACCACCACCACAACAACCAAGAGTACCTGTCAAAGGTGTGGTGATTAGAGAACCAACTCAACAAATCAAGAAGAGTGTACCAGAGCCAAGTTATAAGGGCAAAGGCAAAGGTATTATGGTTGAAGAGCCTAAGCATGATCCTTTAAAGGATCTTCCTTTTGTGTACTGGCCCAAACCCAAGCAACTTGAAGTAGATGGAGTTGCTGCAAGAAAATTGGTTGCTTTGTTTGCAGAGGAGAATCAGATGGTACTTGAACAAAGAAGGAAACACGCTGAAGCTGAGGCCAAAACAAAAGCAATCTTGGATTCTTGGGATGAAGAAAGGATTAAAGGTGATGCTGATATTGCACTGATGAAACAAATAAAAGAAGAAATGCAAGAGTACACTCAAGAACAAAAAGATGAATGGAAGAGGAATTATGAAGCTGAGAGGAAGAAATTTTATCTCAGTCAAAGAAAGAAGAGAAAAGTGCTCAGTCGTCCAACAGTTAAGCAAAAGAGGAAGTACTATGAGTACTATCTAAACAATATGAAGGGTTGGAAGCTTGTTCAATTAAAGCGATACTCAGATGAAGAGATCTTCAAAATGTATAGAAGAGCCAAAAACTCAATGTAACTAATATATATATCAATGTTAATGATAATTGACTTCACATTTTGCTATAAATAATAGTCACATGAATATTTCACAATGTGACTATTTTGAATGTATTGGTCACATATAATACCCTTATAATGTGGCCATAAACATCATTTAGATACACATTTCTGATATGGTGTGACTATTGTAAAGCCTATAGTTACAATGTGACTATTTATTTATTTATTTATTTATTTATTTATTTATTTATTTATTTTATTTTTATGTTTTTTTGTAAAGCCTATAGTCACATGATCGTGATTCAATTAAGTGTGACTATACACATTAGGATTTGGCAAGCAAACACACACTAAACTTTAGACACACATATTAACTTACATGACCATATGTATCGAATTTTCGTTACACTTAATCATGTTTCTATGGTTTAGTGTGACCATATATGACATTTGGTCACACTCGTCAAGTGTGTGACATATATATTTGTCACTATTAAATGCATATCGTGACTAACGCTTCAAACTTACTTTTCAGTTGTCACACATTTCAAACGCTATGTGGTTAAATATTCAGCAAAGAATAGCAGTCACGTGTAAATAATGTGTGACAAACTTGACTATAGAATTTAGTCACATACACAATTACTTCATGTGACCATATATCTATTTTGGTCATACTCTTCAATTGTGTGACACATATTTGTCATATATGTATATCTATAGTGTGACTAATGCTTAAAGCTGGTTTGTATCGGTCACACATCCCAAATTAAACGTGTAGGATCAAAATATTAAGTTGATTCATGTGGTTTCGGGAGGTCTAGTATGGTGGAAGAACATCTTCTTCATTGTTGAGTTAGAGAGAGAGAGTGGGAAGTTCTAGTGAGAGAAAACACCTTTGAGGTGTATGTATTAATGAGAACAACCAACCTTTCCAAATGACATGGAAAATGTATATATACAATTACAAGTATACGCCCTCCAACGGGCTGTGGATCGGGTGTACAGTGGGTAAAGACCCGTCCGTCCTCCACGGTGTGACTAATATCTAACCTATTACTATAATATCTAATCTAATAAATACAAAACTAAGAGCTACGCTAAGTATGCAAATACATGGGGTGACCGAACCTTTTTCTTATTCCTAACAATCTCCCCCTAAGGGAGGTCACCCCAGAAAAAATTAATTGAATCTTAGCATTCTATAAATTGATCTTTAGCTCTAGCTTGTATCCGTTGATTCTTCAAATGTTGTCTTTGTACGGAAAGTAGTGATCTTTGAGCATTTCCTTTGGCTTGTGTGATCTTTGAGCTTTCATTGAGATCATCAGCCACCGTAAATCTCCAAATCATCCTATGTGGAGTCCTCCATGTGATGTAGTGACCATAGGACCGTCATGCTCACACCTTTCTGGATCATGAAACTTTGCATCAGAGTTGCGGAAGCATTGTTGTTGATCTTTCACTTTTCATGATGTCTTTAATGGTGAGTGTCGAGTGTAAGCATAAGGTTATGAATTGATGTCTCATTTGCCATTAGTTGCAACCGTCGGGTGTTCCTACAAACAATAGTTAGCAATAAACACACGAGAGTGTCTTTGTTCACCTTCGTTGAATAGGGTTGCAAGAACCACGGTTCCCCGTTAATCAGTATAAATACTGCCTGTGATCAGGTAGAATTCCGAAGAACGTCCTTGACAGGGTTTCACAGCTGTACTAGCCGTTCTCAAACAGGAGCATCTCAAAGTAGACAACACGGAGTGAGTGAACCAATGAATTAATGATTCACCGATTAATGAGGAAATTGATTTTGAAAAACAATCGCGTATTGCTAGAGAAAGAGTTTTTACAATACAACGAGAGTTTTATGATAAACATCAATTTTATGTCAAATACTTTTGTTGGAACATTTTGCACAGTCAATGTGCTTGAAAGACAGTAGTTGAGCACATCGAAGGGTTTACCAAAAGTATCCGTCAATTCATTTCCTGGAACAAGTTTGATTCAAAAACGAATCGCCCCATTGTTGCTTTCCAGTTGTTACTAGTTTGATCCATGAAGGATCTCACATGTCACCTACCAAGAACTTGATTGATGTTCACTCTAGCAGGATTTCCATCTTCATCGTGAATAATTGCATATCACTCAGATGTTCTGGCAATACCGCAAGGATAATGCGTAGGACTCTAAATATATTATCTTAGTTTCCACATTGTGTGAAACAGTAAGCATATTGTAAATGTGTCCTAATGAGATTTATGGATGATCTCTTTGGCTCTAGACTCAATAGTACGTTTTGATCTGCTCCTGGAGACTAGGGAGACGTCTCCTGTTTAGGTATCAATATAGCTCGCAATAAGCAGTCCTTACATAGCACAAGGTTCCCCATGAGAATGAAACAAGCTCTTTTAAGAGAACCTGAGTGGTTGGGAAGTTTAGTGCAGTGCGTCACTGGGTCCATGACGTCTTGTATTCAATACCGGTGTTACCTTAGTAACCGCCAGTAGCTTATGAATTGAACCCGGTTTCTGCCCTAAGGTTGAATATATGGAGGGCTATTTCTTTTCACCCTTTCTCATTACATTTCTTTTTCATTCTTCAACCCCTTCAGTTCTTACCGAGACTTCATCACTAGAACCTTGTTGGGTTTGTTCTAGTCCTAGCTCTATCTCAGTCGGCACTCTTCCCTTTCTCACTTTTCTCCTTTTTTAATCATTCCTAAGGACTTCTAATCTATCTAGTGGATTGTCCCTGGGAAGATCCTTCCGGTTCTGGTGGATCATGGGAACTCATACCTAACCTTAACCATCCTTATAACTCCATGCATAAAGATAAATGGTCGGTCTTTGGTATAACTTCCACAAACGCCTTTCTCTCCCCCTCAATATGTGCATCGATATTCGAAAGTGTTTAGCACATATGTGGGAGCCTATTTATTGAGTCCAAATGATCACTTTTGATTATTAGATTTCATAGTTAAATCACATTCTCTCCCCCGATCAAAAATTTCAAATCTTTCGAGATTTTGGATCTCAATTGATTTAAATAAGTTATGAAACTTTTGGGAGAGAAATGCGGTCAGGTTAAACTTTGTCTGATAATAGGAACATTTTCTGAGCTCCCCCTTAATTTATGAGGGGGACAGTTATGTGTCAACACTGATGAGTTTATAAATGATTTTGAGTTCAACGAGAAACTCATGAAAAATTCATGCATTGACACATAAGAACAAATGTTTATTCACTACTTATAATGTACAAAGAAAAACATTTGATGATCTAAAATAAAATTAGAAATCACTCTCCCCCTCAATCTATGACCATTTGTACATTTAAAATTCTGTGAAAAAATTAAGCCTTTTTGTCATAGATTGAGTGGCAAATTTTATGAGACTTAAGTCCAATTGATTTTCAAATATTGTTTTGAACCACCATTTTATATACAAAATATTTTTCTGAAGAATCATAGATGGTAAAATATTTGTTTTGGTAAAAGAAGACTTCTTTTCTTAAACAAGAAATAATGCACTGAAACGTACATTAAGTCGAAGAAACACAGATATAAAGTAATCCATGCCCAGGTGAACTTCACCCGGTAAAAGGAACAACCGTCTTTTTGGCGACGTGTTTTCCCCATTTTGAAGAACGGGGTTGCTATCTGAAGTAATAGCAAGCCATAATATTAAATCCGGGTTACAGTTTGAAATAACTGCAAGCCATAATTTTGAAAGAAATTTTTGAGAAACGACATGTTTTTTAGAAAACATTATTTTAAAAGATAGAAAAACTCTCGCTCAAGCATATGTATGAATCCGTGCCATTATTGAATGACATTTCCAGAAACGTACATAATATTGATTATACGAGAGACATGTCGCGAGAAGAATATTTTTGGATTTTATGATTTTTTGATTTTTATGGATTTTGTTGGTTTTATAATTTTCTATTTTCTTTTTGGTTTTAAAAATATGTACAAAGGATATTATGTAGTTTACGAGGATGTTACCATGAGTACTGAAAAGAGGATATCGGTATGCACGTAGTAGAAGTCAGTAGTCAACATCTCTTAAACTTACACCACCAAAGCGTTCGAGACTCCTGAATAGTTGTTAGAACTTGAGCCTTCTCAATGTGAAGCTTTGATAGCTCAGCAACGTATCATCTCATACTTGAATTGTACTTCTCATCTTTCTTCCCGCTAAAGGCTGAAGTAATGCGTACCAAAAAGTATCCAGAGACCACTTCCCCCCAAGTAGTTGGAATAATACACCAAAAGAACGAGTTAAAACACTGATTTCCTCTGCGGTCATGACATTTGTCTTCCTGGAATGACTTCAATAAAGACGAAGTTTAAAGCTCATCACGTGTACTCGTTGTGCGTTCCGATGTATGTCTCCATCCCCCTTGCTGGTTTTGATACCTCAGAATCAGCAACACATCTTACGCCCATATACTTGAAATCTTGTAAGAAGAACACAATAAGCTTAAATATATCCTGTGAGAATCAACATGCTGAAGAGCAATGTGAGCACATCTAATTAGGGATTTTAACACATACTTTACACTCTCCCCTAATTAGTGCTCTCCCCTAAACTGACAACCTTTCTTGATGAATGCCTTGAATATGAAGAAGTCTTTCGATAATTAGTTGCATATCGTCTTTAGTCTTCTAACACGTAGCAGAGAAGGTATAACAGACTGTAGACTCGACCTTCTGCAATGTTGTCCATTTCGCGGAACAGGGGGTATATACAGAATTAGGGTATATCACAAACTCAACCATCAAACCAAATCACATTAAAACCATCTAAAGGCTAGTGTTTGGGTGTTTAACTGCATGAGATGATCACAAAGTTTATTTTGGTATCCCTTACTTGAGATTGAAGTGGGTTTCACGAAGGCGCGTACTTATTTTATCTTGAAGTCGGGGTTGGTTGGATGCATGAATTTCAATGATAACTTGCTCGTGCTTACAATTTAAGTTGAAGACTTGGTTTATCTAGTTTCCAGAAGTCGGGGTGGATGGTTGAAGACCTGGTTAACTATCACTTAAAGGAGTTACATTATTGTACTCAGTGTCACACGCAGAAGACGATGTGGATAATCGCAAGAGGTGATGAATGTCTCATACTTTGTCAGGATAGTATTGAGTACTTAGAGATTTGCATGTTGCACAAATTCTCTACACAGTTCTTCCAACAACAGTGCAAGGTTAAGTAACAAATTTGAGGAACTCTACTTCATTTTCAACTCTGGTATATCGGGTTTACTTCACCAAGTGGTCACAACAATAGCCGACTGAATATGAGGTTGGTTTATTAGCTAATGGGTTTACAGGTTGAGATGTGATCAGCAATTCTCAGGGGATATTCATCGCTACTGCATGTCAATGATACTTCATAGTCTAAGTAAAATCTTTCAAGATCCTTCAATGTCATTGATGATTTTTCAAGATGTTTGCTTAAGACAAGAACTTCTCGTGTATATGGTCGTACACGTCAATGATGCTTCCGAAAGTTCGAAACCATCATGGGGGAGAAACGTGTACTTTGATGATTTAAGGTCAACCTCCAGGGGGAAGTAGTTTGTACTACTTTACTTAGTATGGTTCGTGAAGTATTCTACATATGTGAGAATAAGTGTTGTTGATCTCTTGCATGTTCCCACAAACAGATATTCACCAAAACCAGATTTGTCATAACACATTCAATTTATCATTGTCTCACGGTTTCTTCTTGGTTTTGTAAAATCCCGCGAAAGAATCTATTTCTCGGTTTAAACCATAGATTTGTAAAATCCCGTGATGATAAACTATCCTGGAGAAAGAAAAGCGCATTTCTGGATCTTAATTGACACTGGTGCTACGACATCAACTTCGAAGAAGGGATAATGTAAGTACTTCATGTATTGGATGAGTTTTGACATACTTCATGGCATTTTGGTTATAACTAATTGATTTCAGGGTTATGTGTTTCTATGGGGTTATGTGTGTTTGACAAGATCAGGATAAAACCATTATCAAAGTTCATTCAAAACATCAAAGAGGCTAGATTTGGGCAGTTAAACCACAAGATGTGACTACGGCGTTAATTCATTATTGTTGATTTGAGGTTGAAGTGAATTTTCACGGGTGCGTGTACTTAGTATCTGAAGATATCGGGGTGGTTGGATGAAGATTCTTCGAGATCCTTGTTCGAGCTTTCAACAATTACAATGACGAAGACTTGGATATCTAGTTATTTTTGTGTCTCTTCTTCTCTATTACCACAAAATAACTATCACTTTAAGGAGTCACGTTGTAGTGATCAGTGTCACACAAAGTTGTGGATATTCAAGAGGTGATGTACGTCTTATACTTGATGGTTGGTTGGTTGAAGAGTATAGAGTACTTAGGGATTCGATGTTGCTCGAACTCTCTACACCGCTCTTTGTCATACATTAGTGCAAGCTTAAGTCACAAGTTCGGGTTACTTTACTTCAGTCTCAAGTTCATCATATTGGGTTTTTCTCCATTAGTAGTCATGATAAAGAGCCGACAGAATGATAATGGGGTTGGTAATGAGTTAGCATAGAAAAGTAGAAAAGAGAGAGATGATGTTTGGACACAACGGTTCAAGCCTCGTTCTTCAACATTATGCCGTCTGCAGATAACACTTCAGGCCCCGTTCCTCAAAGAAAAGAAAGGTGTACATTTCAGTGCGCTTTATCTTGGAAAGAAGAGAAATCATCTTATTTATGGCCATTCTCATCAACAAGCTTCACGTTTTTCCCATGTTCATACAAGTCATCAAGTGGATCAACGTACATTGATTTATATTTTTGTGCTTCACTTATTCTATCAAAAATCGCAACAAGCATATGCAATTTTTGAGGGGGAGAAGGGAAAGGGTGAAGAAACTACATGTTGATGATGTTCGTAAAATGGTCATTGAGCTCTTGTACGCAGATATTTACTCCTTCTACAGATCAACATATTTCTACAAGTGGTTTAAGCATATTATAAGCTTAATTGAACTCTTCATTTGCTAAGCCACTGATGAGGAGACAAAAGAGGGACTGCTACAAGAGAGCTTTATCATCATCTTCTTCGCAGTAGCTTTTGGTGCCACACACATATTTATGCTGCATCTGATAAATTTCAACCATCATGAATCTCAACTATGGCAAAATTGTCATTGTATGCCATTTTTGAAGAGGAGAATAAGCGTATGTCCTTTTCCTATCGACCATGGCAATAATGTCATTAGCATGCCACTTTTGAGGGGGAGAATAAGCATGTGTTCTTTCTATTCTTTTGTGGGAGGAGAAATGTGTATGATGGGGTTATAAATCACGAAGGGATCGAGCTTAACTTTTCATGTTAGGGAGATTGGTCTCTTCCACTCCGAAATATTCCGTGGTTTGTTAATCTGTTCGAGTTCTATTGTCACTTCTGGGATTCGAACTTGGTGTTATCATTTAGTACTCCAGTTGATTGACTGATTCAGATAAAGAAGAAGATGGTTAATATCAAGACCCTCAAACGTGATCATGACGTTAAAGTGTTGAATCAATAAAAGGGGATGATCAGTTTGAGGGGGAGCCGATTCTGAAACTTCACAAGTTTCGAAGAGGCTCTGTACATACGATGGCCTAATTGAGGGGGAGCAAACTCAATTAGTCATCATTTCATGACTCCTGAAATCTTCAGTTCAGGACTCATGAGGGCTTATCGACATTTTCTCACGGGCTAATATTATTATTGATAAAGGGCTTCCAGTTAAAGGGTTTCCAGTTAATGCTTCATGTACACATCATTATGATGATTCCAATTAATCACAACCATTAGGGGAGAGGAATGTGTACACCAAGGACGCACAACAGGTTCACATGATCGAGCTTAATCAGTTATTCCGGAGTTGATATCCGCAGAGATGATCAGTGCCTCAACCTGTTACTTTGGTGTCATCGTTTCTTCTTGTATTTGGTACATGTGGGCTGATTTGGTATATGTAATATAACTGGAATGCATTTAGTGAGATAGAGATGATGGGGGCGGATGTAAGTTGTAATTAGGGGTAGTAATGCCCTAATGTTTAGGGTGAATAAATCATTTAGCCCAATTTCTCGTTTGATATTAACAGTCCACAAATAGTTCTTGTTATGCTAAATGATTTACTTCCACATCCAGCCCACATCAAATGCAATAGCAAGCCGAGCCCAAACGAATCACTAACCCAATCCAAACATAACTCCTTAACCGGTCCATTGTTGGTTGTAATATAAGTGTTATTCACCCTAAACATTAGGGCATTACTACCCCTAATTACAACTTACATCCGCCCCCATTGTCTCTATCTCTCATGATTAGCAGTGAAATACAAACAAAGCAACTCAAACCCTAATCTCAAAATATCCGCCCCCTTTTTCTCAATCATCAATATGCAGTCACCAAATCACCATAACAAGAACTAATCCTCTCCCTAATTAAGTAGACCGAACCAATCCAAACAAAGCAATACCTGAAAACGAATCATATTTCTTTTATACCAACTATGAGCACCATTCTTTACCTTTGTTTGATTGACTCGTGACCACAGAAACATAAGCATGGCTTCAAGGTCTGAGGTAGGTTCATTAGCTCCGTTTTTGAAGTTGTTTTCTGTTCTTGAACGAATTAAAGATAGAAATTAACAAGATTGTTAAATTTCTTGACTTTTATATTCGGACATAAGTGAAGCGAGAGCTTCAAAAATTAGATCGATGATGGTTCACTACTCTCTTCACGAAATTCATTACAGATTTTAAACAAAGAAGAAGCAAAACTGAGATCTAGATTTACAAATTAACGTTTGGGTTTGCCAGATCAGTGATGGTAATGGTTCGACCAAAAAAAATCTTGAAAAGATTTAAACAACTATCTGAGTCTGAGATTAAATCATTTAACGCTCGAGCCTTGTTGTTTATTTGTTTTATCCGAAAGTAAAGGGAAATATTAACATTATTGTTCTTGTTTCTTCTTTTTCAACTTTCGAATATTGGAAATGAAGCAAAGTGCTTCAAAGAGGTCGATGATGATTATGCTTATCGTGGTTTTTGATCTTAGAGGTCAAAACGATTCAAGTACCACATGATGTAGCAACGGCTGAGATCATAAATATGTTTCATTCGAGTCTAGTTTATATTTTTGATATGGGTTAGGAGTAGATCAGATCGGATTAGGGAAGTAATGTTGGATATGTTGACGTCGTTGGTTGATGTTGATGCAGTTTTTGACATCTCCTTTTTCTTTGTCTTTTGTGGTGACTAATCGCTATTTTGACAAAAAATTGGCAGCATCTCCTTTATATTTTGCAAATAAATTTGAATTACAGAAACTAATCGCTACCTATTGCTAGTCGCAACACAATATTTGGACAAATCGCAATTAACTGAAGCTAATCGCAATTGACCAGGCTGTCACTTTCGTACTATCCCATAAAATCCGGATCTGTAATTTTCTCTCAGATCTAATCACTACTAAGAACACCACTTTCAAACCCAGAAATGTTTCACATTTTATCTTTTATGACCAGTTTCCGACAACGATTCAGACCATTTTACTTACACTGTTACGGTACAAACAATCATAAAGGATGAGGTACACCAAAAGCAGATATCTTGGGACTAATGAAAGGCACAGGACCGGTTCACTAAAACAACAATTATGGCCATAATTTGTATACAAAAAAAATGCTTAAACCAATACCATAAGATAGCAAAAAGAATTTCAAATTCAAAGTGATTTGATAGGAAAAAAACAGATGGTACAAAAACAGCTTCAACCAAGGAAAGAACCACACTAAATCAACCAAATAACATAACCTAGGCTCTGATACCAATTGTAGGATCGAAATATTAAGTTGATTCATGTGGTTTCGGGAGGTCTAGTATGGTGGAAGAACATCTTCTTCATTGTTAAGTTAGAGAGAGTGGGAAGTTCTAGTGAGAGAAAACACCTTTGAGGTGTATGTATTAATGAGAACAACCAACCTTTCCAAATGACATGGAAAAGGTATATATACAATTACAAGTATACGCCCTCCAACGGGCTGTGGATCGGGTGTACAGTGGGTAAAGACCCGTCCGTCCTCCACGGTGTGACTAATATCTAACCTATTACTATAATATCTAATCTAATAAATACAAAACTAAGAGCTACGCTAAGTATGCAAATACATGGGGTGACCGAACCTTTTTCTTATTCCTAACAAAACGTGACTAAATGATCAAAAAATATTTCCCAGCTACCCTCTAGTCACATAAATACACAAATGTGTGACATATATCTTCCGAAATGGTCACACAAGTCGGATCGAGTGTGGCTGTTTATTTTATTTTCATACATTTAGTCACGTAAATATGTTACAATGTGACCGTTTGAAATCGACCATGCGTGACGAAAGGCCATTTTTGTACTAGTGCATGGTTGAATTCAAAGAACTAACTAGTCCAAAAGCAAATGGCTATTGGTAAAGACTAATCAAATCCGTTGATAGCTGATGATTTGCTAAAAATCATATGTTATCAATGTACCATGGTTGTTCTAACCTAAACATTGGCTACTCCAGAGTTAAAGGCTTTGGTAAAGAGACATCAAAATCCATTAAAAGGTCAATGATTTACCTCTCACAGAAGTTTACACACCTGGAAGTGATGAGAACAGTATGAAACTTTAAAAGATTTGATATACACTTTGTCAAAATGTTGCTGAGTTGCTGAGAAGATGATAAAGAAGAGCACTTTGACATACAAGACTGAAAAGAGATAAAGATACAATCTTTCTGAATGATAAAGATATTAAAGATCAAAGAAAGTAAAGAAACTTGAAATCAAGCAAGTGGAGTTCAAGTTAGGGGAGGATTGTTGGGATATGAAGATCTAAGTACTGCTGGAAAGATCAAAGTACTGCTATGTCAAAGTACTGCTCAAAGTCAATATGCTGTTCAAGGTCAAAGTACTGCTTGTGATTGAAGATTATGCAAAGTACTTCTAATAATAAGGACTTACGTGTAATATTGTTTAAAGGATTACTATATAAGATTATATGAATATTCTAGAATTATTTAGGGATAATTACTTGTCGTTCAAGTAAATATTGTAAACCGACTTAAGGTTATCCTTATGCCTATAAAAGGAGCCTTATGATGGTATTAGACGTACGAAGTTTTTCTAAGAGTATTAGAGTTTCACATTACGATTTTAGTGAAGTTAAGGATTGTTAGTGAATCTGTATTTAGAGAAGCAGGTTCAAGAGTTGTTTTAATATAAACAAAGTTCTTCTTAGCTTTGTGTTAGTAGATTCCGCATACTTTACAAAGTAATATCAGTGTTTCAATATTAACTGTTTTGAGTTATTCAAGATTGTTAAAACCTTACAAGCTACAAAGTAGTTTGGTCAGAGTATATCGATCCAACATAATATGCTACATGTAAAGTATGAGATGTTTATTTTGATTATATTGTGTCATCAAGTTTGTCATACATGTACAACTTATTTATTACGCGCTTTTATTTTTATTTGCTTATGAGATATCATTAATTGATTAATGACATGCACATGTTCATAAACAGTACAACTTCATTTTGTTGAGCATGTTTTATTCTTTAATAATGCTATAGGCTAATGTGTAATTAGATTAAACTATGTGAATGACATAAAAATGTTCATAAAATCCGTTCTTGGAAGCTTAGGTGTTTATTTATTCTTCATCTTTAAGGCCCCAAAATCTATCATCAATAAACTTGAAAGCATAAGGAGAAACTTCTTTTGGGGTGGTTCTTTAGACACTCAAAAGATAGCATGGATTGCTTGGAAAAAGGTAATTTCCCCTTTAAAATGTGGAAGGCTTGGAATTGACAGTTTAAGCTCAAGCAATATTAGTTTGTGGAGGTTCTATGATGAAGGTGACTCGCTTTGGGGAAAAGTTATTCATTCTATTATTGGTCCTCAAGGTAGTCTTCTCGATGCCTCAATTATTAGATGTAAATCTGGACCTTGGTATAACATTGCAAAGCTAAGAGAAGACCTACAATTACACGGGATAGACTTGCTTTCTCTCTTTAGAATCAAGATCGGTAATGGTGAGATTGCAAAGTTTTGGTTAGACAAATGGTTGGGTGGTCCTTCTTTAAGTGAAACGTTCCCTCGCTTATACCTACTTGAAGTTTCTAAAGATGTTCGAGTTGTCAACAGGTCCCCAAGTGTTAGCCTTAAAAGTAATGTTATATTCGGGAATAGCATCTCTTTCTATTTACAAGGGCTAGTTTAGACAATAGTGCTAAGTTAGGCTTGTATTCTAGTATAAATACCCCCCCCCCCTAGTCTCAACTAGGAGGGTTGGATGTCTCATTGTATCACAAGGTGTGTGTGGTTTCCTTCTTTCTCTCTCTAGAAAACACACACACCTTACCCTTTCTTGAAGCTAATAATATACCATGTTTACTCTTTATTTCGAGCATCCCCGACCTCCTGAAGGTGTTTCTTGATCATAACAAGAGATTGTTGGGATCAAAGTTTTTGATCCTAACACGTAAATGGAACGACATTTACGGGATTACATTTACTATCTTGTTAAGCCAAAACACATGGACTAGTTATGTAATATTGCAATAGTTTAGCTTGTGTTAGGCTTTATATACCCCTCCATACTTCCATGGAGGGGTGAGACTTAGTGTGTAATTTACTCTTTCATTTTCATTCAATAAAATCACCTAGTTTCCCTTCTCTCTCTACTCTCTCTCTCTAACAATGGAGTTCATCTTCTTTCACCAAACCCGACCTCCCGAATCACATAATCAACATAAAACCATGATCCTACAAGTGGTATCAGAGCCAAGGTTATTACTTTGTTGATTTGTGGTATTATCTTGTCAAAAGAAGTCACTTTATGTGGATCCGTACCAATTTTTTTATCGATCGGAAATTTTTCATGAGTATCTATTAGTGGTCAAAACAAAAAGTCATTATCTTTCACTGTCATATCATTTATATGTTTGTGTGTGGTCTTTCTTGCACCCGTTAACAGGTTATGTATCTTTTCATTTGGGTGACTTATGTTTGGTACCAAAACCCGTGAATCTGTGGTCATTTATATGGTCAAAATAATTGGTCATCGGATACTGCTAAAAATCGCCGGAAAAGTCGGAATTTCTTGTATAAGAAATTCTCGATGTACTTGTTTTCGAGAACACACCTGTTATCGAGAACCCAATACCCTAAGTTATCGAGAACATTAAACTTATCGAAAATCTTTGTAAGTTTTCGAAAAGTTTTTCACATTCTCGACAATCAGGTTCTCGATAAATCAGTTTTTCGACAAGATAAATGTTTTCGATAAGTTAACTATTCTCGATAATTTTGTGTTCTCGATATGTTGAAGTTATCGAGAAGTTTTTTACCAAAACCAAATACTCTTGTGTGGACTTCAGCTTACTCACATCACAAGTCCAAATGAAAACTAATTAATATCACCATATCCATCAGGCCATCCTAACCCGTCACTTCAACAAGAACCCATATTATATCCTAACTCATCTACTACAATCGTATATTACTATCAACAACAGCCACTCATCCAAAGGTCTTAAAGATAACAGAAAATATAATTAATACAAGATCTCAGCCTCTTTTCGTTCGTGTGGTACAACAAATGACCAATAGATCTTAACACGAATGAAAATATCATCACTGATCCAACTTTTGAAGACGAAGCTTCATTAACTATCCGAATCTTAAGATAAGAAAATTAACAAGAATGTTAGTTCCTTTATCTTTGTTTCGTTCAAAATCAGTCTAACACAAAATCCAAGTAAACCTACCCGAGACCCTTGGAAAGGATCTTGCAGCCGTGTGTTCATGGTATTCTTTCATCTTCGTAATTAATTTTTCATAACAAGAACGAGTGGTGCTCGTGGTTTATGACATTATGTGTTAAGCTGAAGATGATGTGATCGGTTAGATGGAGTTGATTGATGAGCTGAGTTTGGAGTACATGAGATGAAAAGCTGTTGGGAGATTTGCTTGGTGAGAGGGAATGTATAAGTGGTAGGCGACTAATAAAACTAAGAAATGATATTTAGGTTTAGGTCAATTCTGCTTTGTGTGTCGTTATATCTACACCGAATATATGATATGGATTTTGAATCGGGTTTATTTTTTGCTCAATGGATTGGGCAGTTTGGTTTTTGCTATGTCATTTTATTGGACCAGGCCCTACACGAGCAATCATGGACTGAACACCTTGGGCTAAACCGTATTACTAATCTTTTATGGCTTGGGCTCTTGGAATCAAAATGGTTATATCAAAATTACACATTGGGCTGAAAATTAATTATTCAAATGTATTTTTTAATACATAGTGTTACTTTTGGTATATCGTTTGGTATTTTGGTCATTACAAATTTTCACAGGAGGATACAATTTTGACAAGATCAGGAAACCATTATCAAATTCATTAAACCGTCAAAAGGCTAGAATTGTGCATTTAACCGTAAGATGTGACTACGGCGATAATTCTTTATTATTTATTTGAGATTGAAGTGGGATTTCACGGGCGTGTGTACTTAGTATCTGAAGATATCGGGGCTGGTTGGATGAAGATTCTTCGAGATCCTTGTTCGAGCTTTTAACCTTTACAATGACGAAGACTTGAATATCTAGTTATTTTTGTGATTCTCTCTTTCTATTACCACAAAATAACTATCACTTTAAGGAGTTACGTTGTAGTGCTCAGTGTCACACGCAGTTGTGGATAGTCAAGAGGTGATGTACGA
Source organism: Artemisia argyi (assembly GCA_030686995.1). Taxonomy (NCBI): domain Eukaryota; kingdom Viridiplantae; phylum Streptophyta; class Magnoliopsida; order Asterales; family Asteraceae; genus Artemisia; species Artemisia argyi. Next base: position 118,359,063 of record CM060684.1, read on the forward strand.
CTTATACTTGATGGTAGTAGAGTATAGAGTACTTAGGGATTCGATGGTGGACGAACTCTCTACGCCGCTCTTAGTCATACATTAGTGCAAGTTTAATTCACAAGTTTGGGTTATTTTACTTCGTTCTCAAGTTCATAATATTGGGTTTTCTCCATCAGTAGTCACTACAAAGAGCCGACAGAATGATAATGGGGTTGGTAAAGAGTTAGTTGAGAGGAGTATAAAAGAGTTGAGATGCTTATCAGCAGTTGATTCTCACGGGCTATTTATGATACTTCACACATAATCGGTTAGTTAGACATATGAGGTTACGCTGCCTCCGTTTCCATCGTAAACATAGTGTGTATGCTTCCGATTCCGCGAAGACATCGTGGGGGAAGAGAGAATGGGTGTTGTTTTGCTTCTTTCACTTTTTTTGACGTCTTTGCGAAAACACTCATTTTCCACGAGGTTCTGCAATTAGGGGGAAGAAATGTGCACATCAGGGACGCATAATAGACTCACGTGATCGAGCTTACAATTTTATTACTACCGGAGAGACGTCCGCAGAGATGATCAGTGGTTCAATTTGTGTGATTTTGATGTAATCGTTTCAACTCTCGCGGGTTGTGAAGTGTGAAGTAGCCTACTTAAGTGAGAAGATCTTGCTGATTTCTTGCATGTTACCCCCGAACGGAGCTTCCGCATAGAGTACAACTGTGATTAAGTGACTAGTCAGATTTGCTTGGTGTGGTTTACTGTGTCATCTACAAATTCCGCTGCGTACTCAAAACTTCAAAAGTTAGAAGACTTGTTTACTACATCAAAGTTTCGAATCTGCTGAAGACGGTTGTCTGTTTGGGGGGAAGCTGATTCAGAAACTTCGCCAAAAAGAAGTGTACGAAGAAGCCGCTAAAGACATGCAGCATGAATTGGGGGGAAGTTAATCCATTTCATGCATATTACATCATTTGCCTACAAGTAAAGATAAAGTTCTCAAGCCGAGGTACAAGATGAAGACAAAGAGCGTCAACTGTAGTCATCCTCAGCACTTGAAGAGCCGATGAAGACCTTTCTTTATTTGTATTTGTACTTGTAGGAAATGTTGTAAGTAATCCCTTATGTCGCCCCATTGGGGGAAGATTGTTGGGATCAAAGTTTTTGATCCTAACACGTAAATGGAACGACATTTACGGGATTACATTTACTATCTTGTTAAGCCAAAACACATGGACTAGTTATGTAATATTGCAATAGTTTAGCTTGTGTTAGGCTTTATATACCCCTCCATACTTCCATGGAGGGGTGAGACTTAGTGTGTAATTTACTCTTTCATTTTCATTCAATAAAATCACCTAGTTTCCCTTCTCTCTCTACTCTCTCTCTCTAACAATGGAGTTCATCTTCTTTCACCAAACCCGACCTCCCGAATCACATAATCAACATAAAACCATGATCCTACACCAAGGTATTGTCCCATTCACACTGTTACTCCCACCCCTGTGATTCCAGAACCAAGGTATTTTGCTAGTGTTACTCCCCTTCCAAATGTCATTGGCCCATCAGGCACTTCCAAACTTTAATTTTCTTGGGCTGGAGGAGGACTCCACGTTATGAAGAAGAAATTCAGAAATTAGAGATACTAAACAATCTTGTTTCTCAATTACATCTCAGCAACTCTCGAGACTCGTGGGAATTTACCGCTTGTGCTTCAAGAAAATTTTTAGTCAAAACTTTTAGAAATATCTACACAAGCTCTACAACAACCATGGCTCAAGATCAAACAAGATGGAACAAGTACATTCCTATCAAAGTTAATATCAATACTTGGAGAGTGGCAAATGAAAGACTTCCAACAAGAGTTAACTTAGATAGAAGAGGAATTGATTTGCACTCAGTTCAGTGCCATGTTTGTGGCGATGATATCGAAACAGAAAATCACATCTTTGTTCATTGTGCAATATCAAACCAAACATGGACCGACATTTTAAAATGGTGGAATCTTCACAACTTAATTCCTTCTAATCTTTTTGAGGCAATCACCTTGGCGGATCGAGCAAATCTCACATCTACTCTCACATACCTTCTTGATGGTGTGATTCAATCGGCTATTTGGATTCTTTGGCGGAATAGAAACGAGATAACCTTCAAGAACAACCGAAGGAAAAAAGTTGTGATTCTAAATGATGTGAAGCTTTACTCGTTCAATTGGATTTCTAGTAGATGTAGGAAAAACTTTTGTAATTGGATATAGTGGTATTCTAAACCTCTGAACGCCATATCTAACCATTGTAACGCTTGATGCTAGCTTCTTGCTAGGTTCTTAATAAAATTGCCGTTTCAAAAAAAAGTGTTTATATAAATTTGATTGGAGAAACAAAGTATAAATGCGATTATGTATTAGTTTCTCTATATTATTCAACTTTTAGATATAATTGAAGTACACATGAAGCACATGTGGTTATAAACCATGGTTTATGAGTCAAGATTATTTTAATGAGTGTCATGACCGGTTAGACCATCCCGGGTCAATGAAGATGCGAAATATATAGAAAAATAATAATTTTCTTTCATAATAGATTTGATTGTTTTCAATGGAAGTTAATTGTTCATATATCACCACCATATAAAAGTGAGGACTTTGTCTTATAATGTTTTGGAAAAAATATAAAGGGGATGTATTCAGGCCTATACATTCGTCATATGGATCATTTAGAGTTTTAAAATCGATGTATCGTCAAAATGACCATCAAAGACGCAACATAAAATTATTGTGATTAGTGGCTCGACTTCTATAATGCGAGCATGGATTTCCAAATTAAATTATTTAAAATGGTGGTAAGTACTTCCAAGTATTGGGCGATTATTGGAACAAGTGTTGAACATAAAAGTATGCCATGTTTATACGCGAATTACTTTTGTTGAAACGTGTATAAAACGTCTTCAGTTGATTGCAAAGCCAATAATATTATGAGAACAAAACATTTAGTTTATGGGGCATATTATAACATATGACTTTGCATCTTGCCATTAATCTATAATGAATCCTCCCCAGTAGAATGGTTTTGGTTACAAACCATATTTCCCGTGTAAGATTTTGTAATTGTGAGAAATGAGATGTTGAAATTGATAATTCAATTAGGAGGAGAGAATAAGCAGCGAAAAATATGGAATGCATTATGATATAAATATGTTGATCATCACACTAATGAAAATAAACTTAAAGTTCAAGGGACAATTTACATCTCAAATCTAGTAGTTGCCAGACAAGTTTTTTGGCCTAAATAAAGTGACTAGATCATACATACGCTGCTAATGCTCCAATTAAAATGTGTGTCCCAACATTAAAATCAATTATTGATAGTAAGTCTATGGCATGTCTGCAACATAATAGACTAATCGATTCCAAATAAAAGTCCCCGAATGAAGAGATAAAATGGAGCAATAAAATCAAAATGGTCGAATCGAGGTAATAAAGACCCTATAATAGTCTCTTAAAGAGAAACTAGACATGAAGGTTATTGAAAACCCCGGGTATGTAATGATAGAATATAATGTCTAGTAAAGTGTGGAATAGAAAAGAACAGAAATTACGTCGCTAATACTGTCTATATTAATGCGCATGATAAATACACTGTGAGGATCTTGGATATCTGCAAAAAGTTCATTGGTATAATGAATGGCCAAATAATGTAAAGATGTAAGTGGCTAATGAAATATGATGTCTGACAATATGAGAATTAAGTATGCGTCTAACATAATAATACAAGAGCTCATTTTATGTTGAGATTCCTTGAGTTATATATAATGCATGATGCACGATGCACATGTCATGATTTAAAATTCTCGAGAATGATAAATGACCACAGTAAAGCAACTATTTTAATATTTTCAAGGACAAAGGATATAGGTTTATATTTTACTAACCCGTCAAAATAAGTTTAGTTAGTTTCGCAGATGCAGGATATATGTTTAACTTGCCATGATTGATCTCAAACTGGATATATTTTTACATGTGACGGCAATATTTTCTGGCGTTTGATAGAGCAAACAACTGCAGCGACTTCATCAAACCATATATAAATTCTGGAAAGGAGACACCAACTATTGCATGTAGATAATGTAGCATGCCTTGCTATATTCAAGAAATGTTACATCAAACGTGACAAGACACTTCTCGTTCAAGTGATAATTTCGTGGATCTATATACTAATTAAGATATCAAGTGATATAATCCTCAGATGAAGACAATACGCGCTGCACTCTTTTTCTCCTTAGTCATGGTTATGTCCCACTGAGTTTTCCTAACAAGGTTTTTAACGAGGCAACATTTCCTAAGCATGTTAGCAATATGGACATCCAAGAGGGGGTGTTATAGATAATTATTAGTGTATGTCTTTATTGTTAACATATAACTCATAAGAAGCCCACGACCCAGTTAGCTATTAGGGTTTACATTAATATTTATCTTATATATACTCGTTGTAATCTCCGGCCAATTTTATGACCAATTGAAGAATACTTTTTATTCCTTCAACTCTTGTTCAACAATAGATAGATCAAAAACAAAATATTTTTATACGCTACACGAAATTAAAAAGAAATTAGATAAATTAAAAATCAATTCCCCGGAAACTATAAAAAGAGTTTCTCAAAACACTTAGGTGGTGTTTGTTTTTTAAGTGGTTCTGAATCTGAATCTGAACCGCACATCTGAATCTGAATCTGAGGCATAAATGTCTGAATCTGACCGCATCTGAACGGGGGGGGGAAAAACTCGTGTTTAAACCGCACATTTGCTTACTCGTACTAAAAAAAATTTGGTTATTTTTGTGACAACAAGAGGCAATAAGACACCCCTCTAAAGTCTAGACCATTAAGACTGCCCTGACCGAATCTGAACGAGGAAAAAAAAACAAACTGTTTGAACGGCCAAAATATTTGACCGCGTCTGAACGGTTCAGATTCAAAGCCTGTTAAAAAAAAAAAAAAAAAAAAAAAAAACAAAAAAAACAAACACGAGCTTAGACAAACACTCAAACCAAAAGTAAATTTGGACCCCAACACCAACCCACACCCATGTTAAATGCCACATTTACTAATCTTCAACCACACAACACACTCCCCACTACATTACACCCCTGTTTTCCTTTATACCCAAACTCACTCAAGAAAACCATAATTTAGCTTCTTCCATTTCATGCTTTATACTAAAACCACTCACCGCAAACAACAAAAAAATTCTAACCAAAAAAACAAAGATCTCTTGCCAGAAATGGGTTTAGAAATGACAAATTCACCAATTTCATCAAAGCACAAGCAACTTAAGATGCTTGTTAAGGTCATTGCTTTTTTAATATTATTGGGTTTTGCTTATCGCATTTGTTTCTCAGGTTACGTTGATCAAGTTCCACCTATGCTTGAGATTAGTGAAGGTGGTAACATTTTGCCTCCACCGACAAAGGTGGTGCCAGAAAATTTTACATTTTCTGGTCAAGTTCCTGTGAATGATGATGATGCAAGAGGTGATGATGATCATGGTACGTGTCATGCTTCCTTAACTTACAAGTTTTAGTGACATCATTTGGTTTTTTTGCTTTTGACCTTTTTCTCATTCTATGAAAATTGTTGAACATAATGCCATAAAGGCCAAAAAGCAAATTTAACAATATTGGATACGTGTAATTGTACATTTGTGTTTGTATCTTAAAAATAGATACAGTATATACCATTTAAAAGATGCAGAAAAGTTTTGTCAAAAATAAATTACGGGCTTGTAAAAAAAGTTCGTAAGTTATTTGGTTGTATATAAAAGTGAAGTATTTTTCAGAAAAGTTTTATAAAAAAAATAAAAAAGTAGAAATGTAAAACCGTGTTTAAATCGATTTACTCTCTACACAATGAGTCAATGACTGAAGGAAAACAAAAAGTAATCACATAGAAAAAAAAAAACCACCATGACAAAGGATTTTTGTCTGAAAAATAAATTTGAGTACAAATATCCTTCCTTAATACACAAATAAATTTGCATAGTGAATTGCTATACTTAAGGCAAATAATTAAAATAATCACTTATACAAGAAAAGTTGAGCAATTAACTATCATACATCTAATTTTGAAAACTAACACGAATTTCACAAATGATTAGAGAATGAATTTCGCAAATCGTTTGCGAACCAATTGTAAAACAGTAATTATAGAATGATTATTCAGTTCGCAGATCATTTGCGGTCGCATATTTGTTCGCTAATTGCAAACGGATAAATGATAACTAAATTGCGAACTATATTACGAAAATTTGATAAAATAGCCATTCATTTCGCAAATGATTTGCGAAGTCACCAAAATATATTTAAAAAAAGTAAACATTCATCATTTTGCAATTTTCGCAATAGTTTATGGTTCAAAAACTCACCTGAACTATAAATGTGATTATTCTGTATAGGTATTGTTGTTCATTATTGTAAGTTTAACTCCTCTATTACATAATTAGCTACAATAAATTAACTAAATTTGGACTAGTTACCTAATAATTGTTTATCTAAAGATATGCTTCAAAATTCATGTTTATCAGAAAAATTACAAAATAGAAAATAAATCAACTTGTCAAGTACAATATTGAATTATTGTTAGACTTTAAGAGGTGGTTGGATGTGCTACCAAAATTGATTATTTCTTTCTGCAATTATACTTCAACACAAATATCATATTTCTGTTTTAAGTTTTAACAAAAGCAGAAATCCATTTTTGTTTTATTAATGAATCAAAATAATTGAAGTTGGTGAAATAAATTAGAATGTTTAAAGAAACCAGAATATTTCGAAAGTTTTTCAAGAGATCCTACTAAGGATCGTTTTTGTTCTTGCAAGACCGAGATCGTAAGATCAGATCAGATCAGGATCCTAAGATCCTACTATAATATCATTTTAGTCTTTGTAATATTATTCAAAGAGTAAATTGCAAGAATCGTCCATGTGGTTTGCCCAAATTGCAGATTTCATCCTTGAGTTTTCGAAAGTGCAGGCGGCCTCCTTGTGGAGAGTTTTTGGTTCCGTTTTAGTCACTGGCAATTGCAGAAATTGTCCTTGTGGTTTGCTAAAAATTGCACGTTTAGTCCCTGGCCAGGGACCAAAATGGAACCAAAAACTCCCCACAAGGAAGTCGTCTGCACTTTCAAAAACTCAGGGACGAAATCTGCAATTTGAGCAAACCACGGGGACGATTCTTGCAATTTAACCTTATTTAAAACTACATATTATCGTATATCATAAACACAAAATTATATCAATGTTTCATGAAAATGTTATCCTAAATTATTAATATGGAATGTTTAAAAAGATTAACATGTTATTTTTTAAATTGTATAAAACATAACTCATAACTTTGTACTTTTTTAGTTTGCGCTTCAAAAAAAATAAGATCGGATCGGATTATATCTTAAGATCCTATGCTTAAGATCGGAATCTTATAATATTTTAAGGTTGCTAAGATCCTACGTAGGATCTGGATGATTTTTGCTTTATAGTATCATAAAATTGTAAAATCCTAATATCGAGATTGAGATCGAGATCTTAACAACCATAATTTGAATTACTTTTGCATACCCGTGCGATTCACGTATCTTGATATCTTTAATTAAAAGTTTAACTTTGAGAGTGTATATCTACTTAAAAGTCTTTTATACATGATTTTCTAAAAGATACTGTAATTGAAATTAATTAAAACATGTTTCCTTAAAAGAATTTACTATATCAAAAACTTAAATTTGAACTCAACTTTTATCAATACATTTACTTCTTATTGGTATATAGATATATAAAACATATTTACAAAATGTATATTATAATTATTATTTTATAATCACTAATACATAAGTTTATTGCGTTAAACTAGATTTTTTTATATTATTATAAAAGATTATAGATGTTCTATAAAATACACTATATATACTACTGCTATTTTATAATCATAGATTCATACATACATTGAATGAAACTCAAGTTTTATACATATATAAATTGCAAACTTAATTTTCTTATATAGATATACATAGAAGATTATAGATTTAAAATATATATATATATATATATATATATATATATATATATATATATATATATATATATATATATATATATACACACAAAAATGTACCCAAGTTAGAGATCATTTCCAAATCAAGGTATGCCTCACTTTTTTGTTTGCGCATGAAAAAGATACTTAGCTTATATATTTTTTTTTTTTGCCCAATTTGAGTATTTCGTTAAAAATTTAACAATTATCAGTAAAGTTTTACATTTTAAGTCCAAAGCTACCACCTCCAATCACCATTGCCACTACTAACCCACCCACCACCACCCCTACCAACCCCACCCACCAACCAATACAACTACCACCCACCGCCACCACCACCAAACTCAACAATCATTGTTTTACACAAACGTCACCCACCATTTCCACCCAACACTGTTGTCACCACCACTGTCACCCCCTAACCAACACCGTCGTAATCACCAACCTAACCTACTGCCGCCATCATCACGATACCCACCCACACTACAAAAAAAAAGTTCATTTTCCACACTTTTTGTTCACACTTTTATAACGTGTGTAAAATATCTTGAGTTTATTAACACCTATAAATGTGTAAAAAATGTTAACAAATTTTGAAAAGCAAAAGAGAATCCACACTTAAATTTGTTTAAAAAAAATCGCACTTACAAGTGTCGAGAAATCTAAATTTGTCCACATTTAAAAGTGTGCATTCCATTTGTAACACCAAATTTCTTCAATTTCTCCACAAAAGAGGCAGGAGAATTGGATGTTACAAATTAATATGCTTACTTGTAAGTGTGGACAAATTTTAGATTTCTTCACACTTGTAGTGTGGATTTTTTTTTTTAAACAAATATAAGTGTGGATACTCTTTTGCTTTTCAAAATTTGCTCAAACTTATTTATATTACCAATTTTTACACATTTATAAATGTCAACAAACCTTAAATATTTTACACGCTTTTTTAAAGTGTACCAAAAAAGTGTGGAAAAATGACTTTTTTCCTGTAACCACTGCCGTCAGTGGTTGGTGGTTGGTGGTAGGGTTGGTGGTGGTGTTATGAGGGGTTGGTGGTTTGTGACGGTGGTTGGTGGTGGTGGGTGGGTTGGTGGTGGAGGCGGTGATTGGTAGTGGTGACGGTGGAAGCAGTGGTGATTGGTGGTGGCAGCGGCAGACTTGAAATGTAAAACTTAACATATGATAGTTAAATATTAATGAAAATACATAAATTAGTCAAATAAGCTGGCTAACTTTTTACGCCAAAAAAATAGGATACCTTGATTGGAAATGACCCTTAATTTGGGTATCCTTGCACTACAATTGATTATTATATAGTTATATAAAACATATTTTAAAATGTATATTATAGTCATTATTTTTTAATTATAAATATATAAATATCGCATGAAACTCATTTTTTTATATGCGCTACATTAATTATTACTAAGGGCGGAACTATATAGGGGCAGGGGAGGGTCCCGGCCCCCTCAAAATTTGTGACACCTAGATATATATTTTTTAAAGGGGTAGGATAACCACGGGAGGGTGTGTTGACTTTGACCAGCTGCCGCCGCTTGTACTGTCTGTATTAAAACTTGTACATTTTGACTAAAGTATGTGGACCTTCCCTGGTAGCGAGGGTTAGTATAACACAACCCTTTTTAAATTATAAATACATACATTTATTGAATGAAACTTCATTTTTATATACACTACATTTAATAATTAATATAGTTATATAAATCCTAATGTAGTTCTACTAAGTTCCTATTTTTAATAGTCATTTAATCGCATAAAAATGCATATGAGCCTCAATAATCAAGTTTGCAGAAGATCCAAACACCCCCTCTTAGTTAATACCCAAAGAGGAAAAATCCGGTTATAGTAACAAAACAACATTACATATTAACTATGAACATGTTGAGATAATGAAAAGTTGAAGCCTTGTAAGATCACGTGTCAACCGGCATTGGCCCTATTTGGACGTAAGGGCGTTGCATGGTTACCGAGTTTAGCCTGTTTTGGATGCTCAAAAGGTAGACCAGATGGATTAAATTGGTTAAGGCTGTCCTTACCACCCAACATCAAACCTGTTTAATAACGATAACAGGATGCATTGTATTGGGGTCTTGGTTCGTAGAATGGTATGATTAAAGTTTTCCTTGTTTTGTTCTGTTGCTAGGTCCACTTATCTGCGACATATTTAGTGGCGAATGGGTTAAGGATTCCACCGGTCCACAGTACACTTACAAAAGTTGCGACACAATCCAACATCATCAGAATTGTATGCAAAACGGGCGGCCTGATTCAGATTACATCTACTGGAGGTGGAAACCTCGAGATTGCGAGTTACCTAGATTCAACCCCAGAAGATTTCTTGATTTAATGAGGAAGAAGTCTATGGCGTTCATAGGTGATTCAATCTCTCGTAATCATCTCGAGTCGTTGCTATGCATTCTTTCTCAGGCATGCCTCTCTGCTTATTTAGTATTAGTTTTATCTTAGCAGCGTAATTTATCGTTTATCATTTTAGTCATTGTATATTTTTAGTACATCAAGTCACAAGAAAATTGTATTATTTCGTTTTAGTCATTTTGTAAAACTAGACACAAAGCCATCTTTTGTTGATTCAAAATTTCAAATATATTTACAAAAAACATTAGTGGCAAAAACAAGACATGTGAAAATTACGTTGATACTTTACACAAAAAGATCGTAAAAGGGATTATGAAGTAAAGATCGATTATTTATGTTCTGACCGCATTTTTTTATAAGTTTGCAGGTGGAACAACCGGTTCAGGTGTATCATGACGAAGAATACAGAAACAAAAGATGGTTATTCGAGTCACATGAGTTTACACTTTCACTAATTTGGTCGCCTTTTCTAACAGAAGCCAAAATATTCGAAGACGATGATGGGCACTCTTTAGGTGCAGTTCGGCTCCATCTTGACGAACCTGCCTCTGATTGGGTCAATGAGTTTAGTCATTTTGACTATATAGAGATAGCTGCTGGGAAATGGTTCTTGAAAACAGCTGTCTACTATGAGAACAACACAGTTGTCGGGTGTCACAATTGTAAAAAAGAGAATATAACACAGCTCGGGTTTTATTACGCGTACCGTAGAGCTTTACAAACAACTCTTGACTTCATCACTAAGTCAGACCACAAGGTTTACACCTTGTTTAGGACCACAACACCGGATCATTTTGAGAACGGTGAGTGGAACACAGGCGGCTATTGTAACAGGACAGTTCCGTTTAAAGATGGTGAGATTGAATTGATAGATATTGATAGGTTAATGAGAGAGATCGAGTTGGAAGAATTCAAGAAGGCAGTGGGGAAAACGAAACAATCAAGAAAAGGGTCAACTCTAAAACTGTTTGATACAACAAGTTTGGCGTTGTTGAGGCCAGACGGGCACCCTGGTCCCTACCGTGCGTTCCATCCATTTGATGGGAATGATGGGAACACTAAGGTTCAGAATGATTGTCTGCATTGGTGCTTGCCTGGTCCAATCGACTCATGGAACGATTTACTTATGAGCATACTTTTTTAGGTTTAAAATTAAGAGTTTATTTATACAGTTTTTTGACTCTATCTTGATTTCACTTTCTTGACTGGGAAACAAGTCGTCAAGGGGCCGGTTTGTGGTATCCTTGGGTATACTTGATGGTATAGTTTTATCAAAAACCACAAAATACGCCTCATTAAGGTACATAACAGTTCTTTTAGTATTCAATATGGTCCTATAAGTTCAGATTTTGGTAGGGTGTGAAAGCAAGACAAGCTACTAAGCTTGCCTTCTATTTGTTGATTTGAGTTCAGAAAATATTTAAACGTCATATATAATCGTCAACCTATGCATATTGCTCAATGATCAAGTTATCCTAATATTTGGGTTATGATATTGACTAAGTCACCAACCATGCGATGAATCAGTATATGGTGCCGCCTGCCATATATTCAAAAGGGTAATTGAAAGACAAATATGAAACACATTCATATTGATAATTGAAATAGCGTTATCTGTGTTATCAAAGTTTATTCAAGTGAAGATTTTGGTTTTTGAAGACGCATTTGCAGATTACAAATGTAAACAGACATTAAACAGGAAAAAACATAATATCATCTTAGGAGGTGTGAATTCACCTCTTGACATTTATTCTACTTGCTTGACAATGCCCAAGCCTTGCTCCTTTTTTGAAGGTTCGGGAAAGGGCTCCTGTGTATACAAAGAAACAAAATCGTAAGAACAGATACATCTGCAAGCATCATCAATACCTTGCTTATAAAAATACCTTGCTTATAAAAAAGGCAGAGTTTACATAATTATGTTTATGCCATTTATGCCACATCTTGATACATTAGACATTTTCTAGTTAGTCAAAATTGCATTCTACTTAAAGATAGTATGTTCTTTTGTTCTGAGTTTCAGCTTCATTTAACACTGTCTTTAGGCGTTTTTCACAATATAATGCATGACTATAAGCAAATTACCAGAAAGGATTCTTTCTTGGAGAAAAGGAAGGGTAACAGGATAATCAATACTACCAAAAGCAGTATCCAAAGTTTTATCTAAGGTACCTTATCGAAGTGGTGATGTCCAACCGTGGTGGACAAAGGCGTAGAGTAGGCGTTTGTGTGTGTGTGTTTCCTTCATATCAGCATTTGTGTGGGCATTTCTGTGTGTGTTTTTCGTTCAAAACCTATTCTCAATGCTCATAAATGTTTAGAAGTTACTCAAGAACTATAAATTATAATAGTCATTCATTTTTAGACAATAAAAAAGATTAAAACTTATTGAGTTTTATTTTTTCCATTAGATCCTAGAACTTTTTCATGTCAAACATAAGCATGAAATTATAAGTTTATGCTTCACAAAATCTGGACATCTTTATCCTTGTTTGAATCTTTAATATCAACCCACCATAGTAGATCGATGCTCTTATAAGAAGGGTTTTGGGGTTACTCTAAATGTTCACCTTTTGAAATTTTATTATTCATTCTTTGAAAAATGACAAAAACAGAATCAAGAGATTTTTCCAGACACAATATTACTGCATTTTATGTATTTTGTTACTACTGAACCACTACCGATTACTGTAAGTGTGAATTTCCTCGACTACCTTATTAACTGAGGGTATTTGGGTGTTTACAAACTTGATTGTTGCAACTCAGTTGATGCATATTCGAAGCGATTAGATAAAACACACTCAATTAAAGTGGTTTTTCTTTTAACTTATTTATTTACTTCATCATTTTGATTCCTAGTAGTACAAAATTTTCAAAATTTGTTGCTGTTAACAAACAAAATGACATTACAAAAGTCTTGAATGACCATATGTCATCCACCTTTGGCCCTAGATAGAGCTTTCCCAGGTTAACTGGTTTCACAAGTTCAAAAGGCAGACCATATCGGATCAGCTGGGTTTAAGATGTCCCCTATCCCAATCAACCAATATCCGGCCAGTCCTGGGCATAGTCAGAAACATAAAGAGCAACAAGATTCCACGGTCCATGATACACTTACAAAAGCTGCTACACAGTCGAACATCTTCAGAATTGTATGAAAAACGGGTGGGCTGATTCGGGTTACCTCTACTGGAGGTGGAGATTCCGATTGCGAGTTACCCATATTCAACCCAAGAAGATTTCTTGATTTAACAAGTAATCTATGGCATTCATTGGTGATTACATTTCCTGCAATCAACTCGAGTCACAGCTATGCATTTTTCCACAGAATGGTTTTCTGCTTTCCTGGGCCAACTGGCACATGGAATGATCTACTTATGTGCCGGTTTGTGGTTGGTTTGAGGTATACTTGACGGTTTTTTTAAAAAAATGACCACAAAATCCCCATCATTAGATACATAAAAGTTCCTTATAGCATTCGTTATGGTTTCACAAGTTCAGAGTTTGGTAGAATGAAGCAAGACAAGCTACAAAGCTTGACTTCAGTTTGCTAAATTCTGAGTTCAAATATATACAGGTCATATCAGGTCATATGACCTTCAAGCCAGTATTGTTTGGTCAGGTTAACAGACCCTAGGCATGTTGCAAAATGATCAATTCATCACTAATATTATGGATATAGAAGAACGGACTAAGACACCGCCCATGCAGTGAATCTGTATATGCAGGGTAAATGAACAACAGATATGAAATGCATTCATGTTGATGACAAGAAAGCGTTATCAAAATTTATTCAAGTAAAGAGGCTGGTTTTGAAATCACATTAGCAAATTACACACGAAAACTAAAATTCAACAGAAAAAACATAACATCATCTTAGGTGTGAAGTCACCTCTTGACATTTGTTCTACTTGCTTGACAATGCCGAGCCTTGCTTCTGTTCTGGAGATTTAGCAAGCGGCTCCTGTGAATTCAAAGAAAACAGAAATCGTAAGAATGGGCATACATCAGCAACAACTTCAATAACTCGCTAATCAAAACACGCAGTAAAAATACCATTCCTTTTATGCCATGTGTGCCAACATTGATATATATAAGTTTTTTTTTTTTTTTTTTTTTTTTATTTAGCAGTATAACGAGATTCGCTGATCTCAAAAATGAAACTCATTTCATATAAAGAAGCGTCTAGGAAAGGGTCTATGAAAGAGAACACGCTATTTATTACTCATGATGTACTTCTTGTTCTTTCCAAGAGCCAAATTACATTCAACTTGTCTTTTCTTGTTCTTGTAAAATATGATATGCCCCGTCCGCTTTAACATCTAGGATGAATCTCTAAGAGTGTTTATAAACAATATTATGCATGATTATAAGAAAACAAGGAAAAGAATACTTTCTTATGAAAGAGTAAGGATAACAAAATTATCAATATCACCAAATGGGCCTTTGGCCTAGGGGTACCCAGGGTGTATTTGTGGGCACTCCGCACTAGTGCTTGATCAATGAGCAGGATGTGCCAATGTAAAAGTAAAGTAACTCCCAATACTATCTTCCACAGGTTATGGGTCCCAATACCGTCTTCCACGGTGTATGAGGGAGGTGGAGATGTAGACCGTCCTACCCCTACCTAAGGTAGAGAGACTCATTCTGGTTCTACCAAAGGTAGAAAAGGAACTCCGACCTTGCAAGGAGTAAGGATCGAACCCTTAACCTGTGTCTCCAGAGGCAAGGGTGTTAACCAATTGATCCAAGCCTTGCTATATGTGCCAAAAATAGAAAAAGGAAAAACAGGATTATGAATGTTATATAAGCAAAGATATTAGATACCTTCTTCCAAAACAGAATTGAGAATCTACAAAAAGATCTCTAGTTTTTTGTGTTCAGAAGAGTATTTCTTGCTCTTATTACTATATCTTCTTCCAAAAACCATGTCTGCAATGTGTTCCTTTAAGTTCTAGTATTATTTCTTCTTCTGATATGCTTACACTAACCAAATTTCCTTATCAACTTCCTGCAGGTTCTAGTGTCTAACAGTATATCTTCCTACAAAGACGAAATCTTCACAAAGTATAAATCCTTAAACTCTAGTATGATATCTCTTCTAACCCCTTTATCAATTTCCCGCAGGCTCTTTGGGCCAGAGAGCTTTGAGTTATATTTATTCTAACCCTTATCTCCTATCTCTTAACTGAAATGCATAATAGAGGGTGCTTCAGATTGTTTGTTAAAATTGTTTATCTGCTCATTGCGCTCCCATGAAGCCTAAAAGACAGTTTTGAAGGCGTTTGGCACTGCTATCCAAACTGCTTATCTGATGTGAGGATAAAAATAAGCAGTTTTAAAGAATTCAGGTTGGAAGATGCTTATTCGAAACTGCTTATCTAATATTATAAAACAGCATCATCAATATAAATGAAAAATCACAAACACCCTCTTAGGTGTCTGGGATAGCTTATTTTAAACTGCTTATCTCTTTAAAAAAATCAGCAGGTACCACCAAGCATATTTGTAAGTGTTTATTTACTCTAAAATAAGCAGATTAACAGTTTTGTCCAGATACTCAAAACTGCTAATATGCTTCAGATATAAAACAGATAAGTAGTTGAATAAGCAATTCCAAAAACCCTCTAATGTTTGCCACCACAATTTAACTACGGTACTAACTCACCATAAGTAGCTTTGCCCAAATCAAATCTATTGAAGTGCTTATGTGCCAGTTATTACTAAATAAGTCACAAAGCTAAATACTGACTTGAGTGCTTATTGTGCTTTAGCTTCCAAATTGTTGTACATCAAATTGGCGCAATACATTGGACATGAAACTAGCTGGGCGCAACTATATTTCAAAACGATGCTCTTTGCCCACCAAAAAAATGCAAACCTTTGGCTCATACCTTGGAGATGCTCTAATTGGCTATGCATCATATTTGAATGAGACCCACCTCCTGAAAGCAGATGGTATTATTTATCCTACTGATCCGCTGACACAAACCAAAGTTTCTTACTAATTTCACCCACGTTCTTATGTTCAAAGGGTTTCACTATATCTTCTATCAAAACAGGAATCTTCAATGAATTCTTTAAACTCAAGTATAATGTCTCCTACAACTTCCTGCGGGATCTTAGGTACATAGGGCCCTGAATTATGTCCGGACTATCTTATCTCCTATATCTTATTTTGAAAGACTATCCTTTGCCTGCAAAATCTAACTTGCTTAACAAGTGAGCTTATTAAAGTAAGAACAACTAAAGACAGCTCAAGATGGAAGCTTTGATCTTAAATCTGAAGTCACAGTGGCCACCATAAGCAGCCTAATGAATGCACAAGGTTGCAAAACTGAATCCATATTTAAGAGGTTGACAAGTGGGTGCAGTGAACCAAGATCCTCAAAGCTAGAGCATCAAATTAATGATTGACCAATTTACTAATGTCCCACCAAGGGAACTTGAATACCAAAAAATTTACTCTGTGAAAAAACGTCGATGGATGTTATCCAATGGATCAATCTGAGAAATTTATTTTTAAGTATCGATTATGAGTTAGGATTGGTGCATAGCCTAAAAAGGAACCTTAGTCTAGGTTGTGCGTTCCTTCAGTTGGATAAGTTTATGCCAACTATTGCTACAGAAGTCATAAAGTCTCCGGGTTGCTTATAAAAACTATTTTGCATAATCAACTGCAAGCGCCCTCAAAGCTGTCATCTTTTGAATTGAAAACGCAATAAACATTTTTAATAAAGAATCCCAAACACTACCTAAATATTGACTAGGGTGGTCGATAGCTTCTAGCCTGTTACACATAAAACTTATTCTTAGTATCTTGCTATAAAGAGCACATTTCTGACCAACACACACTATAAACCCATAAATGGTTTTGCACAAATGGTCCAATTAAATCAATAAGGGTGCTTGTATCAACCAAATTCACAGAGTTAAACCTATACTAGAATGCTTCATGTAACCAGACGAGCATATTATTGCACAAGATCATATTGTTGCAAACATGCTATTACGAGCACACCTAAGCACAATGCTACAACCAGAGTTAAAACGCCCACATTTAATTATTTCAATCTAAGGTCATTTTAATAATCACAACGTTCCTCTTTTTAGAAGTTAAAATCAACTAAGCACGGATTAAAAAACAAGGCTTAGAACCACTCAAGGGTGGTCTAGTGGTAAAAGGCTTGTAATTATCATCATTAAAATGCGAGAGACCTCAATTTCAATTCCCAAGCCACGGAAACTTTCCCGAGAAGGGGAGACCTTTACGCAATTTGTGCCTGTGGGCTCAAACACTACTGATTAGTCAGCCAAAAAATCGGAAACCATGGTTACCAAAAAAAAAGGGCCTAGTTATAATGTTAAGGGGGTGTTTGTTTAAGCTTATATGTGGGCTTATGAGCTTATTTGATTTCGGCTTTGATTTTGAATAAATCTCAAAATAAGCCTGAAAATTAAGGCTTATGAAATATAAGCCGAAACACAAATAAGCTAATAAGCCCACATATAAGCATAAACAAACACCCCCTTATATTTAAAGGACGATATATAATTATATGTTTGAATAATCCAACAAAATCCTTAATAAACCACAAACCAAAACCTATGTGTCTGGTCGTCTAGAATATATCGTGATCCATTATACCAAAATTCCCTAATATTCATTTGGTTATTAAAATAATAAAAATTGAACAGCAATAAATAATATCTAGATATCAAATTGACAGAAACTAGATGACTGACTTGTTTAAAGAGGAAATCGATGGCGATAAGAGTGGCTGCAACGCCACCGAAAACAACACCAGGTCCTGTTAATAAACTCCATTTCCTGTATATCATCCTTCCTTCCTTCTCTCTCTTCTCTCTTCAAATCTTGATTTCTTTCTGGTCAATCGTCGCAATCAAAATGAGCGTCAATAATGAGGAACTAGAGAGAGTCTGATTGGGTTGCCTTTCTGGGCTTATAGTCTGGCCCAATTACAGTTATAACAAGGTATTTGGATTTATTAAATACAAATTTTCTTTTTAAAGTATAAATTGCATTTAAAGCACATTAATTAACTTCGTGAATTAATATAATTAAGAGGGAATTGCAAGAATCGTCCCTGTGGTTTGCCCAAATTGAAGATTTCGTCCCTGAGTTTTCGAAAGTGCAGGCGACCTTCCTGTGGGGAGTTTTTGGTTCTGTTTTGGTCCCTTGCCATGGACTAAACTTGCAATTTTGAGCAAACCACAAGGACTAAACTTGCAATTTTTAGCAAACCATAGGGACCAAAATGGAACCAAAAACTCCCCACAGGGAGGCCACCTGCACTTTCGAAAACTCAGGGACGAAATCTGCAATTTGGGCAAACCACAGGGACGATTTTGCAATTCCCTCTATAATTAAGACAAAATACATCATTGGTCCCTAAAATTTCCACGAAACATCACCATGCACCTTAACTTTTGAAAAACGTCTCCGTGCGTCTCTCCTCAAGTTTTTTGAGGCCGATTGCGTCCTTTGACCCGTTTTCCGTCGGTCAACGACGTTTTCTACCGTTACATTTTGTTTTTAGCACAAGGGCAATACCGTCATTATGTAATACCGTGAGTAGCAGCTCTGTATTACTTCCACATGTCATATCCCTCTTCCCGCCCCATAAACACATAAACGGCCTCTTTTATTCGTCCCAAAACTTTCGTTACAATAATTATCACAATTGACAAACCCTCATCGCATGTTATTATGAAAAGTTTTGGTAATTTCAAAACATGGATTTTACTTTATGGAAAGTAAGAAGAGATCCAGGTTATCGAGTTGATGATACCGTTCTTTACAAATCGGCTAAGAAAAAAATGGTACGTTTTGTTGCTATAATCGTTGGAATTTGTAATTGGGGTATATTTCAATTTATTATTAAGGTTTGATAATGTACTTTGGTCTGTTGATATGTTTCAGGTGGTAGATCTAATATGTTTAGCATGAGGGTTCATCACAACGGTGTTTTTAAATACTGGCCTGGTAGAATATATGATAGAGGTATGGAAAGTTTAGTTGATTTGGTTGACGTTGATAGTGCGTCAGATGAAGAGTTGGATGTTCTTATGTATGAATTGGGTTACGACCTAGGTCAAAAATTACTATTACTTTGTTAAGCCTGGTAGTAATTTAGACGATGGTTTGTATAGCTTAAGTGAGGCTGCGAATTTAGAAATATTGAAAGATGTTGTTGAAGAACATAAGATGATAGAAGTTTATGTTGAAAACGGTAAGACAAGTTTGGATGTTGATGATATGTCACCAAAGTCAATTAGGACTGTTATTTCTCAGGTGGATGCATCAAAGAAGAATGCAGCCCATGTTATTGTGCCATATTGCTCAAAAAAATTGTTCTTAGAAAGCATAGTTAAAAAGCCTGTGGTAGAGGGTTTAAGTGAAGTTAGACAACCACCTTTGGAAGTCAATACTTTGGTAGAATCTAGTGAGGTGCTAGAAATTGAACCCTTGCTGATCATAGATACACATGTTGATTATATGCAAACAGATAGTCCTGTTAGTGTTGAGCAGAGCCAAACAGATAGTCCGGTTAGTGTTAACCATAGCCGCAAAGGGCGTCCTGTATCTGTTGATCATAGCAAAAAAGATATTCCGGTTAGTGTTGACCATAGCCAAAAAGATAGTCCTGTTTCTGCTGACCATAGCCAAAAAGATAGTCCGGTTAGTGTTGACCATAGCCAAAAAGATAGTCCGGTTAGGGTTGATCATAGCCAAAAAGATAGTCCGGTTACGGTTGACCATAACCAAAAAGGTAGTCCTGTAGAGGTATGTGAAACTGAACAACAGTTTGGTCATCTAGATGAGGAAATACATACACCTGTCGATCGTATGCAAAAAGGTAAATCTATAAACTTATGTGAGACTGATGAAGAAGTAGGTGATGAAAACTTTAGTGAAATAGATAATTCTGAGTCTGATGTCGATGATATTGAGAACAATCAAGATGGAAACATTATTGTTGATGAAGAGAATATTTTTGATGAACCTGATGTTGAGTTTGATATATTCATATTGATTGAGGAGGTACCTATACCCAGTATAGGTAGTTCTAGCCAGATACCAGATGATTTTTTTAAGAAAAATGAGATACAAGAACTCTTGACTGATGCTGACTTTGCAAGTGGTTCTGAGAATGAAGTTGAGTATGTAATTCGGAAGAAAAAATGAGGGCATACAAGAAACAAAAGTTAATTGACGCACAACAAGAAGACGAAGACGTATTTTTTTCTGTGGTCAAACCTTTATAACTGCAAAAGAAGTGAAAGATAAGATCAACCTACATTCAATTCAAACTCGGAGAAAATTGCAACTCATTAAGAATGACAAACAAAGAATTAGGGCTAGGTGTATCGGAACAATACCAGCATGTGGTACAAGTGGAGGTATTGGACTTGGAACAGCACCCAAGAGGAAAACTGGTGCGTTAACTAGAGTTCATGGAAGGAATGTATATTTGCGATCAGAAAAGGTGGAACCAACACATTGCCCATGGTTGTTGTATGTAGCAAAAGATACATATAAAGATTTATGGAGTGTTAGAACTTTCAAAGATGAACACAAATGTTTGCAATCAAGAGAGATCAAGGCTTGTGACTACAAGTTTCTCTCAAAGCAAATACTTGACCAAGTTTAAGTGAATCCAGATATTCCAATCAGGGCTGTTCAAGATCAACTCAGCAAACAGTTTACAGTCCAAGTGTCTATGCAAAAGGCATTAAGGGCAAAAAAAACAAGGCAGAAATTGAGATCAGGGGTGATCATAAGCAGCAATATACCATTTTGCGGGGCTATGTTGAAGAGTTGCAGAAAACAAATCCTAATACAACAGTTAGGATAAGTGTGCAAACTGCGTTAGATCCATCAAGTCCAACGAGAGTTTTCAAGAGGATGTACATTTGCTTAGGTGCTTTGAAGGAAGGATACAAAGCTGGTCAAAGAGAGCTGTTGGGTTTAGATGGTGCTTTTATGAGGGGTCCATTTCCTGGGCAGCTTCTTACAGCTGTTGGTATTGATAGCAACAATGGAATATACCCTTTAGCCTATGCTGTTGTTGAAGCTGAGAACAAAGATTCATGGATTTGGTTTCTTGATTGTCTTGCAGATGATCTTGACTTGCATCCAAATTCACACTACACTTTTATCAGCGACAGACAAAAGGTGATGTTTATTTTTAATTGATTATATACGGTTATATAATTCAAAAATTATTGGTTTATTAGTAATGGATTGATGTTACTTTCTGCAGGGTATAATTCCAGCTTTAGCAACAGTATTTTCTAGTGCGGAAACACAGATACTGTTTGAGGAACATCCATGAGAATATCAAATTGCAGTGGAATTCTCTAGAACATAAGTCACATTTGTGGAGATGCGCTGCAGCAACAACCGTCAAACAACTTGAGGCAGCAATGCTTGCATTCAAGAGTTTTAGCGAGCCTGTACATGCTTGGTTAAGTAAGATACCACCAGACCATTGGACAAGGTCGCATTTTTCAGGTAGTAAACAATTCTGTTGCAGATCAACAATGTTCAACATTTTTTTATAGATTACTAAAACATGTACTATACATATGTAGGGAGAGCTCATTCTGACGTGTTACTTAATAACATGTGTGAAGTGTTTAATGGGAAACTTGTGGGAGGTAGGCACCAACCCATCATTACTGCTTTAGAATACGTTAGAGCATATTGTACCCAGAGAATAGTTAATGTTATGCATACAATTGACAAGTGTCCGGGACCGTTTACACCAGAGGCAATGCGCATGTTAGACTTCAATAAGAAAGAGGCTTATAAATACTGTGTTTTAGGGATTGAAGGAGATAACTATCAGGTTAGTGGATGGGGAGAAAAGCGGTTGGTAAATGTTAAAGCCAGGTCTTGTAGTTGTATAAGATGGGAGCTTACAGGTATGCCATGCAAACATGCTATTATAGCCAACCGGTATATGAAGTGGAATGGAATCGAAGTAGGATCAATAGAATCATGGGTTCATCCATGTTACTTGGTTAAGACATGGACGGAAACATACAAACACCACATCCAGCCCATAAAGGGTATCCACATTGGAAAAGTCAAATGTGCCTACAACCATTCTTCCACCTAAGCATCATAAACCATTGGGTAGGCCACGAAAGAAGAGAAGTAGGGCTTTTACAGAAAATGATGATAGTGATAAAGATAGTAAGTTGTCACAGTCTAGTAGGAGTGTGGTTTCAGGAATTTGTGACAATGCTGGACACAACAAGAAAACATGTCTTGGGGAAGGAGGTGTTACTGCAAGTCAAGCCAGTACACAACAGTCTCAAAAACCAGGTTCATCCCAGCTAAAAGTTTCATCACAGAAGAAGAGAAAGGGTAAAGGTAACAACTACGAAGCAACTGAACAAGTAAGTGTCGACCAGTCTGTTACTGGAAGTCAAGTGAATGCTACTTGAGTACGTAATTCCTAAGACAACGATTTTCATCTAATATGTAATTCCTAGACAATATTTTCTATGTTTTAAGAATGTGTGTTTCTGAACTATGTTTTAAGAAATCATATCCGAGTATGTAATTCCTAAGACAATGGTTTTCATCTAATATGTAATTCCTAGACAATATTTTCTATGTTTTAAGAATGTGTGTTTCTGAACTATGTTTTAAGAAATCATATCCATTTTGCATTATGTAAGAAATCATATCATGCTTGAGATCTTACTTGGCTGATGTTTTTGTATTTTGACAGAGAGCAAATAAGTCAAAGCTTTGTATTAGTCATAGCCAATTACCAAAATTTGATGAAGTCAAAGCTTTCTACTAGTCAACCTACAATGATGCTTCCATATACACTGGTACAAAAACTGCCTTTCGTCACACATGGTCGATTTTGAACGGTCACACGGTAACATTTTTACGTGACTAAATGTACCAGAATAAAATAAACAACCACACTTGATCCGACTTGTGTGACCATTTCGGAATTCTATTGTCACACATTTGTGTATTTATGTGACTAGAGGGTAACTAATAAATATTTTTCGATCATTTAGTCACTTTTAATTTGGGACGTGTGACAGATACAAATCAGCTTTAAACATTAGTCACACTACAGATATACATATGTGACAAATATATGTCACACAATTGAAGAGTGTGACCAAAATAGATATTTGGTCACATGAAGTAATTATGTATGTCGCTAAATTATATAGTCAAGTTTGTCACACATTATTTAAACGTGACTGCTATTCTTTGCTAAATATTTTGCCACATATGAATTTGAAATGTGTGACAACTGAAAAGTAAGTTTGAAGCGTTAGTCATGATATGCATTTAAAAGTGAAAAATATATGTCACACACTTGAAGAGTGTAACCAAATGTCATATATGGTCACACGAAACCATAGAAACATGATTAAGTGTAACGAAAATTCGATACATATGGTCACGTAAGTTAATATGTGTGTCTAAATTTTAGTGTGTGTTTGCTTGCCAGAACCTAATGTGTATAGTCACATTTAATTGTAGCACGATCATGTGACTATAGGCTTTACAATAGTCACACCATATCACAAATGTGTATCTAAATTATGTTTATTGCTACATTATAAGGGTATTATATGTGACCAATACATTCAAAATAGTCACATTCTGATATTTATGTGACTATTATTTATAGCAAAATGTGAACTCGGTTATCATTGATGCGTGGGGATTGCACCAGGCTTTACCTCTCGAGGGATCTCGAGAAGCTTACAACCCCCACCAGGCAGTGTACCTGATCGTTGTAGTATAGTATATTGACAAGTACCGGGGGATTGATCATTCAGCTAGGAATAGTTTCGCTAGGATTAGAAAACCTAAATACTAGTTGTAGAGATGATGGATGATTATTTTTGTAATTTTATATTTTTTTAGAAAGCAAGTAAATATCTCGGGTTTGAAGGATTTGGGCGGAATTAGTTGCTAGTCAACTAACCCAATACTAAAGATGCAATCAAAATAAAATACTAGAAATGAAAATAAAACTAAATTAACTAAGGTTGTGAGCAATAAGTGGAGAAATTGTGTTTACTTAGATTTCATTACTCCATAGATATCTTTTACACGTTAATTACTTGTTATAGTTGCGTGGATGACGGATTGTATTCCTTAATACCATTCATGGGGTGGCGCACTTAATTCCCCAATCCTATGAGTGCCTACTTCACTCCTATGTCGAGCCGGCTAAGAAGCTCCTAACATGGGATCATTAGAATTTACTCATGCATTAAATACAACCAATAAAACCTAGTGCACGTTGATTGGCCTTAAACAGTCAGATAATATCAACCAAGTAATGGTCAACAAGTCAGACAGCCTAAACCAATACTCCGGTGAGTTTAGTGTTTCCCCGGATCGTTAGATCCCAACGAGATGTGAAATCTGAAATAAAACGACTTTGAGATCAGGTGAATTGAACAGGAAAATGGTTTAAGTGATTTGTACTACTGAAATATAAGAGTGAATAGCTTTAATAAGCTATATCAACTAATGCGTGAAATCAGATAAGTACAAGTGAAAAAGGAACTGAAAACGTAAACGTTTACTAATTAAAAGTAAACAAAAACAAATTTAACTTATAGTAGGATTTTATAAGCCTTAGGGGCTTAAATGCAAATTAAATAAATTTAAAATATTTATTTATTAATTAAAAACTATTTAATTAATTATTTTTATTTAATTACTATTATTAATTATTTAATAATTAACTAATAATTATGAAAATGTAAAATAAGTCTAGAAAATTAAAATTAAAATTTCTAAAAATCTAAAATATTATAAAACTTATTTTAAAATTAAAATTAAAATAATATTTTTCACACTATTTATCTATTATTAATTATTTATTATTTATTTATTATTTAACTAATTATATTGATTAACTTATTTATAATTACTAAAAAGACTTAGATAATTATGAAAAATTTTATATATCTAATTAACCATCATAGGAATCCTAAAAAATTATAAAAACTTTATATTATGTATTTTTAATCTAATTTACTAATTATTATTCTATTTATTAATTAATATCTAATTAAACTAATTAAATTATGAAAACTAGTGAATGAACAGTATAAATCACAATAAAATTTATAAAATTATTTTATGACTTATAGAAGCTAGGAAAAATATAAAATATAGGTGTTACCTTATAAAAATATATTATGCTATTTAATTCTTATTTATTATTTAATTATTAAATAAACTAATATTAATTATAAATAACACTAGATGACAAAAGAAAATTCTGGAAAAATTTATAAAATTACTTTAATATATAAGAGATTTAATAAAAATATAAAATAGCAGAAGTGCTTATAAATAAGCTAAAAAGAAAATTAAATAGATAATTTCTATTAAATAGAAGCTATCGCTATAATTAAGTTTGTCTTTTTCTGGTTTTTCTTTTATAAATCTAATAAAATACTTAAAATATGAAACTTTTATAAAACAAATAAAATGGAAACTCAAATTAAGCACTGAGAGTGCTTAATACCCTTGACAGTTGACCAAGTTGACTTTTTAAGCAAATAAGCTCAAATGAGCTAATGTGGGGTCCACAAGGGTGAAACCTGGCTCACCTAAGATATTTTAACTTAAATAAGCTAGATTTGATGATATAAGCTCAATGGATAAGCTAAAAAGCTAAAATAAGCAATTGCTTATATGGTTACTGAGACAGAAATGGGAC
Organism: Artemisia argyi; assembly: GCA_030686995.1. Taxonomy (NCBI): domain Eukaryota; kingdom Viridiplantae; phylum Streptophyta; class Magnoliopsida; order Asterales; family Asteraceae; genus Artemisia; species Artemisia argyi. The sequence continues at coordinate 118,385,273 of CM060684.1, forward strand.
AGATTTCCAAGATGATTTAAGGTGGGTCCCAGTGGTGTATAGGTCAACCAAAGGGTCAAGGGTTCAAGCCTGGTAGGAGGGGGGTTGAAAAAGCCTATTTATGAGGTGTGGGACCCACTGAGTCAACCACAATGGACCACCAAAGGTGGTGGGTGAGCCAAGGTCTGCTGAGATATGGTCTGAGTGCACAGATAAAAGCTTTTAGCAGGCCTAGTAAATAAGCACTAAAATGGAAAATAAGCACAGATCAAACAAGAGTTATAGCTTGGCTTTCCAAAAAGCCAAGAATCAAACTGTGGGACCCACTATGGTGGTCACAATCAACCACCAAAGTTGATGGTGTGACTGGGTGGTCTGTGCACAGGGAAAAGTAAAAACAATTTGATTTCAAACTTGAAAAGCTTTCTAAAAGCTGTAATGCTGAGATCAAAAGCAAAAACAAGGTAAAAACAAATTATCTTAACAAAATTAAAGCCAAAGAAAAGAGAAAAATAAAGAAAATAAGCTGGAAAAAGGAAATAAGTACTTGACTAATGCTACAAAACCAAACAGACCTTGCAGCCTAATGTATGACCTAATCTAGCTTATCAAATAAGCTGGATAAGGATTATAATGACTTGAGACAACAAGTATGGTTGGAGAGGTGTCCAAAAAGCCCAAGCTTGGCCTGTGGGACCCACAGGCTAGCTTGTGAAGAGCTTTTGAAATAAGCTGTGTATACTGAGTGTGATGATCACTCAGTATAGGCTTGTCAGTTGGGACAACCTTGGTGCTTGATGCAGCCCTAGTAAATGATGTACAAAGTGCAAGATAAGCACTGAGTGAGTGAGTGTGGAAGTTAAGCTTTCTAAAAAGGTAATTTTCACTCAGTGGGTCCCACTAAATAGGCTTGTGAAAGTAGACAGTTGCAAGACTCAACCCTTGGTTACAGGGGAGCTTTTAGTGAAACAGATCAAAAGAAAGGGAAGTTAAGCTATCAAGATAAGCAGTTAAAAAATAAATAAAAATACAAATAGATAGACAAGCTAGCAAATATTAATAACCTAGAAAATCTAAGCAAGAGATTAACTAATAAACACTACACAAAATTCTATTTTTATTAAAAAAACTGCAGGGTATGCAATTTTGACTTTTTATATGAAACTAGAAACTTGACTTTTATGAACTTTGAATCTAATTATTGCTTGAATCTGTTATATTCAGCTAAAAGATAACCAATTTAGGCAAGAACACAAACTTATGAGTTGATTTTATGAAATCTAAGACCTAAATGTCACCACAGTTAACTGTGGTGATGATTTTGGTAGTGATTTTGACTTCTGTGTTTGTAGACTCTAAAATGGCACTTGATTAGGTGTATTTATACTATGAGTGAACTGAGTAAACAAGTAATTACCACTGAGACCAAACAAAATAGCCTAGACAGCTCAATCTAAACACCCTTTAAACAGATTTACTAAAGAGAATATCAAACAAAAACTTGAATTAAACCTAACCTACTGAATTACAAGAACATATATCACAATATTATGCTAAATTACACAGATAAACAACAAAAACAACAAAAATTATCAAAGATTACTAAGATTACACTATGTGACTGAATTTAATGAAACTTAACAATTTACAAAAACAATTAATAACCTATTTATTTTATGAATCAGTTACACTAAGAAACATACAAGAAGCAATTAAGAACAAGATTAACAATAAGTTACACTAGTATACAGTAAGATACAAATTTAAATGGAAATGGCTTACAAAATGGCTATTCAGCAAAATGACTAAGAACAAGACCCAAGTATCACACCTATGGGCTCTCCACAGAGCTTCTAATACCAAAGCAATCCAGAATATACTTTGCTCCAAGCTTTAATCATCATTGCACACTAATTTTTATTTTCACTATATTTATTTTGATTTTTTAATATTTTTGGTTTTATGATTACCACTAGTTCTTTCTATTTCTTAAAGCTTACAGAAGCTTTATAAGGAGCTTATATGAGCTTTTTGGTCCATAACAACAAATAACAACAATTCTTAAGCTATATGAGATTTTTGAACGAGAAATTGCATAAACTAAATTTGTAATGAAAAACTGAAATTGATGATTGGAAAAGATTTATTTATCACTGAGAATACAAGATACAATACTTGAAAGCTTAAAACAACATTGGAAATTAAAACTTAATTTAGTCGAAATACATATTTGAAATTAAAACTAGATAGTCTCTTCATTGCTTCCTTTCTTTCTTTATAATGACTCAAAAGTATCTCCCCACGTTCTTCACACTTTCCCACTTCAAATTGACCATTGGATTGGTCAATTTAATCTCCCCCGTTTAAATCTGATTTTGGCGCCAAAGTCCAAAGGGTTGCTTGTAGCCTGATATAAACCAATTAAGGGTTTTTGTTGGCTTGTATGAGGTGTATGATAACTTTTGGGAGATTTTTATGCAAGTTGGGGTGATAAGGAAGAAAACAGAGGTAGTGAACTAGTTTTGGAGGGAAAAGCTGTGAAAACAACATTAATTGGAGATGGGATAGGTGTAGGGTGGTGTAAGGGAGTTGGTGGTGAGTTGTATTGGTGAGGTGGAGGTGCAAGGTGGCACAAAACCACCTGGTATGGTGGTCTGTGTGGAGGGGGTGGTATTGGGAGGGATGGGTGAACAGTGTCTGGTGTTTGACCCGGGTCAACGCCCGTTTTAACTAAAAAAGGGTGTGGGCTGTTTTCATTTTGGGCCAAATAAAAGGTGTGGGCTGGGTAAAATTTTGGACCAGGCTTGGTTTTGGATTAAAATAAAAACAAAGGGTCCGGTTTGGTTAATAATGAACAACAAGGACCAATTGTGTAATTCGGCCAAAGTTGAGGGTTTGTTTGTGATTTTTCCAAACTTCAAATAAGGACTAAACATGCAATTAACCATTAGTACAAGGACCACAAGTATAAATCTTATTTTTTTAAACCTCAGGGACCAAATCTGCCAATTCCACAAACTCCAGGGACCAAACCTGTAATTTTCTGATTTTTGAAGGGTTGAATTTGTATCTTCTCAAAAGTTATCATAAGGACCAATTTTGTCAATTTAGAATAGTATAAGGTTTATTTTTCACATTTTCCATTTTTCAAAACCTTAGGGGCTATTTTTGACACTTTTCAAAGTTGAGGGACCAAAGTTGTAAATATGTGATTTTAAACTTTAAAGGACTATTTCTTACAACTTATGAATCCCAAGGACCTTTTATGACATTTGTATAAGTTTTGATTTACCAGGGACTAGTTTTGCCAATTTTCCAAAGTTCAGGGACTGAAACTGTAAATTATGTGAAATGTTTTGTTTTTCATCAGTTTTCAATCCTTATGCATAAAAACACAATCCAGGGATAATTTTATATATTTCAAGGCATTCCTGTGTATTTTCATATGTTTTTGCAGCTTAAATGTAACAGAAATGATAAGTATTTACACACTCATCAATCCCCCACACTAAACTATTGCTAGTCCCTAGCAATCTATTTGAGAAAAAATTAATGGATTTTTACTCTTTACCAAAATCCATCACTTCTGGAGTAGCCAGGTGTAAGAACTGTGGCACACCTGATAACCGTGTGATTTTTAGCAAACCACCAGCTGTCAACAGATTTGATTTGTCTTTACCAGAAGCCGTTTGCTTCTGGACTAGCCAACTCTTGATGGAATAGTCAACATCTTGGTGAGCTGATTACCAATTATGGATTTTCTACGGCCTTTACCACAAGCCATAATCTTGCGGGCTAGCCAACTCATTAGCTTTTTAGGATAATGGGGAGTTGAGGAACCATACAATTTTTGGCAAATTGCAAGCCATCAACGGTTTTGAGATGTCTTTACCAAGAGCCGTTTGCTCCTGGACTAGCCAATCCTGTTGTGGGTTAGACATGGAGGATTGATACCATTTATTGCATTTCTAAGTGTGAAAAAACTTTAAATTTTGATCAAATGAGGGTGCTTGATGGAACATGTGTTTGAATTCGTGAGAATCCCCCCCCCCCCCCCCCCCCCACACTTAGAAATGAATATTGCCCTCAATATTCAAAATACCGGGTGTTAAACCGATACTTAGAACGTAAGAAGGAAATATTAATAACCTTTATTTTAGGCTATTTACATACAAACTCACTTTTTTTTTTTTTTTTTTTTTTTTTTTTTTTTGAAGCTATATACATATATACAACATGTGGGGTATCTCCCCCACACTAGGTGGTAGAAAAGAGAAAGAAATCAGAAATATGAGTGAAAACCCATATTGCTAAGCTTTTGATTACCGAGTCATTAGCTTGACTCGACCTCGAATTGATTTGTTCATGAGGTAGCTTGTTTTTGATTCCCGAGTCACTAGCTTGACTTGACCCCGAATTTAATTGTCCTTGGGGAAAGTTTGAAGATCCGGGACAACCACGTTTGGGAAGTCTTCTCCAAAGTAATGTTTCACACGATGCCCATTCACTTTAAAACATGGACCGTCATTTTGAGATAACTCAACGGTACCATATGGATAAACTTTAGTGATAGTAAATGGACCAGTCCAACGGGTTTTTAATTTACCCGAGAAGATCTTTAATCTAGAGTTAAAGAGAAGTACTCGATCACCAACGTTAAAAACGCGGTTCTTTATTTTTGAGTCATGTATTCTCTTTGTTTTTTCTTTATAGATTAAAGAGTTCTCGTAAGCCTGATCACGTAGTTCATTTAATTCATTCATTTGAACTTTTCTGTGATCACCCGCAGTTTTGAGGTCAAAGTTGGCATGTTTCAAAGCCCAGTAGGCTTTGTGCTCAAGTTCCATCGGTAGATGACATGTCTTTCCGTACACAAGCTTGTAAGGTGTACACCCAATGGGTGTTTTATAAGCTGTACGAAAGGCCCATAGTGCGTCATCTAATTTATCCGACCAGGCAGCACGGTTTTCACCAACAGTCCTCTCAAGTATCCTTTTGATACCACGGTTTGAAACCTCCACTTGCCCACTTGTTTGTGGGTGATACGCGGTAGAAAGACGGTGGGTTACACCATACTTTTGCATGACTTTATCAAATTTGTCATTGCAGAAATGCGTACCACGATCACTTATAATAGCACGTGGAGTTCCAAAACGGGCAAAAAGAGATTTCAGGAATTTCACTACAACTCGGGCATCATTTGTGTGTAAAGCTTTTGCTTCAACCCACTTTGATAAATAATCAACTGCCACAAGTATGTACTTGTTTCCTCTGGATGATGGAAATGGCCCCATAAAGTCAATGCCCCAGATATCAAATATTTCACATACTTGAATAGCATTTTGTGGCATCTCATTTCTTTGTGAAATGTTTCCATGACGCTGACAAGCGTCACAGGTTTTAATGAGATCCTGGGCATCTTTATAAATTGTGGGCCAGAAGAATCCGGAATCAAACACCTTTTTGGCGGTGTAATTAGGACTATGATGTCCCCCAGTGGGTCCAGCATGGCAAGCCTTAAGAATTTCAGTGGCTTCCTGTCCATATACACACCGTCGGATGACTTGATCCGCACAGATTTTGAATAAGTAGGGGTCATCCCAGAAGTAATGTTTAACATCTTTAAAGAATTTATTCTTCTGTTGGGTTGACATCCCTTTCACAACAAAGTTACCCGCATGATAGTTTGCGAAGTCGGCAAACCATGGGGTAGTAGAATCTCTGCGAAAAGCAACCGCATTAAGTGTTTCAAGAGGAAATGTTTCATTTATTTACTTTTTCTCATACACATTTTGATGAGGGTTCTCTAATCGGGACAAATGATCAGCAGCCAGGTTCTCAGCTCCTTTTTTATCACGAATAATGATATCAAATTCCTGGAGGAGGAGAACCCAACGGAGCAATCTCGGCTTTGCATCTTGTTTTGCAAATAGATATTTAAGAGCCGAGTGATCCGTATACACTACGCTTTTAGTCAAGATTAAGTATGTCCGAAATTTCTCAAAAGCATACACCACAGCTAATAATTCTTTTTCTGTAGTGGTGTAATGTGTTTGAGCTTCGTTCATAGTTTTGCTTGCGTAGTGGATAGGCTGAAAGTGTTTCGTTTTGCGTTGCCCCAAGACTGCACCGATAGCAAAATCACTTGCATCGCACATAAGCTCGAAGGGTAAATCCCAGTCGGGGGCAATAAGAATGGGTGCCTCAGTAAGCTTTTTCTTTAATGTTTCAAAAGCTTCGATGCACTCTTGTGAGAAGATAAAAGGAGTATCCTTTTCAAGGAGATGAGTCATAGGCCGTGAGATTTTAGAAAAATCTTGTATAAATCGACGATAGAAACCGGCATGACCCAAGAAACTCCTAATACCTTTGACGGTAGTAGGGTGAGGCAGTTTTGCAATGACATCAACCTTAGCTCTGTCAACCTCAATCCCATTCTTGGAAATCTTATGGCCGAGGACAATGCCCTCTTTGACCATAAAGTGACTCTTGTCCCAATTTAGACATAGATTGGTGTCTTTACACCTTTTCAACATTTTTTCTAAATTGGTGAGACATGTTTGGAATGAATCCCCAATGACCGAAAAGTCATCCATAAAGATCTCCATAGTTTTACCGATCATGTCGGTAAATATAGCCATCATGCACCTCTGAAACGTACCTGGAGCATTACATAAGCCAAAAGGCATACGTTTATAAGCAAAGGTTCCATAAGGGCATGTAAAGGTAGTCTTTTCTTGATCTGATGGATCAATGGGGATTTGAAAGTATCCTGAGAAACCATCAAGGAAACAATAGTACTCGTTCCCTGCTAATCTCTCAAGCATCTGGTCCATAAAGGGCAGCGGAAAGTGGTCTTTGCGGGTGGCGTCATTTAACTTACGATAGTCAATGCAAACACGCCATCCGGTAACCAGCCGAGTTGGAATCAACTCATTTTCCTCATTAGTGACAACAGTAATGCCACCCTTTTTTGGGACGCAATGAATGGGACTAACCCATGGACTGTCAGAGATAGGGTAAATCAATCCTGCATCAAGAAGTTTAAGGACCTCTTGTTTAATCACATCATGGATTTTTGGATTCACCCTTCTTTGATGTTGCACTGCAGGCTTGAAGTCATCCTCCATCAAGATTTTGTGTGTACAAAAATCTGGGTTAATACCCTTAATATCGGAGAGTTTCCAAGCAATTGCTTGCTTGTTTGACTTCAAGACTTTTATGAGAGCACTCTTCTCCTCAACACTTAAACCTTTAGCAATAATGACGGGTAATTTATCATCACCCTCCAAGAATGCGTATTCAAGATGAGGAGGTAAGTCCTTGAGTTCGACCTCAGGAAAATCATCAGTTTCCTCAACATATTTGATTTCCTGATTATGAAGTTGTACGGGAGGGAGTGGAGGAGAATTATCTTGGTTTAGCAATCTCTCAAGGAGAAGAATATCTCCCTCCAGATCAATCTCAGTGTTATCAATTCCCGATGGAATTGAATCACTTTTGAGAAAAGCCTCGACCTCTTCCAAAAGGAAATCACTTCCCTCAAACGGAGTGAGAGAAGGGGAAGAGTCGGAAATGATAGGTTCAGATGATGGAGTGGCATCCCCACTCACAGAATTATGAGAATAACCATGAAACTCTTGAGAATACTCCTCCGAAGCAATGTCTATGATATCTATTTGATTAACTGCTTCAGAATCATAATTGGAGGAGTACCTCGAGGTTTGATCGAGGTTAAATGTAACAGCTTCATTACCCACACGAAGAGTGATTTCTTGCTCAAATACATCGATAAGAGCACGGCCCGTTCTAAGGAAACCCCTCCCAACAATGAGAGGGACCCTTTGATCGGCATCGAAATCAACCACTACAAAGTCAGCGGGGAGATGAAATTCTCCTACCTTCACAAACACGTCCTCGGCAATGCCGAGAGGACGAGATATCAATCGGTCTGCAAGCTCTAAAGTCATGCAGGTAGGAGTAAGATCAGGAAGAGAAAGTTTCTTCCAAACTGAGTAAGGCATTAGGTTGATACTTGCACCAAGATCGGCCAAGGCATAGCAATCAACCATTCCCGGAAATACACATGGTATTAGAAATTTTCCAGGATCTCCCAGCTTCTCGGGAAGCTTCTTTAAAAGAACTGCTGAGCAGTTCTCATTCAAGGGAGTCTTTGCCATTTCAAACAGTTTGTCCTTGTTGCTTAACAAGTGTTTGATTGTCGATGCAAATTTGGGCATCAGAATAATAGCATCCGCAAAGCTAATGTTAAAATGCAAATCTTGGAAGATTTGAAAGAATTTATCCATCTGGTGACTAGCTTTTTCACGGAGCTTTTGTTCACTCAAGCGTGAGGGGTAAGGAATAGAGGAGGTAGAAGGTCTGGACTGAGGTGTTTCAACTGGAATATCATTTGGTTCAAAAACAACTCTAGGTTTTGGTTTGGGTTTCGGGACAACATGAGGTGGGACGTCTTGGGTACCTCCCTTATGAGTAGGAAGTACTTCGTCCTTATTTACCTCGACGTTATTTTCCACTACCTTGGGAGAAGAAGTAGAAGGGGTAGTGGGAACAGTAGGTCCATCATATGAAACTCCGCTCCTGGTCGTGATCGCCTTTGCATCACCCCTCGGGTTTGCGATCGTGTTGCTCGGAAGTTTTCCAGAGCCCGAGGGTTGTTCATTTAAAGATTTCTTAATTTCAGAAATCTGGCTGACCAACAACCTGTTTGTCTCTTCTTGAGTTTTCATGAACTGCTTTAACAACTCATCTGATGATGGTTGTGGAGCTGGGAGAATGGCTTGTGTTTGGTTAGGGAAATTTTGGACACGGTTATTTTGATTATAACCTTGTTGTGGCTGAAAATTCCCTTGATTTGGATTACCATTTCCCTGAAAATGATTTCCGGGGTTGAAATTGTTTCTGTTAAAGTTTCCTTGATTGTGGAAACCTTGATTCTGTCCAGGATTGAAATTCCCTTGGTTTTGATAACCTTGGTTCATTCTGGGTTGGTTCTGGTTTCTGTTTTGTAAATTTGGGTTTTGGTTAAATCCGGGTGGTCCCATATGTGTGTTAGCACGGTAACTTGGTTCCATTTGAGGACGGTATTGATTACCTCCCTGATTTGTAGTACCGGCTAGGGCATTGGCTTCAAAAGGACTACCATCGGTGGCAGTACAATTGTAGTAAGCATGTGGGCCACCACAAGTGACACAAACTTCCACTTTTTTAACTTCAGCATATGAAGGGTTTTGTGTGAAAGTGACTTTTTTCTGGCTTGAGAGAACCAAAGCTTGAATTGCGTCCGTGAGTTTATCTATCTTAGCATCGGTGCTAGAAGTACTCACGGGTGATGAAGTAGAAGGACCAGCACTCACTTGGGAGTTATATGGTTTTGTGCGTGTAGTGCGGACTTTGGACTTATTTTCAATGATTTCTAAAGCTTCTTTTGTGGTTTTGCTCAAAAAATTACCTCCCGCGGAGGCATTGAGAGAATCTTGGTCAGATTGACTCACTCCATTATAAAACGTGTCAATTTGCATTAATTCAGTGAAACCATGATGAGGACATCGACGAAGCAATTCTTTGAAACGATCCCAAGCGTCACCAAACGATTCATCAAATCTTTGAGTAAATTTGATGATTTCATTTTTAAGACTTGTCGTTCTGGACGGGGGAAAAAATTCGTTTACAAATTTGGTTACTAAATCTTCCCATGAGTGTATTGAACGAGGAGGTTGTTTTTCCAGCCAAATCCGGGCTGCTCCCTCAAGAGAAAATGGGAAAAGAAGAAGTTTTACTGCTTCGGAAGGGACGTTCTTGTATTTGATGGTTGAAGTAATTTTATTAAACCATCGAATATGAGCATGGGGATCATCCCTCTCAAAACCATAAAATTGGCTTGAAGTTAGTAGATTTAGTAATCCAGTTTTGAGCTCAAAGTATTCAGCCACGATGGCTGGGACAACAATAGCGTCTCCGTAACCCTCAATGGGTGCTTGGAGAAGCTCATTCATCGGACGGTCTTCCGCCATGATAACTTTCTTAGGTGAAACAGCACGTTCCTCAGATACGGCTGTTGGGGCAGAACGTCTACGGCGTCTTCGAGGAATTCTGACAAGCTCACGTAAAGGGCTTGTTGACCTAGAAGAACGAGTGCGCATGCACTAGAGACGACTCTAAGAATCCTTAGAGTGACGGTAAATTACAAATAGAAAATAAAATATGAACAAAAAGATGATATATAACAAAGTGTGAAAATTCAAACTCATAGATATTTCAAAAAGTCGTAATACGCAGCACACCTCCCCGGCAGCGGCGCCAAATTTTGATTGGCCTTAAACAGTCAGATAATATCAACCAAGTAATGGTCAACAAGTCAGACAGCCTAAACCAATACTCCGGTGAGTTTAGTGTTTCCCCGGATCGTTAGATCCCAACGAGATGTGAAATCTAAAATAAAACGACTTTGAGATCAGGTGAATTGAACAGGAAAATGGTTTAAGTGATTTGTACTACTGAAATATAAGAGTGAATAGCTTTAATAAGCTATATCAACTAATGCGTGAAATCAGATAAGTACAAGTGAAAAAGGAACTGAAAACGTAAACGTTTACTAATTAAAAGTAAACAAAAACAAATTTAACTTATAGTAGGATTTTATAAGCCTTAGGGGCTTAAATGCAAATTAAATAAATTTAAAATATTTATTTATTAATTAAAAACTATTTAATTAATTATTTTTATTTAATTACTATTATTAATTATTTAATAATTAACTAATAATTATGAAAATGTAAAATAAGTCTAGAAAATTAAAATTAAAATTTCTAAAAATCTAAAATATTATAAAACTTATTTTAAAATTAAAATTATATTTTTCACACTATTTATCTATCTATTATTAATTATTTATTATTTATTTATTATTTAACTAATTATATTGATTAACTTACTTATAATTACTAAAAAGACTTAGATAATTATGAAAAATTTTATATATCTAATTAACCATCATAGGAATCCTAAAAAATTATAAAAACTTTATATTATGTATTTTTAATCTAATTTACTATTCCCTCCGTCCCAAAATTATTGTCCCCTATTGACTTTTTCGGTCTTTCTTGCTTAACTTTGACTATAAATATTTTTGTTTGTGTTATACAATTTTTGATAAAAATTATACCAAATGAAAATATATTTAAAACTCAATCCGTTCATATATTTTTTAACAAGTATTATGTAATATAAACAAAAATACTTAAAGTCAAAGTTGAAAAGTAAAGACCGAAAAAGTAAATAGGGGACAATAATTTTGGGACGGAGGTAGTAATTATTATTCTATTTATTAATTAATATCTAATTAAACTAATTAATTTATGAAAACTAGTGAATGAACAGTATAAATCACAATAAAATTTATAAAATTATTTTATGACTTATAGAAGCTAGGAAAAATATAAAATATAGGTGTTACCTTATAAAAATATATTATGCTATTTAATTCTTATTTATTATTTAATTATTAAATAAACTAATATTAATTATAAATAACACTAGATGACAAAAGAAAATTCTGGAAAAATTTATAAAATTACTTTAATATATAAGAGATTTAATAAAAATATAAAATAGCAGAAGTGCTTATAAATAAGCTAAAAAGAAAATTAAATAGATAATTTCTATTAAATAGAAGCTATCGCTATAATTAAGTTTGTCTTTTTCTGGTTTTTCTTTTATAAATCTAATAAAATACTAAAAATATGAAACTTTTATGAAAACAAATAAAATGGAAACTCAAATTAAGCACTGAGAGTGCTTAATACCCTTGACAGTTGACCAAGTTGACTTTTTAAGCAAATAAGCTCAAATGAGCTAATGTGGGGTCCACAAGGGTGAAACCTGGCTCACCTAAGATATTTTAACTTAAATAAGCTAGATTTGATGATATAAGCTCAATGGATAAGCTAAAAAGCTGAAATAAGCAATTGCTTATATGGTTACTGAGACAAAAATGGGACAGATTTCCAAGATGATTTAAGGTGGGTCCCAGTGGTGTATAGGTCAACCAAAGGGTCAAGGGTTCAAGCCTGGTAGGAGGGGGGTTGAAAAAGCCTATTTATGAGGTGTGGGACCCACTGAGTCAACCACAATGGACCACCAAAGGTGGTGGGTGAGCCAAGGTCTGCTGAGATATGGTCTGAGTGCACAGATAAAAGCTTTTAGCAGGCCTAGTAAATAAGCACTAAAATGGAAAATAAGCACAGATCAAACAAGAGTTATAGCTTGGCTTTCCAAAAAGCCAAGAATCAAACTGTGGGACCCACTATGGTGGTCACAATCAACCACCAAAGTTGATGGTGTGACTGGGTGGTCTGTGCACAGGGAAGAGTAAAAACAATTTGATTTCAAACTTGAAAAGCTTTCTAAAAGCTGTAATGCTGAGATCAAAAGCAAAAACAAGGTAAAAACAAATTATCTTAACAAAATTAAAGCCAAAGAAAAGAGAAAAATAAAGAAAATAAGCTGGAAAAAGGAAATAAGTACTTGACTAATGCTACAAAACCAAACAGACCTTGCAGCCTAATGTATGACCTAATCTAGCTTATCAAATAAGCTGGATAAGGATTATAATGACTTGAGACAGCAAGTATGGTTGGAGAGGTGTCCAAAAAAGCCCAAGCTTGGCCTGTGGGACCCACAGGCTAGCTTGTGAAGAGCTTTTGAAATAAGCTGTGTATACTGAGTGTGATGATCACTCAGTATAGGCTTGTCAGTTGGGACAACCTTAGTGCTTGATGCAGCCCTAGTAAATGATGTACAAAGTGCAAGATAAGCACTGAGTGAGTGAGTGTGGAAGTTAAGCTTTCTAAAAAGCTAATTTTCACTCAGTGGGTCCCACTAAATAGGCTTGTGAAAGTAGACAGTTGCAAGACTCAACCCTTGGTTACAGGGGAGCTTTTTGTGAAATAGATCAAAAGAAAGGGAAGTTAAGCTATCAAGATAAGCAGTTAAAAAATAAATAAAAATACAAATAGATAGACAAGCTAGCAAATATTAATAACCTAGAAAATCTAAGCAAGAGATTAACTAATAAACACTACACAAAATTCTATTTTTATTAAAAAAACTGCAGGGTATGCAATTTTGACTTTTTGTATGAAACTAGAAACTTGACTTTTATGAACTTTGAATCTAATTATTGCTTGAATCTGTTATATTCAGCTAAAAGATAACCAATTTAGGCAAGAACACAAACTTATGAGTTGATTTTATGAAATCTAAGACCTAAATGTCACCACAGTTAACTGTGGTGATGATTTTGGTAGTGATTTTGACTTCTGTGTTTGTAGACTCTAAAATGGCACTTGATTAGGTGTATTTATACTATGAGTGAACTGAGTAAACAAGTAATTACCACTGAGACCAAACAAAATAGCCTAGACAGCTCAATCTAAACACCCTTTAAACAGATTTACTAAAGAGAATATCAAACAAAAACTTGAATTAAACCTAACCTACTGAATTACAAGAACATATATCACAATATTATGCTAAATTACACAGATAAACAACAAAAACAACAAAAATTATCAAAGATTACTAAGATTACACTATGTGACTGAATTTAATGAAACTTAACAATTTACAAAAACAATTAATAACCTATTGATTTTATGAATCAGTTACACTAAGAAACACACAAGAAGCAATTAAGAACAAGATTAACAATAAGTTACACTAGTATACAGTAAGATACAAATTTAAATGGAAATGGCTTACAAAATGGCTATTCAGCAAAATGACTAAGAACAAGACCCAAGTATCACACCTATGGGCTCTCCACAGAGCTTCTAATACCAAAGCAATCCAGAATATACTTTGCTCCAAGCTTTAATCATCATTGCACACTAATTTTTATTTTCACTATATTTATTTTGATTTTTTAATATTTTTGGTTTTATGATTACCACTAGTTCTTTCTATTTCTTAAAGCTTACAGAAGCTTTATAAGGAGCTTATATGAGCTTTTTGGTCCATAACAACAAATAACAACAATTCTTAAGCTATATGAGATTTTTGAACGAGAAATTGCATAAACTAAATTTGTAATGAAAAACTGAAATTGATGATTGGAAAAGATTTATTTATCACTGAGAATACAAGATACAATACTTGAAAGCTTAAAACAACATTGGAAATTAAAACTTAATTTAGTCGACATACATATTTGAAATTAAAACTAGATAGTCTCTTCATTGCTTCCTTTCTTTCTTTATAATGACTCAAAAGTATCTCCCCACGTTCTTCACACTTTCCCACTTCAAATTGACCATTGGATTGGTCAATTTAATCTCCCCCGTTTAAATCTGATTTTGGCGCCAAAGTCCAAAGGGTTGCTTGTAGCCTGATATAAACCAATTAAGGGTTTTTGTTGGCTTGTATGAGGTGTATGATAACTTTTGGGAGATTTTTATGCAAGTTGGGGTGATAAGGAAGAAAACAGAGGTAGTGAACTAGTTTTGGAGGGAAAAGCTGTGAAAACAGCATTAATTGGAGATGGGATAGGTGTAGGGTGGTGGAAGGGAGTTGGTGGTGAGTTGTATTGGTGAGGTGGAGGTGCAAGGTGGCACAAAACCACCTGGTATGGTGGTCTGTGTGGAGGGGGTGGTATTGGGAGGGATGGGTGAACAGTGTCTGGTGTTTGACCCGGGTCAACGCCCGTTTTAACTAAAAAAGGGTGTGGGCTGTTTTCATTTTGGGCCAAATAAAAGGTGTGGGCTGGGTAAAATTTTGGACCAGGCTTGGTTTTGGATTAAAATAAAAACAAAGGGTCCGGTTTGGTTAATAGTGAACAACAAGGACCAATTGTGTAATTCGGCCAAAGTTGAGGGTTTGTTTGTGATTTTTCCAAACTTCAAATAAGGACTAAACCTGCAATTAACCATTAGTACAAGGACCACAAGTATAAATCTTATTTTTTTAAACCTCAGGGACCAAATCTGCCAATTCCACAAACTCCAGGGACCAAACCTGTAATTTTCTGATTTTTGAAGGGTTGAATTTGTATCTTCTCAAAAGTTATCATAAGGACCAATTTTGTCAATTTAGAATAGTATAAGGTTTATTTTTCACATTTTCCATTTTTCAAAACCTTAGGGACTATTTTTGACACTTTTCAAAGTTGAGGGACCAAAGTTGTAAATATGTGATTTTAAACTTTAAAGGACTATTTCTTACAACTTATGAATCCCAAGGACCTTTTATGACATTTGTATAAGTTTTGATTTACCAGGGACTAGTTTTGCCAATTTTCCAAAGTTCAGGGACTGAAACTGTAAATTATGTGAAATGTTTTGTTTTTCATCAGTTTTCAATCCTTATGCATAAAAACACAATCCAGGGATAATTTTATATATTTCAAGGCATTCCTGTGTGTTTTCATATGTTTTTGCAGCTTAAATGTAACAGAAATGATGAGTATTGATGAGGCGAAAAATGATCCGTTTTTAGGGGGTCATTTAAGCCCGAATCCGAATTTATTTGATCAAATATTGCCCTAAATCGTTCCTTTTGTGATTTTAGGTGTTTGGAGAGTGAATTCTGGAAAAGAGGCTATTTTGGACGTTTTTGGAGCATAAAGTGAAGAAAACAACAAAGTACCAAATCCAAGCTGGAATTACAAGGTGACGGCGTCAAGAATTTACTCTTGACGGCGTCAGAAAGGATGAATATTTTACCGAAGGTTGTGAAGGCGTCAGATGAAGAGATGACGGCGTCAAAGTGACCAAGATTAATTTACCGAGGGTGGTGACGGCGTCACATAGGCCGTCACGATTGGATCTAGGGCGTCCGAGGAAGTATATGGCGGCGAGTTGACGGCGTCAGATTTTACTCTTGACGCCGTCAGGACGATTTTCCTATATATAGTTTTCTAGTTTTTTCATTAAAAAGAAAGAAGTTTTGGTGAAACCCAAAAGACGATTTTGGTGCCTCTTTTACAGGTTTTTCAAGGGTTCCAAACCCTTGAGACCTTGCATTGTAATTGAGATAAGTATACTCTTAATTCAATCAATATGTCTATGTGTTGGTTGTCTATCTTTTGTTCTTATCTTAATTCTACTATGCTAGGCTAAATTTCCTTTGTGTTTGCTTAGATCTAATGAAACCTAGATGTTGATTATGTGTTGATTACTTGTCTATTCTTGTTTTGAATGAATGATATTATATGTTAGGCTTAAGAAAACTGGCAGATCTCCAAATGGTAACATGCTTGAACGTCTTAAGAAACATGAACCGAGGCGTACTAGGTCTTTATTGGTTGTATTTAATGCATGAGCCACTGTTTACAATCCCTATAGTTGTGCTGGGTCATGGTGTAGGAGGAGATAAGAGCTCATAGAGTTGGGGAGTTATGTATGCCACTCCACGAATGGTATTAAGGAATACAACCCGTCATTCATACAAGTGTAACAAGTAATTAACATGTAAAAGATATCTAGGGAGTAATGAAGTCTAAGTAAACACAATTTCTCCAACCACTGCTCACAACCTTAGTTTAATATTAGTTTAATTTCATTTTCATTAGTTAATTAGTTATAAAGTAGTTTTTGGGTTAGTTGATTAGCAACTAATTCCGCCCACTCCTTCAAAACCCGAGATTTTACTTGCTTTCATAAAATATAAAAACACAAAAATAATCATCTTCCATCTCTAGAACTATTAATTAGGCTTTCTAATCCTAGCGACACTATTCCTAAGCTGAACGATCAATCCCCCGGTACTTGTCACTATACTATACTACAACGATCAGGTACACTGCCTGGTGGGGGTTGTAAGCCTCGCGAGATCCCTCGAGAGGTAAAGCAAGGTGCGATTCCCACGCATCAAGTTTTTGGCGCCGCTGCCGGGGAATAGTTATTGTCTAGGTTAGGATTTCTTTTTATTAGGTCTACTTGCTAGATTCCTTTCTAGTAAGATTTTATTTTTATTTTTAGGTCTTCTTTAGTCTATCTTATTTCTTCGTGCTTTTGTTCGTAACTCTTTACCATCCGACATCATGGAAGGTGGTAACATCTTTGAACCCATCATCCCACCACAACAAAACCCACCATTAGAACCCCTTAGGCCCCGAACCTTAGGAGAGTATTCCCGACCTAGCCACCAAGGCTACCGAAACACCATTGAGCTCACCGGAGCCAATGTGACCCCCTTGCGATCCGACACCATCCGGTTGGTGCAAAGCGGATGTGCATTTCATGGACTTCGTTCCGAAGATCCAAACCAACACCTTAAGGACTTCCTCAAAATCGTAGATTCCATAGACCTAGGTGTTGAAACTAGAGAGACTACCCGTTTACGCCTATTCCAATTCTCTCTACGGGATCAAGCTAGTCAATGGCTTGAGCGTTTACCCGCGGGATCCATCACCACATGGGATGATCTCACCACTCGTTTCCTTGCTCAATTTTTCCCACCGGGGAGAACTACTAAACTTAGGAATGACATCTTGATGTTCCAACAACGTCAAAATGAATCTCTTTATGAAGCATGGACTCGTTTCAAGGACTTACTCCAAAAAGTCCCTCATCATGGCATAGATTTGTGGCTCCAAGTCCAAATTTTTTATGACTATATCGATATCCCCACGAGGCGAACCATTGACCAATCGGCCGGTGGTAAGCTACGTGATCTTAGTGCGGAACAATCATGGGAACTCATAGAAGATCTTGCTCTCTATGACAACGAAAGTTGGAATGATCCCCGTGATTTGAACAAAACGGTCAAGGCAATATCTTTGCCTTCGAATAATTCAAGCACTCCCGACCGTAGGATCATGGAACTTGAGGACCAAGTCAAGTTTCTCATGAAATCTTACGAAGCTCCGAAGCATTCAAGCCAAGTGAACAAAATCACTTCTTCATGCGAATTATGTAGTGGTCCCCATGACACTCGTGATTGTGTGGAACTCCCAGGAACAGCTTTTGCGGACTACGCATCCACGCGTACCGACGAAGCGGGAGATAAGTGGTACACTTTCAAGCCCGAGCCAAACACATACGGTGATTCATATAACCCCTCATGGAAAAATCACCCAAACCTTAGGTGGAAACAAAATCAACCAAATTCATCCAACCCACCTAATCGTTACCAATCAAACGGTCCGCCATCCAACCGTACCTTCAACAACAGTACTTCTAACAACTATGGTAGTACCAACAATCTTGAAGGATTGATGTCAAAGTTCATGGCATCTCAAGAAGCCCGCATAGCTAAGTTTGAAGCCGATTTCAAACAAAATCAAAATGAGATGACCAATAGAATTGACACATTGTTGAAAGTTCTCAATGACTGAGAAATGGGAGCACTCCCAAGTGACACAATCAAGAATCCGAAACTAACCGTTAATTCCATATCATCCGTTTCGTCACCCGCTTTGTGTCCACAATATTATTCGGTCAAATCAACGAGCAAGTGTTTCAAGCAAAACCAAGTTCCCCAAAAGGACCAATCAACTAAAACTCCCACTATAGAACCGGTCAAAAGTATTGTTGAAACACCTCTTACGCAAGACCTTGACGATGAATTCAAAGAACTTCACATTGAACGCCCCGTCATTGATGTCTTAGCGCGTGCTCCATACTATAGCGCCCTCCTAGAAAAATATGAGAAGTGTAAGCTAGGCAAGAATGGGACCGCTTTCGTTCAAAACAAGTTACCTAAAAAGCTTGATGACCCGGGTATATTTGTTTTGCCTTGTAAGATAGGAAGATCCGAAGCTTTCGACACATTAGCCGATTTAGGGTCAAGCCTCAACTTGATTCCCTTATCCTTATTCACCACTCTTAAGCTAGGGAAGTTAGAAGAAACGGAGGTATTGATAGGGCTAGCGGATGGGAGTATAGCTCACCCGGTTGGGATGATTAAGGATGTAGTTGTTCACGTAGGAAAGTTGACTATATTAGCGGATTTTCACGTCCTAGACATGGTTAGTGACACTACATGCCCATTATTAGTTGGAAGAGGATTTTTAGCAACCGCTAGTGCCATGATAGATTGCAAGGAATCTAAGATAGCGGTAGGTGAAGGCGATACTTGGTCGGTGTATAATGTTAAGAAGCATAGTTATGATTGTGATGATGAACCAACACCGCATTGGGTAGAGATGAATAGGAGACCATCTAGATATGGACCTTGGATAGAAAGGAACTTCATAGGACCTCAATGCCCATTTTATCTAGAAAAGGATTTCGTTGAGAGAACACATTCGGTTGAACAACTCATAGCTAGAGATGAGGAGCTAGATCCCTTTGAGGACCCCTTAGTCTTTAGAAAAATGATTGAGTTCTTAAGCGTAATGCCTATTAATATAGAGTTGAATAAATGGAAAAGAGATGGAGATAAGTATGAATGGAGGTGGGACAAGCCACCTAAAGAAGGAGACGGATCATGGCACATGAGAATGACTTTATATGATCCGGATGGAGAGATGTTCGAGAGGTCGTACCATACTAAGGAAACCGATAGAGAGTTGAAACCTAAGTTCGATCCCAAAGATGTCCTCAATGAGGAACTCACCCGAATCACGTAGTAACCCACAACTTTGAGTCTAGCTACAAGACTCGTAAATAAAGAAAAGCGCTTCTTGGGAGGCAACCCATGTTTTGTGTGATTTTAATTGTTTGATTGTTATTTGCTTCCGTATGCATGCTTTATTTTTATTGTTGGTTGATCATGTTTCTCAATTAAAATGTGGAAATACTTTATTATGTTGTTTAGCCTAGTCTTAACTTCAATCTAAAGGTATTTTTGCAAAAGATAAGTGTAAGGGGAAACCCCAAATATGTTTTTTAAGAAACAAACCGATCATGATTCTCCACAATATTTAATGAACATGTGTATTCGTATTGTTAGAGTCAAATGCTTGTATTGAGTCATAATGTAGTTTTGCAGGATTTTCCAGGAAGTAGGACAAAGTTTTTCCAGAAATTTTCCGGAAACTTAACATAAAGATTTCTACAGGTTCATTCTGACGGCGTCAGGCAATTGCTCTTGACGGCGTC
Source organism: Artemisia argyi (assembly GCA_030686995.1). Lineage (NCBI taxonomy): Eukaryota > Viridiplantae > Streptophyta > Magnoliopsida > Asterales > Asteraceae > Artemisia > Artemisia argyi. The sequence continues at coordinate 118,405,315 of CM060684.1, forward strand.
AGGAGTCAAAAATCTGGAAATTTTACCGATTTTGTTTTTCTAACGGAGTCTTATAAGTTTTTGTGAATCATTAAGTTTTATAATCTCCAGGAAATCTGCAAACTTCATTCCACAAGCATTATATCTTACTTTGTTTTCTAGGATTTAGTAACTTATATAGGATGCCGCCGATTTTACGCGAGGTTGCCTTGTCTACTTTTGTCAGGATTTACAGGTTATTTGAGACAAGAAGATGATTTATATTCTGGAAGGGAAGCTTTGATTGTTCGTTTTCTTGGAGGAAGATTTAACCTGGCCAACCTAAAATCCATACCGAGCGAATCAGGGGAGTATTTGAATTCATTCTCTTTACTTTTAACTTTTACATTCTTTACTTGAACATTGGGGACAATGTTCATCTTAAGTGTAAGGGGAGGGTAAAAAGATGATACCTTACATATGCACTTTCGCTTGAGTTTGTTTTGTTTGATAGTAGATGAGTAATAAAACTATGAGAAATACTTGTTAGTGTAATTTTAGCGCCAAATTTAAAATTTTTTACAACATTTAGGAGTGAAACTTTAGCCATAGCAAGCGTCTCATGGATAGGAGGTTGTATGACTAGCACATAACCGTATATTCAGAAAAATTTTCCACCCAAAAATGTGAGGTTCGCCTTTAGTTTTGATAGGAAAAGCATTTATTATTGGTGCTTATGAGTGTACCGGTAGCATTTAGATTCTAGAACTTGAGTTAGTGATGCATCCCGAGACCGCTAGTGAGACTACATTCGTGTAGTAGGATTTACTACATGATAAGAGGCATTAGGATCACCCTTGTGTTAAACCCGTATTACGATTACTTGACCATTTAAGTCATATTACTTGGCTAGTTAAGTCAACTAATTTTTCCCACACCCTTAGCGTTGTACTCATTTTTAGTACACGATACCCCTAGTACACCCCTCCGAGCCTATCTTTTCGTTTCTAACTTTAAGCATTTTACTTAAAGGAAGAATTTGTTACACCCCACTTAAATGTACACCCAAATCGCCTTAGCCTTCCGTGTATGCGCTCATTTTTAGTGCATTATTGTTATTTGTTAAACCCTAAGTTAACTTTCTAATTGATTACATGGTTGCTAAGTCGAGTCATATCCTTGTACATATTGTTTTGGGACGATTGGGACTCATGGGTAAGTACTTATTTTATGGAGTAATGGGGAAGAACAACACTTATTACCCCCATATGTACGTTAATCTTAAAAGTGCTCCAAGTGTTTTGATTTTCTTAATTCGAGTCATTAGAATAGTTTAATGTAAAGTATGTAAAGATTCAAGTATAAGGGGAATGCTCAAACCCCTATGATGTATTATTTTGGATGGTAGGGTAAGAGTGTATGAAAAAAAAAAAAAAAAAAAAAAAAAAGAAAAAAAAAAAAATAGAAAAGAGAAAAAACATACGGACTACCATCCCGTTTTCATTCTATGTTCATTTTATGTTTTTAGTTATTTTTCATTTATTAGCTTAAGTCGAGTCTAGTCTTGGCTTAGCAACGCCATCTTGTACATGTAATTAACTAAGATTGTTAACTCGCCACCAGTAAAATCCCCTTTATCCAACAAAACCGTGTAATTCATATCCCTACACCTAACGTTATAACCCTTTAAAAGACCTCTTTGATAGTTTATCCTAGGTGCTTACGCCATGCGGTGGAGGTTTGATCCTTTCCCAAGCCTATGGTAATCTATTTTGCTATGACAGGTAGTGAGAGATATCTTCCATTTCCATAATGTTATATTACTTTATTACACCCGAGAGATGTGAGTATCTAAACACTATTTGTGAGGTGCTTGTGTATGACCTCCGTGCTTGTCTATTGGTCTTTAGTGGAACGATTATTTGTTGTAATTACTTTTATATTAGTGTTAAATGACCCCTAACTTGTCTTTTGAGTAGAATAAAAGCTCATTTGCTTGAGGACAAGCAAATCTCAAGTGTAAGGGTATATGATGAGGCGAAAAATGATCCGTTTTTAGGGGGTCATTTAAGCCCGAATCCGAATTTATTTGATCAAATATTGCCCTAAATCGTTCCTTTTGTGATTTTAGGTGTTTGGAGAGTGAATTCTGGAAAAGAGGCTATTTTGGACGTTTTTGGAGCATAAAGTGAAGAAAACAACAAAGTACCAAATCCAAGCTGGAATTACAAGGTGACGGCGTCAAGAATTTACTCTTGACGGCGTCAGAAAGGATGAATATTTTACCGAAGGTTGTGAAGGCATCAGATGAAGAGATGACGGCGTCAAAGTGACCAAGATTAATTTACCGAGGGTGGTGACGGCGTCACATAGGCCGTCACGATTGGATCTAGGGCGTCCGAGGAAGTATATGGCGGCGAGTTGACGGCGTCAGATTTTACTCTTGACGCCGTCAGGACGATTTTCCTATATATAGTTTTCTAGTTTTTTCATTAAAAAGAAAGAAGTTTTGGTGAAACCCAAAAGACGATTTTGGTGCCTCTTTTACAGGTTTTTCAAGGGTTCCAAACCCTTGAGACCTTGCATTGTAATTGAGATAAGTATACTCTTAATTCAATCAATATGTCTATGTGTTGGTTGTCTATCTTTTGTTCTTATCTTAATTCTACTATGCTAGGCTAAATTTCCTTTGTGTTTGCTTAGATCTAATGAAACCTAGATGTTGATTATGTGTTGATTACTTGTCTATTCTTGTTTTGAATGAATGATATTATATGTTAGGCTTAAGAAAACTGGCAGATCTCCAAATGGTAACATGCTTGAACGTCTTAAGAAACATGAACCGAGGCGTACTAGGTCTTTATTGGTTGTATTTAATGCATGAGCCACTGTTTACAATCCCTATAGTTGTGCTGGGTCATGGTGTAGGAGGAGATAAGAGCTCATAGAGTTGGGGAGTTATGTATGCCACTCCACGAATGGTATTAAGGAATACAACCCGTCATTCATACAAGTGTAACAAGTAATTAACATGTAAAAGATATCTAGGGAGTAATGAAGTCTAAGTAAACACAATTTCTCCAACCACTGCTCACAACCTTAGTTTAATATTAGTTTAATTTCATTTTCATTAGTTAATTAGTTATAAAGTAGTTTTTGGGTTAGTTGATTAGCAACTAATTCCGCCCACTCCTTCAAAACCCGAGATTTTACTTGCTTTCATAAAATATAAAAACACAAAAATAATCATCTTCCATCTCTAGAACTATTAATTAGGCTTTCTAATCCTAGCGACACTATTCCTAAGCTGAACGATCAATCCCCCGGTACTTGTCACTATACTATACTACAACGATCAGGTACACTGCCTGGTGGGGGTTGTAAGCCTCGCGAGATCTCTCGAGAGGTAAAGCAAGGTGCGATTCCCACGCATCAAGTATTTACACACTCATCACACATCAGTTCATGTTTCCTAAGACGTTCAAGCATGTTACCATTTGGAGATCTGCCAGTTTTCTTAAGCCTAACATCGAAATCATTCATCCAATACAACCATAAACAAGTAATCAACACATAATTAACATCTAGGTTTCATTAGATCTAAGCAAACACAAGATAGATCTAGCCTAGCATGATGGAATTAAGACAAGAACAAGATATAGACAACCAACACATAGACATATTGATTGAATTAGAAGAACACTTATCTCAATTACACATGAAAGGGTTCAAGGGCCAAAAACCCTTGAAAAACCTGTAAAATTCGTAATAGGTTCGGCCTTAGGGTTTCTCCAAACTTCTCTCCTTTTATGAATGAAAATTAGAAAACTATATATAGGAAATTGAGGCTGACGGCGTCAAGACCAAATAGGTGACGCCGTCATCTCGCCGCCAAAATACTTCTCGGACTGCCTTAATCTTCATCTAACGTCGTCATGTGTTATGGTCTTCCAGGCCGTCACGTCTTTTACTCTTGACGCTCTACTTGTGACGCCTTCATGTTTGTACTAGGCCGTCATGCAAATTACTCTTGACGCCGTCAGGATGTTGCTCTTGACGCCGTCACCTACTGTTCCCAGCAAGGAAAATTAAGACTTTGGCGTTTTCTTCACTTTTATGCTCCAAAAACGTCCGAATTGCTTCCTTTTCCAGATTTCACTCCCAAAGTACCTAAAATCACAAAAGGAACGATTTAGGGCAATATTTGATCAAATAAATTCAATTCCGGGCTTAAATGACCCCCTAAAAGTGGTTCATTTGTCGCCTCATCATATACCCTTACACTTGAGATTTGCTTGTCCTCAAGCAAATGCGCTTTTAGTCTAGTCAAAATACAAGTTAGGGGTCATTTAACACTAACATAAAAGTAATTACAACAAATAATCGTTCCACTAAAGACCAAAGACAAGCACGGAGGTCATATACTAGCACCTCACAAATAGTGTTTAGATACTCACATCTCTCGGGTGTAATAAAGTATAAATTACATTATGGAAACGGAAGATATCTCTCACTACCTGTCATAGCAAAATAGATTACCATAAGCTTGGGAAAGGATCAAACCTCCACCACATGGTGTAAGCACCTAGGATAAACTATCAAAGAGGTCTTTTAAAGGGTTGTAACGTTAGGTGTAGGGATATGAAATACACGGTTTTGTTGGATAAAGGAAGTCTTTACTGGTGGCGAGTTAACAATCTTGGTTAATTACATGTACAATATGGCGTTGCTAAGCCAAGACTAGACTCGACTTAAGCTAATAAATGAAAAATAACAAAAACATAAAATGAAAAGGGATGGTAGTCCGTATGTTTTTTTTTTTTTTTTTTTTTTTTTTTTTCATACACTCTTACCCTACCATCCAAAATAATACATCGTAGGGAATGAACATTCCCCTTACACTTGAATTTTTACATACTTTACAATAAACTAATCTAATGACTCGAATTAAGAAAATCAAAACACTTGGAGCACTTTTAAGATTAACGCACATATGGGGGTAATAATATGATGTTCTTCCCCATTACTCCATAAAATAAGTACTTTACCCATGAGTCCCAATCGTCCCAAAACAATATGTACACAGATATGACTCGACTTAGCAACCATGTAATCAATTAGATAGTTAACTTAGGGTTTAACAAATAACAATAATGCACTAAAGATGAGTGCATACACGGAAGGCTAAGGCGATTTGGGTGTACATTTAAGTGGGGTGTAACAAATTCTTCCTTTAAGTAAAATGCTTAAAGTTAGAAATGAAAAGATAGGCTCGGAGGGGTGTACTAGGGGTTTCGTGTACTAAAAATGAGTACAACGCTAAGGTGTGGGAAAAATTAGTTGACTTAACTAGCCAAGTAATATGACTTAAATGGTCAAGTAATTATGATACGGGTTTAACACAAGGGTGATCCTAATGCCTCTTATCATGTAGTAAATCCTACTACACGAATGTAGTCTCGCTAGCGGTCTCGGGATGCATCACTAACGCAAGTTCTAGAATCTAAATGCTACCGGTACACTCATAAGCACTAATAGTAAATGCTTTTCCTATCAAATCTAAAGGCGAACCTCACATATTTGGGTGCAAAAATTTTTCTGAATATACGGTTTTGTGCTAGTCATACAATCTCCTATCCATGAGACGCTTGCTATGGCTAAAGTTTCACTCCTAAATGTTGTAAAAAATTTAAATTTGGCGCTAAAATTGCACTAACAAGTATTTCTCATAGTTTTATTACACATCTACCATTAAACAAAACAAACTCAAGCGAAAGTGTATATGTAAGGTATTATCATTTTACCCTCCTCTTACACTTAAGATGAACATTGTCCCCAATGTTCAAGTAAAGAATGTAAAAGTGAAAAAGTAAAAAGAATGAAATCAAATAGTCCCCTGATTTGCTCGGTATGGATAATAAGGTGGCCATGTTAGATCTTCCTCCAAGAAAATGAACAATCAAAGCTTCCCTTCCAGAATATAAATAATCTTCTTGTCATACATAACCTGTTAAACCTGAGAAAACAGACACAAAAACCCAAAGCATCAAACCGAACAAAGGAAACTCACAACTAGATGTAATTCCAGACTTAGGAATAAAAACAAAACAATTAAAGATATAATGCTTGTGGAATGAATGTTTGAAGATTTCCTGGAGTTTATAAAACTAAAGAATTAACAAGAACTTTAAGACTCTGGTATAAACAAAACTAGCAAAATTTCCAGAATTTTACACATGACGCCGTCAAGAGTAAACTCATGACGCCGTCAGAAGTGACCTGCAGAAATCTTTACGTTAAGTTTCCGGAAAATTTCTGAAAAAACTTATTCCTACTTCCTGGAAAATCCTGCAAAACATCATTATGACTCGATACAAGCATTTGACTCTAACAAGTACTAATACACATGTCCATTTATTATTGTTGTGGTTCATGCTCAATTTCGTTCTTATAAACAAATTTGGATCTCCCTTACACTTATCTTTTGCAAAATACCTTTATATGCAATTAAGACGAAGTTAAAAACAAAATAAAGCATTTTCACAATTTACTTTGAAACATGAGCCACAAACAATAAAAATAAAACATGCATATGGAAACAAATAAAATCAAACAAACAAACAAACAAACAAATGAAAACACACAAAACATGGGTTGCCTCCCAAGAAGCGCTTGTTTTTGTTCGAGTCACGAGCCTGACTCTACCCTTATTTAACGGAAATAGGGGAGGTTTTCCCTACACTTAGGATCAAGTGTGGGTGAAAATAGCGATACACACCCTTAGGGTGTGAATATGCCACGTGAGGTGAAGAGGGTGAGTGAATGGTTTCCTTCATCCTAAAACTACCCGGATAATATTGGTTGATGGGTGGGTCGGTTCCTCTTTTGTCTCCTAGAAATATATCTAAGGATGGAAAGTTGTGTAAAGGTTGAGTTTCCGGTTCATCCACATTAGGAAATTCCCTAGAACTAGGAGTAAGGTTATCACTACAAGTATTCAAACCTATATCCTCTAATGGTGCCTGGTCCAAGGGTTCTACCTCTGATGAGTGTGTAAATACTCATCATTTTTACCTATTCTGAGCTGCCAAAAACATCTAAAAACACTCAATATTGTATCAAAATAGTGAAAATATCCCAGGAAAGTGTTTTACATGTTTCAAATGCAAAATAATCAAAAACAGATGAAAAACGCATAAACTTTGCAAAATTGGCAGTTTCAGTCCCCCAACTTTCAAAAGTTGTCAAATCTAGTCCCTGGTTATTCTAAAAACTTGAAAAAGTCACCAAAGGTCCTTTTAAATCAAAAAGTTACACAATTAGTCATTTGGTGCAAAGTTTCACAAATTGTCAAGTTTAGTCCTTGAAGTTTGGAAAATTGTCAAATATGGTCCCTGGGATATTAAAACTTTGAGAAAAACAAAATTTTGTCCTTGCACTAATCTTTTATGGCAGGATTGGTCCTTGGTGGAAAGGTTTGGTGAAATTACACAAATGGTCCCTGAAATTTGAAAGTTTGGTAGAATTAGTCCCTGGTGAAATTTAAATGGAAAAGTCAACTTTAGTCCATGTACTATTCAAAACTTGGAAAGAAAGACCCTTTGAAATAGTTTGGAAGATGGCCAAGTTTCACCCTCCAACTTTCGAATAATTACAAAAATGGTCCTTGTGAAATACAAAACCATAGCCGGACCCTTATTACTACTCTAACCCAAAATAAAAATAAACCAAATCCAATCCATAATCCTATACACAGCCCACTCCCAAGCCCAATTGCATACCAAGCCCACCCACACCACAAAATAATATAAGCCGGGGTCAAACGTTTGACCTCGGTCAAACCAAGTCAAACACCCCATCCCTTCCCTCTCACATCCTCCCCCACACCCACTTGCCCATCCCATCACCACCAGCCCACCATCTCTGTCATTTCCACCGCCCAAAACACTCACCCTACACCTACCCTCACATCAACATTAAATGCCACCACCCCCCCCCCCTTGCCTGAATCAGTCCAAATCCCACATACCAATTTTCCCGCCAAAAACACGTGGCGTGTAATTAATGGCCTAGCAGTGATCCAAAGGCTCAAAATGGATGGGGATTTGCTCAGAGATGTTATTGAACCCTAATGGATGGCTATATAAGAGAGAAGGATGCAAGGAAGCAAGTGTGTAGTTAATTTAGAAAAGTTTATGTCGAATTAAATCAAAATTTCAATTTCAGTGTAATTTTCATAATTCAAGTATTGTAGTAGCTTCCTAGTTGTATTTTAAATCTTTTCAAGTAATAAAATTCCAAGTTCCAGTTCTATTCTTGTTTAAGCATTCCACTTAAGTTTCTGAGTTTCTTAATAAGTTTAGTAGTCAAATGTACCAAGGCTCATGGACTGAAATAGGGTCACTTAAGTTCCTTTAAGCTTGTTAAAGCTTGTAGAGACACTAAAACTCAGTTCTAGTCATAAACAACCAAAAATACAAAAAAGTCAACATAAGTCAACTGTTCTTGTTTTAGTTTGATTTCAGGTATCAAGAGGAATTGAAGGGCAAATTTGGAAGTGGAGTTAGCCTATCTAAAGATAGGCATCAGTGGAAAACCTCTTGTTCATGCTAGGGGTGATTTGTAAGATTGCTTGATTTGAATTTCCTCTCAAAACTTAATATCTTTTGATTTCTGTGTTTGCTTGTTATTTTGTGAGAATTGTGTTTATTAAGTGTTGTTAGTTGAGAGTGTGCTTGGAAATTAGTAGATTGTACTTAGTTTTCTTTTATTACTCATAATCTTAGTTTTAACTGCCATATTAGTTATAAACTGTTTTCTTTTGGTTTAGTGGTTTTTATTTTTATTTCTGAGCTTAACTCACTTTGTTAGATCATATTAGAACAATTTGAAACTGAATTGTGGAATAAAAAGGTTGATCTCATTGGAAAACACAAAATAGTCTAATATAAAGGGGTGTTTGGATTTGGTTCATTCACTGTTTTAATAAGGTTCTTTGTTGTCAACTTTGTGTGAAAACTCTGTCTCAATATCAAAATAGTTCAAACAAGCCTTAATTTGGGTGTCATAGAGTAAAAAGTCAAAATCAAAGCTCATACCCCTTGGTTTGATCACTGTTGGATCAGTTGATCCCACAACACCTTAAATCCTTGCATAAGTACTCAAGTTCACTGGATTTAGCTTTATTGTGGTTCAAAATATCATAATCAAATAGTAATCATCAACCAAAGTTCACTTAAGTCAAAGTAACAAGTTCTCTAAAAAAGTCAAAAGTAGTTCATCAGATTTTTCCAAAACTTGTGGGATTTTTCTTGAATTTTGTGTAGTGAGATAGGACTTGAAATTTGTTGGGTGTAATATGTATCAGTAGAACTTAAGTTTTCCATAGTTTTTATATTTTTGAGAATTTATTTGGTGGACATTTCAGACCCTTGAACTGAGTTGCAGGGTAAGCCATTGCCCTGAGCATCAGCTGACCATCTCACCACCACCACTTTGGTGGTTGACTGTGGCCAACCCAGTGGGTGCCACAACCCACAATTAGTTTTAGTCAACCCCCTCCTACCAGGGTACAAGTTTTGACCCTTTTTTTGACCTAGGAACAAGTGGACCCCACCTGGAATCCACCCTAAAGATTGTCCCATTTCTGTGTTAAGTTTCAGTTTGCATAAGCGCTTATTTCATTCCCGCTTCTTGGTCAACAAAAGTCAAACTGCTTAAGTAAAGGGGGTGCACACTGCTTATTTTTAAGCTTTGAAAAAAGTTGTTTCACAAAAGTTACTCATTTTCATCATATATTTAGCAGTCAAAAAGAAAAACTCCAAAAAAAACCAAAAATAAAAATAGTGATAGCATCTATTTAATAGAAACTATCTTTTTCATTTTTCATTTTAGCTTATTTATAAGCATTTTTATAATTTTATAATTTTCTAAATTTTCTAGTACCTTTAAGTATTTAAAATATTTTTCTTAGATTTTTCCTGATTAGTTTACTATTTATTAGATTTAAAACTAGTTTAATTAATTAAATAGGTACTATTAGTTATTAATTAGTTTTCTTAAATTTTTAGTAACAACAGTAGGTTTTTATAATTTTTCTAGGTTTTATAAATTAGTTAAGACTTTTAGAAAATATATTTTTAGTTTCTACTATTCATTTTCCATTTTTCTTATTTTAATTATTTAAATTAGATTTAAAGTAATTAAAAGGTAATTAATTAGTGGATTAGCCTTAAACATAATTTTTATAAGTTTTTATAATTTTGTAGGATTCCTGTGATGGTTAAATAATTTTATAAATTTTCTCATAATTTTCTAAGTTAATTTAGTATTATTATAATTTAAATTAGTTTAATTAGTTTAATTAAAGTTAATTAGTTTTTAATTAATAATAAAACCATAAAAAGACAAAAATATTTATTTTTATTTTTAATACTTTCTTCAAGTTCTATTTTAAGTTTAGAAATTGTTTTTGCAAATTTTTAGTTTAATTTGTAATCCTCGTAATTTTTAGTTAATTAAAATTAGATTTAAATTAGATTTTAAATAGTTTTATTAATTAAATAATATTTAAATATTATAATAATCACTTTTATAAATTCATTTTCATTTTCAAATTTCTTTTTAATTTTAAGTTTTCAAAAGTTTCAAAAGCACCCCTGTAGTTTGTAATTAATCAAAACCCCACTTTTTCTGTCTGTTACATGATTCCAGTTTGTGAATTTGTGCATATACCTGTATATCTGATTTTTGTGAATATTATCCCATTGTACAAATACCAAAATATCAGTAGCAAATCCAATTCCATATCATCTTGGCTACTGTCCTCAGTGCCATTTATTCCCATAAACGATTTCCAAAGCACCATTTCAATCTCGCTGGGACTTAACAACCCGGGGACACACTATACTATCCATGGAGTGTTGGTCTAGGGAGTTTGACTTTGTTGACCATTTACTTGGTTAATTTAAGTTGACTGTTTAGCACCAATCAACCTCCATCGGAATTCCTAAAGTTTCTTCTACTTCTTCCGGGTAAGTCACGGGCGGTGTGTGTGCCTCAAATTATGGTTGAGTATTTTGTGAGCTTATGTTATTTACCTCATCATTCCATGTGTCAAGATCACCTATATCCTCATCATGTGTTTTGATAGGATCTATCCTAAGCATTCTCCTAAGTATCTCACGTGCTTCTCTAGGCATCTCAACTTCTATGTCCGAATCATAAGGATCATCCTCAATATTCTGACTGCTATATACAATTTTCCCAAGAGATTCATCATCTGTTTCTTGAGATTCATCATCATCGATCATAAAACCTAGGTCTTTTTGATCAATGTGATCATGCTCGGCTAAATCCTCCTCAATTGTTTTCTTAGGTAGTGATAATAGCAAACCTAGTGCTTCATCCAACTTATGATTTGTTGCAATGGCTCTCTCCATAATTCCTTGGCAAACTAGGTCGCATTTCCTATTGGCCTCACTAAACTAGATCTTAAACATGGAGGTTGTTCATAAGAATCTATCCTAGGTGAAGGCTCATATGATTCATAGGTGTCTCTAAATGAGGTATTTTGAACTCTTTGGTGTGTTAGCCGCTCAACCTTATCTTGTAATCTTAGAAGTCTAAGTGTAAAGTCCATTTGAAGCAAATTACAAACAAAATCACAAAGAAAAGATAGACTACGAGAAATCTACAAAATAAAAAGAAAAAAATCTCACTTGATAGGAATCTAATGAGTAGACCTAATAAAAATCAAATTCAACCTAAACAATAACTATTCCCCGGGCTGCGGCGCCAAAAACTTGATGCGTGGGGATTGCACCCGGCTTTACCTCTCGAGGGATCTCTAGAAGCTTACAACCCCCACCAGGCAGTGTACCTGATCGTTGTAGTATAGTATAGTGACAAGTACCGGGGGATTGATCGTTCAGCTGGAAATAGTGTCGCTAGGATTAGAAAACCTAAATACTAGTTCTAGAGATGATGGATGATTATTTTTGTATTTTTATATTTTTTTAGAAAGCAAGTAAATATCTCGGGTTTGAAGGATTTGGGCGGAATTAGTTGCTAGTCAACTAACCCAATACTAAAGATGCAATCAAAATAAAATACTAGAAATGAAAATAAAACTAAATTAACTAAGGTTGTGAGCAATAAGTGGAGAAATTGTGTTTACTTAGATTTCATTACTCCCTAGATATCTTTTACACGTTAATTACTTGTTATAGTTGCGTGGATGACGGATTGTATTCCTTAATACCATTCATGGGGTGGCGCACTTAATTCCCCAATCCTATGAGTGCCTACTTCACTCCTATGTCGAGCCGGCTAAGAAGCTCCTAACATAGGATCATTAGAATTTACTCATGCATTAAATACAACCAATAAAACCTAGTGCACGTCAGTTCATGTTTCCTAAGACATTCAAGCATGTTACCATTTGGAGATCTGCCAGTTTTCTTAAGCCTAACATCGAAATCATTCATCCAATACAACCATAAACAAGTAATCAACACATAATTAACATCTAGGTTTCATTAGATCTAAGCAAACACAAGATAGATCTAGCCTAGCATGATGGAATTAAGACAAGAACAAGATATAGACAACCAACACATAGACATATTGATTGAATTAGAAGAACACTTATCTCAATTACACATGAAAGGGTTCAAGGGCTGAAAACCCTTGAAAAACCTGTAAAATTCGTAATAGGTTCGGCCTTAGGGTTTCTCCAAACTTCTCTCCTTTTATGAATGAAAATTAGAAAACTATATATAGGAAATTGAGGCTGACGGCGTCAAGACCAAATAGGTGACGCCGTCATCTCGCCGCCAAAATACTTCTCGGACTGCCTTAATCTTCATCTGACGCCGTCATGTGTTATGGTCTTCCAGGCCGTCACGTCTTTTACTCTTGACGCTCTACTTGTGATGCCTTCATGTTTGTACTGGGCCGTCATGCAAATTACTCTTGACGCCGTCAGGATGTTGCTCTTGACGCCGTCACCTACTGTTCCCAGCAAGGAAAATTAAGACTTTGGCGTTTTCTTCACTTTTATGCTCCAAAAACATCCGAATTGCTTCCTTTTCCAGATTTCACTCCCAAAGTACCTAAAATCATAAAAGGAACGATTTAGGGCAATATTTGATCAAATAAATTCAATTCCGGGCTTAAATGACCCCCTAAAAGTGGTTCATTTTTCGCCTCATCAATCATTAACCTTGATATTAGTTACATTGAGTGTTTGTGTGACTAAATTCAAGATGTTATATATGGTCACATGAAGTATTTATTTAGGTGTCTAAATCATAGTCATATTTTGTCACACATTATTTAAGCGTAGTCACAATTCGATACATATAGTCACACATTTCGGATAACTTATGTAATTTTGAGGGGTTAGATATGGATTTTATAGTCCCTCTATTTTGAGTATAATTTGATATTAACTGCATGAATTGAGTTCAGACTATTAGTCGATCATGACTCTTCATTTGCCCCATTACAATGCTGCTAGTTATACTTAGAACTGCTAAGTATAATTAGATGTTGTGATCAATGTGCATATGTTACGGCTTGTGTTTTCTTTGTTTCTAGACTAACATTTTGCAGCAACGGCAAAGAAAAAGCTATTTGGAATGGAATTTGGGTGAATGCTAGTAACTCAGAACTTAATGCTGCTTGGCATAACTTAATGCTGCTAGGTATAAATTAATGTTGCTAGGCATAATTCTAGACTAACATAATTTTTTTGATTATAACAATATGTATATAATAATTTTTTCATCTTTTTTTGGTTTAATGAAGCAAGAAAGTTAAAATTCATAGAATAATAAACAAAAAAAAAAAAAAACAATCCCATAACAAATTAAAAGTAAATTAAAAATTGTTCATACATAAAAAGATTAACAATCAAATTTATGAGATTTCTCCTGATCAAAAGCCAAATGTACATTATCGTAGTCAATTGCGTCCTCTTCGTCACTCAAAAATCCAACATCAGCCGCATAATCTTCCACTGAACCAACCCGCGGCTTTGATCGCTTGTATTCCGCCTCATCTTTGGCAATTTGACGCAAACTTGCTTTGCGTGCTGCCTCCTTTCTTCCAGAACTCCACGACTCATACCACTCATAATGTTAAACACTTTCTCTTCCTTACCTGCATAAAATAAAGATTTTTCGATAAATACTATACATTAAGAGAATCAAATATGTATATCAAATTAATTCTTATACATACATAGTTACATTAGTTTGAACTATTTTTTTATTGAACATATATGACATAAATACCTTTTGAACTTTCTCCTTCGAAACATGGTTTCCTGAAATCAAATAAGCATTAGATGATAAATTTATAGAAGTTGCATCATGCAATGTGGTTTGAATGTTTACGTGTACAAAAGTTTACTTACGTTGAGCACTTCTTCTTGAATGAAACAGACCTTGTTCTTTTCTTGTTTCCAGCCATTTTCTTCTAAGATTAATTGTTTAAAAAGTGTTTGTTGAATGCTAAGTGGCCTTAAAAAGGGATACATTAATAACATCAAAATGCCTATGGTAGTCTTAGCTAGTAGGGAATTTTGAAAGTCTAAACATTAAAGATTATTGCAATTTACCAAGTTGAACGTCACATTAGCATGTGAAACGCACTAATTACTCGTGCCTAATTGTAATCATTTTAATTTTATACATTAAATGCGCGCTCCTAAACATTCTATAATTTTATTTTTAAATTTTAAATGGTAATAAGCATTGTAAGTGGTTTCAAATGTTAGAAAATATAGTAAGAATAAACATAATGGTATTAATCTAGTTATTAGTTGTGTAAAATTTGTATTTGTGACAGTGTTTACTCCCTGAATTGGCAAACTTACTTCAACACTGTTATGACCTGATTAATAAAGAGATCTAATACCTTTGTTTTGATGTTACTTGGTTGATAGATGAAATAAGAATTTAGATTTTGTTGAGAAAGAAATCAAGAATAAGGTGAGAAGCATGATGGTACAACAAGGGAACAAGCAAAAGGATTACATAAAGTCAAATAAAATTGAGGTATAACAAACACATTATAAAATTGACTTCATATAGTCAAATAAAGTATAGTGTAAAAGTTATAATCTAATTAAATGTTTGTAACAATCTTTTAAAACTATAGTGTAAAAGTTATAATCTAATTACAAATTCTTGTATTTACAAACGAAATAAAGTTAAAACATCAAGTTAAATGAAACCATGAAGATTTATAGTAAACTTAATGCTGCTTGGCATAACTTAATGCTGCTAGGCATAAATTACTGTAAACCGGTGTAAGTGTAAAAAAGTAACTGTAAACCGTTGTGACACTTAAATGTTGTGACATTGCGACTCTTGTGTGCCTATAAATACAAAGGAATTACAACCAACTTCTTTCATCTTTTCATTACGTATTCAATTTTTGTTTGGAACCTGCAATGGCTTCATCATCTTCAAATCCTGCTTCAAAGAAAACAAAACATTCAAGGGATACTTCTCCTCCTCCTCCAATGCCAGAAAAATATAAAATCCACGGCCTAACCCAGGAGTGCTGGGACAAATGCCATTTTGAAGGCCAATATGGTACTGAACGACAGTTGGTTGAACTTTACAACAAACGAATCGCGCGGTTGGAAGAACAAAACAAGAAAGACCAAGAGATCATACTGGTGCATCAGAATAAAGTTAATGTTCGGAATCAAGAAATAGAACAAATCCGTGGAAACATTGTTGATATTTACAAAGGCATTCAAAATGCCTTTGTATAATTTTCATTGATTAACCCTGATGTAAGATGATATTAATCATTATTATGTTATTTCTTTGAAGTTTAATGTTTTTGTGTTCAAAGAAAACTTATCTTATGTTTCTTTGTTAATCAAGTTATCGATTACTATATGATCAAGTTATCTTTTTGTTGATTAATTATGTTATGTTGCTTTGTTGACTATGTTAAGATGCTTTGTTAAAAGTCAAACAAAGATTGTCAAACTTGATTGTCATTTGCAAAAGTCAAAGAGTCCAAGTGAATTTGGGCAATTCCGGGTTTGGATTGGAATTTGGGCGAATGCTAGTAACTCAGAACTTAATGCTGCTTGGCATAACTTAATGCTGCTAGGGATAAAAATAAAATGCCACAAAAATTAACCGATTCATATTCAGTTCATTAATGAGAAAATTGAGCAATGACAACATGTTTATTCATAAAGTCAAATAAAGTAGTACAAAAGGATTACACAGGTTTATTCAAATTACTTCCTAACTCAACTAATACATTTTCTTTTTACCCTTCCCTTCTGAACAAAATTTGGACATTTTTGGTTCCCATGGTTTTATACCCTTGTCTTCACAAGTCTTAGCATTGGGCAGGCCTAGCACCTGAACCCTCTCATCAAAAAGCTCTTTGACAGTCTTTTTTTGGAGTTTTAACCTTCCTAGCATCTTCCTTTTTTGTGCCTGATCCAGAATATTCCTTTGGAAAGTAGTCTTTCCATGTATTTGGAGGACCTTCAAAACTGCTTGATATGTGAAATGAACTTGAGTCACTTGAGTCACTGCTGTCAATGTTAATGATTTCTGCAAAAAAATAAAAAAATATATTAAAATTAACAAAAATAATAGTACTGTAAATGAAATAAAAGATACTGTTGCAATTCAGGGTGTGTTTGAAATGACCTTTTTCCTTGGAACTCATTGTTTCAGTAGGATGGCTGGTTTTAGATCATAAAAAAGAATGGAATGCAATAAACCAACATATTTCCCTTTTGAGTACCCACAACATCTCCTTTTGTCGTTTCAACTCCCTTTGAGCAAAGGACTGCACCAGCCGCATTGCTAGATTGTTGAAAAAACAAAAGGAAATGTTTGGGCACTCAGAATGGAAAGGTATGTTGAAATTCCAGACTCATTTAGATGATAAAAAAGAATGGAATGCAAACAGAGTAATACAAACAATCTAGAAATGTTAAGTAAAGAATAGAGTCTAAGTAACATCACTCATCTTGAATGCGATGATGAAGGAGTGTGGCCTGTCATGAACAATACACACTATATCATCATTGCATTGAAGACGTCTCAATGATCAGGCCAGATCTATCTAACATTGCAGAAAGGTTCCATTGCTTTGTTTTTTGGACACCGTCTACTTCCATTTGTGGCGTTGATCTTGCTCACAAGCTTTGGCTCTTTCAAGAATATTTCTTCATTGTCGGGACAAAAGTTTTAATCAAGGTACATTATTGAAAGAGCCAAAACTTGTGATCAAGATCAACGCCACAAATGGAAGTAGAGGTTTTCCAAATTAAGCAATAGAACCTTCTACAATGCCAGATAGATCTGCCCTAATTATTGAGCTTTAAGTTATTCGAAAACAGATTCTTACTATCGTTTATATTGCTCCCTTAGATGTGACGAACATACATATTAATTATGTAGATTCTACGATATTAGAGAGCTAATCGTGCATGAATGAAATCATATTAAATTTATAATAACAATGTAATGATCTACTATCCTTTCTACCCTAGCCAACAACAACATATTATTCAGCCTTGAATCGCTAACCTACCAACATGCTGGAATACGAAGACACTAAATTCAAGCATCGAACCTACAAATTATACTTGATAATTGTTTCTGTATTTTGACAAAGAGCAAAGATGAATCAACAATGGATGAACAACATCAAAACAAGTTTATGTTCATACTTGAAAGTGGTGTCTGTTCACCCATCATTGATACTTCTTCCATCTTTGATACTTGGGTGTTTTAGCCTAAATATTCGCAAAAAAAATGCAACGTAATTCTTATACCAGATAGTCAACCTAAGCCTAAGATAAAACAAGCTAATCCAAGCAAACCTTAATATCTCTTTTGCTCTAATTATTCACAAAAACAACACAGCATGTTCTTCCTTATTCTATCAATACAAATGCAACATACTTCTTATAACAGATAGTGAACTTAAGCCTAAGAATAAATATGTAACACCCCAACCCGAAAAGGGCTAAAGTGTAACATTTTGGAGTCAAATCAGAACATAAGTAAATGGGAATACATTACTAATACAAGGTTTACAATGCAGTTCTAATGAAAAGATAAAGGACTAATTCTAAACATTACAACTTCCAAAACTAATACAAGCTAAGAACCAAAAGGAAAAACTCTAAGTCAAAACTCCAATCCATGGAAGGATATCAACAATGTAGTCCCCTAAGAGCTCCTAAGCACTCTTCACTCAACCCAGCTTCCTTCTAAAACCTGCTGCAGGAAAAGAAATGTGGCTGAGCTTAAAAAGCCCGGTGAACAGATATAAACAAACGAAAACTAATAACAAAAAAGAAAACGAAGGTGAGTACGACATAAGTCCAAGCAAACCTACTGAGATAGAAATCAAGAATATGGAAAGGTAGAATATGATCAAAGGAAATACGGATAATGGATATCAAGCACCCAAGGAAAAGAAATGTGTCATAAGTGTAAGTAAAAGAAATAAAGAAAGCATAAGTTAATCACATTAGAGGAGACAAGATAAGGATCATATAAAGTAGAACTAACAGAAATGCCCAACAAATACTAAAGCGCACATAGGAGTGATCATCTCCAAATGTACTATGTGAAAGGGGTGTATTGCACACACACCAAAACATTCACCAAATAATACAAAACAAAGTACCTAGGATGCATCCATACGCCCCCTTCAAAACAAATATATATGCACGAAGCTCTAGGCTAAGTAAACATATACAATAATAAATATAGGCCTGAATAGCTAGCTTAAAGGGAACGTTGTGGACTAAAACCCACCTCCACAGATTGGGTCAGCACCACTGGCGCATCAGTGGCAAGGCCATGGACTTCCCATGACTGGCTACAAATTAATCAAATGATGGGCAACAAATAGGGCATAGTGTAAGGATCTATATCTTGATAGATCACGAGCCAATAGATCGTTAGCCAACTAATGTAATCACTAGTTAAACTAAGTTAGATAATCTCTGTGAGCTTGTAATTATGCGGAATATAAAAACAAACTTATACTAAACTTGATCCTCTATGGGAAGAGGTAATTGGGATTCAACCATTTAATGGTATTAATCATTGGTATGAATATACTGACCAAATCTTTATGGGAAGAGGTAATTGGGATTCTGCTGAAAAGTCCTCAGCAGATTGTTCTTGGACATATAAAAGACCATTTAACTACAGGGAATCCAGGAACAATTGTGGATCTAACTCATCATCTTGGGTTCATCCGAATGATCCACAGGGCAGGCTCAAGTCTTTCATGACTTAAGTCTCTTAACACATGTTATTGTTGTATATTAACTTTCTTTGTTGTAGGAACATCCTCTTCTTAATAAAGACTTAGATATTGTTGATAGTGGCTGTTCAAGAAACATGTCTGGTAACGAAGAGAAGCTGCATGACTTTGTGCCTATTAATGGAGGTATAATGAGGTTTGGAAGTGGAGTAGGAAGGATTACTGGAAAAGGTACCATTAGAACTCCAAAGGTGGATTTTGAGAATGTCTACTTTGTGAAGGAGCTTCAAGGATTCAATTTATTCTCAGTCTCACAAATTTGTGACAAAAAGCTTCCTGTGCTTTTCACTGAAGATGGTTGTTTCATTCTTTCACCTGATTTCCAAATGCCTGACGACAATCAAGTATTGCTAAAGGCTCCAAGAAACCATAATCTTTATACCTTTGACTTGAATGATGTCAAGCCAGAAGGTGATCTAACATGCTTGGTGGCTAAAGCATCCTTGGATGAATCTACAAAATGGCATAGAAGGATGGCACATGTTAATTTTAAAGTCATCAACAAACTTGCTAAAGATGGACTAGTTCATGGACTTCCTTCCAAGATCTTCACCAATGAGCATAATTGTGTGGCTTGTAACAAGGGAAAGCAACACAAAGCTTCTTATAAGTCCATTACTACTATGAGCACAATCTCAGAACCATTGCAGCTGCTTCACATGGATCTTTTTGGTCCTACATCCATCAGGAGTATTGATCATAAGTACTTCTGTTTGGTGATCACTGATGCTTTCAGCAGATTCAGTTGGACATTTTTCTTAGTGACTAAAGATCAAACCTTTCAGGCACTCAAAGAATTTATGGCTCTAGCTGAAAATCAACTTAACAAGAAGATTAAAGGTATAAGGTGTGACAATGGGACAGAGTTCAAAAATGCCAATCTCATTGAACTTTGTGGTTTAAAGGGTATTAAAAGAGATTATAGCACTCCTAGGACTCCACAACAGAATGGAGTTGCTGAAAGGAAGAATAGAACCCTTATAGAGGCTGCAAGATCTATGCTTGCTGACTCTAAGCTTCCCACTATGTTTTGGACTGAGGCAGTTGGTACTGCCTGTTATGTATTGAATAGGGTGTTGATCACTAGACCTCACAATAAGACACCTTATGAACTACTGACAGGGAAGAAACCTACTATTGAACACTTGAAACCTTTTGGCTGTCAGGTGATCATTCTTAATACAAGTGATCACCTAGGCAAATTTGAAGCAAAAGCTGCTGAAGGATATATTGTTGGTTACTCAGCTCATAACAAGGCTTATAGGGTCTATAATTTGGCTGCAAAGAAGATAGAAGAGACTCTTAACCTGAAATTTCTGGAGGATAATGTAAATGTTCAGGGCAAGGGTCATGAATGGTATTTTGACCTTGATTACCTTACTGATTATTTGGGGTATACTAGACACACATCTAACCCATCTGCAGGTATACAAGTGTCATCTTCTAACAATGCAGGTACCCTAAAGGATGATTCAGACAGTGATTCAGACTGTGATGAACCCACTATTGTTGTAACAACTCTACCACTACGGATAGCAGATCCTCCTAACAAAGAAGCCTCTGATGACAAATCTGCTGATGATGTGGAAAATTCAACCTATGCTGAAGATCTTGCTAGACTCAAAAAGCAAGAACATGCAGCTGCTGAGGAAGCTAAAAGACTTGGTCTTGAATTTGCTCAAGACACTGAAGCACTCTTAAAACAAGTTGTTGTTGAAGAAAGCAGAAAACCTAGTTCTGCTGATGCAGCTGTTGATTCTGCTGATGAAGATTCTGCTGAAGGCAATTCTGCTGCAATTCCTGTTTCCACTGAAGCTTCCACAAGTTTGGATGAACCTTATGGTAGGTTTCCAACTCCCTCAGATCTTGCTAATGTTGAGCAAAGTGATGGCATTTTTCAATCAGCTTCTTATGATGAAGACTTTGCTCCTACTTTAACCAATCTTGATACCTCAATTAATGTTAATCCTGTTGCAATTAAAAGGATCAACACCATACATCCACAAGATAATATACTTGGTGATCCAAATGCTATGGTACTCACTAGGAGTGCCATTAAGAATACCAAGTTTGGGCAATGTGCATTTTTGACTTATGTATCCACTCAGAAGAGAGACAATCACACAGATCAGAAGCATTGTTTGTTTGCTTGTTTCTTGTCTCAAGTTGAACCCACAAGCATTAAACAGGCTTTGAGTGAGCCTAGTTGGGTTGAAGCTATGCAGGAAGAGATGCAACAATTCAAGAATCAAGATGTTTGGGTACTTGTTGATCTGCCTGCAGGGAAGATTGCAATTGGGACCAAGTGGATCTTAAAATGCAAGAGGGATGCCAGAGGTATTGTGGTAAGAAATAAAGCAACATTGGTGGCTCAAGGTTTCAGACAAGAAGAAGGGATTGACTACACTGAGGTCTTTGCACCTGTTGCTAGGGTTGAGGCCATTAGACTGTTTTTAGCCTTTGCCTCATACATAGGGTTTAAGGTCTATCAGATGGATGTCAAGAGTGCCTTTCTCTATGGCAAAATTGAAGAGGAGGTATATGTTACTCAACCACAGGGCTTTGAAGACCCCCATCATCCTAAGAAGGTTTACAAAGTTGTCAAAGCACTTTATGGACTTCACCAAGCACCAAGAGCATGGTATGCTAGATTGTCTACATTTCTTTTGGAGCATGGATACAGAAGAGAAGCTATTGGTAAGACCCTCTTTATTAAGAAAAACTCCAGGGACATCATTCTAGTACAGGTATATGTGGATGACATCATTTTTGGATCCACAAAGGAAGCATGGTGCAGGGAATTTAAAGATTTGATGAAAGGTGAATTTCAAATGAGTGCAATGGGGGAGCTAACCTTTTTCCTAGGGCTGCAAGTCAAACAACAACCTGAAGGAATCTTTATTCATCAGGAGAAGTATGTTAAAGATATTTTGAAAAAGTTTGACTTTGAACTTTTGAGGACTGCTACCACTCCATATGAACCACCCAAGCTTAAGAATCCAAATGAGCAAGATGAGGCTGTGAATGTTCATCTTTATAGGTCCATGATTGGATCACTCATATATCTAACAACTTCTAGGCCTGACATTACCTTTGCTGTCAGTGCTTGCTCAAGACATCAAGTCACTCCACTGACTTCTCATCTAAATGCTGTGAAGAAAATTTTCAAGTACATCAAGGGCCAACCCAAACTAGGCCTTTGGTACCCAAGGGATTCACCATTTGTGTTGGAAGCTTGCAGTGATAGTGATTATGCTGGAGATAATTTGGATAGGAAGTCCACAACAGGAGGTTGTCAATTTCTTGGTAGAAGATTCATCTCTTGGCAGTGCAAGAAACAAACCATAGTGGCTACTTCTACTACTAAAGCAGAATATGTTGCTGCTGCCAATTGCTGTGGTCAGGTACTTTGGATTCAAAATCAGATGTTGGATTATGGGTTTAACTTTATGAACACTAAAATCTACATTGACAATCAAAGTACTACTTCTATTGTTAAAAATCCTGTTTTTCATCAGAGAACTAAACATATAGAAATTAGGCACCATTTTATAAGAGATGCAAATAAGAAGCATCTAATACAAGTGCTTAAAATTCACACTGATGATAATGTGACTGATTTGTTAACAAAAGCTTTTGATGGACCTAGGTTTAATCACCTAGTTGTCAACATTGGGATGGTTAACCCTTGAATGCTATGTTTGAGGGGAGGCATATGCCTCAGGGGAGGATTATACATGTTGTATTTATGTAGATTATTATGTTTTCTAGAATTATGTTTACTAACTTTGTTTTGCAGGTTTATTTCTAATTGTGTATATTATTTTGGTTGTTCTTTTGTGTTTTGTTTGGATGTTTAGTTTCAGGTCATGTTCCTGCTGATAAACAAAGATCTATATTACTTATATCAGTGGAATCAGATGTACAAGACAGAAAAGTAAATTATTTTATTTGTCATCAGAAAACAAGGTACATCAACAAAATGATCTGAGATCAGGAGAAACATAAAAAGATTCAATCAATCACAACCAACCACCATCTAACCACCACATCCCTTAGCAACAACCCCTTACTCCAACTTCCTCTTCCCTTTGCCCAAGTCCTTTGGGTCTGGCATTTTCTTGTGGACCCCTATAGATTGCATATCTTTGTTCCAGAGCTTGGGAGCAGCAAGACCAAGGACCACCTTCAAAGGACCCTTACCTTTTCTTAAGGACTGTGGCTCTTCAGGGACTGCAATCCTCCTCATATCTGCACATACCCTTTCCATCTCACTGGTCAAGAATGCAGTTACAGGAGTGAAATCAGGGACAACCATAGCTAGAGGAGTTGGTGTTTCCTCAGCTTCAGTGGTTTCTTCTGATGAGGTTGGAGATGGACAAAACTCTGAAGGACCTTCACCCAAGTAGTAGTATGGTCTTTCGATTTGAGGTATGTCAAAGGTAGAGTCTGATGAATCAGATGAGATTTCAATGACTTTGGGGGATGGCTTCATGTTTTGAATGTGTGAAAGACTTTGGGATATGTTATCTGTGGGATGGTGAGTTGATTATGACTTGAAGACTTGGTTATAAAGACTTGCTTGGGGTTAATGTGAGTAAATGTAAGTAAATGGGAGGTAGTTGAGTCAGTAGCAATTACTAAGTGTGCAAGTTGTATACTTAAGTGGATTCTTCGGATGAAAGTCAATGGTTTGACCAACATGTTGCTGATACTATCAACTTTGTTGTTAAATATGTTCCTGCTGATGACTTATTCAAGATCAATTTATTCAGGGGAATGCTAATCTATCAGAAGAATTAAAACAAAAAAAAATTTATCAAGGCAAATTTTATTGATTCTTCAGAAGTACATTACAAGATAGTGAAATTGAAAGATTAACAACAATGTTCCTATTCTACTTTGCCCTTGCCCTTGCCTTCCACAGTCTTCTCTTTGCCTTGGTTGTTGATATTGAAGAGTCCTTGCCACTGAGGACAGGGCAAACCTAACACAACCTTTCGGGTCTTTGGCAATGGGGGATTTACTTTTCTTTTTCTTGGATGAGAGGACTGAGGCTTCTTAGGGATTGTAGGGTTGTAAAGTGCATCATTCTCATCATCCTCCTCATCAGAAGAAGTAAAGATGATGAGAGACTCATCAGGATTGGGAACTCTGTTTGCCCTCTCTAATTCATTCCACCTTCTCTCCATCTCTCTCTGGTACTTAGGATCATCAATTTCAGAGGGATATGGTGGAAGATCTTCAGATGATGATGAACTTGGTGCAGGTACATCATGTTTCTTCTTCTTGGCTTGTTCTTTTGTGAGACCATGGGGAAGTGTTGGCATTCTGAGTGGAGGTGGACATGTTAGTGAATCAGAAGTATCTGAGGAGTCAGAAGAAAGGTTGATGATGCGTTGATTGGAAGCCATGGATGTACGAATGATTGGAGGTATTATAATTAGGGATTTGATTTGAAGTGGAGAGATTTGGGGATAATTAGCCTTTATTTATAAGATCACCCAACCGCGTGTCTTTATTATCATTAATGCGAGGTAGTTTTGAGATACTTAAGGATTCTTTGAAATTTGAATTAAGAGATATTTTTCAAAGATATTTGGTTTCCACTGACGGGTAGTTTCTGCTGATTGATACTGCTGATGGTTCTGTTGACCATAGTCAAAGTTTGACTATTTTATGTGGATTGACCATTTGATTTCAGCCGTTTGATTTGGTTTCTTCGGATGAGTCAGTTAATTGGGATTTGCCTTATTTGATTATTGGTCAAAGATTTCTTTCCAATAATTCATATCAGTTTCATTCCACGTTTGGTAACTTCCATAATTAACCAAGACGTGCATATCCCACTCCCAAATTAACTGATTCCCTCTCGCTATAAAATTTCAAAAACCATTTCCACATCTTTCAGAACACCCAACCCTAATTTCTTATTCTCAATCAATGGCTGAACTATATTTCAAAGGAGACCATAACAAACATGCCTTTCTTGGTCGTGGTAAAAATGATGAAGATTATGTGGGAATGATCGAATTTTTTCAAAGGTCCAAGATTCGTTATGCTCTGCTCTAGTACCCAAGTGTTATTCATGAGTCTCTTGTTGTACAATTTTGGGAAACCGCACAAACAAGGACTGTTGAAGATGGACCAACGGAGATTGTTGCTGTCATAGATGGGGAAGAATATGTGGTTACTAAGTCATTGGTCAGGACTAAACTACAGTTGGATGATGAAGGAGGGGTGACTGATTTGCCTAAAGGAGAGATACTCAGAGGCCTTCAGGCTGCCGGATATAGTGGTGATGGGACAGTATGGTACAAGAATTTGTTTTGTCCGAAATGGAGGTTTTTGACACACACTTTGCTTCAGTGCATGGGTTCTAAGTCTGGTGGATGGGACCAGTTCTCTACAGACATTGCTCTTGCCATTGCTCTTGCCATTCTAGGTATATCTTTAATGCTATGCTTGAAAATGTTAAGGATACCAAACTTAAATATCTATTGTATCCTAGGTTTCTTCAAATCATTTTAGACATTGAGACCAATGACCCCACTCACTTGCCAGTTAAGGGTTTATCTAAAAAGTTGTTTACCCAAATGAAAATCAAATTTACTGGTGAACACAGACCCTTACTTCCAGCCATGTTGCCTGCTGGCAATGCTCCTGATGGAGTAGCTGCTGATGCCCCGGTGGGCAATCCCCCTGATGGAGAAGCAGCTGATGTAGCTGCTAGTGGTCAGGATTCTCCTGATGCTCAAGCACCAGAGGATTCTCCTGAAAGAACTGAAGATGCTCCTGATGCAAATGCCTCAGTTGCTCATGATGTTCAGCCACCACCCTCTCCTAGGTCACCCACACCTGTACATTCACCAATGGATATCCATTCTCCTGAGCATGAGCTCAATGAGAATTTAGGCTTTGACCAACCTGTACACTTACCACAATTTACTAGACTTCCCACACCTAGTCCTTTGAGACCTCACTTTGAGGATCATGTAGATGTAGATGTAAACTTAGATTTTTCTACTCACAGGACCAATGATGCTTCAAATGCCACAGATATCCCTGTTGGTGGAGCTGAAGGTCCTGTTACTCTCACTTCTGTATCTGCTTTGTTGAACAGGTATATATCTAAGGTGGACAAATTGGAGAATGATCTAAACTTCACCAAAAAGAACCTTAACAATGCTGTCCTGACTCTAATTGGAAGAGCTAAGAAGTTGGAGGGTAAGCTTAAGCAAAGGAAGAAACAAGGTGTGGTGTATGATTCAGATGAGGACTCTACTAAAGCATCTGACAACATTGACTTGGAAGGCCTTGAACTTCTTGCTGCTACTACTTTGGAGAGTGTTCAGAAGAATGCT
This sequence comes from Artemisia argyi, assembly GCA_030686995.1. Classification (NCBI taxonomy): domain Eukaryota; kingdom Viridiplantae; phylum Streptophyta; class Magnoliopsida; order Asterales; family Asteraceae; genus Artemisia; species Artemisia argyi. The sequence continues at coordinate 118,431,984 of CM060684.1, forward strand.
GGCACTAGACCTGAACCATCTGTTGCTCCAACTGCTGATGTTGCTCACTCTACTGATGCAAATATACCAAAGGACTCCAGAGTCATTTATGTCAGAAGAAAGCAATCTGCTGATAAGAAGTCTGCTGATGCTCCTAGAAAGAAGACTTCTGCTGATGTTCATAGGCAGGAATCTTTTCCTACTATTATGCCAGAAGTGAGCACTCATGGTCCATCAGTAGATATCCAAGCTGATCTTCCTCACGATTCTCCTGATAAGACTTTTGTCCCTCCTGAGAAGAAAGATAAAGGGAAGTCTATATTGATTGATCAAGACATTCCTTCCAGAGTGAAATCCAAGGTGGAACTTGCTAATGAAAAACTTAGTGAGATTGCTGCTGCACATTTGCAAGCTCAAGAGGAAGCTGTAGCTACTAAAGTTCAATTGGATTTGAAAGCCTCAGAAGCATTGGCTACGAAAATTCAAGATGATTTGGATAAGATGGGACCTCAATTTACTAGCACCTTGCCTGCTGAAAGAAGAAAGGAACTAGATGAAATTGCTAAGAATCTTTCTGCAGCACAATGTGACAATTTGGCTGAACAAGTTGCTTCCAAGCCTAATTTGGGTGAATCTGAGCTTGGAGTTGATAATCCTGCTTTTGTTCAGATGATGGTTGAAAGAGGAAGATTGCAGAGACAACAGGAGGCAGAAACTAAAGCTAAGTATCAAAGGGAAAGGCCTTGGACTAAACAAGAAATAAAGAAATACATGAGGAATTTTGTAAAGAATCAGGGATGTTCTATGTTTGGGTCAGGCTGGAATCAAAAGAAGGTTTGGGGATTTTCAGATAAGCAGCTCACCTTATACTATGACAAGATCATTTCAAATCTTCATTCCTCTGGTATACATGTCCAAGATGTTCTGGAGTTTAGAGGAAGACTTATGGATGGGCCTGAAGCTAAGAAAGCTAAGATTCATGAGACTACTGCTCAACCTGCTGAGTCTATTGGATCTTTTCATGGTGGTCAGGAGAATGTGCAAACTCCTTCAGTATTGCCTCAGAAGGATGATACTCCTAATGCTCAGAAGGATGATACTCCTGATGCTCAGATGGATGATACCATTGAAGCTCCACATGATGTTACCAATGATGCTTCAGAAGATACTCTAATTGAAGTACCTGATGATGATGATTCTGCAGATGTTCCTGCTGATATTTCCAAACAAGTGCCTAAAGAAGAACCTGCTGATGGTCCTTCTATTCCTGTAACTACTGGCACTAGGAGAAAGACTAAAGCTATCAAGAGGAAGGCTCCAAAAGATATTCCTTTAGAGGATAGTACTACTTTTCTTGATTATGCTTCTGATGATGGTCAAGACCCTGTTGCATGGGAGAAAATTGTGAAGTGGGAACTTGTTGATACTGAGCTTGGTCAAGGTAAAGTGAATGTCATAACTAGAAAAGATGGCACTACCAAGACATTCTTGTTTCTGAGCCAAGTACTATCAAACTCATTCCCATGATGACATTGGAATGTATTTGCTGGGTGATTTGCAGATTCTGTGTAATTCTTATAAAGGTGATTCAGGTGTAAGGTTTCAAGTATGGAAAGGTCAAAAGACATGGGTGGTTGACTATTGGAAGTTCTTTCTAACTCCTAATGTTCATATGATTGTAACAACCACTGGTAAGACCTTATATTGCTGGGCTGATGTTCTTTACCCAATCACTAAGGAAGTAATGCATCTCATGCTGGAGACCAAGTTATCTCTTCCTTTGGATATGACTGAGAATGATCTTCATCTTGCTGAACAATTGGTAAGGTTCATCAGAAGAAGTATCTTGACTAAGAAGGAACTAGCAACCAAGCATGGAATTCAAATGGATTCATATCTGCAATGAGATGATTTTGGTATTGTATTTTGTTGTATATTTTTATTTTTCTTATAAGTTAGAAAAAAAGAACCTCTGGAATGTTATACTCAACATATTTGTATAGTTTTGTGTATGTTGTATGCAGGTTTGGTGTTGATTCTTATCACACTCTTTCTGGTCATCAACTTGCCTGATGTTGACTATTCCATCAAAAAGTTGGCTAGTCCAAAAGGTACAGCTTTGGTAAAGACTCATCAAATCTGTTGATAGCTGTAATGGTTTGCTCAAAATCATAGGGTTTTCAACTCACCTATGCTTTATTGCTGAGTAGTTGAAATAGTTGTCAATTGACCATGGATTTTTCCTTTATGGATTCCAAATAATTGGCTAGCCCACATGTATATGGCTTGTGGTAAAGGCAGTGGAAAACCATATTTTGTATTCAATTGACCAAGATAATTATTCATCAATAATTGACTAGTCCGTTTATAGCTGATGATTTGCTAAAAATCATGTGGTTATCAGTGTACCTTTGAATACTTGGCTACTCCAGTAGTGATGGCTATTGGTAAAGAGACATTAAATCCATTATTTTCAATGATCACCTCTCACAAGAGTTAACACACCTGGAGGTGATGAGAATAGTATGAAACTTATATGTTTTGATGTACATTTAGTCTTGTGTTGCTGCAAAGAATGGAGCTTTTCAATTGTTTGCTGATCATAGAGATTCTACTTATGAAGATTTTTTGTTGCTGATGTTTATTATCAATCCTCTGGTTTGTGCTATTGGCAATCTATCAAGAAATCTTGAACTTAACTGTGTCAAATTCAAGATTAGGGGAGGATTGTAAGGAATTATTGAAGTTACTACTGACTGATACTGCTGACAGGTTCCTGCGGAAGGCTTAGTGACTTTCTGCGGATGACTGGTTCCTGCGGATAGAGTTTAACCGTGGATATAACTTATGTATTTTAGGACAAGATATGTAGAATATCTTTTAATAGTTTATCATTATTCGTTTCTTGTAAGAAAGGTTAGGGTTTCCACTAGTATATAAGGAACCCTAGGTTATTGTAATAGATACAAGTTTCACGTACGAGTTTCATTAATATTATTAGTAAGAGTTTATCGATCCATAGAGGATCAAGTTTAGTATAAGTTTGTTTTTATATTCCGCATAATTACAAGCTCATAGAGATTATCTAACTTAGTTTAACTAGTGATTACATTAGTTGGCTAACGATCTATTGGCTCGTGATCTATCAAGATTTAGATCCTTACACATAGGAATGCTATAAGAATAAGAACTATAGCATGCAACAAATATCAAGCAGATCATAAAAAAACTGGAACAATCAAATACGAATCAGACAAAGGGAACCTAACAATGGCTTAACTGAAGGGATCATAATCAAAGCAGTAAACAAAAGAGAAAAGGATGGCCTTTACTAAAAAGGCAGAATATCTGTACCTCAAACCGCAATTGCAAACACATGAGAAGACATAAAGATTGGAAGTTACTCCTTCTTCAGCGAATCTACACGGATTAATGATCATCTTATTACTTATAAACTCATTTTAAATCAGGTTATTCGTTTTAGTCGGCTTTCCATTTTTAGTAACTTCCTATTTGTAGCAACTTTCCAAAAATAGTAAGTTTCCATAATTAGTAAGTTTTCCGAATTAGTGACATAATACTTTAAGGTTCTAATTGATAATTTAGATATATTTAAAGTTAAAATGACCAATATGACAATTTGGGGTTAATATGCCAATTTATTAAAGTTTAGGATCACAAGTATAAATTATATAAATATTTTAGACTCGCTACGGATTAATTAAGCGTGGAACCAAACACACTCATTCACATACATACACTTCTTGTTTAACATACACATACTCACACTCTCGATATCGTTTTACGTAGAACCCAAGACCCAAAATCTATTTCGACACACCCTTTTTAATATCAAACTTTTGTGATACACAACCATTCTCTTCTCGTTCATATATTAAATGAACCAACTAAAAGTCCAAAATGACAAATCGTTCACCCAAAACACTCACGACCCTAGCCCTTTTTAGATCAGTGAATATACACTCCTTTCTACCAGTAAGACTCACGCTCATACCCACAATCTAACAATATTTTAACATGGCCATGCATGCAATATCCAGATTTTATCCTTATATACAAATGACAAAAGACCAGCCTACACACCTTGATTAATAATGTGCGAAAACCATCACATGTATCCATATTTTCAAAATTAACACACACACCTTATCCTTTTTATATTTTATACAATTTGAAGGAAACCAAAGTAAACATATGTTTCTACTCATCTTAGCTCGACACTAAAAGATGAGCATAAGTTGTCTTGTGCTATAGGGCCAATGTTATATACTAAATCTGATTCACAACAAACAGATTATAGATCACTTAGATTAGGTCTCTATTTTAGTTTTATGCTAATCGAATAAGAAAACCTTGCATGTTCTACTCTCTCTTCCATATTCAATTACATGACATAAATGTCACCAAGTTTTTATAGTTGAACACAAATAAATCAATATACACACGCATGTTTTAGTCGAGTATTATGTGTCTTGTTTCGTTATTTTATGTGGTCTTATGAGGTTTTATGCAGGTTTCGATCTAGCCGTATTTCACCCAAAGTCGACACAATCCACACAAGTTTTATGGCTGATTACATAAGGTCTGGTTCTCACAAACTCATACGATTTCTCGCCGCTCTTATTAGATTACAACATGAAGTTTTAGCCGATTGTATACAGGTCTTGCTTTCAATATTTATGCGTCGATCAAACCTGTTTTTTTTTCTTTTTGCAAGTATTTCTTTTATGATTTCAAGCAACATTATTTCCGATTATAAGTGATGTTATTAAGCGAATGGACATGAAGCCGATTGTACTATGAACATGAGTAAGAGAGCTTTAAAAATGGTTGGAAATAAGACATCTAAAGAGAAATTTAACATGATCGAAGAGGGTACCTTTGTAGCATGTAAACAAGAAGGAGACGGACGACAAGACTGATCACCAGCCGTATAAACCACCACAAATCAGCACCACCCCTCGACAGCAATACAACCTACGTCCATTCTCCTATCGAACCAGAAACAAACCCCACGATTGAAACACCTTAACACCCCAAAGAAGCCTCCCTCTTTGCAACTTTTGATCGACAGAAACAAATGGGAGAAGAAAGGTTAGCCGACACTTAGAGTTTAGGGTTTTCTTTTGATTAGTTTTCTGCTAAATTTTTCCTTAAGAGGCTTTAATATATTCGGTTTATGGGTTTAGTTTGTGTGCGCGTTTCAGTTTTGAACAAATTAGTAACATATGGGGAATACACGGTTTAATGAGAAACGAAAATAGATTGGCATATTAAAAGGAAAGTCGTGGGATTGGGAGGTGATTTAGGGCGTAATTAGAGCCGAAATTTGTGTGATTCCTAATCTCATTTAAATGTCGAAAACGTATATAAAAAGAACACCATATAATGTGTTTAGAGATGGGCAAGTAGATCATTTTATCTTTACAAATTATAAAATTGTTCTTATCCATTTTATACAAACTTGTAAAGTAGCAAAAAAATAAATATGTCGTTAGTTTAGGACTAGGGCTAGGAAATAGGATTTGTAATTTATTTTATATATACATACTTAGGGTAATCATTTAAATGTATAGTTAATATATTATATATATATATATAGTTTTAATATCATTTACTTATTATATATAACTTATGCTAAAGTTCAAAATTTTAAATAAATGTAATTACGGAAATTTTAGGGTTTTACAAAATAGCTCTAAGGGGGCATTTGGATTATATTAATATATGATCTTATCAGCTTTTTGAGATTTGGGGATGCCAATAAGCCTATGTTATTTTAAGTGGATAAGCTAATAAGCCAACAAACAGTGAGCTTATTAACTTTCCCAAAACTCAATAAGCCGATAACCACACAAAATAAGCTAATCCAAACACACCTTAATATCTCTTTTGCTCTAATTATTCACCAAAACAACAGAACATAAATCTAATACATAAAGTAACAAGTCTCTAACAAATGTAAGATAAAACTGAGAATAAATGATCAAAACCCTAGATCCGTTTACTTGGTCAATTGTAACCGAGTGAGTTTTATAATTGTGAGAGAGAAAGAGAGGATTATGTGGAAGTGTGTGAAGCGTATATGATAAGCTTTGTATAATGTATATTAAAAGTTTAAAAGTGAAGTGTTTTTGATACTCTTTGTATATATTATAAGTTTAAAATATAAGTTTAAAAATTATTAAAAGTATAAAATCTAAAAGTAAAAAGTAGTAAAAGTTTTAAACTAATATAGTAAGTATTAAAGCTACATTTGTATTTTAGGGCATGCTTGGTAGGGGTGTTCACGGGGCTGTTCAGTTCGGTTTCAGGTTTTTTTCGGTTTCGGATTGAGCGGTTTCTCGGTTTCTCGGGTTTTTTGAACACCCCTAATGCTTGGTAGGGGGTTATAGGGGGTGAATTGAAGAATGGGAAAGGTAATGAAAAAATATGCTTGGTAAAGCATAATGCAATGACCCATTACCCAATTCTGGGGAATGGATCATTACCCAATATTTTGGGGGGATTGATTTTCTTTACCTTTCCCTTTCCCGACCATTATCTTACACTTTCCCTTTCCCTTTCTCTTTTCCAAGTTTGAACCAAGCGCACCCTTTAGTGTATTTTGTATTAAAAAAATCGCCCATGTGAATTAGCCATTATCACCGGTCATGCATGGTTTCCATTAGACTATAAGCGACTACAACCCAATGCACATGACCCATGACCCATGTTAATTACCCATTGTAGCTCACCAGTAATGTATTGGTCGATAAGATGACACTATAAGCCACTATAACCCAATGCACATGACCCATTACCCATGTTAGTTACCCATTGTCGATCACTAGGAATGTATTGGTCGTTAACATGACATGTACTATAAGCCACTAAAATCCAATGCACATGACCCATTACCCATGTTAATTACCAATTGTCAACAGTCATGGAGGTGTCGTAACATGACACTCTAAGCAACTATAACCCAATGCATATGACCCATATGATGTCAAATACCCATATTTATGAATGTGACTAGTGATAACCTAATGCACATGACCCATGACCCATGTGAATTAGCCATTATCACTGGTCATGCATGGGTTGCACCGGCTTGGTAGGCGTATACCGTTTGTCACAGACACTAAGAAGAAAGCCACCATCACCCTCTCGAGCAAGTTATCCAGGATCGAGAAATTTTGAACTCGGCTTGAGCTTGACTCGAAAAGGTCTATTTATCTGTAAAGATGTGTTTTCTTACACAAATTAAAATTGAAATATAACCTAAGAATTGAATTCGGTTCGACTTCAGCTCGAAAAGCTTGATGCATTCATAAATAACTATTTACAGTTAGTACACTTACATATTAAAAAAAAATAAAATAAAATAAAATAAAATAAAAAAGAAAGAAAGAAAAAAACATATTTTATATCACTTACAAGCTCGAGAACTCAACAATAACTCGAATCCAACTTACATAAGGTTGAGCTCAACTCATTAAACATTTGGAGCTCACCTTTTTCCCAAAAATTTCAATCTGTGGCTCAAGATATATCCCGCCCCTTTTTTCCCAAAAATTTCAATCTCTGGCCCAATATCCCACCCTTTTTTTCACCCAAAATCAAAACACTAATTAACACTAGTCAGATATATCTTCTCTCTATTATTCATCTCTTCTCCTTCTATCTAGAACCGACTCACACACCACCGCCACACTTCACCGCCGTATCTCACTGTCGTTCCACCAACCATCGCTCCTCCACGCCATCACCGTCATCAAGACAAAGGAGGCAATGGGTGTGATTTTGTTTGCTTCGGTTGTTTGGTTCGAGATAACCACCACATCCACCACCATCACAGTCAAGCCTCCATCACCCTCTCGATCATGTTATCCGGGATCGAGAAAGTTTGAACTCGGCTTGAGCTTGACTCGAAAAGCTCAATTTACCTGTAAAGATGTGTTTTCTGACACAAATTAAAATTGAAATATAATATAATCTAAGAATTGAATTTGGTTCGACTTCAGCTTGAAAAGCTTGATACATTCAAAATAAATATTTACACTTAGTACACTTAAAGAAAAAAAAAAGAAAAAAAAAAACATATTTTATATTACTTACAAGCTCGAGAACTCAACAATAACTCGAGTCGAACTTATATAAGATGGAGCTCAACTCATTAAACATTTCAAGCTCATTTGATAGGCTTTCAATCTCCAAAATTTTAATCAGGCGCTCAAGATCCGCCACTAATTTTTCCCCAAAAATTTCAATCTCCCGTTCAAGATCCCGCCCCTTTTTACCCAAAATCAAAACACTAACACTTACACTAGTCAGATCTATCTTCTATCTATTCATCTATTCTCCTTCTCTCTAGAACCGACTCACACCACTGCCAAACTTCACCGCCTTACCTCGCCGTGGTTCCACCAACCATCGCTCCTCCACGCCATCACTGTCATCAAGACAAGGGAACTGTATGGGAGAGTTTGTTTGCTTCAGTTGTTTGGTTCGAGATAACCACCACATCCACCACCATCACAGTCGAGCCACCATCACCCTCATCTCACCTATCCTACTTTGATAATGGGTATGCTCAAACACATATTTAATTTATATTTTCTTAAATGTGTAATCGAATATAAAATGATTTATATTGATTTTCGTGGATAAAAACGAAACTAAAACATGTTTTTGATTATAAATTCGTGTGGTGGTAATCGTTGCAGGTAGACTTATTAAGATGAAATAGTTTTCTTGTTTATTGGAATGGAGATAATCGACGTGTTCTAAGAGGCCACTGTTTTGCTCGTAAAGGGAGTCTTGATTGGTTTCCACTACGGGAGGATGTTGCTGAACAATTGGAGTTTGCTTATCGCAGTCGCGTAAGTGATCTATCAAAAGATTAACATAACATCTGTTATATAGGAAATTAACTCAAACATGGTTGCTTTTTGTCAAACTGTTTCATTTGTACCAGATGTGAGTAATTTGCTTGCTTGGTAATGTGTTTGACATTTATTTTTTCCAGGTAATTTGGCACGGCAAAACACTTCAACCATCTGGATTATTTGTTGCTCGAGTTGATATGCAAGGGTCTACCCCGGTATGTTGGTTTTTGATGCTAAACTTATGTTTGGGACATCTAATTTTGTCGTCTTTTATGTTAGCATTAAGCACGTTACTTGTTTCTTGCAGGGGCTACATCCTGTTTTCACGGGTGAGGATGATACATGGGATGCCTGGCTAAAAATTCCCTCATCTGGATTTTCTGGCACACTTCATTTTCGCGGGACTGGAATTAAATTGAGGTGTAGGTATGCTCCATCTCAGTCACCAAAATCCAACCCATGTACTACCTCCGTCCGTAAATAAGTGTCCACTATTGACTTTTTAAGTCTTCTCTTTTTAACTTTGACCGTAAATTATTTTATTTGTGTTATGTAATACTTGATACAAAATAGATGAACGAATTTGGTCTTAAATCTATTTTCATTGGTATAATTTTCATCAAGTATTACATAACACGAATAAAGTAATTCAAAGTCAAAGTTGGAACAAAAAGACTTTGAAAGTCAATAGTGGACATTTATTTAGGGACGGAGGGAGTATATTTTTACGGTTTCATGGTTGGCTGATCTTATATTATATTATGCAGCATTATTAGTGCCTTGGTTTCTTACAGTTCATAGCATCTGTTTATAGGATGAATTGCTTTTCAGCAGATAGATTAAGAAATGGATGATTATTATTCACAGGTAAAACTAATGGCGTAGTGTATTGTGGATCAAAGGAAGGGAAAACAAAGACGGAGAATCTTCATATGCTGAGATTAGTTCATTGGCAGATAAACTTGTAAATTTTACTTCAAGTTCTATTATCATGCTTATATACCTGCAGCATTGACTGTGTACTAGCCGTACTAACTTTTAATACCAACATCTCCAATATTTTTTTTGCAGAAAGAAGCTGATAAAATGATCAAGTAAGGAACCTTGAACGTTGATGATGGCAATGATGCAATTGTATATATATTTGGTTCATTTATATACATTCGAATTTTATTCAATTTGAAATACAATTGTGCATATATTTACTTCATTTGTATACATTCTGTTTTATATATACTAGCAGTTGTAACTCTGCTCCAGCAGTACGAACATAGTACTAGCAGTACTAACGTAGTACTAGCAGTACTAACATTATTTGTTGATATAAATAATGCCTAAAAACGTTATTAACATATATCGATATCTCTATGTTTTGATGACCACAAAACGCAAACTCATTGAACTACAAATTATGACGTAAACAAGTATTTAGTCGTAAATATTTACTTTAACATCCAAATCACTTAAGGTATGAATAAACAAATGTCTAATACATTTTGTAATCAAAGGGATTTTTATTTAAACATTACAAAGTTTATAAAATGATATAAACATCTTATATTTTTTTTGAAAAACACTTTTGGTAATTAAAGGAAAATGTTAAATTCAAAATAAATATATTAATTCAAATTTTTTTACCAAAAACAGTTAAAATTGCACTAGATAAACTTTCCCCGGAAAAGGACAAGTTTTCTGGCCGTTTTAAGAGGGCGGCCCCCTTAATTGTATGGACGGCCCCCTTAATAATTAAGGGGACCAGCCACGCTCCCAAACAGTACTTTTTCCCCTTTAAATACTGGCTCAAATCTGGCATTTTTCCTCACCTTTTGCACTATAAACTCTCTGATATAAATCTTCTAAACCATTCTCTTAAACCCTTTGATCATATAATCATAAGCTTTTGTTTCCAAGTGATTCAAGCTTCAACCTTCCAAGTGCAAGAGAAGAATACTTCAATCCTTCAAGAGAAGAAGTATTACAACTTGTTGTGACCTCCACATCCAAGTTGTTAGAGCATCATCCATTATATCTATTTCTTTGTGTAACTAGTTGTGAATATTTGATAGAAGATAGATTAGCAAGGTGTGTAGATAGAGAGAGATTGTGCAGTTGATAGTTGTGAAGTAGAGAAATTGGGAAGTAGATAGTTGTGAAGAAGATTGTTGTGAAGTAGATAGTTGTGAAGATAGATAGTTGTGAAGAAGTAATGTTGTGATTAAGTAGTGACTAGGTATGAAGAAGTTGTGTAGAAGGTGTGAATAAGTTGTGACGAAGTTGTGGTGTGTATACTGGTGTGTAAGGTTTTCTCCGCCATAAGGGAGCTTGTTGACATAGTGAAGAAAACTCTCGAGTAGGTGACTCGAGAAGTGGAGTAGGGCAAGGAAGGTGTCCTTGTAGCCGAACCACTATAAATCCTTTGTCTCGCGGTTAGATCTTTCCATATCTTACTTATTATCTTGCTTATATCGCTATTACTTTTGTAGACGTAGACGTATATATATAGTTGCTCATATAGTGCTAGTATTGATTTTACTTAAAGATCAAACAAAAGTTTCATTCACAAAACAAAGTTTTTACAATCAAACTAAAAAGGTAACATACATGTAATTGATCATTTCGATCAAGTATAGTTTTCAGACAAAATATAACTAAGGATTATACAGTAAACGTTTACTTACTTATCTCTCGTATATAGCTATAATTGTTTATATTATGCATGTGTTGATTTTACATACTTAGTTTACATTGTTATTATTGTTCATAATTAGATATAGTTGTTCATATTGTTCAAGATTTGAGTTCACATAAGATCGAATCAAAGTTTTAAAAGCAAACAAGGTTTTAAAACTAAACTAAGTTTTCATAATAACATCAAAAAGACGTAAAACTATTCAACCCCCCTTCTAGTTTTCCACATTATTGGTCTTGCTAGGTTTACGATTCCGGAGGAGGAATAAATAGATAATGCTTTTGCTAGGTTTAACACTATCATCACAAGTTTAAAAGCACTTGATGAGAATTTTTCTAGTAAGAATTTTGTTAGGAATTTCTTAGGGCTCTTCATCCAAAATGGCGAGTTAAAGTTACGGTGATTGAAGAATCGAAGAACTTGTCAACTCTTCAACTTGATGAGTTGATCGGCAACCTGAAAGTCTAAGAAGCAATAATAAAGAAAGACTCCGAGATGGTCAATGGAAAAAGAGAGCAAAGCAAGTCAATTGCGTTGAAAGCTAGGAAGGAATCTAGTAATGAGGATAGCTCAACCTCCGAAAGTGATGACGAACAATATGCGATGGCCGTAAGAGACTTCAAGAAATTCTTCAAAAGGCGAGGAAGATTCGTTAGACAACCGCATGATGAAAGGAAAGCAAACCAAAGAAAAAAAGATGACAAAATGGCAAAAGTGATAGGAAGTGCTTCAAATGTGGTGATCCAAATCATCTCATCGGAAAATGTCCAATGATGTCAAGAGATCAAAATCAAAAGGCATTTGTTGGAGGAGCTTGGAGTCATAGCGATGACGATGAGAAAGAAATCACAAATGAGGAGAAGTGTCTTATGACTAAGACATCAAGCGAGGTACGTTCCGAAACCGAATACTTTAGTGACGAAAATTTATCATTAGACAAAAAAGACCTAGATAGTGAATATAATAGGTTATGCAAATTAGGTCAAAAGGTTATAGCTAAAAATAAGTCACTAAAACATATTAATAATCTATTAGAAAATGAAGTACTCGAATTAAAAATTAGACTACAACATTTGGAAAAAGGAAAAGAAGTTTTTATAGAATGTAAAACATGCAAAGAGGTTAAAAATGAAAACGATAAACTTAAAGATAAAATTTTCAAACTTGACAAGTTTAAAAATAGTAGTAACCCACTTAAGAAAATAATAAGTGTTCAAGAAACTTCGGGAGATAAAACCGGTCTAGGATTAACCTCAACTAATGTTTCAACTAGTGAAAATAAAATTATAAAGTTTGAATGTGAATCTAGTAAATAAAAATCACTAGAATCAAAACCTAAGTATATACTTACAAAAGATAGAAAAATACCCATTGCGAATGATGAAAAAGTAAAAACTTTTTATAAACCATCCTTAAAGACTGAAGTAGGATCCTCTAAATCTAAATCAAGATCTAAAACTCCACAACCAATAAAACCAAATAATCTTCATACTCGATCTAAAACACCTCAACCTAGAAGAAACCAAAATAGACAAAACTACAATAATACTAGTCATTAAATGTGGAATTATCAACCAAGTTACAATCCTTGGGGAATAGTACCACCATACATGCATCCTAGCCAAATGTTGAATATGTTTGGACCAAACAACTTTGGACCAATGAGACAATGAGGACCAAGTGGCTAAGCTGTCAATCTTGGAAGAAGTTGGAATATCATCTACAAATGACTTATATAAGTCAACATGGTCACTTGAAGTGCTTGAAGATATTCCATTGAAGACTAAAAGGTACGCGTTTCTTTTAAGTTCATCGCTATAATTTGCCTGCTTAGATAAATGATTAATTAGATTAATGCTTAGCTATACATATATATGTACATAATAGCTTATATTCTTATAACCTAGAAACATCATTGGTTGACTCTCCTAGGAATAAGATAAAATTGTTCATTGCCGAACAAAATAGAAAATGAAAATCTTCTATATCCACTATTAGCAAACTCATTGTGATGAAGTGAAATGAGTTAAGTGGATCGATCGTTAATATAGAAGTAGGATTAGATCCCTCGCGTAAGAAAACTATGGATGAAACAAGCTCTCGTAGACTATGGCATTAAGTTAGATAAGCGTGCGAAAACAAAGGAACTATAGATGTTAGGTTATACCCCATTCAACACTCTCGCATCTAACATATAAATTATCGTCTTCATTTCCTTTAGGATCATAGGATATGTAGAAACGATAGCATGAGATAATAATAGGTTTAACCAATCCTCTTGAGCATGAGATCTTTAATAAACATTTTTTTTAAAATATTTGATTTATGATATTTGTTGTCAAAAATCTAATATCTCTAAAAATATGCAAAAACCTCACATTTTGGAAAATAGTTTTTCAAATAACTATCCCACTTTTAAATAACATGTTTTCACTATCAATATCCACAATTTTGTTTTGATCAAAATTAAAGATTGGGAAAATATCCTTTACCGTTCATTCACACATTTTGAAGTAAAAACCCAATTTATCCTATTCAAAAAACTCTCAAATCTAAGTGAAAACCTACTTTCTAACATTGTTGAATAATGCTAAAAACGTCTCTTTTAAAATCATGCATGGTGATCTTATATTTGTCATCTATATTTATATAAATGACACTTATAAGTGAACTAAATCAAATCAAGAGGACCATGGTTTGTTTATTAAGACTTTGTTTGTAACAAGTCTAGAAATCCATGCTATCATAACTACCCACTTATTGCACATTGATACACATTAGGATCAATCCTCCTAGTTATGTAGTTATGAAATACTTGATGTTGCTTATTGTTTCCTAGCACTTATATATTACTTGCTATATGAGTATGCTAGATGATATTGCTTGTTTACTTAATCTATTTGGTTAACATGCTTTGGCTACATAATTGCCTACATTATTAGTATATGCTTAATTGCCTCAAAGAGTTGGACTTGTTTGAAACCAAAAACACAACCTTTCTACAATTCACTACCAAAAACCCTTTTCTGGCAATCTGGGAATCACCAGATGGGCGGCCCCCTTAAATCATAAGGCAGCCCCCTTAATTATTAAGGGTACCGGCCTCCAATTAAGGGGACCGCCCATCTGATGGTCGAAGGTGTTGTTTCCTTTTTCTAATTTTTAGCCTATTTCATCCTACACTTCTCAAAATTCACAAACCTATTCTATCCTAAACCTCCCATCAAAGTTTATCCATCCTTGATCCTACCAATCCTACATTATAAACACTCTCATTCCTCTCAATCTCCACTCATCTCATCATGTCCTCATCCATTAAAAACCAAAACCACCAAGAAACCCGTTTGGAGAAGAAAGTCTAACTTTCATTAAAAGCCTGTCAAACCAAATGATGTTGTCAAACATCCAACACCAAATTACTCCTTTGTCTTCAACATTACATACCTAACACCTCACTCTCCTTCCCACCAACATTACATATCAAAAACCTTTAATCACCCATATTGATGCGTGGGAATTGCACCAGGCTTTACCTCTCGAGGGATCTCGAAAAGCTGACAACCCCCACCAGGCAGTGTACCTGATCGTTGTAGTATAGTATAGTGACAAGTACCGGGGGATTGATCGTTCAACTCAGGAATAGTGTCATTAGGATTAGAAAGCCTAAAAACTAAGTCTAGAGGTGAAGGATGATTCTTTTTTGTATTTTTATATTTTAATGAAAGCAAATAAAATCTCGGGTTTTTGGAAGAATGGGCGGAATTAGTTGCTAGTCAACTAACCCAATAACTAAGATGCAATCAAAATAAAATAACAAAAATGAAAATAAAGATAATTAAACTAGTGGTGTGAACAATATATGGGAGAATTGTGTTTACTTAGATTTCACTACTTCCTAGATGTCTTTTACAGGTTAACTGTTTGTTACAGTTGCGTGGATGACGGATTATATTCCTTAATACCAATCGTGGGGTGGCGTACTTACTTCCCCAACTCTATAAGCTCCTACTTCACTCCTATGTCGAGCCTGCAAAAAGCTCCTAACATGGTACCACTAGAATTCACTCATGCATTAAATACAACCATAAAAACCTAGTACGCATTGGTTCATGTTTCTTAAGACGTTCAAGCATGTTACACAATGGAAGTCTGCCAGTTTTCTTAAGCCTAACATTGAAATCATTCATCCATTACAACTATAAACAAGCAATCAACCTATAATCAACATCTAGGTTTCATTACATCTAAGCAAACACACAAGAGATCTAGCCTAGCATGTTAAAATCAAGACAAGCATAAGATATATTCAAACAACACATAGACATATTGAATGAATTGAAAGGATACTTATCTCAATTGAACATGAAGGGTTTCAAGGGGTAAAAACCCTTAAAAATACTGTAAAAGTCGTGTTAGGGTTTATTAAGTTCGACCCTAAAATTCTCCTCTCTTTAGAATGAAAATTACAAAAACTATATATAGATTTCCTAAGGTGACGGCGTCAAGAAGAAACTTCTGACGCCGTCAACCCGCCGCCAAAAATATAATCGGATTGCCTAGATCCAGATCAGACGCCGTCATGTGTTATCTTGTTCTGGGCCGTCACCACTTTTACTCTTGATGGCCATGTTTTGACGTCGTTACGTTTTCACTGGGCCGTCACCATTTTTGCTCTTGACGCCGTCATCAAAATCTTCTTGACGCCGTCAGGTACTATTCCCAGCAAGGAATATTAAGACTTTGCCGTTTTCTTCACTTTTATGCTCAAAAAATGTCCAAAATGCCTCCTTTTCCAGAATTCACTCCCAAAGTACCTAAAATCACAAAAGGAACGATTTAGGGCAATATTTGATCAAATAAATTCCAATTCCGGCTTAAATGACCCCCTAAAAACGGATCATTTTTCGCCTCATCATATACCCTTACACTTGAGATTTGCTTGTCCTCAAGCAAATGCGCTTTTATTCTAATCAAAATACAAGTTAGGGGTCATTTAACACTAATATAAAAGTAATTACAACAAATAATCGTTCCGCTAAAGACCAAAGACAAACACGGAGGTCATACACTAGCACCTCACAAACAGTGTTTAGATACTCACATCTCTCGGGTGTAATAAAGTATATATCATAATATGGAAATGGAAAACATCTCTCACTACTTGTCATAGCAAAATAGATTGCTATAGTGTCACACCCCCAAAATCGGGTCCAGCGGAAGCATACGTGTAGCTGGGGTGTAACTCAATTGGTATTACAACACAAGTTCAAAAATGGTTTTCACTTTAATCATTTAGAATAAAATCGTTTAATAAAAAATATTGAATTTACATCATTAAAAGTAGTGCGGAAATAGGCCCTTAAAATAGTTAAGAACGGTCCCCATATAAATAATCAGAGTCTTCTATGACCATGCCATGCCCTGCCAAAACCTCCTGTAGCGTGCCATATGCTTAAAACCTGAAAATACATGCTAAAGTGTCAACACGAGGTTGGTGAGTTCATAGAGTTTGTTTAACAAATAATGCCTATAGAGAAATGATCGCCCAGCAAAGGCATTGTAAATCCACTCAGTTGCAAGTCCCGCCATAAGAGACTTGTAACCTGTGTGTTTACAACCCACTACCAAATGTATTAAAGTCTACGTGAACAAAAGTAATAATGGTATCCAATTCCCAGATAAACATAGCAAAAATGGCTATATAAATAATTCGGTCAATGAGGTTATCTAAACAATACTGACAATGTCGCCAGATAAATAATGCTGACAATGTCGTCAGATAAATAATACTGACAATGTCGCCAGATAAATAATACTGACAATGTCGCCAGATGAACAATGCTGACAATGTCGCCAGATAAATAATAATGACAATGAGGTCATATAAAATCAGTCAAGTAGGAAAACAGCAATAATACGTTGACATCACAGCCTAGTAGGGAAATACCACAATATTACAAGGAACATATAGGAACAATTGGTGACTATAAGGTCATATAAACAAGGATGATCAATCCCATGGAATACAGATAATCAAACATACCAATGAATGCAGGTGATCAAATATATATATAGATAAAGCTGGTAATATTTGAGAAATCAACCAGGTAAAACAAGTAATGCGTTTTAAGTAAAACGAGCATGTATTCTCCCCCAAAGAGTTTACAAAACAATTAAAATAGTAGGGGCTATGACTCACCTGGAGCGATAGCTACGATGACAAGAATGGATATACTGAAATGAGGCACGATCTCTAACCGCAACCTAATATGAGTAATAACGATCTACTTTAGATCATGACGTGATGAAATGAATGCACATGCACATGATGCCTATACCACTCGTAACTTGGAAATACTAGTTATTGTCGAAGTAAAATAGTTTCCATACTTAGGAAAATAAGTCCAAATATAGAAGTATATAACTTGTCGTAGTATATCGTATAAAAATGTTAGTTGTTATATTCCTCGTCTAGAAAACCTTAAAATAATGTCTAGTAGTCGCGTAATAAACCTTGAGTCGTACGTACTTCGATAGTTAAAAATAAACTCCTTGAATAAGAAATCTAGAAAATATCTCATTTAGTACGTAGTTATATTATTTCTAGTAGTGACTATATATATATATAGTTTTGACGATTTTAAAACGTGTATAACTTGGTCGTTTTAAGCTCATTTTACTCGTTCTTTATATCCACTGATTCGTTTTACTATATACTAATATATTTTTGATAACTCGGCTCTTCTAGGTTACGTTTAACACCTCTTTTTGCCCGTCGAAAACTGCCAAACAGCATGCAGTTTTTATAAAAATAGTTTTCGTCGTTAAATTTACAAAAATCATATCTCCTTCGTTATAAGCTCTTTTTAATCCGTTCTTTCGCCTAAAGTTTCATTTTTGAAAGTATTTTCTAAATATTTGGTCAAAATTTTACCACCAACCACTGATTTTCCCACGAATTAAAAATAGGGACAGTAGGTATTTCTATTGTTTCAAAAATCATTTCTAGGGTTCTAATCTAGTTCCATCTTCAATCAAACCACTTTCAATCACCACAAAACTAGTCTAATCCTACCATACACCTTCTTAGGGTGTCATGGGTTCCTAATCATCATAACCAAGTAGATCTAACAAGGATCTAACCATAAACACTTTCTAAGGTTCAAAAGTTAAAAGTTTGTAAAAATAAAGTGGTATAAATAGCATATGCATGTAGATCTAGTATATATATCATATGGATCTTGTATAAACTTGGTAAAATTATAAAAATGAGATTCATATACTTACTTGAAAGATTAAGGAGATTTTGATGAGAAATACTTAAGTAAACCTTGAGTTTATCTTTCAAAACTCAAAAAGGTAAACAATCTAAGCTTGCTAAATTTCTAGATCTAAAAAATATGGTGTCTTGCTTGTTCCTTGTTGTGTTGCCGAACCCAAGAGAAGAGAGAAAAGAGAAAGAGAGTTCCTAGTTGGTATTTGGGAAATGAGGTGAAATTGTACAAATTTTAGATATATAAAAATAGGTTAGACAATTTTCATGACAACATTAATGGTTTAGCTAAATTGTCAAAATGTGTAAGTTGATTGATATGGAGGAGGGGGGGGGGGGCGGCATAATTGAAGGGGTAGGAAGAAAATGGGGTAAATGGTGTAAGATATTTGGTGAGATTTTGTGTATATTATTAGTTTTTGGGAATACCGGGCACCGAGTTAACTAAAAATAAATTTTAACGGAGTTAACTGGGACATAATAAAGTCGTAAAAATTGTAAAAATATGTTGGGTACAAGTATTGAGTATTTGGAAAATTATTGTTTAATAATTACGAAAACCGTCGTAATTTTTAGTAAACGTACGATAATAATTAAATAAATATCCAAAATACCGGGTAAATTAATATTATAATTTTTATATTATAAAAATATATTGGGATCATAGTCGGGAGTGTCGGACATGTTAGTCACATTTATAGTTCACGTATTAGTGTTTATTTAAAATAAACATACGTAAATCGTTAATTATACCAAAAGTATTAATTTAATTATCCTACGAGTGTTATAGTATGCAAGTGCCATAATGATGATATGCAGACTATTTCTAGTCTGTATGAGATGTCCCAAATGATAAAGCATGAATTCGCTCCTGAACCAATACGGTTACGCGAATTTGAATACTCGTAAACTAAATTTACGATAACATGAGTAATGCACGTGAATAGTGGTTTTCTTCCGGAAATGAATAGTGTCAACTGAATAGTAAAATTTCTGAATGTTTCTCGAAATGTCAAATTGACCTCAAAAACGATGAATAGTGATCGATGAATAGTAAATGGTGAATAGTAACTTGTGAATAGTAAATTGTCGAGGGTTGGAAAATGACCGGAAATTACGAGTTGTGACAGTCTTCCCTTCTAACAGGAACTTCGTCCCGAAGTTCAGTTTGTGTAAGTCTCTAGAATGGTATTGGTGAAAAGATGGTGATAATTGAGAATTTCAGCGAACTTCCACGATAGGAATTCGACTCTGCTTCAACCGTTCGACCTAACAGTCCATGATTTCTAGTGGTTCTCTTACAAGGTTTAGGTTTGTCATTGGGTTGGATTCCTTCCAATGGAATCATAAGTGACTAATCTGAAAGTCATTTCCTGGGGTTTGAATAGGTGAACCATAGTTGTGTAATCCGGCTGTTCTCTAACAGGGCTCAAGTCTGATGGCCACTAGGCCTACTCTGTCTGAAATATTACGTGGTCCAGTGTATATCAGGTTTAACTTTCCAAATTTTTCCGAATAATATCATGCCTTTCCTAGGCAGAACTTTCAACCTGATATGGCTACCAATTTGAAGTTTTAATGGTTTACAACTTATAGAATTTGTAATTGATTCTTGACTTGTAGGAAATTTCTGGTTATTTCATGAATGCCTACTAGACTAGTGAGTTAGGATTTTCCAATTTCGATTCGTCAATGGATTGGGGCACTTCGACCATAGAGTGCTTCAAATGGTATAGTCTCTAGGCTCGTGTGGTAACTATGGTTATAAAGGAATCTGATTTATGGAAAATGGTTAGTCCAACCATTTCTAGAGTCAATCACTCATGCTCTGAGCATAACTCCCTATGTGTGAATCATTCTCTACTTCCTGACCATTGGTCTGCAGATGATAGGTGGTGTGGTTCCAAAGAAATCTTAATGAAATGGCTAGGAGTTTGAGATGAATCAAGTTCCTCTATTAGGAGTAATTGAGATGGGTATCATGAATCTTGTTTTGAAAGGCTTACAAGGTTAGGTCCGTCAAGGGTGTTGTTGAAAATAATAGATTAGGATAAGGTTGTGATTCCTCCGCAGGAATGTCATGAATTAGGGTCTCTCTCCACCTACGGTGCTTAGTCTCCATTACTAAGATTTTCCCCAAGTTATATGTCATCAAATCACAAACTCCTAAAGATATGAGTGAGGTAATATAGTGATTGATTTTCAAAGTTTGTTTTGAGATTGTGTGTTTTGTTCATAAACCTCCCCTGAGTAAATGAATTTACAATTTTTAAGCAAACGGCTTTCTAAGTAACATTTTTCTAAATGTTTCAAAATTTAATAGTTATGCAAGATAGGACTGTTTTCAACATAAGGTGAATAATATGGTTTACCAAAAGATTGATGTTTAAAATTTTCTTAACATTCAATAGTTTTGTAAAAGAGTAACCAAAAGGAATTTAATTGTTAAAATAAGTGCCTCAGAAAAGTATTTCTTACAAGATATATGTTTTGTATAACGGTAGTTTGGAGAAAAATCCATTTAAAAGTGAAAGTATTAAGTGGATAAAATAGCTAGGTATGTATGTATGCACAAATGCATAGGTGTCTAACATGTTTGAATAAAGGCTATTGGTGAGGACATGTTCAATTTATAGTCTCGGTTAAAAGGTTGGATTTATCTCTATGGTGTTGCTTAGTGAGCACTCGTATCGAAACTAATCCTTATAATTTAGTTAAGCCAATACTTTCCAGGTGATGGAATTTTTGGTGATTAGGCCAGTGATAGTGGTTCGAATAGTTTTGTGATATCTTGGGATTTCTGTTGAGTTTTGAATGGTCTTACTGTACCGAGAGATCCTCCTCATAGAAGGTATAGAAAGTCTTTCCTAGGGAGGTCATTGATAATATCCACTTATCAATATTGGGAGTAGTGGGTGATGGATGACATAGGAATCTATAGAGTATCACCTAATTCCTTATCTATATATATGGGGAAGAGGAATGATAATAATGGTGAGAAGGGAAAAGACTGTGACAGCTGCGACATAATGAGATTGTGATGAAAGTAAGTACGCACACATAAATGAAGCATTTGGAAGATGAGTTGAGAATTTATTCCGGACAAAATTTTATTATAACCATTCTTAGTGTTGCAAAATTCATTTCTGAGTCAGACATAGGTGGTCAGCCTATATCTCACTATCCCGGGTTGAATATAGATGACCAGTCTATATCCCACCGAGGTTCCATGAATTTTGAAATACTCAGCTCAGTTATACTAAGACTATGTCCTTCACAAATACCAAGAGGTTCAGAAAGACAAAAGCAAGTGACCAAACTCGAGGTCGATTGGTGAAACTATGCAAGGAAAAACATAACGCGGTGACATATACGATACATGAGCATGCTTATATGAAAGACAATGATAGCAATCACTAGAATAAGTGAATATAATATACCAGATAACGAGACACAAATCTCATCACCTAAGTCAGCAACAAACCACAAGTGAGGCATCATCTTGGCAGGCAGGCACGTGACGGTCATAGGGTTAAGTTTTCGTAAAAGTAGCTATAGTCTAGGTTTTAAAAACACTTAGTTCACTATAGCCAAAGCTCTGATGCCAATCTGTCACACCCCCAAAATCGGGTCCAGCGGAAGCATACGTGTAGCTGGGGTGTAACTCAATTGGTATTACAACACAAGTTCAAAAATGGTTTTCACTTTAATCATTTAGAATAAAATCGTTTAATCAAAAATATTGAATTTACATCATTAAAAGTAGTGCGGAAATAGGCACTTAAAATAGTTAAGAACGGTCCCCATATAAATAATCAGAGTCTTCTATGACCATGCCATGCCCTGCCAAAACCTCCTGTAGCGTGCCATATGCTTAAAACCTGAAAATACATGCTAAAGTGTCAACACGAGGTTGGTGAGTTTATAGAGTTTGTTTAACAAATAATGCCTATAGAGAAATGATCGCCCAGCAAAGGCATTGTAAATCCACTCAGTTGCAAGTCCCGCCATAAGAGACTTGTAACCTGTGTGTTTACAACCCACTGCCAAATGTATTAAAGTCTACGTGAACAAAAGTAATAATGGTATCCAAATTCCCAGATAAACATAGCAAAAATGGCTATATAAATAATTCAGTCAATGAGGTTATCTAAACAATACTGACAATGTCGCCAGATAAATAATGCTGACAATGTCGTCAGATAAATAATACTGACAATGTCGCCAGATAAATAATACTGACAATGTCGCCAGATGAACAATGCTGACAATGTCGCCAGATAAATAATAATGACAATGAGGTCATATAAAATCAGTCAAGTAGGAAAACAGCAATAATACGTTGACATCACAGCCTAGTAGGGAAATACCACAATATTACAAGGAACATATAGGAACAATTGGTGACTATAAGGTCATATAAACAATGATGATCAATCCCATGGAATACAGATAATCAAACATACCAATGAATGCAGGTGATCAAATATATATATAGATAAAGCTGGTAATATTTGAGAAATCAACCAGGTAAAACAAGTAATGCGTTTTAAGTAAAACGAGCATGTATTCTCCCCCAAAGAGTTTACAAAACAATTAAAATAGTAGGGGCTATGACTCACCTGGAGCGATAGCTACGATGACAAGAATGGATATACTGAAATGAGGCACGATCTCTAACCGCAACCTAATATGAGTAATAACGATCTACTTTAGATCATGACGTGATGAAATGAATGCACATGCACATGATGCCTATACCACTCGTAACTTGGAAATACTAGTTATTGTCGAAGTAAAATAGTTTCCATACTTAGGAAAATAAGTCCAAATATAGAAGTATATAACTTGTCGTAGTATATCGTATAAAAATGTTAGTTGTTATATTCCTCGTCTAGAAAACCTTAAAATAATGTCTAGTAGTCGCGTAATAAACCTTGAGTCGTACGTACTTCGATAGTTAAAAATAAACTCCTTGAATAAGAAATCTAGAAAATATCTCATTTAGTACGTAGTTATATTATTTCTAGTAGTGACTATATATATATATAGTTTTGACGATTTTAAAACGTGTATAACTTGGTCGTTTTAAGCTCATTTTACTCGTTCTTTATATCCACGGATTCGTTTTAGTATATACTAATATATTTTTGATAACTCGGCTCTTCTAGGTTACGTTTAACACCTCTTTTTGCCCGTCGAAAACTGCCAAACAGCATGCAGTTTTTATAAAAATAGTTTTCGTCGTTAAATTTACAAAAATCATATTTCCTTCATTATAAGCTCTTTTTAATCCGTTCTTTCGCCTAAAGTTTCGTTTTTGAAAGTATTTTCTAAATCTTTGGTCAAAATTTTACCATCAACCACTGATTTTCCCACGAATTAAAAATAGGGGCAGTAGGTATTTCTATTGTTTCAAAAATCATTTCTAGGGTTCTAATCTAGTTCCATCTTCAATCAAACCACTTTCAATCACCACAAAACTAGTCTAATCCTACCATACACCTTCTTAGGGTGTCATGGGTTCCTAATCATCATAACCAAGTAGATCTAACAAGGATCTAACCATAAACACTTTCTAAGGTTCAAAAGTTAAAAGTTTGTAAAAATAAAGTGGTATAAATAGCATATGCATGTAGATCTAGTATATATATCATATGGATCTTGTATAAACTTGGTAAAATTATAAAAATGAGATTCATATACTTACTTGAAAGATTAAGGAGATTTTGATGAGAAATACTTAAGTAAACCTTGAGTTTATCTTTCAAAACTCAAAAAGGTAAACAATCTAAGCTTGCTAAATTTCTAGATCTAAAAAAATATGGTGTCTTGCTTGTTCCTTGTTGTGTTGCCGAACCCAAGAGAAGAGAGAAAAGAGAAAGAGAGTTCCTAGTTGGTATGTGGGAAATGAGGTGAAATTGTACAAATTTTAGATATATAAAAATAGGTTAGACAATTTTCATGACAACATTAATGGTTTAGCTAAATTGTCAAAATGTGTAAGTTGATTGATATGGAGGGAGGGGGGGGGGGGGGGGGGGGGGGGGCGGCATAATTGAAGGGGTAGGAAGAAAATGGGGTAAATGGTGTAAGATATTTGGTGAGATTTTGTGTATATTATTAGTTTTTGGGAATACCGGGCACCGAGTTAACTAAAAATAAATTTTAACGGAGTTAACCGGGACATAATAAAGTCGTAAAAATTGTAAAAATATGTTGGGTACAAGTATTGAGTATTTGGAAAATTATTGTTTAATAATTACGAAAACCGTCGTAAGTTTTAGTAAACGTACGATAATAATTAAATAAATATCCAAAATACCGGGTAAATTAATATTATAATTTTTATATTATAAAAATATATTGGGATCATAGTCGGGAGTGTCGGACATGTTAGTCACATTTATAGTTCGCGTATTAGTGTTTATTTAAAATAAACATACGTAAATCGTTAATTATACCAAAAGTATTAATTTAATTATCCTACGAGTGGAATAGTATGCAAGTGCCATAATGATGATATGCAGACTATTTCTAGTCTGTATGAGATGTCCCAAATGATAAAGCATGAATTCGCTCCTGAACCAATACGGTTACGCGAATTTGAATACTCGTAAACTAAATTTACGATGACATGAGTAATGCACGTGAATAGTGGTTTTCTTCCGGAAATGAATAGTGTCAAGTGAATAGTAAAATTTCTGAATGTTTCTCGAAATGTCAAATTGACCTCAAAAACGATGAATAGTGATCGATGAATAGTAAATGGTGAATAGTAACTTGTGAATAGTAAATTGTCGAGGGTTGGAAAATGACCGGAAATTACGAGTTGTGACATATAAGCTTGGGAAAGGATCAAACCTCCACCACATGTTTAAGCACCTAGGATAATGCAAAAACATTTAAAAACTGTAAAAACATTTAAAACATTGAAAAACACTCAAATAATGCATCAAAATACTGAAAATATTCCAAAATTATGTTTTATATGTTTCAGATGCAAAATGAGTTAAAACAGATGAAAAACGAACAAAGTTTGCATAATTGGCAGTTTCAGTCCCCCAACTTTCAAAATTTGGCAAAAATAGTCCCTGAGCACTTATTTTAAAAGAAAAGTCACCAAAGGTCCTTTTGAAATCATAAGTTGTCATATTTAGTCCTTTGGTGAAAAATTTCAAAAGTTTTGGAAATTTACAAGTATAGTCCCTGGAGTTTCATTTTTTGGCAAATTTGGTCCCTAGTGGGAATTTCTGGATGAAAAATCATTTTTGGGTCCTTGGGAAATTACAAGTTGGCAAATATGATCCTTGGGTAAAAAGTTTGAGGAAAATACAATTTCAGTCCCTCAGTTTTGGAAATTAGCAATTTTGGTCCTCGAGTATTTCATTGTGGAAAATAAACATTAAAAGGACCTTGTACTATTCATTTATGGCATGTTTAACCCTTGTGGCAACTTTTGGAAAATCACATTTTCAGCCCTTGAATTTCAGGAATTACATGAATGGTCCTTGTGAAATTAAGCCTAAATAAACAAACAAGCCAACTACAAATCCAATCCAATTAAAAGCCCACCCAATACCCTTTACCCAAAACCACCCCAAGCCCAAGCCTACTCCAAGCCCAATCCCTTTTCAAATAAAAATCCCACCCCGGTCAACACATGGGCAAACGACCACTGTTCACCTCCTTCTTCCCCAGGTTTTCTGCAAACTTGTCTCCCCCCTCCTCCCAATTTCTCACCAAACCTCATTAATACACTCACCTACACCCAACCTTCCCCCTCCTCAATTATTACACCAAACCAAACCCACTCAACCTGTCCAAAAACCTTTTCCCGCCAAAACAAGATAAACGGCCTGGATCAAATGAAGCCATCCAATGGCCAATATTAGAAGTGGGAAAGACAGAGGCATGTACCAGGGCATATATAAGTCAAAAAAAGGAGAAGATGGAAGCAAGTAGTTAATATAAAATAGTTGTAGTTTAGCTTAACTAAACTAGTTAGTGTAATTTAAATTCCTAATAGTTAATATTAGTTTAAAAGGAGAAAATTGCAAAAATCGTCCTTGTGGTTTGGCCAAATTGCACGTTTCGTCCTTATTGTTCATTAATTGCAAAAATGGTCCGGATTTGGCACTGTTTCATTCACTTTTGGTCCTTCGGCATTGCAAAAATCGTCCTTGTGGTTTGGCCAAATTGCACGTTTCGTCCTTGTGGTTGCAAGGACGAAGGACCAAAAGTGAATGAAACAGTGCCAAATCCGGACTATTTTTGCAATTAATGAATAGTAAGGACGAAACGTGCAATTTGGCCAAACCACAAGGACGATTTTTGCAATTTTCTCGTTTAAAAGGCTTGTAATCAGCTCTAGCAGTGTAATTTCAACTTTATATAATCTCAATTTTAAGTTTTCAGTTGTAATTAAGCTATTTCCATTTTTATTTGAAATCTTGTTTTTAGCTCTAAAGTTGTTGAAAATCTTTATTTGTTGCTCCATTCAAGTTAGCTTGGC
This sequence comes from Artemisia argyi, assembly GCA_030686995.1. Classification (NCBI taxonomy): domain Eukaryota; kingdom Viridiplantae; phylum Streptophyta; class Magnoliopsida; order Asterales; family Asteraceae; genus Artemisia; species Artemisia argyi. Next base: position 118,459,334 of record CM060684.1, read on the forward strand.
TTCCTATGAAGCTTCTATAAGCTCTGTAAGCACTTACATCAGTTTTTGATAGATTTTACTAAAATACTCAAAATTCTAAATAAATAATTAAGAAAATAAAAAACTAGGATAGAAGAAGAGAGAAGAGAAGCAGAGGAATGGAAAGCTTGGGTTTAAGAACCTCAAGGGAGGTATAGGTAAGTTGTGGTATTTGGCTCAGTGCACATTCCTTGCAATCATATGTAAGCCATCATTTTGATTTTCACACTTGCTTGTTCTTGTTATTTTAGTTGAGTTATTTTTGCTTATTCAGCTTCTATTAATCCTAGGAGATCTGTTCATAGCTTATAATTCAGTGTTTGTAGTGCTGAATCCCCTAGTTGTAGTATTAAGATATCATTAAGGGGTGTTTGGATTAGTTGTTTTCACTGTATTACAAGGGATGCTTGTTGTTGTTGTTTGTTGAGTCAAGTCATTTTAGGTCTTATTTAGTCTAATAAAGCATAAAATGTAGGCATTGTTTGTGTTGAAGTCAAAATCAACCTTAATCCACCATATTCATTCACTGTGAGGATTTTTATAACCTAATCTCATCAAATCCATTCAAGATTAGTTAGGATAACTTACTGTAGTTTCATTTTAACTTAATACAACATTTTCAGTCATTCATGATCAATACAAATCCAAAAAAGTCAAGTTAGTAGTTTAATTAAAAAATCAAAGTTACATGTATTCAGTTTTTTTCCTAAAATGGCATGAATTCTCTTGAATTTTGTGATAAGTTTTAAGGCCTGAGCTTGTTAGGACTTGTAGTCCACCACCTCATCTTCAAAGTCCTACCTCCATTATATTTTTGTGAATTTTTTGTGGGCCCCTACATTGCCTCAAACTCACTTGCAGGGGAAGTAACCTCCCCTGTGCAGCAGATCACCATACCAACACCACCACTTTGGTGGTTCATCCTGACCACCCTAGTGGGTCCCACAGGCCCAAGTTAGGTTCTTTCAACCCCCCTCCTAGCCACCTTCAAGGTTTGAGCTTGCTCTTGAGCTCAAGCTCAGTGGACCCCACCTGAATTCACCCCTAAACCTTGTCCCATTTCTGTCTCAGTCCACCATTAATCAATTGCTTATTTTGGCTTATGGGCTTAACCTGTGAGCTTATTTGGTATATTTTTGCTTAAACATGTCCATTTTACTCAGTTGAACCAGATTCCACCCTTGTGGACCCCACATAAGCTCATTTGAACTTATTTCTTGGCTTGGTCAAAGAAAGTCGACTGTCAAGCTTTTAAGCTTGCATTTGGCTTATTTTTAAGTTATAAAAAAGTTGTTTTTACAAAAGTTGTTTGTTTTTAGTTGTAAATTAGTTTTCAAAAAGAAAAATCCAGAAAATTCAAGTTTTAAAATAAGTGATAGTTTCTATTTAATGTAATTTAACTTTTTAATATTCCTTTTTAGATTTTTATTAATCACTTTGCATTTTTATATTTTTATTAATTCTCTTTTATATTAAAGTATTTTTATAAATTTTTCCAGAATTTTATATTGTTTTTGGTATTTATTAGATTTAATATTAGTTTTATTAATAATTAAGTATTAAATAGAAAAATTAGTTTTTATAAAGTAAACCCTAGTTTTTATATTTTTCCTAGCTTTTCTAAGTTATAAAATAATTTTAGGAATTTTCTTATAATTTATACTGTTCATCTTCTAGTTTTTATAATTTAATTATTTTAATTAGTAATTAATTAATATTTACTATAATAATTAGTAAAATAGTGTAAAAATATACAAAACAAACTTTTTATAATTTTTTAGGATTCCTGTGATGGTTAATTAGATTTATAATTTTTTTTTTATTTTCTAAGTCTTTTTAGGATTTTTAATAATTTAAATTAGTTTAATTAGGTAATTAATATTAAATTAGTAATTAATTAATGTAAAATCCACAAAAAGACAAAAAGACATATTTTTAATTTTAAAATTTGTTTTTAGTTATTTTATAATTTTAGAAATTTAATTTTCATTTTTCTAGTGTTAAATTAATATTATATTGTATTTAAGTTATTTAAATATTAATAATTAGTATTAAATAGTATTTAATTAATAATAATTAATATAGTAGTGTAAAAATTAATTTTAATTTTCTAAAAATTTTCTTTTATTATTAGGATTGTAAAAATGTAATTTTCATATCCGTAGGTATTTTATTTCTTAAAACTCGCGTTTTATTTCGTACGTCTACGTAAATTTAAATCAGACGTACGCGCTTTTTAGGTTTAAAACGTTTCTGGGTTTTCCAACTTTACAATCTTGTTAATATAACTTATTCAAGTTATTTCCTTTCAAGATTCCTTAGTTTAATCAATCACAACCCTTTCTTGTCCAAATTCACCCGATTACATATCCGTTTGATAACCATTCACACCTCCTCGGGACATAACGACCCGTGGAAACCCTATATTCCGTGGAGAATAGGACTGAGCTGTTTTTGAATTATTTGACCTTGGTCAATAATATCTAACGGTTTAGCCTCAATCAAATTTTGGCGCCGCTGCCGGGGAGGTTGTGCGCGCTATTCTAAACGGTTTTGCGTATTGGTGAACCTGGATATACATCCATTGTATATTTACCACTCTTGTTCATATTATCTTCTTATTTTCATATAAAAATAAAACGGTTCACGAAAACATTTTAAAATCAGTTTTCAACGAACACAAAAAACCCAAAAAGATTTTCTTTCTTATTTGTACAAAATGTTTATTCAAAAATCCAAAAATAATCACTTTTACCCTCTCACATCTTTGATTCTTCATCCCTACCCCTCTGTAAACCTTTAATTCTTTCTATGTCGTATCCACACCATTGTGGTTGTCAATGGTGTGGTAGTCCTCATAATGGTGGGAATTGTCCCGGCTGTAGCATGGTAGAGTCAGGAGATGAGTCTGTCTATAACCAAGCTCCCTATCCTTACCATGACACATCTGATACATTCTACCAGCCACCACATCATGAGATACTGACATATCTGTGTGAGTTTTGTGGTGGTCCTCACCAAGGATTTGAGTGTCAAGCCGGAAACACGTTTGTCTATGAACAGTTTTCCGTTGATGCTCAGAACTTTGGTTATGACCAATACCCATATGATTCACCAGTCCAGACTCAACAGTTTTACTGTTGTGAATACTGTGGAGGTCCACACTTCATCTCAGATTGTCAAACGGGGAATCCATATCCTTGTGACAATTTTGACGCACCTTATTATGACCAACATCCACAGTACCAAATGAATCAAGCACTTCTTCCAGAAATGCAAAATGTACTGGAATTACTTGATGAGCTTAACAGTTTAGTTAAATACTTTGACCAAAAAGACACTCATCAAAAATCCATGGAAGAATTGCTAGCTGAAGAGCAGGCTGTTAGAATAAATTCCCAAGATGCCTATGAAAAATCTATTAGGGAATCAATTGCAAAAGAAAAAACAGCCAAATCTAGCTCTCAGTTTCGTTTCATCCCTGTGATGGTTAATTAGATTTATAAAAATTTTCTTAATTTTCTAAGTCTTTTTAGTATTTTTAATAACTTAAATTAGTTTAATTAGGTAATTAATATTAAATTAGTAATTAATTAATGTAAAATCCACAAAAAGACAAAAAGACATATTTTTAATTTTAAAATTTGTTTTTTGTTATTTTATAATTTTAAAAATTTAATTTTCATTTTTCTAGTGTTAAATTAATATTATATTGTATTTAAGTTATTTAAATATTAATAATTAGTATTAAATAGTATTTAATTAATAATAATTAATATTGTAGTGTAAAAATTAATTTTAATTTTCTAAAAATTTTCTTTTATTATTAGGATTGTAAAAATATAATTTTCATATCCATAGGTATTTTATTTCTTAAAACTCGCGTTTTATTTCATACGTCTACGTAAATTTAAATAAGACGTACGCGCTTTTTAGGTTTAAAACGTTATTGGGTTTTCCAACTTTACAATCTTGTTAATATAACTTATTCAAGTTATTTCCTTTCAAAATTTCTTAGTGTAATCAATCACAACCCTTTCTTGTCCAAATTCACCCAATCACATATCCGTTTGATAACCATTCACACCTCATCGGGACATAACGACCCGGGGAAACCCTATATTCCGCGGAGAATTGGACTGAGCTGTTTTTGACTTATTTGACCTTGGTCAATAATATCTGACGGTTTAGCCTCAATCACAAATGCGCTTTTATTCTAATCAAAATACAAGTTAGGGGTCATTTAACACTAATATAAAAGTAATTACAACAAATAATCGTTCCACTAAAGACCAAAGACAAACACGGAGGTCATACACTAGCACCTCACAAATAGTGTTTAGATACTCACATCTCTCGGGTGTAATAAAGTATACATCACAATATGGAAATGGAAAACATCTCTCACTACCTGTCATAGCAAAATAGATTACTATAGGCTTGGGAAAGGATCAAACCTCCACCACATGGCGTAAGCACCTAGGATAAACTATCAAAGAGGTCTTTTAAAGGGTTATAACGTTAGGTGTAGGGATATGGAATACACGGTTTTGTTGGATATAGGCAATCTTTACTGGTGGCGAGTTAATCATCTTGGTTAATTACATGTACAACATGGCGTTGCTAAGCCAAGACTAGACTCGACTTAAGCTGATAAATGAAAAATAACAAAAACATAAAATAAACATAGAATAAAACGGGATGGTAGTCCGTATGTTTTTTCTCCTTTCTTTTTCTATTTTTTTTTTCTTTTTCTTGATTTTTTCGATTTTTTTTTCTTTTTTTTTTTTTTTTTTTTTTTTTTTTTGCATACACTCTTACCCAACCATCCAAAATAATACATCATAGGGAATGAAAATTCCCCTTACACTTGAATTTTTACATACTTTACAATAAACTAATCTAATGACTCGAATTAAGATAATCAAAACACTTGGAGTACTTTTAAGATTAACGTACATATGGGGTAATAATATGATGTTCTTCCCCATTACTCCATAAGATTAGTACTTTACCCATGAGTCCCAATCGTCCCAAATTTATTTGATCAAATATTGCCCTAAATCGTTCCTTTTGTGATTTTAGTTACTTTGAGGGTGAATTCTAGAAAAGGAAGCATTTTGGACGTTTTTGGAGCATAAAAGTGAAGAAAATGGCAAAGTCTTAATTTTCCTTGCTGGGAACAGTACCTGACAGCGTCAAGAAGGTTTTGATGACGGCGTCAAGAGCAATTTTGGTGACGATCCAGAGAAAACGTGACGGCGTCAGATCAAGGCCGTCAAGAGTAAAAGTGGTGACGGCCCAGAGTAGAAATACACATGACGGTGTCAGATCTGGATCTAGGCAGTCCGAGAATTTTATTGGCGGCGAGATGACGGCGTTAGAACTTTCCTCTTGACGCCGTCACCTCATGAAATCTATATATACTTTTCTAATTTTCATTCATTAAGTGTGTAACTTGGGAGGAGAATTTTAAGGTCGAACCTATTAAACCGTAACACGACTTTACAGTATTTTCAATGGTTTTCACCCCTTGAAACCCTTCATGTTCAATTGAGATAAGTATCCTTTCAATTCATTCAATATGTCTATGTGTTGTTTGAATATATCTTACGCTTGTCTTAATTTTAACATGCTAGGCTAGATCTCTAGTGTGTTTGCTTAGATGTAATGAAACCTAGATATTGAATATAGGTTGATTGTTTGTTTATAGTTGTAATGGATGAATGATTTCAATGTTAGGCTTAAGAAAACTGGCAGATCTCCATTGTGTAACTTGCTTGAACGTCTTAAGAAACATGAACCAATGTGTACTAGGTTTTTATGGTTGTATTTAATGCATGAGCGAATTCTAGTGATCCCATGTTAGGAGCTTCTTGCAGGCTCGACATAGGAGTGAAGTAGGAGCTTATAGAATTGGGGAAGTGTTGGATCCCAAAACTTATATCATTTCACACATATTATAAAGATTATAATAAAGATTAATAGAGATATGAAGAGATAGATAAAGATGGGTAACTTCTAGAGAGAGAAAGGAATGTATTGGATTAAAGAGAGAAGAATACAATGAGAGAAAATAACATAGAAGCACCACCTCCAAATGGTAGCATTTGGAGGTTTATATAGTTAGGATAAAGAGATGGGCCGGGCTTGGGCTTATGTAATGGACTAGACATAAACTAATACAATGTTAGATTAAACCAAGCCCGTTTACCCTTAACTAAACTACAAGACTATTACAACGTTATTACAAGACTAGTTGATACAATAATGATCGTCACTTCTATTGCTAACAATCTCCCCCTAAGGGGCGATCATCGAGATCTCTCTTTTATTCCATTGATGATCAACACTTCTATTGCTAACAATTTCCCCCTAAGGGGTGATCATTGAGATCTCTCTTTGTGATCTTGATCTTTGAACTTTAAAGCTTGTTGTCTTGAACTTTGAGTCTTTGTAGAATAGTTTTAAGTCTTTGTTCCTTCATGCTTTGTGATCTTTAATGACTGATTTTTCATCGTTCTTTGTTCTTTTGTTCTTATCCTGATGATTATCACTATTATTTATCTTGGTGCAACTATCAAAAATCTTTCCAGTGGGAATCCATCTAAGACCAACTGTTTTAAAAACTTTTCCCGTGGGAATCCACCTAAGGTAAGATCTAGACGTAGTTTTCTTATCAGATGCAGCGGAAGTCTTAGTCTTGGAAAAACTACATCCTTTCGGTATCCACCTAGTAGGTTTCTTATCCATTTTCGTGTTGTCAACGGGTTTGTTTCTATTTGGTGTCTTAGTGGATTGTGTCTTGACACTTGACTTTCTTTTCTTGATAAATTGTGCAATACATGCATCATGGTTAGCTGAAAAAGCACATTTTTGACATGTAGGACAGACAAATTCAACATTCTTGTTTAACACAACAACTTTAACTTTGTCACTACAGTCATTTGGAAATTGTTTGTTATGCGATGAGACATTGGAATTCTTTGTGTTGGATTCTACGTTTCTAGCATTCTCTTTTGTGCTACTACTCTTAAATGCAAGCCAATCCCTAGTATTTTGTTGATTGTTCCTAGGTAATGGTTTACTACTACTAGCAGTGTTTTGGAATCTTGTAGAATTCATCACACTAGGTTTTGCGCCTAAAATTCCGTCTTGTCGAAGTTGTGTCTTTTTCCTAGCTTCTTCTAGATGGTGATTGTGGACCATGTCGTTAGAACCAACAGACTCTTTAACAGTTTTTATGGTCACGTTCGGTGTATTATTCCTAGAAGAGCCAAGTGCAATCACATTTGTGTTTCTTTCAACAATCAATTTTTGTTTTTCAACAATCTTTTCCATTTCCTTTTTCTTGAGCAAGGGTTGTGGAGTGACTGGTTTTGACAAATCCTTGTTCTCATCGACTTTAGGAGCAAATCGTGAAATTGACATTTTTGGTTGTTCAACCGTTTTTGAAACATTTGGTTTCTCCGAAGTCGATGGTTTTACAAACTTAGTATCCACACCCTTCCCTTTTATACTTATAAGCTGAGCTCTCAAAAGATCATTTTGCTCTTTCATGTCCTTGTAGGCATGCTCATACGACAATTTGTCATACTTGCATTCCTCTGATTTTCGATCAAGTTGTTTGAAAAATGACATGTTTTCTTTTTCAAGTTTTACAAGAGCATTTTCATATTTTGAAACAATTACGGAGGTCTTAGCTCTTAGTCGTTCATCGTCTTGAATAGAATATGTTTGTAAAATGATGGACATAATGTCAGTGGTCATAACAGCTTCGAAGAGAGAATCATTTAGGTTTTCCAAAACATTCATGTTTTCATGAGTATCATTAGCTTCGTTTACCAGGGATTTGTGGTCCTTGACAAAGTCGGCCGTTTCTTTTAAGAAAGCTTGTTCAAAATGGATTACCCTTGCACTGATGTTATTCAGTGGGATAGTAATTTCGTTTTGAAACACCTTTTTCTGTTCGATATGAAAACTAGAATGCCAGTTGTTAATATTGATGGTAGTTTTCGATGTAACAATATTTTGAAGTTCTTGAATTCTCTTTTTAACGTCATCAAGAATTTCTCTAGCCTCACTTGTATTAAAAGTGCTGTTAGAGGATATTTGTTTCATTTTTGAAAGATATTTGGAAACAACTTTCTTTTTAGATAAGAATTTCGCAAATGGTCATTTTATGGAAAACACAGATGGTTCTTTTTGTGGAACAAAAGTAATTCCCGAAAGTTTGTTCAATTTGTTGTAATCAATGGGTTTCAAATCCTTTTGTTTCATTTTATTTATGCTCTCTTTGACAAGTTCCATCGTTTCCACAGAATCCCGAACGACGGGAGGATCATGTTTAGTGTAAATCACATTACCATTATACAAAACATTCTGTTCTTGCTGAGCTTTCTTGAGATTACAAGGGGTGTTGTTTCCAAGAGCCATTTTATGTTTCGTATGGTAAATCGGATTAGTTTGATTTGAAATCATTTTCATTGTTTGACTTGACTGACCTGACTTAACTACTAATTCTTCTAGATGTGCAATCATGTGTTCTGACTCTACGATTTCGGCCAAAAGTTTGTCTTCTTTCTTTGCAAATTCCTTTTTCAACTCGTCCCTTTCTTTTTCAAGATTGGTATAAGCTGATTTTTGTTTAGAAAGTTGGTTTCGCAAATCAGAAATTTTCGCGTTTAAAGCTTTTATCTTCTTGAAAGAATTAACATCAAGTGTATCAAACTTGAGTTGCAGTTGTTTTTCCCTTGAAACGGAATTTTGATAACCAGTTTCTAATTCAGACAATCTTTTGTTATGAAATTCAAAAGCTTTAACGTTTTCTTTGTAACTCTCAAGCTCAGCGGTCAATTTAGCATTCGCGGCCTTAACATCGCGATTGACCTTTTTCACATTCTCAATTTCAATACGACAATTATTCAATAATGATTCAAACAAAGCACGTGTTTCCTCATCATTCTCAGCATGCTGTGAAACGAAGCCTCCATTATGATTCACATCTGGAGTTGCTGAAGGAGTATTGCTACTACTTGGTGTGTCCAGGTATGTATCATAAGTGGGTGCTAGCTTCTCAGAATGTTGTTCCTCATGAGGAGACATATCAAATATATCATTATTGTGACATGTGTTGAAGTTTGATACCTCAGATGGTGCATTGGTGTCATAAACAGGAAGTGTGTCAGAATCCGTGTCATACTTAGCTTCCTGAAGATTTGCCATGAATATGCAGTTCGCATCGATATCCTCTCTATCTTCCATGTCATCCACAAGAGCCATAAAATCATTCTCCTCTGCGTTCAACTGAAACCCTGCCTGAACCTTTTGTGCCAACATCACTGCTTTCTGCAAGTACTCAAGATCTTTCTTGTTCGGCTTAGTAGGACAGTTTCTTGCCATATGACCTACACCCTGACAGTTGAAACACTTTACCAGATTACCCTGATTCACATTTCCCAAATTCCTAACTACTGGAGCTGCAACATTTCTATTCTGATTACCCATTGCCTGATTACCAACATTCAGACCCCTCTAATTTCCAACAAACTGACCCAACTGATTCCCTGCATACTGACCATACTGATTTCCTGCATTCTGATTCCTTGCATTCAGCATATTCTGATTCCCCATGTTAATTCCAGTAGCATATCCTTGCTGATTCCCATAAACTCCAACCATTTGGCCTCCGTTGCCCATATTGAAACTCGGCTGAGCAATCTGCTTGTTGCGAGTGTTCGATGAAATCCTTTGGTTGTTGTTTGTTGGTGTAGAATAACGTCCTTGGAATGCCTTTGATAGAAAAGCAAATGCTTGGGTCAATGCTGCAGTAGCTTCATCATTTTCAGTGAATTCTGGTTCTTGGAATTGTTGGTATTGCTGTTGAGGAATAACATGTTGTTGTTGTTGTGGGTAGAACTGTTGTTGGTAGACCGGTGTTGGTTGTTGAATGTATGATGGTTGCATGTAGTTGTGAGTGGAAGATGATGATGATTGTTGTGTGTTCACTGGTAGCGGTGTTGGTGTAGTAGCAATTAATGCGAGAGGATCATGATTCTTTGCCAATCTTTCTTTCCTTATTTCATTAGCCTCAGCTTGGTTTTGCTTCAAAAAGTCATAGAGTTGATCATAATTCACCTTATGTAAATCCTTTGTTTGATTGACAATTGTAACATAACGACCCCATTCTTCTGGAAGGTTATTGATGAATTTGATGTTTGTTGCAATTGTTCGAGGTGTCAACTTGTTTCTGATTAACTCATTCATCAAAGTGCAAAACCTTGTGTAGTAGGATTCAATCTGTTCACCTTTAGTGGATGTGAAATTCTCCCATTCAGTAAGAAGTTTGTTCTCAACGTCTTGTTGTCTAATCTCTGTTCCATGACATATCCTTCTAACACGTTCCCATATAGCATAAGCAGTTTCACAGCTGTCGACCGCAGCAAAGATCTCCCATGGTAATCCAAGTTGGATTAAATGCATTGCCATATCATCAGCGGCGATCTGCTTCTTATCTTCCTCTATGTAATCTGCTTCTATTTGTTCACGCACGAATGGTTGAGTAGGAGGTGTTGTATTTGGATTGCCTTCAATTTGAACTTGTCTTGGCATGAATGGACCATTTGTAATGGAGTTGATCATCAATTTACCATCAGGCTTTGTTTTGATGTAACGAAGCATGCGGCTTGTCCATGAGAGATATCCACCTTTTTCAAGCATAGGAGGTCGGTTTTCCGCACCGGATGCATGAATATCTTGCTGAGTAGCCATTGATGAAGTGTAGATTGATAAAGTTGATTCTTGGATCGTTCCAACGAAATAGGAGTTGTGTTTAGTGTAAGTTGATGCAAGTTTGGATGGTGAAAAATTTGATCTAAAACCTTAAAACCTCAATAACTTCCGTTCGGAGTGGATTTGGGCCTCGAAGCTTGGCTTGAATGATCTTTACATGATTCAACGTGTCCTTCTTCTCGGTCTCACGGTCGTTTTGACAGCTGATTCGTCGAAAACGGAGTTACGGTTCAAAAGTTATGGCCGTTTGAAGTTTGAACATCAAAAGTCAAATTCTTATGCGTAAAAGTCAACTCTGATGATCTGTTCTTATGCTTAAACCTTGATCTTATGCGTAGACACTGATCTTATGGTTAACTTGAATCTTACGCGTAACTGATAACTTAGGCGTAAACAAAAAGTTAGCCGTAAAGAGAAGTTATGCGTAAACCGACAGTTTAGGCGTAAACTTTTACTTTATGCGTAAGTTTTGGCTTAGGCGTAAGCAATTGTTTATGCGTAAGGTTAAAGAACCAAACAAATCTCTCAAACTTTTCCAAGCTTGAAAGATATCCCGTGTCGAAGTATTCCACTAACTTGTCCAAGCTAGGAAAGTACTGAGTAACCTTCTGCGTAGATCTTATGCGTAGAAACCAACCTTTTGCGTAAAATCCAATGTTATGCGTAGAACTTAGGCAAAGACTTCAATCTTAGGCGTAAGAATCTTATGAGTAGGATCTTAGGCAAAGGATTTAATCTTAGGCAAAGGATTTAATCTTATGCGTAGGATCTTATGCGTAGGATCTTTTGCGTAGGATTTCACCTTTTGCGTAGGAAATCAGACTTAGGCATAGGATTTCAATCTAACGCGTAGAAAAGGGGTTTTAGGCCAGACTTACGCGTAGGATCTTCACTTATGCGTAGGAAAAGGGTTTTGAGCCTAAACTTACGCGTAGAAAGTGGGTTTTAGGCAAAACTTACGCGTAAACGTGCCAAACAGCTCAAAAATACAATTTTTTCAACCAAAAACACCTTTTTCACTTGTTTCTTTTGATCAAATCTTTCCCAAAACACTTAGAATAAATAAAACTTCAATAAAGCTCACAACTTTAACACTAAAAACACGTAAAAATCAAAACTTTTAAGGAAAAAGCCCACATTTTTAAAGAAAAAACGCAACTTTAAAGAGAAAGTTTGATAAATAACGATTTCCACACACTCCTAAATCATTGTTAGGCGATTGATACCACTTGTAGGACCTTAAATCTATCAACTTTATCACAAATATAGCATGTAAATGAAGGAAAGATGGTGACTTGATGATATATAAGTGGCGTTAAAACTAGAGAGAAATAAGAGATGAAATAGAAAGCTTTTATTAATAAACACACACACTTACACACACAAGCACACACCTCAAATGAGCTTTGAGGTGTTTATATAGTTAGTTACAAGATGCTCTAAAAGGCTTTTCCATGGGCTTGGTCTTGGGCTTGGTTTCCTTTTACATATAAAGGCTTACATTACTTAATTCATGACATATTAGCTTACCAAGACCAAGGCCCATTGACTATTCTAATAACAAAAACTACGATACATTACAACGTTACAATAAATGAGAATGACCATCACTTTTTAATATAATTTTTAATGCTAACAGGAAGTAAGTATGCCACCCCATGATTGGTATTAAGGAATATAACCCGTCATCCATGCAACTGTAACAAACAACTAACCTGTAAAAGATATCTATGGAGTAGTGAAATCTAAGTAAACACAATTCTCCCATATATTGTTCACACCACATTAGTAATTAGTTTTATTTACATTTCTGTTATTTTATTTTGATTGCATCTGTAGTTATTGGGTTAGTTGGCTAGCAACTAATTCCACCCATTCTTCCAAAACCCGAGATTTTTACTTGCTTTTATAAAACATAAAAATACAAAAAGAATCATCCCTCACCGCTAGACCTAGTTTTTAGGTTTTCTAATCCTAGCGACACTATTTCTGAGTTGAACGATCAATCCCCCGGTACTTGTCACTATACTATACTACAACGATCAGGTACACTGCCTGGTGGGGGTTGTAAGCTTCTCGAGATCCCTCGAGAGGTAAAGCCTGGTGCAATTCCCACACATCAAGTTTTTGGTGCCGCAGCACGGGGAAATAGTTATTGTCTAGGTTAGAATTTCTTTTTATTAGGTCTACTTGCTAGAATCCTTTCTAGTGAGATTTTTATTTTTATTTTTATAGGATTCCTTTAGTCTATCTTTTTCTTTGTGCCCTTTGTTTGTAAAACCATTTTCATTTGTCTTCATGGCGGATGAGATTCCATTTAGATCATTAACAATATAGGAACAATTAGTTTACTCGGATAGATTTGCTTCCTATTGTTCCAATGAATTTTTAAGTGATCTTAGCTATATACAAGAGGAGATGGGTGTAAAGTTTGATAGGTTTGATGAGTTATGCGCATGTGTGGCCTATATTAAATAATCATTGTTAGGATCAATTCCTTTTAGTAAGACCCTTCGGAAAAATTTTGAGGAAAGCCTCCTAACCGTGAACCATGAGTTCAACGAATTGATGGGTTTGTATACATCACAACTTGAGGAAACAATTAAGGAGGATTTAGCCGAACATGATCATATTAAGCAAAAATATGAATCTTTTAGGAAAATTGAACATTGTAATCAAGTTATTGAGGAAGGTTCTTATGAATCAGACTTAGAACTTGAAATGGCTAGAGAAGGATTTGAGATACTTAGGAACATGTTTAGGTTAGATTCTACTAAAACACATGATAAGGATATAGGTGATGTTGAGAAAAGGAAGGATGAGGTAAATAACACAAACCTACAAAGTACCCCACAACCCCCACCATCACTTGAGGAATACACACCACCCGTGACTTACCCGGAAGAAGTATAAGAGATTATAGGAGCCCCAATAGAGGTAGAACCCTTGTACCAAACACCACTAGAGGATATAGGCCGGTTTGAATACTTGTAGTGATAACCTTACTCTTAGTTCTAGGGAATTACTGTAACACCCCAAAAATTTTGATAAGCAGCGGAAGTCTAATCGGGGTCATTACAGTTTAGTACACAGTCATACTCATAGAAAACAATTCAAAAGATAGTCAATATCATTCCATGAAAACTTAAATAGTCAGAGTTACAAACATTTTTCCAAAATGTTAATTGTTTCGCAAAAGAAGTGGTGAGTTTGTAAAGAATAATATCATTATTGAAATAAAAAGGGAGGTCCTGTGTGCCCTTTTGCCAGCTCCGTACTGCCATGCTTGCTAATTTCCTGATATAAACATGATTAAAAAGTCAACACAAAGGTTGAGTGAATCCATAGTAGTTTAAATAGTAATAGTGTGAACACAAGTCAAGCATTTGAAATAAACAAGCCAAGATAGACAGGTCTTGACTAAACTGGTGAAATATTGCTCCTAAGCCTCACGAAACGCAAGCCTTAACATTGATTCGACATATCATAAAGATAATAACAATCACCTATACCACAGCGGATGTAAATGACAAAGGGCCCTCGGTGACAGGAAATGTGTCAAATTTCCATAATACCTCGAATATAGCACACCTCCTGCCAAGTGATCACCTTGACAGAGGTGGGCTGCCATTCCAATAAATCTATCAACTATATCCGCGCTCACTCGCAAGTGATTAAGGTTCGTGATATGAGGGAGTTGTAGCACAGGTGTCAACTTAGGCAATATCAGGTGATAACAGCATACAGAAAATACTTGTGTTCGATTTATAGCATGTATCTCCCCACGGGGTTTAAAAATAATTAAAAATGTGGGACCATAAACTCACCTGACAGGTGTGTGTGAATCACAACGGTGCTCAAAAGTGATGGTGTACTGCTACGACTACCAATGAAATTCCTCCGACTTGCGACCTATATCAATATAGTCATCGGTGTTTTAGATTCGTTTCGTAATTGACATGTGATATGTGTCGTGTATGGTGATAACCATTCGGGTGTCTTAATATTTTCCAAAATAACTTTACGTAGTTATTTGTATCGTTGTTACGAACCGGTGTTCAATAAATATTAATTCTTTTGTGAAAATAATATCGCTAAAAATATTTAAAATTAAGTATTTTTAGTAAAGTTATATATTTATTTTTAAGTTACAAAGTATATATATGTAATTATATATACAAGATTTAATTATACAAAATAATTATCTAATAAAATATCTTTGTCCAAATTTTACCTTTTACTTTAATAAAGTTACACTTTTTACCATTTGGTCAAAAATAATTACATTTTAGTCCTTGTTATAACTTTTACACTTTTACACCTCGATCTTTGGAAAAATTACAGTTTCTACCCTTCAATTTTATTCAAAATCAACTGTTTTTAATTAAGTCCGAAAGTTTTGTGATTTTGACAGTTTTGGTCCCTTAATGCGAGACATTGCAAAAATAGTCCTTAGTTATGTTTTGAAAAAGACAACTTTTTGTAATACGAAAATACATTCAAATCCCGTAAAAACCTTTTCTAAATCGACTTGAAAAGTCTCGATAACATCTTAAAATCTTTTAGTTTCCAAACCGAAACTTTCCTTTTGAAAAATACTTGGGCTCGTTAGCCCATATAAGGCCCAAACGATAGTTTTGTTATTTATAGAGGTGCTCGAATATGATTTGGTTTAGGTTTAGTTTTTGTAGCTTTAGATCGAGTGTGTCTTGCATGTCTTGCTAGTTTGATTAAGTGTGAGTCGATGATTTAGAGTGTCGAAGAAAATATATATTTTGTACGCGTAAAAATGAAATGGCGAGGCCTTTCCTCAAGGGTGTCGAGGTATGTGATATACAGTTATAAGTGTAATGAAAATTTATACTTGGAAAATAGTGTGTGTCGTGTGATAAGTAAACGTGGTATGCATGAAATAATTAACGTATGAATTGAAAAGGGTGATAATAACTTACAACACCAAATGGTGGTGAAGAGTTCGTATGGTATGAGCAAACGAGAACAAGCAAACATTGCACCCTCTTCGTCTAACGATCCCTTATCCAAAATAGTTACCCAACTCGTTCCCAAACCAAAACCTTACTCGTACGCCTTCCTTGGTCTCGACAGCAAATGAGAAAGAAGAGTTTTGTGATATGAGCTTTTGTGGATTCTTGCAAGTGTGAGGAAATGCATTAAATGTGGTTTATATAGGATGGTTTTGGGTGGTTCGAATGTCTCCATGCGACACAACACACGCCGAGTGGTCACTTCCTTCTCGAAAAAGTTGTCTAGCTTGTTGAGTGTTGTCATATCGATTGTAAAACTTTGGGGGCTATAAACTCATGTCAACTCTAGGGATTTAGAAAGGTATTAGGCATGTGTGTACTAATTGGATTTGTTTAAGGTTTGTGTTAGTGGTTTAAGAAACACAAGATTTAGTGGTTAAAGAGTTTTAGTGTGTAACACTTTTATCCAAGGGTTTGATGGCTTCATAGGGTGGCTCGTTGTCTATACACGCATGAACAAAGTCAATGGAGATGATATGATTGGTGTCGAGTATGTAGGGAACCAAGAAGATTTCATGTTGCAAATGAGTTGGTTTGTTTGAGTAGCATGCATCGCAAAGAACAAAAAACAGCCATACGGGCTTGTGATAAAACTCGGCCCAAGAATACAAATGAAAAACAAAGTTGGGTGGGCTTGTGGTTGTGTTCAGCCCAGCATTGGGGTAAAAGAAAGAAATAAACTTGGGCTTATGGTGATATACGGCCCATCATAAAAAGGTAGGGTGTCGGTGATTAGATCGTTCGTAACTTTAGTTTCGGTATCGGTGTCGGTTCGTGAAAACCATGAAAATATAAACGGTGTCGTCATACGTATACATATACTTATATATACATAGTGATAATAGTTTGTAGTAATTAATATATATTTCGTCACATATATATTAATAATATATCGGTGTCCAATTAGGGTGTCAGGTCGCAAGTGGGAGTTACCGGTGTTAACCTCATTGGGTGACATCCAAGAGTGACAATCGGATGATATCAGGTGACAAAACATAATCGGGTGTCAAACAAACGGTGACCAAAAATATTCGGGTTTCAAACAAACGGTGTCTCATATAAAAATTTCAAATTAGCCCGTGAAAATGGCTTAGTTAAGAATAGTGTCGATAACTAGCATTAATAAATGACCTGGGATTTTACGGAGTATTACAATTACCTAGTGTTGATGAACCGGAACCTCAATTTTCACACAACTTTCCATCCTTAGATATACATCTAGGAGACAAAAGAGGAGCCGACCCACCCATCAACCCATGTAGTCCGGGTAGTCTTAGGATAAAGGTAGTGGACTCTAAGCCTTGTAGAGAGGAAGCCAATATAGGAGTGGAAAATGACCTTACATGCTTACATCACCCATTTATGATTGATCACAAGAAACATTATGGGTTTAAACCGGGTTTATTAGGTCAAGATGGATCCCCAACTAGTAGTCTCTCGAAGTTGATAGAAGATGATCCCTTTCTAAGAAAAAATCTTAATCCGCCCACTAACCCAATTGAATTAGGTAAGGTTATGATGATAGGAGCACAACCCCTTGAGCATATAATTCATCCACCACTCTTTCTTCACGTGGCATATTTCCGCCCTAAGGGTGTGTATCGCTACTTCCACCCGTACTTAATCCTAAGTGTAGGGAAAACCTCCCGTATTTCCGTTAAATAAGGGTAGAGTCAGGCTCGTGACTCGAACAAAAATAAGCGCTTATTGGGAGGCAACCCAAGCTTTATTTATTTGTTTGTGTGATTTTTATTTGTTTGATTGTTATTTGCTTCCGTATGCATGCTTTATTTTTTATTGTTGGTAGATCATGTTTCAAAATAAAATGGTGAAAATACTTTATTTTGTCGTTTGGTTTAGTCTTAACTTCATCCAAGGGTATTTCGCAAAAGATAAGTGTAAGGGGAAACCCCAAATATGTTTTTAAGAAACAATATTGATCATGATTCTCTACAATATTAAAATGAACATGTATATTCGTATTTGTTAGAGACAAATGCTTGTATCGAGTCATAATGATGTTTTACAGGATTTTCCAGGAAGTAGGACATAAGTTTTTCCAGAAATTTTCCTGAAACTTAACGTAAGAATTTCTGCAGGTCACTTCTGACGGCGTCAGGAAGAAACTCCCGACGGCGTCACGTGTAAAAATATGGAAATTTTGCTAGTTTTTTTTTTCTAACGGAGTCTTAAAGTTTTTGTCGAATCTTTAGTTTTATAATCTCCAGGGAATCTGCAAACATCATTCCACAAGCATTATATCTTACTTTTTTTTCTAGGATTTGTTATCATATATAGATTGCTGCTGATTTAACGAGAGGTTGCCTTGTTTGTTTTCTCAGGTTTAACAGGTTATGTATGACAAGAAGATAATTTATGTTCTGGAAGGGAAGCTTTGATTGTTCATTTTCTTGGAGGAAGATCTAACCTTGTTACCATAATATCCATACCGAGCGAATCAGGGGAATATTTGATTTCATTCTTTTACCTGTTTTACTTTTACAATCTTTAATTGAACATTGGGGACAATGTTCATCCTAAGTGTAAGGGGAGGGTAAAATGATGATACCTTATAGGATACACTTTCGCTTGAGTTTGTTTGTTTGATGGTAGGTGTGTAATAAAACTATGAGAAATACTCGTTAGTGTAATTTTAGCGCCAAATTTAAAATTTTTTACAACATTTAGGAGTGAAACTTTAGCCATAACAAGCGTCTCATGGATAGGAGTCGTATGACTAGCACAAAACCGTACCATTCAGAAACATTTTCCACCCAAATATGTGAGGTTCGCCTTTAGATTTGATAGGAAAAGCATTTACTATTAGTGCTTATGAGTGTACCGGTAGCATTTAGATTCTAGAACTTGCGTTAGTGATGCATCCCGAGACCGCTAGTGAGACTACATTCATGTAGTAGGATTTACTACATGATAAGAGGCATTAGGATCACCCTTTTGTTAAACCCGTATCATAATTACTTGACCATTTAACTCATATTACTTGGCTAGTTAAGTCAATTAATTTATCCCACACCTTAGCGTTGTACTCATTTTTAGTACACGAAACCCCTAGTACACCCCTCCGAGCCTATCTTTTCGTTTCTAACTTTAAGCATCTTACTTAAAGGAAGAATTTGTTACACCCCACTTAAATGTACAACCAAATCGCCTTAGCCTTCCGTGTATGCACTCATCTTTAGTGCATTATTGTTATTTGTTTAAACCCTTAGTTAATTATCTAATTGATTACATGGTTGCTAAGTCGAGTCATATCCTTGTACATATTGTTTTGGGACGATTGGGACTCATGGGTAAAGTACTAATGTTATGGAGTAATGGGGAAGAACATCATATTATTACCCCCATATGTGCGTTAATCTTAAAAGTACTCCAAGTGTTTTGATTATCTTAATTCGAGTCATTAGATTAGTTTATTGTAAAGTATATAAAAATTCAAGTGTAAGGGGAATGTTCATTCCCTATGATGTATTATTTTGGATGGTAGGGTAAGAGTGTATGCACAAAAAAAAAAAAAAAAAAAAAAAAAAAAAAAAAAAAAAAAAAAAAAAAAAACTCGAAAAAATTAAGAAAAAGAGAAAAAAATAGAAAAAGAAAAGAGAAAAAACGTACGGACTACCATCCCGTTTTATTCTATGTTTATTTTATGTTTTTGATATTTTTCATTTAATAGCTTAAGTCGAGTCTAGTCTTGGCTTAGCAACGTCATATTGTACATGTAATTAACCAAGATGATTAACTCGCCACCAGTAAAGATTGCCTATATCCAACAAAACCGTGTATTTCATATCCCTACACCTAACGTTATAACCCTTTAAAAGACCTCTTTGATAGTTTATCCTAGGTGTTTACGCCATGTGGTGGAGGTTTGATCCTTTCCCAAGCCTATGGTAATCTATTTTGCTATGACAGGTAGTGAGAGATGTTTCCATTTCTATATTGTGATATATACTTTATTACACCCGAGAGATGTGAGTATCTAAACACTATTTGTGAGGTGCTAGTGTATGACCTCCGTTCTTGTCTTTGGTCTTTAGTGGAACGATTATTTGTTGTAATTACTTTTATATTAGTGTTAAATGACCCCTAACTTGTATTTTGACTAGAATAAAAGCGCATTTGCTTAAGGACAAGCAAATCTCAAGTGTAAGGGTATATGATGAGGCGAAAAATAATCCGTTTTTAGGGGGTCATTTAAGCCGGAATTGGAATTTATTTGATCAAATATTACCCTAAATCGTTCCTTTTGTGATTTTAGGTTTTTTGGGAGTGAATTCTGGAAAAATAAGCATTTTGGACGTTTTTGGAGCATAAAAGTGATAAAACGGCAAAGTCTTAATTTTCCTTGCTAGGAACAGTACTTGACGGCGTCAAGAAGGTTTTGATGACGGCGTCAAGAGCAATTTTGGTGACGACCCAGAGAAAACGTGACGACGTCAGATCAAGGCCGTCAAGAGTAAAAGTGGTGACGGCCCAGAGTAGAAATACTACAACGATCAGGTACACTACCTGGTGGGGGTTGTAAGCTTCTCGAGATCCCTCGAGAGGTAAAGCCTGGTGCAATTCCCACGCATCACAAATCTAAAGGCGAACCTCACATATTTGGGTGGAAAATTTTTCTGAATTGTACGGTTTTGTGCTAGTCATACAACTCCTATCCATGAGACGCTTGCTATGGCTAAAGTTTCACTCCTAAATGTTGTAAAAAAATTTAAATTTGGCGCTAAAATTACACTAACAAGTATTTCCCATTGTTTTATTACACACCTACCATCAAAAAAACAAACTCAAGCGAAAGTGTATCCTATGAGGTATCATCATTTTACCCTCCCCTTACATTTAGGATGAACATTGTCCCCAATGTTCAATTAAAGAATGTAAAAGTAAAATAGATAAAATAATGAAATCAAATACTTCCCTGATTCGTTCGGTATGGATAGTATGGTAACAAGGTTAGATCTTCTTCCAAGAAAATGAACAATCAAAGCTTCCCTTCCAGAAATATAAATCATCTTCTTGTCATACATAACCTGTTAAACCTGAGAAAACAAACAAGGCAACCTCGCATAAAATCGGTGGCAATCTATATATGATAACAAATCCTAGAAAACAAATTATGATATAATGCTTGTGGAATGAATGTTTGCAGATTTCCTGGAGTTTATAAAACTAAAGATTTAACAAAAACTTTAAGACTCCGTTAGAAAAACAAAACTAGCAATATTTCCAAATTTTTACATGTGACGCCGTCAGGAATTTCTTCCTGACGCCATCAGAAGTGATCTGCAGAAAATCTTACGTTAAGTTTCTAGAAAATTTCTGGAAAAACTTATGTCCTACTTCCTGGAAAATCCTACAAAACATCATTATGACTCGATACGAGAATTTGACTCTAACAAATACGAATATACATGTTCATTTAAGATTGTGGAGAATCATGATCAATTTTGTTTCTTAAAAACATATTTGGGGTTTCCCCTTACACTTATCTTTTGCGAAATACCTTTGGATGAAGTTAACACTAAGTCAAATGACAAAATAAAATATTTTCACCATTTTAGTTTTGAAACATGATCTACCAACAATAAAAATAAAGCTATACGGAAACAAATAACAATCAAACAAAATAAAAATCACACAAAGCATGGGTTGCCTCCCAAGAAGCGCTTTTCTTTATTTACGAGTCTTGTAGCTAGACTCAAGGTCATGGGTTATTACGTGACCTCATAGTTGGTCTCACTTCCCACCGATTGTAAATGTTCTTTATAGAGACCAAACACCTTTTGCTTAATTGCTCCTATGATTCTATTGGCAAATTCCTTATCAACTCTATTTTTTGGTCCTAGAGTCAACCAATCCTTATAGAAAAGGCTCTTCTTCTCCCATACATAGTCCATGCCCTTTTTCTTATCCTCTTCATTGATGTCCTCGAAAGCAGCAATGTTATCCAAGTCAAATCGAGGCACAAAACGAAATTCTTTCATCCTATTAGGCATCCTATAAATGATCCTATCGGTGTCACTAGCAAATCGGATTGTCCCTTCTACCTCATCATATTCTAACTTGGACTCTTCAACAAATGGTTTACCAAACACAACATGGGATAAGCTACAATCAATAACATTAGCAAGATCTTCAACAACCATAAAGTCAGTGATATAAGTAAAATTCCCAACGAAGACATGTAGACCTTTAATTCTCCCGACAAAGTTACAAACTCCACCGGGGTATTTGGGATCTCTTCTAGGTCCAAGTCTTGTTTTCACTATATCATTGTAGACACTGGAGGACATAATGTTGATTGGGGATTTAAAATCAATGTAGGCATTGTTAATATGTTTATACCCATTCATACATGGTATTTTAGCATTCTTAGGATCGCCTCTTTTTATCTTCGACTCAATTCTAGTGAAAGGAGGTCGAGGATTATCAATAAGGTTATTATAGTATGCGATCTCCTCCTTAGTGGGGTATAGATTAAAATAATCATTTAGCTTTGGATCAATCTCCCCTTCTTCAAGTTCCTTAACAACATCCTCAAAATCTTTAGTCCCTAGATCCTTATTTGAATACAAGGCGGTCGCTAGGTCACTAAATGCATGGTCGAGCTCAACATTAATCAACCTATTGAGCTCCCTAAGTTCCCTAATCTCACTCTCAATTTGTTCACATAACAAAGCCACTTCTCTAGGGGAAAGGGGTGGATTCGCGTTTTCCATAATGGTCCACGGAATAGTCAATGAATTTATTTTACTAACAGAGGCACGAAGATAAAGATAGACTAAAGAAAACTTAAAAATAAAAATAAAATCTTACTAGAAAGGAATCTAGCAAGTAAAACTAATAAAAACAAATCCTAACCTAGACAATAACTATTCCCCGACAGCGGCGCCAAAAACTTGATGGCGCCGCACTCTTTGCGAAAGTTGCGGAATAAATGTAAAGATAGACAATCCCCGGAAGTGGCCAAAAACTTGATGTGTGGGAATTGCACCAGGCTTTACCTCTCGAGGGATCTTGAGAAGCTTACAACCCCCACCAGGCAGTGTACCTGATCGTTGTAGTATAGTATAGTGACAAGTACCGGGGGATTGATCGTTCAACTCAGGAATAGTGTCTAGGACTAGAAAGCCTAAAAACTAAGTCTAGAGGTGATGGATGATTCTTTTTTGTATTTTTATATTTTTATGAAAGCAAGTAAAATCTCGGGTTTTTTGAAGAATGGGCGGAATTAGTTGCTAGTCAACTAACCCAGTAACTAAGATGCAATCAAAATAAAATAACAAAAATGAAAATAAAGCTAATTAAACTAGTGGTGTGAACAATATATGGGAGAATTGTGTTTACTTAGATTTCACTACTCCCTAGATATCTTTTACAGGTTAATTGTTTGTTACAGTTGCGTGGATGACGGGTTATATTACTTAATACCAATCGTGGGGTGGCGTACTTACTTCCCCAACTCTATAAGCTCCTACTTCACTCCTATGTCGAGCCTGCAAGAAGCTCCTAACATGGGATCACTAGAATTCGCTCATGCATTAAATACAACCATAAAAACCTAGTACGCATTAGTTCATGTTTCTTAAGACGTTCAAGCATGTTACACAATGGAAGTCTGCCAGTTTTCTTAAGCCTAACATTAAAATCATTCATCCATTACAACTATAAACAAGCAATCAACCTATAATCAACATCTAGGTTTCATTACATCTAAGCAAACACATAAGAGATCTAGCCTAGCATGTTAAAATCAAGACAAGCGTAAGATATATTCAAACAACACATAGACATATTGAATGAATTGAAAGGATACTTATCTCAATTGAACATAAAGGGTTTCATGGGGTAAAAACCCTTGAAAATACTGTAAAAGTCGTGTTAGGGTTTATTAAGTTCGACCCTAAAATTCTCCTCTCTTTAGAATGAAAATTACAAAAACTATATATAGATTTCCTAAGGTGACGGAGTCAAGAAGAAACTTCTGACGCCATCAACCCACTGCCAAAAATATAATCGGATTGCCTAGATCCAGATCTGACGCCGTCATGTGTAATCTTGTTCTGGGCCATCACCACTTTTACTCTTGACGGCCATGTTTTGACGCCGTCACGTTTTCACTGGGCCGTCACCATTTTTGCTCTTGACGCCGTCATCAAAATCTTCTTGACGCCGTCAGGTACTGTTCCCAGCAAGAAAAATTAAGACTTGCTGTTTTCTTCACTTTTATGCTCTAAAAACGTCCAAAATGCTTCCTTTTCCAGAATTCACTCCCAAAGTACCTAAAATCACAAAAGGAACGATTTAGGGCAATATTTGATCAAATAAATTCCAATTCCGGCTTAAATGACCCCCTAAAAACGGATCATTTTTCGCCTCATCACATATCCTTCTACATTACACTCAAACCTCATAATCTTTACACACTCAAACCGCATATCCTTCTACTTTACACACTCAAACCTCATAACCTTTACTCACCTCAACCTCAAATTTCATCTCCTAGTGCACCTAATGCACCATCTATAACACCCTCCTACCAAGAAATCCCTTCCATGAACATCGCTCTTTCACTCTCACCAATCACATCACTTGATACTCATTTTCCATCTTCACCAATAACTCCACCTAGTCATCCTCACAAAAAGATTCAACAATATAACCATTCCCTACACTCTACAAAGTGTGTCATCACCACTACAACTTAACCCATGAAGGTCAAACCATATTTCATGATACACAAACCTCATGTTCACTCAAATGAACCCTTTCACAACTCAAGCGTTGTTGTTCATAATCAACCAACACCTAAACCTCACTCTCACACAAATGATCCATTTAACAACAAATCATCCATTCGTGCTTCCACTAATGCTCCTTTTTATGATGAGCATGCACAATCCCAAAACAATAATCCCAACCTCATTACCAACACTTTACATGTTGCTCACTCAACAAAAACACCATTCACTCATGAAGCATCTCTTCCACCCATATCATGTTTTCATGATTACCCAAGCTCAAACATGTCTCCACCACCAAGAGTATCACCACCACATCCTACAACTTCATATGCCATTCCTATGTTGCATGTTCAAACCCTCGCTTGAAAAACATCCAAACTCTCTATCAACCTCTTCCGCTCCTAACTCTACACTTCTAAACTCTCCACCACCAAACTCTCCAACACTCATGCACCCAAACATACACCTCCATTAATCCAACAATCTTACCCTAAATTAACCATTTTCATTTCAAACACTCTATCATTAACCATCTAAGCATAATATATGCTTATGATTTTCACTTTCAAAGAAGTATCAACCAACCTTTTGTTACAAGCAAGTCCGATGTCTCTCTTTGGCAAATTAGGATCTTTAACATAATCACTTTGAATTAATTGTTATGTATCCTTAATATTTGTGTTTGCTATGCTTGTTATTTGTATATTGCATATTCTTCTATATATGCTTGTGCTTCTAATATTTTTCTTGCGAGCATTCCATATCTCGATTCCTTGGTGCCATTGAACGAGGGGGAGCACACATCAAGGGGGAGCTTTCATCCCGTCTAACTTCATTTATGAAGCTAGCCAGGCATAACCTTTTTGATTCTACAAAAAGGGGGAGAAGTGAATATAAACTCACTAAATACATGTCAAAAAATTAATTTTTAGACTTGATGAGTTTAGGTTTTGTAATCATCAAAAAGGGGAAGATTGTTGATATAAATAATGCCTAAAAACGTTATTAACATATATCGATATCTCTATGTTTTGATGATGACAAAACGCAAACTCATTGAACTACAAATTATGACGTAAACAAGTATTTAGTCGTAAATATTTACTTTAACATCCAAATCACTTAAGGTATGAATAAACAAATGTCTAATACATTTTATGATTAAAAGGATTTTTATTTAAACATTGCAAAGTTTATAAAATGATATAAACATCTTATATTTTTTTTTGAAAAACACTTTTGGTAATTAAAGAAAAATGTTTAATTCAAAATAAATATATGAATTCAATTTTTTTACCAAAAACAGTTAAAATTTCACTAGATAAACTTTCCCCAGAAAAGGACAAGTTTTCTGGCCATTTTTAGAGGGCGGCCCCCTTAATTGTATGGGTGGCCCCCTTAATAATTAAGGGGACCGGCCACGCTCCCAAACAGTATTTTTTCCCCTTTAAATACTGGCTCAAATATGGCATTTTTCCTTACCTTTTGCACTATAAACTCTCTGATATAAATCTTCTAAACCATTCTCTTAAACCCTTTGATCATATAATCATAAGCTTTTGTTTCCAAGTGATTCAAGCTTCAACCTTCCAAGTGCAATAGAAGAATACTTCAATCCTTCAAGAGAAGAAGTATTACAACTTGTTGTGACCTCCACATCCAAGTTGTTAGAGCATCATCCATTATATCTATTTCTTTGTGTAACTAGTTGTGAAAATTTGATAGAAGATAGATTAGCAAGGTGTGTAGATAGAGAGAGATTGTGTAGTAGATAGTTGTGAAGTAGAGAAATTGGGAAGTAGATAGTTGTGAAGAAGATTGTTGTGAAGTAGATAGTTGTGAAGATAGATAGTTGTGAAGAAGTAGTGTTGTGATTAAGTATTGACTAGGTGTGAAGAAGTTTTGTAGAAGGTGTGAATAAGTTGTGACGAAGTTGTGGTGTGTATATTGGTGGGCAAGGTTTTCTCCGCCATAAGGGAGCTTGTTGACATAGTGAAGAAAACTCTCGAGTAGGTGACTCGAGGAGTGGAGTAGGGCAAGGATGGTGTCCTTGTAGCCGAACCACTATAAATCATTTGTCTCGCGGTTAGATCTTTCCATATCTTACTTATTATCTTGCTTATATCGCTATTACTTTTGTAGACGTAGACGTATATATATAGTTGCTCATATAGTGCTAGTATTGATTTTACTTAAAGATCAAATAAAAGTTTCATTCACAAAACAAAGTTTTTACAATCAAACTAAAAAGGTAACATACATATAATTGATCATTTCGATCAAGTATAGTTTTCATACAAAATATAACTAAGGATTATACAATAAACATTTACTTACTTATCTCTCGTATATAGCTACAATTGTTTATATTATGCATGTGTTGATTTTACATACTTAGTTTACATTATTATTATTGTTCATACTTAGATATAGTTGTTCATATTCTTCAAGATTTGAGTTCACATAAGATCAAATCAAAGTTTTAAAAGCAAACAAGGTTTTAAAACTAAACTAAGTTTTCATAATAACATCAAAAAGACGTAAAACTATTCAACCCCCCCCCCCCCTTCTAGTTTTCCACATTATTGGTCACTCTTTGTTTAATTCGATGTGTGACTAAATATTACAAAATTCCACACAAACTAAAAATTCATGTGACCATTGGATGAACATTAGTGACACAAAACACACATGTCTGCACTTTAAACATCATATGGTCACACTTATTAACACTTTTGGCCACTGTTTGCTTAATTGTATGTGACTAAATACCCAAAACAAAGATTCTTTGTGTGACTAAATATTACAAAAGGCCACACAAACATAAGATTAATGTGGCCATTGGATGATCAATAGTCACACAAAATACACATTTCTTCCTTTTAAACAGCATATGGTCACACTTATTAACACTTTTGGCCACTTGATGCTTAATTGTATGTGACTAAATACCCAAAACAAAAATGCTTTGTGTGACTAAATATTACAAAATGCCACACAAACATAAAATTAATGTGGCCATTGGATGATCAATAGTTACACAAAATACACATTTCTTCACTTTAAAGAGCATATGGTCACAGTTATTAACACTTTTGGCCACTTGATGCTTAATTGTATGTGACTAAATACCCAAAACAAAGATGCTTTGTGTGACTAAATATTACAAAAGGCCACACAAACTAAAAATTCATGTGACTGTGGGATGAACAATAGTCACACAAAATACACATTTGTTCACTTTAAAGAGCATATGGTCACACTTATTAACACTTTTGGCCACTTTGTTTTAAATTGTATGTGACTAACTCCAAAAAAGCAACACCCATTGTGTGACTAAATCATCACAAACGTCACATTTATTGTATATTCAACAAAACTTGTGCCTAATTTGTCACACATATTCGGGGTTTTGGTCACTCTTTTTCGATGAAAAAGGCCACGAACTCAACAATGTGACCATATGCCACCTACGGTGGCGGGAGCTATGGTGACGCATAACGAAAAAAACGTGTGTGACTATAGGCATATCGTCACACATTTTTGGCGTGACCAATACAACTTTTTCTACCAGTGATAACACTAAACAGACTACTGTACATGCATTCTACATTCTAGGAAGCTTTGCAAAACACAAAAAAAAACATGTCTTTATAAAGACACTACATACACCATATGCAAACTAAAACAACGAGTATCCAGGATACAACACACAAGTTCCTCAAGCGGCAAACTTTCTCCTTCTCCAGATGGAGCTCAGCTATAGCTGCTTGGTGAGCAGCCTCTAGCTCGATTGCATCGTCTCGGGCGTTGACGACCTCCAATGTCTCAGCCATGAGGCGTGCTTGGCATTCTTGTAATGCCACCTCATTACGGTGAATGTGCCTCCTCAAGTAGAGGATCACCTCCTTTGCTCTTGGTGGCATTGGTGGATCGTACCACCCATGAAGGGACATGTGTATCCCTAGAATTAATAATCTAAAATCAAGACTTTGACGCTTATACTCGTTACTTGAACATAAACATGCAATCAAAAACAAGCATTAGACTAAAACATTGATTAAACTAAACGCGACATTTTAACTTAAAGCAACCCAACCATGAAAGCACCTCCACCGGACAATCATAATAACGCCTTCCGGTGTTGACATTGTTCCAACAGGTCCTTAGGACTGGCCACCTGCCACATCCGCACCGCGCCGTTCTTAAGATTGATCGAAAATACATTAGGATAAGATTTGATGAGAGAGAGGAGAATTTAGGGATGAGTGGTGAATACATTTAGCTTTTATTAACATATAATTACTGTAGCATCTGCATACACCGTGTATGACTCAGCACATGGTATTACATAATGACGGTATTGCCCTTGTGCTAAAAATAAAATGTAACGGCAGAAAACGTCGTTGATCGACGGAAAACGGGTCAAAGGACGCAATCGGCCTCAAAAAACTTGAGGAGGGACGCACGAAGACGTTTTTCAAAAGTTAAGGTGCCAGGCGATGTTTCGTGGAAAGTTTAGGGACCAACGATGTATTTTTTTCTATAATTAAATTTGATTTTTAATTCAGTAAACTCAAAGTTTCCTTTATAATAACGTTAAACTTTTCTATGAGGGAACCCGTTAAACAAACAATCCTATTTTTAAACAGACAAAATTACACGGATGATCCCTGTGGTTTACTCAGATTGCAAGTTTAGTCCATAAGTCATTTTAATTACACCAGAGATACCTATTTTTGAAACTTGTCACACATTTAGTCCCTAATTTGGATGACCGTTAGTTTATCAATTAAGTTATTTGCACCGTTAGTCCTTCGTTAATATTTTTTGCACTGTCCTCATTTTCTGAAACTTGTCACACATTTAGTCCCTAATTTGGATGGCCGTTAGTTTATCTGTTAAGTTATTTGCACCATTAGTCCTTCGTTAATATTTTTTGCACCGTTAGTCCTCATTTTCTAAAAAAGTCCTATTTTTTGCACCGTTAGTCCATCCGTTAATATTTTGCACCGTTATCAATATTTTTACGTTTTCGTCCATTTTTTAACGTTCTCGTCTATTTTTTTAACGTTTTCATCCATTTTTTTACGTTTTTGTCAATCATTTTACATTCTCGTCCATTTTTTAAAGTCTTTTTCTATCTTTTTACGTTTTTGTCAATCTTTTTATGTTTTCATCTACTTTATTACGTTCTCGTCCATTTTTTAACGTTTTTGTTCAATTTTTACGTTTTTGTCAATCTTTTTATGTTTTCGTCCATTTTTAACGTTCTCGTCCGTTTTTTTAACGTTTTCGTCCATTTTTTAAGTTTTTGTCCGCTTTTTTACGTTTTAGTCTGTTTTCTTATATTTCTATTTGTTCTTTTACGTTTTCGTCCGCTTTTTTATGTTTTTGTCTGTTTTCTTATATTTTTATCTGTTTTAACCTTTTTTTGTTTACGTTTTCGCCTATTTTTTGTGATTAGGTAAGTATACTAAAAGAAAATTTGACATTTGATAAAAATATTTCTGTGTCAATTTTAAATCACGATTTTGACCTCTTTCTGGTCTGAATCATCAAAAGTGTAAAACACAAAAGTTGTCGGAATGATGTTTTGCATCAAGGCTCGCGAGATTTTAACCAAAAAATGCAAAAAAATGAACGAAAACGTAAAGATATTCATATAGTTATCTCCTCTAAGACATATACACTAGCCGGTGTGCCCGATTTGATATATAACGAACGAATGATAACGAACAAAAACGCCTTAAGTTTTGGTAGTAAACAGCCCTTGTTTTGCATTTTTCAGGTTAAAACCTCCTGAGTCTTGATGTAAAACATCATTCCGGGCAACTTTCGTGTTTTACACTTTTGATAATTCGGACCAGAAAGGGGTCAAAATCATGATTTATAATCGATACAGAAATATTTTTATCAAATGTCAAGTTTTCTTTTAGTATACTTACCTAATCACAAAAAAAATGAGCGAAAATGTAAAAAAATGGACGAAAACATTTAATAACATAAGAAAACAGACGAAAACATACAAAATCGGACAAAAACGTAAAAAAAAATGGACGAAAACGTTAAAAAAAACGGACGAGAACGTTAAAAAATGGACGAAAACGTAAAAACATTGACAAAAACGTAAAAAATGGACAAGAACGTTAAAAAACGGACGAGAACATAAGAAAATAGATGAAAACATAAATAGATTGACAAAAACGTAAAAAAACCAGAAAACGTTAAAAAAAATGGACGAGAACGTAAAAAAATGGACGAAAATGTAAAATGATTGACAAAAATGTAAAAAGATGGACGAAAACGTTAAAAAAATAGACGAGAACGTTAAAAAATGGACGAAAACGTAAAAATATTGATAACGGTGCAAAATATAACGGAAGGACTAACGGTGCAAAAAATGATGACTTTTTTAGAAAATGAGGACTAACGGGGCAAAAAATATTAACGAAGGACTAACGGTGCAAATAACTTAACAGATAAACTAACGGCCATCCAAATTAGGGACTAAATGTGTGACAAATTTCAGAAAATGAGGACTAACGATGCAAAAATTATTAACAAAGGACTAGCGGTGCAAATAACTTAACGGATAAACTAACGGCCATCCAAATTAGGGACTAAATGTGTGACAAGTTTCAAAAAATAGGTATCTCTGGTGTAATTAAAACGACTTAGGGACTAAACTTGCAATCTAAGTAAACCACAGGGACCATTCATTTAATTTTGTCTTTTAAACAACAAATTATTACGACCTACATCTCATATCTCACAAATTATATCTTACATGTCTTCAATGAGATTTAAACAACCACCTATAGGTTGTTCGGCCAATCACTTAACTCTGCAACATGAGGCTTTTGGTAGATTTGTTGGTAAGCGTTGGTTGATTTTGAAAAAATATATATAAAAATTAAAATAAAAATGTAACTAATTTTTTTTTTTTTCATCCAGGTTAAGTCTATGGACTTAAATAAATCATAAGTCTATGTAGATGGAGAAACGACATATCTTTCTAGCAATCAGTCTACTTATCTTTTTATTTTGACACATGTC
This sequence comes from Artemisia argyi, assembly GCA_030686995.1. Taxonomy (NCBI): domain Eukaryota; kingdom Viridiplantae; phylum Streptophyta; class Magnoliopsida; order Asterales; family Asteraceae; genus Artemisia; species Artemisia argyi. The sequence goes on from CM060684.1 coordinate 118,491,009, forward strand.
AATCATCAAACTGTGAATAAGAAAATGAGTCTTTTTGCACGTTAATGGATTATGACACATGAGTTATAGAAGGGGTGAGTTATAGCAACGGGGGCTAGTGGTTAGATTAACCCTTAGTTTTTTTATTTTTTTTGATTTTTTTTTTCATTTTTATAGTTTTGTTTATATAAAAAAGCTATAAACCTGAAAGTGCGGAACAGAAAATATAAATTTTAATAAGTCAAACGCTTAAAACTGTCAGAAATACGGATTAAAAACTGATAAAAACTGGGTTGTGCTGAAAAAAATAGGAGACAAAGTGGGAGACAAGGGGCCTGACACCCTTGTCCCCCCGTTTCCCTAACAGTCCCCTATTAGTATATATATCAATGCTCATGTAAATGAGCTCACAAGCAGGTAAAGGTGAGTTTATGAGTTTTTCCTATTTCAAATAACTAAAAAGGAAAGAAAAATGTTGGGATGTTAATTGACATGAGAGACTTAAATTCAGGAACGGAGCAAAAAAGAAATATGACCGGGTGCACAAATTTTTTTGAACCGTAATATAATAGAGTTAAAAAATAAATTAAAACGAAGATTTTATTAAAATGATAAATAAATGAACATATTACCTTTTAATTAGCGTTACGTGCACCCTCATTTTTAATATTAAGAAGTTCTTCTTTCTCTATAGCACACAAGTTAAAGCGCCGTTAAAATAATCATCACCCATCCGATTTTGCAAATCAGTTTTAATGAGCTTATTTAAAAAAAAAAAAAAAAAAAAAAAAAAAAAAAAAAAAAAAAAACATATTTCAACCGTAACGGTAGCAACAGGCAATACTAAAGCCAACTTCAATTAAGCACTACTTTTCATATATATTGTAACTACAAACAACAATAAAAATGCTCAATGACAACACAATTGGGGTACTATTAATATTCTAATATATTGTTAACTATCACTTAAACTTATTATCCCTATTTGTCTTAATAGAAATTGCATAGTTGTTGATACAAAAGTTGGGCGTACCTGATTGTTGGGCTTTGCTCTTATATCAATTCGTTCCTTAGCACTTTGTTACCTGCGTACTAAGAAAATAAACAACACCGTTAGGCTTATCGAGGGATTGTCTCCCCCGATTAGACTCCGGCGTGAGAGTAAGTAATCGAATTTAGGTTTTGGTTTAAGAGTTTAGGGATTCCGTGAATCGTACCTTCAATGAGAATCGTATGATTCTATATATAGGGGCTAAGAAACCGTGTTTCTTGCTCCTTACTCTACGCACGCATGGTGCTTATCCGAGGTAAGGATATCTATTCCTTGAATAGATGATCCTTATCGGATATCCGGTGAGTTAGATTGGGCCTTTGGGCTTCATAAGCCCAAGCGTTGATACTGCGGCCCATACCATTTGTCATGGTAGCCCATTCGTGATGGGCTTAAGTATAAGTAATGTCTATCATTTGGGCTTGCGGCCCAAATATAGGCTATACGTCATCATGTCCCCCCAGTCTAGTATGCGCGGCACGTAGCCGCGGGTACTAGACTTAATGTAAGCAGCGGTAAGCGTGGCGGGATAATGAACAAATTGTTACCGCCTTTTTGGAGGTGCAATGCACCTAACAGGTTCAAAATAGTTACCTCGGTAATTGGGGGTGGTGTCCACGTATCACTTGGGATTCGGGAAAAAGTGTTGTACCTTTTGATCTTCTAGCCACACGTTTACTGTGAGTGGGATCCACGTGGGCGTGAATTAGGGTTTTTACCACCCTATATAAGAGTGCCGTCCCCCTTTATTTTCACCACACAGTAAAATACACACACAACCACTATTCATCTTCTTCATTTTGAGAGCGTTTTTGCTAGAAAACCTTTGAGCTTCTGTAGGTAATCTTTGTGTGCGTCCACTTAGTTTTAAGATGAGCATGGTCGCTCAATTAGAGGAGTTTCGCTCTGCGTTGTCTGTTGAGGATGTGATGCGCTTTTCTTCCGACTATTTTGTGCCTTTGGATGTGCATCCAGAGGCGCCAGATGTCGATGCGTGTATAGCCGACTCCCCCGAAGGGAAGATAGGTTTATACACGAAATTTTTCGAGTACGCTAACTACCGCGTACCTATATCTATATTTCTGAGCGATTTGCTCAATCACTATCGCCTCCACATCTCTCAGCTGCACTGTATAGGTGCGGCGAAGGTGTCGAATTTTGAGGTAAACTGCCGTTTACTAGCGATAGAACCAACTGTAGATTTATTCCGCTCCTTTTACCACTCAACATGGTCGAACGGTTGGGTGTCCTTTGCGAAGCGCCCACGGGCGTTTCAATGTTATACGGAGAAAGTTGACGCCCTCAAGAATTGGAGGGAATTTTTCTTTTGGGTAGACGGCGTGGTCTTTCCTTCCAATTTTGAGTTTTATACTCAGGCGTCTTTACCAAGGGATGGGCATCCCGCACCCGGTTCCTATAGTATTGCTGACGCGCAGACGTTAAATGCCAATCGCTTGGCCATTAACCCCTATCCGGAGGAGTTTTTGGTGCATGTAGGATTGAGTCGCGCGTATTTTGGCGCAGCGGATGAGGTTCCCACTTTCCTGAGTGAGGATGGCCGGGGTGGGTGTTCATCCTTTGTAATTGTTTGTAAGTTTTTCATCCTTTTTCTTCGCGCATTTACCAACTAATCTTTCGTTGTTTTCTTGCTTCATTTTTATATGTGCAGAGATGGACTTATTCGCAGTGGTGAAGCTTGATAAGCCAAAGCAGGTGACCATAGGGGTGCGTCCTCTGAGGGAAGGGGAGCTGCCTTTGCTGGAAGCGACCGCGGGGCGTTTGACTGTTTTGCCCGCGACAGTTCCCGAGGACACGCCACCACTTGTGGTGACGCCCGTCCAGAGTATGGCGCCAGAGGTAGTGGTGGCGCCCACTGTGGTGCCTGAAGTGGAGGTGGCGCGCGAGGAGGCGCGCTCAGGGTCATCTGACAGTATTCGGATCCTGAAACCTGAGGAGGTGTTGAGGGAAGAGGTTGCGCAGAACTTGAAGCGCAAGGGAGAGGCTGGAACCAGTGGCACCAGCAAGAGGCGTCGACACGTCATCAAAGACGCAGAGTCGAACGCGGAAGAAACTTCGACCTCCGGCGCACGGTTGAAGGCTGATGCTTCTCCGTTTCTGTAAGTGTGCATTTCTTCTCTCTCTTTTTTTTTTTTTTTTTGCAATTACTTGTTGTAATTTTTTGTTGACTCTTTGTTCCGTAGGGATGACGACGCGAAGGACGATGAAGTATCCTCTCCGCAGAATGAAAACAAGGGAGAGGATACCTTGGCAGCTGATGGTGGTGAGGCACAGCAACTTCTTGATGAGTTGGCTGCGACTACTGCCCGTCAGGCTGAGCTGGTGGCGCAGCTGAAGGGAAAGCGCGTTGGGGAGAGTCGTGCTTTGGCCCAGAAGGAAGAAGAGTTGGAGAAGCTGCGCGTGCTATTGGCGGGCGTGCAGGCTGAGCTCGGGGAGTCAAGGGCGTATGGGGAGAAGATGGCTCAGGACAAGATGAGCATCTTGGCTGATCTGCTACATGCGAGGGCGTGCAACGAGCAGATAAAGGCCAAGGCATCATGGTCTGTGTCGTTCCTTGAGGAAAAAAGGTCTGAGCATTATGCTAGCCTGCAAGAGTTCAAGGAGCGCATGGAGAAGACGCTCGTGATGTATGAGGAGAAGCTGCGCGCACTTAGCATTGAGTACGACGAGGAGCTGTATCCTCATCTCATGTCTGTGATTGCTGAGCGCAGGTATTCTTACACCCTTATCTTTTAGAATTGTTTTCTTCACTCCATTTTATCTTATCTTGTTACCACTTTGTGAATGCAGGTGGTTGATCAGCCATGGGCTTCGTCTGGCAGCTCTAAGTACTTTAGAGTCTGCGGAGGTAGTGGAGGCCTTTGGGAAGGTTGTCCACTGCGCGATGGCGCGTGGCCGTTCGCAGGCGATGGAGGAGCTCCGTGAGGCCAAGTTGCTGGAGAAGGATTTGGCGGAGATTCCTGGTTATAGCTCAACGGCGTACGATGAGCTGGTGGAGGCGATGGCGGGGCTGAAGGTTCTTGAGCTGCCGCATATAGGGAAATTGGAGCGCGACTAAGATGACCCTATAGCTGTGCTAATGGCCGGTTTAACTTTGCAGCGCCATCTTGAGAAGAATGCGGAAGAGGAGTTAGACTATTATCTAAAACCTGATGTATCGCAGCTTCAAGTCCCAGTTTTTGCGCGGCCCCGTGATATCCTCAAGCCTTTTGCTCTGGAGAAGGAAGTCCCCTTGAAGGAGGTGCTGGAGCAACATGCGCAGAGGGCTGCTGTGAAGAAGGGTATCAAGGGCAAGGCCGTGATGTGCGGTATTGGCGCTGCACACCTTCCTAGATCAGATGGCGTGGCTGTAAGTGTTCCAACCGTATCGATGCAGGATGCCATAATCTTGAGTAAGTTGAAGGAAGGGAGTTCCGCCGCTCCAGAAGAGAGCCATGATCACCGCCATAGCATATAGGTTGTTTGTGAACTTATGTATTTTGTCCTTGTAATTTAATGAATATGGAATAAAATACATTTTGTTATAAGCTCGTAACTTAAATATACTTGCATTGTTTGCTAAGTTTGATTATTTTACTAAGTCTTTTAAGTGCGTGACTTAAATATACTTGCATTGTTTGCTAAGTTTTATTTTTGACTAAGTCTTTTAAGTGCGTAACTTAAATATACTTGCATTGTTTGCTAAGTTTTATTTTTGACCAAGTGTCTTGGCTCGTTATATTGCTAAGCTTGTACGGTGTACTTGGTATATGCGCATCCGTCGTGGGGTGCGCATATGAAACTTACTTTGACGTCTCAAGAGTAAGGCGCTTAGCAAGGATACGTGATCCAATGTTGATGGGTTTGCAACCCTCTTATTCAACGAGTAAATTAGTAGGTTAACTCATCCTTTATGCCTTCGTGGGTCTTTAAGTGATGCATGCACGCCATGTAGGCAAAAAATATAAGATAGACAATATTGACATATATGCAATAAAGTAAAAGTGCGCTATGGAGTTAGCTAGAAACCATAACATTTTATTAATACTTGCAAGTTTATTGAAAAAATGGAAAACATAATTCCTAAGAAAGAAAAGAAAGACAAACACTTATTGGGCACCGCGTAGGGTGTGAGTGTGTTTGTGTAAGGGCCGTAGCCTAAAAGTAACATCTTTTGAGATTACAGATGTTCCAAGTGCGCGCTAGGTCGTGACCTTCCATATCGCGCAACCTGTATGCGCCGTTGCCGAGCGCGTCTGTGACCTCGTAAGGTCCTTCCCATTTGGGTCCGAGCTTGCCTGTGTCTTCTACGTGGCTCGCGTCATTGGCGCGGTAAACAAAGTCTCCTGGTCTGAATGAAGTGTTTTTGACTTTTGCATCATAATACTTCTTCATTTTTGCCTTAGCCTTTGCTTCACGTATAGCTGCGCGTTCGCGTCTTTCTTCCAGTATATCTAAGTCTATGCGCCGTTCCTCGTCATTTGTTGTGACGTTGACCTCTGCCGTGCGTATAGTTGGCATTCCTATCTCGGCTGGTATGACGGCTTCTGTTCCATAGACTAAGGAGAATGGCGTGTCGCCAGTACTGGTTTTGATTGTCGTGCGATGCGCCCACAAGACGTGCGAGAGCTCATCTACCCATCTTCCTTTATGTCTGTCAAGGCGCGCTTTTATGCCTTCGCCTAGACTGCGATTAGCGCGCTCAACTAGGCCATTGGTTTGTGGGTGTTTGACTGAAGCAAAGTGTTGTGTGATGTTTAATTGTGCGCACCAATCTTTGAATGGGTTATCACAGAATTGTTTTCCGTTGTCTGATACGATCTCGCCTGGTAGGCCGAAGCGACAGACAATATTGTCCCAGACAAAGCGTTTTACTTGGTTTCCCGTAATGTTTACCACAGCTTTTGCTTCAATCCACTTTGTAAAATAATCTATGGCTACGATGAGGAATTTTACTCCTCCCGCTGCGACGGGAAAAGGTCCTGCGATGTCGATACCCCATTTGTAAAATGGCCATGGTGAGGTGATTGGTGTTAGCTCGTGCTGTGGTCGGCGCGGAATAGGTCTATGTACTTGGCAGTTGCTGCACTTTCTTATTAGGTCGCGTGCGTCGCGGTGCATTGTTGGCCAATAGTATCCTGCCCTTAAAGCGCTTGCCACCACGGATCGCGGTCCTGAGTGCATACTACATGATCCAGCGTGAAGTTCGCGGAGTACATAGTCTGCTTGAAGGGGTCCAACACATCTGAGCCATGGTTGTAAGAAAGATCGCCGATAGAGTACGTTGTCGCGGAATTCGAATCGTTGCGCTGTGCGCCGTATTCTTCGAGCGTCTTTATTATCTTGGGGTAGGGTTCCCTTGCTGATAAATTCGATGATAGGTGTCATCCACGTGGGATCTTGTTCTTCTATCACCGTTGATATTTCCATATCAAGGATGGACTTGTTCTTTAAGGTTTCCACCAATACCTGTTTTGAAAGGTGTGCGAAGCTTGTAGATGCGATCTTGCTGAGTGCGTCCGCCTTTCTGTTTTCCCCTCTAGGTACTTGTTTTATTGTGAACCTATCGAAGTTTTTGATCAGAGACTTTGTCTTTTCCAGGTATTGGATCATATGATCATCCTTGGCCTCGTATTCTCCTAACACGTGGTTAGCGACTAGCCGAGCATCTACGTTTGCCTCTAGGTTGCGTACACCCATTTGAATTGCGATGCGTAGTCCGGCCAGTAGGGCTTCATATTCTGCCTCATTGTTTGTGGCTGTGAACTCGAAGCGTAGCGCATAGGTGAATTCCATACCTTCTGGATTTGTAAGAATGAGTCCTGCGCCTGATCCATCTGCGCATGAGGATCCATCGGTGAACAGTGTCCATGGTTCCTGTAGATCCGTTTTTGCTGCAGATGTTGGGCTGTCGCCCTCTGGCTTCTCCACGATAAAATCAGCTAAAACTTGCCCTTTGATAGCAGTGCGCGGCCTGTATGAGATGTTGTACTCACTGAGCATTACACTCCATTTTTGTAAGCGTCCCGATGCATCTGGTTTAGAGATAACTTGTTTAATTGGCTGATCAGTGATTACCACAATTGGATGCGCTTGGAAGTATCTGCGCAGTCTTTTGGCAGCGAACACTAAAGCCAAGACCAGTTTTTCCATGGCGCTGTAGTTAACCTCTGTTTTCTTTAAGGCTTTGCTTACGAAGTATATGGGTGTCTGGACGGAGTCTCTATCTGTCAATAGTACTGCGCTAACTGCTCCGTGGGTTGCTGATAAGTACATGATTAGTTCTTCCCCTTGTCGCGGTGCGACTAGTTTGGGAAGAGATGCCAGATGATGTTTGAGTTGTTGGAAAGCTTCCTCCGCTTCATTGGTCCAACGAAAGTCTCCCTTTTTTGTACACTTCGTGAGTGTTTTAAAGAGAGGAAGGGACTTGTCCGCTGACTTAGATAAGAAGCGATTCAGCCCTGCCAGCTTTCCATTCAGTGATTGGACTTCTTTGAGTGTGCGCGGGGAGGGGAGATCAATAACAGCCTTTGTCTTCTCTGGGCATGGTTTGATTCCATCGGGTTCTATTAAGTATCCGAGGAACATGCCTTCAGTTGCGCCAAAGGTGCACTTTTTTGGATTCAGTTTCATGTTTATCCGCCCCAACGTTCGGAATGTTTCCTCGATGTCGCGCACTAACTCATCCTCTGTATGGCTTTTTATAACAAGGTCGTCCACGTAGACTTCCAAGTTGCGGCCTACTTGTTTTTCGAAAGCTGTGTCCACCAGCCGTTGGTATGTCGCGCCTGCGTTCTTTAAGCCAAAAGGCATTTTTGTGTAGCAGTATACCCCTTGACTGGTGTGGAAAGCTGTTTTTTCTTCATCCTCCACTGCCATTTGGATTTGGTGGTACCCTTTATATGCGTCTAGGAAGCACTTGAAGGGGTATCCACATAAGGATTCAACCTTCCAATCAATTTCTGGCAATGGATAGCAGTCTTGCGGGCATGCTTTATTGAGATCCGTGAAGTCCACGCACATCCTCCAGCTACCATCGCTCTTCTTTACCATGACTGGGTTAGAGAGCCAGTCGTGGTAGTACACTTCGCGCATGATGCCCGCATCTACTAACTTGTGTACTTCTTCCAAAATAGCTTTTGCACGATCTGGAGCCTGGCCGCGCTTCTTTTGTCGTATTGGAGGGTATCCTTGTCGGATTTGTAGTTTGTGCTCTGTGATAGAACGAGGCACTCCTGTCATATGCTTTGGTTCCCATGCAAAGATGTCTAGGTTCTTTTGCAAGAGTGCGCATACGGCTGCTTTACCTTTGTCAGATAAAGATCCTCTAATCGAAACTTGTTGTTCCGGATAGTCTGGATGAATAGCGACCTTTAAATTTGGCGATTTTTCCGTGCGCTGTTCTGGAATAGTATCTGCTTCAGTTGTCACTGCGATACATTCTCTTGGTGGTACCGTTGTGTTATAGAGAGTAACCACTCCTCCTTCAACTGGGAATTTAAGCATTCCGTGTGCTGTGGATGGTACTGCGCGCATGGATGATATTCCTGGTCTTCCAATTATGCCATTGTATGGTGAGGGAGACTTGATTACCATAAAATTTATCCATGCCGCAGTTGAGTGTTGCTCATCTCCTACAACCACCAATAAGCGTAACTGCCCCATGGGCCAGATCTTTTCTCCTGTAAATCCTGTTAGTGACATTGTAGCTGGTATCAACTGACTTTGGATTTCAGGTCGCAGCCTTTTGAAGCAGTGATCATACATGATGTCTGCGGATGCTCCTCCATCAATATACATGCGGTGGATGTCGTGTCCTCCTGCATGTATTTCAATGGTCAGAGGTTCCACAACTGCGTTGTCCGCAGCGATTGTAGGGAAGGATATCTCTTTTTCTGGAGAGAATTTTTGGCTGACTTTTTGCTTTATTTTGCGCTGCCATGATTGTATCATGTATATAGTATCAGCCTTTTCTTTTGGGGGTTCTTTCTTGCCTCCATTTCTCTGTCTCTCTTTTCCTTCCTTGATGTTTTTTACGAGGTGGTCCATCCTTCCTTCTCTCACTAATTTTTCGATTAGTTGTTTCAGTTGGACGCACTCGTTAGTTGTATGGCCCTTTTGGCCGTGGTACTCGCAGTATCCACTACCTTGGCGTTTTTCTTCTGCCGTTTTAATTGGTGGTGGTCTTGGGAAGTTCGCACCTTCTGTTGCAAATATCTCCCTTGGAGTTTTAGTGAGAGGAGTATATTTGTCGTTGTCTCTTCCACTGCGGTAGTTCCTGCCGCGGTTATTGTTTTGATCATTGGATTGTCTCCGCGGCTGTTCTTGTTGCCTATAGTTTGAATATCCTTTTTTGCTATCCGCAGCAGCTGCTTCTCCTTGTATAAAGGATCTGGTGCGTTTTGTGAGTTCATCGAAAGACTGTGGAACTCTATCATTGAGCTTTCGGATGAGTTCTGGATTATTAATTCCATTCATGAACCCTGAAATTTTTAGTATTTCGGGACATGCTTTGACTTGTATGCACTCATCCTTGAAGCGCTCCATGAAGGCGCTGGTTGATTCTCCTTGGCGTTGCTTCACCCTTGCCAATTCTACAGGATTTTTAGCGCACTTCTTTCGCTGGGTGAAGTTGTGGCGGAATGCTTTTCGTAATTCCTCAAAGCCGCCTATACTCCTACGTGGGAGTTTGCTAAACCATGTGCGCGCGTTCCCTACCAATGTGGAATTAAACATGTGACACCACACAGGCTGTGGCCAATTTTCGATAGTTGCGGCTGACTCGAAAATTTTTAGGTGGTCATCTGGGTCACCTGTTCCATCGTATGTCTTCACATTAGTGGGCATGCGCCTGCGCCTGTCGTCTGAGTAATCACTTATGTGACGTGTGAACGCATCAATTTTGTGGCGTCGCCATGGGAGAGACATATCCTCGTTCTCTTCCTCGCGACGTTTTCCTTTTGATTTCCAGTGCCCTGTTTCTTTATCCTCGTTGTCCGAGGAATCGCTGGAGGAAGAATAATCTCTCCTTCGGCGTTTGCGCCTGCTCCTTTCAGAAGAGGAGCCTGAGGGATCTCTGCTTGGGGATCTCCTCCTCCCCAATCTATCTTGTATTCGCCTACTTTCAGGTTTGGAAGATCCTTGGCTTGGCGAATGCTGAGGCCCTAATCGATCGTGTATTCCCCGACTGCCAAGTCTGGAATGGACATTGGTGCGCCTACCGCTGTCTCCAGAGTTTTGTGAGTCAGGTACCGCACCTAGCCTATCATGGACAGAGGTACGTTCTGTACGTCTTCCTCGCGGGTGGCGCGGTGGTGATGGTTCGCGTTCTGGACCAAGATTAAGTCGGGTTTGCGGATCCGCACCTGCTCTTCTTGCCGCTTCTTCTTGCATGAGGGCATTTAATGTTTCATAATTTTGGGATACAAAGTTTCCCAAAGTCAGATCCGGTGCGTCCTCAGTTGTTGCAAGAATTTCTTCCTCAGTGTTAGGCGCCCTGTTCCGTTCAGGAGCGCCTGGCGGCACAGTGTTGTTCACTGCGGGTGTAGCCTGATGAGGAGTGGTGAAGAGGGTGCGTTGGAGTTCTTCAACGCTGGGGACCTCTAAAGTAATCCTGGGTAGTTCTACCGCTGGGGGAGGTTGGGTTGTCCCTGCCTCATGGTGACCAGGTGTGCTGGTTGTCCCAGCGACTTGTCTAGAGGTTGGATCTTGTTGATTCTTCCTCAGATGGTCACGTTTTTCTGGCTGCGGAGTCCGCTGGCTCGAATTCTTATGTTTCGTCATTCTAGTTCGTTGTAGGGTCCCACGGATGGCGCCACTTGTTGATACAAAAGTTGGGCGTACCTGATTGTTGGGCTTTGCTCTTATATCAATTCGTTCCTTAGCACTTTGTTACCTGCGTACTAAGAAAATAAACAACACCGTTAGGCTTATCGAGGGATTGTCTCCCCCGATTAGACTCCGGCGTGAGAGTAAGTAATCGAATTTAGGTTTTGGTTTAAGAGTTTAGGGATTCCGTGAATCGTACCTTCAATGAGAATCGTATGATTCTATATATAGGGGCTAAGAAACCGTGTTTCTTGCTCCTTACTCTACGCACGCATGGTGCTTATCCGAGGTAAGGATATCTATTCCTTGAATAGATGATCCTTATCGGATATCCGGTGAGTTAGATTGGGCCTTTGGGCTTCATAAGCCCAAGCGTTGATACTGCGGCCCATACCATTTGTCATGGTAGCCCATTCGTGATGGGCTTAAGTATAAGTAATGTCTATCATTTGGGCTTGCGGCCCAAATATAGGCTATACGTCATCAATAGTTACTCACCTATTTTTATTGTCTTAAGCCCTTATTGATATTGATAGACTATACGGAACCAACAAATTAGTCAAAAATTCATACAACCAATCAAAACATGAAAACTTGAAAAGACATAATAAACAAATGAAAGGTATATGTTACGACTTACGAACCTGTTTCATCTTTGTGTGTTGGTTCAATTTTAGATTTTGTAAATTGTTAGGATGATAAATAAACTTGTTCCATTAATAAACCTATTTCATCTTTCGGCTTTTGTGCTTTAATTTGTTAAACTTGTTTCATCTTTGAGCTTTTACAAAATTTTATATTTAAAGTATACGAACTAAATAATAATAGAGACACATTTAATGCACCGGATGCATTTAAGATACATTTAAGAAAAATCGATAATTTTTTCAAAAATTAACACTATATCGCAAAAATCCATGGGGTGCACGTGCACCCCGGGCACCCCTTTGGCTCCGTCACTGCTTAAATCACGTGATATTCTGATTAAAGTGATACGGATACGGGATTTGAACCTTATCACTTGTTCTTTACGTTACATGTCCATTGAATTACTATTGCGAGTATATGAGATATTAAACATGTGTTTTTCCATGTCATCTAAAGGACATTTGTGTTTAGACCAAGACTTTGGAGCTTTTATTTTGTTTTAATGTAACTAGAGATGCTAAACGGTTAAATTACTGTTTTGGTTGTCAATTTGAGCTTATATTTAATTTTATATTTTTGATGGTGAGATATGTAGCTAGAGATGCTAAATGGTTAAATTACTCTTTGGGTTGTCAAATTTGTAAACTGATATTATTCCTGTATCTCATATTGGACATAATTAAGAGTATAAATACACAATACAGTGTGACGGGCATAAGGTTTTTGAAGTACGTGGTCGTGAGAACCTTTGCATACATGAAGGGTGTGGCTGTGAGAGAATGAATTTAGTGACCATGATGAAGGATGGAGGGTGATTTAGAGACGGTGCGGCAGAAAAGAACAATGGGAGCATGGATTGTGTTTAGAGTTTGCAAAGTTGTAGGGTTCGGTTTTGGTAATTCTCTCATACCATACAGACTGATATTATTCTCGTATCTCATAATAAATACACATAAGAGTATAAATACCCAATACATAATATAAATGGGCTGACCCAGTACCAAACAAATGCATGAGCCTAATATACATTGTACGAAATACATCTAACAAAATTGAGCTTATATTGAAAGAGGAGTGCTAGACTTACTCACATTTTACATAATTTCTCCCACACAATAAGGTGGAATGCATCTTAGCCACACAATGCTCTCACTTGGTCAATTAATGCTCTCAATGCTCTCACATGAGTGGCTAAGATGCATGTCACCTCATTGTGTGAGAGAAATTTTGTAAAATGTGAGTGAGTCTAGCACTCCTCATATTGAAAAGAGTGTTCTAGTATTCAGTCAATCCAAACTCACAATTTTCATGACCAGCCTTGAGTTTGTATCATGATGTACTCATCAAATGTCTCGACTTATTTGCAACCTACGGGCACTTGCGACTCTAACATAAAAACTTTAAGTACGTAAAACTGAAAATTAAAACTTTACGTAGTAATATTTAGAATGATTAATGTATTTCTAGAGTTAGGATCATATGATAAGAAAAATTAAAATAAGAATGATGAGAAGAAATCACAACTACATATTTCAGATGCATATAGAAAAAAGGATGCATCTCTTCTTGAAATCCTTCCTATTATTTGAAATATGTTACTGAAAATTTATTCTTTTCATTTTATTTTTTCTTATTACTGGATCTCTTCTAAACATTTATATTATTGAAAATGATTAATGTGCTTATAATTACGCTTAACCGTCAAATCTAAAGGTTAAGATATAGGAAAATAAATAAATAAATAAAACACAATTATACCGTGTTAATTTTATTGGTTAATGTTCAAACCAAGGTTATCAAGATCGCGATTCTACTCAGGATCGTTTTTGTCTCCGCAAGATCGAGATCGTAAGATCGAATCAGGATCGTAAGATCCTACAAAAATGTAAAGTTTTTAGACATGGGTTGTAGTGTTATATAGTTCTATATAAAATTTGATATAAAAGACCAATTTAACTAAATATAGATGAAAATTTCAAAGTTTAAACATCGTAATAATATAAACAATGCAATACACGTACTTACTTCATGTTTGAGTCTTTTGATAAAAAATTTGGGTAGAAAAGAAATAGGATAAGTGCAAAGTTGGGTCATGTATAAAGGTAAAATTCTGTCAAAATTTAGAAAATGTGATTAATTTCACTAAAAAGTTTTTTATTAATAAAAATTAGGCTTTATGGTAGGATCGAGATCGATAGTGATCCTACGATCTTACTAGCTATCTTACGATCTTACTTCGATCCTATGCTATCTCCGATCCTACTTAGATCTTGCAAGGTTTACTAACGTGTAATCGTAAGATCGTACGATCCTACGATCAAGATCGCGATCTTGATAACCATGGTTCAAACTAATCATATCATTACTGGAAGATTCGGGTGTATTAACATGACTATATGTCAATAACGAGATCGTATTAAAGGGATGTTCGCCTTTGTTGAAGCCACATTTTATAGTGTGCTCTTACTTGATGTGCTACGTTTTAAAGGGATGTTTGCCTTTGTTGGATCTAGCCTAACTTTCACTTTATCTTTCATAAAAAAAGAATGAAAAGTAGAAAAGATCACTCCAGGAAAGTTTAAGAGAATAGGTATCATGTGGTGTTGTCGTGTGATGTCATAGGTAAAATTCTGTCAAAATTTAGAAAATGTGATTAATTTCACTGAAAAGTTTTTTATTAATAAAAATTAGGCTTTATAGTAGGATCGAGATCGATAGCGATCCTACGATCTTACTAGCTATCTTACGATCTTACTTCGATCCTATGCTATCTCCGATCCTACTTAGATCTTGCAAGGTTTACTAACGTGTAATCGTAAGATCGTACGATCCTACGATCAAGATCGCGATCTTGATAACCATGGTTCAAACTAATCATATCATTACTGGAAGATTCGGGTGTATTAACATGACTATATGTCAATAACGAGATCGTATTAAAGGGATGTTCGCCTTTGCTGAAGCCACATTTTATAGTGTGCTCTTACTTGATATGCTACGTTTTAAAGGGATGTTTGCCTTTGTTGGATCTAGCCTAACTTTCACTTTATCTTTCATAAAAAAAGAATGAAAAGTAGAAAAGATCACTCCAGGAAAGTTTAAGAGAATAGGTATCATGTGGTGTTGTCGTGTGATGTCATAGGTAAAATGTTGTCATCACAATATTTTTAGCACTAAAATATATCACATCACACAAAACACCCCTCCATCTTATTTTTGGTGTCATAGACACCCTTTGGAGCGCACACGACTCACTAAAACACAAATATAAGATGCAAAAACAAAAACAAAAAAAGAACCCCCCCCCCCCCCCCCCCCCCCCCCAGAACGTTTGAGCTGGCAACTACCACGCCGCCAAAACGCTAGCCACGGTATGGTTGTTGGCGTTTTCGTGTTAGCAGGTCGGAAAACGCAACCCCCACCACACACCGTATCGTATGCTATAAGAAGTGTTAAAAGATGCTCTATATATTGACTTAGATGTATTCAAGTTTGATAATTACAAATGATCATAGTTTACTCTATTTACAAATGACCTGTAGTTCAACATGTATATTTAATGACAATCAACAAAAGAGTTTCAAGTGAATCATTTATGGACAAGGTGATGTGCTTGTTTATTGCAACTAAGTTAAATTTTTCAAAGCTACATTACGTTTTATTTAATGGCAAAACGCCAAAAACGTACAACCTTAATACTTTTCCTGAAAAATAATTACATTCGATCAAGAAAAAGAATATGGTAGACTTACGCTAAACATATCAACTAGGAATTGCTAGATACATTAAAAACTAGTACATCCTGTCTATTCTCTTTCTGCCTCGCCTTTGTTACTATTAGCAGTAGTGGCAACAATAACAGTCGAAGTTTCAAACGAACATTTCCGAGTCTGTGATATCAAAAAGGAAGTTACCATTGATATCCACATTATCAAGTGACATATCCCAATCTGCTAAAGGTGAATTCGTCACTGAATTAGGTGTTGAGTTCATAATTTCACTGAGATCAGAATCCGAACTCTGCAAAGTGTGGTTAAAGGCGACAAACGTTGTTGAATCACACCCTAAATGAAAAAGATTTTCCAATTTTTCGGTCTCAATTGGTGTTGAGGCAAACGAGAAGGACGGAAACAATCCTTCCTCCATAGTAGTCACTCCTTTACTAGTTTTAAAGCTAAAAACACGATCTAGACAAATTTTTTGTGTCATTTTTACGTCGTGGATAGTTTCTTCCTCTTTCTTAGGCTTTTTCTCCAACGCTTTGGATAGTTGAGCCGCGTGGATGCAAGTATGCCTCCCCCTATAAGTTACTTCAAAGACGGATGAATCTTCATCCGATCTTTGTACTTGTTTGGTTGCCAAACATCCTTGCACGTTTCGATGGGTGCATCTATAATACGCCCTGTAATTTAAAAAACTCAAAGTTAGAACAACCATAATATCCTATAATAAGAAAGATAAGACTTTATCGTATAGGTACTCACCATATATTTTCATATATCCGTACATATCAAAAGAACATGTGATTGTTGCAACTTGCTTTTCCAATTATTTTGTTCATTTAATTACAAAAGTTAGGTTTGTTTACATATCTATATTGCCTAGGGGGCTAGGGGCCACGACATTGATTACCCAATGCAATGAATATAGCCTTATGAACAAGTGGCAATTGATTAGACTATACGAATAAATTTCTTTGTCGATAAGATCTACTAGTACATTAAGCTTTATAAATGATTCACATAGCCCAATTTTAATAATTATGGTCTCTTTTGAACGTATAACAAGCTTTTATAAATCGGCTAATTTAATCAATCGCATTAGTTTTACTTGTACTAGTATTAGATATGAAAATATATATAAAAAGTAGCTTTTGTAGAATTCATAATCAAGATACATATAGACCTCCTTTCCAAAAATAAAGATACATATGGGACGTAGCTATTTATATCTAGTACTTAAAACTTGATTATCTTATAAATCTTCATATTAAATCGCATGTAAAACTTAGCTCAATATTTTACTCTAAAATTTTGTAACTTTAACTTTAAGTGGGGGTCTCACCACTTCAAATGGGAAAAAGACACGGATTAACGTTTCTAACCTTGGATGATTAGCTCCCAATATATCCTTCTGACCATATTTTCTCCAACTATAACCATCACTAAGAGGACCTTCCACCATGGTCCCTGAGCACACTTTCACCTGTTCGCTCCATTTTGCCATAGTTTTCCTACAACAATTTCAGAACAAAATTAAAATCCAAATCTTACTTCAAAGTATGAAAGGAATTTTTGGTTGGTGCTAACGGACTTGAATACTTACCTTTTTTTAAAGACATTCTTGTGGGAGTTATGAGGAGAATTTGAATCTTCAGGGTCAGAAACTTCAATACTAGGACTTATTGCATCAAAAGTAGGAGTTCCATGAATAGCACTTGCTCTATTGAGCATAGATATTGCATTCTCATAGGAATTAAGTATCTTTTCAACAAGTAACTCGCAAGTTTCAGCTGACATAGGTTTGTCTAGATGGTTTTTAAGTTGGTAAGTGAACTCTTTGCCTTGAGTTAACTCATTGATCAAAGGCCTTTTTTGACCTGTTTCCATTTTGGCAATCACAAAAAACTAACTTGCGTTTAATTTCCTTGTAAAGTATGTGGAAGATCAAGTGAGAATCTTCCTTGGTTTTTATGGATATATGTGAAGATGCAAAGCACAAATGGACATGAAGAATATATATAAAGTTAAATGTTTGAATTTCAAAAGAATAGAAAATTCAATAGAAATGAAGGAAGTTGGTTAGTATGATAATGAAGTGGTGAGTTTGGATTGTGTGGATATTATGGTTGGTTGATTGGAACTAGAAGTGAAGGAGCTTTGTTTGTAAATTAAGGAGAAAGATATTAAGTGAAGGTGGGTGGAAAGAGAGAAGGGAGAGACGTATTTATACATAATAATTACATATGAAGAGTATGAAAAACCCAAGAAAATATTGACTCGTTCCTAACCGAAATTGAAAGCGTTAACCCCGGTTAATAACGTTGGTTATTAGTAACTTCGATCACTAAGATGTACAGTAAAAGTGATAAAAGTTAACTACCTAGTGCTATCATTTCATGTTTGTGTCACGTCACTTTTTGTTTAGCGATTGTTTCATCATGTTCAAATGCATGTAAGGATAAACCTAAACACCATGGATATAGAAGGCATCATGATTAACGAGAATAAACATAATAATGTCATCACAGAAATCTTGGGTGTTGATTGTTTTTTCAGATGTCTATGCTGGATTTGCAATACTATGTCTGCCGAAAAAGAGGTGGATTCGAAGTCTTAAAAAAAAAATAAGAAGTGATAATAAGACGTAAAAAAATTTGCAAAAATAAAGTGGTATTTTTACCTTTTAATGTTCAAAAGTAATCAAACATATTTTTATTATTTCTTCGACCCACTTACATACATAAGATGAAGAAAAAAAACAAATACAATTCTTTCGTTTCATCTTCTCGCATGCAGACGTAAAAGAAGAATAAAAGAGCACACTTCTTTCGTTTTCACTTCACGGCAGTAGACAAAAGCAAAACAAGTGATTTTTCAAAAAGAAAAAAGAAAGAAAACTGTCTTAGATTAGATATACGAAGATGCGTAGAAAAAATCTCTCTTCTAATATTCTTTTGCTTCTTGTTTGTAGCTAATTTGGAAAGTTTACTTCAAATTCAGTACACATGAATTTCATACTAGACCAATTCAAAAAGGACTACCCATGTGACCAAACTCAATCACTCCCTTTCACGCAAAAGCTAAAACCATTCACTTTATGTGCATTCTGATACCATTGTCTGAAATAAATGACCACCACAACCCTTTAATCACAATAGCTGATTAGGTTACCTGACTCAAGCTTTATTGTCAGTTCTGATACCATTGATTCTTATCGTAAATGTTTTCGGCATGCATTTAATTTTGATTTCGCTCCTTGCTCTCACTAAGTGTGACGGCTAAACTATCTTGCTACAAATCATTCCTCACAACTCAAACAAATTTAAAAAAAAAAAAAAAATGAAATTGCTAACGGACTTATGGTAACAAAAGCACACAACAACACATAAAAACCTACTCATGTTGATGTTAACTTTCAAGATCGAGTTAAAAAACAATCTAGAACAATGACGTAAAATAAACCTCACAAATGGCTAAAGAAAACAAAAGAAATTTCATAGAATATCCAATTATTAATTGGTTTGAATCACGTATACTATTGTTGTGCATGATGAAAGTGACTAATTGGGTAAGTCAGAAACGAGTAAGAAGAAGTGAAGAATGTTCAAAGGGGCTTCCGCGTTGTTGCCTTTGATGACACGTTCAACATTACCATAAAAAAATAAAAAATAAAAAATAAAAAGTTGACAATGAGAGAGAGAAAGATATGACGATGATAGGTGTGTCATATTAAAACCCGTTGCTTACGTTCGTTTGCATTACTTTATTAATATTCTGCCCCAACTTTTCAATCTTTATTACAGTAAATAATACAGAGTACAGTATATTGTTTTATGCATGACAATAGTTTATCAATTTTAGATAAGCTAGTTTTTATCATCTTACGTATAAACGAGAATTGTCAAAAAACGCATTCTAAATCTAAAAAGGTTAACAAATGAAGGAGCGGAGAGCAATCCTCGTAATGCAGCAACGGAAACGAACTTTAGCATTACTCTTTTCTTTTTCGGTTTCTTAATAAAGAGGTCAAACTAAAAGGTACCGATAAAATCACCCCAAACCGGAAACTGCAGGGATAGTAGTAGCTAGCAAGGGTCCACTACATCTCTGAACAATTTTGCATTATTTTGGATAGGCTTAGGTTAGTAGTACCTCTAACAACACCTTTTTTTATATCTCCAAACAAATATCTTTAGGGTGTTTACTTTTTCAAAAAAAATGTGTTACTAGCCTCTAACTTTTAGATTGCGTTTGTTTTTTTCTTTAAAAAAAACCTCTTAATAGCTTCTTAATTTAAATCAGTCAGATACAGTAAGAGGTTTGATGTTACGCCCACGAGTGATGGGTTGGATCATGGGAATCAGACCAAGAGTGATGGGTTGGGTCGTGGTAAGCGGACCAAGAAAGTACTAGGCTGGCAGAAGGCGTATGTGATGGGCTAAACTTTTCTGTCATGTTTATCTAATTATTAGGAAAGTATCATTGTTTAGGAATGTTTTCGTATTCGTCTTGTGTTACAAGTTAGGGTTATTGGGTATTTATACCGGAATATTATTAATGAATGTTATGTTCTGTGAAGTAAATCTCTGATCTTTTCTCTCTTTTTCTTACGGAGCTCGCACACGCTATAGTGGTGCTACCTTGGTACGGTTTTGGGCGTATCAATTGGTGCTTTCATTGTTATGGACGAAAACGCGATACGTTTACTGCTCAAAGAGCAGTCTGATGCTTTTCAAGCGCAGTTTGCTGCGTTACATGCAGAATTGCAGGTTACCAAAGGGCTGTTGCAATCGCGGCCAGGAGGAGGTGGGGATCCAGGATCGTTGTTACCACAATCCATGCGATTGGATGTGCCAAAGTTTACTGGTGCTGATCTAGAAAGTTGGATATTCGCCATCAACGAGTATTTTGCTCTTCTTGCAGCACCAGACGACCAGAGGTTAAGGGTTGTGGGTTTCAACCTAGAAGGTGATGCAGCAGAATGGTTTCGATGGATGACGCGTAACAGGTTGATCACCAGTTGGGACGGGTTTTTGGACAGTGTTAGGAATCGTTTTGGGCCGTCGAAGCATGAGGACCCTCAAGGAGCCCTCTCTAAGCTGTTACAAACTGGTACAGTAGCACAATATCAAAGTGAGTTTGAAAAACTCATGAATCGAGTCACGGGTATATCGGAAAATTTGCTCATATCGTTCTATGTATCTGGTCTTAAGCTAACGTTACAAAGAGAACTTCTTATCTCTAAACCTGCAACGTTAGGTGATGCGTTTTCTTTGGCGCGTATTACTGAGGCGCGGTTGGAAGATCAAGAGTCTCTTACTTCTGCCAACACAACCAGAAGTGTAACCAGTGGGGTTAGTCAAAAGCAGCCTACACAACGTTTTTCTGTTCAACCCAACGTTGGTAAACCACCCCTGTTACCGACTCCCACTCAAACAACTGTTAATGCTAATGCTAAGCCACTCGCTATTAAATGGATTTCTCCAGCGGAACGTCAAGACCGACTAAACAAAGGGTTGTGTTTTAATTGTGATAACCGTTGGGTGCGAGGGCATAAATGTCCGGGTAAACTTTTGTTGCTCATGACCGACGAGGATGATGACCCGGGTGACGCGACCACTGATGGAGTTGATGATACGGTGGAAAGTGGGGACATATCAATCCTTAATTCACTTGTTGGTCATGGGAGTCCACGATCTCTCCAACTGTGGGGGACGATCGGTACAACGGATGTCCACGTGCTCATTGACAATGGTAGCACACATAATTTTATTCGACCTGATGTAGTCGAGAGAATGTGTTTACCTATCAAACCAACGAAGGGATTCAAAGTCTATATTGGGAGTGGAGAGACATTGTTGTGTAAAAGTGTTTGTTCGAGCGTTACTCTTCACATACAAGGAGTAAAAGTAGAGGTCGATTTGTATGTACTTCCGATGAAGGGACTCGACGTGGTGTTAGGAATTCAATGGCTCCAAACCTTGGGAAAAGTGACGCATGACTATGCGGCACAAACCATGGAATTTACCCTTCATAACACCAGTTGTTTGTTGAAAAGAGATGCATCTCTTCGCATGAAGAAAATTAACCTTCATCAGATGCAAGCATTGTTGGATCATGATGAGGTCTATGGGGTTTATGAGATTCATAGTTTGGAACTGGCAGCAGAGGGAGGAGAGTTGCAACCTGGGGATGGGGATTTAGAGAATGTCGAGCTTACGCGTCTGCTTGAAAGGTTTGATTCACTATTCCAGGTGCCTACTATTTTACCTCCTCATCGTTCTATCGATCATCGTATTCATTTGTTTCCTGATACTAAACCAGTAAATGTACGACTTTATCGTTATCCACATTATCAAATGGGTGAGATGGAAAAGTTAGTTACAGAGATGCTTGAACAGGGGATTATTCGTTATAGTCAAAGTCCTTTTTCTTCTCCCGTGTTGTTAGTTAAAAAGAAGGATGGAAGTTATATATTTTGTGTGGATTATCGAGCATTAAATGCAGTTACCATTCATGATAAATTTCCCATTCCAACAGCGGATGAGATGTTTGATGAGCTTGGGGGAGCGATTATGTTTACTAAATTAGATTTATGAGCCGGGTACCATCAAATACGAGTACATGAGCGTGATGTGTATAAAATGGCGTTCCGAACACATGATGGTCATTATGAGTTTTTGGTTATGCCTTTTGGGCTTACCAATGCTCCTTCCACTTTTCAGGCCACTATGAACTGTTTGTTTTCACCTTATTTGCGTAAATTTGAAATAGTTTTTTTTGATGATATTTTGATTTACAGTACCACGCACGTGGCTCATTTGGAGCACTTGGAGTGCGTTTTTCGGTGTTTGCAGGAGCATCAATTTTATGTGAAACGTTCCAAGTGTGTATTTGGGGCCGAATCTCTCGAATACTTAGGACATATTATCTCAGGTGACGGGGTAAGGATGGATCCTAAGAAGATAAAGGTTGTACGGGAATGGCCTGAGCCAACAAATCAACGTCAAGTACGGGGATTTTTAGGGCTTGCGGGGTATTATAGGCGTTTTATTCAAGGATATGCGACTGTGGCAGCACCTCTAACTGATCTTTTGCGAAAAGATAGTTTTAAGTGGGGTGTACGGGAGACGTCAGCCTTCGAGGAGCTTAAGCAGCGGTTATCTACAGCACCGGTTTTGAATTTACCAGATTTTAATGAGATCTTTGTAGTGGAAGCAGATGCATCTGCCAATGGGATAGGCGCGGTATTACTTCAAAATAGTCAGGCCTATTAGTTATTTTAGCGGTAAACTGGGTCCAAGAATGCAATTAGCGACCACGTACCAAAAGGAGTTGTTTGCAATAGTGGAAGCGGTTTATAAATGGCGTCAATATTTGGTGGGGCGGCGCTTTATAGTTCGAACAGATCATAAGACTATTAAGGAACTTATGCAACAAGTGATACAGACACCAATTCAACAAAAATATGTCCGAAAGTTAATGGGGTTTGATTTCAAGGTTGAATATAAACCGGGAATATCGAACCAAGCGGCTGATGCCCTATCCCGTATGTATGAGGATGAGGAGATGGTTAGTGTATCCTTTCTAGCCCTTAGCCAACCAGTGATGGGGATTCTTGAGGATTTGAAGGAGGAGAACGCATCCTTGGAGGAATTGTGTAACTTGCATCATCAATTGGATATGGGGACTGCTCCAAGTGGGGTTCGAAGAGAACAAGGACTTATAATTTTTCAGGATAGATATTATGTGGGGAAGGACTCAAAATTAATAAAGCTGTTGTTACAGGAGTTCCACGATATGCCTTGTGCCGGGCATGGGGGAGTAAAGAAAATGTTAGTAGGGCTTTCGGGGTTATTTTATTGGCCGGGAATGAGGAAGTCCGTAGAGGAGTATGTTAAGCAATGTTTAGTTTGTCAACAGACTAAGTATTCAACACAAGTGATGGGTGGTTATCTTCAACCCTTACCAACACCAGTTGCTGTATGGGAAGATGTGTCGATGGATTTTATAACAGGATTGCCGGTTTCTAAGGGGTTAACTGTTATTTTAGTGGTAGTGGACCGATTCTCTAAGTACGCTCATTTCGGATCCTTACCAACAAACTTCAATGCTCATAAAGTGGCTGAACTATTTTTAGAGGCTGAACTGTTTTTAGAGATCGTGATAAAACATCATGGGATACCAAAATCAATTGTTTCTGATCGTGACCCTATTTTTGTCAGTAACTTTTGGACGCAATTATTTCAGCTTAGTGGGACACAATTGAACCGTAGCACGGCGTATCACCCTCAGACGGACGGGCAAACGGAAGTGGTTAATCGGGGTCTGGAACAATATCTTAGGGCCATGGTGTCGGATCGTCTAAACCAATGGGTGCGTCTTTTGCCATGGGCCGAGTTTTGCTACAACACAAGCTATCACAGTAGCATTAAAATGTCGCCTTTTCAAGCTTTATATGGTAGATTACCATTGACATTAATACCCTATCCACCGGGATCATCTAAAGTTGCTGTTGTGGATGAATTATTGGTAGAGCGTGATGGGTTAATGCGGCGTCTTAAGCAGAATCTAACGGAGGCAAGAAATAGAATGGAGGTGGAGGCTAACCGTAATCGGCGTGATGTGGAATTCAATGTAGGGGACAAAGTGCTTGTTAAGCTTCAGCCTTATCGACAAATCACAATTGCTAAGCGTCTTTCAAATAAGCTGGCCAAGCGATTTTATGGTCCATATGAGATAGTTGAACGAATAGGGAAAGTGGCTTATCGACTCGCTCTTCCTAGTACCAGCAAAATTCATCCGGTTTTTCATGTGTTGATTCTTAAACTCTTTTCAGGAAATGGGAAGGAACCTGTAAGTGAATTGCCTGAAGAATTTCAAGAGGGGCAGCCATTGGAAAAACCTGTAGCTATATGTGACTCGAGGTTAGTATTGCGCAACGGGAGTTTAGTTCAGCAGGTCCTAGTGCAATGGGATGGAAGGTCTCCAGAGGATGCAATGTGGGAATGGATGTTGGATTTCAAGGACACTTACCCTTCGTATAACCTTGAGGACAAGGTAATTTTCGAAGAAGGAGAGAATGTTACGCCCACGAGTGATGGGTTGGATCATGGGAATCAGACCAAGAGTGCTGGGTTGGGTCGTGGTAAGCGGACCAAGAAAGTACCAGGCTGGCAGAAGGCGTATGTGATGGGCTAAACTTCTCTGTCATGTTTATCTAATTATTAGGAAAGTATCATTGTTTAGGAATGTTTTCGTATTCGTCTTGTGTTACAAGTTAGGGTTATTGGGTATTTATACCGGAATATTATTAATGAATGTTATGTTCTGTGAAGTAAATCTCTGATCTTTTCTCTCTTTTTCTTACGGAGCTCGCACACGCTATAGTGGTGCTACCTTGGTACGGTTTAGGGCGTATCATTTGAACCAAAAAGTGTGTTTGTTTTTTCTTTATCATTAAGAGGTGATTAAGATTTAGAGTGTTTGTTTTTTTCGGCTCATTAAGAACTAATAAGAGGCTAAAAACTCTTATTGAACTAGATGTTAAAGGGTGTCTTAACACCTCTTAATGTCTCATATATTTCTTTTCTTTTTTCTTTATTATGTATTTTCTCATATATTTTTTGTTTTTGTATTTCTTTAAAGGTACTAAGAGGTGTCTTAACACCTCTTAGTACCTTTAATGAAAATCATCACATATTTTTTGTTAAATAATAAATGTACAAGATGAGAAAAGTTATGAGTGAAAATTCATATTGAAACATTATAACATAATCCAAACAAGTTTTGACGGGTTGATAATGCCAACCCAAACATGACCCACTTTTAAAGTTTTGAAAAGGTTTAACTATAATTTGTTTTATTGTTGTATCGGTGTCAAGTCGTGTTTTATGATGGGTGAAAAATTTTCATGATAATCTAATAAATCTGACAACTTTTACCCAAAAAAATCCTGACAACTGTTTACAAAAACAAATACTTTCTATGAGTTAGATTTTTCTCGGCCTCTTATTTACATTAAGATGGAATCAGATTCAGACATTTCAACCATAGATTCAGATTCAGGGCCTCTTAATAAACAAACAACACCTTACTGAGTTAGAGGTGTTTAGACATTTATAATGTTTGTTTTTTTCTTTTGACTCAGATCTGGTCAGACATATATATCTTACTCAGTAAGAAACGGGGGACTTGTCTTACTTCTTCTTACCCAATAAGAGATTGAATACTTGTTATAATATAATATATTTGATGATATATTAATTATATTATATTTATTGTTGACATAAATAATGTCTTAAAACATTGTTAGCATATTAACAATGTCTCTATGTTTTGATAATTACAAAGCATAAACTCATTAATCTAAAACTTATGACGTAAACAAGTTTTTAGTGCTTAATATTAGTCTTTGCTTCCATATCACTTAAGGTATGAATAAGCAAAGAGTTTATTACATTTCATGATCAAAGGAAATTTTTCTAATCACTAGAATTTTTATAAAATGTATTAAACATCTTATATCTTTTACAAAATTACTTTTGGAATTAAAAGAATATGTTTAATTCATTATAAATATATGATTTCAAATTTCCAACCAAAAATGACAAATTCTATCCAGAAAAATATTCCCCACTAAAAGACAAGAAAAACCAACGTTCTGAAATGGGCGGCCCCCTTAATTCCTTAGGCGGCCCCCTTAATCATTAAGGGGACCGGCCACGCTCCAGAACAGTGTTTTTCTTCCCTTTAAATACTGGATCAGTTCACATTTTTTTCTCACCTTTTGCACTCCAAAACTTTCTGATCTAGATCTATTTCTCTATTCTCTCATCCTTTGATCATAAGTGTATATATTCTTTGTTTCAAAGTGATCCAATTTCCATCCTCTCAAGTGCAAGAGAAGAATATTTCTATCTTCCTAGACAAGAAGTATTACAACTTGTTGTGAGCTCCACATCCAAGTTGTTGGTGTATCATCAAGATCATTTACATATTCTTTGTGAAGATTGTTGTGAATATTTGCTAGTAGATAGTTGTGTTAGATATAGATGGTGTGATTAGTAGATAGCTTGGTGTGAAGAAGAAAAGCTAGGATATCTATTGGTGTGAAGAAGATAGAGTTGAAGTAGTTAGTTGTGAAGTTGATTGATTTGAAGAAGGTGTGTAGAAGGTGTGACTTAGGTGTGAAGGTGTTGTGGTGTGTTTATTGGTGTGTAAATTGGTGTGTAAATTGGTGTGTACATTGGTGTGTAAATTGGTGTGTAAGGTTTTCTCCGCCATAAGGGAGCTTGTTGATATAGTGAAGAAAACTCTCGAGTTAGGTGCTCGGGGAGTGGAGTAGGGCAAGGAAGGTGTCCTTGTAGCCGAACCACTATAAATCTCTTGTCTCGCGGTTCGATCTTTCCATCTCTTACTTATTTCATTACTTATCATTGTTATATATTTCATATTGATATTTGTTTGTATTGTACAACACTTGAGATCACATATTATCGAATCTAAATTTTAAAAAATTAAGTAAACACTAAAACTCTTTTTACAACTAATTAAAAAGACGTAAAACTATTTAACCCCCCCCCCCCCCCCCTTCTAGTTTTCCACAATTGGTATCAAGAGCCACGTCTAGCAAGAATTTTAAAATATATTGTATTTTAAAACTTGTAACGATCTATGGAATCTGAAAAATATTTAGAAGGGCAATCTATGCAAAGACCACCACTATTTGAAAGTGATGGATTTTTATATTAGAAAAATAGATTTGAAACCTATGTGAAATCAAAAGATATTGATCTTTGGCATATTATTACCTTTGGTGATTTTCCTCCTATTCAATATAATGTTGAAACTAAAATGGATGAAATTGTAGATTTTGAAAAACAAAATGATGATTTGAAAAAGAAACTAGCAAAAAATAATGAGGCTAAAATGGTTATTTATAATGCGTTACCACGCAAAGAATATGAAAGAATTTTTATGTGTAAAACCGCAAAAGAAATTTGGGATTCTTTACTAATCACTCACCAAGGTAATAGTCAAGTTAAAGATAACAAAATAGATCTTCTTGTACATCAATATGAACAATTTACGATTCCGGAAGAGGAATCAATTGATAATGCTTTTGCTAAATTTAACACCATCATCACAAGTTTAAAAGCACTTGATGAGACATTTTCTAGTAAAAATTGTGTTAGGAAATTTCTTAGGGCATTGCATCCGAAATGGCGAGCTAAAGTCACGGCTATTGAAGAATCAAAGAATTTGATGACATTGTCACTAGATGAGCTTATTGGCAACTTGAAGGTCCATGAAGAAATTATAAGAAAAGATTTGGAAACGGTTAAAGTCAAGAAAGAACAAGTCAAATCCGTTGCTCTAAAAGCCAAAAAGGAACTTTGTGATGATAGTGACTCAAGTGACGAAAGTGAAGATGAAGAATATGCAATGGCCGTAAGAAAATTCAAGAAATTCTTCAAGAGACGAGGAAGATTCACTAGATTATCACATGACGATAGAAAATCATTCCAAAGAAATAGAAGTGACAATTACGTGAAAAGAAAATGCTTTAGATGTGGAAGTCCAAATCATCTCGTTGGTGAATGTCTAAAGCCGCCGACTTATGATAATCAAGGTGCATTTGTTAGTAGAACATGGAGTGATAGTGACAAAGAAGAAGTGGAAAAACCAAGAGAAGAAAAGTGTTTCATGGCAAAAGCAACCGACGAAATATGCCTTGGAATTGACTTGGAGCCTGACGAATGGATCAAGGATAGTGGATGCTCGTGGCACATGACAGGGAACCGAAAACTATTCTCTACATATAAGGCATACAACGGAGGTAACGTTATTTTTGGTAGTGACTTGCGTGGAAAAATTATTGGCAAAGGTACGATTTCTCAAGACTCACTTACTATTGAAAATGTTGAACATGTAAATAATTTAACATATAACTTACTTAGTGTAGGCCAAATATGCGATAATAAATGTAGAGTTATCTTTTCTGAAGAAGATAGCGAAATAGTTAATAATGGAAAAATTATAGGTAGAGGTATTAGGAAAGGAGGTGTATATGTTATGAAACTAGGAAACAAACCTGAAGATAGAATATGCCTAACAACCCTAGACGAAAACTCCACATTGTGGCATAGGAGATTAGGACATGCTAACATGCAACAAATACAATCTTTGGCCTCTAAGGAATTAGTTAGAAACTTGCCAAATCTAAAATATGACAAACATTTTTGTGATGCATGTAAAATTGGAAAACAAGCTCATGCTAGTCACAAAGCTAAGAATATAGTATCCACTACTAGGTGCCTAGAATTATTACATATGGATCTTTTTGGCCCATCCGCTGTGCGGAGCTATGGAGGAAACAAATATACCTTAGTAATAGTAGATGACTACTCACGATACACGTGGACTAGATTTTTAAGTGACAAAACCCAAGCCTTTGAAAAATTCGAAATATTTAGTAAAATGATTCAAAATAAGTTAGGATGCTCAATAGTTGCCATTAGGACGGACCATGGTAGGGAATTTGATAACGAAGTACAATTCGGAAAATATTGTGAGTTAAATGGAATATCTCACAATTTCTCCGCTCCTCGTACTCCTCAATCAAATGGGGTAGTAGAAAGAAAAAATAGGTCACTACAAGAAATGAGTAGAACTATGTTAAATGAACAATCCATTCCACAAAAATTTTGGTGTCACGCCGTAGATACATCGACTTATATTTTAAATAGGGTATCGATTAGAAGAATTCTAGGAAAAACTCCTTATGAGTTATTAAGAAATAGAAAACCTAACTTAAGCTACTTTAGGGTATTTGGAAGTAAATGTTATATCTTAAACACTAAGGACTACCTCACTAAGTTTGATCCAAAATCATATGAAGGAATATTTTTAGGATACTCACAAAATAGTAAAGCATATATAATACTTAACAAACACTCAATGAAAGTAGAGGAATCACTAAATGTAACATTTGATGAAACACCACCACCTCCTAAAACGCTACCTTTAGAAGATGATGATTTAGTCGAAGATGAAGCCATTGAGGTTAGTAAAACAAAACCCATAGGAAATGATAATGAAGAAATTCATTTAGAAAATAACGAAACCGTTAATATTAAAGAATCAAGATCACATCCATTAGATAATATAATAGGACATCTTAACCAAAGAACCCTTAGGTCACAAGCCCAAGATAAAAACAACTTCTTTTGTTTCCTCTCGGCAATAGAACCTAAGAATATTAGCGAGGCTTTAAAGGATGAAAATTGGATTATAGCTATGCAAGAAGAATTAAATCAATTTAAGGCAAATGATGTTTGGGAACTAGTCCCAAATCCAAAGGATATGACTATCATAGGAACCAAATGGGTATATAGGAACAAGTTAGACGAGAATGGAATAGTTACTAGGAATAAAGCTAGGTTAGTTGCCCAAGGTTATAATCAACAAGAAGGAATTGATTATGATGAAACTTATGCCCCCGTAGCTAGACTAGAATCAATAAGGATATTACTTGCCTATGCTTGAGCCCTAGATTTTAAGTTATTCCAAATGGATGTGAAAAGTGCATTCCTTAACGGTTTTATCAATGAGGAGGTATATGTGGCACAACCTCCAGGATTCATTGACTTCGCAAAACCTGATTATGTTTATACGTTAAAGAAAGCTTTGTATGGACTCAAACAAGCTCCCAAAGCTTGGTATGATCGATTAAAAGCTTTTCTTATTAAACATGATTATTCCATGGGAATGGTAGATAACACTCTTTTCACTAAAAGGAAAGACCCTAATCTCATCATTGTTCAAATATATGTTGATGACATTATATTTGGATCGACTTGTCAAGACATGTGTGATGAATTTGCCAAAATCATGCATGATGAGTTTGAGATGAGTATGATGGGTGAACTTAACTTCTTCCTAGGATTACAAATAAAACAATTAGAAGATGGAATATTCTTTAACCAATCTAAGTATATTAAGGAAATGCTTAAGAAATTTGGCCTAGAAGACTCAAAACCCATAAAAACACCCATGTCTACGGAGGTAAAGCTCACAAAGGACGATGAAGGTGAGTCCGTAGATAACACCAAGTATAGAGGAATGATAGGTAGTTTACTATACTTGACGGCAAGTAGACCCGATATCATGTTTAGTGTCTGCCTTTGTGCCCGTTTTCAAGAGGATCCCAAAACCTCTCACCTAGAAGCGGTTAAGCGTATCTTCCGATACGTTAAAGGCACTATACACTTAGGATTATGGTATCCTAAGGAATCCGGCATAGAAACCATTGTCTATGCGGATTCGGATCATGCGGGAGACTACGTAGATAGAAAGAGCACTAGCGGTATTTGCACGTTTATGGGATGTTGTCTAACGTCTTGGTTTTCGAAGAAGCAAACCGCTCTTGCTATTTCTACAATCGAAGCCGAATATGTAAGCGCCGGAAAGGCATGTCAACAAGCACTATGGATGAAACAAGCTCTCGTAGACTATGGCATTAGGTTAGAAAATGTCCCCATTATGTGCGATAACAAAGGTGCAATAGATTTAAGTAAAAATCCGGTGCAACACTCTAGGACTAAACACATAGAAATACGTCACCATTTTCTTAGGGATAATGTACAAAAAGAAAATATATCTATAGAAAAAGTTGCATCGGAAGACAACATTGCGGATATATTCACAAAACCACTTAAGCGTGAATTATTCAACCACTTGCGTTTAGGATTAGGAATGATGGAACAAGTTGACTAAATTATATTGAATTAATTCAAATTTATACTTGCATGAAATTTATTTTTGTTTCATCTCACCTTTTCTGAGTCTAGGAATCTATTTCGCACAAAATTAAAGATTGAGAAGATTCATTTTCTTTGCATAAACCTTCTTGTGAAACTCAATCAATTCTTTCTAAAAATTATTCTCACAATCTAGGAATCACATGAAGATCATTTTCCTTGCATTGTTGACAAAGTGTAAGAAATATTGTCTTTCAAAATCATGCATAAACTCGCACATAAATTGTCAAGGTATATAATCTAATATATGTCTTTGACATTCATGATCGAGCAAAAATTGAATCAAGGAGATCATTTGGATTGTTTCTTAGGATCGTTATTTCGTTGTGCATCTAGGAGTCGAAACAATCATAACTCCACATTTGTTGCATATAGACACTCACTAGGACAAATTCCTTAATAATGATGTCATCTTGATCCATCACCAGATTTTCACTCACTAATTGCCTTTGCCTTCTATCTAAGATAGGTGCCTTAGGAAACTTAGGTGTGCTTGCCTTTTCTTACCTCCTATTGCTTATTATGTGTTGATTATGTGTCTTCTTGCATGCATGCCATATCTTAATTAGATTAGATTCTATATTGCCTAAGAGAATTGAACTTGCTTGAACTCTAATCCAAACACATAACCTTTCTGAAAATTTTCTGCCAAAAACCCAATTTTGGCAACCTGGAAATCACCAGATGGGCGGCCCCCTTAATTATGTAAGGCGGCCCCCTTAATCATTAAGGGGACCGCCCCCTAATTAAGGGGACCGGCCATCTGATGGTCGGGTTTACAGAATCTTTTCTGCTTTTTAGCCCATTTCAACCTACATTTCCCAATTTTAACCAACACACTTTGTCCCAATCTTCCAAACAAACCTTATCCATCCTTAAAAACACAAATCTTACACTATAAATATCCTCAATCCTCAAAACTATCCATTCATCCCATCATGAACTCTCCAAACAAACCAAAATCAAAAGCCTCAAGGCTAGCAAGGATGACGGAAAAACCCGTTTGGCGAAGAAAAAGCCCTCGAAACAAATCCATCATAACCAATGAGATTGGAAGTCATTCAACACCTCCAACTTCTTACTTCCCAAACTTTACCTAAAACCCACAAGGTCATTCATTTGATCCCCTTTACAAACCATACAACATTGGCCAACCATCTTCCTACAATTCCAACTACACAAATCCAACACATCCATACCAAACCTATGATCCTCTTCACATTGCCACGGAAAAGCAAAAGTTCCGTGATGATATAAACCAAATCCATGATCTTAGTGATCTCCTTGCTATGCATCTTGCACAACGCAACAAAGGGCAACCTCCATCATCACCCTATGCTAATTGCCTTCCCCACTCTCTCAATTTGGATCAAGTTACCAACCACACTCACTTTTGCCCGTGTTGCATATTCCTTCAAAAACAAATCCTCTACTTGAGTGAAGATATTTCTTGGATTGAATATCTTCTCACTCGCAATCATCCAATACCACCCTTAACACGATACAACATCGTGAGATCCACCTCTTCCGCTCCATACTCCACCCCATATCCCTTTCAATCAAACATC
Organism: Artemisia argyi; assembly: GCA_030686995.1. NCBI lineage: Eukaryota > Viridiplantae > Streptophyta > Magnoliopsida > Asterales > Asteraceae > Artemisia > Artemisia argyi. Next base: position 118,523,626 of record CM060684.1, read on the forward strand.
TAAGCCTTATGCTTATGTTTCCATTCAAGCAAATAACACAATCATCTATGAGTTGCAAGCAAGTCCAAATGCTTCTTTAGGCTATATAGGACTATGTTCTTCCTTTGTTTTATTATGATTAATATGCCTTAAGCATATTAAATATTGTAATGTCTTCTATGATGCTTGAATGAATCTATTTTTATAACTATTGCTTTGCATATATATGTGCCTTGTTCTGTTCTAATATTTTGTGTAGCCAAGACTTCCATAGCTCATTCCTTTGATGCTCTCAAATGAGGGGGAGTTTACATCAAGGGGGAGCATTTATCTTTTTGATTTTACAAAAAGGGGGAGAAGAGAATGTTAAACTCTAAATTCTTGTCTAAAAATTACTCCCTCCGTCCCAATTTTATTGTCCACTGTTGAATTTTTTAGTTTTTCTTTTTCAACTTTGACCTTAAATATTTTTGTGGGTGTTGTATAATATTTGATACAAAATATATAAATGGATTGAGTTTTAAGTGTACTTTTCAATGGTATAATTTTTCATCAAGTATTATATAACAAAACATATATATTTATGGTCAAAGTTGAACTAGTTTGACTTTGAAAATTCAAACTGGACAATAAATTTGGGACGGAGGGAGTATGTTTTTAGACCTAATGAGTTTAAGGTTTTGTAATCATCAAAAAGGGGGAGATTGTTGACATAAATAATGTTTTAAAACATTGTTAGCATATTAACAATGTCTCTATGTTTTGATAATTACAAAGCATAAACTCATTAATCTAAAACTTATGACGTAAACAAGTTTTTAGTGCTTAATATTAGTCTTTGCTTCCATATCACTTAAGGTATGAATAAGCAAAGAGTTTATTACATTTCATGATCAAAGGAAATTTTTCTAGTCACTAGAATTTTTATAAAATGTATTAAACATCTTATATCTTTTACAAAATTACTTTTGGAATTAAAAGAATATGTTTAATTCATTATAAATATATGATTTCAAATTTCCAACCAAAAATGGCAAATTCTATCCAGAAAAATATTCCCCACTAAAAGACAAGAAAAACCAACGTTCTGAAATGGGCGGCCCCCTTAATTCCTTAGGCGGCCCCCTTAATCATTAAGGGGACCGGCCACGCTCCAGAACAGTGTTTTTCTTCCCTTTAAATACTGGATCAGTTCACATTTTTTTCTCACCTTTTGCACTCTAAAACTTTCTGATCTAGATCTATTTCTCTATTCTCTCATCCTTTGATCATAAGTGTATATATTCTTTGTTTCAAAGTGATCCAATTTCCATCCTCTCAAGTGCAAGAGAAGAATACTTCTATCTTCCTAGACAAGAAGTATTACAACTTGTTGTGATCTCCACATCCAAGTTGTTGGTGTATCATCAAGATCATTTACATATTCTTTGTGAAGATTGTTGTGAATATTTGCTAGTAGATAGTTGTGTTAGATATAGATGGTGTGATTAGTAGATAGCTTGGTGTGAAGAAGAAAAGCTAGGATATCTATTGGTGTGAAGAAGATAGAGTTGAAGTAGTTAGTTGTGAAGTTGATTGATTTGAAGAAGGTGTGACTTTGGTGTGAAGGTGTTGTGGTGTGTTTATTAGTGTGTAAATTGGTGTGTAAATTGGTGTGTACATTAGTGTGTAAATTGGTGTGTAAGGTTTTCTCCGCCATAAGGGAGCTTGTTGATATAGTGAAGAAAACTCTCGAGTTAGGTGCTCGGGGAGTGGAGTAGGGCAAGGAAGGTGTCCTTGTAGCCGAACCACTATAAATCTCTTGTCTCGCGGTTCGATCTTTCCATCTCTTACTTATTTCATTACTTATCATTGTTATATATTTCATATTGATATTTGTTTGTATTGTACAACACTTAAGATCACATATTATCGAATCTAAGTTTTAAAAAATTAAGTAAACACTAAAACTCTTTTTACAACTAATTAAAAAGACGTAAAACTATTCAACCCCCCTTCTAGTTTTCCACATTTATGATAAAAAGTTGTTTCATATTTACAAAAGCTATTTATTTATAGTATTGCTATAATATAATATATGCTTATAAAAAAGATAATTAAACTCATTCAGACGATTATACGAAAAATAAAAAATATTATTTTATTCAAATTCAGACTTTATAGTCATATCTTACTAGTAAGATGTGGTAGTCAGATTATACCCAAAACATATTAATAAAACAAACACACCCTTAGTGTTATGTATTCAGATAAAAGAAAAAATAATACAACTTTGGTTACAATTACAAAAGACATCTAGCATAATTAGAGCATTGGGTACAATTGATGCCATTTCAACATTTTTTCTTATAACACCAGAATGTAACACACCACACAAAACACACTGACTTTATATAAAGTGATGTCATAGATAAAAATGGTATAATGAGTCCACGCATAACCAAATAAAACATAAATACAAAAAATACAAAAATTAAATGCGAATGGAGAAAACTCACAACATGAGTTGGTGGCTAATGGCAATAAACTTAATACGTGAAAGTGTGTCCAGAGTCTCCGTATCAAATTCACCGAATGTAAAGAAAGCAAATGGTATGAACTTGTAACCGTTGTCCTCACATTTGGACACATATTTCTTTTTTTTTCTTCTCCACAGCATTATGCAAAGCTACCTCAGGAGCCCATGAAGTCATCCCCCCCCCCCCCCCTCACCAGCAAAAGGAGAGATTCCAGTCACATCCAAACACGCATCTTTACCATAGAGCCAATTAAATATTATTATTATTATTATTATTATTATTATTATTATTATTATTATTATTATTATTATTATTATTATTTACTTTCTATTCCCCGGCAATAAGCAACTTGGAAAGGTCATCACACAAACGTACAAGTTTTAAGGCACATTTTAATATTTGTAACGTGACAATTTGGAAAAAAGATATTATATAGTTTTTAAATTGCATTATGCTAATATTACAATCTATAGGTACATGCATGATTTATATTTATAATGTTAAAGGCAATAATACTCTAAGGGCCCATTTGGGTGTGGAATTTGGATTCGGATATTACACATAATAGATTATGTTTGATTGATTAAGAAATTATTTCAAACCCGTGAGGCCCATGACTTTTTCATTCCACTCTAATGTGGTAGGTTTTATATAAAACCCGTGGGCCCACTATACATCTCTCACAATATTTTTGTTTATTAAAATATTATATTTGAATACAATTTAATTATGATATCAAATAAAATATATTTCCTCTCTCTTAATTTTCATTCCTCACAAATCTAAATTCGAATCCGAATCCAAATCCAAATCTTAAACCCATCTACAAACCAAACGGGCCTTAAGTGATTAATATTTGTATATATACACATGCATTAACATTTAAATTTCTTTAACGGTAAACTGACAACGTCTTATGAACACCTTAATTTACTTTTGACAAAAGTACAATTGTCAAAAAATGTCATTGAGGGACAAAACTTGGGATTTTCGTCTTCTTGAGTTTAAAACTTGGGATTTTGAGGCCAAAGATGTCCCTTAACCTATAATGCTCATTCAACTTCTGTATATATCTTTATCCTGCTTCTCTCTCTAAAATTAACACCATCTTGATGAGGTGAAAAATGAACCACTTTTAAGGGGTCATTTAAGCCCGGAATTGAATTTATTTGATCAAATATTGCCCTAAATCGTTCCTTTTGTGATTTTAGGTACTTTGGGAGAGAAATCTGGAAAAGGAAGCAATTCGGACGTTTTTGGAGCATAAAAGTGAAGAAAACGCCAAAGTCTTAATTTTCCATGCTGGGAACAGTAGGTGACGGCGTCAAGAAGAAAATCTTGACGGCGTCAAGAGTAATTTCCATGACGATCCAGTACAGATTTGACGGCGTCACGAAGTAGGGCGTCAAGAGTAAAATTCATGACGGCCTGGAAATGCATAACACATGACAGCGTCAAAAGTAGATCAAGGCAGTCCGAGAAGTATTTTGGCGGCGAGGTGACGGCGTCACAAAATTTGTCTTGACGCCGTCAGACCCTATTTCCTATATATAGTTTTCTAATTTTCACATTAAAAAGAGAGAAGTTTTGGAGAAACCCTAAGTACGAACTTGGTGCGAATTTTACAGGTTTTTCAAGGGTTCTAAGCCCTTGATACCTTTCATGTGTAATTGAGATAAGTATTCTTTTAATTCAATCAATATGTCTATGTGTTGGTTGTCTATATCTTGTTCTTGTCTTAATTTCATCATGCTAGGCTAGATCTATCTTGTGTTTGCTTGGATCTAATGAAACCTAGATGTTAATTATGTGTTGATTACTTGTTTATAGCTGTTTTGGATGAATGAATTCGATGTTAGGCTTAAGAAAACTGGCAGATCTCCAAATGGTAACATGCTTGAACGTCTTAGGAAACATGAACTGATGTGCACTAGGTTTTTATTGGTTGTATTTAATGCATGAGCCATTGTTTATAATCCCTATGGTTGTGCTGGGCATGGCATAGGAGGAGATAAGAGCTCATAGGATTGGGGAGTTAAGTGCCCCACCCCATGAATGGTATTAAGGAATACAATCCGTCATCCACGCAACTATAACAAGTAATTAACGTGTAAAAGATGTCTAGGGAGTAGTGAAATCTAAGTAAACACATTTTCTCCACTTATTGCTCACAACCTTAGTTAATTTAGTTTATTTTCATTTTTAGTATTTTATTTTGATTGCATCTTTAGTATTGGGTTAGTTGACTAGCAACTAATTCCGCCCAAATCTTTCAAACCCGAGATTTTTACTTGCTTTCTAAAAAAATATAAAAACACAAAAATAACCATCCCTCATCTTTAGAACTAGTATTTAGGTCTTCTAATCCTAGCGACACTATTCCTAGCTGAACGATCAATCCCCCGATACTTGTCACTATACTATACTACAACGATTAGGTACACTGCCTGGTGGGGGTTGTAAGCTTCTCAAGATCCCTTGAGAGGTAAAGCCTGGTACGATTCCCACGTATCAAGTTTTTGGCGCCGTTGCCGGGGAATAGTTATTGTCTAGGTTTGAATCTCTTTTTATTAGGTCTACTTGCTAGATTCCTTTCTAGTAAGATTTTATTTTTTATTTTTAGGTTCCCTTTAGTCTATCTTATTTCTTTGTGTCTTTGTTCGTAACTCTTCACCACCCAACATCATGGACAACGGGAACATCTTTGAACCCGTCATCCCACCACAACAAAACCCACCACTAGAACCCCTTAGGCCCCAAACCTTAGGAGAGTATTCCCGACCTAGCCACCAAGGCTACCGAAACACCATTGAGCTCACCGGAGCCAATGTGACCCCTTTGCGATCCGACACCATCCGGTTGGTGCAAAGCGGATGTGCATTCCATGGACTTCATTCCGAAGATCCAAACCAACATCTTAAGGACTTCCTCAAAATCGTAGATTCCATAGACCTAGGTGTTGAAACTAGAGAGACAACCCGATTACGCCTATTTCAATTCTCTCTACGGGATCAAGCTAGTCAATGGCTTGAGCGTTTACCCGCGGGATCCATCACCACATGGGATGATCTCACCACTCGTTTCCTTGCTCAATTTTTCCCACCGGGGAGAACTACTAAGCTTAGAAATGACATCTTGATGTTCCAACAACGTCAAAATGAATCTCTTTATGAAGCATGGACTCGTTTCAAGGACTTACTCCAAAAAGTCCCTCATTATGGCATAGATCTTTTTATCCAAGTCCAAATTTTTTATGACCATATCGATATCTCCACGAGGCGAGCCATTGACCAATCGGCCGGTGGTAAGCTACGTGATCTAAGTGCGGAACAATCATGGAACTCATAGAAGATCTTGCTCTCTATGACAACGAAAGTTGGAATGATCCCCGTGATTTGAACAAAATGGTCAAGGTAATATCTTTGCCTTCGAACAATTCTAGCACTCCCGACCATAGGATCATGGAACTCGAGGACCAAGTCAAGTTTCTCATGAAATCTTACGAAGCTCCTAAGCCTTCAAGCCAAGTGAACAAAATCACTTCTTCATGCGAATTATGTAGTGGTCCCCAGGACACTCGTGATTGTGTGGAACTCCCCGGAACAACTTTTGCGGACTACGCATCCACGCGTACCGACGAAGCGGGAGATAAGTGGTACACTTTCAAGCCCGAGCCAAACACTTACGGTGATTCATACAACCCCTCTTGGAAAAATCACCCAAACCTTAGGTGGAAACAAAATCAACCCAATTCTTCCAATCCGCCTAATCGTTACCAACCAAACGGTCCACCATCCAACCGTACTTTCAACAACAATCCTTCTAACAATTATGGTAGTACCAACAATCTTGAAGGGTTGATGTCTAAGTTCATGGCATCTCAAGAAGCTCGCATATCTAAGTTTGAAGCCGATTTCAAACAAAAGCAAAGCGAGATGACCACTAGAATTGACGCATTGTTTGAAGTTCTTAATGACCGAGAAATGGGAGCACTCCCAAGTGACACAATCAAGAATCCGAAACTAAACGTTAATTCCATATCTTCAGTTTCGTCACCCACTTCGTGTCCACAATACTACTCGGTTAAATCAACGAGCACGTGTTTCAAACAAAACCAAATTCTTCAAAAGGACCAATCAAATAAAACACCCGATGTAGAACCGGTCAAAAGTATAGTTGAAACACCTCATACGCAAGACCTTGACGATGAATTCAAAGAACTTCACCTTGAACGCCCCGTCATTGATGTCTTAGCGCGTGCTCCTTACTATAGTGCCCTCCTAGAAAAATATGAGAAGTTTAAACTAGGTAAAAATGGGACCGCCTTCGTTCAAAACAAGTTGCCTAAAAAGCTTGACGATCCGGGTATATTTGTTTTGCCTTGTAAGATAGGAAGATCCGAAGCTTTCGACACACTAGCCGATTTAGGGTCAAGCCTCAACTTGATTCCCTTATCCTTATTCACCGCTCTTAAGCTAGGAAAGTTAGAGGAAACGGAGGTATTGATAGGGCTAGCGAATGGGAGTATTGCCCACCCGGTTGGAATGATTAAGGATGTAGTTGTTCACGTAGGAAAGTTAACTATATTAGCAGATTTTCACGTCCTAGACATGGTTAGTGACACTACATGCCCATTATTGGTAGGAAGAGGATTTTTAGAAACCGCTAGCGCCATGATAGATTGTAAGGAGTCTAAGATAGCGGTAGGTGAAGGCGATACTTGGTCGGTGTACGATGTAAAGAAGCATAGTTATGATTGTGATGATGAACCGACACCGCATTGGGTAGAGATGAATAGGAGACCATCTAGATATGGACCTTGGATAGAAAGAAACTTCATAGGACCTCAATGCCCATTTTATCTAGAAAAAGATTTCGTTGAAAAGACACATTCGGTAGAACAACTCATAGCTAGAGATGAAGAGCTAGATCCCTTTGAGGACCCCTTAGTCTTTAGGAAGATGATTGAGTTCTTGAGCGTAATGCCTATTAACATTGAGATGAATAAGTAGAAAAGAGAGGGAGACAAGTGTAAATGAAGGTGGGACAAGCCACCTAAAGAAGGTGACGGATCATGGCATATGAGGATGACTTTGTATGATCCGGATGGAGAAAAGTTTGAAAGGTCATACCATACTAAGGAAACCGATAGGAAGTTGAAACCTAAGTTTGATCCTAAAGATGTCCTCAATGAGGAACTCACCCGTATCACGTAGTAACCCATGACCTTGAGTCTAGCTACAAGACTCGTAAATAAAGAAAAGCGCTTCTTGGGAGGCAACCCATGCTTTGTGTGATTTTATTTTGATTGTTTGTTATTTGCTTCCGTATGCATGCTTTGTTTTTATTGTTGGTAGATCATGTTTCTAAACTAAATAGTGGAAATACTTTACTTTGTTGTTTTGGCCTAGTCTTAACTCCACCTAAAAGTATTTTTGCAAAAGATAAGTGTAAGGGGAAACCCCAAATATGTTTTTAAGAAACAAACCGATCATGATTCTCCACAATATTAAATGAACATGTATATTCGTATTTGTTAGAGTCAAATGCTTGTATTGAGTCATAATGAAGTTTTGCAAGATTTTCCAGGAAATAGGACCAAGTTTTTCCAGAAATTTTCCAAAAACTTAACATAAGAATTTCTGCAGGTCACTTCTGACGGCGTCATGAATTAATTCTTGACGGCGTTACGTGTAAAAATCTGGAAATTTTACCGGTTTTGTTTTTCTAACGGAGTCTTATGGTTTTTGTGAATTATTAAGTTTTACAATCTCCAGGAAATCTGCAAACTTCATTCCACAAGCATCATATCTTATTTTGTTTTCTAGGATTTAGTAACTTATATAGGATGCCGTCGATTTTACGCGAGGTTGTTTTTGTCTGTTTTCTCAAATTTACAGGTTATGTATGACAAGAAGATGATTATTATTCTAGAAGGGAAGCTTTGATTGTTCATTTTCTTGGAGGAAGATCTAACCTGACCACCTTATTATCCATACCGAGCGAATCAGGGGAGTATTTGATTTCATTCTTTTTACTTATTTCACTTTTACATTCTTTACTTGAACATTGGGGACAATGTTCATCTTAAGTGTAAGGGGAGGGTAAAAAGATGATACATTACATATGCACTTTCGCTTGAGTTTGTTTTGTTTAATGGTGGATGTGTAATAAAACTATGAGAAATACTTGTTAGTGAAATTTTAGCGCCAAATTTAAAATTTTTTACAACATTTAGGAGTGAAACTTTAGCCATAGCAAGCGTCTCATGGATAGGAGATTGTATGACTAGCACATAACCGTATATTCAGAAAAATTTTCCACCCAAATATGTGAGGTTCGCCTTTAGATTTGATAGGAAAAGCATTTATTATTAGTGCTTATGAGTGTACCGGTAGCATTTAGATTCTAGAACTTGCGTTAGTGATGCATCCCGAGACCGCTAGTGAGACTACATTCGTGTGGTAGGATTTACTACATGATAAGAGGCATTAGGATCACCTTTGTGTTAAACCCGTATCATAATTACTTGACCATTTAAGTCATATTACTTGGCTAGTTAAGTCAACTAATTTTTCCCACACCCTTAGCGTTGTACTCATTTTTAGTACACGAAACCCCTAGTACAACCCTCCGAGCCTATCTTTTCGTTTCTAACTTTAAGCATCTTACTTAAAGAAAGAATTTGTTACACCCCACTTAAATGTACACCCAAATTGCCTTAGCCCTCCGTGTATGCACTCATTTTTAGTGCATTATTGTTATTTGTTAAACCCTAAGTTAACTATCTAATTGATTACATGGCTGCTAAGTCGAGTCATATCTTTGTACATATTGTTTTGGGACGATTGGGACTCATGGGTAAAGTACTTATTTATGGAGTAATGGGGAAGAACATCATATATTACCCTCATATGTGCGTTAATCTTAAAAGTGCTCCAAGTGTTTTGATTTTCTTAATTCGAGTCATTAGTTTAGTTCATTGTAAAGTATGTAAAAATTCAAGTGTAAGGGAAATGTTCATTCCTTATGATGTATTATTTTGGATGGTAGGGTAAGAGTGTATGCAAAAAAAAAAAAAAAAAAAAAAAAAAAAAAAAAAAAAAAAAAAAAAAAATTGAAAAAATCAAGAAAAAAAAATATAAAAAAGGAAAAGAGAAAAAACATATGGACTACCATCCCTTTTCATTCTATGTTCATTTTATGTTTTTGTTATTTTTCATTTATTAGCTTAAGTCGAGTCTAGTCTTGGCTTAGCAACGCCATATTGTACATGTAATTAACCAAGATTGTTAGCTCGCCACCAGTAAAACTTTCTTTATCCAACAAAACCGTGTATTTCATATCCCTACACCTAACGTTACAACCCTTTAAAAGACCTCTTTGATAGTTTATCCTAGGTGCTTACGCCATGTGGTGGAGGTTTGATCGTTTCCCAAGCCTATGGTAATCTATTTTGCTATGACAGGTAGTGAGAGATATCTTCCGTTTCCATATTGTAATTTATACTTTATTACACCCGAGAGATGTGAGTATCTAAACACTATTTGTGAGGTGCTAGTACATGACCTCCGTACTTGTCTATTGGTCTTTAGTTGAACGATTATTTGTTGTAATTACTTTTATATTAGTGTTAAATGACCCCTAACTTGTATTTTGAGTAGAATAAAAGCGCATTTGCTTGAGGACAAGCAAATCTCAAGTGTAAGGGTATATAATGAGGTGAAAAATGAACAACTTTTAAGGGGTCATTTAAGCCCAGAATTGAATTTATTTGATCAAATATTGCCCTAAATCGTTACTTTTGTGATTTTAGGTACTTTGGGAGAGAAATCTGAAAAAGAAAGCAATTCGGACGTTTTTGGAGCATAAAAGTGAAGAAAACGCCAAAGTCTTAATTTTCCTTGCTGGGAACAGTAGGTGATAGCGTCAAGAAGAAAATCTTGACGGCGTCAAGAGTAATTTCCATGACGATCCAGTATAGATTTGATGGCGTCACGAAGTAGGGCGTCAAGAGTAAAATTCATGACGGCCTGGAAATGCTTAACACATGACGGCGTCAAAAGTAGATCAAGGCAGTCCGAGAAGTATTTTGGCGGCGAGGTGACGGCGTCACAAAATTTGTCTTGACGCCGTCAGACCCTATTTCCTATATATAGTTTTCTAATTTTCATATTAAAAAGAGAGAAATTTTGGAGAAACCCTAAGTACGAACTTGGTGCGAATTTTACAGGTTTTTCAAGGGTTCTAAGCCCTTGATACCTTTCATGTGTAATTGAGATAAATATTCTTTTAATTCAATCAATATGTCTATGTGTTGGTTGTCTATATCTTGTTCTTGTCTTAATTCTATCATGCTAGGCTAGATCTATCTTGTGTTTGCTTGGATCTAATGAAACCTAGATGTTAATTATGTGTTGATTACTTGTTTATAGCTGTTTTGGTTGAATGAATTCGATGTTAGGCTTAAGAAAACTGGCAGATCTCCAAATGGTAACATGCTTGAACGTCTTAGGAAACATGCATGAGCCACTGTTTATAATCCCTATGGTTGTGCTGGGCATGGCATAGGAGGAGATAAGAGCTCATAGGATTGGGGAGTTAAGTGCGCCACCCCATGAATGGTATTAAGGAATACAATCCGTCATCCACGCAACTATAACAAGTAATTAACGTGTAAAAGATGTCTAGGGAGTAGTGAAATCTAAGTAAACACATTTTCTCCACTTATTGCTCACAACCTTAGTTAATTTAGTTTATTTTCATTTTTAGTATTTTATTTTGATTGCATCTTTAGTATTGGGTTAGTTGACTAGCAACTAATTCCGCCCAAATCTTTCAAACCCGAGATTTTTACTTGCTTTCTAAAAAAATATAAAAACACAAAAATAATCATCCCTCATCTTTAGAACTAGTATTTAGGTCTTCTAATCCTAGCGACACTATTCCTAGCTGAACGATCAATCCCCCGGTACTTGTCACTATACTATACTACAACGATCAGGTACACTGCCTGGTGGGGGTTGTAAGCTTCTCAAGATCCCTTGAGAGGTAAAGCCTGGTGCGATTCCCACGTATCACATCTCCATTCTCAAATCTCATTCATCCACTCCACTAAAAATCATAAACTCAATCAAACAATAATCTTCATTCTTCATCTTCATACACAAGATTACAACTCAAAAAATTTTTGTGCTCCATAGATGCTACAAATACAAAATACCATAAGAAATTGCAATTTGGAATCCAAAACTGCTAATTACAAACCCAAATACGCAATAGTACAATACTATTATCAACAAATGTAAATGTTCAACTGTGATTCACATTTCAAAATATAATTCTTATTCCAAAATTCAAATGTGGTGCAATATATAACTAAGTCATAAGGCACCATTAACAAGTGATTTTCTACTTTGTCGCGACTAACTTCAGACCCTAACTGCTTAATTTTATCATATCTTGAACAGTGCTTGAATTTTCATACTCGACAATTGTCTTACTAAATATTTCCAAATCCTGCTTGATGTGATTTTCCCTTTGATTTTTGGTATCACTGATCCTCGTTCGCTGTTTCACCATTCGTTGCGACCTAAAAGTGCTTACAGTTTTGACAAGATCCAACTTGGTGCATGCCTGCAAACATTTCCTGAGAAATATTCACACTGGTAATGAACCCTTTCTAATATTTAAGGAGAAACAAGGAGCTAAAAATTTCAAGCTTCGAAGTACAAATAATATTTCTGGCAATTGCATTTTAGAATCACTACTAATAAGGTTAAGGACTCGCAACAGATGCCTACCCGTCATTGTCAATGTCAAATATTTTAAAAGCTAATGAGAAGCTTGACTCGGGGTATGCTGAGTAATGTAACACAAAATATATACCTGTGATAAATAATAAGAATTGTTACTGAAGACTGCAATGAAATCACATAAACATGAATATGTATAGCTTTTTGTTCTTTTATTATAATCAAACATGAAGTAAGATAAAGAACTCACCTTAAAGGGTCCAAGTGGAGGTCTGAACGACAATGATGGCCCTTGATTCATTATATGTGAAAGACTAGGGAATGATGGTTGGCTTCGATTGGTGGATTGAATTGGGAGGCTGAGCATGGGATACGTGTGGGGTTCTTGGTTCAGTCGAGTCATGCTTGGGGGTTCATTTCCTTCATTGAAGCAGGTTCTTAAATATGGTAGCTGTTGAGGCTGTAGAAGTCCAGGTGGTCTCTAATGATTTTAGTATTGGCCCCTTGCCACGTATGATTGACCAACCACCAGGTCTTAATATGCGATCCATTTCAACAACTATAGTTGTTGCTTTCTTACACCTGCAACAGATATTAATGTTTTAGAATGATCAGTAATATTGGCAAGTTCAACCTATTTCAATGTTAAAATGAATTGATTATAATTTATCTATAGCCAATCAAACTAGTAAAATAAATAAATGAGCTAACAAGGACGCATGTCTAGTGAGTCGAAAGTCATCTGAAGTAGAACATTCAACCTGCTAAATTGCTATACTAAAATGTAGAGTAACTATGGTATTCTATTAGTGTTATATGTCTCGGGAAAAAACTTCAATTATTTCAATAGAAGTGTTTATCAGTCAACCTAGCCCAGCCTGACAATGTTACCTAATTTAACCAAAATCGGTTACCCAACCCTGCCGTATCTCTTACGGTCTATAATCAGAAAGACATGTTTATATTAACAAAAACATGAAATGATGTAAACCTGAACCTTCCTCACAGCACGTTCAGTTATAACTTATAACGATAGGATAACCTAATATGGTTTAAACCCAAATCCCAATATAGAAACTTCTGCTAACCAAACTATCCTCGTGCATTATATGATTGAAGTAATTTAAGTATATGTTTTATAAGTTTTTGTTTGGGGCGAAGAATATGCTTATACTGGAAAGATTTATTTGATGAATAGGTTAAAACTAACCTGTTTTTAAGCAAAGTGAATAGATGATCCACATGCAAAAGGTCATATGATCTTGGATATTAATTTACCAAAGGATTCACACCAATCATGATAGGTGCCAACAAGTCCTCGTTCAAAAATTATGGGAATTGTGTCAGGTGCATACACAGGCACCACATTCATTACCCAAACATTCTGTTGTGAGAGAGCAGCTGCAAAACTGTACTTACGTAACAAACTCAGCAGATTACCAAATGGTACTCCCTTTATAAAAGAGCCTGAGTTGTGAGGTCAAACTGATCAACAGTCAACTTCTATAATTTACCTTAGCTTGTATTCTTGGAATAGAGGAAGTAAACGCAAAATTAGTTACAAGGAAATGTAGAAGAATTGACCGGACTCGAGGTAGCAATTTCGACCCATATACTTGTGAATGGGTCAATTAGGTTGTGTTTTATCTTAGATGGGTCAAATAAAACTTTTTAGCTAAAAGAGGAATAGATCAAATGAGTTGAACTAGTCAAACAAGAAAAAAAATGACCCAAAGTTTAATTTTGGTCCATACAACCTCTTAAAAGATAGTATTCAATGAACTAGATTATTCCAGTACCAATATCCTTTGGTAATTAAAAGGATCAATGATAAACCACATAAAACTTCTGTAAAAAGAAACTGATACTAAATCTCTTAATCCTCTAATAAATTATATTACTCATGAAACAGGGGATTGCGGCCTCGCAACAGGTTTTACCTCTAAAGGGATCTTGAGAAGCTTGCAACCCCCACCAGGCAGTGTACCTGATCGTTGTAGTATAGTATAGTGACAAGTATCGGGGGATTGATCGTTCAACTCAGGAATAGTGTTGCTAGGATTAGCAAGCCTACTAAACTAGGTCTAGAGGTGAGGGATGATTCTTTTTGTATTTTTTATATTTTATGAAAGCAAGTAAAATCTCGGGTTTTGAAGGAGTGGGTGGAATTAGTTGCTAGCCAACTAACCCAATTAACTAAGATGCAATCAAAATAAAATAAAAGAAATGAAAATTAAACTAATGTGGTGGAAACAATAATGCGAAAAGTTGTGTTTACTTAGATTTCATTACTCCCTAGATATCTTTTATCGGCTGAATAGCTTGTTACAATTGCATGGATGACGGGTTATATTCCTTAATACTAGTCGTAGAGCCGTGCACAATATTCCCTAACTCTATAAGATCCTACTTCACTCCTATGTCGAGCCGACTAAAAGCTCATAACATGGGATCATTAGAATTCACTTATGCATTAAATACAACCAAAAATCGTAGTACACATCTGATCATGTTTCTTAAGACGTTCAAGCAAGTTACCAATGGAAGTCTGCCAGTTTTCTTAAGCCTAACATCGAATACAATCATCCGTAACAATTATAAAAAAACAATCAACCAATAATCAACATCTAGGTTTCACTACATCTAAGCAAACACAATAAAAACCTAGCCTAACATGTTAAAAGAAAGACAAGCATAAGATAGAATCAAACAATACATAGACATATTGAATGATTATTGGAACCCTTCATGTGTAAATCTACTCTGGGCCGTCACTTGTAATCTGACCCTGACGGCCTTGGTGACACCGTCAGGCTATTAACACTAAAAACACTCTGGGCCGTCACGTTATAATTTCCACATCCACCTCTTTTGTCACTCTTGACGCCGTCATGTGTTAAGGCTTGACATCGTCAGGTACTATTCCCAGCAAGGAATTTGAGACTTTACCGTTTTCTTCACTTTTATTCTCCAAAAACGTCCAAAATGCTTCCTTTTCCAGATTTCTCCTCAAAAGTACCTAAAACGACAAAAGGAACGATTTAGGGCAATATTCGATCAAATAATCACGAATTCGAGCTTAAATGACCCCTTAAAAGCTGTACACTTTTCGCCTCATCAAATGCCCTTACACTTTAGATTTGCTTGTCCTCAAGCAAATGCGCTTTTATTCTAATCAAAATACAAGTTAGTGGTCATGTAACACTAATATAAAAGTAATTACAACAAATAATCGTTCCACTTAAAACCAAAAACAAGCACGAAGGTCATACACTAGCACCTCACAAATAGTGTTTAGATACTCACATCTCTCGGGTGTAATAAAGTGTATATCACAATATGGAAATGGAAAACATCTCTCACTACCTGTCATAGCAAATAAATTACCATATGCTTGTGAAAGGATCAAACCTCCACCACTTGGCATAAGTACCTAGGATAAACTATCAAAGAGGTCTTTTGAAGGGTTATAACGTTAGGTGTTGGGATATGGAAAACATGGTTTTGTTGGATAAAGGCAATATTTACTGGTGGCGAGTTAATCATCTTGGTTAATTACATGTACAATATGGCGTTGCTAAGCTAAGACTCGACTCGACTTAAGCTAATAAATCAAAAATAACAAAATCTTAAAACAAACATAGAATGAAACGGGATGGTAGTCCGTATGTTTTTCTTCTTTTTTCTCTTTTTCTTCTTAATTTTTTCAATTTTTATTTTTTTTATTATTTATTTATTTATTTATTTTTTTTTGCATACACTTTTACTCTACCATCCAAAATAATACATCAAAGGGAGCTCGTTTCCTCCCTTCACTTGAGCTTTTACATACTGTACAATCAACTATTCTAATAACTCGAATCAAGATAATCAAAATACTTGGAGTACTTTTTAAGATTAATGCACGTATGGGGGTAATAATTTGATGTTCTTCCCCATTATTCCATAACACTAGTACTTTACGCATGAGTCCCAATCGTCCCAAAACAATATGTACAAGATATGACTCAACTTAACAACCATGTAATCAATTCGACAATTAACTAAAGGTTAAAACATGTAACAATAATGCACTAAAGATGAGTGCATACACGGAAGGCTAAGGCGATTTGGTTGCACATTTGGGTGGGTTGTAACAAATTCTTCCTTTAAGTAAGATGCTTAAAGTTAGAAACGAAAAGATAGGCTCGGAGGGGTGTATAAGGGGTTTCGTGTACTAAAAATGAGTACAACACAAAGGTGTGGGAAAATTAATTGACTTTACTAGTCAAGTAATATGACTTAAATGGTCAAGTAATTATGATACGGGTTTAAACACGAGGGTGATCCTAATGCCTCTTATCATGTAGTAAATCCTACTACACGAATGTAGTCTCACTAGCGGTCTCGGGATGTATCACTAACGCAAATTCTAGAATCTTAATACTACCGGTACACTCATAAGCACTAATAATGAATGCTTTTCCTATCAAATCTAAAGGCGAACCTCACATATTTGGGTGGAAAATTTTTCTGAATGGTACGGTTTTGTGCTAGTCATACAACTCCTATCCATGAGACGCTTGTTAAGGCTAAAGTTTCTGTTAATACAAATATCGCCTAAAAACGTTATTTATATTTTACGATCTTCGCTAAGTTTTGTTAACGACAAAATGTAAACTTTAGTTTCTAAGCAAAACATAATCTTAGTTTTTAAGACTTGCATAAACTAGACTTTTGCTACATTTTACATTTCATAAAACACAACACAAGTTTATTTCTTAAATTAGAAATTGTCACATCACATTTATGGCAAGTTTTGTCATTATGCATTTATGGAAAGAAATGTGTTTGACTAACTTTGTTGTTGCTTGCAAGCTTTGTATTTGACTTGTTATTATGAGATGTGACATTGTTTGGTTGCTAGGAGTTATGAGACAAGACCTTGTTTGGTTTGAAGAGTTATTGCAAAAACCTACTGCAGCACTGACGGAACCCTGGGGGTACACGGGCGGAACCCATCTGAGGGTTCTGCCTGATCCGCCAAGCCTGCAGTATGGTGTGCTATAAATACCAAGCCATAACTTGATTTTTGGCTAACCTCTTGAGATCATATTTTACACACACGCTCATCTTTTCTTCTAACCTCTTAACATTGTAAATGTGAAGTTTCTTTTTGTAGCAAAGAAGCTCACAAGGTCGTGAAAAGTTACAAGTTTCCAACACAACGTTGCAAGACTTGGTAGCTTAGTATTGTGTAAACTCGTGTTGTTTACACTTCATTTGTTTGTGTATATTCTGTAGTGAGTGGTTAGTATTTTAGTCCTCAAAATACAAAGAGTGTTGGGAGTTGTTGTACCCTAGTAAAAGAACTAAACGGGAGTGGTTGTGCCCTTGTAAAAGAACTCGACATCTAGCTTTGTGTCGGTAAAAGTATAAGCGACGTGTAAGGTTTTCTCCGCCGGTGAAAGGAGCTTGTTGACTAGTGAAAGAAACTCTCGATTTGGATACTCGGGGCGTGGACGTCGGGCAAGGAAAAAGAGTCCTTGTAGCCGAACCACGATAAATACTCGTGTTGTGGTTTGATCGTTTCTTTCATTTACTTGCATGTTATATACTGTGTTTGTGCATATATCTTTGATCATACGGAAAGTTTCAAAGCTAACTAAACAAGTTAAAAATATTTTAAAACGGTAAACTATTCAACCCCCCTTCTAGTTTTCCACAATTGGCATCAAGAGCTACGTTACTCAAGCTTTTAAAATATATTGTGTTTTAAAACTTGAAACGATCCATGGATTTTGAAAATTACAAAGAAGGGCAATCTATGCAAAGACCACCACTCTTTGAAGCAAATGGTTTTATATATTGGAAAAACCGTTTTGAAACTTACGTGAAATCTAAAGATATAGATTTGTGGTATATAATTATTGATGGTGATAACGTAGTTACTAACATCAATGATGATGATCAAAAGAAATTAATAGGTAAAAATAATGAAGCTAAAATGATGTTTTACAATGCTTTGCCTAAGAAAGAATATGAAAGAGTCTTTTTGTGTAAAACCGCCAAAGATATTTGGCAATCTTTAATTGTCACTCATCAAGGAAACTCACAAGTTAAAGATAACAAAATTGATCTTCTTGTTCAACAATATGAATAATTTGTTATTTCTGAAGATGAGATTATTGATAATGCTTTTGCTAAATTTAATACTATTATTACTTCACTTAAAGCACTTGACGAATCTTTTTGTAGCAAGAACTTTGTCAGGAAATTTCTTAGAGCACTCCATCCGAAGTGGAGAGCAAAAGTGATGACAATTGAAGAATCCAAAGATCTTTCAAGCATGTCACTTGATGAGCTAATTGGAAACCTCAAAGTTCACGAAACGGTAATGGAAAAAGATTCGGAACTAGTTAGAGGCAAGAAAGAAAAAGTTAAGTCCATTGCCTTGAAAGCTAGAGTCCAATCAAGTGATGATGAAGAATCTACTTCGGATAGTGATGATGAGGAATATGCTATGGCCGTTAGAGACTTCAAGAAGTTCTTTCGTAGAAGAGGAAAGTTTGTAAGGCAACCTAAAGATGACAAGAAAACTTTCCAAAAAGATCGTGATGATAGGAAAGGAAAGGTTGAAAGAAAATGCTATAGGTGTGGAGACACAAGTCATCTTGTAGGAGAATGTCCAAAAGCACCCAAAAGCAAACCTCAACAAGCTTTTGTGGGTGGTGCTTGGAGTGACTATGAAGGAGATGATGATGAGCCAAAGAATGACGATATCGCTCTCATGGCTCACAACTCAAATGAGGTGTGCCTCAAAGTTTGTTTGGAACCGGATGAATGGATTAAAGATAGCGGTTGTTCAAGGCACATGACGGGTAACAAAAGCCTCTTCTCAACTTATCACAAATGTGATGGAGGTAACGTTACATTTGGTAGTAATGCTAAGAACAAAATCATCGGAAAAGGTACAATCTCTCATGACTCCCTTTCTATAGATGATGTAGCTCATGTTGATAACTTAAGTTTTAATCTCCTTAGCATTAGTCAACTTTTTCGTAATAAGTATAATGTCCTTTTTAGTGAAAACGGTAGTAAAATACTTAAAGATGGTATAACCATAGCCAAAGGTGTTCTTAAGAACAACGTATATGTCATGAAGATGGATCCAACATCTAGAGACAAACTTTGTCTTACTTCATTAGATGAATCTTCAACTTTATGGCATAGACGTTTAGGACTCGCTAACATGAGACTAATTCAAAACCTCTCCTCCAAAGACTTAGTTCAAAACCTACCTAAGTTGAAATATGACCAACACTTTTGTGATGCTTGCAAAGTCGGTAAACAAGTCCATAGTAGCCATAAGGCTAAAAACTTGGTTTCTACATCTAGGTGTCTAGAACTATTACATATGGATTTATTTGGTCCGTCAGCTATACAAAGTTATGGAGGTAACTTCTATACTTTGGTCATAGTCGATGATTACTCACGATACACTTGGACAAATTTTTTGAAAAGTAAAAATGAAGCTTTTGATAAATTTGAGATTCTAAGTAAGAAAATTCAAAATCAAGTAGGGTCTAACATTGTGTCTATTAGAACGGATCACGGTCGTGAATTTGATAATGAATTTCAATTTGGAAACTTTTGTGATAAAAATGGAATTACTCATAACTTTTCAGCTCCTCGTACTCCTCAATCTAATGGTGTAGTAGAACGTAAAAACCGGACATTGCAAGAGATGAGTAGAACAATGCTTAATGAACAAAATATTCCACAAAAGTTTTGGTGTAATGCCGTAGACACATCAACGTACATTTTAAATCGAGTCCTAATTAGACCATTTTTGAATAAAACTCCGTATGAACTTTATAAAGGTAAAAAGCCTACATTAGGATACTTTAGAGTGTTTGGGAGTAAATGCTTCATTCTTAACACCAAGGATTATCTCACCAAGTTTGACCCAAAGTCTTATGAAGGTGTATTTCTTGGATATTCACAAAGTAGTAAAGCTTACATTGTTTTGAACAAAGAAACCTTAAGAGTCGAGGAATCGTTAAACGTAACATTTGACGAAAGTCCACCTCCCTCTAAGACATCACCTTTGGTAGATGATGACTTAGTTGAAAGCCAAGCAATTGAAAGTCAAGAAATCTTAGATAATGACAAGGAAGATGAACTATTAAACAAAGAACTTGTTAATGTCAAAGAATCTAAAAGCCATCCATTAGATAGTGTCATAGGCAAAATTAACGAAAGAACACTAAGATCAAAAGTCCAAAATGAAAGCAATTACTTTTGTTTCGTGTCAACCATTGAACCTAAAAACATTAATGAAGCCATTAAAGATGAATCTTGGGTAATTGCAATGCAAGAAGAGTTAAACCAATTTGTTAGGAATGATGTATGGACATTAGTTCCTCAACCTAGGAGTAAAACAATAATTGGAACAAAATGGGTCTTTCGTAATAAAATAGATGAAAATGGAATTGTGTCAAGAAACATAGCTAGGCTAGTAGCACAAGGTTATAATCAACAAGAAGGCATTGACTACGATGAAACTTTTGCTCCGGTTGCTAGGCTCGAGTCAATTAGAATCTTACTTGCATATGCATGTGCACACAATTTTAAACTTTTTCAAATGGACGTCAAAAGTGCATTTCTAAACGGAGTCATTAATAAAGAAATGTATGTTGCTCAACCACCGGGCTTCATCAATTTTGAAAAACCAAATCATGTTTACAAACTTAAAAAGGCTCTTTACGGACTTAAGCAAGCTCCAAAAGCATGGTATGATCGACTTAAAACATTCCTAGTTGACCATAAGTATACCATGGGCTTAGTTGATAATACTCTCTTCACTAAGAAGAAAGATTCACATATTATCATAGTCCAAATCTATGTTGATGACATTATATTCGGATCAACTTGTCAAGAATTATGTGTGGATTTCTCAAAAATCATGCATGACGAGTTTGAAATGAGTATGATGAGAGAACTCGACTTTTTCCTAGGACTCCAAATCAAACAACTAGAAGATGGTATCTTCTTTAACCAATCTAAATATATTAAGGACATGCTTAAGAAATTTGGACTAGAAGATTCGAAACCTATCAAAACTCCCATGTCCACGGAAACTAAACTTACAAAGGATGAGGAAAGTGAATCCGTAGATAGCACTAAATATAGAGGTATGATTGGTAGTCTACTTTACCTAACGGCTAGTAGACCCGACATTATGTTTAGTGTTTGTCTATGTGCTCGTTTTCAAGAAGATCTTAAAACTACCCATCTCGAAGCCGTTAAAAGGATTTTTAGGTATATTAAGGGCACTACACATTTAGGTTTATGGTATCCCAAAGGAACGGGAATAGACACCATAGTGTATGCCGACTCGGATCATGCCGGTGACTATGTCGATAGAAAAAGTACAAGTGGTATTTGTACTTTTGTTGGAAATTGTCTCACCTCATGGTTCTCTAAGAAGCAAACGGCTCTTGCTATCTCAACAACGGAAGCCGAGTACGTTTCGGCCGGAAAGGCATGTCAACAAGCTCTTTGGATGAAGCAAGCTCTTGTCGACTACGGAATTCAACTCAACGACATCACAATTCTTTGTGACAACAAAGGTGCCATTGATCTTAGCAAAAACCCGGTTCAACATGCTCATACCAAACATATTGAAATCCGTCATCATTTCCTTCGTGACAACGTTAAAAAAGGAAATATCTCAATTGAGAAAGTTTCTTCCGAAGATAACATAGCCGACATTCTCACAAAACCTCTTAAACGTGAACCTTTTAATCTTCTTAGGTTAGGCTTAGGACTCATGGAACCCACATTGTAGTTCTGGACATTAGACAAAAATCACAAAAATCAAAACAAATCCAAAACCATTTTTCTCAGCAGGGTCGGCGGAACCCTCAGCCATAACGGATGGAACCCAACTCAGGGTTCCGCCATGTCCGTCGACCTGCAGAATCATTTTCTTTGTTTATATTAAACCAAACACCCATTATCTCATACCACCACTTCCAAACTGCTACTATTCACTTTACCATCCATCCATACCTACAAATTCTTGGTCTTCCATTCATTTACATTGCAACTAAATCATCATTGTAAGTATTCTAAACATGATTACAATCCGGATCTGATTCTAGGAATTCTATTTCTTGCACAAAAACTAAAACTTGGGGTTATGCATTAACTTGAAAAACTCATGCATTAGATTAGGTGTTTAATAAAACTAATCATGTTTCCCATAGTTAGGAATTGCATCTTTAATTAGTTTAAACATGTTTGCCAAAACACCCCATGTCAAATTCCTCCAAAAATTTCTCACAAGTAGGACAAATATTTTTTCGTCTTACATTGAGAATACAAAATCAAAACGTTATGTTTAAAACATCACTTGCATAATGTCTCTTGAATGCTAAAGGGAATACATAACCAATATGTATTTTCGGGTACATTCAAACGAAGCTACATTGAATTAGGAGTGTTTGGGTTATCTTTTGTTTTATAACAAAACTTGCATAAAACGATTCTGGAGCATCAAAATGAGTCAAGATAGCCGCACCTCCACATTGTTTTCATATAGGCACACACTAGAACTTACACATTATAATAGTGGTTTACGTAAACTAAAATGTGAAATTTTGTTGTTCTAGGAATCATCATGCCTCCTCTAACTCACTACGAACACAAGGACACCATTAAGTACCTACCAAAACACCACAAAACCAAAGGCCTTACCCCAAACCAAGTAAACGTTTTCAAAGCCCTAGAAAAACACTATGTCCATGAGGATAGAACCATTGACCCGTCTTTCCTAGAAGGCACAAACCTTTACGCCGATTTTGCCACAATCAACTTTGAGTGTCTTTTGAATATCGACGAGCCTATTTGTCCTAGGTTCATTCTAGAGTTCTATGCATCCTCCGTTCTCTCAACGGATGATTATGGTCATATGTCTATCAACTTTAGGGTTAGTGGTCATCAATACTCCTTCACTCTTGAGGAGTTTGCTCAAATCCTAGGTGTTCCAAACCGTGGTACTTGCCTCTATTCCGACTTGCACTCCCTCTCAACTCTTGACAACCTCCAAGACCGTATCCACCCTTATGACACACCCCTTGTCTCAAAAGACATTCTCCGTGATCACCTCTTTGTTAGGACCACCACCACTAGGAGAACCCGTTCAGGGAATGAGGTCGATAAGGACCCATATGGAATGGAAATGAACGAACTCAGACCCCAATTCAAGAAATGGGAGGAAGTCCTTAGAGCCAATGTCATTAGCACAATAGGGAACCGTGACCATATCAACCTTTGCCTTTGCTACATGCTCTACTCCTTGTCCGTTAGGCAACCCTTCAACCTTGCCTACTACATGGCCAAGAGAATGGCCTACATTCCCGTGCACGGCACAACGGCTATGCCGTATGGAATGCTCTTGACCCGTCTCTTTAGGTTCATCTCACCTATTCCACCAACTCCAAACGGTCTTCACCTTAACTACTCTCTCATCCCACACACCTTTGTCCCACTACGTGATAAGAGAGTGTACAAAGCCCAAGGAAAACGTCCACATCCTCCTACCTCATCTTCGTCTTCCTCAATGAGTGAAGATGACAATTTGCCAAACTCTAGGCTCCCTCCTCTAGAATACCTTTCTCAACTTCCGGATATTCCTAATGAGTTGGAGGAGTTCAAGCAAACAAAGGGGATGTTCAAGAATCTTGGAAGATTCCTTGGAAAGCTCAAGAACAAGATTGACCGTCAATGAGTGCGGGTGTGTAGGAGTGTTCGGCACTAGGTGCTATTTGAACAAATCTGGTTGTTTTAACAATATTTGTGATGAATTTGTGTGTTAGTACAATGTTTGATACAATTTGGAACATGTAGTATCTAACTTTGATGCAGGTAGACAACTCTTGGCAAGTTGTCAAATTTTCAAGTTTATGATATTTTCACTAAGTATAGTGAAATTCTCGACCTCAAGGTTAAAGTCCTATGAAATGCATGTTTACGTGTCTATTTTTTGCATTGCCCAACCAGAAATGCCTTATCTCTTTGATTTTAGGAGTTTTTGGAAATTTTGAAAATCGTCTCGCGGGTCTAAAACGCGGACTGCCAATTTTTTGGGGTCTGACGGATCTGGCGGTACCCAAAATTGGGTTCCGCCAGTGTAAATTCTGGGAATTCCAGAATTCGCCCAACGGACCAGGCGGCACCCTCAAATGGGTTCCGCCTGTGTATTTCGAGGGTGCCGCCAGCATCCTGCTGAATTTTTTGTTTTCATTTTCACCCATTCAACATCCAAACACCAAAATCCAATCCTTTTAGGTAGAAACTCATTATTTGCAATGTGTTTAGCATAATAGGATACTCTTTCTTCCATAAACTTAACCAAAACCAATTCCCGCCAAAATTCAAATTTAGCCATAACAACCTCAAGGACCCCTCAAACATAAAGGAAGGAACCCTTTTAAGGGATCCTTGAAATCCCTGAGATTTATACTACCACAAATCCACCAAAACCACTAAGCATTTAGTGCAAAACTTGTCTTCTCACTTCACCATTTTCATTGGATTGACTTCCATGATTGTATGGACTAACATCAAATCCAAACACTCCTTTCCATAATCCATCAACACTATAAATTAAGCCATCCTAAACACCACAATAAGTTTTTCAAATCATTAGAAACCTCCATTTTTGTATGGACTAACATCAAATCCAAACACTCCTTTCCATAATCCATCAACACTATAAATTAAGCCATCCTAAACACCATCAAATCACACCTTCCTCAACACAATTTCTGAAACTTATAAACCATTTTTCACCATGACTAAGTCAACAAACACCTCTCAACCATCAAGACCCATCCGGAAAACCGCCCGGATAAGTGTTAAACCACTATGGTGCAATCAACTCATCAACCTAAGCTCCTCATCCTCGGATGAATTTACATCACCTATCAAAAATGAACATTTTTTGAACCTTGCATCTCCATCACCATCACCCAATGAACCAAATGAGCTCACTCCACCACCAACTAAATCACCTATTGACCCAACTCCACCAAGTGCTCCAACTCAACCATCCAAAACTTCATCACCATCACCATTACCCAAAATTGAGCCAATGGAACTATTTGGGTCTCCTCCCACATCACCACACCTATTTGTCCAAGATCTTAATGATCTTCCACCACGACCTACACAACCACCACCTTTTGCAAATGAATCACCAAGGTCAATTCTTGACCAAGATAATCTTTTTAACCACATTCAACCACCACAACAAGTGTACCATCCACCTAAACCATTATTGTTTCACCCCATCTACCATGACATCCATGGTCCTCTATATGGAGAAACAAAGTTTGAAAACAATGATCACCCAAATCCACAACATTCTCAAGACCAAACCTTTGAGACTCTCTTCCCTTCATATGAGGAAATCCAAAGAATGGTTGAGAACCACCTTCATCAAGCAATGGAATTTCAAACCACTTTGCTTGACTCAATACCAAATCCATCCTCCACCCAAGAACCAAAAACCAACCAACCTTCAAACCAAGAAACCAAAACCAACCCATTTCAACCCACTCATCCCCATGTTTGCTCAAATTATGAGCAAATGGGTGAAACAATAAAAACATTGCTTAACCAATTCCAAAATGAAATCCGTTTTGCATTCCAACACGTCATAGAACGTTTGGATGCTCTTTCTCACCCCAACAAATCCTAGACAATCCTTGGAGGCCGTTTGCCCCAACTTAGGAAAGTAGGATTTTATTTTTCTTTCTTGGTTATTTTTTAGTTTTTTTTTAGAAGTAGAAGAATAGTTCTCATTTCTTGTCTTTTGACTTTTAAAAGTCAAAATTTTACTTGGAATGATATTTCTTTCCACTCACTTTAGTACATTGTTGGTTGATCATGTTTGTGTTGTCATTGTGGTTGCAATGTGTGTGGTAACTACATCCTTGACTATATATATCACCAACTAACAATTTTTCTTGTAGGGTCCAAAATCCATGTTTCCCATCTTGGCACTCCATTTAGGGGGAGTATCGACCAAGGGGGAGCATGGGCATTATTCCGCTTTGCTACTCTACTTTTTGTTTCGACAAAAAGGGGGAGAAATATATTAAACCTTCAATACTTGATATGCTTTTTGTCTCTTAAGTAAAACAAGGTTAATATAATTTTTTTTAAGTCTTGAAAACCAAGATTTTGCGTGTTACTTAAAAACAAAGTTTATGTTTTGTCATCAACAAAAAGGGGGAGATCGTTAATACAAATATCGCCTAAAAATGTTATTTATATTTTACGATCTTCGCTAAGTTTTGTTAACGACAAAATGTAAACTTTAGTTTCTAAGCAAACATAATCTTAATTTTTAAGACTTGCATAAACTAGACTTTTGCTACATTTTACATTTCATAAAACACAACACAAGTTTATTTCTTAAATTAGAAATTGTCACATCACATTTATGGCAAGTTTTGTCATTATGCATTTATGGAAAGAAATGTGTTTGATTAACTTTGTTGTTGCTTGCAAGCTTTGTATTTGACTTGTTATTATGAGATGTGACGTTGTTTGGTTGCTAGGAGTTATGAGACAAGACCTTGTTTGGTTTGAAGAGTTATTGCAAAAACCTACTGCAGCACTGACGGAACCCTGGGGGTACACGGGCGGAACCCATCTGAGGGTTCCGCCTGATCCGCCAAGCTTGCAGTATGGTGTGCTATAAATACCAAGCCATAACTTGATTTTTGGCTAACCTCTTGAGATCATATTTTACACACACACTCATCTTTTCTTCTAACCTCTTAACATTGTAAATGTGAAGTTTCTTTTTGTAGCAAAGAAGCTCACAAGGTCGTGAAAAGTTACAAATTTCCAACACAACGTTGCAAGACTTGGTAGCTTAGTATTGTGTAAACTCGTGTTGTTTACACTTCATTTGTTTGTGTACATTCTGTAGTGAGTGGTTAGTATTTTAGTCCTCAAAATACAAAGAGTGTTGGGAG
The DNA here is from genome assembly GCA_030686995.1 of Artemisia argyi. Lineage (NCBI taxonomy): Eukaryota > Viridiplantae > Streptophyta > Magnoliopsida > Asterales > Asteraceae > Artemisia > Artemisia argyi. The sequence goes on from CM060684.1 coordinate 118,550,917, forward strand.
TTGTTGTACCCTAGTAAAAGAACTAAACGGGAGTGGTTGTGCCCTTGTAAAAGAATTCGACATCTAGCTTTGTGTCGGTAAAAGTATAAGCGACGTGTAAGGTTTTCTCCGCCGGTGAAAAGAGCTTGTTGACTAGTGAAAGAAACTCTCGAGTTGGATACTCGGGGCGTAGACGTAGGGCAAGGAAAAAGAGTCCTTGTAGCCGAACCACGATAAATACTCGTGTTGTGGTTTGATCGTTTCTTTCATTTACTTGCATGTTATATACTGTGTTTGTGCATATATCTTTGATCATACGGAAAGTTTCAAAGCTAACTAAACAAGTTAAAATGATTTTAAAACGGTAAACTATTCAACCCCCCTTCTAGTTTTCCACAGTTTCACTCCTAAATGTTGCAAAAAATTTAAATTTGGCGCTAAAATTGCACTAACAAGTATTTCTCTTAGTTTTATTACACACCTACTATCGAACAAACAAACTCAAGTGCAATTGTATCGTATAAGGTATCATCATTTACCCTCCCCTTACACTTAGGATGAACATTGTCCCCAATGTTCAATTAAAGGATGTAAAAGTAAAACAGGTAAAAGAATGAAAACAAATACTCCCCTGATTTGTTCGGTGTGGATAGTGTGTCAACAAGGTTAGATCTTCCTCCAAGAAAATGAACGTTGAAAGCTTCCCTCCAGAAATATAAATCATCTTCTTGTCATATATAACCTGTTAAACCTAAGAAAACAATCAAGGTAACCTCGCGTAAAATCGGCGGCAATCTATATATACTAACAAATCCTAGAAAAAAATTTAAGATATAATGCTTGTGGAATGAATGTTTGCAGATCTCCTGGAGTTTATAAAACTAAAGAATCAACAAAAACTTTAAGACTTCGGTTTAAACAAAACTCGCAAAATTTTTCAGAATTTTGGTACCTGACGCCGTCAGGTTGTAACTCCTAACGTCGTCAGAATGTTCCTGGAAAAATCTTATGTTAAGTTTCCGGAAAATTTCTGGAAAAACTTATGCCTTATTTCCTAGAAAATCCTGCAAAATATCATTATGACTCAATACTACTAATATACATGTTCATTCAATATTGTAGCGAATCATTATCATTTTCGTTCTTATAAACAAATTTGGGTCTCCCCTTACACTTAGCTTTTGCAAAATACATTTATTTGTAATTAAGACGAAGTTAAAAACAAAAAAAACTCATTTTCACAATTTACTTTGAAACATGATTTACCAATAATAAAAATAAAACATGCATACAGAAACAAATAAAATCAAACAAATAAAAACCAAACAAATAAAACTTGGATTGCCTCCTAATAAGCGCTTGTTTTTGTTCGAGTCACGATCCTGACTCTACCCTTATTTGACGGAAATAGGGGAGGTTTTCCCTACACTTAGGATTAAGTGCGGGTGGAAGTAACGATACATACCATCTCGGTGGAAGTATGCCTTGTGAGGAAAGAGTGGTGGATGAATTATATGCTCAAAGGGGTGTGCTCCTTTCATCATAACCTTACCAAGTTCACTTTTGTCAATGGGTGAGTTAAAGTTTTCTCCTAAAAAGGGATCATCTTCTATCAACCTTGAGAGACTCCTAGTTGGGAATCCATCTTGACCTAATAAACCTGGTTTAAACCCATAATGTTTCTTGTGATCAATCATGAATGGGTGATGTAAGCATGTAAGGTTATGTTCCACTCCTATATTGGCTTCCTCTCTACTTGGCTTAAAGTCTACCACCTTCAACGTAAAACTGCCTGGATTATATGGTTTGATGGGTGGATCGGGACCTTTTTCAATTCCTAAATTCACATGTAACGATGGAAGATTAGGTAATGGTTTTGGTTGAGGCTCCGGTTCATCAAAACTAGGAACTTCCTTAGGACTAAAAGAAAGGTCATCACTACAAGTGTTAAAACCTATATTCTCTAGTTGTACTTGGTCCAAGGGTTCTACCTCAATCGAGGTTCCTAAAGTCTCTTCTACTTCTTCCGGGCAAGTCACGGGCGGTGTGTGTGCCTCAAATGATGGTGGGACTTGTGGGGTACTTAGTGGGCTAGGATTGTCCACCTCATTCTCCATTGTATCCAGATTACCTATGTGTTCATCTTATATTATGGTGGAATCAAACCACTCCATGTACCTAGGTATCTCATCTATAGGCTTATTATCCCCAAACAAACTTCTTGCTTGTTCCCTCAAACTTGCGATCAATTGATCTGTAACAACGTTTGTTGGGTTGTCCATTTTTTTAGCAAGTATGGCACAATTCTCTATGCTTCATCAACACTTAATCCCCAAAGGTCCCCATCTGCGGCATGGTCAATTTCCATTTTGGTATAGTGGTCGACACGATGGTAAAATATTTCAATTTGTGACCACAGATCGAAATTATGATCAGGGACTTTTCGGAGTAAATATTTAAAACGAGTCCATGCATCATAGCTAGGTTCATCTTCATGTTGTTTAAACATCAAGATGTCATTTGGAGTGGGTGAATTTCGTGGTTGGTAGTATGGTGGATTCGCGTTCTCCATAATGGCTAACGGAATAGTCAATGGAAAGGTTTTTACAAACAAAGACACAAAGAAAAGATAGACTAAAGAAGACCTATAAATAAAAATAAAAATCTTACTAGAAAGGAATCTAGCAAGTAGACCTAATAAAAAGAAATTCTAACCTAGACAATAACTATTCCTCGGGTTGCGGCGCCAAAAACTTGATACGGGGGATAGTGCCCTCGTAACAGGTTTTACCTCTCAAGGGATCTTGAGAAGCTTGCAACCCCCACCAGGCAGTGTACCTGATCGTTGTAGTATAGTATAGTGACAAGTACCGGGGGATTGATCGTTCAACTCAGGAATAGTGTCGCTAGGATTAGAAAGCCTACTAAACTAGGTCTAGAGGTGAGGGATGATTTTTTTGTATTTTTTATATTTTATGAAAGCAAGTAAAATCTCGGGTTTTGAAGGAGTGGGCGGAATTAGTTGCTAGCCAACTAACCCAATTAACTAATATGCAATCAAAATAAAATAAAAGAAATGAAAATTAAACTAATGTGGTGGAAATAATAATGAGAAAAGTTGTGTTTACTTAGATTTTATTACTCCCTAGATATCTTTTACCGGTTGATTAGCTTGTTACAATTGCATGGATGACAGGTTATATTCCTTAATACTAGTCATAGGGCCGTGTACAATATTCCCTAACTCTATTAGATCCTACTTCACTCCTATGTCGAGCCGACTAAAAGCTCCTAACATGGGATCATTAGAATTCACTTATGCATTAAATAAAACCAAAAATCATAGTATACCTCCGATCATGTTTCTTAACACATTCAAGTAAGTTATCAATGGAGGTCTGCCAGTTTTCTTAAGCCTAACAACGAATACAATCATTCGTAACAATTATAAACAAACAATCAACCAATAATCAATATCTAGGTTTCACTACATCTAAGCAAACACAATAAAAACCTAGCCTAACATGTTAAAAGAAAGACAAGCATAAGATAGAATCAAAAAATACATAGACATATTGAATGATTATTGAAAATCTTATATTTATTCAAACATGGAAGAAAGAAGGGTTTGGAACCCCTTCAATAAGCAGGAAATTCAACCTAGGGTTTGTGTTTAGTATTCCACAATTTGTTCCACACTTTACAATGAAAAATATATATAGGCTAAGCATCTTGACGGCGTCATGTATTAGCCTCTAACGCCGTCAACTTGCCGCCAAGTTGAAATTTGTATAGCATAGATCCAGTCTTGACGCCTTCATGTGTAAATCTACTCTGGGCCGTAACTTGTAATCTGACCCTGACGGCCTTGGTGACGCCGTCAAGCTATTAACACTAAAAAAACTATGGGCCGTCACGTTATAATTTCCACATCCACCTCTTTTGTCACTCTTGACGCTGTCATGTGTTAAGGCTTGACGTCGTCAGGTACTGTTCCCAACAAGGAATTTGAGACTTTGCCGTTTTCTTCACTTTTATGCTCCAAAAACGTCCAAAATGCTTCCTTTTCCAGATCTCTCCTCAAAAGTACCTAAAATGACAAAAGTAACAATTTAGGGCAATAATTGATCAAATTATCATGTATTCGGGCTTAAATGGCCCCTTAAAAGCGGTACACTTTTTGCCTCATCAACTCACAAATGTACATTAAGATGATCAAACTGAAGATCTAGAAACAAGTCCCAACTATATAAGATTTCCAAAAATGAAAACCATATTTAATGTGAAAACACAATTAAGGCCAAAGTGTCACTTACTATCTCATACATTAAAAAACAACATATGTAACATATAACAATTTACGCATCCTCCAATTGAACGTCATTGCTTCGAATCTGTACATCTTCACTGATTAATTCAAATAATTCAGTAGTGGTGGCAGTGTTCAGCAGGGCGAGGATGGTGATGTTACGAAGATGGTGATATAGACTATGGTGAACATATTCCTTTAATTGTTTATGTGGATTTTAAATTAGGGTTTTCAAATTGATTTTTTTGGGGATTGGGTTTTTTTAGATGGGGTTTTTTATTTGTGGGTGATGGATGACATTATATATGGGCAAAATAGTCATTGCACATGAATAACCGGATTTGAGGACATAAACGGGGCATTGACCTGAGCATTATGAGTCAAGGAACCTCTTTGGCCTCAAATCCCATGTTTTGAACTCAAGGCATCGAAAATCCCAAGTTTTGTCCCCTGGTGATGTTTTTTTGACAAGTTTAAGGACCAACGGTGTATTTTTGTCTTGATTTTTAAATATCAAAATTTTTGGGCTACTAAAAAAAGAGAATGAATATTAGATGAAAAAAGACATATCTTCGTAACTCTTTTGCTAAATAGTTTGATAGCCATAAAATGTTGACACATTACTAAAATGATTGGAAGTATACCAAATATCATGGTTGTAAAAATTGTGAATCGATAGTCGGGCAGCGACCAGTTTATAGCTTGTAATAGGTCTAGCGGGATTAATCGATGATTAATCGGTTTAACATTTTCAGCAAATTTGAGTATTTTCGGCAAGTTACAGGTATTTTCAGCAAAATTTTCCTTGAAAAAATATCTTGTAATAGATATAAACAGCGAATACAAGTGATTAAAACTACTTTACAATGAGTTTTATGTATTTCCAGCAAGATTTGCAAATTTCCTGCAAGTTTGACCATCGTTAACAGTCATTGACCGCCGTTGACCACGGTTGATCGATTTGTTTGACTGATTTAAACAAATCGGAACGGTTGCTAGCTGGTATGTGTTAATTCACATACCTTTATTATACCAAAAACGAACTAAAAAGAGCAAAAACTAATCAAATATGCCAAATATATGTGTGTTTTTGTGTTTGTGATTGTGCAGGCAAAAGATATTGAAAAATGACAAAAAATCAAGACTTAACGGACAAAACGAGCACGAGATTTGGAAAAGAGTTCAAAAGCCAAGGCCGGGGAAGAATTTTACAAGAAAGACTCATAATTATGCTCAAGAGATCAATATTCAACCCTTGGATTAAACTACATTACAAGAATAGTCCTTGAAATATATTTGCAAAATCAAACCCTCCTTTGCAAAATTGGCCCTAAGTTAACTATGTTAACTATATCTTAACTGGACCCTTTGTTAATAAAAACCATTAACCCAATCCATAACCAAGCCCACGTCCCTTATTTATTTACTCGAGCCCACTTTCCTTGTAACCAAACCCGGATCCAATCATATAACCCACCAAAGTTAACCCCCTAATTACCCCCAATCAAACCAAACAGTAATACGAGCACAAAAAAATACTGTTCACCCTCTCTTTTCCCAATTACCCTGCTCCTCTTATAGTTACCCGTACACTTTAATGAATCTAGAAGCTTTCTGACAACATGGCAGGGAATGACACAAAAAAAGTACACTTTGGCAATCCCAAGGCTTGTGATTGGTTGTTAGGATGTGGGCACATGATCTAAAGGACAACAATAGAGCTTCTGTGTGAGAATTGATCCAAGGGATGATAATTGAGATCGAGATGCTTCCTGAAAACCCTAAAGAGATCCTCTCCTCATCTATAAATGCCCCCTCATTTCACCTCATATCGTGTGTAGTTTTTAAGTTAGGGTAATTTTAGCTTGTAGCTTAATGATTTCAGCTTATTTGTAACTTCTTTTTCAGTATTTTAATAAGTTTTTAGTTATTAATAAAATTCCTTTTCATTTAAATTAATTTGCAATTTTACTTTCATACTTTAAATAAATGTTAACTAATGGTTGATTAAAGTTTCTATAAGTTCTTAATTCTGTTCCTTTAAGCTTATATTAGCTCTTTATAGCTTTTTGTAAGCTTAATTTTGTTTAAAACTATTTTAATCTCAAAAGTTCAAAAAAAGTCAAATAATGTGTTGTGGATGATAAGCCAGACAAGGAAGGGCTTATAGCAATTTACTAGCTTGTCTTTGACAAGCTAGAGCTTGTAGATCAAGTGTTAATTCCTGTTTTGAGCAAGGGAGCTAGTAAGCTTCATTTATCTTCAAAGTTTTAGTGTAATTTCTTAATCTGCTTATTCTATTGCTTATTTGCTTTTTATCTATCTTATTTAGCTTAATATTACTGTTTGTAGCTTATTTGGTATTTCTAATCTCAAATGTTTCTATTTTGGTTAAAAAAAACTCTAAAAAACACAAAAATAGCTTTGCATTTGCTTATTATCAGTGCTTATTCTCAATATAATATTGCTTAAAAAAAATACTCAATAAAGCTTAATATAGATCTGTTATCTATAATCTAACTAGTATTTGGTCTAAAAAGGTTTAAAACTCAAAAAACAATTTACATAAGGGGTGTTTGGAATAGTGTAAAATTTTTAGTCAAAAGCTTTTTTGTACATTGGTATACTTTGATCAACTTTCATTTGGTCTTAGATATAAATTTCTAGTTATGATAAGCTTTTTTGAATAGGTTTTAGGGTCATCATTCAAATTTTCAAAGGTTAAAGGTCTAGGGTCAGTTTATTTGCTTATTTTAAAAAATCAGTTAGTCTTTTTTAGTTCTTCATTTTAGTCAAAATTGGTCTAAGTCTACTTTCAAGTTTGGTTAAGTGTTATTTAATTGTGAGTCTTACTTTCTTCCCGTGTCAAAATCTCTAAAAAAACCAAAAAGTGTCTGATAGGCCTTTTTATAAGATTAATTCAAGTGTCTAAATCTTTTTCAAATTTATTAAAAGTGTTTCTAATAGATCTTTAGTTAGTAATTTCAATTTGTTTTCAGTTTAAATAGGAAAAGTCATCACTCTTGTAGCTTATTTTTAAGTCCAAAAACTCCTTCTTAGTCTATTTCAAAGTTTGTTGTCAAACTAGTGTCTTAGATGGCTACCTTATCAGCAGTATTATAAGCATCAAATAAGCTCTTTATTAATTGAAAATTGGTAATCTAGTTCATTTCCAGCTTAGCTTGTTCTGTTTTGCCTTTTTAAGAAATTTGGTGCTTATCTAAGTGCTTATATTGGGTCTAAAATCAAGCTAGTAGGACTGTTTGGTTTTAAGACATTGTGTTTTTGCTTATGATGTGAGGATTGCAGCCACGCAAAAGGTTTTACTCCTCAAGAGATCTTGAGAAGCTTGCAATCCTCTAAGCAGTGTACCTAGTCGTTGTAGTGTAGTATAGGTATGTCCGGGGGATTGATCGTTCTCTAGGGGAATATTGTCGTTAGGTTTGTAATACCCTGTGAAAAACCCCAGTTAATAGGAAACACTAATCAGGAAGTAATTGCATGTTACTGTTCATGCACCCATTTTTAGGCAAAATTTTAAACTTTTGCTTAAGCCCATCAAACTGAACCCATCATGTGGCCTGCTCCTCAGCCCACCAACCCCTTTCCTCATCATGGCAAGGTTAAACCTGAGGCCAAGAACCCCTCCAACCAGTTGGGAGCCCACTGAACCCACAGAACACCCTATGGGCCTTAACAGGCCATAAAGCCCACTTAACATAACAAATAAGCTTCAAGCTTGTATAAGCTAACTGATAAGCTCACACCTAATTTTCTAAGCTCCTGGAAACTTAATAAACTATTTGGATTGGGGGTCATAAGCTAAAATAGTGTTTTGGACTAAAAGCGCAAAATAGTATAAGGTTAAAGGACTAAAACTGTCAACTGTGGAAACTAAGGGTAGAAACTGGAAAGTATGTAAACTTGGTGTTAAAACAGTACCTTTGGAATATTTTTTTCATTTATCGACTTATTTGATATTATAAGTATTAAAAATGTAAATATACATTTTACAAGGACTAAAGGTTTCAATTTTGAAAGTATAAGGACTAAAAGTATAAATATTGGAACCAAGGTGTCAAAACTGTTATTTTGACAAAGTAAGGATATAAATGAAATATTTATAAACTTAGGGTACTTAAATGTCATTTGATAAACCTATGGGTTATAAATGTAAACTTTATAAAGTATAAGGGTTAAAGTTGTAATTTCACTAAACTTGGTAAAATGGTAATTTCACTAATTTGGGTGGAAATGGTTATTTAAATAACAATAATAACAAAAGTGAATATTTGAAGATTAACTAGATAATAAAAGATCACCTCTGACATATTATACCAATATGTCACTTTCACAACGCTCAAGGACTGAAACTGTAAAGTTTCACTACTAAGGTTTAAAGTGTAAACCTTAAGAAATCTTAAAGTTTACTGAGTAAAATTTCATCAAGAACATGGAACAGAATAAACATTCATTCCAATGAAACACTATACCCTGTAAGGGTAACACAACTCTATAAGTCCGGTACGACTTATCATAAGAAACTAAGGTTTCTCACATTATCCAAGTTGCGTGTTGGAGCCATTCACCAGTTGGACTTGACTTACTTGTTTGCCTACGTACACACACTCATCTGAGGTGAGTCTATAGTCCCACTTTTTACATGTTTTACAAACTATGTGGGGGGATACATGCTACTCTTTTTGAACACAAGTATTTCACTTTATGTATGCGAACGGAATATTGCATAAGACCAACTGTGCCACTATTTGAAAGTCCCTTACATCATGAACCTTAGTCACTTGAATTGTATGAGTGAACGCGAATAATGTGAATAGATCTATTGGTGTTGATAGCCCATTTGTACTAGCCAGATGGATAGCCGTTGTGCTAGCCGGATTGATAGACAAATGCACTTTATTTGAGGAAACTAGGAGAAACTGGCAAACTCCTACCCAAGGGCACCTATATCATTTAATGATATCACGTGTTAAGGTTGAGTGCATGAGACTTATGGCAATAGCATATGGAACTACATAAGTGAACTGCTTTTGAAAAACTTGAAATGTGTTCAACTATTTTCAAACATAAACACTGTGGATTCGCTCGACAATTTTGTTGACTTTTTAGCATGTATCTCTGGTAATTGAAGCAAAGCTCAGGAGGCATGGAGTGGGCATTTGACCTTGTGTCAGTGGTGTAACAAATAAACAAACAGTCACTTTCAAACCAATAATGTGGTGTAATAACTATTAAACATCCATGCATTTGAATTCAATAATATGAACTCAAAAAGGTATTTTTGAGTCGTTTCTATAATTATGACAGTGATCCTCAACGTAACACCCAAATTATTCTTCCGCTGTCAAATCAAATTTTTTGGGGGTGTTACAAGGTTGAAGTGTATGACGATTTAAGCATAAAGGTGAGGGATGATTCTTTTTGTATTTTTATATTTTATAAAAGCAAATAAAAATCTCGGTTTATAGATGAGTGGGCGGAATTAGTTGCTAATCAACTAACCCAAACGCTACTTACAATAAACAAAAATTAAAATATCGAGAAAATAAAAATGGTGAACTTCTTATAGTGAGACAAACGTATTTACTTAGATTTAATTACTCCATAGTTATCTTTTATTGAATTGTTGAATGTCACAATGCAGTTGTTTTAGTTGAAGCGTTATATTCCTTAATACCAGTTTTGGGGGTGTGCTACCTTTCCCAACTCTATTAATATCAATTTCACCTACAACCGTAAGTAAATTACGCAATCATAGGATCATAAACCTCAACTCACGCATTAAATACAACGAGAAAAACCTATATTGCACATAAGGTTACGTTTTCTAAGACGTTCAAGCTAGTTACACAAAGGAAGTCAACCAGTTTTCTTAGCCTAACATGAATCGATCAACTAAACAATAGACAACGTAACAATAATCAATAACTAGGTTTCATTAGATCTAAGCAAACACTAAATAACTTAAGCTAGCATGTTAAAAGAAAGAAAAGATAAACATATAATCAAACAACACATCATATTGAATGATTAAAGGAATACTTAATTTTAATTGAACATGGAAGAAAAGAGGTTGTGAAAGCCTTACAAAAGCTATAAAATTCGTCTAGGGTTTAGGTCTACAAAGTGTCACACTAATGAATGAAAGATCAAAAAGTATATATAGATCCGTCAGGTTATAGATCCTGATGTAACTCCCCCAAAATACCGCAGCGGAAGACTGTTCACTTGGGGTGCTACTTCATAATACAAAGTACAAGTTATAGAAAACGACCTCTAAATGAGACGTTTTGAAAAGTTACCATTCGATTAATGAATTCAAAGTTACAAACATGAAATCCCAAAGTATGATACATAAATGTATAGAAAATGTTTCGAATGGTAAATAATAAAAGCGTAAGTCTTCAGAATATGCAGCTTGACTCCATGTTCCACGCACTAGCTATCGCCTTACTAACCTGAGATAAACATGTTAAAGTGTCAACACAATGGTTGGTGAGTTCATAGAGTTTGTCTTAAAACAGTTGAAAAGTCTTTAAAGAAGATTCGCACAGCAAAGGCATCGTGAATCCACTCAGTTGCAAGTCCCGCCCATAACAACACATGCAACTTGTGTGTTCACAACCCACTGCTAAAATATAGTATGATTAAGACATATGTGTATACGATATATGCACGCTTAATGTAAAGTATAACAGCCTACTGAACCTCATGACAAGAATAAGCACAAATGCTTCAAAGCTAGATTATATTCACCCAAGGCCAAGAATCAGTGACCAAGGGTGGGGGCATCAGCCCGATAGTACTATCAATACCTCTCCATCGGCTCCATCCAGGAGTTAAACAGTGGTTAAAGAATAAAGCGTATAGAATAGTTTTCACACATTAAGGCACATATCGTAATAAAACTACACACCATGTTCAAAAGTATAAAAGTATAGCGTTGATGAGTGCTCAAACACTCATCATTTTTGTCGTATTTAAACTGCCAAAACATACAAAAAACAATCAAAAAGTCATCAAAATACTGAAATTATCCCAGGGATTGTGTTTTATGTGTTTTAAATGCAAAATAAGCAAAAACAAATGAAAAATGATCAAAGTTTGTAATATTGGTAATTTCAGTCCCCCAAGTTTCAAAACTTGTCAAAAATAGTCCCTATGCATTTATTTTTGTTAGAAAAGTCAACCCAAGTCTTTTGAAAGTTAAAAATCATAAAATATAACACTTGGGTCAAAAGTTTCAAAATTTACATGTTCGGTCCCTAAGATTTCAAATCTGGCAGAAAAGGTCCCTGGGAATTTTGAAAAGTGTAAATTGCAAAATTGGTTCTTGGATTTTTGATTTGTGGCAACATTGGTCCTTGGAATGACTTTGGAGAAATTACAACTTCAGCCCTCATGATTGGTAAAATTGCAAAAATGGTCCTTGTTAGTTACCAAACCAAATGGACCCCTTATAAATAAATCCACCCAACACCACCCTTAATAATAAACCCAAGCCCAAAATAACAAAAGCCCAAACCCATTCCCGTTTTTAATATATCCCCAGGGTCAAACCTTTGACCATCTTCCACATCACTCCCCAAATACCACTTTCCCTCCCTACCAAAACCACCATCAAAACCCACCCACACGTGACTGCAAACTCCCCTCTCTTATCATCACTCCTATCCAAACAGTCCCCTAATCCCACTATTATCATCCCTAAACAAGCAATCAGAAGCGTGCAATTTGGTACTACTATTTTTTGGGCGCCAAAACAAGCTGTTATCTTAAAGAAGCTTCCTAAGAAGCTTGGAGACCCTAAAAAATTTCTCATTCCATGTGTTTTTCCTGGGATGGTTGAATGCTTCGCCTTGGCCGATCTTGGTGCTAGCATCAACCTGATGCCTAATTCAGTGTGGAAGAAACTTTCCCTTCCAGAACTTACTCCTACCTGCATGACTCTTGAGCTTGCAGATCATTCCATTACTCATCCCCTCGGCATTGCCGAGGACATATTTGTGAAAGTAGGAAAGTTCCACTTCCCCGCTGATTTCGTTGTTGTTGAGTTCGATGCTGATCCAAGGGTTCCTCTCATTCTTGGAAGAGGATTCCTGAGAACGGGTTGTGCTCTAATCGATGTGCACGAAGAGGAAATAACTCTTCGTGTTGGTCATGAAGCAGTAATGTTTAACCTCGATCAAACTTCGAGGTACTCCTCAAATTATGACGCTGAATCGGTTAACCGAATTGATGTCATTGATGTTGCTTCTGAGGAGTATTGTCAAGAACTTCTTGGTTATTTTCCGAGTGGCAGTCCCACTCCATCTTCTGAGCCTATTATAGCCGACTCTTCCCCTTCTCTCACTCCTTTTGAGGGAAGTGACTTCTTTTTGGAAGATGTCGAGGCTTTTCTTGCTCAAGATAGTTCAACTTCGCATGAAGTTGATGCAGACTATCTTGATCCTGAGGGAGATATTCTTTTGTTAGAAGAATTGCTAAACGAATACCCCTCTCCTCTTCCTGTTCCTCCAAAACAACTTCATAAAGAGGAAGTCAAAAATGTTGAGAAAACTGATGACTTTCCTGTGGTTGAACTTAAGGACTTGCCGCCTCATCTTGAATATGCATTTCTGGAGGGTGATGATAAACTACCCGTCATAATTGCTAAAAATTTAAGTGTTGAGGAAAAGGCTGCTCTAATAAAGGTTTTGAAGTCACATAAACAAGCAATTGCTTGGAGACTCTCCGACATCAAGGGCATTGACCCCGAATTTTGTACCCACAAAATTTTAATGGAGGATGACTTCAAACCAGCAGTCCAACAAAAAAGAAGGGTGAATCCTAAAATTCATGAGGTCATCAAACAAGAAATTTTAAAACTTCTTGATGCCGGATTGATTTACCCTATCTCGGACAGTCCTTGGGTCAGCCCAATACACTGCGTTCCAAAAAAGGGGGCATTACTGTTGTCACAAACGAGGAAAATGAGTTGATTCCAACTCGATTGGTTACGGGTTGGCGTGTCTGCATTGACTATCGCAAGTTAAATGACGCCACCCGCAAAGACCATTTTCCTCTGCCCTTTATGGATCAGATGCTCAATAGATTAGCGGGGAATGAGTACTATTGCTTCCTCAATGGTTTCTCAGGTTACTTTCAGATTCCCATTGATCCGCAAGATCAGGAAAAGACCACTTTCACGTGTCCCTATGGAACTTTTGCTTATAAGCGTATGCCATTTGGTTTATGTAATGCTCCGGGCACGTTTCAAAGATGTATGATGTCCATATTTTCCGACATGATCGGGAAAACTATGGAGGTCTTTATGGACGATTTTTCGGTCATTGGGGATTCGTTTCAATCATGTCTCTCCTATTTAGACAACATGCTCAAACGTTGTGAAGACACAAGGTTATCTCTAAATTGGGAGAAGAGTCACTTTATGGTCAAAGAGGGCATTGTCCTCGGCCATAAAATTTCAAAGAATGGGATTGAGGTTGACAAAGCCAAAATTGATGTCATTGCAAAATTACCTTATCCCACTACCGTCAAAGGTATTAGGAGCTTTTTGGGTCATGCCGGTTTCTATCGTAGGTTTATTCAAGATTTCTCTAAAATTGCCCGGCCTATGACCCATCTCCTTGAAAATGATGCTCCTTTTATCTTCTCACCTGAGTGCGTAGAAGCTTTTGAAACTCTAAAGAAAAAGCTTACTGAGGCACCGATTCTTGTAGCCCCCGACTTGCCCTTTGAACTTATGTGTGATGCTAGTGATTATGCAATTGGGGCAGTCTTGGGGCAACGCAAATCAAAACACTTTCAGCCTATAGACTATGCGAGCAAAACAATGACTGAGGCTCAAAGTCATTAAACCACCACTGAAAAAGAATTATTAGCAGTGGTGTATGCCTTTGATAAATTTTGGCCATACTTGATATTGACCAAGTGCATAGTGTATACAGATCACTCGGCTTTGAAGTACCTCGTTGCAAAACAAGATGCAAAGCCGAGACTACTCCGTTGGGTTCTCCTCATGCAAGAATTTGATATCATAATTCGTGATAAAAAAGGAGCTGAGAACCTAGCTGCTGATCATCTCTCCCGTTTGGAAAACCCCCATCAAGATGTCTTCGAAAATAAGGAAATTAATGAAACCTTCCCTCTTGAGACACTCAATGCGGTTGCCTTTCGTGGAGATTCTATTACCCCATGGTTTGCCGATTTCGCAAACTACCATGCGGGTAACTTTGTTGTGAAAGGGATGTCGTCCCAACAAAAGAATAAATTCTTTAAAGGTGCGGATCAAGTCATCCGGCGGTGTGTTTATGGACAAGAAGCCACTGAAATTCTCAAGGCTTGGCATGCTGGTTCCACGGGGGGCCACCATAATCCAAACTACACAGCCAAAAAGGTGTTTGATTCCGTTTCTACTGGCCCACAATTTACAAGGATGCCCAGGAACTAGTCAAATCCTGTGACGCTTGTCAACGTCACGGGAATATTTCACAAAAGAATGAATTGCCTCAGAATGCAATTCAAGTGTGTGAAATCTTTGACGTGTGGGGCATCGACTTTATGGGGCCATTTCCATCATCTCATGGAAATAAGTACATACTCGTGGTTGTTGACTATTTGTCAAAATGGGTTGAAGCGAAAGCTTTACCCACTAATGATGCCCGAGTTGTTGTAAAATTCTTGAAAGCTCTTTTTTCTCGATTTGGAACTCCACGTGCTATAATTAGTGATCGTGGTACGCATTTCTGCAATGACAAATTTGATAAAGTCATGCAAAAGTATGGTGTAACTCACCGACTTTCTCCCGCGTACCACCCTCAAACAAGTGGACAAGTAGAAGTTTCCAATCGAGGCATTAAGAGAATATTGGAAAGAACCGTTGGTGAAAATCGTGCAGTGTGGTCGGATAAATTAGATGATGCACTTTGGGCTTTTCGTACGACTTACAAAACACCCATCGGGTGTACGCCTTACAAGCTTGTGTACGGGAAAGCGTGCCATCTACCGATCGAGCTTGAGCATAAAGCCTATTGGGCCCTCAAGCATGCAAATTTTGACCTCAAAACTGCGGGTGATCATCGGAAAGTTCAACTGAATGAATTGAATGAACTTCGTGATCAAGCTTACGAGAACTCTTTGATCTATAAAGAAAAGACAAAGAAGATTCATGACTCAAAAATCAAGAACCGCATTTTCAACATTGGTGACCGAGTCCTTCTTTTCAACTCTAGACTCAAGATCTTCTCGGGAAAGCTCAATACCCGATGGACTGGCCCATTCACTAACGTAAAGGTTTATCCTTATGGCACCGTCAAATTATCTCAAAATGACGGTCCTAATTTCAAAGTGAATGGGCATCGTTTGAAACATTACTTTGGAGAGGTTATACCATCCATGGTTGTCCCTGATATCCAAACTTTCCCCAAGGACAAATGAATTCGGGGATCGAGTCAAGCTAGCGACTCGATAAACAAAAACAGTAGCATAAACATGGGTTTTCACCCATGTCTCTAACTTCTTTCTACTTTCTAACACCTAAGTGTGGGGGAGTGGCCACCCCCTGCAGCTGTTTTCAATGTATATATCTTCAAAAAAAAATGTGTGTGTTGTATATATAAATAAAGTGAAAATGAAAAATGATGTTCCCACAGTTAGCTTATAATATTATCTTCTTACGTTCAAAGATTCGACATAATAGCCGGAACTTTGAATATTGAGGACAATATTCAATTCTATGTGTGGGGGAAGGGAAAATTCTAACGAATTATACCGTCTAGTACCCCCGTTTTTGGACAAAATTAAATTTTTTTTTTCACTTTATTTCAAAAATTTTTGTGGTTATCAGTCCGCCATGTCTAACCGACAAAAGGATTGGCTAATCCAGGAGCAAACGGCTCTTGGTAAAGATAACTCAAATCTGTTGACGGCTTGCAATTTGCCTAAAATTGTATGGTATCTCAACTCGCCATATCCTAAAAAGTAAAAGAGTTGGCTAGCCCGCAAGATTATGGCTTGTGGTAAAGACAGTGGAAAAACCATAATTGGTAATCAGCTCACCAAGATGTTAACTGTGTCCATCAAGAGTTGGCTAGTCCAGAAGCAAACGGCTTCTGGTAAAGACAAATCAAAACCGTTGAAAGCTGGTGGTTTGCTCAAAATCACATGGTTATCGGTGGACCATGGTTCTTACTTGAACTGAAACACTTGGCTACTCCAGAAGTGATGGCTTTTGGTAAAGAGATTTCAAATCTATAAAGTTTTCCAAAAAGATTGCTAGGGACTAGCAATAGTTTAGTGTGGGGGATTGACGGGTGCTCAAACACTCATCATTTTTGTCGTATTTAAACTGCCAAAATAAACAAAAACAATCAAAAACAATCAAAAAGTCATCAAAATACTGAAATTATCCCAGGGATTGTGTTTTATGTGTTTTAAATGCAAAATAAGCAAAAACAAATGAAAAATGATCAAAGTTTGCAATATTGGCAGTTTCAGTCCCCCCAAGTTTCAAAACTTGTCAAAAATAGTCCCTAAGCATTTATTTTTGAAAGAAAAGTCAACCCAAGTCTTTTGAAAGTTAAAAATCATTGAATATAACACTTGGGTCAAAAATTTCAAAATTTACATGTTTGGTCCCTAAGATTTCAAATCTGGCAGAAAAGGTCCCTAGGAATTTTGAAAAGTGGAAAATAAAAAATTGGTTCTTGGATTTTCGATTTGTGGCAACATTGGTCCTTGGAATGACTTTAGAGAAATTACAACTTCAACCCTCATGATTGGTGAAATTGCAAAAATGGTCCTTGTTAGTTACCAAACCAAATGGACCCCTTATAAATAAATCCACCCAACACCACCCTTAGTAATAAACCCAAGCCCAAAATAACAAAAGCCCAAACCCATTCCCATTTTTAATATATCCCCAGGGTCAAACCTTTGACCATCTTCCACATCACTCCCTAAATATCACTTTCCCTCCCTACCAAAACCACCATCAAAACCCACCCACACGTGACTGCAAACTCCCCTCTCTTATCATCACTCCTATCCAAACAGTCCCCTAATCCCACTATTATCATCCCTAAACAAGCAATCAGAAGCGTGCAATTTGGTACTACTATTTTTTGGGCGCCAAAACTGAAGAAAGGCCAAGATTAAAACCCTTTCATCCAAGGGTCAAGAATTGAGCTGGGAAAAGTCCAAGGGTATCTAGAAACCCTAATTTGCAGCTATTTAAAGGAAGAGAAGCAGTGGAACCAGTGTGTAGTTTTTCGTAGCTTAATCTACTTTATGTCAAATTATGTTTCAATGTCTTTCAGTCCCAACTTAGTTTAAGTAATGTGTAATCTCAGTTGTACTATTAAAGTTTCCAATTAATAAACTCAAGTTTCATTTAATTCTTAGCATTGTGCATTTTTTTTATTTTAATTCAAAGTTCTTAAAAAGTTGGAATGTTGTTTCTGAGTAACATGTTAGACTAATAATCTCACATAGGGTCCTTGTGAAGCATATTTAAGCTGTTAGAAACACCAACCTCAGTTAGTTATAAAAAATCAAAAATACAAAAAATTAGTAAAAAATAAAAAATCAAAAAAAAGAAAAAAGAAGATGAGAAGCATGGAGCATGGTGCATATTGGATGGCCATGGGATAGAGCTTCTTGGGAAGCAATAGGGTTGGTTAAATGGTTCTTGGTTCATATCAGCTTGGCAGGATGGCATGTTGTGAGCAATTCCTTTAATCTCATACTTTAATGATTCATTAGCTTAATTTACTGTTTAATGTTGTTTATTTGTTGTTATTAGTTTTTATTATAAGCTTAGATTAGGTCTTAATTCAATAAAACCTCTTTGTGCAAAAAATTGTTGTTCTAACTGTCTCACAAAGGGTCTTTGGATTAACTTAGTACTCTGTGTTTTTGTGATTGTTAGGGTTTGAAACTTGGTTAGACAGAACACTCAGGTTATTACTAGGGAGTTAGTATCATAAAATTGGTAGGTTTAGTCTTAAAAGTCAATATCAACTCTTATCTTATCCTCACAGTTGACTGTCAAGGATTTAGGAGCCATAATCTTTCATATCAGTTCATAAATAGATAAGATGGCTTATATTAGTCTACTTATAAGCTAATACAACATAATCAGTCATTTAGGTCCTCTCAAATCTCACAAAAGTCAAAACAGAAGTTTTTCTAAAAAAGTCAAAAGTTAATGTGTACTCAGTTTTTCCAAATCTTGGGTGAATTTTTCTGATTTTTTGGGATTAAATAGGGTCTTGAAATTTGTTGTGGTCATAGTATCCCAGCTAAACACCAAAGATTTATACTTGGCTTAATTTTGAGATTTTTATTGTTGAATTAGCATTTGCTTATTTAAGGCTGCAGGGAGTGCAACCTACCCTGCACCAAGCCTTTTGGCTCATAACCTTTGGCCAATTGTGATTATCTCTGTGGACCCCACCCTTGGCCACTTGGCTTTTTGAAGAGCTTTTCAGCTCTGGTTTCCATAACTAGGGTCAGATTGGACTTAAGCTTATTTGGACCCTCATTTGAGACCTGTCTCAGGATCCATACTGAGTTTTCAGTCTTTGACCCATCCTTCCAAAGCTCACACAGAGCTCATAAATAAGCCATAAGCCTTGCTTATTGGCTTATTTTGAAGCTTAACAACTCAGGACTGTAGGGCTAGTTCCTAATTGGACCACCTTTCACCTCTGTGGACCCTACAGAGGTCCAAAAGGCACCATTTTGGCCTGTTTGGTTTTCAAAAGTTTGGCAATTGCTTTTTACTTCTCATTAGCTTATTCAGTGTTACTTTTTTTTTTTGTTGTTTCAGCTTATTTTGGTCAATTTCATTTACTTATAGCTTATTTGATCTTTAGTGTTCAGTAGTGTAGCTTATTGTAAGCTTTTTCTTGTTCAAAATTTCCTTTGTAGCTTAGTAAGCTAACTGATAAGCCAGTTGTAGTCCCATGCTCATAAGCTTTTGCAGAGCTTATTAGTGGACTTTGGGCTGTAACCTTGGACTTTTTGAGAAGCTCACCTAGCTTATTTTTCATATCCAAGCTTGTCATAAGCTTCTGTGCCCTTACCCTTAGCTTTTTATGCCTTGAAAATTGCTTGCAGACCTGTTTGGGTCTAAGTGGAGTTAGGAATTGCTTATTCCTCACTTTTGGCTTATTCAGTGCTTTTCTTCTGTTGATTTTAGCTCTTTTCAGTTTACCTAACTTACTTGCAGCTTATTCCATCCTTGCTTATCAGTTTAAGCTCTTGTGTAAGCTTATTAAGGCTTAAACTTCCATTTGAGCCCAAAAAGCTTAGGCTGTTAAGCTTATTCATAAGCACAGGGCTTATTCCTGAGCCCCAAGAAAAGTTTCTTCACAAAAAGTTCCTCATTGCAGTACTTAAAGTAGTTTGTAAAAGAAAATTTAGAAAAAACCAAAAATAAATAAAGTGATAGCTTCTATTTAAGCCCTTTGGCTTATTTTTCTGCTTATTTATAAGCATTTCTCATTTTTAAATTTTTCTCAGGTTCCTTTTAGGTTAAAATAATTTTAGTAATTTTTCTAGATTTTTCTTTTATCATTTAGTACTTTTTATAATTTAATTTAGTTTAAATTAATTAAATAATTAGTTTTAATTAATAATAAATAATTAAAAAGTAGAAAAAATAGGTTTTCTGTTTTAAAATTAGTTTTATAATATTTTAGATTTTTCTAAATTTAGTTTTCATTTTTCTAGTTAATTTTCATAATTAATTAATAATTAGTATAATTTAGTTAATTAAAAAGTAATTAATAATTAGTGATTAATTAATAGTAATTAATTAAATAGTTGTAAAAATAATTTTAATTTTCTAAAAATTTTCTTATAACATTAGGATTGTAAAATATAATTTTCACATTCGTAGGACTTTATTTGCTCACGTTTCACTTTATATTTTGCGCGTTCGCGTTTAATTTAAATTCAAACGCGCGTTTTTAGGTTTAACTTACGTTTTTAGGATATCTGATCATCAGTAGTTGTTAAAATAGCATTTTTAAGATTTTCTCAATCATAATCTCGTAGTGTAACCATACAAATCAAATTCCTGATCTTCCTGTTAAATCACCCGATCACTTAAAACGCTTCCAAATACAATTGCTTACCTCGCTAGGACATAACGACCCGGGAATACACTGTACTCCTTGGTTAGTTGGTTTTAGACGTTTGACTTGGTTGACCATCACCTGGTAAACTTAGTTGACCGTTTAGGACCAATCAAGCGTAGCATATGAGTAAAATTGTCTTGAGTAAAAGTGAAAGCAAGTAGTTGAGTAGGTATCTCCCCCAAAGAGTTAAAACAAGTATGAAAAAAGTAGGGGCTATGACTCACCTTGAACTAATGATATCGAAACGTATAATGGGATAGATGGATTAAGCCAGGAAGTCTCTACGCGCAACCTAGAATATGATGTCGTGTCTTAGGTTCTAAAACAATAAAGTGAATATATAAACATGCCTTATATATTTATTACATTCATTATGCTTGGATGTTTAACGTTTGAAAGTAAAAGTGGTCAAGTATTAATATTCGTCACGTTACGGGTTCCTAGTTATTTTAGTATTTCTGACTTAATTTATACGTCATTTCTAAACCGTAAATGATAACGGCTCGGTTTTTACGTTCTCGGAAAGGTAACTGAATGTTCTAAACAGATTAGTGGGTCCCACTACCCCAGAAATTATTTAACTAGTGTCAAATTACTAATTTACACTTGCGTTTTAATACAAAAATTTAGACAGCACTCAGCAGTCCCGCGGCAAAGGCCGTATTTTGAGTTATACAAAACTTTAGGATGCGAGGCCTTTTCCTACGTTTAAGTTTATGTCTTAGATACATTTCATAAAACTACGACAAGTTCCAGAAATGAACAGAACTGTCCCTTTTTGTCCAATGAAATCTGTTAGTCAGATTTTGACATATTTTACCGTTTTAGCTCTAGTTTATACATACGGATTAGTTACGGGGTGAGCCAAGCGGAAAAATGACCAGAAGACATAGCTCTACAATCCTATGTTTTCATCTAAGATTCTCGGTACACGAATTTTTCCTAGTAATTCCATTTACAGCCCCTATCCAGTTTCTGTTTTTGCAATATAAGTCCTTTCAACGGTTTCTAGTGTTTTAGCCCAATTATCCAAGCACAATAAAGTATAATAAGCATATAGAACATATTACATATATGAAATAATAATACTAACATGAATCAAAGGTAAACATAGGAGTTTGCTTACAATCCTTGTGATGAAACTAACTAGAACCAATATCAAAACCAAGAATCACTACTAAATCTTCCTAAAATTTTCCAACCATAGCCATGCTTCCATATCAAAAACCCTATCTTATAATCCCTTGATAAACACTAATCTAACATAAAAACAACCTTTAGTACAAATCTTCACTAAGAACACTTGGAAATTTGATGAGTTTTTGTGGTGAATTTTAGTGTTTTATGGATGGAATGGTACTAGTAATCAACAAGGAATACAAGAGTATAACTTATGATGGATTAAACTAGCAAGAACCATCATCAAAATGGTGTATAAGGGCTATTTTGGTCGTGGGTTTTGAGAGAGAAAGGAAGAGATAATTGGTGAAATTTGTCTAAGTGTAAATGAATGAGAATGAGAAAGCAAAAATGGTTTTGTTAACTAGTAGATCTTTTGTGATAACTTAATGAAGAGTATAAAAACTTGTAATCATCCAAGCTCATTCTTATCACCAATGACTCACTTAGAGTCGGTCAAGTATAGGGGGAGGTGACTAGATGGATAAACTTGGTATTATCTAGTTTACAGAGTGAGTTTTGTCTCGGTAATCGCTAACGGTAAGTCGTTAAGTCATGAAACTTAAAATCGGGTATCCTAAAAATATGAAGCTTATAAATATGTTAAAACTTATTAATATAAGCTATATTAGCACATTTAATGAGTGGCAAGTTCTATTGGGTTGCTTAAACGCTGCTAAAACTGGAAACGCGGGTCTAAAACGCGTAATTCGCGTAAAACGCTGAACTGGAAAAAGTAAAATTCCAAAACTTTTGGAACTGTCGTAAAATGAGAGAAAATCATATTTCTATTGTTTATAATGTTTTATGAACATATCGGGATGCTAGAATGACGTTTAAACTTAAAAGTAAATCTCGGACACGGTTTTGTGATTTTTGCAGAAATGATCCGACGAGTGTCAAACTCTCGGATTATCATTAAAATAGTTTAACTTACGAGAATATGAAATAAAAAAATTTCGGGAGTGAATAGTGAAAGTGAATAGTAATCGTGAATAGTAATCCGAAAATGTGAATTGTTACACCTGACGCCGTCAGACCACCGTTATTAGGGTTTCTTCTTGTGCAAGTTGATCTTCTAACGCCGTCACTCTTTGTCTTCTGACGCCGTCAGGTTGAGTCTAATGCGGTCATTCTTTATAATTCTGATTCGTCTCTCACAACATTAACACGAGACGTCCATCTTCTAAGTACACTTGACACCGTCAAGTGTAAAATCTCCAAAAGTTTTTGAAGCGTCGCGTACAAATTCTTCTAGCTTCAAGATTAAAGGCTGATGGCGTCACAAGGTATAACGTGACGCCGTCAGGTCTTCTTTCCTGACAAGTTTTTCGTGACTTTGTTGTTTTCTTCTCTTTTTTACCCAGAAACGTACAAAAAGCTTCAATTTCAAGAAATCACATTCCAAGTACCTAAAATGCAAAAACAAACGATTTGAGGCAATATTTGATCATATAAATATGATTTTAGGCTTAAATGACCTCTTAAAAATGTATCAAATAAATCCTTATCAACTTATTTGTAGTTTCAGCTTTTTAGCTTTCTAGATCTGCTAAATTAAGTTAAGTTTAGTTAATTTAAGTTAAAATAGGTTAGTAGTAGATTTATAGCCTTAGCTTATAGCTTATTGCATTTAGGAATAGCTTATTTAGTGTAAAGGTCTTTGTTAAGGGGATTATCATAACTGTTTTGATCCTTAAGCTATTTACAGCTTATTTCTAGATTTCAAAAAACTTGCTTTCACAAAAGTTAGTCATTTACATCAGCTTTTCAAGTTTTAAAAAAAAGAAAAAAAATTGTTTTTGCAAAAAGTGAGGTCCAGGAGTCGAACCTGAGACCTCACCCACACCAACACCACACCACAAACCAACTGCCCTAGGGTCTTTTCTCATACGGATCTTTCAACATTTAATACTTAACAACTTTCAGCCTTAATTGCTTATTAAAACTGTTTTGCTCATTTACAACTTATTTCAAAAAGCAATTTCAATTTTAGTATTTTTTTTTCCTATGATTGGATTATAGTGAATTAATTTCCTGCCAAATTTCATAATTTTCTCATTTCATTTACTATTTTTAATCATTTAATTAGTTTTATTTAGTTTTTAAATCATAATAATTAAAATAAAAGTCAAAAAAATATTTTTCTTTTTTCTAATTTTTTTTAACAAATAGGACTTAAGAAAAATAGATTTATATATCTAGGGTCAGTATTCCTTAGTTTTCACTTTTAGGGCTCGGGATTTCCCCGTAAGTTCGCGTTTTTAGTTTTAATTTACGTTTTAGCTTATTTGTGCTTCATATTATTTTTTTGTTTGCTTATTTAGTTGATTTTAGTTTATGCTTTTCAATTTTAGTATAAAAATCCAAATATCACTTTTTCTATTCAAATCACACAATCACGAATTGAACCGAAAGTTTCATTTAACCTTCGTTGGGAAAATGACTCGGGAATACATACTTCCTTTGTATTTCTTTGGAGAAATATTTATATACTAAAATTGAATACAATTACTAACCCAACAGCTTCTAGGAGGTGATTAATCGGCATTTTAAGCCTTTTTTCAACACTGTCAAATATATCTTCTGAAACGATGACTTGAGTCGCACAAAATAGTTGTACCAAGTAGGCCAGGAAAAACAACGTTGTCAGCTCTTCTTAATTGCTCAACTTTTAACCGAGTTTTCCAACATATATATTGTCAAATTCAGCCCAAATTTAGTATGTTTTTGCACTTTATTTTTTTTTTAAAAAAAGGCTGAATAATTTCATGTGTATTTTTGAAAATTTTGAAAATTACATATATATCCTTTTTACTAGTTTTTATGTATAAAATACAATAATTTTAATGCATCAAAAGAATATATATATAATTTTTAAAATTTGCATAATATATATGTAAATGGCCCAAAGTTAAATATCTACAAATGAATATGTCACTATTAGCAAAAAAAAGCTGTGCACTTGAGCAAAAAGGCTTTAGCGTAATAAGATTGGCCCCATGTGGCAAATAATGACAACCATATCTTCCCGCATTCGTTCTTGTTTTACACTAGCAGGTGTGAACACTATTAAGCAAAAAAAGCTTTACACTTAAGCAAAAAAGGCTTTAACGCAATGAGATTGGCCCCATGTGGCAAATAATGGCACAACCATATCTTCCCGCATTCGGTCTTGTTTTACACTTGCATGTGAGAACACATTTATACAAATAATTTGCAAGTTTTGATCGCACAAGTAAACCGTACTTAAGTGATTGCGATAACTTGTAGCATAGAGGATATTGCTTACCTATAAAGTTATGATACATAACTTCTAACGATTACAGTGCGTTCGCATACGCGTTGTGGTGACATTATTGTTTTGTATCATCGAATGCGTTCGTTTTATATAAGGTATAAGTAGTATTGTAAGTTGCAATATGAGTAATTGATACACATAATGAGGCTCTTTATTTTGCATACTCATATTTTGGTACATACCAAAGGACAAATCTTCATCATCCATCTAGTTTGATCTAATGGTGGGGATTAACCTAAGATTAAATTTAAAAACTTAAGGTCCATGTTCCCCCCCCCCCCCCCCCCCTTTTTTCTTTGTCTTCTAATCTTTTTTTATTTTTTTTATTTATTTATTTTTGTCTATTTTTCCATTTAACGTTGTTTTTCTCTTTTTTTTTCTTTTTTTTGCAATTCACCTTTTTCACGTTTTTTTTTTCATATTTTCTTTTCTTTTTTCTAATTCACTTTTTTTTTTTTTTAATAATTCACATTTTTTTTAGTTCATTTATTTTCCGCTTTCATACGTTTTCGCTCATTTTCATCCGTTTTCATACGTTTTTGTTTGTTTTCATCATTTTTTTTACGTTTTTGTCCATTTTCGCTCATTTTCATACGTTTTCGTCCGTTTTTTCCCGTTTTTGTTTGTCTTCATACGTTTTCGCTCGTTTTCGTCTGTTTTCTTACATTTTCGTCCGTTTTCATAAATTTTCATCTGCTTTCGTTCGTTTTAATACGCTTTCATCCATTTTCTTTCGTTTTCGTTCAGTTTTCATACGTTTTCATTTGTTTTCAGACGTGATTTTACGCTTTCATACGTTTTGTCCATTTGCATATATAGTCGTTCGTTTTCTTGCGTTTCATCCGTTTTCTTACGCTTTCGTCCGTTTTCAAATGTTTTCGTCTGTTTTCTTACGTTTTCGTTCATTTTCTTCCATTTTCGTTCATTTTTCATACAATTTTGTCCTTTTTTCATATGTGTTTTTACGCTTTCATATGTTTTCATTCATTTTAGTCTTATTTTAAATGCTTTTGGCCGTTTTCAGATGTTTTCATACGTTTCTAAATATCACAAGTGATATTCCGTGATATTTTAAATATCACAAGTGATTTTTTGAATATCACATGTGATATTCTTTGATTTTCTGAATATTACAAGTGATATTCTAATTACCACAAATGATATTTTGAATAACATAAGTGATATTCTGTAATATTCAGAATATCATTGTTAGCATTAAAGAAATGTAAAGAAAAGTGGCGGTCATTCTAGTCATAGAAACTTTGTAAACGTGTTATAGATTATGTCATAGATTAGTCAATGGGCTCGTCGATTGGGCTAAGCTAATAGGTTAGAAGATATGTATAAGCTAGTCCATTTATCTAAGATGTAAACGAAGTCCAATCCAATCATAAACGAGGCACATAGGAAAGCCCATTAGGGCATATGATGTTTACTATATAAACACCTCAAATGAGTCATTTGAGGTGTGTGCTTGAGTGTGTATTGTGTTTGTTTTTCATAAATAAAAGTTCTCTTATTTCTCTCTTCATTTCATATACCATACGACACATATATCATTTCAAGTCACCATCTTTGCCTCGTATTGTCTAATAAAGTTAATAGATCTAAGGTCCTACAATCACAAGTGATATTCTGAATATCACAAGTGTTGTAACATGAACATCACAAGTGATATTCAGAATATCACAAGTGATATTCAAAAAACCACAAGTGATACATATTCAGAAAATCACAAGTGATATTCAGAATATCAGCAGTGATATTCAAAAACGTATAGAAAACGTAAGAAAATTGACGAAAACATAAGAAAATCACAAGTGATATTCTGAATATCACGAGTGATTTTCAACTAATGTTTTGTAACATGAAATCACTTGTGATATTAAGAATATCACAAGTGATATTCAGAAAATCACAAGTGATATCCAGAATATCAAAAGTGATATTCTGAATATCACAAGTGATATTCCGTGATATTTTGAATATCACAAGTGATTCTTTAAATATCACATGTGATATTCTTTGATTTTCTGAATATCACAAGTGATATTCTATGATATTCATAATATCACAAGTGCTATTCTTATTACCACATATGATATTCTGAATAACATAAGTGATATTCTGTAATATTCATAGGTGATAAAGCAATAGAATGTAACACTAATTCTTGTATTATACATATGAGTAATATCACATGTGATAAAATAATAAAATGACTAAAAGTATACATCATTTAGGTCTATATATATATATATATATATATATATATATATATATATATATATATATATATATATATATATATATATATATATATATATATACACACACACTACATCATTGTGTACAACAGTTATCATACACTTTTTCTAATTACTTCCATAATCCTTGTATTTCTTCGTTCTTCCACAAAATGCTTCATCGTTTCCTCGTTCGGATGTTCGGCTGCAAAAGACGGCCCAGTAAAAAATTGCAGTTGTGGTTGAAGCAAGCACAACATATCTATAAAATAAAGTGAAGAAGCTCAAACACCTGTGATATCGCAAGTGATATCACATGTGATATCACAAGTATCACTGGTGATATCCATTGTGATATCACATGTGATATCAACTGTGATATCACTGGTGATAGCACATGTCATATCATAGGTTCCTCCATCACCAACACTGATTCAACATATAGAAGGAAGCCGACACACTTGTGATATTACAAAATGTAAAGTAGTACGAACTTGCAAGTTATCAAAATGAATATCAACGGATATATCTTATGATTTTCAAGTGGTTGGTTATAAGTTGTTGAAAATAGCAAAAAAATGATATTCAAAACTCGTTTGATGTGTTTTGTTTATCTAATTGTTTCATATTAAAGTTGTATTAGTTGTAGTTTTTTAAGTTGATGATAATTTAAAATGCTTCTTAGTTACACTATATTATATGACATGCACTTTTCTAATTACTTCTGTAATCTTTGTGTTTCTTCGTTCTTTCACAAAATGCTTCATCTTTCCTCGTTCGGATGTTTGGTTGCAGAAAATGGCCCAGTCAAAAATTGCAATTGTGGTTGAAGAAAGCAAAACATATCCATAAAATAAACTGAAGAAGCTCAAACACCTGTGATATCAAAGGTGATATCACCGGTGATATCCTATGTGACATCACATGTGATATCAACTGTGATATCACCGGTGATAGCACTTGTCATATCACTGGTGATAGCACCTGTCTTATCACAGGTTCCTCCATCACCACCAATAGATGAAAACCGACACACTTGTGATATTGCCAAAACGTAAGAAAACAGACAAAAAAGTATGAAAACGTAAAAAAAAACATGTCTGAAAATGGACGAAAATTTCTAAATAATATACGGAAACGTATTAAAATAAACGAAAATGTAAGAAAATGGACAAAAATGGGCGAAAAACGGACGAAAACGTATGAAAGCGTAAAAACACGTCTATAAATAGACGAAAACGGACGAATACATATGAAAACAGACGAAAACGTTTTAAAACAGACGAGAACGTCTATAAATAGACGAAAACGTAAAAAACGGACAAAAACGTATGAAAACAGACGAAAACGTGTAAGAATGGACAAAAACAGACGAAAACGTTTAAAAAGAGACGGAAACGTAAAAAACGGACGAAAACGTATGAAAACGGAAAAAAACGTGAATTAGAAAAAAAAGTGAATTAGAAAAAAGAAAAAAAAAAAAAAAAGAATGGAGTTGTAAAAAAAGAAAAAAAAACGTGAATCGGAAAACAATCAAAAAAAGAGAAAAAAAAAGAACGTCAATTGGCAAAAAATAAAAAGCAAAAAAAAAATACAAAAAGAAAAAGTAAAGAAGAAGGTGAATTGGAAAAAGGGGAAAAAAGGTGAATTGGAGAAAAAGAAAAAAAAAATAACGTGAATTGGTAAAAAAGCCAAAAAAAAAAATAAATGATTTGTCGTAATACAAACATGAAATTAAGAGGTTAGTATCAACAATACACAAAAGATACGTGAATGAGAAAAGAAGAGAGAAAAAAAAAGAAAAAAAAAAAGGAATAATGAGAAAGACAAAAGAAAAAGAAATGGGAAAAAAATATGGACTTAGATTTTAGGGTTTAATCTTAGGTTAATCCTCACAATTAGATCAAAATAGATGGATGGTAGAGATTTGTCCATTAGTATTATTTTTCGTCGAATGACTATTCATCTATTGTATTTTTATGCAAATATGGAGCAAAAATAAAGATATGCATTTGAATTTTCTTCAGCACATAATATCTAAATATTCAAACTAGTTATAATTTATGGAAAATGACTTAGACAGGTCGCAGTGGTGTGCACCTTTACTATCACCTCTCATAAGTCAGTATCATATTGAGCAAATTTCCAAAATAGCTTAAAAACCAAGTGGCAAGTCTAAGAGCATCCACAATGGGTAAAGCTTTTAAAAGCTTTTTACTATTTCAAAAAGTCATTTTATGAGGTTTTTTGCATTACTTCAAAAGCTTTTTGAAAAGCTTTTCTTCAAAGACTTGGTGAACCTCAAGTCTTTGCTCAAAGCTTTAGTCATTAAATGCATTTTGCATTAAATGCACAAAGTCTTTAAAGGTTTTTCCATTGTAGATGCTCTAAGATCTCTAGCAGAAGAAAATAAATAAATAAATAAATAAATAAATAATAAAATAATCAAGTTTTCAAAATAGACCATTGAGGTGCCGTTTGTTTCATAGGTGTTGGCACTGTTTGAATCGAATGATTATTTAATTATTTGTTTGGTGTGTGGTTTAGATTTTTGAACAATATTTAATATTTAATATGCATAGGAAAAGGGATTCATCAAATAAATAATGCACACAGTACAATACTGCTATACATGATTTAGTGGTGAATAAATAAAAGAAAATGGTGTACAAATCACCTCCCATCAAATAATTCTTATAAATGTGGAACTATCAGTTTTTACTAACTTTAATTAATATTAAAGTAATACTACGACATTTAATTTTTTTGTATCAATTATGTATTACTAGCTTAAAGACCTAAAGACCTGTGGAATCACGGGGTTTTTAAAAGAGAGATGAAAATGAGATAATAAGAAAACAACAAACGTAAACATGCTTCATTAATATATGAAAGAAATAATGAGATAATATGTTAATTATTCGATAATCAATTGAGTTTGTAACAATTAAAATCATAAACCTCCATGCGTTGTCGTCTCATGACTATTAGGTATTGAATAACAAATAACGTCTGTGAGCGCTAATCAATTTAATAGCCAATGTCTATTGAGTGAACACCTAATACTCCATAGAAAATATAAATAAAAATATGTTGTGATTCATAATATATTATAATTTAAACTATGGTAAAAAAAAATGGTATATGTATATCTTTAGTAGTTTTAGAGATATTACCATCCTCATCACAAACTAATATAATTAGCTTATAGACTCGTGAAGTCAAGGGAATTTTTAAAGAAAGCTCATTAAAGAGTTAGGTGCACGAATAAAGTAACAAACAACAACGATCGTAAATACGTTCTATTATTTTATGAAGTGAATAATATGTATAATACTTGAATGAAAGGATAAACCACTTGGTTTATAACTATTAAAATAATGAACGTGCATGTATCGTCTTATCCATCTGGTAGGTAGTCTTGTAGAGGCGAGTAATGCAGTGAACGTCAAAGACTCAAGTAACCCGTGCTCATTCTGTGAAAATAAAAGTTATAAAAAAACAAACTAAAAGCAAATTCATGGATTTTACTTACATCTTCTGATCGTGAGCCGGCGGTCAACCTCATATTACTAAAGAACCTTGCAATGATCCTTTTAACATCACATACATTTATAAGTAAATTTTATAAATACAATAACATGTTAACCCGTTAACATTATTTTGTAGTTGTATAACGGGTCATTCATAGATTGGGGCTCTAATAATTGACCACTAATTGGATGAAAGGATAAACACTTGGTTTACAACTATTAAAATAAAGAACGTGCATGTATTGTCTTATTCAACTGGTAGATAGTCTTTAAGAGACGATGTATGCAGTCAACCTCAAACACTCAAATAACTTATGCTCATTCCGTGAACACCTAAAATTTATAAAAAATAAAAACAAAATAAGAGCAAGTTCATGGATTTTGCTTACATCTTGTGATCGTGAGCCAACAATCAACTTAAGGAACCTTGCAGTGATCCCTTTAATATCACATACATTTATAAGTAAATTATATAAATGCAATAACATTTGAACCGTTAACATTATTTTGCAGTTGTGTAACGGGTTATTCGTAGATTGGGGCTCTAATAATTGACCACTAATTAATTATTTATTTGACTATTGTTAAGAAAGATATCGAAAAAAATAGGATATGCATATGAAAACCCAATAATATCGGAAACCTGCTTTTGTCCTTTTAATATCACGATGGATTAATATATCAATTATTATTATTATTTTAAACACAAATGCTCAAATCAGGATTACTTACTCTTAAGCACAAGACTCATCATTTTTTTTAGAAGATGCAATTTTATTGATATACTTTATATAATTTACAAAGGCAACAGAACCCAAACAAACTCAACGAAATGTCTTTCAACCAATTTCAAAATAGAGTACATGAAAAATTATAGCCATCACCAATACATAACAAAGATAACTGACATGGCTTTCAAGACATGAAATCCAACTCCACCTAAAACAAATAGAAGCACCCATTTTTGAGGCAATCCTACAGCAACAAACAGAGCCACAAAGACTAGTACCCTTTCGGTCAGGGTTGTAAGAGAACATTCGGATACACGGGTTGCCAATCCATTTTGCCCATACCATACATCCTTTAGGTGACCTATTAGAGACCTACTTAAAACTTTTTTATTTAATCTCTTGAACTATAGCATCCGAATTAAGAACCTGTTTACCAAAGAACCAAGCATTAAAGACTTTTCCAAATACAATATTCGTAGAACCACAACATTGCTCGCCCTTACCATATTCTTCTTACAAAAACAACGTTACCTCCTACATCATGAAACGAATCTACTAAAAAAAATGGATTGACACTACCAAACCCCCACCAAGCCAAAATAGAATTGCAAACTTTGATGACCTCATGACATAAAATCAACCCATGCACAACACTTTCATGTATAACTAAGACACGTCTTGCTTCAGTTCTTCCATTGTGTAACCCAATTACAACCCAATATTCATAGCAGATTTGACCCATAAAGTTAGCTTGCTTCAAATGCAGTGGGCTATTAACCAAGTAGAAGATGTACACTTCAAGATGGAAAACAACATATTATTTCAATAACAATAACAACTATCACAATCACATTAAAGCAAGAAATTGTTATCTATCACAATCACGCTAAGTTCAAATTGTTCTTGCTATATAAGAGAAGAATACAATAACTTTGTTTAAAGTATTTAGTTCATGTAGCGGTTTTGTGTTCTATAATCTAATACAACACTCATGATAAAGAAAGTCTGAGAAAAAAAAAAGTTAACAACGCATAAGGGTTGGATATTAAAATACCATTGCAGTTTAACACGAAAAATATCAGCGCAATTAGCCAATTATATAGTACAGTACAAAACACACCAAGTTTGGGTAGCATTGTTCCTACAATCTCCTAGCTGACTTGTACATGTGACTTGTTAATATGCTGACCGCGAAAAGAATAGAAGGGATGTGAAGGAAGTCAACTGATATTTTTTGGATCCAACCATTACCACAGACATTCACATGTATTACTATAAATCTTATGCCTTCAAAGTATATACATTAATGGCAGAAACAATTGCCATAGACGTCACATGTATTACTATAAAAGACAATATTAACCTAGTTCAGAAACTTACTTATGAAGTCATCAAACAAAGGAAATAGTTTCTCATTTGCCATTTCCTCAACCTCTTTATTGAGATGCTCGCGAACTCTCCCTCCTGGAAGGTTTCTAAAAAAAAGTTTCAGCAACCAAACAACCCTTTAGAAATCCATACATGGTATACTAATAATTATTTAGACAAATTTATGCATCAAAGATAATTTGTTTTAGGTCAACCAAGCACAACATGTACCAATATTACCTTATTTCATTAAACTTGTTGGGTGATGAGTATTTCGACAGCTACATTTATATTTTCGATCGATAGATTTTATCACAACTTGCATCGGCTAACATACCTCCTATGCCAGAAACAATCCGTAACAATCTTTCAAGAAACAACGTGATAAGAGCCTTTACATCACAAACAGTGTCAAATTATGTATCATAAACCGTACAAAAAATTTACCCATGTTGGTGTAGATCAAAACCATAGTGTTCCTCTAAAACTTGGTCTTCAACACGAGCAATAGGAGGAAACTGTGGTTTGGCAAGATCAAACAACACAAACCTAACGACACCATCACCACAATCTGGCGGTGGCACAACATCAGATCCATGCCGACACTTAGAACGAAGAGTATGTGTCTTAAAGCAAACCCCGCATAACCAAATACCCATGCGTTTCAACGTAACCTCAGCCGCATCAAAAACAGCGAGGTTAGTGGTCAAGGAAAGTTTGGTGGTGGCTAGCGCATCCCCATGGAAGTGACGATTACGAAGATGAGTGATCAACGAGTTTTTGGTGAGCCCATTCCCACAACCATCCTGACAAACACTTAAACCAACAAAAGGGCAATGAAAACGTACAATTGCCATAACAAGCGTTCAACGGCAAGCCACAGGTCAAACGTATACCCAAAGTCAAATAGTTTTTTTTTTTCTTTTTCTTTTTTTTTTTTTTGGAGATATATATGTATGTATATTTTATACTCGCCCCCCGTGGTCTAAGAAGCGGTTAGTCCGCAACAGCAAAGGGCAAAAAGTGACTCATAAGACCAGCCCACAACAAGGCCCAAATGCGAGAACCAGCCCAAACACAACTCTGGATAAAACACCCCACTACCAAATTGCAACCACTACCACAACACTCCAAACCTACCGGTGGGACCCACAGAACACGTCAAGAACCAGTCCCAACCAGAAAATCACAAAAGCCAGCAACCCGCTGCAAGCCAAGACGCTATACCCACAAAACAATAGACAAACCAACTCGCTAAATACAAAGAAACAGCCAAAATCACTGCAAAAAGGCAACCCGCTAGATAGTACCTACTTCTCTGACTGCAAACCGCTACAAAGAGAGGTCCAGCGTGCAAAGTTGAAAGGACCAACAAACCGTCGTATTGGAACTGATGGGGTAGTTTGGGAGAACCAAACAAGGCCCTTGCAAAATCTTGGAAGACCAAAATTCCAACAGAGACGTAATTGAGACAAAAAAAGGGAAACGAAAAACGAAAATATGAAAGAACAAAAGGAACAAAACCAATGATCCAACAAGATTTGTTGAATTAGTGGCTAGGATGGCCTGAATCAAAGACGAAGATGACCCAGGAGGATCGCCATGATCACCCACAGTAACCAGGGTCTTATTATTATTATTATTATTATTATTATTATTATTATTATTATTATTATTATTATTATTATTATTATTATTATTATTATTTATAATAAATTTCATTGAAACCATGGAAATTACATGAAATTGGAGGGGAGTCTAGACACAATCTGTGCTCCCACCTCTTTTTGAATACAGAAACATCACTTTATTATTATTATTATTATTATTATTATTATTATTATTGTTATTTTATTTTTATTTTTTGCTATAAAAACATCACTTTATTAGAAAATCATAGGATTTACAAGAAATTAGTGGGGAGCCGAGATACTAACTGGTCCCCTACCCCTCTAGCTATAGCGAAGCTAATCCTACTAAAAATAAGAGCAGCAGCACGTGCTCCAATGTCTTGAGTCACCGAGAATCTTCGGATACGCTTTAGTAAGGTCACTGCATCCTTGTCGAGTTCTCCAAAAGAAGAGAAAGAAAAGGGAAGAAACCCATATCCAATATCCGCGCATTTAGCCTCATACTTGACGCGTTTACGTTGTGCGGCTTCAATAACCGCACGACCTGGCACAAAATCAATCATACCGGTTTGCGTCAAGGGTGATGACCCTGTCAAATCAACACATACATCAAGCCCACCATCCCACGAGTAAAGTAATATATCAGGTGGACGTAAGGGTTTGTCCCGTTCCCCACTAAGCCCAATATCAACCTCCTTACAAGCTGAAATTCCTGACCGAGAACATATGTCAACCAAAACATCACGCATCACGTTATGCCGATGTTTAATACCAATAATACCCGCGCACGATACAACATGGTCCCCATAAATATCCCCAGTAAAGACCCTGGAACAAGCTGAGCACGACATCTGAAATGAAAATAGGGGAACCCCTAGCCAATAACACAACACACATCGGTAAGTCCTAGCATTCATAGTTTGTCCTAACCCAGATATTGGAACCACCCTAAGCCAATCTGAAGTGTACTCCTCCTTTTGCGAACTCCATAGCGCCATTTGTTGAGAAGATAAGCGAAAGGTGGATTCAACCGTTTGGGTAACACGTGTGAAATGTATATCTGCCAATTTCTTCATGAGTTTGGGGGCAGCGATCTCACTAGGGTTACTCAAAAGGTCAATCTCCATTTTCGCATTAAAAGTACATAAGGCATCATCAAAGGAAGGACCAGAAGTCACAATACCAACATGTCGGAGAAGCTTAGTTTGTAAGCTAGCGGATTGAAGTCTAGAAGCAAGGAATGCATAGTTCAAGACATCACCTGCAGAATATACACCAAGCCCCCCAAAAGCAAAGGGTAAGGTGGCAAGTCTCCACTGCCAATCACCAAAACCAGGTCCAGAAGTAGTTACAGTACGCTCCAAAGAAGAGCGAAGAGCCGCATCAAATGAAAACTGAGCACACTCGAAGACTCGAGGAGAACATGTGTGCATAGAAAAATATAACTTTGAAATACCAGCACATGCACGAAGGAGCAACATCTCACACTGAGGATCATTAAGCTTAGCAACAACACCCATAAACTCAATGGTTTTAGAAACCCTTTTCATAACAAGTTCACTACTAAACTCAAAATCCACACTAGCAGACCCACCCAGTAATTTAACGCCGTGCAAAGGTCGAGAAATGTTAGGTGGTGAAACACCTGCAAGCCTGCTTCTGGGGTCTTCCTTTGGCCAAAAAATCTCAGTTTTATCAACATTGAGGTGCAAACCGTAACGAGGTCCATCCATCATAATAAGCTCTAAAACCTTCCCCACAACCAAAGTATCTCCAATAATAGTGCCATCATCGAGATACCAAGCTTGAAGGGAAAGGCTAAAGGAGTCTCTAATCTTGCACACCAAGGGATGTAATACTAAAGCAAAAAGAAGAGGGTCAAGTGGATCACCTTGTTGCACACCTTGGTGCGACCATAAAGTGTGTTCCCCATAATATAATCTAGCTGGGCTGGAGTAACAAAATTCCACCCAACGTGAGATAACAGGACAATGAAGGCGAACCTCATGTAACATAACCTCACGGTCCACCAAATTAAAGGCGTTTTTGAAATCCACCAACAACGTCGAAAGACCCACATCATCTCCATGGTCTTCAATAAACTGATTCACGGCATGAAGAATAGCCCCCCTCCTCCAGATACCCCAACACCGAACTGTAGGTCATTTAAATAACCATCTAAAGAATGGCCAATCATAGAAGCACTAACCTTGGAGACTAAACGCCTCCAAACAGTTCCCACAACAATAGGATGGATACCACCTCCTGGCTTGACCAGTGGTGTGAGAGGAGCACTAGCAATATACTCACCCAACGCCCGGGGGCATTTACCATCAAGGAAAAGATTTACTACTTGGGTGATAGAAGCGATTAAATCATCAGAAATAGCCACATCAGCACCACTTAAACAATCCAAAAGGTGTTGGGCACGCAAACCATCCCGACCACAAGACGTACCACGAGGAAAACTCTTAATCATATCAAGGATCACAGCAGGAGATGCAATGAGTTGATGATGATCAATAGGTATATACGGCAAAGAAGGAGCAGACTTGAAAGGGTGCTTAGCCTTTAAGTCCTCAAGAGTAGCATCATTATAAGGAGCAACACCAGAAGAAGAAAGAACTCTGACAGCTGCAGTATAATGGCCATCACAAATCTTTCTCTTACACTGCTTGACATTACGCTCACCCAAGTCCAAGTTTTCCTCATCAATATTAGACCATGATGGTGAGGGTTCAGCTAAAGCCTCTCTAACAAGTTGCGAACTACCACCAGGAGTGCCCCAAGATCGAATGGCATTAGCAATATACTTTTCTTGGCGCTGACGTTTAATAGCAGACCTACACTCTATATTACTCCTTGGGTAAAAGGTTTTAAGGAGACAAAGAGGCAAGACTAACAAACTAACCCAGCAAGAAATGTCATCAGGTGTGCAGATCACCTTATCAAGAGCTCCTTTCAATACGCGAGAAAACCCCAAGCGGCACTTGGGAGGGATGGATTTGACAGCGCGCAACCCTTTAGAAAGCAAAGAGTCAAGTAGAGATAAATCAAAACCATGTTGCTCGTCCAAAACCAAATCTTCAACATGAGCAAGTTGAACAGAAAAAGGAACTTGTGGCTTGGCGAGATTAAACATAACAAACCTAACAACACCATCACCACAATCAGGGGGTGACACAAAATCAGAACCATGCCGACACTTAGAACGAAGAGTATGCGTCTTAAAACAAACCCCACATAACCAAATACCCATGCGTTTCAAAGTAACCTCAGCCGCCTAAAAAACAACAAGATTAGTAGCCAAAGAATGTTTAGTGATATCTAGCGCATCCTCATTGAAATGACGATCACGGAGATGAATGATCAATGAGGTTTTGGTAAGTCCGTTTCCTCTACGATCATGACAACCACTAAAACCCACAAAAGGGCAATGAAATCGCACAATTGCCATAACAACGGAACATAAACCGTACCAAAGCACCACAACAATCAAAATCGAACCACCTGTTTATAGAAACAACCCTTTCGCAGCAGCAAACAAACCCAAAAACTGATGTGAAAAGTAAACAAATCCTATACAATTGTTTGGAAAAACTCACGGCAACAAATGAACAAATCGAGTAGAAACAGAATGAGATATTCAATTGTAATGCCCAACATGATTCAACTTATTATTGAATTAATATTTGCATGGATGTAGAGCCCACTTAGTGAATGAAAACGTTGAATAGAAGATCATATTATTATTATTATTATTATTATTATTATTATTATTATTATTATTATTATTATTTACGTGTAATTAATGTTACAGCTCGTGTAATTAACCCCCAAATTCTTTTGTCATCCTAAAATATGAAAATTTGTAACTTATGTAAACCATAAAAAAATGACGTTTTATTTGCAGCTTGTTTCATCTTAATTTCTTTGTTTTTAAGGATAATTAATTAATTGCACCTACCATTGTGTAGAACATGATGATGTACGAAATCTTTAAGCCTCGTTAAAGACTAAAAGTGTTGTGTTTCGAAAGCCTAAAATGATCATATTACATATTTAACCATTTGGTTGTTATGTTTATCAGATGAACTCCAAAATAGTAGAAACAAGCATTGAGAGTAATGACCTTTTCGGTAAATAACTGTACGAGTAAATCCTACTCAATACTAGTATTTTGTTCTACTATTCTACAAAATACCTTATATCTGCTATTAAAAATTAAAGCGTGTTTAAAATGTACGGAAGCATGTAATTAAAGTAAGTATAACTAATTTAAGTCAGCGTAGGAGTTCCTTAAATATGCGTCAAGCAGTTTTCTATCTAACTATTTTAATCCTGATAGCTTAATATGACAACGTCTGGCATAGAAAATATAGAGTTTTATTTTAAACATTGTATAGTTTAATGGTAATGTATCTTAAATATTTTAAATAATAATGTCTATATCACTATAGGGTGTGTGTATATATATATATATATATATATATATATATATATATATATATATATATATATATATATATATATATATAACTTCGGTTTTTTTTTTTTTTTTTTTTTTTTTTTTTTGCCACTTACAAGGATTGAACCTAGGGTGTCGGTATTATTAACAAGGGCGATAACCACTAAACCAACACATGTTTTGGATTAAATCTTGCAAGTCAAAATCTATAAACCTACATAACAAATTATTGACCTTAATTATGAGAATCAATACAAGATAGGTAACCCGAAATAAAACATATAAGCTTACGTTAAAAAACACAGCTACTTCACATATTCATCCCTCCAGACAGCCCCTTAATTGATTTGTAACTAGGGTTTATGTTTTGTTTTTTTTAAGGTTTTATTGTAACTAATATTTGTGTTTGTTATATCAGATGCATGTATTGTCTTCATACTCATGTGAATGACGTGTGATTTCCTCGAGTGCGGTGATATCGATTTCATGTGTTTTAGAAAGTCTAAAATAACTTAATATAGTTATTTATATCTTTGATGAAAATGTTATCGATGTACGTTTTATTTTACGTTTTATTTATTCGTTGTTGTTAATACGTCAATAAAAATATTTATTTTAAATATTTTTAGTTGTGATAAAATTAGTAAAGTTATATTTATATATTTATATGAAAATATATGTTATAATAGTATATGTGTAAAACGAGTGGGGCATCGGTCCGCCACGTTGCGGTGGGGCGTTGTAGTTGGCGGAGAGTTTAGGTAAGATTGTCATCGTAGTTGGCGGGGCAGTTTTTTTTTTCTTGTGGTATATATTTTTCGTTGAGAATTCCTCGTTCTCTCTCGATAGACCAACGAGTTGGGATGGTATTTGCATTTGTTAAGTATTTTGTTGTTATATGTTGAAGGTTTTATATTACGTATGTTGTATAAAAAAAATTTTGTAAATTTACTGTTTTAGTAAATTAAGCACCTGCTGTTTTAGTAAATGTAAGTTTGCTAATTGTACAAATAGTTGAAACAAATAACAGTACATGCATCAAAATGCTAAAGGAATAAACTATCAAGACGCGTGGTTGCTTTAGATGACAAGCG
Organism: Artemisia argyi; assembly: GCA_030686995.1. Classification (NCBI taxonomy): domain Eukaryota; kingdom Viridiplantae; phylum Streptophyta; class Magnoliopsida; order Asterales; family Asteraceae; genus Artemisia; species Artemisia argyi. The sequence continues at coordinate 118,590,925 of CM060684.1, forward strand.
TCATCTGTCATGTATAGATTAAAGTTACAACAATTTCCGCAATCCACCTAAATCCTCTTGTTCACGTCCTTTTGTCCAAAAAAATTGACTACACGTATGATAAATTCTATACAAAACGTATATTCTGGTATAACTGTTAAATAATACAGTAATTAATATTGTAAGAAATTTTGAACAAATAATAATAATAATAATAATAATAATAATAATAATAATAATGTAAGACATGTTAAATGAAAAAAATACGTTGTATAAATTTGTGTTGTTTATTTCACTCTTATTAATTCATATGATGTCCTTTTTTTTTTTTTTTTTTTTTTTTTTTTTTTTTTTTTTTTAACTTGTAACAAGACTATAATCTTGACTTATCAAGTATGCAGAAACCGAAAGCAGATATCCTATGCTACATTTGTAAACTGAAATTTTTAGTACTAAATTATTTATAACACATTTTCACTTCTATATGTGTGTGACAAATAATAATAACGAGGATGTAAGCCGCGCGTTGCCGCGGGCATTATACAGTATTACATTGTGAGGACTATTTGCAACGGACCTCTAAGATGAAGGAAGAAGTTCGTATGGATTTTTTTTTTTAAATTGTTGAAGATAACGGTCGTTAGCTACTTAACGTCAAGTTAGTGATCAAGAACTGACTTTGCAATAGATGTATAACATGAAGGACCAATAATTTAAGGAGTAAATTTGCAACGAACCTCTGAGGTGAAGGACCAATTTTGTACGGAATTTTTTTTAAATGTTAAAAATAACAGTCGTTAAATAACTAACGACCGTTAGTTACTATAGCAGAAATTATATTTTAAAGATTTACTATTCACTCACTCACAAAATCACTATAGCCGAAATTTTTATTTTAAGTTGGAAAACAGTGGATCCACGCTAAATGTAATGTATATATAATAATAAAATCATATAACCAAGGGGAATGGTGCGTGGGGAGAAATAAAAGAATGGCGATAGTAATAAGCGAATTTTAAAGTCTAGTTAAATAGGAGGCGTTTTAGAGGAAACAAGATCTAAACACATAAAATAATCAAACAATTTGATACTCTATATGTATGACGGATTCAGAAGTGGTCTATTTAGATCTTTTTGGTGAAAACAAACAAAGCGTGAATATACATTATGCATGCTTGACTTACTTTGTTTGTAGTTTGTAGTTTGTGTACATCAGTACATCAGAAAACCACCATAAAATATCTACCAATGCATGTTCAACTTATAATCACTAATAACGTTTTGTCTTGTGAATTCGTTAAGTACGTTGTGTTTTCATTCGTTCTCTATATAAGTAACAAGTATATGTGGCAAATTTTAAATACTTTCCTTTATCATAATAACAATGATATGAGTTATAGGTTGTATTACTAGCTAGAACTGTAATGTATTTGTGCAGTATAGTTATATGATGAGGGAAAACTCAACGGTGGTCCAACGCCAACTTTGATGGTCTAGCACCGGGGACTCGATCAGTGATTTTCTGGCTATAGCTAAGATAAGATTTTGGACTATTGCATGTCGTGTAAGAATGAAATAGAGTAAAAGCTTTACAATGGTCATACACACACTTATTTTCCTACATCATAATCGTTCAATTCATATTCAAAATGATTTGACTTGATAGAGATAATAAACGCATGCAGACATGCAATATTCGTGCCGCGTCTGTTTTTCAATGGGATTTTCTAATATGTGCCCTAAGGCACATGATAAAACGTGGGCTCTTGTGTCTTTTTTTATAGATTCTTGTCATTTGTCAAATAAAAAAATATTTTTAGTGTCCTTTTTGTGGATTTTTGATTAAAAAGGACGCACGGGCCCACGTCTTATCATGTGCCTTAGGGCACATGTTAGAAAATCCCTTTTTCAATACTTTGAATTTTGACTCGGCACAATCATGCACTTCATATATATCTTGCATGAACAATTTTTATTTATTTTTTATTTTGTTATAATTATTATTATTTTATTTTTTTTGACGTTTGTGATACAAACCAACAAATATTTTAGTAATATATTAATATGTACAAAAATTGTAATAGTTATTCATAAATAATCTCTAAAAATTGTTTAAAAAATGGATCAAAAAAAAAAATAAAAATAAAATAAAAAAATAAAAAAACATAAATAATCTCTATAAAACATTGTAATAGTTATTCATTCAATTTAATAGATAAATTAAATATGTTTTTGTTATTTCGATCTTTTTGTTGGTTTTATCGTTAGAACTAAATGACTTAACTCTTTGATTTTTCAAGACAAAAAAACACGGTTTGTGGAATTTAGTTTTGAAAAAGAAATGGTGTTGGTCTATTGTTTGTATTTGTTTTGTCTTATTTGTAAAATATTTTCCACGAAAACACGATCTTGTTGTCTAAGATTCTGACGTTAGATTTTGGGAACTGAGCATGTGGACGTTCACACTGTGTCGGAAGAATTGGTGACGTTGTGGAAATTATAACAGACGTGTTACCGGTCTTCCAAATAGGGTGTCCTAAAAGGCCCGAATCAGACTCGGACACGACTTTTCAGGTCCGATTAATCGTGTTTAAAATTATATTCAGGTTAATTCAGTCAATTCGAATGACCCCCGATATAAAAATTAGGGTAAAAATCATACAATAGCCACGTACTTTTCAAAATTATCCGTCTAAAACCACTTATTTTTTTATTACTTTACTTCACCAATGAACTATCAAATTCTGTTCCGACTTCACCAATATAACCTTGAAATGACAATTTTACCATTATCTTTTTTTTCGAAAATATTTTAGAAAAAATATTTTTTTTTTCTAAAATTTTTTATTCAATTTTTTTTTTAAAAAAAATTTTGAAAAAATATTTTTTTTATTCAAATATTTTTCTAAAATTTTTTTATTTTTTTTCTAAAAAAATTTTAGAAAAAAAATATTTTTCTAAAAAATTTTCAAAAAAAAATATTTTTTAGAAAAAATATTTTTTTTTCTAAAATTTTTTATTCAAATATTTTTTTTTAAAAAAATACGAAAAAATATTTTTTTTATTCAAATATTTTTCTAAAATTTTTTTATTTTTTTTTCTAAAAAATATTTTTTTTATTCAAATATTTTTCTAAAAATTTTTTATTTTTTTTCTAAAAAATATTTTAGAAAAAAAATATTTTTCTAAAAAAATTTTCGAAAAAAAAAATATATTTTCGAAAAAAAAAATATTTTTTCTAAAATATTTCCGAAAAATAATATTTTTTAGAAAAAATAATTTTTTTCGAAAATATTTTAGAAAAATATTTTTCTAAAAAATTTTCGAAAAAAAATATTTTTTCTAAAAAGTATTTTTTTTCGGAAATATTTTAGAAAAAATATTTTTTTTCGAAAATATTTTATTCAAATATTTAAAAAAAAATTATTCGAAAAAAAATTGTATTCGATTTTTTTTTATAAAAGTGGAAAAACGAAAGAAAACGTGCAAAAACGGACCAAAACATGTAAACACGGATGAAAACGTGTAAAACCAGATGAAAAGTGCAAAAACGTATGAAAATGTGCAAAACCGGTCAAAAACGTGAAAAAACGAACAAAAAGGTGCAAAAGGACTAACGTACGTTAGTATTAAGGACTAACGATGCAAGTGAGGGTAAAGAAGATAAGGGTAAAATTATCATTTCAAGGTTATATTGGTGAAGTCGGAACAAAATTTGATAGTTCGTTGGTGAAGTAAGGTAATAAAAAAGTAAGTGGTTCTAGACGGACAATTTTGGAAAGTACGTGGCTATTGTATGGTTTTTACCCTAAAAATAAAGTCGGGTTTCGAGTTTAATACTCCCTTCGTCCCATTTTATAAGTCCATGTTTGAAAAGTCAAAGTCTTTTTTCTCAAAGTTTTACCGTAATTATTTTTTTTCTTGTTATATAATACTTGATGAAAATTATACAAATTAAAATACATTTAAAACACAAATCAATTTATAAATTTTGTATCAAGTATTATATACTACGAAAAAAAATAATTACAGTCAAAATCTAAAGAAAAAGACTTTTACTTTTCGAACATGGACTTATAAAATGGGACGGAGAGAGTAAAAGTTTCTTATTCGGGTGCGCCAAAAGTTCTTTATAGATCCAACTTTTACCATAAAACTCATCGATCAATCTTAGCTACTCATTTTTTTTTATCAAAATAAAAAAATAAACTTTCACCTTTTTTTTAAAACTTAAATATTTCGCAAACCGTAAATCGTTAAGTTACAAAAAAAATACCATCGCGACGAGAATTAAATTATCTTTCTATAGACATGCATTGTTATATACTTTCGACGAACTTTTTTTTCGATTAACTTTTTTTTTCGTCCAGAAAAATCATATATGATTCGTAAGAATCATATATGATTTGATTTAAATCATATATGATTCTTACGAATCATATATGATTCTTAAGAAATCATATATGATTCGTAAGAATCATATATGATTCGTAAGAATCGAGTCATATATGATTTTTTACGAATCATATATGATTTTTACGAATCATATATGATTTTTTCTGGGCGAAAATTAAAAAAAATAAAAATTCGTCGAAAGTATATAACAATGCATATTTATAGAAAGATCATTTAATTCTTGTCGTGATGGTATTTTTTTTGTAGCTTGAAGATTTACCGTTTGCAAGATATGTTGTTTTGAAAAAAAATATGGAAAATATAAATGGGTGGATATGATTGGTTGATAGGTTATATGGCATGTATGAGTTCTTCATGGATCTCAACCCATCCGGGTGCAGGTCAACCTGAGTGACCAATTTATTATTATTATTATTATTATTATTATTATTATTATTATTATTATTAGTAATAACATCACTTTTATTAGAAAATAAAACTATAGGATTACAAGAAATTAGTGGGAGCCTCGAAACTATCTGGTCCCCCACACCTTTAGCAATAGCAAAACTAATCCTACTGAATATATGAGTAGCAGCACGCGCCCCAATATCCTGAGTTATAGAGAACTTCTGGATCCGCTTAAGTAAGGTCACCGCATCTGCCTCAAGTTCCCCCAAAGAGGAAAACGAGAAAGGGATGAACCCATATCCAATATCTACACATTTAGCTCCGTACTTGACACGCTTACGTTTTGCAGCATCAATCACCACACGACCTGGCACAAAATCAATCATACCAGTTTGCATGAGGGGAGACGACCCCGTTAAATCGACACATATGTCCTGCCCTCCGTCCCACGAATAGAGCAAGATATCTGCTGGCCTTCCCTTTCTCCACCCAACCCGATGTCAACCTCTTTACGAGCTGAGACCCCGGATCGAGAACAGATAGAAAACAAAGTATCGTGCACCATGTTATGCCGATATTTAATACCAATAGTGCCAGTACATGATACAACATGGTCCCCGTAAGTATCCCTCGTGAAAACCTTAGAGCAAGCTGAGCACGACATCTGAACAGAGAAAAGGGGGACGCCAAGCCGATAACATAATACGCACCTGTAAGTTCTGGCATTCATAGTCTGTTCCAGCCAGGGGCGGATCTAGTGTAGAGCACGGGTATGCAAGTTCATACCCTAAAATTCGACGGGTAGTGTAAAAAACATAGGGTGCATACCCTTCGAGGACCATTCGAGCAAAAGTTATAACAATTCGCAATTTCAGGTTAATTACTATTCCCGGAAAATTTACTATTCACTTTTACTATTCATGTTACTATTCATTTTTACTATTCATTTCTTTCCGAAATTTTTCCGAAAGTTGATTTTTATTTGATTTTATCGAGTGATAAATCATTTCCATGGCAAATTAAATGTTTGACATTCATAAGCTCATTTTCGTGAAAGTTATTAAGGAATTACACGGGATTACACGTTTTAGGGTAAAACGTCATTCAGAAATTCTACGCACAACGAAATTCGGTCGCGTTAATTTTCCCCGTATCAGAAAAATGTTTGACACACTCATGATTTATTTGAGAATAAATCATGACTGAGAAAAACATGACCAAAATAAACCTCGGCCGTGAAAAACTGGAATTTTCAGTTTTAAGCGTTTTTACTCAGCCGTAACCTTAGCCTATACCTGCACCGCATTTCTAAGACTATTTGAGTTTTCAACTTTTTAGAAAAAGTCAACATATTTTTCCCTCCTCCATTGACCAAAAATCATCTCTTGATTTTATAAGTCATTCCTTGATTTTTAGGCTTACGGTTTGATGTTTAAAAGACATTTAATACCAACCGACACTAGACTGAGCCCAGTCTAGACATTATAAGTCATTTTAAATCAATATTATCCTATTAGAAAAGTAACATTTTACTTTTCTCAATTTTACGCAATATTCGTACATTTTACGTATTACGCGTTTTAGACCCGTGTTTCCAGTTTTTAGCAGGGTTTTATCACCCAAATGGAACCTACCACTCATTTTATATTTTGTTATGGAACATATGGACATGTTTAACAATACTTTCGAATTCCATAATTTTACGACACCCGGTTTTACGTTTCGTGGCTTAACCATTTACGGTTAGCATTTTACGGAGCCAAAACTAACACCATATCTTGGATAATATCACCAAAAAGCCAAACCTTCCTCCCCAAGCTTTGTGAACCGCCCTAGGAGGGGGGATTCACCACCCATGTGGCTTCATCTCATGAATTTACCCATAGTTCATCACTTAATTACAACTTGGTCTCCAAGTGTTGACAAGTCAACATTGTAACCTCCTCATTTTTGGTATAAAAGAGAGCTCATTCTCTTCCTTTCTCTTGCAATACCAACGACCCAAAACCATATAAATGCACCATTTTGATCATTGATCTTGCTCATTCAATCCATCACAAGTTCAAGTCATAGTTCCTAGTTGATCCTTAACACCTTTCAACCATAAAACTCTATAAAAACACCACAAAAACTCATCAAATTTCCAAGTGTTCTTAGTGAAGATTTTTACTAAGGCTTGTTTTTGTGATAGATTAGTGTTTATCAAGGGATTATAAGATAGGGTTTTTGATATGGAAGCATGGCTATGGTTGGAAAGGTTTTTGGAAGATTAAGTAGTGGTTCTTGGTCTTGATCTTGGTTCTAGTTAGTTTCTTCACAAGTTGTAAGCAAACCCTAACTTGCTTCTTGTTAAATAATCATATTCATGTTATTTAAATATTATTTGTGCTATATTATGTCTTGTATTCATGTCCATGATGTATAAAAGTGAGTAAAACAAGTTATTGTACATGATTGATAAGACAAGTTACTATAACAAGCAAACTAGTGACTTTCTTGGTAAGACCTGATCAAAATGGTAAAAATATGATGTTGGATCATTACATATTACAGTAGAGGACTTAACAAGGAAACCATAGCAATTTGAACCACCCAAAACGAGTATACGAGTCAAAAGTTACGCCCATTTGAAGTTACCAAAGATTTCCGGCAAAACTGCCTAAATAGCATTCTGATCAAATTTTGATTTTGAAAGTCCCACTTCTGGTCCGATTCATCAAAAAGTTAAAACACGAAAGTTGTCCGGAACGACGTTTTCGTTCAGGAATAAAGAAGCTCGAGCCCTGAAAACGCTTTTTGAGTGATAAATTCTTCAAAATCTTAACAGCCCATTTTTATACCAAAGTCATTACATATAAGTTATGGTTTATGAAGACCAAAGGGGTCTTATGACCTAGAATCAAGACCACAACCATGGCTAGAGCCAAGGTTGAGTCTCAAGACCATGGAACAATGACCAAAGGTCATGGCTAGGCCATGACGAAATGACCATACAAGCTTACCAAGGCAAATACATGAACTAGAGAAGTTGGCGATAACTTGAACATACAATTTGGATCTACTTCATCTAAAGGAACCATGAGATATTACAAAGAAAAATGATCATACAAGACTTATGAAACTACCCCTAATAACAATCTTCATGTACAAATAAACTTTCCTAAGTTTATTCAAGTATCGGACATGTAACTTTTCGGATCAAAACTTATATCTATATATTTCATCAACTACTATAATAGTAGGGAGCCTCATGTGAGGAGTTCATTATGTAAGCCGTTGAGATGAGTTGTGGATTTACGAGTTAAAGTGTCCTGGCTCCTCGAACGCTTACTAACATGACTTCTGAATTATGTCGGCCCGAACGGTAGTAAACGATATATAAAACATACATGTTTCATGAATCTTTTCTTTCAAAGACTTACAATATACATCATACCACATCATGGACTAAATGCAAGATATATATATATATATATAGGCACTTATTCATATTCTTTACTCCGATCCTAAGTCGCAACATTCTATTATAGGTTGCTCATAGAAACCTTCACGATTCGACCATCACATTCATTACTTGATATCTTACTTAAGGTGAGTTCATAGCCCCACTTTACATTACTTCATTGTTTTACAAACCCTTGGGGGGAATACATGCTATTTTTAACCGAGCACAATGTTTTTAATTTGTATGCTTGCCTGATTATTTTATTATCACTAAGTACCATCCTTGCCAAACCGAGATCCCATATTATGAACCATTTAATCACTTGCGAGGGTTACTTGCAAGTGAGCGCGAATATTGTGAATAGGCCTATTGGGATTGACGAATCCCATTTGTATTGACTAAGTTCAAACAAATGCATTAATATTTGAGACATTAGGTATGACGGCAAAGTACCTACCGGGATAACTCCGCCGATTGATATTGGTACCCGTTAACGTTTTGGTGTCATAAGCTTAGTATTTGATAATAACTGTTCCGGGCGTGTAACAACGTGGCCCATATTTGTTTTCCAAACATTGGTGTGAGTCTATAGCTCACACTACCAACATATTGTGTTCAAACGTTAAACAAACTCTATGAATATCACTCAACCTTTGTGTTGACCTCTCAAGCATGTATTTCAGGTTCATGACGATCAAGGATGGCACGGAAGGACACGGATACTCAAGAGAGGCTATAAATTTTATTATCATTCAAAAACTCATTTAATGTTATTTGTAAACATGGAACCATTTGGGACCTCATTTTTTAATCTCTGGTATTTATACAATTTGAATGATAAATCTTTTAAAACGACTCAATTGGAGTTCGTTTTCTAATATTGTGACTATTGTGCCGTCGAGTAACACCCAGTTTGAATTCCGCTGCAACCATGAATTGGGGGTGTTACAGATTGGTACCAGAGCCATGGTTATAGAGAAACGGGTCTAATTGAGACCTAAACTATAACCACACATACAAGCAAAAACATTTTATAGCCTTCCGCTCTTCGTGTCTTCCATCCTCCAGACGATTATGGACTTAGTAAGCATGTTATGCTACACAAACATAATTGCATATTGATATATGTACCCTTAACATTATTGAGCATTTTCCCGTAGACATTTTTATGCTACACAAACATAATTGCATATTGATATATGTACTCTTAACATAATTGAGCATTTCCCCGTAAGCATTTTATGCTACATGAACATATAAGTATATTGATATATACACACTAGGCATTCTATACTACATGAATATATTAGTATATTGATATATAAACTCGGTTTATTTTCAATCATTTATCTAAACAATGGACTAAACATATCTGTGTATGCCTATTCTAAGGCATTTCGGCACAGCCACACTCTCCCAATCATGTTCCTACTCCAACATTTTATGTCCAAGACATTGTGAGATACAATGGTCTCATTCATTTTCCAAGACATTGTGAGTTACAATGGTCTCATTCATTTTCCAAGACATTGTGAGTTACAATGGTCTCATTCACTTTCCAAGACATTGTGAGATACAATGGTCTCATTCATTTTCCAAGACATTGTGAGATACAATGGTCTCATTCATTTTCCAAGACATTGTGAGATACAATGGTCTCATTCATTTTCCAAGACATTGTGAGATACAATGGTCTCATTCATTTTCCAAAACATTGTATTATACAATGGTCTTAACCATTTCTCAAATGTTTTGAGTCACACAATGGTCTAACCTACTTCCGAGACATTGTGTTTTGCGCAATGGTCTCTAGAATCATTCCATCACATCATCAATATCATTTTATATGATATCAAAAACCTATCACAATCTTTCGATTTCTAAATAGAAATATGAGATTTTTAAAGGACAAACAAATCCATCACCTACAAAAGCTGATGTTCAGCCCTACATTCATCAAAGTTTTCTACTGAAACCTTCATTATTAAAAGTTCGTGATCCTGGCCAAGTATGTTCTATTTTAGAACTACTTAAAACTTCCTTTCCATACGTACCTACCCTTACTATCTTCTATGCGATGGAATGTGAAAACATACGTTACAAGTCTTGTATGGCCGGGACTTGCAATTGAAGGGTTTGACATCGCCTTTGTTTAGTGGACAGTTTCCCGAAAGCAACAAACATATCAAAAGTATACCTAATTTAGGTATTTGAAAATTTTATCGAACCTTGGCTAAATATAGACTAGTCACCTATATTTAACCTAGGGACAGTGGAGTATAGTCTGACTAACTATATTCGACTTAAAATTTCCAAATACTGAGAGTAGTTGTACTAGGGTTATGTTTAGATTGATTTCCTACATGAACACGATAAACCACCAGAATACATTAAAACAATCTAGAGACACGATAGTGTCTTACCACTCAGCAAGATCTTAACATCTTATTTGTACTACCTAATTTCATTCTTGAAATTTTTCATTTATGAGATAATCCGAACTACTATCTTGGGATAGTTATCAAATCTTCTCTTCATCCTGTAGAAGTACTATCCTGTTTAGGTCCTAAGGATACCATTCCATCATAAACCTTTAAAGTCTCTTAAGATTTTCAAAGCAAACTCAACATCTATACCTAAGAGTATTAATGTTAAGCATACACTACACACTTTTGTTCATCAACATATCACATCATTATCTTCACAACCGTTACAAACACAAGCTCATTAACAGATCTTGATGCACTTTTAAAGCTCAAATCATCCTTAGTTACACCACAAGTACCCTCATTAGCTTTACAAGTTTGAATATTCATCTTGTACTTTTGGAACACCAGTATCATCTCGTAATACACTACCTTGTAACTCACCGGCTAAGTATGAATGTTGTGTCGGGAATTCTTGAGTAGGATGATTTATAATGTCCTTATTTGAATGGATTGGGATGCCTTTTCATTTAAATAAAGAAATTATAAATCATCGAACCATACGTTTATATTCCTTTAGTTACATTGTTTGGGATGCCTCTCTATGTAAATAAAGAATTATAAACAAGTGGGCTTATTTATATCCGAAATAACATAAGTATGAAGTCAATAAACACTAGATACAACAACAGATTACCTACTAGGCTATGATTGCAACGACTATCCCAATTTCCATTAATACGAGGTTTACATTTTGGTTTTCATAATGATAGTGCAATAACAAACAAACTCATTGCGAGGCCATGTAACCATATGCATGTGCAGTCGTAACAAACTCATTGCAAGCCCATGTAACCATACGCATGCGCAGTCGTACCAAACTCATTGCGAAGCCATGTAGCCATATGCATGGGCAGTAATACCGAACTCATTGTGAAGCCATGTAACCATACGCATGCGCAGTCGTACCAAACTCATTGCGAAGCCATGTAGCCATATGCATGGGCAGTCATACCGAACTCATTGTGAAGCCATGTAGCCATATGCATGGGCAGCCGTACAATTCAAACAGGACTTGGTCCAACCACATGTTCAACGCTTATTCCATGATTCGATTCTTATATCAATTGCTATTGATACTTGACAACTATATCAAGTTCTATTTGATATTCAACTACTATATCAATTCCTATTAATATCCGACTGCTATATCAATTTCCTTTGATATTCGACTATTACCATACCTTTCCTACATAAAAGGAAGCCTCATCCTACACCATACACTGAAATGACAAATCAAATTACATCACTGGTAATTCCAGACTCTAGTCCTCATAAGTAACCACACCTTTTCATCGACACCACTCCAACATATAACACACATAGAACTTCGGGATTCCCCGTAAGGGGTAGAGACTGTAACAATTCGCAATTTCAGGTTAATTACTATTCCCGGGGAATTTACTATTCACTTTTACTATTCATGTTACTATTCATTTTTACTATTCATTTCTTTCTGAAATTTTCCCGAAAGTTGATTTTTATTTGATTTTATCGAGTGATAAATCATTTCCATGGCAAATTAAATGTTTGACATTCATAAGCTCATTTTCGTGAAAGTTATTAAGGAATTACACGGGATTACACGTTTTAGGGTAAAACGTCATTCAGAAATTCTACGCACAACGAAATTCGGTCGCGTTAATTTTCCCCGTATCAGAAAAATGTTTGACACACTCATGATTTATTTGAGAATAAATCATGACTGAGAAAAACATGACCAAAATAAACCTCGGCCGTGAAAAACTGGAATTTTCAGTTTTAAGCGTTTTTACTCAGCCGTAACCTTAGCCTATACCTGCACCGCATTTCTAAGACTATTTGAGTTTTCAACTTTTTAGAAAAAGTCAACATATTTTTCCCTCCTCCATTGACCAAAAATCATCTCTTGATTTTATAAGTCATTCCTTGATTTTTAGGCTTACGGTTTGATGTTTAAAAGACATTTAATACCAACCGACACTAGACTGAGCCCAGTCTAGACATTATAAGTCATTTTAAATCAATATTATCCTATTAGAAAAGTAACATTTTACTTTTCTCAATTTTACGCAATATTCGTACATTTTACGTATTACGCGTTTTAGACCCGTGTTTCCAGTTTTTAGCAGGGTTTTATCACCCAAATGGAACCTACCACTCATTTTATATTTTGTTATGGAACATATGGACATGTTTAACAATACTTTCGAATTCCATAATTTTACGACACCCGGTTTTACGTTTCGTGGCTTAACCATTTACGGTTAGCATTTTACGGAGCCAAAACTAACACCATATCTTGGATAATATCACCAAAAAGCCAAACCTTCCTCCCCAAGCTTTGTGAACCGCCCTAGGAGGGGGGATTCACCACCCATGTGGCTTCATCTCATGAATTTACCCATAGTTCATCACTTAATTACAACTTGGTCTCCAAGTGTTGACAAGTCAACATTGTAACCTCCTCATTTTTTGTATAAAAGAGAGCTCATTCTCTTCCTTTCTCTTGCAATACCAACGACCCAAAACCATATAAATGCACCATTTTGATCATTGATCTTGCTCATTCAATCCATCACAAGTTCAAGTCATAGTTCCTAGTTGATCCTTAACACCTTTCAACCATAAAACTCTATAAAAACACCACAAAAACTCATCAAATTTCCAAGTGTTCTTAGTGAAGATTTTTACTAAGGCTTGTTTTTGTGATAGATTAGTGTTTATCAAGGGATTATAAGATAGGGTTTTTGATATGGAAGCATGGCTATGGTTGGAAAGGTTTTTGGAAGATTAAGTAGTGGTTCTTGGTCTTGATCTTGGTTCTAGTTAGTTTCTTCACAAGTTGTAAGCAAACCCTAACTTGCTTCTTGTTAAATAATCATATTCATGTTATTTACATATTATTTGTGCTATATTATGTCTTGTATTCATGTCCATGATGTATAAAAGTGAGTAAAACAAGTTATTGTACATGATTGATAAGACAAGTTACTATAACAAGCAAACTAGTGACTTTCTTGGTAAGACCTGATCAAAATGGTAAAAATATGATGTTGGATCATTACATATTACAGTAGAGGACTTAACAAGGAAACCATAGCAATTTGAACCACCCAAAACGAGTATACGAGTCAAAAGTTACGCCCATTTGAAGTTACCAAAGATTTCCGGCAAAACTGCCTAAATAGCATTCTGATCAAATTTTGATTTTGAAAGTCCCACTTCTGGTCCGATTCATCAAAAAGTTAAAACACGAAAGTTGTCCGGAACGACGTTTTCGTTCAGGAATAAAGAAGCTCGAGCCCTGAAAACGCTTTTTGAGTGATAAATTCTTCAAAATCTTAACAGCCCATTTTTATACCAAAGTCATTACATATAAGTTATGGTTTATGAAGACCAAAGAGGTCTTATGACCTAGAATCAAGACCACAACCATGGCTAGAGCCAAGGTTGAGTCTCAAGACCATGGAACAATGACCAAAGGTCATGGCTAGGCCATGACGAAATGACCATACAAGCTTACCAAGGCAAATACATGAACTAGAGAAGTTGGCGATAACTTGAACATACAATTTGGATCTACTTCATCTAAAGGAACCATGAGATATTACAAAGAAAAATGATCATACAAGACTTATGAAACTACCCCTAATAACAATCTTCATGTACAAATAAACTTTCCTAAGTTTATTCAAGTATCGGACATGTAACTTTTCGGATCAAAACTTATATCTATATATTTCATCAACTACTATAATAGTAGGGAGCCTCATGTGAGGAGTTCATTATGTAAGCCGTCGAGATGAGTTGTGGATTTACGAGTTAAAGTGTCCTGGCTCCTCGAACGCTTACTAACATGACTTCTGAATTATGTCGGCCCGAACGGTAGTAAACGATATATAAAACATACATGTTTCATGAATCTTTTCTTTAAAAGACTTACAATATACATCATACCACATCATGGACTAAATGCAAGATATATATATATATATATATATATATATATATATATAGGCACTTATTCATATTCTTTACTCCGATCCTAAGTCGCAACATTCTATTATAGGTTGCTCATAGAAACCTTCGCGATTCGACCATCACATTCATTACTTGATATCTTACTTAAGGTGAGTTCATAGCCCCACTTTACATTACTTCATTGTTTTACAAACCCTTGGGGGGAATACATGCTATTTTTAACCGAGCACAATGTTTTTAATTTGTATGCTTGCCTGATTATTTTATTATCACTAAGTACCATCCTTGCCAAACCGAGATCCCATATTATGAACCATTTAATCACTTGCGAGGGTTACTTGCAAGTGAGCGCGAATATTGTGAATAGGCCTATTGGGATTGACGAATCTCATTTGTATTGACTAAGTTCAAACAAATGCATTAATATTTGAGACATTAGGTATGACGGCAAAGTACCTACCGGGATAACTCCGCCGATTGATATTGGTACCCGTTAACGTTTTGGTGTCATAAGCTTAGTATTTGATAATAACTGTTCCGGGCGTGTAACAACGTGGCCCATATTTGTTTTCCAAACATTGGTGTGAGTCTATAGCTCACACTACCAACATATTGTGTTCAAACATTAAACAAACTCTATGAATATCACTCAACCTTTGTGTTGACCTCTCAAGCATGTATTTCAGGTTCATGACGATCCAGGATGGCACGGAAGGACACGGGATACTCAAGAGAGGCTATAAATTTTATTATCATTCAAAAACTCATTTAATGTTATTTGTAAACATGGAACCATTTGGGACCTCATTTTGTAATCTCTGATATTTATACAATTTAAATGATAAATCTTTTAAAACGACTCAATTGGAGTTCGTTTTCTATTATTGTGACTATTGTGCCGTCGAGTAACACCCAGTTTGAATTCCGCTGCAACCATGAATTGGGGGTGTTACAAAAGTGCATACCTTATTTTGAAATCCTAGTTCCGCCACTGGTCCCAGCCTAGATATCGGAACCACCCTAAGCCAGTCTGAGGTGTAGTCCTCCTTTGGCGACCTCCAGAGTGCCATTTGTCGAGAAGATAGGCAAAATGTGGATTCAGCCATTTGGGTAACACGTTTGAAATATGTATCTGCCAATTTCTTCATGAGTTTGAGGGCAACGATCTTATCCGGGTCACTCAGAAGGTCAATATCCATTTTCGCATTAAAAGCGCTCAAGGCCCCTTCGAAGGAAGGTCTAGAGGTTACAATATCAAAGTGTTTGAGGAGCTTAGTTTGTAGTTTGGCAGATTGGAGTCTAGACACAAGGAATGCATAGTTCAAGGCATCCCCTGCTGAATATACGCCGAGCCCCCCAAATGCAAATGGGAGGGTGGCCAGCCTCCATTGCCAATCACCAAATCCAGACCCAGAAGTAGTAACAATACGTTCCATAGAAGAACATAGTGCCGCATCAAATGCAACGCGAGCACGCTCAAAGACCCGAGGAGGACATATGCGCATAGAGAAATATAACTTTGAAATGCTGGCACAAGCACGAAGAAGCAACAGCTCACATTGAGGGTTCCTAAGCTTAGCAACAACATCCATGAACTTAACAATTTTGGCAACCCTTTTCATAACAAGCTCACTGCTAAACTCAAAGTCTATGCTAGCCGGCCCACCCAATAATTTGATACCATGTAGCGGTCTAGAAATATTGGGCGGGAAAACACCTGCAAGCATGCTTCTAGGGTCTTCCTTTGGCCAAAAAACCTCGGTTTTATCAACATTGAGGTGTAGGCCGCGCTTTGGTCCATCCAACATAATAAGCTCTGAAGCCTTCCCCATGACCAAGGTATCTCCAATAATAGTACCATCGTCTAGATACCAAGCTTGAAGGGAGAGACTAAAGGAGTCTCTAATCTTACATATCAAAGGATGTAACACGAGAGCAAAGAGGAGAGGTCCAAGTGGATCACCTTGTTGTACACCCTGGTGCGACCATAACGTGTGTTCCCCATAATATAATCTAGCTGGGCTAGAGTAACAAAATTCCACCCAACGAGAAATGGCAGGAGAACGTAGGCGAACCTCTTGTAACATGACCACTCGGTCCACCAAGTTGAAGGCGTTTTTGAAATCGACCAATAACATCGAAATACCTTTCTCGCCACCCCGATCCTCAATAAACCTATTCACGGCATGAAGAATGGCCTCTCCCCCTCCAGGGACCCCAACACCAAATTGGAGATCATTTAAATAACCTTCTAAGGAGTGGCCTATCATAGAAGCACCAACCTTGGAGACTAAACGCCTCCAAACAGTCCCAACAGCGATGGGACGGATACCACCTCCGGGCTTGATCAACAGTGTGAGCGGAGCACTAGCAATATACTCACCCAATGCCCCTGGGGCATTTACCATCAAGAAAAAGATTCACCACATTGATGATAGAATCGATTAACTCATCGGAAATAGCCACAACAGCACCACTAAAACAACCCAAAAGGTGTTGGGCGCGCAAACCATCTCGACCACAAGATGTACCACGGGGAAAACTCTTGATCATATCTAGGACCACAGCAGGGGATACAATGAGGTTATGATGATCAATAGGTATATCCGGCAGGGAAGGAGCAGACTTGAAGGGGTGTGTAGCATTTAAATCCTTAAGAGTGGTATCATTATAAGGAGCAACACCCGAAGAAGAGAGAACTCTGACAGCCGCAGTATAATGGCCATCACAGATCTTCCACTTACATTGTTTGACATTACGTTCGCCCAAGTCCATGTTTTTCTCATCGTTATTAGACCATGCAGGGGACGGTTCAGCTAAAACCTCTCTAACAAGTTGCAAACTCCCACCAGACGTACCATACATATATCTTATGTTGTTTAAACTAACATTTCTTTTTGTAGGACCATTTTCCATGTTTTCCTTCCTTGATACTCCATTTAGGGGAGTAATATTCAAGGGGGGGCATGAGTGTTGTACTATTTCACTTCACAACTCTTAGTTGTGTTTAAACATGAAATTCTTTCATGACTTATCTTGTGCAACAACTAACCTTTTTCTTGTAGGTTCAAAATCCATGTCTCCTCTCTTGGCACTCCATTTAGGGGGAGTATCGTCCAAGGGGGAGCTAGTGGTTACTTCCGCTTCGCTACTCTTCTTTTTGTTTCGACAAAAAGGGGGAGAATTTAGATATAAACTTGTTTCAAATTTATTTTGTATAAATTTAGTTTGTATATCACATCATCTTAGCAAAAACAAGTTTTCATACCTAACTTTATAAGACTTAATACTAAAACTAGTGACTTACTTATAAATAAAGTTTGTGTTTTGTCATCAACAAAAAGGGGGAGATTGTTAATACAAATATCGCCTAAAAACGTTATTTATATTTTACGATCTTTGCTAAGTTTTGTTAATGACAAAGTATGAAGTTTAGCTATAAGTAAATCATCACTTTAAGTGTTTAAGTCTTGTTTAACTAAGGTTAACATTTCCTTTTAAACAAAACATTGTTTTTATTTCTTAAACTAAAATGAGTCTTGTCACATCACATTTATTTCTTAATATAGTAAGGTCACATCACATTTAGGGCAAGCTTTGTCATTATACATTTATGGTAAGAAGTGTGTTTGACTTACTAAGTGGTAGCTTGCAAGTTTAGTGTTTGACTTGATATTATGAGATGTGACATTGTTTGGTTTACAAGAGTAATGAGATGTGACTTTGTTTGGTTTGCAAGATTTATTGCAAAAACCAACTGCAGCCCTGGCGGTACACGGGCGGAACCCTTTTGAGGGGTCCGCCTGATCCGCCAGACCTGCAGAATTGTTCGCTATAAATACCAAACCATTTGTTAGTTTTGAAAAACCCTTTAGGACATATTTTCACATACTCTCTCAACTAACTCAGTAACATTTGACTTGTGTGATTCTCTTATGTAGCAAGGGACTTCACAAGATCATTCAAGAAGTTACAAGCTTCAACTCTAAAGTTGCAAGTCTTGTTAGCTTGGTCATGTATAAGCTTTGGTAGTTTATACTTCATTTGTATCATGTATGTAGAAGTTATTGGTTAGTATTTTAGGCCTCAAAATACGTAGTGTGTCGGGAGTTGTTGTACCCTTGTAAAAGAACTAACGGGAGTGGTTGTACCCTTGGAAAAGAACTCGACACCTAGCTTTGTGTCGGTAAAAGTGTAAGCGACGAACGGGAGTGGTTGAACCCATGTAAAAGAACTCGACATCTAGCTTAGTGTCGGTAAAAGTGTAAGCGACGAATGAGAGTGGTTGTACCCTTGTAAAAGAACTCGACATATAGCTTAGTGTCGGTAAAAGTGTAAGCGACGTTGTAAAGGTTTTCTCCGCCGGTGAAAGGAGCTTGTTGATTAGTGCTTATAACTCTCGAGTTGGAAACTCGTGGCGTGGATGTAAGGCAAGGACAAAGAGTCCTTGTAGCCGAACCACGATAAACAATCGTGTTGTGGTTTGATCGTTTCTTTCTTTATCTTTGCTTATTATATGTTGTTCTTTAGTTAGAATAGCTAGTTACATATAAAGCTTTTGATGAGTGCTCAAACACTCATCGTTTTGGATATATTTAAACTGCCAAAACATACAAAAACAATCAAAAAGATATCCAAATACTTAAATTATCTCAGGGATTGTGTTTTATGTGTTTTAAATGCAAAATGTGCAAAAACAAAGGAAAATCGATCAAAGTTTGCAATATTGGCAGTTTCAGTCCCCCAAGTTTCAAAACTTGTCAATTTTAGTCCTTATGCATTTATTTTGAAAGGAAAAGTCAACCCAAGGTTTTAAAAGTCAAAAATCATAAAAATTACACTTGGGTATCAAGTTTTCCAAAATTACATGTTTAGTCCCTGAAAATCCAAAAATGGCAAAATAGGTCCCTGGGAAATTTTGAAATTTGGAAAAAGGAAAAAATGGTTTTGGAACTTTGGAATTATATCATATTTGGTCCTTAGAAGCAAATTGGGAAAAGTGCAAAAAATCAGTCCTTGAAGTTTGGGAAATTACAAAATTGGTCCTTGATAAATTACAACCAACCGGACCCTTATTAAAACCAAACTCCAAATCCATTACCCCATTTATCCTAATCCAAACCCACCCCTGGTCCATGAACCCCCAAAGCCCACTTACCCAGCCCAAGTCCAAAATAATAAAAGCGGGGTCAAACAGTCAACTCAGGTCAAACGACCTTGACCATCTCCTTCCCCCCAACATTCAACGCAAAACCAGGGAAACTTCCCCCCCCCCCCTCCTCACCTTTTTCACCTCAGCCTCCCACAATTAATGCACCACACCAACTTAACCCACCACAATAAATTCCCACACCAACACCCACCAGTACCACTCAATCTTGCCCCGTTTATCTTTTGGCGCCATTTTTTAATTCAAAGGCCAGGATGAAGCAAGGATAAAATTAACGGCTGGGATTTGGTCAAAGGGTCATCACAAGTCTATTGGGACTCTCAGTTTTCAAGGAAAAGCCATGTGGAAAGACTTAGAGATTATTTTTATGTCGTGTATATATATTGTAGCTCATACATGAGCCTAGGGTGTAATATCTTTAGTTTTTATGTTTTTCAGTTTATTTTAATGTATTGTAACCTTTTTTATTAATGAATAAGTCTCATTTTCAATTTTCAAGTTCACTTAAATTTCTCAAGTGTTAAGTTAAGGATCTAATGTGTGTTTAAGCTATTCATAAGCTATTACAAACTCAGAAAACAACTTTTTAAAAGCTTTACAAGCTTTTATCAGCACCACAAACTCAGTTTGCAAAAATACTAAAAATTCAAGAAAAATAAAAATAAAATAAAAAAATGGATAAAGGTGGAAGCAGCTTTGGATTTGGATGAATTTCTGGATTGCAACGGGTTAGAGACTTGTGGGAGTCACATAGGATTGGTATTTGTGATCCTTGTTACTTGGCAGCTTGGCTTGGAAGGCTTATGTAAGCCTTGCTTTTAATTTTTACTCTCCTAAGTAGTTTAGTTATTTGATATTGTCTCAATTACTTAATTATTGCTTAATACAATAGTTGTAGTTAGTAGGTTGCATTGTTTACTCACTAGGCCAAAAACGACCTATGGTCACACATGCTCGATTTGGAACAGCCACACATTCAAATATTTGTGTGGCTGAAGGTAGGAAAATTGACAGCATTTACGAATTTAAAATAGTTTTTAGTAATTATTAAATAGTTAATAATTAATAATAATTAATTAGGAAATCAGAAAAATATAAATTAAATTTTAAAATTAGTTTTTAGTTATTTTTAATTTTTCCAAAATTTATTTTCACTTTTCTAGAGTATTTTAATAATTAATTAGAATTTAGGTTAATTTAAATAATTAAAAAGTAATTAATAATTAGTTGATAATTAGTAATAATTAGTTAAATAGTCTTAAAAATATATTTTTATTTCTAAAATTAGTTTTATAGTATTTTAGATTTGTCTAAGTTTAATTTTCATTTTTCCAAGTTAATTTCATATTTATTTATAATTTAGGTTAATTTAGTTAATTAAAAGTAATTAGAAAATTAGTATTTAATTAATAGTAATTATAAAATTAGTGTAAAAATTAGTTTTAAATTTCCAAAAATTTTCTCTCATCATTAGGTTTGTAAAAAGTTAATTTTCATACCAGTAGCCTTCTCAGATCACTTCGTTCACTTTTATTCTTCGTACGTTTGTTCGTGTTTTCGGCAAACGTACGGTTTTTAAGTTTTAAGTGATTTCTTTTCAACCCCAATTCCCGTAATCATTCACATAGCTTTCCTAAGCTATTTCTGTTAATAATCTCCAAATAATTCTCACAACAAACCCTTTCTGTGAATAATCACCCGATCACAAAGCACGCTAAAGTTACATTTCACACCTCAACGGGATTTAACGACCCAGTGATACCTTATATTACCCGGAGCATTGATCTAGGCCCTTTGACTTTGTTGACCATTCCTTGGTCAATATAAGTTGGTGGTTTAGCATCAATCAATTTTTGGCGCCGCTGCCGGGGAGGTGTGCGCGTTTCTGCAGCGTCTTTTGAGATTAGTGTTATCTCACCTCACTCACTGTACAAATACCACCACTTGTGTATATTTTCAAAATCAAAAACACAAAAAGTCATTGACACTTTTCCTAAAGTGTTAAAACACCAAAAAAATTAAAAAACAACAAAACATATCGTAACGTTTTCTGATTCGGTTTTTCTTTAAGGTGATTCTTAAGGAGAAACGATTCTGGATTACGGGACGATAACAAAAATATTGTCCAAAAAGTTTTTATCCCTAGTGCATGCGCACTCGTTCTTCAAGGTCCACTAGCCCATTACGTGAGCTTGTCCGGAAACCTCGAAGACCTCGTAGACATTCTGCACCAACAGTCGGATCTGAGATCTGAGCTGTTCCACCTTCAGTTGTCATCATGGCGGCTGAACCCACTATGAATGAGCTTCTCCAAGCACCCGTCGAGGGTTACGGAGATGCTATCGTTGTTCCGGCAATCATGGCCGAAAATTTTGAGCTTAAAACAGGGTTGATAAACCTGGCCACCTCACGTCAATTTTACGGTTTTGAGAGGGACGATCCTCAAGATCACATTCGATGGTTCAATAAAGTAACATCCACCATCAAATGTAAAAATGTCCCTGAAGAGGCAATCAAACTTCTTCTCTTCCCTTTT
Source organism: Artemisia argyi (assembly GCA_030686995.1). Lineage (NCBI taxonomy): Eukaryota > Viridiplantae > Streptophyta > Magnoliopsida > Asterales > Asteraceae > Artemisia > Artemisia argyi. Next base: position 118,613,310 of record CM060684.1, read on the forward strand.
TCTATCGATAGGGCTGCCCGGGTTTGGCTTGATAAACAACCCCCTCGATCAATTGAAACATGGGAAGATTTGAATAAGAAGTTCGTAAATGAATTCTTTCCTCCTTCCAAAACCACGAGTCTTAAGAATGAGATCATGAAATTCACGCAGAAATTTGATGAATCCTTTAGTGAGGCATGGGACCGTTACAAGGAATTGCTCCGAAAATGTCCTCACAACGGGTTCTCCGATCTCATGCAACTTGATACTTTCTACAATGGTGTAAGCCAATCCGATCAAGACTCTCTAAATGCCTTCGCTGGAGGTAATTTCTTGAATCGTACCACAAAGGATGATTTAGCGATCATTGAGAATAAATCTAAGGTCCGCATTCCACGAAGCAAACCGGTTGTTTCCCAAGGGAATGTTGTTCCTTCTACCTCATCGCCTGTGGCTCAGTCTAGCACCGATGCTAGACTTGACAAACTCACGGAAGCTATCCATGCATTGGTTCTCACCAAAAGCAAGAAAATTTCTTCTCCTCATCCTTCTCCACAAGCTGAAGTAAAAAAGATAGAAGTTTGTGTCACTTGTGGTGGTCCACACTCATATTGCAATTGCACTGCCACCGAAGGCAATCCATTTGAAGTAAATGCAATAGCCGGCAATTCCAACCAAGGAGGTAGCCAATACCGTCCTCAAGTGGAACCAAATTACCGGGCTAGCAACCAGGGTGGACCACCCGGTTTTCCTACACCTCAAAATCCAAATAGGTTTAATCCTAATCCACCAAGGGGGCCTAATATGCAAAATCAAAATCATGCCCCCGTCAATCAGTACCCACCCCAAAGGGGTAATCAAGGGTATTCAGCTCCAAATTATCAAGAACCCCTCCCAAACGAACTCAATAACTACATCAAGGTTAATGAGACCAAAATGAGGGCAATGCAAAATCAAATCTCAAATTTGAAGAATGATTTCCAATCATCAATAGCCAAACAGGGTCATGAGCTGAAGAGTGAGTTGATGGCAACAAACAACAAAATTGATCAATCTCAAAGCAAGATTGAGAATATGTTTGCCAGTCTTATGAGTCATCTCGCTCCACCCTCTACCTCAGGAGGTCTCCCGGCTAATACAGTTGTCAACCCCAAGGGTGAACTCAAAGCTATTACTACACGCAGTGGTAAAGCTTATGAAGAGCCGCCACTTCCTCCTATTCCTCCTCCTCTTTATTCCGAGGAAGTGGAAATTGAGGCTGAGGCAACCACGGACAAGGTGCAATCTACTAGCCCACGAAGTACCGCACACGTCCACCCTCATGTTGTACCAGAAATTGTACCAAAACCAGGACTTATATCAAAACCGGGAGTTGTATTTGAACCACCAACAACTCCTGGAGAGAACCCTAAATCCAAAACTTCACTACCATATCCATCTAGGTTACAAGACCAGAAGCTCCGCGAAAAAGCAAATCATCAAATGGAAAAGTTTTTTTAAATCTTCCGAGATATTCATTTTGATATCAGTTTCGCGGATGCTCTCCTGTTGATGCCTAAATTCGCATCGACAATCAAAAATCTGTTGAGCAATAAAGAGAAAATATTCGAGATGGCTCGAACTTCGCTCAATGAAAACTGCTCTGCAGTTCTTCTGAAAAAGCTTCCCAAGAAGCTAGGAGATCCGGGAAAATTTCTCATTCCATGTGTTTTTCCCGGAATGGTTGAGTGCTTCGCCCTGGCCGATCCAGGTGCGAGCATCAACTTGATGCCTTATTCAATATGGAAAAAGCTCTCTCTTCCAGAACTCACAACCACCTGCATGACTCTCGAGCTGGCAGACCGCTCAACATCTCGTCCCCTCGGCATTGCCGAGGATGTATTTGTGAAGGTGGGAAATTTCCACTTTTCGGCAGATTTTGTGGTTGTGGATTTCGATGCTGACCCACGAGTTCCTCTCATTCTTGGGAGAGGATTCTTAAGGATGGGTCGTGCGTTAATTGATGTACACGAAGAGGAAATAACTCTTCGTGTTGGTAATGAAGCAGTAACCTTTAACCTCGATCAAACTTTGAGGTACTCCTCTAATTATGACGCCGAAACGGTTAACCGAATTGATGTCATTGATGTTGCGTCTGAGGAGTACGCTCAAGAGGTTTTAGGTTTTGTCGATGATTCTCCGAGTGAAAACTTCACTCCATCTTCTCACCCCATTATTGCCAATTCTTCTCCTTCCCTCACTCCGTTTGAGGGAAGCGACTTCATCTTAGAAGAAATTGAGGCCTATCTCAACAGTGATTCAATTCCAGATGGAATCGATAACCAAGAGATTGACCTCGAGGGGGATGTTCTCATGCTTGAAAAGTTATTAAACGAAGATCCCTCTCCTCTTCCTGTTCTACCACAAACACTTCATAAGGAGGAAGTCAAAAATGTTGAGAAAACTGATGACTTTCCCGCGGTTGAACTTAAGGACTTTCCGCCTCATCTTGTATATGCATTTCTGGAGGGTGATGATAAATTACCCGTCATAATTGCTAAAGATTTAAGTGTTGAGGAAAAGGCTGCTCTTATAAAGGTTTTGAAGTCTCATAAACAAGCAATTGCTTGGCGTCTCTCCGACATCAAGGGCATCGACCCTGAGTTTTGTACTCACAAGATATTAATGGAGGATGACTTCAAACCTGCGGTCCAACATCAAAGAAGGGTAAATCCAAAAATTCACGATGTTATCAAACAAGAGGTTTTAAAACTTCTTGATGCCGGATTGATTTACCCTATCTCGGACAGTCCTTGGGTCAGCCTAGTTCATTGTGTTCCAAAAAAGGGTGGCATTACTGTTGTCACAAACGAGGAGAATGAGTTAATTCCAACTCGTTTGGTTACGGGTTGGCGCGTCTGCATTGATTATCGTAAATTGAACGACGCCACCCGTAAGGATCATTTTCCTCTGCCCTTTATGGATCAGATGCTCGAGAGATTAGCGGGGAATGAGTACTATTGCTTCCTCGATGGTTTCTCGGGTTACTTTCAGATTCCCATTGACCCGCAAGACCAAGAAAAGACCACTTTTACGTGCCCCTATGGAACTTTCGCATATAAACGTATGCCATTTGGCCTATGTAATGCTCCGAGCACGTTTCAAAGATGTATGATGGCCATTTTTTCCGACATGATCGGGAAAAGTATGGAGGTCTTCATGGACGATTTTTCGGTCATTGGGAATTCGTTCCAATCATGTCTCTCCCATTTAGACAGCATGCTAAAACGTTGTGAAGACACAAAGTTATGTCTAAATTGGGAGAAGAGTCACTTTATGGTCAAAGAGGGCATTGTCCTCGGCCATAAAATTTCAAAGAACGGGATTGAGGTTGACAGAGCCAAAGTGGACGTCATTGCAAAATTGCCTCATCCCACGACTGTGAAAGGTATTAGGAGCTTTTTGGGTCACGCCGGTTTCTATCGTAGGTTTATTCAAGATTTTTCTAAAATCGCCCGGCCTATGACCCATCTCCTCGAGAAGGATGCTCCTTTTATCTTCTCCCCTGAGTGCATCGAAGCCTTTGAAACACTAACGAAAAGGCTTACCGAGGCACCGATTCTTGTTGCCCCCGATTGGGACTTGCCCTTCGAGCTCATGTGTGATGCTAGTGATTATGCGATAGGGGCAGTCTTGGGGCAACACAAAACAAAACATTTTCAGCCTATACACTATGCCAGCAAGACTATGACCGAGGCTCAAAGTCATTACACCACCACTGAAAAAGAATTATTAGCTGTGGTGTATGCTTTTGAAAAATTCCGTCCATACTTGATTCTGACTAAAAGCATAGTGTATACGGATCACTCAGCTTTGAAGTATCTATTTGCAAAACAAGATGCAAAGCCGAGACTCCTCCGTTGGGTTTTCCTCCTTCAGGAATTTGATATCATCATTCGTGATAAAAAAGGAGCTGAGAACCTAGCTGCTGATCATCTCTCCCGTCTTGAAAACCCTCACCAAAATGCTTTCGAGAAAAAGGAAATAAATGAAACATTTCCTCTCGAAACCCTCAATGTGGTTTCATTTCGTGGAGACTCGATTACCCCATGGTTTGCTGACTTTGCAAACTATCTTGCGGGTAACTTCATTGTGAAAGGGATGTCGTCCCAACAAAAAAATAAAATTTTCAAAGATGTAAAACATTACTTTTGGGACGACCCCTACTTGTTCAAGATATGCGCGGATCAAGTCATCCGGCGGTGTGTGTATGGTCAGGAAGCCACGGAAATTTTAAAGGCTTGCCATGCTGGTCCCACAGGGGGCCACCACAATCCCAACTACACCGCCAAAAAGGTGTTTGATTCCGGCTTTTATTGGCCCTCGATCTACAAGGATGCCCAAGATTTGGTCAAATCCTGTGACACTTGTCAACGTCACGGGAATATTTCACAAAATAATGAAATGCCTCAGAATGCAATTCAAGTTTGTGAAATCTTTGATATCTGGGGCATCGACTTTATGGGGCCATTTCCATCCTCTCACGGCAACAAATACATACTCGTGGCAGTTGACTACTTGTCAAAATGGGTTGAAGCGAAAGCTTTACCCACAAATGATGCCCGAGTAGTTGTGAAATTTTTAAAAGCTCTTTTTGCCCGATTCGGAACTCCACGTGCTATTATTAGTGATCGTGGTACGCACTTCTGTAATGACAAATTTGACAAAGTCATGCAAAAGTACGGTGTAACTCACCGTCTTTCCACTGCGTACCACCCTCAAACAAGTGGACAAGTCGAAGTTTCCAATCGGGGCATTAAAAGAATATTGGAAAGAACTGTGGGTGAGAATCGTGCATCGTGGTCGGACAAATTAGATGATGCACTTTGGGCTTTCCGTACGGCTTACAAAACACCCATTGGGTGTATGCCTTATAAACTTGTGTATGGGAAAGCGTGCCATCTTCCGATCGAGTTTGAGCATAAAGCCTATTGGGCTCTCAAGCATGCCAATTTCGATCTCAAAACGGCGGGTGATCATAGAAAAGTTCAACTAAATGAATTAAACGAACTTCGTGATCAAGCTTACGAGAACTCTTTGATCTACAAAGAAAAGACAAAGAAGATTCATGACTCAAAAATCAAAAACCGCGTTTTTAACCTTGGTGATCGAGTCCTTCTTTTCAACTCTAGACTCAAGATCTTCTCGGGAAAGCTCAAAACCCGATGGACTGGTCCATTCACTATCGCTAAGGTTTATCCTCATGGCACCGTCGAATTATCTCAAAGTGACGGTCCAAATTTCAAAGTGAATGGACATCGTTTAAAGCACTACTTTGGAGAGGACATACCATCCATGGTTGTCCCGGATCTCCAAACTTTCCCCAAGGACAATTGAATTCGGGGATCGAGTCAAACTAGCAACTCGATGAACAAAAACAATAGCACAATACGGGTTTTCACCCGTATATCTGATTCTTTCTATTTTCTACCACCTAGTGTGGGGGAATGGCCAACCCCCCGCTGTTTGAAAAAAAAATGTATATATGTATATAAGTAAAAAAAAAAAAAAAGTTGTATATATATAGAAATAAAGTGAAATTTGGTATTTCCACAGTTAGATTCGAATCTTGGCTTTTTACGTTCAAAGAGTCGGCATAATAGCCAGGACTTTGAATATTGAGGACAATATTCATTTCTAAGTGTGGGGGGGGGGGGGGGGGGGGGGAATTCTAGCGAATTTTATCAAAATATCTTCTAATACCCCCGTTTTTGGCCAAAATTTTCACTTTATTTCAAAATTTTTGTGGTGATCAGTCCGCCAGGTCTAACCGACAAAAGGGATTGGCTAATCCAGGAGCAAACGGCTCTTGGTAAAGATAACTCAAATCCGTTGGCGGCTTGCAATTTGCCCAAACTTGTATGGTTCCTCAACTCCCCATATCCCATAAAGTGAATGAGTTGGCTAGCCCGCAAGATTATGACTTGTGGTAAAGGCAGTGGAAAATCCATAATTGGTAATCAGCTCACCAAGATGTTGACTAGGTCCATCAAGATGCTGGCTAGTCCAGGAGCAAACGGCTCTTGGTAAAGACTAAACAAATCAATTGAAAGCTGGTGGTTTGCTCAAAATCACACGGCTATCAGGTGTGCCACAGTTCTTACACCTGGCTACTCCAGAAGTGATGGCTTTTGGTAAAGCGTTTTTCAAATCCATCAAGTTTTCTAAAAAGATTGCTAGGGACTAGCAATAGTTTAGTGTGGGGGATTGATGAGTGCTCAAACACTCATCGTTTTTGATATATTTAAACTGCCAAAACATACAAAAACAATAAAAAAGATATCAAAATACTTAAATTATCTCAGGGATTGTGTTTTATGTGTTTTAAATGCAAAATGTGCAAAAACAAAGGAAAATCGATCAAAGTTTGCAATATTAGCAGTTTCAGTCCCCCAAGTTTCAAAACTTGTCAATTTTAGTCCCTATGCATTTATTTTGAAAGGAAAAGTCAACCCAAGGTTTTAAAAGTCAAAAATCATAAAAATTACACTTGGGTATCAAGTTTTCCAAAATTACATGTTTAGTCCCTGAAAATCCAAAAATGGCAAAATAGGTCCCTGGGAAATTTTGAAAATTGGAAAAAGGAAAAAATGGTTTTGGAACTTTGGAATTATATCATATTTGGTCCTTGGAAGCAAATTGGGAAAAGTGCAAAATCAGTCCTTGAAGTTTGGGAAATTACAAAATTGGTCCTTGATAACTTACAACCAACCGGACCCTTATTAAAACCAAACCCCAAATCCATTACCCCATTTATCCTAATCCAAACCCACCCCTGGTCCATGAACCCCCAAAGCCCACTTACCCAGCCCAAGTCCAAAATAATAAAAGCGGGGTCAAACAGTCAACTCAGGTCAAACGACCTTGACCATCTCCTTCCCCCCAACATCCAACGCAAAACCAAGGAAACTTCCCCCCCCCCCCCCCCCCTCACCTTTTTCACCTCAGCCTCCCACAATTAATGCACCATACCAACTTAACCCACCACAATAAATTCCCACACCAACACCCACCAGTACCACTCAATCTTGCCCCGTTTATCTTTTGGCGCCATTTTTTAATTCAAAGGCCAGGATGAAGCAAGGATAAAATTAACGGCTGGGATTTGGTCAAGGGGTCATCACAAGTCTATTGGGACTCTCAGTTTTCAAGGAAAAGCCATGTGGAAAGACTTAGAGATTATTTTTATGTCGTGTATATATATTGTAGCTCATACATGAGCCTAGGGTGTAATATCTTTAGTTTTTATGTTTTTCAGTTTATTTTAATGTATTGTAACCTTTTTTATTAATGAATAAGTCTCATTTTCAATTTTCAAGTTCACTTAAATTTCTCAAGTGTTAAGTTAAGGATCCAATGTGTGTTTAAGCTATTCATAAGCTATTACAAACTCAGAAAACAACTTTTTAAAAGCTTTACAAGCTTTTATCAGCACCACAAACTCAGTTTGCAAAAATACTAAAAATTCAAGAAAAATAAAAATAAAATAAAAAAAATGGATAAAGGTGGAAGCAGCTTTGGATTTGGATGAATTTCTGGATTGCAAAGGGTTAGAGACTTGTGGGAGTCACATAGGATTGGTATTTGTGATCTTTGTTACTTGGCAGCTTGGCTTGGAAGGCTTATGTAAGCCTTGCTTTTAATTTTTACTCTCCTAAGTAGTTTAGTTATTTGATATTGTCTCAATTACTTAATTATTGCTTAATATAATAGTTGTAGTCGGTAGGTTGCATTGTTTACTCACTAGGCCAAAAACGACCTATGGTCACACATGCTCGATTTGGAACAACCACACATTCAAATATTTGTGTGGCTGAAGGTAGGAAAATTGACAACATTTACGAATTAGTCACACATGAGCATTTCGAATGTGTGACCATAAGACCTCTATTGCCACACAATCGACCCTTATGTGACTAAACGTAACTGGTGATTTTGTTCCTGATCATTTAGTCACATATGCATTTGGAACGTGTGACAAATACAAGTAATCTTGATGCCATATATGGTCACACAAAACTTATAGTCACATTTGCTTATAATAGTATGACCAAATGCCATATATGGTCACACAAAACAGTTTGTCACACATTATTTAAGTGTAGCCAAAATCCAATACATATAGTCACACTAAACAGTTTGTCACACATTATTTAAGTGTAGCCAAAACATGATTTGTGTGACTAAATGTTAACAAAGGCCACACAAAAACCAAATTCATGTGGCAAGTAGATGATTAATAGTCACACAAAATACACATTCCTTCACTTTAAATAGCATATGGTCACAATTATTAACACTTTTGGTCACTTGATGGTTAGTTGTATGTGACTAAATACACTTAAAAAAAACGCAATTTAACAAAGCGGGAACTTTCCTCCAAAAAACCACCCCCAAAATTTTCCACTTTATTTTTAAATAAATTTCACTCTTTCTTTTTTACACACACTTTCATTTTCCCCAAATTCAAAATCACAAAACCTTAACCCTAATTCAATTGAATTCAATTCAAACCAATCAATCAATCAATTCGCCATGGCGCGTAAATCAAAACCAGAAGACGAATACTCATCATCAGAAGAAGAGGAGCAGATGCACGATGTAGTTGAGGAGGAACACGAAGAGGAGCTCGAAGCCGTTGCGAAACCTGTTGATTCTGATGATGAGAATGGTGATGATGAACCGGTGAATTATGATGAAGATGAGGTTTGTGTTTTTGGTTTAATTAGGGTTTTGGATACGTAATAAAAAAAAAGGATTACTTTATTTTTTTGGGTGACTACTGAAATGGATAACTAACGTTTGTACCCAAACCACACCGCCTCAAACAACTATACTAGAAACTGAGAAATGGTGATTAATTCTTTGAAATTTGAATAGTTTATGATAATCGATTTGAGTTATATAATAGAGGTAGTTAATCAGTAAGGTTGGGGTTTTGTGTGATCACTTGGTTGATGTTAACTTTTTAATTCGAATTTAAAATATTTGACTGATAAAAGTCAAAGTTTGATACTTTGTTTACCCCTTTGAACTGTGAGAGAGTATATATTTTATATATTTTGTTCTTGATTTGATGGTTTATACTGAAGGTTTAATGGAATTTGTTGTGTAGGATATTCATGGAAACGAGGTACCTTTGAGCTCTTACAAGGGAAAGGTTGTTTTGATTGTCAATGTTGCATCAAAATGGTAAATAATTTCATCTCTGTTTCAAGTAGCTTGATTACTGGTTTATTCCTAATTCATAAAAAGTGACGAATATATATCTTAAGGCTGTCTTGTTGGCGTACAATTCTATAACTTTATTTTACCAGAGTATTTTCATAAAATGTGTGTGTGGATATATAGAGTTTATTGGTTTGGAACTTGCTAGCAGCTAGGGGTGCCAGTGTGGTTGGGTATACATACCTGTTAAATTATATTGAGGGTATACATACCTGTTAAATTATATTGGTTTTCTGTCTTGCTTTGTTCCTAGAATTTGCTCACTTGCATAGTTGCATATGGAGGTTTAGCAAAACAGTTTGGCCTTGTTACATGATTACTAAACCATAGGATTTTGCTGTTTTCATTATTGAAAGCCATATGAAGCATTATGTGAAATGACCTAAGACTGCATACGACCTGATTGTTTGTGCATCGTATGCTGCTTCGTATCTTTTTGAATCTGTATTGATACTTTTGTATATCATGGCTGTTCTGATTGGTAGATTATTAGCCGTAACTTGGATCGGGTTCGTAAACTGAAAAGTGCAATGACAAGGCTGACTGCTCGTGTTCAAAAGGTATTTATGATGCTTGTTACACGCATTATATATAAATACATTCATATGTCATCAAATTAAGAACCTTAAGCTTCAATATAACATGTAAGTTTGTTTAGGGTGTCTACATGGCAGTGGCTAACCTGTTGTGTAGGTCTCATACATGTAACCTGTTGGCAGTGGCTAACGTGTAGGTTTCATATTATCTGTGAAAACACACTCTTTCCCATGAAATCGTTGTTGTTTGTTATAATGGGTTAAGAAGAGCTACAATAAGATGAGAAGTTCTGTTCTAAATGTAAATGTACATGTTTGCTATTAGGTGTTTATGTGGTTAAGGTTGTAAGACCATTTGTGATGAAAAGTCAACTTCTGACTCTAAATTATTTAACATTATATGGGTGGCATGTTCTTTTAAAAGTTACAAAAAACTTTAAGAATTTTGTGCATTATATGGGTGGCATGTTCTGAATTTATCTTAAAAAGATTTTTTATTTTATTTTATTTTATTTTTTTTTCTGAACCTGCTTGAAGTCGTGGTTAATTGGGTAAAGGGGAACTACCCCTTATAAAATCAAAAGATTATAGCTATTTACATGGATATGTGGATGGTAACCACACAAACTATAGAACCTCAACTCTAAGAAATTACCAAACTGCCTATTACTTATTTCTTACCATAGGTATGGAATTCTAGCAGCAAAGATAAGTCTATAATCTGTTGCCAATGATCAACTGCTCCTTATATTTGCAATCAGATAATAGTTTCAAGCCCATCACATGTTGGAAAATGTCCCATCTTTTGGGTCCAAGCTATAGGCCACTGTAATGAATTAAATAGTAAGACTTAAGCTTTGATCCATATAATAATGTATGTGCATCAATTAAAACCGATAAGATAGCTTTTTATTAAGGAGATTTAGGTTTTAGACATGGCATTTGGTCTACTTTTGATGGTCATGGATTGAATAACATGATGGTTCCGAGAATTTTTCTACATATATATGCTCCTTTTTTTTATTTGTCGCTCCTACAGGATGACAAGTAAGTAGTATTTACTCGTAAGTCTTTCTGGCTTTGTGGTCAGTTATGTGTAATATCTTCTGATATTTGACTGATACTTCTTGCAGCGTGAGGAACCATTGGCTGAAGATGATGACGATGAAGATGCAGATGAAGACGAAGATGATGATGATGAGGAGGGTGATGGCAAGGATGATGATTACATTGAAGGTGAGAATGATTTCCAACTGAGTGCATACATGTGTAGTATGTCTTTTTTAATAGCATAATCTCCCTATTTCATTGATCCCTTTTACATTACTGATAATGATGAATATGAGTGGGGTGGGTAATGGCTCACAAGTTTAGGTGGTTTGGAGCAGGCTAGGATGGGTTAGCATGTATTAAGTTTAATTGGATCCTTGCAGGTTTAGTGAATTTTGGAAAGTTTAAATCTTTCTTTCACTGTTATAACAGACGGAGGTTTGAGAAACTTAGCTAAATTAGCTAAATTATCATGACGGAAGCACTCACCAATACACTTGAAGCAATCCACAAGGCTGGATGTGTCACTCTTGCTGGCATTCTAACTGGTAAGGTCCTATTGTTAATGTATCTTTGTCAGCTACAATTAGGAATTTAAGATTCATGTTTTTTTAATGGCTACTTTTTTCATCTAAAATGGTTTTGTAACAGATGTTATAGCAGCTGTCAAAAGTGAAGATTCACATGTGTGTACACGGACTTTGAATTGGGTAATGTATTGCATCGACTTGAGCAACAAGGCAGTCATTCTTAACGTGCACAAGGACTACGTTTTGATCTGTTTGGAGGTTAGTGAACTGGCTGCAGCTCTCGTATATAATTTCCATCATTTTATTTGGCTTTTTCAAGTCTAGAACCGTAACTTGGTATTTGTAGTTTCTTAATGACGGGATAGCTCAAGTCAGGGATGCTGCGTTTTCAGTCTTGGTAGCAATAGCAAAGGTATAACTCATGTTTTCTTCTCTGTTCCTGAGTTTTTATTTGGAGATGTTGAGGCGAGTTGATCTTTTACAAAAAGTTTTGGACTAGTATCATATCTTTATAACCACTTGTATCTTTATAATCAAATATCATGGCTTGCTTGTTGCTTGCAGCCATCTGAGATGACCTTTAAAGAGAATGAAAGCAGATTAGAATATTTTTTTCAAGAACATTCTATCACCCAGTTGAAGAATGCTGCTGCATCGAAAGAGCCACTTGAAGGTTCTTATATGATACCAATTTTGATAATTGTGAATGAAACAAGGATAATTTGAATTAGTATGTCACCAAATAAGGTCGTTTTATTACATGAAAACTCTAAAAGTCCCATTTTCCTTTCAACTTTGACTTTTAGCTTCACTTATTTTCATATACCAGATGGTTGATGCATGGGGCGGATGGAGTCTTTTCCAAGCTCTTCTTAAAACTCTAAATAGGTAGCAGTAAAACATGGAGTCTCCATACCAAGTGTTGCTGTAAAGTTCGTATTAGATCAGGTAAACTCACTCACTCAAATTTTTCTGTTAAACAAATAAATTAAAAAGTTGCCAAATAGTCTTATGAATGCTGCAACATGACTGTAATTGGACCCATATGTGGCAGGGTCAATGGTGGGTATTAGACTTGGGTTATCAGAACATATCAAAGAATGTATTGCAATATTCTCACTTAAACATGACTCAGAAGTTAAATGTACGTATTCATGTTTCAGGTATACCAGTATCTTGTTTCAGGTGGTTCAATGGCGGAACCTTTAGCAGAATGCTGAGAAGACCTACCAATGCCTTTGTGAAGTGCTTATGCATACACAAGGGGTGAACCAGAGTTCACAAACGTTACCCCTGCTTTCACTGATACACTGGATTACATATTATTCACACCTTCTAAAGGTATTGAGCCGGTTAGTTACCTTGAGCTTCCAGAAGCAGATGCGATCAGTATTGAGCCGGTTTTTGCACAGGAGGGGAAGATGATGAAGGCAGTAGTGTATTTGGAACTGGCGGGACGTGGTGGTGAGACGGCAGCAACTCATGTAAAGAATGTTATATTTCAACAACTTTATATTATGGTAGTTGAGAACTTGATTATGTACGACATTACAATTGTATATTTGGTTCAGTTATATATAATATAATGACATAAATTATTGATTTGTTATTGTATTTGAATTTGTTTTTATATATATTTGAATTTTTAGTCACACTTATTAACATTTTTGGTCACAGTTTGCTTAATTCGTTGTGTGACTAAATGTAACAAAAGGCCACACAAACATACAATTCATGTGGTCATTGGATAATCAATAGTCACACAAAACACATATTTCTTCAATTTAAACACCATATGGTCACACTTATTCACACTTTTGGCCACTTTATGATTAGTTGTATGTGACTAAAATACACAAAAGAAAAATGCTTTGTGTGACTAAATGTAACAAAAGGCCACACAAAAATAAAATTCATGTGGCCATTGGATGATCAATAGTCACACAAAACACACATTTCTTCACTTTAAACACCATATGGTCACACTTATTCACACTTTTGGCCACTTTATAATTTATTGTATGTGACTAAATACCCAAAAGAAAAATGCTTTGTGTGACTAAATGGAACAAAAGGCCACACAAAAATAAAATTCATGTGGCCATTGGATGATCAATAGTCACACAAAACACACATTTCTTCACTTTAAACACCATATGGTCACACTTATTTACACTTTTGGCCACTTTATGATTTATTGTATGTGACTAAATACCCAAAAGAAACATGATTTGTGTGACTAAATGGTACAAAGGCCACACGAAAACCAAATTTATGTGGCAATTGGATGATCTATAGTCACACAAACCATACATTTCTTCACTTTCAACACCATATGGTCACACTTATTAACACTTTTGGCCACTTTATGGTTAATTGTATGTGACTAAATATACAAAAAGAAAATGCTTCGTGTGACTATAAGAGTTTTTGGTCACACAAAATTGATTAATCCAACTAAAATTGTACCTATTTAGTCACACATTTTAACGTTTTCGTTACTCTTTTTTAAGTGAGACTAAAAAGAACCAAAACTTGTGACCGTAGGTACCCTATGGTCACACCACCTTTAGTCACACATACGAAAAAAACCATGTGTGACTATATGTATATCGTCACACATATTTGGTGTAACCAATTCCAGTTTTTGGCCTAGTGACTTGATTGAATCAAGTTTTCATCGTAGATTGCTTTTTAAGGGGTGTTTGGTTGTTGTCTGTTTGTACCATGCTACTTGTGTGATTGCACAAATCTGTGTTTTAATAAGTTGTTTGGGTGTAATAAAACTAAGGGAAATCATTTTCTTGTTCAAAAACACCACAAAAGTCAAAATCACAAGGAAGTGGTCACCACAGTTAACTGTGGTGAGTTTTGAAGTCCAAAACTCATCAAACCATTTCACAAGTTGGTATTCTTACTAAAAGTTGTCTTATTTAGCTTATCATAACTTCCTAATTCACTGAATCAACAGGTAAAACTCATAAAAGTCAAAACTCATATTTTGCTAAAAAGTCAAAAGGTGCAAGTTCAGATTTTTGCCAAAATGGCATGAATTAAATTGATTTTTGTGTTTGGACTTAAGGTCTGAAATTTGTTTTGAGTAGACTCTATCATCTGAACTTTTGAATTTCATGATTGGTTCATTTTTGTGATTTTTTCTTAATGACCAAATCACCCTTGGAAGAGACCTGCAGGGCAAGGTAGTTGCCCTGTCTCAGCAGACCCTAGCTCACCACCCAACTTTGGTGGTGATTTGTGGTTTACCCAGTGGGTCCCACACTTTCATTTTGGTTCCATACAACCCCCCTCCTACCAGGGAGTAAGGGTTGACCATTTATTTGACCTTAAGACCTGTGGACCCCACTTTGTTTGACCTCATAAGTTTGTCCCCAATCTGTTTCAGAACCAAATAAGCAAACAACTTATTGTGGTGTTTTAGCTTATTTTATCAGCTTATTTGTGTGATATTTGCTTTAACTTGTTCATTGTACTTATTTGCATCTGTTTTCACTAAAGTGGACCCCACATTGGCTCATTTGAGCTTAATTCCACTCTTGGTCAAAGAAAGTCAACTGTCATAGGTTTAAGCACTTGAAGTGCTTATTTCCTTGACCACAGTCAAACTCACTTCACAAAAGTTCCTTATAAACTTATAATAAGCAGTTTGGAAAAAGAAAATCTCAAATAAGCCCAACTTAATAGAAGTGATAGCTTCAATTTAAGCCAATTGGCTTATTCTTCAGCTTATTATTAAGCAATTCTCATATTTATAATTTTCCTAGGCTTCTGGTGTGTAAAAATAATTTCTATAATTTTTTCAAATTTTTCTTGCATCATTTAGTATTTTTCTTAATTTAAAATAGTTTTTAGTAATTATTAAATTGTTAATAATTAATAATAATTAATTAGGAAATCAGAAAAATATAAATTAAATTTTAAAATTAGTTTTTAGTTATTTTTAATTTTTCCAAAATTTATTTTCACTTTTCTAGAGTATTTTAATAATTAATTAGAATTTAGGTTAATTTAAATAATTAAAAAGTAATTAATAATTAGTTGATAATTAGTAATAATTAGTTAAATAGTCTTAAAAATATATTTTCATTTCTAAAATTAGTTTTATAGTATTTTAGAGTTGTCTAAGTTTAATTTTCATTTTTCCAAGTTAATTTCATATTTATTTATAATTTAGGTTAATTTAGTTAATTAAAAGTAATTAGAAAATTAGTATTTAATTAATAGTAATTATAAAATTAGTGTAAAAATTAGTTTTAAATTTCCAAAAATTTTCTCTCATCATTAGGTTTGTAAAAAGTTAATTTTCATACCAGTAGCCTTCTCAGATCACTTCGTTCACTTTTATTCTTCGTACGTTTGTTTGCGTTTTCGGCAAACGTACGGTTTTTAAGTTTTAAGTGATTTCTTCTCAACCCCAATTCCCGTAATCATTCACATAGCTTTCCTAAGCTATTTCTGTTAATAATCTCCAAATAATTCTCACAACAAACCCTTTCTGTGAATAATCACCCGATCACAAAGCACACTAAAGTTACATTTCACACCTCAACGGGATTTAACGACCCGGTGATACCTTATATTACCCGGAGCATTGATCTAGGCCCTTTGACTTTGCTGACCATTCCTTGGTCAATATAAGTTGGTGGTTTAGCATCAATCAGCTTTTCAAAGAACTAAACAAGTAAAGATGTGTTTATATCTTCAAACAAAAGTAAAGCTTTTCAAAGAACTAAACAAGCAAAGCTAGGATCATCACAAACAAAGCTTTTCAAAGTATGAAACTAATAAAGTTAGAATTGTTATTCACATGAAAAGCTTTTCAAAGAATCAAACATATAACATTGTGTTTATATTTATTAGCAAACGTAAATGTTTTTAAAGATATTTAAGCTAAATAAGAATCGAAATAGCGGTAAACTATTCAACCCCCCTTCTAGTTTTCCACAAAACCCACCTGATAGAATTAACAAAATTGAGGGTTTGAGGATAAGAAAGGAGATCAGAAGAGAAAGAATCAAACAAAGGAGGGTTTGAGGATAGAATTAAACATTTGAGGGTTTGAGGAATGAATGTGCACAGTGGTGCAAGAGTGGTGCTGTGGTGGTGGTGAAGTAGTGGTGATGTGGTGGTGGTGAAGTAGTGGTGCTGTGGTGGGGAAGTAGTTGTGGTGGTGGTGGAGATGGTGTTGGTGGTTGCTGCAAAACGAGAGGCGAAGAAGATGGTGTGAGGGATTTTTTTTTAACAAGTGTTTGCCAGATCTGTTAATAATAGATGTAACAGTGGGATTTACTTTCAGCAGGGACACGTTCCCGCTGAAAGTTTGTCTTGTCTTTTAGTACACACTTTTGGTGGGGACATGTCCTCGCTAAAAGTTTTTACAACTCGCCAAAAACTTTGGCGGGATAAAGTAAATGCTTAGAGGGAAAAACAAAATTATTGGTGGCACCCTTTAGCGGGGACATGTCCCCGCCGAAAGTGTGCACCATTTTAATTAATTTAAATCAATATTAATTAAACCATTTAAATTTAATTATTTATAATTAATTTAAATCATTTATGATTTATTTAAATTATTTAAAATTATATATAAATCATTCATATTTAATTATTTTTATGATTTATTAAAAATTATATTTAAATCATTTAAAATTATTTTTAATTCATTTTAGTTAAGTTAAATCATTTATAATTAATTTAAATCATTTAATATTGTTTTTAATTCATTTTTATTATGTTAAATCATTTATAATTAATTTAAAATTATTTTTAAATCATTTTAATTAAGTTAAATCATTTATACACGAGATGTTAAACGAACGAGTCGAGATGATGTGGTATTACACGAGATGTTAAACGAACGAATCGAGATGATGTGGTATTACACGAGATGTTAAATGAACGAGTCGAGATGATGTGGTGTTACACGAGATGTTAAATGAACGAGTCGAGATGCTGTTGTTATACACGAGATGTTAAACGAGCGAGTCGAGCTGATGTGGTATTACATGAAATGTTAAACGAACGAGACAAGATGCTATTGTTAAATACAAGATGTTAAACGAACGAGTCGAGATGATGTGATATTACACGAGATGTTAAACGAACGAGTCGAGATGCTATTGTTATACACGAGATGTTAAACGAACGAGTCGAGATGATGTGGTATTACACGAGATGTTAAAAGAATGAGTCGAGATGATGTGGTATTACACGAGATGTTAAACGAACGAGTCGAGATGATGTAGTATTACACGAGATGTTAAACGAACGAGTCGAGATGCTACTGTTATACACGAGATGTTAAACGAACGAGTCGAGATGATGTGGTATTACACGAGATGTTAAACGAACGAGTCGAGATGCTATTGTTATACACTAGATGTTAAAAGAACGAGTCGAGATGATGTGATATTACACGAGATGTTAAACGAATGAGTCGAGATGCTATTGTTATACACGATATGTTAAACGAACGAGTCGAGATGATGTGGTATTACACGAGATGTTAAAAGAACGAGTCGAGATGATGTGGTATTACACGAGATGTTAAACGAACGAGTCGAGATGATGTGGTATTACACGAGATGTTAAACGAACGAGTCAAGATGCTATTGTTATACACGAGATATTAAACGAACGATTCGAGAGGATGTGGTATTACACGAGATGTTAAACGAACGAGTCAAGATGCTATTGTTATACACGAGATGTTAAACGAACGAGTCGAGATGATGTGGTATTACACGAGATGTTAAATGAACGAGTCGAGATGCTATTGTTATACACGAGATGTTAAACGAACGAGTCGAGATGATATGGTATTACACGAGATGTTAAACGAACGAGTCGAGATGATGTGGTATTACACGAGATATTAAACAAACGAGTAGAGATGATGTGGTATTACACGAGATGTTAAACCAAAATTTTTCCACCTAACAACTTATCCTCACAATATAAACTCACACACACTCATCTAACCCATATCATCTCATACACACACTCATCTCACTAACTCAACTTGTAGATCGGGCCAACCCGATGATGATTCTACCACACACAACTACAAACACACACTGTCAACCAGATGCAGCGATATAATCCTTTTATGTGTACTTGTGGAGCAGGAAATATAAAAAAAAGAACATCACATCAAAAAGATACATTTGGATGGGAGTATTATGCATGTCCTCTTTCGAAGCCATGAGAGAAAGGTCATGGATGTGGATATTTTATGTGGAAGAGTGAATTTGATGAACAATTACAAGTAATATATTCTGCTTCAACATCTCAAGGTTCTGGGTGTACAAACTGCCATGAAAAAGATCTTAGGATAAATATGCTGGAGGCACAAAAACAGGTGCTAGGGACAAAAGTCAGGTTGCTCGAGGCAAGACTTGAAATGGCAACGAATCCCGACAAAAATGACCACGCATGTCAATCGGATGCAATTCTTCGTAACCTATTAGGTGACATGGAAAATCTTCGTATGTAATGCTGTTGCTGTTGCTGTTGCTGTTGCTGTTGCTGTTGCTGTTGCTGTTGTTGTTGTTGTTGTTGTTGTTGTTGTTGTTGTTTCTTGTGTTATTGTTGTTGTTTGTTGTTTCTTGTGTTATTGTTGTTTAATAAAATGTTGTTGTTGTGAAAACTGATGTCCACACACGATTAGATACACTCAAAACTGCTTAATCACTAGAAATCGTAAACTTCTATCCAAACACTCAAGATTGTAATTATTAATCTAACAAAACATCCACAGTAAGAAACTAAGCAGTTTATAAAGCAATCCCAAACACCACACGCTTAGCTTCAAACACGAAGTCAAACATT
Organism: Artemisia argyi; assembly: GCA_030686995.1. Taxonomy (NCBI): domain Eukaryota; kingdom Viridiplantae; phylum Streptophyta; class Magnoliopsida; order Asterales; family Asteraceae; genus Artemisia; species Artemisia argyi. The sequence goes on from CM060684.1 coordinate 118,632,520, forward strand.
TTATTCAAACCACACAAGAGTTGTAAACCAGATACATTTTCATACAGACTTAAACTAAACAACTCGACAAGCAAACGAACCAGATCAAACGAAACAAACCCGACAATCAAACGAAACAACTCAAACTAAACAACTCGACAACCAAACAAAACAACTCAAACTAAACAACTCGACAACCAAATGAAACAACCTGTTTACTTTTTTTTGCGGCTAACTCCCGCTTTGCTTGAACTCGCACCACCTCTTCCTTTCCTTGTTCTCATTTTCTTGAGATATGCAAACGTAGCTTCAAGACTTGTTATTCTATTTTCCAGATTATCATCAACACCAACTTCATCAAACGTGCTTTCAGCTTCATCCTCACCTCCAACAGCAGCAGCTTGAGCTTCAGCAACACGTTGAGCTTTAGCAGCATCTAGCTCTTCCAAATACTCTCTATAGTATGACTTTTTCCTCAACCATACCAGAATCTGGTCTCTTTGCCAAGGTGCACAGTTAAAATACGAACCATATTCATAAAAAATTTCCACGCCCCATTGATTTATAATTTCATTATACAGGAGCTCGTGTGATAAAGCCTTTGCCCACTCCTGTTCCGGCGTTAAACCATCCATTGTTATGTGTGTTTTGTATTTTTGCCTAATTTACAATAGTTAATATGTGTTATGTGTATGATATAATATATATTGCAGTTTTGGGGAAATTTGGCTCCTAAACTTTTGGCGGGGACATGTCCCCACCAAAAGATAGCATGTAACTTATGAAATAACTTTTTAGCGGGGATATGTCCCCGCTAAAAGTGTGGCTGGAAAAATACGCGGGCACAATTAAGAGTAATTATTTTGGTCAAAGTTACAAAATAATACAAATACTTTCGGCGGGGACATATCCCCGCCGAAAAGTGAGCGTTGAAAATCTTTTGACCGGTCAGCGAAGTTGTGTGCCAGCTTAGCGCCGTTTTTGTCATTTAGTGCCTTTCGGCGGGGACAAGGGCGTCGCCCCCGAAAGTTTCCTCGCCCGTCGTGTTGATTGTTGTAGTGCCAAATCGACATCGTCCGCACGCCTAATATATACTAGAGTAATAAGTGTTAATTGCATAGAAGTATAGTACTTTTATGGCCTTCAATTATCGAAGTAAAGTGCTTTTGTCGCCTTTAATCAAAACCCATCCAACTTATTTTAAGTTGCACTAAAATCCTTTATTCCTTGATGCATCTGTGATCAAATTTCTTGATTCCGCCACTCGTTGTATGCTACTCCATCACCTGTATTAACAGTAATTTTTGGCTTTCAGAAATTTTCAAGCTAAATTAGTCTTACTAGAAATCCAACCTGCTACACTCACCAATCTTCTTTGACAGTGGATATATAGGCATTTTTTTTTATCAGGATGTCTTTTTCCTTCACGGGGTGTCCTCGTCATTGAATATTGCCGTGTTATTATCTAATTTGCGCTTCTTCATAAATATCTCTAAAAACTTTGTGTGGGAAAATTTTGAGAGCAGCACTGATGAATATGAAACAACTCAATCACATACCTACTGACATATAGTGTGAACCAACAATTTAATCCAAGAAGTTTTTATTAATAGGTAATTACATTACATCGGTCGGAACTCAAGTCCACGTACAATAAGCCCAGACATTGTTCCTTCATAGACTATGAATTTCAAATTTATATGAATATTATCATCTCTAAGATCATGATTCGAATTAAATTTCCACACAATAACCTCGATCCATCCATCTGCCCTATTTTCTGGAACGTGGTCAGCATCATGTAGATTCCATGGGCTTGGAGATTTAAAATAGACAATTCCAATCTCTTTATTTTTCCAACAGTTGAGATCTCGTATGATCACAGGACAACGAAACCCTTGACACTTTTCTGAAAGCTTGAACACAAGATAACACACATACTCTGTATCTGGTGACAACATTTTACTTTCAACCTTACACTTGATACGAAAAACTTGTTTTGATAAAAGCTCAATCACCTCTTGGTACCTGCATGCATGTGATTTCATTAGTATTTCTTTAATACATACATATAGTTTGAACATTCAAACTATCTGATTAAGTAAAGCTACGGATAAATACACGTACATTTTAACGGGTATATGATGGGGAATGTAAAGTTCAAGCTACAGAAAAGTTTACTGATAAGAAAACGATAATGTTCTGAAGTTAGTTCAAACTAACCTGGAATCGGCAGCAGGTTTCAAATAAGATGCCTTTACGTCAGAAAGTTCGTAAATTATTAGAGCCTCATTTGCTGAAAGCATGTGATGTTTCTTTCTGTTCACAATGCTTAGTGATGATAACTGTATTCCAATGATTCTAAGAGTAAGAAGTTATTACCAAATCCAAAAACAAAAACAAAAAAATTAGTTGTGACATTGATTACTTAATGTGAATATAAAGTTGGACCTCTTCACAGTCATAGTTGTCTGATCGCGGAAGTATTTCTGCATTGTCAGCTTCAAAACTGCAGGTACAATATATCTTGTGGTTACCTAACTAATAAAATTTATTTTAGGCCATCAAAGACACATCCGAGAGGTGTAACTTTGGTCATTTAGTTTCTAATGTATCATAGTCAATAAACAATAATAAGATTTCCTATTATGAAATTTATTTTTTAAGAAAGAGTTCCATATATTTGAGTCCAAGTATAAAGGAAGAATGTGCAAGAAAATTTATGGATTAAAATTGTTAAATGAGAAGGATAGATGATGTTAGTTCAAAAAGCAAACCTGGATTGCGCAGAGTGTTCGGAACTAGAATTCTCCTCATTAAAGTTTTCATGCAGAACCTCCTTCATGAAAATCAGATGATCTTTCATTTTATTCATTTTAGTCACCACACCATCTTTCTTTTTGTTCACTTTACCTAGCAGATGATCTTTCTGTTTTTTCACTTTTGTTAGCAAATATCTTTTATTTTTGCTCACTTTGGTTACCAGGTGATTTTTCCTTGTGATCACTACACCTCCCAAATGATCTATTTTTGTGGCTGCTTCACCTAGTATCGGACATTTCTTTACACCCATTTCAGTTAACACATGATCTATCTTTTTGTTCACTCGACATCGCACACGATCTTTCTTTCTCCTCACTTCACTTAGCATATGATCTTTCGTTCTCTTCACTTCACTTAGCATAAGATGCGTCTGTTTGTTCACTTTTCTTAGCCATGACTGCTCATCAAAAGTTAGAAAAAATTATCAAAATGAAAACAACTTTTTACTCTTTATCATAAATAAAATTTGTTAAAAATAAAATTCGACATGTTGGCTTTGGTCATTATGTTTGGATCCCTTTAAATATTTTGTTTCACAGTTAATTAGTTTGTTATTCCTGTACCTTATCTGGTTTCAAGCTTGATTGCAAGATTTCCTCTAACTTCTCGATTTCTTCATGTTTCACCTACATGAAAGTTATAACACCATCTTAATTACAACTATTTAATGTTGAGCATGAAAAAGTTATCGTGACTGCACCTGTCAGGAAATATATTAAAGGAATATAGAATTGGAACAAGTGGTGCATGTGCACTTACCCCTTCAATGGCTTGAAATTCAATCCCTTCAACATAGATGGCGCGGTTTCCACAATAGCATCGTGAAAAGCCATCTAGTAAAACCTCAAATTCTGTATCTTCTTTTTGATTCAAGAATTGATACAATCCAATCATCATCCAGTCATCATCTCTCCAAGATGCGATATATGAATTCATGTTTTGGTTTCCCATTTTGTATTTAAGGTTCACATACATTCTTTTAGCTAAAGATCGTTTGGGACCACAAAATCTGAAGACGAGATGAACCTGGTAATTGACACCAGGAGATAAAAATTGAGTTTTTATCTTGATGTGGATCTTCAATTTTGATATATCTGACATCTCCGCTACTTTTGAAAACCTGCACATGGTATAAAATATGAGGGTTAAAATTAGTTAGCTTCTATTACTACACGACCCAACATATGGTTGTAACAATCTCTTTAGAACGCACTATTCAAGGAATAGCTCAAAATTCCCCACGTCGTATAAGACATTTGAATTGGTTTAAATTCATTTTTAGCTGATTCTAAATGAATATGGTAAAATGATTCTATAAAGCTTTCGCTCAACACACTTCCTTAAAAAACCGATAAAGATTGAGAATTATGTAGATTTTTAAATGCTTGCATATATAGGGATGCAAGAGAGTCGAGACCAACTGGTTCACAACACTTGTTTTGGCATAAACATGGTTATTGATCATGCGCTACATCTTACTCTAACTTATTTTGCATCAATGTTAAGAAACGTCGTACATCCTATTGTCGTACATCCTATTTGAAAGGTGTTGTTGGGAACTCATGAAAGTATTTGTGCATCAATGTGCAGAAGCTTAATTTGTAGTAGTTAATTGGGATTTTTCTTAATTTTGTACAAGAACGTACCTACACCTCTAAAGAAAGACATTAATTTTCAAGTATCATAATATGACACAAGCCACGTTTAGGAGACTTTCTATGTTTCCTATGTTACTGAACATGTTTAAGACTTTGCAGTACCTCAAAAATAGCTTATAATTTCATTTTTGAAATTGTTTTTTGATTACTTTTCTACTTATAATTAACCTCAGCTCCCATCTGTTGTGAACATTTTTCATATATAATCCGCAATTATTATTTTTCTTGTAATAATTACAGCGAAATTTGTTGTAAAGTTATGAAACTTTACAATGAATTTTATTTTATAATATAATCTTCACAATTAATAAACAGCCGTGTGGATAGTTTGGAGATATAGAAATTGGATTTTTTTCCCGATCTATGATCACTAAGAAAAGACGCACTTGAAGAAGATCACAATTAATTGTGTTAACAACTGTGTACATTGATGTTTGGATATATAGAAATTGGATTCTTTTCGATCGAAAATCACTAAGAAAAGACGCACTTGCAGAAGAAATCAAACTTCTTTCTCACTCTTGAATCGCAGTACAAAATAATAAAGTAAACTCGTTGCGGTGCGATTGGATTTGTGATCTGGTCAATAATTCTTGTATAAACATTAGTAGTCTTGTTCTAGCTTACTACAGTAATGTTTTTGTATAATACCCCATTCAAAAAAGCCTAATGGGAAAGAGAAACGGACCTTGATTCTGGAGTAGATCTCCACTTACATGATGAACTTTTTTTGTCCAAAAAGCTTCTTGATGAAATCATTTCATTTCTTTCTCCATTTCTCCCGATTGAAAAACACTGTTATACAGAAATGGTTAATCATACCTACATACTATCATTTGCGAATGCATTAGTGATTCTGGAAATCCCTTTGAGCACACTTTGTGATTAAAGGTTCATTTATACAAAAATGATTGAAAGAATGAAATAAACTAAACTAAACTTAAAAAAAAAAAAAAAAAAGAAAAAAAAGAAAAGAAAAAAGAAGCTCAAATGTTTTGTAAGAGCACACAATTAGCTTTAATGTATGTGATAGTGGTGGATTATACTCAACATTTCTTCGAATATAGGGTTGAGGATTCTTTGTGTTTAAAGAAAAGATATGATATTCACAGAGTCACACCAATTGACGTTAATCCGTAAATGGAAATAAACATTGAAATTAGATTTAGTTATAAAATAACAACATTTCCTTTAATATAGTGGCAAGTGTTGCAGTATATTACTTGTGGAGAAGTATATATAGTACTTGCACTAACTTGTCGTTAAAAAACTGTTTTGATTTGTGCTCGTTTCAGTCTCTACGTCATTTTTAAAATTTTATTTTGATTCACGACATTTCAAGATAGAAAGAAATGACATGGAAGTAAACTTAGAGTAAATTTTGATGTTACTTCAAAATATCCTATTGAAACAAAGTTTGCAGTCTGTTCAAAAAAAAAAAAAAAAAAAAAAAAAAAAAAAAAAAAAGAGAGAGAAACAAAGTTTGCAGCTTTATACAGCGAAACAAGTTTTGATCTTGCTAACCAGTCGTTATTGACTTGGTAATTTCAATAGCAAAAAATTGATGCAAAATAGATTAGATATGAGAAAGAGATAGTTACCACCTTGCCATTTTGAAGGATGATCCCTTTCAAGAAGATGTCGTAGAGATCCTTTTTCCTTTCGATAGTGTGCATCTCCGGTGTTTGTGACATGAGCATAAGTTCTTTGTAGTCTTTGGGCAATTTTGGCTCCCATATATCATAATCCTCCTATATATAATTAACATACAGATGAAATTTAAGTTTGTATGTATGTGAATTGTATTTGACTTTCAACATAAACCTTTAACCACTGAAAAATTGGTATTATCTAAAATACTATGTACAATTTACACATTATGTCCAATCACGACAAAAAAATATCAAGTATAAAATTTTTCAGGTTGTTGATCTTCCAATCACCTGGCCAGAAGTTAAAAAAAAATGGAATTTTGAGCACTACAGGATAAATTCAAACTGGCATTTTTTCACACCACCAACAGAGTGCTCCGGCTACCAGATCGGATCTCTTTGGTTCATGGGAATATTGATTTAATTTGCTTGAAATTATAAAACATAATTTTAAGAATTTCTACAAAAACTAGATAAATAATAATAATTGTTTTAGTAGTGGTATATACGAAACCTTACGTGGAATTCCAGTGACTTCTTAAGCTGTATTAGCAGCTGATTTGCTGTTGGCCGCTCATTGCTATCATCATGTAAACACTGAATGGCTATGGTTGCAAATGTTTGTAATGATTGTGGCACAATTTGGTCTGCAATTCCTTCAAAAACAATCCCATCAAATTTCCCTTCATCATAGCACATTTTAGCTGCAAGAACTAAAAACTGATGATAACCACCAAACCCATCTATGTCTTTATTCCAAATCAATGTCCCATGTAAGATCTCGATTAAAACAACACCGAAGGAATATATATCTGATGCTTTGTCTAAAAACCCTTTATTACTTGGGTCAAGATAGTGTAATGTGCCAAAATCATTGTCCATGACATGTTCCATTTCCTGATTATATTCATCTGTTGTTGCAGATAACTCCAAATTGGAAATTTTTGCCTTCCAATCACTATCTATTAGAATACTTGTGCTTTTGATGTCTCTATGTACCACTGGCCCTCGAGTTACGATATGATATTTATGAAGAGCGTCCAATCCAACTGCAACATCCATACATATCTTGAGTCGTTTAACCCAAGTAAGACTAGCATCCTTCAAATACTTATCGAGACTTCCTTTAAACGCATGCTCATAAACAATTATGTTTTCATCCATTTCTTTGCAATAGCCTACAAGATTAATGATATTTTCATGCTTACACTTAAAAAGAATATCTAGCTCTTTAAGAAATTGATGAACTCCTTGAATACACTTGCATTCCCATCGCTTTGCAACAATGGTGGTATTTCCCTTAGCATGTGTAAGTTCTCCTTTGTATGCCGTCCAGTATTTTCCTCTTCCAATGCAATTCTTATCACTGAAGTTCTCTGTCGCCGATTTAATGTTTTCAATTGAAATTTGGAGGTCGTCCTTACGATTTTCCTGTGAATCAAGATGAACTTATATTAGCAATCGAAGAAATATAATCCTAATTTGTATGCCTTCTTTGTAACACTAATTAAGATGAGAAAAAAGTTCAAGTTCAACTTTTGAGAAAAACCACCTACTTGAAAGTATAATGCTTTCTCAAGTTCCATGATGATTACTTCCATCTTTGGGCGTTTAACTTGAGTTTCTTCCAAACACTGATAAGCAATTGCTAAAAATGTGTCCAAAGAATCCTGATTGAGTCCTCTATTTTGCGTAAATATATTTTCATGAGCTTCTTCCTTTATTTTAGGATCAATCATATCGTTTATTGTTTTATCTTTGTAGCATCGGCGTACAATTGATGCAAGCCCTTTCTCATTGTCAGCATAGTATATCTTATCATATGCCAACCTCCCACAAAAGATCTCAAATAGGACTACTCCTAACGAGTAAATATCAGACTCTTTTTTCAACTTGCCTGTTTTCTTATATTCTGGATCCAGGTACATTTCAGTTCCAGCAATAGTACATGTATTGATGGTGCTGGATGTTTTATTAGCATTGTATAATTTGGATAACCCGAAGTCAGCAATCTTAGCCTCCCACTTATCGCCCAACAGAATGTTGTCACTCTTTATATCACGGTGTATTATCCTTTGTTTGTCATCTAAACAAGAGTGAAGGTAATTCAGCCCTTGTGCAATACCAATACATATTTTTATTCGTTGAGCCCATGTAAGATTAGTCGGGTTATCGATGTTTCCCAAATACTCATCGAGGCTCCCGTTAGAAGCATGCTCATATACCAGGATCATCTCACCACCTTCATCACAATAGCCAAGAAGAGAGACTATGTTTGGATGTTTACAACTACTAAGCATTTCAACTTCTCTAAAGAACCCTTGTACACCTTGACTGTCTCCCCGATTAAAGATACGTTTTATAGCAACAGTGTTTCGTTTTATAGGCAGTTCACCTTTATCATCCCCGTCTATGAACGATGAATTGTTATTACCCAGGTCAAGTTCAGCTCGGTACACCCTACCAAAACCTGTTGGTTTTATAGACAAAATAATAATAGTCGTGTGTTAGGATCGAACTTGAGATCACGGGATTGCACACAATACGTATGAAGAGGAAATGTAATAATTATTTATAAAATGTTATAATTAATTATTAAACACAAAACAATTAAATAATAATTTGTATTATTGATTAATGACTAATTAATTATTAAACGAAGATTAGGAAACTAATTACTAGACATTACATGGAAACAAAAGGAAGGTTCCGGAATCCCTTTGGGCTTCACAAACCGATCGGCCAAGGAGGGGTGTCCACCTCCATTGTGCCTTGAGCTCCAAGTAATGACTAGTATATAAGCAAACCCAAGATGTAGGTTTTTCACATAACTTGTACACACACAACTTGGGGTTTTCTTCTCTTCTCTTGTCTTTGGTCGATCCAAAACCGAACACCCCTAAGGGTTTCGTTTTTCATACATCAACAAAGGGTTTTGTGATTTACTTGCATAAACTTTTCCTTGAATTAGTACGTGTGTACAAGAACGTGAATCAAACACACTATTGTTTGATTCTTGGATTGAATTACAAAACGGTAAGGGGTAATTCATATAATCCTTATAAACCCTAATTAGGGTTCATTGGTTCCGGAAGATTGCATTGATTCTTGTTCGGGCTAGAATCATTACGGTATGTTTACTATTTAATTTAATGATTAATTAATCACATGTTATTCGATCTATTATAATTGCTTCCGCTCATGCTCACTTTGATGTTCTTGGTTTATTAATATGATAGTCATGATATAATAATTCCAACAAAACCACCAGAGCCAATTTCATATATATCTGAAAACTTTTCAGTCGCATACTCTATATCACTTAGTCGAATCCTCATGTGATCCAAATTCTCCACCTGCGACATTTCATGTGCGTCACGGAAAAAAACATACCGTTAACTGTTTAAGAATGCAACTACTATGCTAATACCTTCTTAGAACAAAAGAAACTTATATTTCATACATTCCTAAGGATTTTTATACGAGTCATGAAATAAGGATTTTGCTGTAAAGCACTAAATAATTTATAATCTTTTGAAAACGATAAATATTGTAGAATATACTATACTCTTTTTTTAACTGCACAATACGTCAAACACTATAGGAGCTAGAACATGCAGTCAAAAACTTACAAAGATGTTCACCCAGAAAATAACCCGCAACCTCTCGACAAAGAACCTAATTGGACAATAACCGAATGACTTTTTTGGTAAGCACTATACTATGCATTTAATAGCAAGACTTGGATAAAGTGGTTAACACCCTTGCCTCTAGAGATAGAGGTCAAGGGTTCGATCATTACTCCTTAAAAGGCCGGAGGTCCTTTTCTACCTTTTGTAGAACCAGCCTTTTTACCTTTGCTAGGGGTAGGGCTGTCTAGATTTTAACCAACCCATGAAAGAGGTATTGGCAGAACTTTACTTTTCTTTTATTATACTATGCATTTAGGTTATGTAACTTATCAAAAAATATGCATTAATGTCACTCACATTAATGCCGAATTTTTTTACTAGGGATAAAAATGTCAATTTTTATAACTTGAGTGACCAAATAAAAAAAAAAATAGTTGAATTACTTAACTAAACTAAAAGGAGGTGATTTGCATACTTCACAAAATGATTGGGACACTCCAATTAATTGTGTTTGGACATTTATACCCTCACAGTTACTCTTACACTTTCTCCCATGTAAGAGAATAAATGTCCAAACACAATTAATTGGAATGTTCCAATCATTTGGTGGAGTGTGCAAATCATCTCACTAAACTAAAACGCAAAGTATTTATAACTCTTATGCGTATCAACCCTAATATAATACTCTTTCCGTCTCAAAATTATTGTCAGGAGACAAAAATTACATAGTTCAATAAAAGTGGGACCACTATAATTCTCAACCACTTAAATAGAATATTCCTTCACTAAATTCTCTTTTTTCTTACTAAAAGTAAAAAGTGAACAATTAATTTGAGACATCTATAAAAGAAAATATTGATGGAGGACCAAAACTAAAAAATAGTAAAGAATAATCTGGAAGATTAGTTGGAAGTAAATTAGGATTTATCTTGAGTCTAGTTATATTTTAGGTTTATCTTTACTTGTTTGATTAGGATTATTATTCTACTAGGAAACTTTGTTTGAGTCGGTTTAGGATTCTTAGGTCTATATAAACTAAATTCCAGCACATTGTAATGCATTCAATCAATATTATTCAACTTAGTTTTTGGATACGTGTTCCACGTTTATGTTTCTTTTTGTGTTCCTAGTGAGCCAAATTTCAACCGAGGTTTTTCTTGCGTTTGCAATTAACCTGTTTACAACGTATTTGTAAACTAAGCCTTTCGCTGTCCTACTTTAGGTGGTAATCAGAGCCACTTTCAATTTGGGTCTCTCCCAAGTTGACATCAGGTCACCACTTTCAATCTCTATCTTTTATCAATTCAGGTTTTCCCCGATTGTTCTACATAGTCTTTTCTTTTCTTTTAGTAGTTTTATTCTGTTCTTAAAAAAAAGAAAAAAAATACTGTTCATCGTACTGTTCATCACATTGTTTAAAAAAAATTTAAGTGATCATGACGAGCGATAACACTGCACTTTTGCAAACCCTACAAGCGATTCAACAACAATTGCAGCAACAATCACAACACTTGCAGCAACAGTCCCAACAACAAATTGAACAAAATACTAAAATTCTCGAGGCATACCACGTTTATGAGTCCTCAAGTGACGAAGACGAAGAAGCTGGTTAGGTTGATCCTCCGAATCATCAAAGAAATCAAATGCCTAAGATAAAGGCGGATATACCAACTTTTTCGGGGTCATTAAACATTGAAGATTTTCTTGATTGGGTTTCTGAAACAGAAAATTATCTTGAACTCATGGACATTCCCGAAGAATCCCAAGTCAAATATATTGCTTACAAGTTGAGAGGAGCCGCCTCATCTTGGTGGGACAATCTTCAAACAGGTCGTCGTCAACGAAAATGACCAATTAGCACGTGGCGCAAGATGAAGTGATTAATGTTCGCGCGTTTTCTTCCGGTTGATTACGAACAAACTCTATATTTTTTATATCAAAATTGTCGTCAATCTCAGAATACGACGAAGAATTCATGAGACTTGCATCTAGAAATCAGTTAAGCGAGTTTGATGCACAACAAGTTGCAAGGTTCAACAATTAATGGAACAAAATACTTAATTCTCAAGGCACTTCACAATCATAATATTAATGAAGAACCAAAACATGAACACCATGTTTATGAGTTCTCAAGCGACGAAGACGAAGAAGCTGGTTAGGTTGATCCTCCGAATCATCAAAGAAATTGAATGCCTAAGATAAAGGCTGATATACCAACTTTTTCAGGGTCATTAAACATTGAAGATTTTCTTGATTGGGTTTATGAAAAAGAAAAGTATTTTGAACTCATGGACATTCCTGAAGAATCCCAAGTCAAATATGTTGCTTACAAGTTGAGAGGAGCCGCCTCATCTTGGTGGGACAATCTTCAAACAGGTCATCGTCGTCAATGGAAACGACCAATTAGCACGTGGCGCAAGATGAAACAATTAATGTTCGCGCGTTTTCTTCTGGTTGATTACGAATAAACTCTATATTTTTTATATCAAAATTGTCGTCAATCTCAGAATACGCTGAAGAATTCATGAGACTTGCATCTCAAAATCAGTTAAGCGAGTTTGATGCACAACAAGTTGCAAGGTTCAATGATGGCCTTTTATATGATATCCAAGCCATAGTTTCCCTTCAAACAACATGGACCTTGGATGAAGCTGTTCGCATATCCTTGAAAGCCGAACAAACAATTAACAAGCAAGGAAAAGGTAGCTCCATGTACAAAACCATAACTGATACAAACCAAAGCAGTAGTAGTAGCCATTTAGGAGGTGATGCCCAAGTAGATCATTCCAAACCCACGAATGAAGTTGCTGGTGAAAAGAAGAAGACACCGACCACCAATTCCTCCACACCTACCGTAAAAAAACCATATAATCCGTATGCTCGTCCTGTAGACGTAAAGTGTTATTGGTGCCAAGAAGTTGGTCATACCTTAAATCAATGTCGTGCTACAAAGCCTGTTAACCTAGTTGAAGGTGATAGGGCATACAATGAATCTGAAGATGAGGGAGTTGTTATTAGTCATGATGCTGTTTTTTTGAAGATGACGATGATCATAATGAAGCCTTCTTAGGTCTTGTTCGACGATAAGTACTTACCAGCACTAAGAAAAGTGACGACAGTCAACGACATAACATCTTCCAAACGTGGTGCAAGATTGATCAAGATGTGTTCAATGTTATCATTGATGGAGAAAGTAGTGAGAATATCATCTCACGAGACATCGTGACACGTCTCAAATTGACACCAAAGAAACATCCAAAACCACACAAGATTGGTTGGATTAAAGTTGTTGGTGAGGTAAGAGTGTCAGAACAATGTGAGGTACCTTTTTTCATGGGCAAGTACAAAGACACGATTTTGTTTGATGTAGTAGACATGGATGATTGTCATGTTCTACTTGGAAGACCTTGGCAATCTGACTTGAGTGTGGTGCACAAAGGAAAGGAGAATACCCGCACCTTTTCTAAAGATGGTTAGAGGTTCACACTTTGTCCTTGTTCAAATAAAGACAGACAAAAATTATCCGAAGCAAAGACAAGGTGCTCGTTGAGGAATAAGGAAAAGAAGATATGTGTGACGACTATTCCCCAGATCAGATGCTATCTTCTATCGAGAACTCATGGTCGAGTTCTTTTCAAGAAGGGGAGAATGATGGAGGACCAAAACTGAAAAAGAGTAAAGAATAATCTGGAAGATTAGTTGGAAGTAAATTAGGATTTATCTTGAGTCTAGTTATATTTTAGGTTTATGATTACTTGTTTGATTAGGATTATTATTATATTAGGAAACTTTGTTTGAGTCGGTTTAGGATTCTTAGGTCTATATAAACTAAATTCCAGTACATTGTAATGCATTTAATCAATATTATTCAACTTAGTTTCTGGATACGTGTTCCACGTTTTTGTGTGTGTATGTGTTCCTAGTGAGCCAAATTTCAACCGAGGTTTTTCTTGCGTTTGCAATTAACCTGTTTACAACGTGTTTGTAAACTAAGCCTTCTGCTGTCCTACTTCTAATATGGAATAAATATGAGACGGAGGGAGTATAGATAAGATGATCATGTGTAGCACATGCAGGGGCGCAGCTTCTAAGGGGGGGGGGGGGGGGGGCGCCCGACCCCCCGAAATTTTTTTTTGCGATGTAGGGGGTATATAGTTTTCGTGTAGAAAAATTTCGGTATATTCGGTTTCGACCCCCCGAAAATTTCGGTATACCTGAAATATAGCCTTAGAAAAAAAAAAATTAGATCCCGACCCCCCACTTAAAAATTCCAAGCTTCGCCACTGAGCACATGAACAAAGGTATATTTAAATTAGTATGAATAAGGTTCGTGTTGAATGGTTAAGCTTTCATTGAAATGTAGAAGTTAACTATATGTTGGATGAAATAGTTCAGTGCTTATAGCAATGTGATGATTGGTAGTGATGTTATTTTTACATTGCTACCATTTACTTAATACGCGAAAACTTATTATTTTGATGAGTCTTTTGTAGGAATAGATGATGAAGTGAGTGATACTTGTCTTGTTCGTTTATTGTCGATGAACTATTATTGAGAACCATGCGAATGCAAAGATGATAGTTAAATAGCCATGTTTGTGTAAATGATATCTATAAACAAGTGTGTGTGTATATATATATATATATATATATATATATATATATATATATATATATATATATATATATATATATATATATATATATATATATATTGTATATTTATTTTCAGAACCCTGTTAAGCGCGGGAACTGCGAGAACTCCAATTTTGCATTAGAAAACATGCATGTTCATATAAAACATGTATGTTTTCTTACATACACTTTAATAGACATACCTGTGTAACATACATGTTCATATAAAACCCTGTTAAGTGCAACATATCAATGCAAAATGGTTTTATATGAACATGTATGTTACGCAGGTATGTGTATTAAGGTGTATGTAAGAAAACATACATGTTTTATATCAACATGCATGTTTTCTAATGCAAAATTGGAGTTCTCGCAGTTCCGCACTTAACAGGTTCTGAAAATAAAGCCCCCTATATATATATATATATATATATATATATATATATATATATATATATATATATATATATATATATATATATATATATATATATATATATATATATATAAAAGGAAGGGATCAGGTGCTGATTAACTTTTAAGTAAGGATGGTGCGGATAATATCATAGTACCATTCAAAAAAATAATAATTTAAAAAAATCTGAAAAAATAATAAAAAGAAAGACGACAAAAAATTATTAAGAATTGCTGAAAAAAGTTCCAGAAAAGAATCGTTTTCATGGTTAAAAGGTATTATGATACTATGGTTTTTTTTAATATCACTTTAATACTCATACTTTCTTAATATCAAAGTTATTTTTTTTTTAATATCACCCCTACTTTTTTTAATATCGTAATAAAAAGAGCAGGGATATTAAGGTTTTTACTAATATCAAGGTGACTTTTTAAGTAAGATTGTTAATATCTCAGTTACTTTTAATATGTAAAACAACTTTTCTTTATTTTTTTTAATATCACAGTAATCATCATCATTTTTAAATATCATACTTCTGATATCACAGAAGCCATCATCACTTTTTAATATCATACTAACCTTTTTATTAAAAAAAATTCAAAAAAATATGAAAAAATTAAAAAACTAAAGAGGACAACGAATAATTAAGAATCGCTGAAACAAAAATTAAAAAAACATCGTTTTGATGGTTAAAACTTACAGTGATATTAAGATCAGATCTTGACTTTTTTACAAAAAGTCAAGATCAGATATGGATTGGACGGTGTAGATTCATCCGTACGTCCGCATCTAGAACGTGTGGTTGTGATTACTTCTTATCATACATATTTTTATTATTCTTCTTATTTGATCCTAACTATATATATATATATATATATATATATATATATATATATATATATATATATATATATATATATATATATATATATATATATATAAGATTTTATTACTAGATAGGTCGAAAGTGACCCGTTATAAACATCATTGTTTTGTGAGATATTTTAGATAACATTAAGAACGTTTAGGACCTTTTATAATGGTGTTATTATAACATGTTTCTAAGAGCATCCACATCAATAACGTGAGTTATAATTTAACTCAGCGCCATGTCGGCGCTACATCAGCTTTAACACTTTAACTTTAACTCACAAAAAAACACCTACAATAATAACTCAACTTAACTCAGCTTTAACTCAACTATTTTCAAATTCAACCCTCAACTAAAACTAATATTTCATTTAAATAACTAATAAAACACAACTTATATTAATACTTAAAATTTAAACATACATTAAACAAACTACAAGAAACTACAGCAAACATGAAACATAAAATACGATAATTAAACATAAACCTACGATAATTAAACATAAAACTACGAATCAATAAAACGAATCATCTGACACATAGCCCTCGTGACTCGAAGCACTCGAATCGTCATCACTCGTTGGCACACGGTCTAGTCCATTTTCTATTCGCCATTCACAACGACGGTCTCTCAGAGCCTGTTTAGCTCTTAAGTACTCCTCACGCTCCCTTGCTTCACGTGCTTCCTCTGCTTTAACACGTAACAGTTCTTGCATATCTTGCAAGAACAGTTCTTCATCAGTCAATGCGCGTGTTAGGTTTGCCGGTGGATTGTAGTGGGGTGGATTGTTTGCTGGTGGATTGTTTACCGGTGGGAAAAGAAACTCCGGTGGAGTGTTCTGTGGTGGATTGTCATATTGGAAGACGGGAAACAAATCATGTGGTTGATTGTTTTGTGGTTCATTGTCGTATGGAAAAACCGGGAAAAGATCTTCGGGTGGGGTGTTGTAAACTGAGTCGTTATCTGGAGTATTGTTATGGGACATTGTTTTGAAAGAATTGTTTGTGAATTATGTATGATCAGTGTGAGAATTATGTGTAAATGGGTGTGACCAATAATTAGCTGTGAATGGGTGTTAAATAAGCTCATAAATCACGCCCATTGATTTGAACTTGAAATTCAAAAAAATCCCACCCACCCACTTTTGAATTTTAAACGGTTTAAACAATCCCACCCATGTATTTGAATTTTAAATTTAAAAGTTTATCTGCCTTTTTATTTGAATTTGAAATTTCAATTTATCCCGCTCAGGTTTTTGAAATTTGAATTTTAAACGTTTATACACTCCAATATATAGCATACATTATCATACAATTTTGTACACACTTCACTTTCTAAAGAAATTCACAATGGCAAATCGTTAGTCTATTGAAGAAGAAAGCTGGCTAGCCGAGATGTGGCAAAGCGTTCACGAATTCCATGCCAGTGAAGGACCTTTTTGGAAAGTCGTAACACAAAAGTTCAATGAACAATTAGACAGTCCTTTTCGTAGCAAAAACCAGCTAACGAGTAAGGGGCAGGAATGAATTGTGATTGCCAAAAATTTCATGAAATTTACTTGAATTTGCAGCCTACACGTGAGCCAGATGTTCGTCTTGAAGATGCAATGAACGTTTACAAAGAACGCAATGGTGGGAAAGATTTCAAATATTTTCAAGTGTGGTTGATTTTGAAGGACAACGTCAACTGGAATAGATATATGAATTAATGGCCTTTGTATTCCTGTATCGTGTGTTGGTTTATGTTAAGTATTTCTGTATGGGCGGTTAACGGCTAGTTTATGGTGTTGTATGATGTAGTACTATGTTATGTCAGTTTAAGTTTAAGTTTGAATAAAAGGATTAACGGCTAGTTTCTCCAATAAAATTATCTAACGGCTAGTTTCAGAAATAAAGGGGTCTTTTGTAATTTCCAGTATCTTTAGTTCAAAATATATAAAAGTTCATAGGGGTGAAAAGTGCCAAGATTTTTTTTTTTTTTTTTTTTTTTTTTTTTTTTTTTTTTTTTACCAAAATAAGCCTTAACGTGACGTTAAGGGGTTAATGCCTCGCGTTAACGCACCCTTAATGCCACAAGCTGCATCAACTAACGCAATGCTCTAAGAAGTTACGCGTTGTTTTGAGAGTAAGTGTTGAAAAGGTCAAGATTGCAAACCTGTGTTGTTTTGAGAACCGTGAATCAGATAAAGATTTTTTTTAAGATTTATTTTAGAAAAATGTTCGGGATGTTTCATTAGTAGACCAAATGATCAAATCAAACACTAGTTAGCACTAAAATGATGACAAAACAAAAATCAAATCAAGTTTATTGGTACTGTAAGATAATAAACCGTAACTACATGGGATCGAAGAAATTAGTTACGTACCTTCTTCAAGGGGTTGGATGGTGTAGTTTTAACTTCACTTGTTGAGTTCACCTTCAATAATAGTTTCGACAAGGATATTTAATTCAACAGTCTTAGTATAAGTTATTATGACAAACGATTAAAGATGGAAAAATAGATGAAAAAGAAAACCAAGTAAGGATCGATGGTCTTACAGGACATTCGTGCTTCTCTTGAATTTCCAACGCTCTTTCAAGTCCGTTGACAATTTGATTCATATCAGGGCGTTGTGCTCGCATATCCATCAAGCAACAATAGGCTAATTTTGAGAAAATTTCTAATGACTGTGAGTTCATTTGTTGATGTAGATCCGGATCTATCATATCATCCAATTTTTTCTCTTCATAATGGCCTTTGGCCAATTGAACAAAATACAAATTATCGCCATCTTGAATAGATGCTACCTCCCCAAACAAGACTTCGAATAATAAAACACCGAATGAAAACACATCTGACTTAGAGCTCAAACCTCCTGTCTCATTTGCCGGGTCCATATATTGTGGCGTGCCGTTATATTTGCTAAGGCATAGATGTTGACTTTGAGTTAACATAGTGGAAAACCCAAAACCTGATAACTTAGGTTCCCACTTGTCGTTTAATAGGATTTTTGAGCTCTTGATGTTGCCATGTATGACGCTAAGGCCAAATCCGACGTCAAAATGAATGTAGCTCAAAGCACGTGCTACACCAAGACATATCCGCAATCGTTGTATCCAACTGAGACTTGAGCCACTTAGATGATTGTCGAGACTTCCATTGGCCTCGTGTTTGTTCACGATGATGAGCATGCCATTGTCGTCCTTACAAATTTTAAAAATGGACTCAATATTCTCATGTACAAGATGATAAGAAAACTTCACCTCGTTTTGTATAATGCTTTGTTCCCGAGACTTCCGTGCTATGATATTGATCCACTCTTCTGACCGCAAGATATGTCCTTTGTATAGCTCTACAGTAGCTTGTTTGAGGCGATTTGCATCAGAAAAGTTGTTGGTTGCTGATGCTAGTTCTTCAAATGGAATCCTTAATTCTTCCATATATTTTTCGAGAAACATCATATCTGTGTTCATTTTTACGTATGAAACGAGAAAAGAAAAACTTGGGTGTCAACCAGGGGCGAAGCCACGTTAGGAGTAGAGGAAAAAAGGTATAGTAAAATTTATGGGTAAAAAGTCTTAGTTCCCTCAACTCAGCTTGCCAACAATTTGAGAGTGCTCTACTGTAAAACAAAATGGATTTTTCAGGTTGTTTTGTTTGATCGGAAGATATGGAGGAAGAGAGATAGTAGGAACTGTGAAAGAAAGTGTGGAATAGTGGGATGAGCCAAGTGCGTATATATAATGTGATTTGTTTCTCTTTGAAAACCTGCATTGATATTTGGTATAATGTCATATTCTATGTACATTGTTATTTGTTATTTGGTATTTGGTATAATATCATAATAGTAACTTCAGAACATTTTGTTTTTTTATGGTTGGTGCTAATTTTAAAATTTTCAGTAGCAAACAAACAACATGTGTATATTATATATTTTTGGCATGACCATGTTGGTAATTAATGTCAATTTGTCAGCAACACATATTTTCTCAAAGGGATAATCATCAAAATAGACCGGGTAACCATGGTGAATTCGGTTCCTGCCCCCAGATTCAAAAATGTCTTTTTTAGACAGGGCAACTGATAAAGTGTCACTTTCTCCAATTGACAAGTGTTGATTGTTTGTCAGTTTTTGGGCAATTTGCTAGTTTTTTGTGCAACAGCCGCCAATTTTTGGGCAACTGGGGGCACTTGTCATCATATGCGTCGAGTTACCCAATTGCCCTGTCTAAAAAAGACATTTTTGGATCTGGGGGCAGGAACCGAATTTATCATGGTTTCCCGGTCTATTTTGATGATTATCCCTTTCTCAAATTTTATGGTTTTAATATGATAATCACCCAAGAGAGCACACTATAGGGACTTGTTACTCGCCGTTCGTCAACGAAAACAACCAATGGTGTCTTAGTTGCTGCATCGTTAACGGTATCATTGGTGTGCGCACATTTGGTATTTTTATTTTTTATTTTTTTTTAAAAATGGACATTATATAATGGGAGGAAGTATAAAAAAACCCCCACTTTTTGATCTAATTGGTGTTGACAACAATGAAGTGAATCAAGTTGCTTCTTATATTCATTGTAGACATGACCAGTTACCTTTTATATATTCCGGTCTACCGGTCGAAAAAGATATGTCTAAAATCAAAAATTGGGTAGATGTTTTAGAAAAGTTTTATCGCCGGCAGTACTACACAAACTGGTTTTTCTCACGAAAATGAAAATGTGTGAAATTTCACACGAGATACCAACAAATTACACACCAAATTGTTGACCAAATTTCGGTGGGAAAAATGTCGTAAATTTCCTACGGATTACCCACTCTTTACATACTAAATTGTTGACCAAGTTTTTGTGTGAAATCCGTCATAAATTTCCCACAGATTTGCGACCATATTCAAACTATTTGTGTTTATTAGACGTCCGTGGGAAACTTGTGGCACATTTCACACATATTAGCCATGGAAAAAAGTATGTGGCAAATTTTAGCTCCATTACTCACGGATTTCACACGGTCTTTTTTATAAAGTAACTATTTAACCGGTCTGTGGGAAATATGTGTGTACTTTCCCATAGATTACCTACCAAATTAATAAATCTGTGGGAAATATGTGTGTAAATACCCACAGATTTCTTACAAAATTATCGTTTTTATATTTTGTCTACTTGCACATTCTCACATTACTTAGTATGTCTTCATGTGTTTGTTAATTAATATAACTATTTATGTCAATATCACAAGTGTATGTGTAGGTTTAGGAATAATCTTTTTGCGTAATAAATCATTATATGTGTGTGCATATCTACATGTAAATGTTCTGTATGCTTGTTTCTAACCTTCATTGTATCTATCAATGTTTTGTATCTAGGTATATCGATGTATATATGCGTGAACGTGTAACTATATCAAAAAAGTAAAAGAAAATGATTATGTCCGTGGGAAATATGTGTGTATTTTCTCACAGATTACCTATCAATTTAATAAATCAATGGGAAATACGTGTGTAAATTCCCACAGATTTCACACAGAAAATATCGTTTTTATATTTTGTCTACTCACACATTCTCACATTACTTAATATGTAATTCATATGTGTT
Organism: Artemisia argyi; assembly: GCA_030686995.1. Taxonomy (NCBI): domain Eukaryota; kingdom Viridiplantae; phylum Streptophyta; class Magnoliopsida; order Asterales; family Asteraceae; genus Artemisia; species Artemisia argyi. The sequence continues at coordinate 118,653,761 of CM060684.1, forward strand.
TGTAGTTTCATATTATATGTGTTTATTAATTAATATAACTATTTATGTCAGTATCACAAGTGTATGTGTAGGAATAATCTTTTTGTGTAACAAACCATTATATGTTTGTGCATATCTACACGTATATGTTCCATATGTTTGTTTATGACCTTCATTGTACCTATAGATGTTTTGTATATAGGTATATCGATGTGTATATGCGTGAACGTGTAACTATATCAAAAAAGTAAAAGTAAACGATTATGTCCGTGGGAAATATGTGTGTACTTTCCCACAGATTACCTATCAATTTAATAAATTCGTGGGAAATACGTTTGTAAATACCCACAGATTTCCCGCAGAGAATATCGTTTTTATACTTTGTCTACTTACACATTCTCACATTACTTCATATGTGTTTGTAGTTTCATATTATATATGTTTGTTAATTAATATAACTGTTTATGTCAATATGACAAGCGTATGTGTAGGTTTAGGAATAATCTTTTTGTGTAACAAACCGTTATATGTGTGTGCATATCTACACGTATATGTTTCGTATGCTTGTTTATGACCTTCATTATATCTATATATGTTTTGTATCTAGGTATACTGATGCGTATATGCGTGAACGTGTAACTATATCAAAAAATTAAAAGAAAACGATTATGTCCGTGGGAAATATGTGTGTACTTTCCCACAGATTACCTACCAATTTGATAAATCCGTGGGAAATACGTGTGTAAATACCCACAGATTTTCCACAGAAAATATCGTTTTTATATTTTGTCTACTTACACATTCTCACATTACTTAATATGTAATTCATATGTGTTTGTAGTTTCATATTATATGTATTTATTAATTAATATAACTATATATGTCAGTATCACAAGTGTATGTGTAGGAATAATCTTCTTGTGTAACAAACCATTATATGTGTGTGCATATCTACATGTATATGTTTCGTATGTCTGTTTATGACCTTCATTGTACCTATAGATGTTTTGTATATAGGTATATCGATGTGTATATGCGTAAACGTGTATCTATATCGAAAAAGTAAAAGAAAACGATTATGTCCGTGGGAAATATGTGTGTACTTTCCCACAGATTACCTACCAATTTAATAAGTCTATGGGAAATACGTGTGTAAATACCCACAGATTTCCCACAAAAAGTATCATTTTTATACTTTGTCTACTTACGCAATCTCACATTACTTAATATGTCTTCAAATATGTTTGTAGTTTCATATTATATGTGTTTGTTAATTAATATAACTATTTATGTCAATATCTCAAGTGTATGTGTAGGTTTAGGAATAATCTTTTTGTATAACAAACCATTATATATGTGTGCATATCTACACGTATATGTTCCATATGTTTGTTTATGACATTCATTATATCATTATACTAAGCATTGGGCTTTAACCCCCAAATTGCTGCTTCCACTCCATTATAACACTAACATTTGTACGGATGGGTATACTAAATTGCTGCCTCCACACTTTGTAGCTCCAACTACAGTGGCCTGTGTGGGGGTGTACAGTGTTATGAATAGTGAACTGATACTCCCAAACACCTTTTTCTAGTCACTCACAAATACAAAACTCTGGATCTTTCTACCACACTCTCATTCTCATCTCTAAAACATCACCCGATTCATGTATCTTATGCAAATCGAAAATCTACAAAGATCCGCGAACAGCATAATCCCATATCAATTTGTGTAAGAAAGTTGATTCATAATTTAATTGAGTTTTTTGTTTTCAATATTATTTTTTTATTCTGACTGCTTTTTATTTTTACAGACACACCACTCAAAATCATCTGGGAAAAAAAATGATACAATCATGTGGTTATCGTAAATGAAAAGGTATGTTTTAATTAAATTATTTCAGTAATTTTTTTCAAATTAGGGTTGCGTTAATTTGGGGGTTTTGTTGATTTCTTTTTTAGGATGCTTTGGTGATGATGTTTTAATTAAATTATTTGAGGTATATGTTTTCAATTTTTTTTGGGTTTGGATTTTTTTTTTTAAAAGATTGGGTTTTTGGATTGGAAAATCGAGAGTGGTTTTCTATAAAGATGAGGAACAGTTTATTTTTGTTGATTTCTTTCAGATAATGGATCCATTATTTTTTAAGTTGTTGATATGTTTCTGTTGTGATTGGTAATTTTTTTATTAATGGGTGACTTGATTATGGCAGATCACATGTGGTTGGATGGACACCTTTGAGAAACTATAGTAACAACAGTATTCAAGCGAAAAAGGCGGAAAGCGAAAGTGGGATGTATACAGATATCAATTGGCTGAATTCTGGTGCAGTGGAGTTATATAACAAGGCAACATATCTGTAATCGAGGTAAGTGACGATTTGTAAAGTTGCAATGGATATGTATCATTGTACCATATAATCATTAGTGAGTTATATAAGTAATTTGGAATATATTTATCATTGTACCAGACAAGCAATTTACTACTTTTATTTTAAAGAAAAAATGTTACTTGCAACACTAGGATTTGGATTTGTGGATTATGGCTTATTAGCTTAAGCTAATAAGCTATAGTTGATTACCTCTTAAAAATTACCTTAAACAAGCCTATGAACCCTAAATATAAGCTAATCTGAACAAATGAATGCCTTTTTTGTATCTAATGAGCCTTTTGGTTTATAATATACACGTGATTATTATTTTAGCAGTGTCTCAAATGCAGTTTGTTGTGAGCAGCTATGGGTGATAAGGTATCGTTGGACACGAAACTCCTCAATGTGAGTTTCCTTTCCTTTATATAGTCAATCGAAGAAGAATTAAAGCATAGATTTACATGTAAAAAAATGTGAAAGAAAGCTCCACTTAAAGCATACACTTTACATATTAAAATGGTCTGTTTAGCCAAAAGAATCTACATGTGAATCTATGCTTTAATCGCAATAGAATTTACACGTGATTATTATTAGGCGTTAAAGAATTTACATGTAAATCATGCTTAGATGTGAGCAGATAATTACTTAAGTAAGCAATTCCAAATCCCCTCTTAAAACATTTCAATATTTAATCACGACTCATTTCAATGCTTGATAAACAGGGAAGCTACGATTGGAACAAAACTGGAATGGGTGGGGAATGTTGCAAAATTTTCAACGGGTGGGTAAGCTAAGATAGGAACAAACGTGGAACGAGTGCCAGCTTTAATGTTTCATTGGAAGACTTAGAAAAAAACATGGTTTAAATGTTGGTGATCACAGTATGTAAAGCGTGAAATACCTTACGATGTCACATCTGCTAAATAGTATAACCTACCTGCTGCAGCAATACGTATGTTTGAAACTTTTACAACTGTTACTCTTATATTTATTAATTTCAATGCGTGGCCTTTTATTACCCATTGTTTGTCACAATTATTTACACCTGTTTTATTGTACTTCGAGAGTTTACAGCCACTTCTCATGTTACTGTTACTGAAGTCACAGGCTCTTTGGGAGCTATAAACAATGGTGCGCCTTTTGTATTAAGAATAAAACATTCATACATATTTTACATCTTATCATGGATGCCTTCTGATGTTTTTCTTTTTCCGTGTGTCAGTGGTTGCCAACACACTTCTCTCTGAAGCCTCCATCTGTGTGGTGGGACAAAAACGGTCATGCATTTCCATTTCAGTTTCAAACCCACGTGATGAGGTAGTGCAGCGAAATATTGGCTGTCGAGCATCCATCGACAATTCCAAAGAATATTTATATGATGACATTGGTCATTCTCAGATGGCATCGACTTTTGTTTACAATCAAGGCAAGGCTTAAATCATTTTTGAACTGTATAATGTGACTATTGTCTTATGGTGTCTTCATTTATAAATTAGCAGATGTACATACTTCACATGATCCGCCCTGTGTGCAGCAACATGTGATGTCAGTTACCCAGACCGGTAGTGAGCCTCAGTCTTTTAACTTGGAATGATAGTTCATGGTAATTCACAAATCAAATATTAATTCATGTTTTATCTTTATTTTAGTGTCAAGAAGAAAGATAGCGTGACAAAAAGAGAACGATGGGAGTTGGAGCGTCATCTTAGGGGAAAAATGCTTCAACAACAGCAATGGTGTGGCACCAACAAAGCTGTTCATTTTCACAGAACTTCAAATAAACCAGTTATGTATCGCCTCCTAAAGGACTTCTGTTATTAAGGTAACTAATTGTTTAAACTGAACAGGCCACATCAGGTTAACGACCTAGCTTATATTTACTTACAACTCATTAGACGATTCAGATCCATTTGGATCTGGATCTTCATCTTCCGATGCTGCGATCTCAAATGGAAACGGGTATAATATTGCAGATGATGTTGATGGAATATTCACTTCTAATGGTAATGTCAAACCACCTATTTGATATTGGATTGCTTTGAATAAGCTTACTATCCAAAATGCTCAATGGTAAGCTTATTACTTTTATAACAATTTTGTCTATCTATATTTAGCCAATTGCTTTATTTGATCTTGGTTTGCTTTGAATTAAAACAACAATGGTGATCTGACATGGTCTTTATGAGGCATCATTACTACATCATTTTTAATCTTATTTCAATCATTGTAAGACTTTTAATCATGGTTTCTAATGTTCAGAATTCTGAGTTTACGTTCATGTTTGCTTTGAGTGGCTAGTGCCTTTGTGCACTTGCTTAGATTATTTTTATTATTTAATGGTTTGTTTATTGATAAGTGCTCAAACACTCATCATTTTTGGTCATATCTGAACTGCAAAACATACAAAAACGCTCAGAAAGGCATCAAAATACTGAAAATATTCCAGGAATTGTGTTTTATATGTTTCAGATGCAAAATGAGTAAAAACAGATAAAAAACGTACAAAGTTTGCATAATTGGCAGTTTCAGTCCCCCAACTTTCAAAAATTGGCAAAAATAGTCCCTGAGCACTTATTTTAAAAGAAAAGTCACCAAAGGTCCTTTTGAAATCATAAGTTGTCATATTTAGTCATTTGGTGAAAAATTTCAAAAGTTTTGAGAATTTACAGTTTGGTCTCTGGAGTTTCAGAAATTGACAGAATTGGTCCTTGGTAAAATATTTTTGGATAAAAGGTCATTTTTAGTCCTTGGGAAATCACAGGTTGGCAACATTGATCCTTGGGTAAAAAGTTTGGTAAATTACACATTTGACCCCTGTACTTTCAAACTTGGGCAATTTTAGTCCTCGGATACTTAATTTTGGGAGTATGAACTTCAAAGGTCCCTGTGAAATTAAGATATGGCAAGAAATACCCTTATGACAAGTTTGGAAAGTTGGCAGAATCATCCCTCAAGTTCAGAAATTTACATAATTAGTCCTTGAGATTTACTACTTAAACTAATGGATCCTTGTAATTATTTCAACCTAAAATAAACCCAACCCAAACACTAACTTGATCCACTTATCCACCCTTATACCTCCAAGCCCATCACCAAAAGCCCACCAAGCCTTAAAACTAATAAACTCCCCGTTTTAATACTACCCAACCCCAGGTCAAACCCCAGTCAACCCTTTCCCTTATCCCTCCCCCGTGACTCCTAGCCTGCAACCCATAGCCAACACCATCATCACTATCCACTGAAACCCATTCACCAACACTCCACCCTATTTCAGCTTTCCTCCACAAGACTCCAAAACCCTACACCTCTGCTACATCCATCAGGTCCCAAGTGGTCAAATACCCATTTCCCGCCAAAATGAATCAATGGCCAGGATACAAGTAAGCCATCCAACGGCTAAGAATAAGATGGGAAAATGACAAGAGGGCTGCAAGGATTCCAATAAGTGATATAAAAAGCAAAAAGAGAAACAGAGGAGGAGTTAGTTAGTGTTTTTTTTATATAGAATAACAGTAGTGTAATTAGGGCTTAATTTTAATGTCGTTGTGATGTTGTGATGTTTTCTTAATGTAATCTTGTTTTAAAATTTAATAAAAACTTGTGTTTTGTTTCAAATTCTCTTTAATCCGTTCAAGCCTTATTAGCCTTAAGCTCTTATTGTGTTAAAAAGTTCTTATTTTTAAGTTACATTAAGTTTCATCAAGCTCAATTTAGTCATTTGTAAGCCTGAATAAGCTCAGAAAAGTTTAAAACCTGTTTCAGTTCAAAATCTTAAAAATCTAAAAATTCACTGAAAAAAGTAAAAAAAATAAAAAAATAAAAATAATAATAAAAAAAGAAAAAAGAAAATCAATCAATCAAGAAGAAGGTTGAACAATGGAGTATGATGGATTTTGGGATTGCAATGGGTTCAGAAGCTCTTGGGAGCAGTAGGTCTGTGATATGAGTTCTGGTCCAATTTGGTTCTCAGATTGCTTCATTTGTAAGGAATTTTTCTATAATTTGTAATAGTATTTATGCTTGTTGTTTGTTTTTATTTTGGTTCATTTATGCTTAGTTCAGGTTAGCATAAGCTTTTATTTGAGTTTCATGAATTAGATATTTCATTTGCTTCATAAACCTGCCATTTTCAGTTTACAAAGGAGTGTTTGGTTTAGTGTGCCATTTTGTGTTCTAGCTTGTTTCATGCAGTAAGTTTAGTATAGATAGTCCATTTTAGGTTCATTTAGTCTCATGAAACCAATAAACTCAGTACTTATTCATTGTGAAGTCAAAATCCACCTTAAATCCTTTGTTGCAGCCATTGTTAAGTTTTTTTAGTGATAATCACTCACTTTAGTTCAAGGGTTGTTGTAATATCATAAATTAGTCTTATTTTAACTTATATGTTCATAATCAGTCATTAGGGATCTGTTTAAACATCACCAAAGTCAAATCTTGCAAAAATTGATAAAAGTCAAACTTGCATACTGAAAAATGGGACAGATTTCAAACGAATTTCTAGGGTTCATCTCTTGTTGAAAATACAAAGTTTTTGTTGTTTTGAAAACTTTGACTGCTGGTGAATCTAGAACAAAAAGAATTTTTGGATTTGGAACTCATTTGGTCATTGAAACTTGCATTCAAAGTTGCCCCATTTGAGTAACCTCTGCCCTGCTCCCAACAGCCCAGTTTTGACCCGTTTTCATTTGAGCTTAACTTGGTCAATTCTTGGCCATTTGGCTTAAAATTTGGAGCTTTGTGGAGGTTGCTAGGCCCTTTTGTTAGATTAGTTGCTTGTTTGCACTTATAAGCTTGTTTATTAGCTTGAATTAGCCTTCCAAGTCCCCCCAATAAGCCACTGCTGCTGCTGATGCAACAACAGCTTATGAGCTTGTTGATTTCTTGTTTGTTGCTTGACCATGTTGTTGTCATTATTTCTTGTGGTTATCATTGCTAATTGTTGTTGTATTTATTGTTGTTTATATACTTGTATAAGCTTCTGTAAGCTTGGTGCTTATTCAAGCTTATTTGAACTTATTAGTGTTCTTAGTTGCTACTGCTATTGTTCTTGAAGTTCTTGAATCTAAGTAATTGTTGTTTTTTTCCTATTGTTGTTCTGTTTATAAAAGCTTTAGTAAACTAGTTTGCTTATTTAAGTTTTTCTTGTTTATGAATTGTTGTGTGAAAATTTGCAAAGAGTTTTGAACTAAGCAAAATCATAAAACTTGAAACTGATTTGATTTTGGATTTGGGATGAGATTGGTGTGAGATTGGTTTGATAAAATCTGTTTTCCTTAGGCTTAGTCAGTTTGTGTTTGTATGTTTACAAAAAGAAAAAGAAAAAGAAAAAAAAAAAAAAAGAAAAAAAAAAGTTTAAGCAAAAATGAGGTTAATAGGATTCGAACCTGGGTCATACGGGAAGCATGCATGCACAACATCACAACACAATACCAACTGCCCTAGGGACTTGTCTCATAATAACCATACACTATTTAATATTTAAATACCACTTTGTTATTTTTGTTTAGTTTGGCTTATTAGCTTATTTTAACTGCTTATTAATAAATTTTAGAACTTTTTCTATTTTTTATAACTTCCTGCTAGTATAAAGTAATTACATAAAAATTTTCATAATTTTAGAAATTAGTTTAGTATTTATAATAATTAAAATAGTTTAAATAGCTTTTAATAAATAATAAGTAATTAATTTCTTAATTAGCTCAAATGTAATTTTTAGAAAGTTTTTATATTTTTTAGATTCCTATGATGGTTAAGTAGTTATATGATATTTTTTATAATTTTAACTTTTCATTTAGTATTTATTATAATTAAATTAGTTTAACTAGTTTAATTAGTATAATTAAGTTTAAATAGTTTTTAATTAATAAATAATTAAATAAAAAGTCAAAAAAAAAAATATTTTCTTTTTCTATTAATTTTCTTTTATCATTGGGATTCCAAAAATATAATTTTCACATCCGTGGGAATTATATTGGACATAATTCACGTTTTATTTTGCGCACTCGCGTTTTATTTAAATAACTTTTACGTTTTTAAATTTAGATTACGGTAGTAAAAGTAGTTTGTAAAATAAAGAAAAAACCAAAAATAAAAAAAAGTGATAGCTTCTATTTAAGCCTTTTTGGCTTATTTTTCTGCTTATTTATATGCAAACTCTAATTTTAAATTTAGATTACGTTTTAGGTTAATTGGGTTTCACGTTATTGTTAATATAGTTTGTTTGAATCGTTCTCATTCGTATTTCCTTAGTGTAACCATTAAAACCCTTATATACTCTTTCCTGTCCAAATTCACCCGATCACAAACCAGTTTTTATACCATCACATCTCGTCGGGACATAACGACCCGGGGAAACCACTATATTCCGCGGAGCATTGACTCTAAGGCTATTTAACCTAGTTGACCATCCTTTGGTGAATTTAGGTTGACCATTTGGAGCCTATCAAATTTTGGCGCCGCTGCTGGGGAGGTCGTGCGCGTATTCTAAACGGTTTTACAGATTAGTGAATCTGGATATACACTCATTGTATATTTACCATCCTTTGTTCATATTTTCTTATTATAAAAACAAAACTGTTCACGAAAACATTTTAAAATCAGTTTTCAACGAACACAAAAAACCCAAAAAGATTTTCTTTCTTATTTGTATATATCGAAAAATCCAAAAATATTCACCTTTACCCTCTATCCATTTGATTCTACCTTCTTATACCCCTCTCATGTATAATTCTTATGGCATCTCTCGGCTACAAGTGTTTTCACTGTAAAAGCCCGATTGAGAACGGCTTTCGTTGTCCCCGGTGTATTTGTGAGAAATGTGGCAATAATTGTAGTAACAGATTTTGTACTGTGTGCAATCTGTTCATAAGTCCAAATTCTCTCAATGATTTACCAAATTCTTCCAACTACCCTTCACAGCCAGAGATACGTGTTGTTAATGACAAACCTTCAAGAATCAATCCTGACCTTTCACGATATAAGGTTATAAGGTCGTCAAGCAAACGTACTGAGCTTAGGGCAATGACTGAAAATAACGACTTACCTAATCTTCATGTTCATCAAGAACAAAAACCCGAGACCATAACGGAAGTGGTGGAATTTCCTAGCTCTCAGAGCACACCACTTGTCCCACCTCCGGATTTTATTCCTTGTGTCGGTTGTGGTGAGCCGCTTTTTGGTTTACCATGTCGTTGGTGTACATGTGAACAATGTAGTAATGATATTCGAGACGGAAGTTGTTTGTTTTGTGGTTCGAGGAATTCATTTGCTTATGATCCTAATCAGAACTCATTCAACGACTCTTCAAAATTTCAAATTACCCATCACGTTCATACGAGCAAGAATCATATTATCCAAATCACAATGGTGCTTCGTATCAAAATACACCAAACTTTTCATGTGAGTATTGTGGAGGTCCTCACCAAGGTTTTGATTGTCAAAATAATCAAAATTTTGGTTAGGACCAATATCTATACAATTCACCAAACTAGACTCAACAGTTTAACTGTTGTGAGTACTGTGGTGGCCCACACTACAATTCTGATTGTCAATCAGGCAACACGCTTGTCTATGAGCAGTTTCCTGATAACAATTACGACTCTAGCACATACGACTCACAGCCACATCAGTTTAACTGTTGTGAATACTGTGGAGTTCCTCACTGCAGTTCTGATTGTCAAACAAGGAATTCGTTTCCTTGTAACAATTATGACTATTCATTTCAAGACCAACCTCCACAGTACCCAATTATTCCAGCAACTCCTCATGAAACTCAGCAAGACCTTTGTCTAAAGGTTCTTGAAACATTGAAAGAATTTAAGGAGGGGTTGGCTACTACATCGTTTCAAGATTCTCGTGAGAAATCAATGGCAGAATTACTTGCTGAAGAACGAGATGCTAGAAACGAAATGAGCATGGAAGAATTACTTGCTGAGCAAAGAGCAGCTAAAATACGTGCCAATCTTCGCTATGCTGCTCTTTATGATGATGATGATGATGACAGTGATGATGGTGAAGATAACATTGTCATTATTCAAAATGATTCATCAGAATCATCAGTTGTGATTCCTTCCATGGATAATCAGGGAGAAAATAATGTGACAGAGTCACTAGCCGTTGATCAAATGGAACTTGAAAATTCCACAACTGCTATTACTTCTAAACTCCCTCAGTCTATTGATATTGATACGTGGGAATCGCACCAGGCTTTACCTCTCAAGGGATCTTGAGAAGCTTACAACCCCCACCAGGCAGTGTACCTGATCGTTGTAGTATAGTATAGTGACAAGTACCGGGGGATTGATCGTTCAGCTAGGAATAGTGTCGCTAGGATTAGAAAACCTAAATACTAGTTCTAAAGATGAGGGATGATTATTTTTGTATTTTTATATTTTTTAGAAAGCAAGTAAAAATCTCGGGTTTGAAGGATTTGGGCGGAATTAGTTGCTAGTCAACTAACCCAATACTAAAGATGCAATCAAAATAAAATACTAAAAATGAAAATAAACTAAACTATACTAAGGTTGTGAGCAATAAGTGGAGAAATTGTGTTTACTTAGATTTCACTACTCCCTAGATATCTTTTACACGTTAATTACTTGTTATAGTTGCGTGGATGACGGATTGTATTCCTTAATACCATTCATGGGGTGGCGCACTTAATTCCCCAATCCTATGAGTGCCTACTTCACTCCTATGTCGAGCCGGCTAAGAAGCTCCTAACATGGGATCATTAGAATTATCTCATGCATTAAATACAACCAATAAAACCTAGTGCACGTCAGTTCATGTTTCCTAAGACGTTCAAGCATGTTACCAATTGGAGATCTGCCAGTTTTTTTAAGCCTAACATCGAATTCATTCATCCAATACAACCATAAACAAGTAATCAACACATAATTAACATCTAGGTTTCATTAGATCCAAGCAAACACAAGATAGATCTAGCCTAGCATGATGGAATTAAGACAAGAACAAGATATAGACAACCAATACATAGACATATTGATTGAATTAAAAGAATACTTATCTCAATAACACATTAAAGGGATCAAGGGCTAAGAACCCTTGAAAAACCTGTAAAATTCGTACCAAGTTCGTACTTAGGGTTTTTCCAAAACTTCCCTATTTTTTAATGTGAAAATTAGAAAACTATATATAGGAAATAGGGTCTGACGGCGTCAAGAACAAATCTGTGACGCCGTCATCTCGTCGCCAAAATACTCCTCGGACTGCCTTGATCCAGATCTGACGCCGTCAAGTGTTATGTGTTTCCAGGCCGTCATGCATTTTCCTCTTGACGCCCTACCTTGTGACGCCGTCAAATCTGTACTAGATCGTCATGGAAATTACTCTTGACGCCGTCACCTACTGTTCCCAGCAAGGAAAATTAAGACTTTGACGTTTTCTTCACTTTTATGCTCCAAAAACGTCCGAATTGCTTTCTTTTCCAGATTTCTCTCCCAAAGTACCTAAAATCACAAAAGGAATGATTTAGGGCAATATTTGATCAAATAAATTCAATTCCGGGCTTAAATGACCCCCTAAAAACGGTTCATTTTTCGCCTCATCATATACCCTTACACTTGAGATTTGCTTGTCCTCAAGCAAATGTGCTTTTATTCTAGTCAAAATACAAGTTAGGGGTCATTTAACACTAATATAAAAGTAATTACAACAAATAATCGTTCCACTAAAGACCAATAGACAAGCACGGAGGTCATACACTAGCACCTCACAAATAGTGTTTAGATACTCACATCTCTCGGGTGTAATAAAGTGTAAATTACAATATGGAAACGGAAGATATCTCTCACTACCTGTCATAGCAAAATAGATTACCATAGGCTTGGGAAAGGATCAAACCTCCACCACATGACGTAAGCACCTAGGATAAAATATCAAAGAGGTCTTTTAAAGGGTTGTAACGTTAGGTATAGGGATATGAAATACACGGTTTTGTTGGATAAAGGAAGTTTTACTGGTGGCGAGTTAACAATCTTGGTTAATTACATGTACAATATGGCGTTGCTAAGCCAAGACTAGACTCGACTTAAGCTAGTAAATGAAAAATAACAAAAACATAAAAATGAACATAGAATAAAAAGGGATGGTAGTCCGTATGTTTTTTCTCTTTTTCTTTTTCTAATTTTTTTTTCTTTTTCTTGATTTTTTCGATTTTTTTTTATTTTTTATTTTTTTTTTATTTATTTTTTTTTTGCATACACTCTTACCTTTACGCTTGAATTTTTACATACGTTACAATTAACTAATCTAATGACTCGAATTAAGAAAATCAAAACATTTGGAGCACTTTTAAGATTAACGTACATATGGGGGTAATAAATAATGTTCTTCCCCATTACTCCATAAAATAAGTACTTTACCCATGAGTCCCAATCGTCCCAAAACAATATGTACAAGGATATGACTCGACTTAGCAACCATGTAATCAATTAGATAGTTAACTTAGGGTTTATCAAATAACAATAATGCACTAAAAATGAGCGTATACACGGAAGGCTAAGGCGATTTGGGTGTACATTTAAGTGGGGTGTAACAAATTCTTCCTTTAAGTAAGATGCTTAAAGTTAGAAACGAAAAGATAGGCTCGGAGGGGTGTACTAGGGGTTTCGTGTACTAAAAATGAATACAACGCTAAGGGTGTGGGAAAAATTAGTTGACTTAACTAGCCAAGTAATATGACTTAAATGGTCAAGTAATTATGATACGGGTTTAACACAAGGGTGATCCTAATGCCTCTTATCATGTAGTAAATCCTACTACACGAATGTAGTCTCACTAGCAGTCTCGGGATGCATCACTAACGCAAGTTCTAGAATCTAAATGCTACCGGTACACTCATAAGCACTAATAGTAAATGCTTTTCCTATCAAATCTAAAGGCGAACCTCACATATTTGGGTGGAAAATTTTTTTGAATATACGGTTATGTGCTAGTCATACAATCTCCTATCCATGAGACGCTTGCTATGGCTAAAGTTTCACTCCAAAATGTTGTAAAAAATTTTAAATTTGGCGCTAAAATTGCACTAACAAGTATTTCTCATAGTTTTATTACACATCTACTATCAAACAAAACAAACTCAAGCGAAAGTGCATATGTAAGGTATCATCTTTTTACACCCTCCCCTTACACTTAAGATGAACATTGTCCCCAATGTTCAAGTAAAGAATGTAAAAGTGAAATAAGTAAAAGGAATGAAATCAAATACTCCCCTGATTCGCTCGGTATGGATAATAAGGTGGCCAGGTTAAATCTTCCTCCAAGAAGATGAACAATCAAAGCTTCCCTTCCAGAATATAAATCATCTTCTTGTCATACATAACCTGTAAATCCTGAGAAAATAGACAAGACAACCTCGCATAAAATCGACGGCATCCTATATAAGTTACTAAATCCTAGAAAACAAGATAAGATATAATGCTTGTGGAATGAAGTTTGCAGATTTCCTGGAGATTATAAAACTTAATAATTCACAAAAACCATAAGACTCCGTTAGAAAAACAAAACCGGTAAAATTTCCAGATTTTTACACGTGACGCCGTCAAGAATTAATTCTTGACGCCGTCAGAAGTGACCTGCAGAAATTCCTATGTTAAGTTTCCGGAAAAATTTTGGAAAAACTTGGTCCTACTTCCTGGAAAATCCTGCAAAACTTCATTATGACTCAATACAAGCATTTGACTCTAACAAATACGAATATACATGTTTATTTAATATTGTGGAGAATCATGATCGGTTTGTTTCTTAAAAACATATTTGGGGTTTCCCCTTACACTTATCTTTTGCAAAAATACTTTTAGGTGGAGTTAAGACTAGGCCAAAACAACAAAGTAAGGTATTTCCACTATTTAATTGAGAAACATGATCTACCAACAATAAAAATAAAGCATGCATACGGAAGCAAATAACAAACAAACAAAAATAAAATCACACAAAACATGGGTTGCCTCCCAAGAAGCCCTTTTCTTTATTTACGAGTCATGTAGCTAGACTCAAGGTCATGAGTTACTACGTGACCTCATCGTTGGTTCCACTCTCTCGGTCGTCTTCTAAACCAGTTTTGTATTCCGGACCTAGTTGCAAGCATTCTTTGTAGAAACCAAGCACCCTATTCTTCACATATTCTACTCCTCTACGTCTATCCTCCTCATTCCTATAATAATCCGCTTGCTTGTGTTCTTTTTCTATGTTAGAGAGGAGGCGGTATTGCTCAATTTTGTAGGGCATTTGATAGGCAACCTCATCATTTTTCTCCTTGAATCTAACTATCCCTAGAGTCGGGTTATAACTCATCCTTGTGGCCTCAACAAATGGTTTTCCAAATATTATTTGGCTTAGGCAAGCATCTATCACCGGACGAGTGTCTTCCACTATCATAAAATCGATCTCATAAGTGAGATTACCTATAATCACATGCAATCCCTTCACTCTTCCTACAAAATTACTTATCAAATTCCTATTGGGCATCATCCTAAAATCGAGTTGTTTCCTCATCACCCAATTGTAATAAGTCCTAGTCATGATGTTTACGGGGGATCTAGGGTCGATGTAAGCTTTCCATATATGCATGTGCCCAATATTGCATGGTATGTTAATGTTAGAGGGGTCTCTCATTTTGATAAGGGTGTGCCAAGGATATATGGTCTCTCGAGACTATCGAATAAATCCTTATGGTATTCCCGTTCTTCCTTGGTGGGCATCTTATCAAAGTACTTTTCTATAGGCTCTACCTCCTCTAATTCCTCTTCCTTTTTAACCTCAACTTCCCTACTCTCATCCTTAGTATTGGTTTCTACTCCAACTTCATCCTTGTCACTTTCTTCTATCTCCTTATCTATTGGTTTAATGGTGACAACATTGACAAAGTGGACATGTTTGGATGATGAAGGGTCCTTAATTTGGATTCCGTTATTGGTGTCCCTAGTGTCCTTCCTAGGTGTGGTTAACGCTTGGTTGTTGAGGGCTTTCAACAAGTTGTCAATCTTGTTGGTCATCTTCGTTTGTTGTTGGTTGAATTCGGTTTCAAACCTAGCTATGCGAGCTTCTTGAGATGCCATGAACTTAGACATCAATCCTTCAAGATTGTTGGTACTACCATAATTGTTAGAAGGATTGTTGTTGAAAGTACGGTTGGAGGGTGGACCGTTTGGTTGGTAACGATTAGGCGGATTGGAAGAATTGGGTTGATTTTGTTTCCACCTAAGGTTTGGGTGATTTTTCCAAGAGGGGTTGTATGAATCACCGTAAGGGTTTGGCTCGGGCTTGAAAGTGTACCACTTATCTCCCGCTTCATCGGTACGTGTGGATGTGTAGTCCGCAAAAGCTGTTCCGGGGAGTTCCACACAATCACGAGTGTCGTGGGGACCACTACATAATTCGCATGAAGAAGTGATTTTGTTCACTTGGCTTGAAGGCTTAGGAGCTTCGTAAGATTTCATGAGAAACTTGACTTGGTCCTCAAGTTCCATGATCCTACGGTCGGAAGTGCTAGAATTGTTCGAAGGCAAAGATATTGCCTTGACCGTTTTGTTCAAATCACGGGGATCATTCCAACTTTCGTTGTCATAGAGAGCAAGATCTTCTATGAGTTCCCATGATTGTTCCGTACTTAGATCACGCAGCTTACCACCGGCCGATTGGTCAATGGCTCGCCTCGTGGAGAGATCGATATGGTCATAAAAGATTTGTACTTGGAGCCAAAGATCTATGCCATGATGAGGGACTTTTTGGAGTAAGTCCTTGAAACGAGTCCATGCTGCATAAAGAGATTCATTTTGACGTTGTTGGAACATCAAGATGTCATTTCTAAGCTTAGTAGTTCTCCCCGGTGGGAAAAATTGAGCAAGGAAATGAGTGGTGAGATCATCCCATGTGGTGATGGATCCCGCGGGTAAACGCTCAAGCCATTGACTAGCTTGATCCCGTAGAGAGAATTGGAATAGGCGTAATCGGGTTGTCTCTCTAGTTTCAACACCTAGGTCTATGGAATCTACGATTTTTAGGAAGTCCTTAAGGTGTTGATTTGGATCTTTGGAATGAAGTCCATGGAATGCACATCCGCTTTGCACCAACCGGATGGTGTCGGATCGCAAGGGGGTCACATTGGCTCCGGTGAGCTCAATGGTGTTTCGGTAGCCTTGGTGGCTAGGTCGGGAATACTCTCCTAAGGTTCGGGGCCTAAGAGGTTCTAGTGGTGGGTTTTGTTGTGGTGGGATGACGGGTTCAAGGATGTTCCCATCGTCCATGATGTCGGGTGGTGAAGAGTTACGAACAAAAACACAAAGAAATAAGATAGACTAAAGAAAACCTAAAAATAAAAATAAAATCTTACTAGAAAGGAATCTAGCAAGTAGACCTAATAAAAAGAGATTCTAACCTAGACAATAACTATTCCCCGGCAGCGGCGCCAAAAACTTGATACGTGGGAATCGCACCAGGCTTTACCTCTCAAGGGATCTTGAGAAGCTTACAACCCCCACTAGGCAGTGTACCTGATCGTTGTAGTATAGTATAGTGACAAGTACCGGGGGATTGATCGTTCAGCTAGGAATAGTGTCGCTGGGATTAGAAAACCTAAATACTAGTTCTATAGATGAGGGATGATTATTTTTGTATTTTTATATTTTTTAGAAAGCAAGTAAAAATCTCGGGTTTGAAGGATTTGGGCGGAATTAGTTGCTAGTCAACTAACCCAATACTAAAGATGCAATCAAAATAAAATACTAAAAATGAAAATAAACTAAATTATACTAAGGTTGTGAGCAATAAGTGGAGAAATTGTGTTTACTTAGATTTCACTACTCCCTAGATATCTTTTACACGTTAATTACTTGTTATAGTTGCGTGGATGACGGATTGTATTCCTTAATACCATTCATGGGGTGGCGCACTTAATTCCCCAATCCTATGAGTGCCTACTTCACTCCTATGTCGAGCCGGCTAAGAAGCTCCTAAGATGGGATCATTAGAATTTACTCATGCATTAAATACAACCAATAAAACCTAGTGCACGTCAGTTCATATTTCCTAAGACGTTCAAGCATGTTACCAATTGGAGATCTGCCAGTTTTTTTAAGCCTAACATCGAATTCATTCATCCAATACAACCATAAACAAGTAATCAACACATAATTAACATCTAGGTTTCATTAGATCCAAGCAAACACAAGATAGATCTAGCCTAGCATGATGGAATTAAGACAAGAACAAGATATAGACAACCAACACATAGACATATTGATTGAATTAAAAGAATACTTATCTCAATTACACATTAAAGGGATCAAGGGCTAAGAACCCTTGAAAAACCTGTAAAATTCGTACCAAGTTCGTACTTAGGGTTTTTCCAAAACTTCCCTATTTTTTAATGTGAAAATTAGAAAACTATATATAGGAAATAGGGTCTGACGGCGTCAAGAACAAATCTGTGACGCCGTCATCTCGTCGCCAAAATACTCCTCGGACTGCCTTGATCCAGATCTGACGCCGTCAAGTGTTATGTGTTTCCAGGCCGTCATGCATTTTCCTCTTGACGCCCTACCTTGTGACGCCGTCAAATCTGTACTGGATCGTCATGGAAATTACTCTTGACGCCGTCACCTACTGTTCCCAGCAAGGAAAATTAAGACTTTGGCGTTTTCTTCACTTTTATGCTCCAAAAACATCTGAATTGCTTCCTCTTCCAGATTTCTCTCCCAAAGTACCTAAAATCACAAAAGGAACGATTTAGGGCAATATTTGATCAAATAAATTCAATTTCGGGCTTAAATGACCCCCTAAAAACGGCTCATTTTTCGCCTCATCAGATATCACACCCGAAGTTCACACTCACTCTCTGAATATGGGGGACGAGCATCTTAGCACTGTTCCTCAAAAGGAATCGGGCGAATTCATAAAGTCTAGTGTTGAGAACCTTGTCCCAATCCCAGGAGAGTCACAGGGGACTTTTGATCATGTGTGTGACCTACCTTCTCCCCCTGAAAATCCAAAAGATCATTTAGAGACTTTCTCCGATTTTAATGATGATTGTACATCTTATGGAGAAGTTGAGTATGAAGAGGCACCACTGCCTCATTCTGATGTTGCCCTCTTATTGAGGAATTCACAGATGAACTTACTCACATCAATCCACTTCCATTGGGAAGTAATGATGATCTGTTTGACCTTGAAGCCGATATGGGAGAAACTGAAAATCTTTTAAACTCTAATCCCAACATCGAGCTTAGTATTTCACATGCTGATGAAAACTCTTTATGTTCTGGAGACATCAGTCATGTGGAAGAATTACCTTCTGAGCTAGTTAGCTTAGAAGAAGAGAATGATGAGATTGACACTGAAATCAAAGATGAAGCACTTCGTGCAACATTAATGAATGTCACTCTCCTCATTTCTAAGATCGAGGCTTCCAAAGAGAAACCTATTTCATCTCCTATCCCCATTAAGGATAGTGACATTTTCTCCGATGATCCTATTCCGGAGTTTGAAGCCTTCACTTTTGATCCTATGGGAGAGAATATTAGTGGCAGTACCACTTCTCATTCTCATAATTCTCTCCCCGATTATGAATCATTTGCCTTCGATGAGTTCTCTTGTGAACTCATGCACATCAATTCAGAATATGATTCATTCACATTCGAGGAGTTCTCATGTGAACTCACTCATATCATATCTCCACCGGAGTATGATAACTTCTACTTTGATCTAGACACACCCGGGATATGTCTTGATCACACGAGCTTAAATGATGAGATTCATGATGATGAATCTATGAATTTTCTTGAGGATGATGATGAGTTAGTCATGATGTTTATCATGACTTTCTTTCTCTTCTTCACCTACCGGGTGACTTCTCCTGTTCTTCATTCCTTCGGGAATGAAGACATTATCTTTGACCCCGGCATCACCGCTGATAGTTTATACTATCTAAGTCCGGGAATATATCTCATCAGTGTGGAACTTTCACGTGCTTCAAATTTTTGTCCAAACATCTTGAATGAAAGTCCGATGGAGATTGTTTCTTCCACATCATGCTTCCCCAAGAACCAATGAATTCGGAGTCGAGTCAAGCTAGCGACTCGGTAAACAAAAACAGTAGCATGCTTATAGGGTTTTCACCCTAAGTGTGGGGGAGTTACCCCTGCTGTGGTTACAAAATAAAGTGAAAAAACTGGTGTTTCCACAATTAGCTTGTAATGTTGCCCTTTTACGTTCAAAGAGTCGGCATAATAGCCGGGACTTTGAATATTGAGGACAATATTCAATTCTATATTGAGGACAATATTCAATTCTAAGTACGGGGGGGGGGGGGGGGGGGGGGAAATTCTAGCGAATTTTATCACATTTTACCATCTAGTACCCCCGTTTTTGGCAAAAATTTTTAAAATTTTTTTCACTTGAGTTTCAAAATTTTTGTGGTTATCAGTCCGCCATGTCTAACCAACAAAAGGATTGGCTAATCCAGGAGCAAACGGCTCTTGGTAAAGATATATCAAATCCGTTTCAAATGAATTTCTAAAAGTCAAACTTGCATACTGAAAAATGGGACAGTTTCAAATGAATTTCTAGGGTTCATCTCTTGTTGATAATACAAAGTTTTTGTTGTTTTGAAAACTTTGATTGCTGGTGAATCTAGAACAAAAAGAATTTTTGGATTTGGAATTCATTTGGTCTTTGAAACTTGCATTCAAAGTTGCCCCATTTAAGTAACCTCTGCCCTGCTCCCAACAGCCCAGTTTTGACCCGTTTTCATTTGAGCTTAACTTGGTCAATTCTTGGCCATTTGGCTTAAACTTTGGAGCTTTGTGGAGGTTGCTAGGCCCTTTTGTTAGATTGGTTGCTTGTTTGCACTTATAAGCTTGTTTATTAGCTTGAATTAGCCTTCCAAGCCCCCCCCCCCCCCATAAGCCACTGCTGCTGCTGATGCAACAGCAGCTTATGAGCTTGTTGATTTCTTGTTTGTTGCTTGACCATATTGTTGTCATTATTTCTTGTTGGTATCATTGCTAATTGTTGATGTATTTATTGTTGTTTATATACTTGTATAAGCTTCTGTAAGCTTGGTGCTTATTCAAGCTTATTTGAACTTATTAGTGTTCTTAGTTGCTACTGCTATTGTTCTTGAAGTTCTTGAATCTGAGTAATTGTTGTTTTTTTCCTGTTGTTGTTCTGTTTATAAAAGCTTTAGTAAACTAGTTTGCTTATTTAAGTTTTTCTTGTTTATGAATTGTTGTGTGAAAATTTGCAAAGAGTTTTGAACTAAGCAAAATCATAAAACTTGAAACTGATTTGATTTTGGATTTGGAATGAGATTGGTGTGAGATTGGTTTGCTAAAATCTGTTTTCCTTAGGCTTAGTCAGTTTGTGTTTGTGTGTTTTCAAAAAGAAAAAAAGGGGGGGGGGGGGAGGTTAATCAAAAATGAGGTTAATAGGATTCGAACCTGGGTCATACGGGAAGCATGCATGCACAACATCATAACACAATACCAACTGCCCTAGGGACTTGTCTCATAATAACCTTACACTATTTAATATTTAAATACCACTTTGTTATTTTTGCTTAGTTTGGCTTATTAGTTTATATTAACTGCTTATTAATAAATTTTAAAACTTTTTCTATTTTTTATAACTTCCTACTAGTATAAAGTAATTACATAAAAATTTTCATAATTTTAGAAATTAGTTTAGTATTTATAATAATTAAAATAATTTAAATAGCTTTTAATAAATAATAAGTAATTAATTTCTTAATTAGCTCAAATATAATTTTTAGAAAGTTTTTATATTTTTTAGATTCCTATGATGGTTAAGTAGTTATATAATATTTTTAATAATTTTAACTTTTCATTTAGTATTTATTGTAATTAAATTAGTTTAATTAGTTTACTTAAGTTTAAATAGTTTTTAATTAATAAATAATTAAATAAAAAGTCAAAAAAAATATTTTCTTTTTCTATTAATTTTCTTTTATCATTGGGATTCCAAAAATATAATTTTCACATCCGTGGGAATTATATTGGACAGAATTCACGTTTTTTTTTTGCGCACTCGCGTTTTATTTAAATAACTTTTACGTTTTTAAATTTAGATTACGGTAGTAAAAGCAGTTTGTAAAATAAAGAAAAAACCAGAAATAAAAAAAGTGATAGCTTCTATTTAAGCCCTTTTGGCTTATTTTTCTGCTTATTTATAAGCAAACTCTAATTTTAAATTTAGATTACATTTTAGGTTAATTGGGTTTCACGTTATTGTTAATATAGTTTGTTTGAATCGTTCTCATTCGTATTTCCTTAGTGTAACCATTCAAACCCTTATATACCCTTTCCTGTCCAAATTCACCCGATCACAAACCCGTTTTTATACCATGACACCTCGTCGGGACATAACGACCCGGGGAAACCACTATATTCCGCGGAGCATTGACTCTAAGGCTGTTTGACCTAGTTGACCATCCTTTGGTGAATTTAGGTTGACCGTTTGGAGCCAATCATTTATGATTGTGATAACACGTTTTAATTCAATTTCAAGTTAATTCTGAAACCCAATTGTACTTAAGTTTCATAGTGACATTTGTTGAATCAAGTTTAACTAGTTGCTAATGATTTTATAGGTCAAAAGATTAATTGTTATTCAACTAGTTATAATCATTTGTCTATAAATGATTGTTTTCCACCAAAATTATTCTTGGTTAAACAAAGAAACTAAAGTGTAATTGTAATGAGAATGCTTTTGTTAATCAAATCGGATTGTTTGTAAACGCCTAATTGGTCGAAAGTATAGTAGTTTGCAATCAATTGTAACCTTTTTGTCTATGATCGGTTACCTTTTGTGTTGACCATTTCTTAAGAGTGTTTGATTAAACAAAGGATTATTTTTGTGTTTAAGATTGTTAACCCAATCTTATGAACCTTGAATTGATCTTGAATTTATTGGTTAAACTTAATGCTTGTTTTTATAAACTAAGATCTTGTCCAAGGTTTAATTTGTAAGAACAATAGATTATGACACCAACTAATCATCATTACCAACATGTTAAGAAGAGTTATCACAATCACGCTTATCAAGGATAGTAAACTAGTCTAAGCAAGTGTAGTTTTTAATCTTATTGAATTCACATAATCATCATTTTCGTGTTATTTATTGCTTATATGGTATTTTGGAACGTGACAACCAATTACCACCCTTTTATTGCTTATTGTTACATAGATTCTCCACAATTGAAAACATCCAAATCCTAGTGAATGACCTCGGCTTACCAACCAAAACTAACTACATACGAAAGGGTCATACTTGCCCGTGTGTTCTTAGCTTTATCCGGTAATTCGTGTTATAAATTTAAAACTAGTAGTCGCGAGACACAATAAGTTTTTGGCGCCGCTGCCGGGGATTTGTTTGTGTTTTTGTTTGCTTTGAATCTGTGCTTTAATCATTCCCTAGTTGTTTCGTTTTTACAAACGAGCTTGGGGTGGGAAAAACCTCGCATTACAGTTTGTGCATGGTTGCCCTAAGGATTCTTTTGCCCAGTTGCCGTATTATTGCTATAACTTAAAGTTGGCAAATGAGGGGACTGTAACACACATTGAGACAGATGATGAAGATCAATTTAAGATGGTTTTCATAGGCTTTGGTGTTGCGGTAAGCTTCAATGTTAAGTTTTTTTATTTTTATTTATTTTTTATTTTTTTAAGTACATAATATCTTTAATATTACGTAGACATTATTCAATAACAAATACGTGCTTTAATCAAATAGATTCAGAGCTTCTTAAGGTGTATGCGCCCTTTGATTATAATTGATGTCGCGCATCTTCAAGGGAAATACTTTGGAACGAATTTTCTTGCTGTTGGAATGGACGGAAACAACCAGATTATACCTATTGCAACTAGTGTGTCTCAAGGTGAGACGAATGAATCATGGTCCTGGTTTTTGTCCAAGCTTAGAGAATGCATTGGCGATCTTCAAAATTTGGCCATCATCTTTGACAGACACCAAGCAATTGCCCATGCGTGCAATATTGTTTTCCCCGATGCCTTTCATGGGTATTGTTGTCGTCATTTGATGATGAATTGCAATTTGAAGAAAAGAAAGTTAAAGGCTATATATTGGATGACATGCAAAACTTACATAGAGAAAGAGTTTGATGCATCAATTTCTGAGCTTCGAGGCTTAAAACCTAAAGCTTATAGAAAACTTCTAGAAGCTGGATTTGATAGATGGTCAAGGTCTTATTGTCCTGCAAACAGGTACAATTACATGACTTCAAATAGTGTAGAATCAATAAACAATTTAATCAAGGATGTTCGGAGAGTTCCAATAACTATGCTACTAGAGTACTACCGAAGACTTATACAATGTTGGTATTGTGATCGTCGAGAGAAATACCAAGGTAATGCTTGAAAAAAAGTTTAATTTATAGTCGTTGGACATTTGATATATTTAAACGTGTAATTTTTTTATTTTTTTTATTTATTTATTTTTTTAATTTTAGATGCACAAGAGGATGAACTTACCCCTGGGCCGCTGCAAAAGTTAACGATAGAATGATAAAGAGTGCTACTTGGGTTGTCACAGGGATTATGAAGTATAGAATGTATGAAGTTAAGGATTCACGACAAGTTCATATTGTTGAATTTGACTCACATGAATGCACTTGTCACAAATGGCAACTCTCGGGGTTACCGTGCGGATATGTTTGTGCGGTGTCTAGAGATGAAGGTTTGACTAACAATAGCAAGTGGGAAATAGAGGAATTTTTTAAAACAAAACTCAAAACTACATATGAAGAGAAAGTGTATCCCTTAAGTGATTTATCCATGTGGTGTCGTCCTGATAACGTGCAAGAGGTAAAACCACCGGTTATGTCAAAGAGGCAAAGTGGAAGGCCAAAAAATAAGGACCATATCCCATCAAAGGGGGAGGGCCCTAAAAAAAGAAATTGTGGGAGGTGTGGCAAGCCGGGAGCCAGAAGAAAGACATGTATTGAACCAGTGGTACAAAAAAAGGTAAATGTTTAGCGTTACAGTAATGTGTAATTTTTTTTCTTTTAATTAATTGTAAAACTGTTGTTTTAACAACTGTTAAATATCAGAAACGTAAGACAAAGAAAGAATCATGCACCCCTACTAATGAGGAGGTAGTGGAACGACAAGGACAGAGGAATGCAAACACGGATGCAAGTAACAACAGTCAAAGGAATTTTGAATCATCAACTCCTCAAGGCTACATTCCTAACAACAAATTTCAGTCACAACCAGGGTCGTCACAACCAGATTCATCCGGTTTTATAAATGGTATTCATTTGGATGATTTGTAGAAGTATCCATTTTTTTCTTTAGCCTGTATTACAACTAATTCCATTTGAACTTTAATATCATGGAAGTGGGTATGTTATATTTCTTGAGTATTTAAAAAAATTCAGTGAAAACGCCTAGTGTTATTTATCAACACTTAAAATTCTGAGAGGATACGTTTGTAACAACACTTGAAATTTAAACAAAAGCATTGAAATCTAACAAGTGACAATTCTTAAATAGTTCATACAACTTAACATATTACAACAATTAATCATAAATTACCATATAGTGTTCCCAAAATACATAGTACAACAACTACCTAGAAACATTGTTACCAAAAGAAAGTTAAATAAATGAAGTTGAACTACACTTGCAAAAGCTGCTTAATATTAGATCTTCAAGATTGGGAACCATTACTCTTAGAGACATTGTTGACAGTAGTACAACCGACAACCGGGTTACCATTACCCATCACGCCATCCTTTGGCAAAATCACAGAGTCACATGCGTCTGGATCCTTAACAGCACCCACATACTCAACAATATCACCAACGGATTCGAAGTCATCAAAAAGTTTCCTACCTTTCATACTTGTAGCTCGAAAACGACTTTCCTTTGAAACATATTGGATAACAGTAGAACTTCCAATTATAGGAACATCATCAAGGTTTTTAAAAAGCCTCTTACCCGTTAAAGGACTAGTTTCAAAACCTTTATTCTTAGTAGCCAAATAATGGTTAGAAATATAACCACCCACCGCCGCAACACTTTGACAGTCATCATCCACAGCAACTTCAAAGTCAGGCAAAAGATTCTTGCCTTTGAAAGGACTAGATTTGAATCCAATTTCCTTTGACCCATTTTGGATAACAGTAGACCCTCCAATAGTAGGGACATTGTCAAATTCAGAAACAAGAGACCTTAAAAAGTCGGAGACCTACATCCACACTCAAAATCCTTTGGTTGGTATGGCATATTAACAGGTCTTAAAAAAGCAGGACAATCTAGAGTGTCATCATTGTATTTCATCTCCCCCTGCCTCTAAACAGACTTGCTTCAACAAATGGTTTAATATAAGGTGTCTTAAGGATAGCTGGTGAATTCATTTCTTTTTGTTCCCAGACCCTTTCTTCTTCAAACGACATGTTTAGAATATCTTCATGTTTTTTTTTCATGAATTCTAACTTGAGAAGTGACCTCATCATCAGAGTCATCAAAAGGCAAGTTCTTATGATAGTGCTTTACTATTCCTGCTTGCGGAATTTGACTGACATAGACCTCAATAACCCCATGAATCTCAGCCAAATCATACATTTTGTTCAAATCATTAAGTCAATACAATGGTCAATCCTTCTTCTAAGCTACATCTAGGCTTACAATAAAACCACGCCCATATATCTTCTTTAATGTTTTACAACAAAAGGTCACACATTTCAAAATTAGATAACCTTTTAGACCTAGATAACTTCAAGTACATAAATTCTCCACCAGCGTACCTTAGGGGAAGATGCTTAAAAATACCACCATGATATACCTCAGTCTCTAACTCATCATCAATATGAGAGTTCCTGTGTAACAATTGAAGGAATTAAAAAACACACATATAATATTAGACAAACATTCAATCTTTAAGAAAAAAAAATAGCCAAAAAAGAAAGAAACAAACTTACACCAATTGGTTAAACACATTATCATCAAATGTTGTTGAGTCTGTATGAGTAGATCCCATATCTTTGGTAGAAACTCAAAATACAAAGAAAACTAGTTGATAGTTCCCAAGATAAAGTGCATGACTTTCTAGTTTATGCACGCATACTTAAACGTGGGATATAAGATCTAGTTATTTAATCTCTTAACTATAGGACAAAAGATCTAATTTTATTACATGAAGGACAATACATAGCTACTACCATGCATGGGTTTATTATTGTTTAATAATATAAAGTTATAAAGTATAATTGTTTAATATTGATTAAGCTAAATTTGTTAGTTAGACACAAAGACCCGATAAGCGTCCCTTTGTTTTGTATTAGTATCAAAGGCCCAAATCTAAATAGGATGTTTTGCATAAACAATGAGATAATTATCCCAACAAATTTAGCGTTTGGTTGTCATTGGGTGGAGGCAAAAAACAATTAGACCATATGATTCCATGAACAACAATTACAAGTATAGACCATACCATTCCATTAACTTGTTGCCTCTGATGTTACTTGTCTTCATATACAAAAATTAGACCATACAATTCCATGAACAACCCAAAAAATAAGAAGTATAGACAAACTGTTAAACTTAACTTTATTCAAACTGGTACGTACATACAAAAGCAGCTAATTATAAAAGTGCAACAATACATAAATTCACAATAACTGTTATCAAAGTTGGTACGTACATAAGCAACTAATTATTTTCATTCATTTTAACCGCGTTGGCTTCCTCCTCATGAACACGTTTATGTGCTTGATCCAATAAATCTGTCAACAATTCCAGCATGGCTTTATGCCTATCATTGGTTTTCCTTAAAGCTTCCAGACAATCAACCGCAACTCCACGATCGCCTAAGGTTTCCATGTCTACCA
The DNA here is from genome assembly GCA_030686995.1 of Artemisia argyi. Taxonomy (NCBI): domain Eukaryota; kingdom Viridiplantae; phylum Streptophyta; class Magnoliopsida; order Asterales; family Asteraceae; genus Artemisia; species Artemisia argyi. Next base: position 118,681,009 of record CM060684.1, read on the forward strand.
TCATAATCCGATTTTTGTTCACTACTCGCCTCAAATGCTGGCAGCACACAAATAACAAGTTAGCGAATGCGGAGTCTTCAGTTGCCTGCTGCATAAACCACAAGCCCATTTTGTCATGCAAATTCGAACTCCCAGCAAGATTCGTTAGATGATCAAGAATTTAGAACTGAGCCATTGGAAAAAAAATAATAAAGTGGTTTAAAGGTGTTTATAACCAGTTATCATGAAATAACAAATAAGTGGGTAATAAATAGGCAAAAAAACTCTAAAACCGATTATAAGCAGTTATGAGTAGTTATAGATAACTGTCAATTCATGTTATACATACGATAGTCGCTTAAAAACATTTTTTTGTCGCTTAATTGTCTAGTCACTTATTATTTTTGCCTCAAATATATTAATATTGTAATCTCCTTTTAGCATGTACGGGCAATAGATCCAACATGGTATTCCTATGTCTTTCACCCGAAGGGTAATAGATCCAACATAGTATTCCTTGTAAATTATGTTTTCCCACCAATTTCATTGTTATGTGTGATTTCCCTCTCATTTCCAATCTATATGTACTTGTAAAAAAAATACACCATATCAAATACACACTCATAGCCACAAAAAATAAAAGATAATGGTTCGTCATTGTCCTATATGTCAAGCTCCGGCGATTATTCGCACATCATGGACTCCTGCTAATCCAGGAAGAAGATTCTATTGTTGTTTTGTGAGTTGTGGCTTTATAACTTGGTATGACCCAGAAATGTGTCCAAGAGCTACTCAAATTATACCTGGGTTATTGAACTCTATGAACGACCTTCGAGCAACAGTGAATCAGCAAGCGATACAAGCCAGAAGATTGAAGTTCATTTTAGGTGTTAGTTGGTTTCTTTTTGTTGTTTATTTAATGAAAGGAATATGAAATGCTAATGTTCTATCGTTTCATTTGGTTGTTTAGATTTTACTAATGTTAAGCAGCATGTTATGCTATTATGTTGTATCTTGTATTTTATGGTTAATGAAATGGTGATGGTTTAGCAAAGGGTTTATATCATTTTCAATTTAATGGAATGACACCATTTAGCAAGTCAAGTGTAAAAAATTCATAAATCAGAACCATCTAATTGAATGATACCATATAGCAATGACCATACATTTAACTGGTTTGACACATGACATGACATTTTTTAAATTCATCATCATACAAAAAAAATCCTAACACAATGACTCGCATGATAATCATAATACTTCCTAGTGTTTTTTTACAAACTTTAGTTGTCATTTTTTCGATCATAAGTGATCTTATGCTTCCAAAAGTAGGCAGTCATGTGCTCCCGATTCGCCAAACCTACTGCAAGAGGGTCATTAACATGTATACTTAAGTTGTTACCCAACCTGTGCAATAGGATGCAGACCCATACTCCACAGTCACCATATCGATCAGCTTGTCTGGGGACATTTTTGGCAACTCGGAACGTGATCTTGTAATTTAAAATTGATATCGATTTGGCTTCGAAAACCTTACACAATCTTAAATACTTTGGGAGCATTACCTCGAAAGTGGTCCTCATTTTCAGAAATTTCGGTCTAACCTCTTCTTTCGGCGTACCTAGTGAATCGTAAATTGTTGCAACTCCGGTACCAAGTTGGAGCTCTGCGAGAAACCAGTGATCCTTGGGCACATTTACCAGAAAGTAAACCTACATTTATACAAAGAATAGAAAAATAAACATAAAACACTATGCTTTCAAAAGATCAAGAACTATATATAAAAAACGAAATGGTGTTTATAGACATACCTTTTCAAGACTGGACCAGGGCAAAGGATAACGTACTCCGGTGCCATAGTAGTCACGCATAGTGTAACACCCCCAAAATACCGCAGCGGAAGACTGTGTCATAGTGGTGCTACTTCATAATACAAAGTACAAGTTATAGAAAACGAACTCTAAATGAGACGTTTTGAAAAGTTACCATTCGATTAATGAATTCAAAGTTACAAACATGAGATTCCAAAGTATGATACATAAATGTATACAAAGTTTTGAATGGTAAATGATAAAAGCGTAAGTCTTCAGAATATGCAGCTTGACTCTAAGTTCCACGCACTAGCTATCGCCTTACTAACCTGAGATAAACATGCTAAAGTGTCAACACAATGGTTGGTGAGTTCATAGAGTTTGTCTTAAAACAGTTGAAAAGCCTTAAAAGAATATTCGCACAGCAAAGGCATCGTTAATCCACTCAGTTGCAATTCCCGCCATAAGAGACTTGCAACCTGTGTGTTCACAACCCACTGCTAACATATAGTATGATTTCGATATATGTGTATACGATATATGCACGCTTAATGTAAAGTATCACTGACTACTGAACCTCTTGACAAGAATAAGCACAAATGCTTCATAAGAATAAGCACAAATGCTTCATAGTGGATTATATTCACCCAAGGCCAGGAATATATGGCAATGGTGGGGGCGTCAGCCCGATAGTACTATCAATACCTCTCCCTCGGCTACATCCAGGAGTTAAACAGTAGTTAAAGAATATAGCGCATAGAACACATTAAGGCACATATCATAATAAAACTACACATCATGTTTAAGAGTATAAAAGTATAGCATAGCATATGAGTAAAATTGTCTTTAGTAAAAGAGAAAGCAAGTAGTTTAAGCATGTATCTCCCCAAAAGAGTTAAAACAAGTAAATGAGAAAAGTGGGGCTACGAACTCACCTTAAGTCTATGTAATGAGAAATGAAAGCGGTAGTCGAATCGCGAAAGTCTCTAAGAGCAGCCTATAATAGAACGTTACGACTTAGGTTTGGAGTAACGTCTAAGAATACGAAGAATTGCCTATATATGTCTTGCATAATGTTCATGATGTAGTACTTAGTATATAGTGTAAGTCTTTGAATATAAGTGGTTTATGAAACATGTATAGGTTGTATATCTCTTACTACCGTTCGGGCAGACATAATTCAGAAGTCATGGAGTAAACGTTCGAGGAGCCAGGACACTTTAATTCGTAAATCCACAACTCATCTCGACGGCTTACTTAATGAACTCCTCACATGTGGCTCCCTACTATTGTAGCATTTGATAACATATATATATATATATATATATATATATATATATATATATATATATATATATATATATATATATATATATATATATATATATATATATATATATATAAGTTTTGATCTTTAAAAGTTATATGGTCTTTAGCCGTGGCTTTGCCGTAACCTTGGTCATTGTTACCATGGTCTTGAGACTCAACCTTGGCTTTAGCCATAGTTGTGGTCTCGACTTTAGGTCATTAGACCTCTTGGTCTTAGTAAATTATAACCATTATATAGTTACTTTGGTCTAAAAATGGGCTGTTAAGAATTTGAAGAAAATTATCACTCAGAAAGCGTTTTCAGGGCACGAGCTTCTGTATACCTGAACGAAAACGGCGTTGCGGACAACTTTCTTGTTTTAACTTTTTGATGAATCGGACCAGAAGGGTGACTTTCAAAATGGCAGAATGCAAAACAGTAGGGTATAGGCAGTTTTGCCGTTTTGGTTTCGCTAACTTCTTATGGCCATAACTTTTGACTCGGGTACTCGTTTTGGGTGATTCAAATTGCTATGTTTTACTTGTTAAGTCCTATTTAACAGTAAGTAAGTGTCAAATATCATAGTTGTACTATTTTGGTCGTGGTTCTCCATAAAAGTCACTAGTTTACTTGTTTAAATATCATAAGTTAACATATATATACCATAACTTGTTTTACTAGTTTTTATACATCATGAACATAATACAAAGACCATATATAGCATGAAAGAAACATAATAAGCATGAAAATGATATTGAGCAAGAAAGTGTAATAGGGTTTGCTTACAACTTTTGGCTTTCTAAAGAAAGGAAGTCAAGTATGAAACTAGGACACTAAACCTATGCTTGTAAACCCTTCACCACAACTCTTGTAACCCTTACTAGCCTTGATATAAACCTTGTGAAAACCATTTAACTTCAGCCCCTAATCACCTTGTGTAGCTCCTAATTCAACCATGGAATCACCAAACAAACTTAAGAACTAGGTAGAGAATACTAAGACCTTGAACTTTGTAGTGTAACTTGTATATTGAAGATCAAAGGATCATGGTGCTAGGGATTAATGGTGAGGCATTTTTAGTGATGAGAAAGGAAGGAAATGAGCTTGTATTTATAGCATGAAGAGGAGGTGCAAGGAAGGTGCCTAGGAAGGTGCCTAAACTTGGTGACCAAGTTGTAAATAAGTGTTGATCTAATGGCTAAAGTCATGAGATCATGCCACAAGTGTGAATCCCCCCCCCCTAGAGGCGGTTTCACAAGGCTTGGGGAGCAAGTGTGGACTTTTCATGATATTATCCAAGCTTATGTAACTAGTTTTGACTCCGTAAAATGCTAACCGTAAGTTGTTAAGTCACGAAACGTAAAACCGTGTATCCTAAAAATATGAAACTTATAAATATGCTAGAACTTATCAATATACTCAATAATAAAATATAAAATGAGTGGTAGGTTCTATTGAGGTGCTAAAACCCTGCTAAAACTGGAAACACGGGTCTAAAACGCGTAATACGTAAAACGTACGAAAGTTGCGTAAAATTGAGAAAAGTAAAATGTAACTTTTCTAATAGGATACTAATGACTTAAAATAGCTTATAATGTCTAGGCTGGGCTCTGTCTAGTGTCGGTTGGTATTTAATGTCTCTAAACTTAAAACCGTAAGCCTAAAAATCAAGGAATGATTTATAAAATCAAATAATGATTTTTGGTCAAAGGAGGAGTGAAAAATATGTTGACTTATTCTAATAAGTTGAAAACTCAAATTTTCTTAGAAACGCGGTGTATGTATAGGCTAAGGTTACGACTGAGTAAAAACGATTAAAACTGAAAATTCCAGTTTTTCACGGCCGAGGCTTATTTTGGTCATGTTTTTCACAGTCATGATTAATTCTCAAATAAATCATGAGTGTGTCAAACATTTTTCTGATGCGGGGTCACTTAACGCGGTCGAGTTTCGTTGTGCGTAGAATTTTTTAATGACGTTTTACCCTAAAACGTGTAATTCCTTAATAACTTTCACGAAAATGATCTGATGAGTGTCAAACTTTTAATTTGCTATGGGAGTGATTTATCACTCGAGGCCAAGAAACAAAAATCAAATTTCGGGAAAATTTCGGGAAAAATGAATAGTAAAAGTGAATAGTAAAATTTTTCGGGAATAGTAATTAACCTGAAATTGCGAATTGTTACAGTCTCTACCCCTTAAGGAGAACTTCGTCCCGAAGTTCAGTTGATGTTAACTACTTACGGTGTGTCTAAGAGAATTCGGGATTTCAGGATCTCTAAAATAGTGGTGTTTACTCTGATTCATCTAAGATTGTGGTTAAGGAGTCGTATCGGATACAATAAAGCCCACTTACTTATAACTCATTACTTACATAAAGAAGCGTCCAAATTTATGTAAGTAAGGGATCATAAACTTATGGTTCGGTGATTTACAATTTCTTTATTTAAATGAAGAGGCATCCCAATCCTTTTAAATAAGGAGATTCTAAATCATCCTACTTAAGAATTTCGACACAAAATCCGCCTTCTGAGGCAGATAGTAAGATAATCAAGTCATCAAATCCCTAAAGCTAAGCAATAATATTATTTAACTCAAATCTTGTGTCTCATCAAACAAGAACTGTCACAAGATCAAGTTAAATAATTAGTTATTACTGAGCTCCATGTTTTTAATGACTCGGCTAATCTCTGGGGTTCCTTATAATACTAAAGTCACATCATCTAACAGCGTGGAACTAAACCAACAACTACCAAAAAGCATATGCGTATGTAGTGTGTGTAAGGCAAATAAAGAGGAGAGTCTTAACGTATATAGCAGTTATAGTCTAGGCACTAAATGCAACCTAGTTCTCTATAACCAAGGCTCTGGTACCAATCTGTAACACCCCCAAAATACCGCAGCGGAAGACTGTGTCATAGGGGTGCTACTTCATAATACAAAGTACAAGTTATAGAAAACGAACTCTAAATGAGACGTTTTGAAAAGTTACCATTCGATTAATGAATTCAAAGTTACAAACATGAGATTCCAAAGTATGATACATAAATGTATACAAAGTTTTGAATGGTAAATGATAAAAGCGTAAGTCTTCAGAATATGCAGCTTGACTCTAAGTTCCACGCACTAGCTATCGCCTTACTAACCTGAGATAAACATGCTAAAGTGTCAACACAATGGTTGGTAAGTTCATAGAGTTTGTCTTAAAACAGTTGAAAAGCCTTAAAAGAATATTCGCACAGCAAAGGCATCGTGAATCCACTTAGTTGCAATTCCCGCCATAAGAGACTTGCAACCTGTGTGTTCACAACCCACTGCTAACATATAATATGATTTCGATATATGTGTATACGATATATGCACGCTTAATGTAAAGTATCACTGCCTACTGAACCTCTTGACAAGAATAAGCACAAATGCTTCATAAGAATAAGCACAAATGCTTCATAGTGGATTATATTCACCCAAGGCCAGGAATATATGGCAATGGTGGGGGCATCAGCCCGATAGTACTATCAATACCTCTCCCTCGGCTCCATCCAGGAGTTAAACAGTAGTTAAAGAATATAGCGCATAGAACACATTAAGGCACATATCGTAATAAAACTACACATCATGTTTAAGAGTATAAAAGTATAGCATAGCATATGAGTAAAATTGTCTTTAGTAAAAGAGAAAGCAAGTAGTTTAAGCATGTATCTCCCCAAAAGAGTTTAAAACAAGTAAATGAGAAAAGTGGGGCTACGAACTCACCTTAAGTCTATGTAATGAGAAATGAAAGCGGTAGTCGAATCGCGAAAGTCTCTAAGAGCAGCCTATAATAGAACGTTACGACTTAGGTTTGGAGTAACGTCTAAGAATATGAAGAATTGCCTATATATGTCTTCCATAATGTTCATGATGTAGTAATTAGTATATAGTGTAAGTCTTTGAATATAACTGGTTTATGAAACATGTATAGGTTGTATATCTCTTACTACCGTTCGGGCCGACATAATTCAGAAGTCATGGAGTAAACGTTCGAGGAGCCAGGACACTTTAATTCGTAAATCCATAACTCATCTCGACGACTTACTTAATGAACTCCTCACATGAGGATCCCTACTATTGTAGCATTTGATAACATACATACATATATATATATATATATATATATATATATATATAAGTTTTGATCTTTAAAAGTTATATGGTCTTTAGCCGTGGCTTTGCCGTGACCTTGGTCATTGTTACCATGCTCTTGAGACTCAACCTTGGCTTTAGCCATGGTTGTGGTCTCGGCTTTAGGTCATTAGACCTCTTGGTCTTAGTAAATTATAACCATTATATAGTTACTTTGGTCTAAAAATGGGCTGTTAAGAATTTGAAGAAAATTATCACTCAGAAATCGTTTTCAGGGCTCGAGCTTCTTTAATCCTGAACGAAAATGGCGTTCTGGACAACTTTCGTGTTTTAACTTTTTGATGAATCGGACCAGAAGGGTGACTTTCAAAATGGCAGAATGCAAAACAGTAGGGTATAGGCAGTTTTGCCGTTTTGGTTTCGCTAACTTCTTATGGCCATAACTTTTGACTCGGGTACTCGTTTTGGGTGATTCAAATTGCTATGTTTTCCTTGTTAAGTCCTATTTAACAGTAAGTAAGTTTCAAATATCATAGTTGTACTATTTTGGTCGTGTTTCTCCATAAAAGTCACTAGTTTACTTGTTTAAATATCATAAGTTAACATATATATACCATAACTTGTTTTACTAGTTTTTATACATCATCAACATAATACAAAGACCATATATAGCATGAAAGTAACATAATAAGCATGAAAATGATATTGAGCAAGAAAGTGTAATAGGGTTTGCTTACAACTTTTGGCTTTCTAAAGAAAGGAAGTCAAGTATGAAACTAGGACACTAAACCTATGCTTGTAAACCCTTCACCACAACTCTTGTAACCCTTGCTAGCCTTGATATAAACCTTGTGAAAACCATTTAACTTCAGCCCCTAATCACCTTGTGTAGCTCCTAATTCAACCATGGAATCACCAAACAAACTTAAGAACTAGGTAGAGAATACTAAGACCTTGAACTTTGTAGTGTAACTTGTATATTGAAGATCAAAGGATAATGGTGCTAGGGATTAATGGTGAGGCATTTTTAGTGATGAGAAAGGAAGGAAATGAGCTTGTATTTATAGCATGAAGAGGAGGTGCAAGTAAGGTGCCTAAGAAGGTGCCTAAACTTGGTGACCAAGTTGTAAATAAGTGTTGATCTAATGGCTAAATTCATGAGATCATGCCACAAGTGTGAATCCCCCCCCCCTAGAGGCGGTTTCACAAGGCTTGGGGAGCAAGTGTGGACTTTTCATGATATTATCCAACCTTATGTAACTAGTTTTGACTCCGTAAAATGCTAACCGTAAGTTGTTAAGTCACAAAACGTAAAACCGGGTATCCTAAAAATATGAAACTTATAAATATGCTAGAACTTATCAATATACTCCATAATAAAATATAAAATGAGTGGTAGGTTCTATTGAGGTGCTAAAACCCTGCTAAAACTGGAAACACGGGTCTAAAACGCGTAATACGTAAAACGTACGAAAGTTGCGTAAAGTTGAGAAAAGTAAAATGTAACTTTTCTAATAGGATACTAATGACTTAAAATAGCTTATAATGTCTAGGTTGGGCTCTGTCTAGTGTCGGTTGGTATTTAATGTCTCTAAACTTAAAACCGTAAGCCTAAAAATCAAGGAATGATTTATAAAATCAAGGAATGATTTTTGGTCAAAGGAGGAGGGAAAAATATGTTGACTTATTCTAATAAGTTGAAAACTCAAATTGTCTTAGAAACGCGGTGTAGGTATAGGCTAAGGTTACGGCTGAGTAAAAACGCTTAAAACTGAAAATTCCAGTTTTTCACGGCCGAGGCTTATTTTGGTCATGTTTTTCACAGTCATGATTAATTCTCAAATAAATCATGAGTGTGTCAAACATTTTTCTGATGCGGGGTCACTTAACGCGGTCGAGTTTCGTTGTGCGTAGAATTTTTGAATGACGTTTTACCCTAAAATGTGTAATTCCTTAATAACTTTCACGAAAATGATCTGATGAGTGTCAAACTTTTAATTTGCTATGGGAGTGATTTATCACTCGAAGCCAAGAAACAAAAATCAAATTTTGGGAAAATTTCGAAAAAAATGAATAGTAAAAGTGAATAGTAAAATTTTCCGGGAATAGTAATTAACCTGAAATTGCGAATTGTTACACATAGATCCTTCAAGAAGAGTAGGCAAGAAAAATGGGTTGGCCATAGCCCAATCAGCATTGGAGGGTCTGAATTGCCACATTAGATCCACCGAAAGATCCAAATGCTGTAATTTTTAGATACAATACAAACCGTTAATTTGAGTATACTGAAACTATTAAATTATGTAAAAAAAAATAAAAAACAAATAAAAAAATAAAAAATAAAACTAGCATCTAATTATTAAGTACCTCATCACTAAGCCAGCCTTTTTGTGACCTCTGCCTTGAGCCAATAAAGCCAACCAGAATGGACGTTCAACAACGATGTCGAATTTGCCCCAAGGAAACTTGTGACATGATTTAAAGCCTTTTTTGAGATACATATCCATATAATCTGGCACAATTATCTTATTCTTGAAGGAACCAAGTGGCCGTGACAGATCCTAAAAAAATTATTATAAAAATTAAAAATAAAATATAGATAATTTTCCAAAACAATTGAGTTAAGTTGTGGTGTACCTCTACCTAAGGTTCCAAGACCATTTCTACACCATCCTTTCCGAAACTAGTTTTTTCTTTTAGCCTCTGTGACTGCCTTGTGGGAACTTGTGAACTTTTAGGCGGTTGATTCAAAGTCTTAATTATCAGCTTCTTACTATTTTGCTGAAGATCTTCCCCGGATTCATTTGTTGATTCTTTGACATCTTCCCCGGCTTCATTTGTTGATTGTTTGACATCTTCCCCGGCCTCATTTGTTGATTGTTTGGGATTACGACCTTTCTTTTTCCCATAAGTCATAAAAGGTGTCCTTACAGACTTACATGGGTTCCTCTTTCTCTTAAGGCTCAAAAACACATTCTTTGACCGCGGTTCAGAATTGACTTTAATCACCTTAATTGGGTTGTGTTCAACGTTAACAATTTCAATCATTTTATTTTGTAACAAAACATATATAAAAGTAATGCAATATTAGAAAAGTTCATGATTGTTAACATATATTGGTGTATTGATATAGAAAGTACTTTAGAAACTTCATTCAATGGAGTATTTAATTCTCCTTTTTTTGTAACCTCATGATCCGTCTTGTTTTCAATTTTATGAAACACCGCCTTTCTTGCTTTTTCGGCTTCTTGATCCATTTTCTCAAACACTGCCTTTCTTGCTTTCTCAGCATCTTGATCAATTTTCTCAACGTCTGCCTTTCTTGCTTTCTCAGCATCTTGATCAGTTTCTACTAGTTTTTCACCATCATCATCCTTTTTTTTAGTAACATGATTATCCTGTGTTACGACTCAATGGTATTAAAGTGAATGTAAAAAATAACTCTAAAAATAGTATTTTAAATTATATAACATCAACATTGTCGTTCTATTTCAAATCTAACAACGACTCGACCAGTCGCTGACAATCATGTTCATCTTCATTAGCAACACCATTGCAGTCATGGTTTCTTGGATCAGGTTTATCACATTCATTCCCACATTTTGACACACCATCTCCTAAGAAATGAAAATCATTTTCATCTTTATTAGCAACATTGTTCTCTTCCGTACGAGCATGTGGCTGAAAAAAGGGTATTTGAAATTATATATGATATTAGATTGAATCGAAAAAAAAAAAAACTGTATTTGAAATTGAATACATACATTAACATCATTGTTGTCTTTCATATCTAACAACGAGTCGATCAGAAACTGATCCTTATCCGCTAAAGCCTCCCTTAGTATACCACCTTCTGACACACCCTCTACTAATTTGTCACCATCATTTTGATCTTTATCAACAACATGAACATCCAGGGATACATCATCACCATTGTTTTCTTTCGTACAAGCATCTACATGAAAAAACTGCAGGATTTAATATAAAACATACTTGTAAAATTGTAATTTGAAATTAAATACGTACATCAACATTGTTGTTCACTTTCATATCAGCAATACCACGATCCGTATCCGATAATCCATCTCCTAGTTTATCAGCAACACCACAATCCGTAACCTCACCTAATTTGTGAACATGTTGTGTTACAACAACATCATTGCCTCTATCTGGCGGGTAATCATCATCAAATAAAGTGGACTATAAAAAAAACATGAAAACTTATGTAAGTTAAAAATCTTAATTGAACGAAATAATATAAAAAGGTATATTTCCAAGTATATACGTACGTCAACATCATCATTCTGTTCCATATCAACATCATTGTCATTTAATTGCTTGATCTGTTTAAATAAAAAATATTTAATAAAATAATTAAAAAAGAATTTAATAAACAAATATATAAAGTGTTTAACGAACTATATACGTACATCAACGGAATTGTTATCTTCCATATCATGATGTTGATCATTGTCTTTTGAACGTTTAATCGGATCCATATCAACATCTTCATTATCATTTTCAAAATGCTTGCACTGTAAGAATACATGAAAACATAAATAATATAAGAATACGAATCTATCGAAGAACAAAAAAATAGGTATAATTCAAATTATATACGTACATCAACCGCTGATTGAGAAAAGGGTTCATTCAAATTTGGTAAACGAATATCATTGAGATCATCAACTTGCATGTGATCACATAATGCATTAACTAATGGGGAATGTCCTATTGGAACACATAATGTCTCAAGTTGTGACATGAACGATGGATACGCTACAAGGTCAAGATAAGTAAGAGTGTTGTGTCCATCATCAACCACATCAGGTTTTCCTATCCCGGATGATACATCAATCTTTGTGATTAAGCTCTGTAATAAACAAAATATTAATATTACAGGAAATAAACTAACAATATCAGTAAGTAGGTATGTAATTAGGAGTTACATGTTTATCGTTACTCTCAGACAACATCACATCTACGTGATCTACTTCTCCATCGTGAACATCAACATCAGTATGAATAGGACTGGAAGCCTGAAACAAAAATACATTCTAAATTGTATGACCAAAAAAGCATAAACAAAAATATAACCAAAAGTAACTTACTTTTCCATCTTGAACATCAACATCAGTATGAATAGGACTGGAAGCCTAAAACAAAAAAAAAAAAAAATACATACTAAATTGTATGACCAAAAAAAGCATAAACATAAATATAACCAAATGTAATTTACTTCTCCATCTAGAACATCAACATCAGTTTGAATGGGGCTTGATGACTGAAATTACAAATATACCAAAATTTAACAAATTTGTTAATAATATTAAGAATAATAACAATAATAACAACAATAATAATAATAATACCTTTACAGATTTGGATACAAAATCTTCACCAACTAAATTTTGTTTATCAGATTTGTAAAGAATAAAACTGGAGGCCTGAAATTAAAAATACAATTTAAATTGTATGACCAAAAAAAGCGTATACATAAATATAACCAAAAGTAACTTACATTTGCAACTTGGGGACCAAAATGTTCACTAACAGATTGGGTTGTGCTTACTTCAGAAGTTTTATTTAAAACATTTGAATTCTGAAAATAAATATGTAATTATTAGTTGTTAAAAAAAAGGCCTTTAGCAATTGATTAATAGCATTCGAATTCTCAATTTAAATCTGACCTCAGGATGTTTTATGTTCAAAGCTTGTTCAAAAATCAAAAGTCTTTTTTTAACATCGTTAAAGACATTGACATTTGCGCCTGGTGTATCAATCAACAAAACAAGTGCTTTCAATGCCTCAACCTGGGCAAATATGCTCGGTTGGCCGGTGGCGTTAGCTGAGGTTGACGTTAGAAGATGCTCTTGAGCAGGTCCACTTACAACAATATCTTGCTCTTGTACATGATGCTCTAGATCGGGTGCATTATCAACAACTTCTTGCTCTTGCACATGTTCCTAAGAAAAAAGGTATTTAACTTGCATTCAAACGATGTGCCGAATATATTTACAGTGTAAGTGTTTCATGTAATTTAAATATTACCTCAGCATCAACGTCACGTTCAGCAACATGTGCATTATTTTGATCCAACTCTCTAAAATAAGAATTACTTGTTATAAACCACAATTGCAATTTCTTTGCATTAGTGGGATGAAGCTCCAATACCGGATGTGAACCCTTGTAAAAGATTATTATATTGTCAATAAGAAATATAAAGCAATGGTAACTTATTTAGTAAATGAAATAATGAACATGCTTACCGGCCCAAACATTATATCATAATCACGTTGTGAGAAAGTTGAACCTTTTGTCCAAGCTATAGCGCGCGGGATCTTACTCGGGTCTTTGTTCCACCATAGATGACTATTAGTGTAACTCTCGAGGATCCATATCTAACATGTGTAACAATATAACGTATTAGTGATGTACCAGGTTTTGCACATGCTAATCAATTTGGAAGGAAAACAAAGGTGTGCACCATAGTCGTACCTTAAAAGCCCACATAAAACCAGATAGATTCTATGTTGCCATTTTCATTGGGGCCACTTCCTTCTTCTTCGGGTAAAAAGATTTATAATGTCTAACCACCACGTTCACTAAATTCTTGTAAAACCGTCTCCATAAGTACTCGCCCAAGGGATAAGCATTACATGACCCAAAATCCTTAACCAATTGTAATAAATGGTTGGGAAGATTATACCAAGGGCCACGACCACTAAATACCACCTCAGCCACTAACAAAAGGCAGACTCTAACCGCATCCTCATGTGTTAATGCATCAAAAAGTCTATCATTTTCAAACAATTTTAAACGCTCAGCCCCTTTAACCGTAACCCTTTTATCGTGTTTTTTTCCGGGAAAGACACGCAAACCAAATGGGCTTTGATCATTTTTAATTTTGGGGGGCAATTCACCAAAAAAAAGCCCGTCATTAACAAAAACTCAGCACGACCAAATCGCAAAACACTTCTACTAATTATGTACTTAATTGGGGGAGGGGGGCAATGATCACATAATTCTTTGATTTCTAATTGATGTTGTAAAATAAAATTTAGCATATGATTATCATTCTATCTAACCATGGACCAAAAACAGTATCTCTAAACAATCTAATTCGATTTGGATTGAGTGAAAACTTACCTTTAATTTTTTCAAGCAAATAAATCTGGGATCGTACGGTTATCTTAGCTTTAAAGATTCCTTCCATTTAGGATTTGAATGGGTTTGATTATGGTTAGGGGTTGAGTGGTTTTGATTATGGTTAGGGTTTGAGTGGGTGTGGATTTACAGTTTATTTGTGTGTGTGTTTTGAAATGTGTTTTAGAAAATAATTAAGTAGAATTCTTAAAAAGTTAACATGAGAAAGCTAAAAAGTTATGATAATAAAATATAGACATAGTACAAAAATAGCCGTGAACATGGGAAACATAAAAAGTCGCTTAAATTTATAGCCTTTTGTCGCTTAAGTCACTTGAATGTTATAGGGAAGAGAATATTAAAGTAATCATATTTTATGATTGACTTTTGTACTTGAATCTGACAAAAATAATGTCGCTCGTTGAATAAATATGTCGCTTGAAAAGTACATCGCCTTATAGCTTACACATGCAGGGAATAAAAGGACATGGCGCGAACTTTTATTCACCACTTGGCACCTTCTTATTAAAAGTAAAAAAGCCACCAGTCGCTCGGTCTAGATGAGGAATAGCAACTTTTTTGGTCCATGAAAAGTAGCGAAGTTGCGCGACTGGTCTAGTCTCGGAATTTTCTCTTTATTTTATTGTAATTCAAATATACACTCACACAAATCACAACTTTACCTATCGAGTTCATTTTTGAATTTGAGAGGATCCTATTCTATCAATGAAATGTCGTCCTTATTTAATACTAATATTATAAATAAAATAAACATTTATTTTGAAACAAATGAAAATAGAAAGATGGACATATGTTTGGACAAAGAGAATCTCTAGCTTGGCTAGTCGATGTTTTAAATACATTCTATCTCACGCACCATGCTCTGATGAAATCAGTTATTGATGTTGTTGTCGATGTTCTAAATACATGAGTTAAGTGACCACTTAGCAAATTTAAAGATACATAGTTCAATCAAAATTGTTCATTGGATTGTCGAATGTTTATTTAGCCATGTGGGCTTTATTTGTTTTGATAGACCTAGCATGTATTCTAGAAATTTCTTTTGTTTTATATATTGATTATGGTTGATTAATGGAAGGCAAGGAAATTACAATTTCTATATCCAATCCAAGACTACCAATGTGTATTTTAAAATAAGAACTCCATGAATTATAGTTGAGTTTTCAAGACTCAACTTAACTGCGATATAGTTTGTGATGCTAGCAATGCTGAATGGTACGAGTTTTTAAGATGAGGAGGGTGGAAGTGGTGGTGGTGGTGGTGTTACGTCGTCTTTTGCCATATTGCAACAAGAGACGATTTAGGGTTTGTAAAAAAACAATAAATACGTAAATAAGGTAGAGAGAAAGTAGGGAGGAATCGGTTTAGGATAGAAGTTTTAGGAACGATCTTTTTGGCTTTGATACCATATTAGAATTGTAATTTCCTTGCTTTCCATTAATCAACCATAATCAATATATAATACAAAAGAAGGTTCTACAATATGTGGGCTAGGCCTATCAAAACAATTAAAATTCACATGGCTAAATAGACATTTGTTTGACCCGAAAACCTACCGATCCAAAGTAAAATTGTTTATTTGGTTTCGGGTAGGTAACTGAGTCCAACCGAAATTATATCATGGTTCTTAGTTTGGATTTGGTTTACTAAATAAAAAATTGGAGCAGCCCGAATAACCTAATATGTAGCTAGTGAAAAAAGTTTTAAAAAGTTTAAACTATTTTTTTAAGTTCTTTTTTACTTTTTCTTTTTGAAAATGGGGATAGTGTTTTGTGATATGAAAAGCTTTAGAAATAAGTAGGTTTATTTGTAGTAGAAATAGGTTCATCCATAGTAAAACTAAGTTTATGATATGAAAAAGTTTATAACTAGCTTGGTGATGTCTCATATATTTTTCAAAAGGAGATTATAGTGGATGCTAATTTTTTCAAAATTTGTACCTCTACCTTTTGTAATTTTGTAATAGAACATTCATCAAGTAGATGAAGGAGTTACACCTTATTAGCAATGATAACTAGTTTGGTTGATTTGATCGATTGTGGTTATATCTATTGAATTCAGATTTCATTAGACCAGATATAGTGTTTGATTATTTTCTTGCTCAGAAAAATCATTAAAAGAAACCAAAAACATAAAACTTAGTCTTAAATCAAAGTCACCATCAATTCCAATGGGGTTATTTAGCTAAGTAGAAGTCGCTACCTAGTTTGCAATTGGGTTACATGTAGTCAAACCCTTTATTTGAATTAAACAAAGTAAGTAGTATGGGCTTCATAACAACTTTCATTCTAAAGGAAAGTTAGTGAAGGCAATCAAGATGTAGCTTTATCTTTGCTGTTGGGTTTCAAATCAAGCCCTAGTGCCGCAAATTCTCTATCTAAATCACCAAAGCCATCGTCGTAGGAGTGTACCACTCCATCAAAAGTAATACCTTTTTCCCCATAAAAAAATCTTCCATACACTTGGTGCAACAAGTCAAAACTTTTGCTAATGTGCTCTTTACTAACCTTAATGTCAGGGTTGGTGGCACGCATAAGGGATCCTGCTTCTTCCTTGTTAAGACCGCCATCTTTATTGATATCAAATCGCTCAAAAATTGTCCTTATCTTCTTAAGCATGCATGGTTAAATACATTAACACGAAAAACTTAGTGCAAAATGACTGAGAGTTCGTCACAGAATCAAATTGTTTCATACCCCGTCTAAAAAAAGGGAGGTTATATATTAACAATTAATAACAAGTTTGTGTCGTATATAAGTTAGTCTCCAAGGATGTCATGATGCATTAAAGCAGAGGAAATGTTGGTTCATCACCTCTTGTCAATTGTAACACAATAGCTAAGCTTTGCACCCAAGCAGTTTTTAGTATTACGATGAAATGGAAACAGGAGCTAAAATATGATCAAAATTTTAAAAACATAAAAATAAAAAATCTAATAAAATTATAATCGAAAGAATAACAAATACTTAGAAGAATATGAAATGAAAAGGCTAATGCCCAACACCCATGTTTGATATGGTTCCCTTTGACAAATTCGCCATATTAGAAAATGTTGCCCTAACTTTAAGCTAGATCAAAATGTGTTCATGTAGGAATCTTGCTAAATGTTTTGTGTTTCTTAGTATCTTGTTGGAGGATGTTATTTCAAAAACAAAGTAGGAGGTGAAAATGTTGTTGTAATGATTGGTTCTATATCATTATTATTTCTTTTGATAAACGTAGTTTTTGATCTTTTGGTTGACTAATTTACTGGGTTTAAGCTCACAGCTAATTACACATGCTCAAATTAGGTAAAGCCCTCCCCTTTGAGGAGGTTAGTGTGGCCCCACATTAGGGTTGTTTGCACAAAGCATGATTAAAACTTGAGATCTCTCATATTTTACTAATGATAGGTACAAGCTTTTTAGCCCTTGGTTACCCCTTAATGGTTATAAATATGCTTAATAATTGACAAAGTGTAGCAGTCAAAATTGTCCCTCATTACACTAGTTAGGATCGAGTAGAAAAAACTGCAAGTACTAACTGGTAGACAAATGAATTGTCATCTATTATGCTATAACGGCTAGAAAGAATTCATTCTTCTCACTAGACACAATGCAGTGTGAAATCAACAAACTTTCCAGCTCACCAGACACAAAGTGGTTTGAGATTTGGTATGCCAAGCCGAATGATAGAAGTTGGTTATTAGTTGAGGTGATGGAATTTGCGGATGTTGGTGTGTTTGAATTAAAAGAAGATGAGAAATTTGGTATTTGGTATTGCGGGTCGGCGAGCATGCAGTTGATCCATTGTTGAATGGGATTCAGTTTTGTTAGTTTAGAGGTAGAAATAAGAGAAATATTGTTGAGTTTATAATAAAGGTAGAAGTGTATGTAAAAATTAGAATATTAGTAGTAGGGCTGAGCAAAGTGGACCGAAAACCGAACCGACCCAGAAAATCGAGACGAACCGGACCGACCATATTCGGTTCGGTTTCGGTTCTATGTACTAATGGTTTTTGGTTTCAGTTTGTTTTGGTTCGGCTCGGTTCGAGCCAAAACCAAGAAAAAAACACCTAAACCATATAAACTTAATCTAACTGAGTCACTTCAGTTCATTTCTCGGTTCGTGTTCCTCACAAAATCGGTTGTGGCTCGGTTCGGTTTCCATCGGTTTGGTTTTAGATCGATGCTCAGCCTTAATCTCAGCAACAAACACTATACCAATCCCAAATTTCTAAACAACAATAACTACAACCCAAACAATCCGAAGCCGCAGGGCCGTCGTCACCCAAAAAAACGTTGTAGAAGCAAAGCTAAGAAACCCCGGGAAAAGAAAACCAACGGTTCTCGTACGTTTGATGAATAGTTAATTTTGGCGGAGTGTTACATACAAGTATTCAGGATCCGAATGTCGGCTCCGACCAAAACAATGACACATTTTGGTTCAAAGTTCTTGACCAATACAATGAGCAAGCCAAGAATAATGGTTTCAAAGAGTGTATCAAAACTATGTTGACGGAAAAGTAGACTCTGATGAACCGAGAAGTCAGGAAGTTTAACTCTATGATTGAACAAACTGTGGCTCTTAGCGGCGGCAATGATGAAGATTTGATGAACCAGGTTGAAATTTTGTATAAAGGCAACGAGGGGAAATTTTTTGCTCGCAAAAAGCTTGGGGTTTCTTCAAGACAAACACAAATGGAGAAATCTGATTTGACACAATCAAGAAGAAACCGAGGACGGCCAACCGAAGAAGAACCCCTGAGCTTTTTGGAGATGATCCTTTGCCACGTCCACCTAGCAAAGAGCGAAAATTTAAAAATCCACGATCTTCAAACTCATCTGTCACTTCTGGTTCACAACAAGAAATGTTTCAGGAATTGATGCAACAACAATTCACTTTAGAGCGTGAGGCGAAGATGGAATGATTGGGTCGCGAGAATATGACAGGAGTGGAATTAATCAATGCTCAAAAAAGGAATAGGACTTGAGGATGCTTGCAAGCAACACCGACAGGATGGATCCGATAGACGAGGCTATCATCAAGGCGGCCAAAAAAGAACTTCGAGTAAAATATTATCTTCAAAACTAGTTTATTTATGTACTTTTATTTTTATTTATTTTTTAATTATATTATTTTTAATGCACTTTTTTATGTCTTATTTTTATTAATGAAATTTTAATTTTAGATTAACGTATTGTTTTATTTTAATAAACGAAGGAAAAAAATTGTGGGGTCCATGGGTGTCCTGTGGTACCAGAAATGGAATGATGGTGTTTTGTTCTGAGTTAGAGGTCCTGGCATTATAGAAAAATTTGTTTAGGTGAAAGCACTTTTATCTATGGCATCATGAATACCTTGTGCTCTAAGTCTTTTTCTAGTTAAACTTCTTAGTTAACCACAAAAATCACTAACAACGTATAAGGATTACTTTTGTTGTGCCCGTTGACACCTAGGGACCAAGTAGCAAAGTAGGGGAAATATTTTCAAATTGATTTGAAATAGTTTTCTAATTATGGATACCATATGTCTAGCTTGACAAATTGGAAATGAATCAACTCATTACGTCATTTCTTTCGCAAAAATCAAAACCCTCCCACCCCTCCTCTATTTTGATGCCAACTAAACACACTAATAAGTCGTATTTTATACATGTTTCTGTACTCATTATCTTGTATTTTATACATGATTTAGTGCAATTATTGTGGACTCTTGGTACTTAATTGGTTTGAAATGATAATTATAGTTCGATGATGAAAGGACAAGAGTTAAATGTTAAAAACACCAAAATACGTCACCAAATGTCAAAAAGAATGAAGTTCAAGGGTCAAAAGCGTTAACAAGAAGAAAAGATGAATAAACTGTCGAAGGAGGTTTTGGCAATGTTTATCCATATACTTTAAAAGATGTCCCGACCTCAACTTTGCGTCACAAAATTCAACGTCAAATTACTTTACGTCGCGACAAAGTTGCTTAAATAGCGAAACGGAGATCCGACTGTGAACCCAATTTCTTCATCTATAAATACAACGCAACATCAAAACCCTAAAAACAACCTTTACCAACAAAATTCTCAGAGAATATTTCGATTTCTGGAGGACGTGAAGAGGGTCAAAAAGATCCATTCTACTATCTTACGTGGTGTTGCAAGAACTCCTCACTCATGTAACATGTTTTACTTTACTTTGTTTAATCTTTCGGTCATTTATATTAAAATCATGAATTTTTCTATTAATATTAGTATGAATGCTTGTTTCATTATG
The DNA here is from genome assembly GCA_030686995.1 of Artemisia argyi. Classification (NCBI taxonomy): domain Eukaryota; kingdom Viridiplantae; phylum Streptophyta; class Magnoliopsida; order Asterales; family Asteraceae; genus Artemisia; species Artemisia argyi. Next base: position 118,701,642 of record CM060684.1, read on the forward strand.
ATTGTTGGCAAAGCACCTTAGTGCACTAGTTTGATTATGTAAACTAGTTTGTATATTTAGTGATTCAGATTTAGTGTTGTTAAAACCTGTCACAAATGTTTATTATATATTTCAAAATACAATCACATTTACTCTTGTGTATATACTATTTAGAGGTTTAACTATTGAAGTCAGTTGCATGGTTAATAACCTCATATGCTTTTATCTAGAATTAGGTAATTGCAATGCTTTATAGCTAGTAAGGTAAATGTTACTAAATCCGGCATCGGACCACCGAAATTAAAAGCATGTTCGTAACTAGTAGATGAATAATTACTAGGCATTTGACAAGGGTGATGTTCTTACCAAGGTACACGATAAAACTTATTCTTTGACAACTCATATGGGCAGAATCATTCATGTCGCTCTCCCAAAGTTCTTAAAAGTGTTGGTTGGGTAACGGTTGCGGGAGAAGTCTCCCGGGATATTGTAGAGGATAACATGATGTCGTGTTGTGTACACAATGCCGCATTTGATGGAAGCCAGAGTGTAATGGCCTAATTCAAATGAGGATGATAATCGGTGCCCGATGGATCTTAATTTGCTAGAAAGAGTAATGGACTAATCCAAGAGGGAGTATAGTCGTTGCACGCTGGGACACAAAGAGTCAAAAGTCGAATGTCCTTTTAAGCCATGAAGCCAGAGTAAAGCCAAATAAGTTGAGGGAAGTCGTTCTTTGAGGCCAATGACCATGCACGAGGTTGTGCATGAATTGGTGGTGGGAGAATTTCATGACAAAATGTTGGAGACATGCATGGTATGGCGTAGTGGTGTCTAGAGTTCGTTAATTCACCAGACGTGTGTTCAGAAAACTCTGTGTAAACATGAATATGATTGAAATTTTCTTTTTCATATTTGTAATATTCTTCAGTGTATACAAAATATAAAACAAGGAAATTGATACTCACACCACAAAAATTGATGCAAACATCAAAAAATCACATCACTAATGCATATGTTACAACATGATATGTGCATAATTCTGATGTGTGCATCAATTTATATGGTGTGAGTATCACTCCCCGTAAAACAAATGTTGTTAGTACTCAGTAAACAAATGCAATTACAAAATTACCTCATTTTGCGTGTGGCTTCCTTGTTATATGCAGATAACTGTCAAGTAGAAAATCACATTTAAACTAAACGGAAATGATACTCATGCCAAAAATGTCATAAGTAATTTATACTTAACAGTATAAAATAAATAAGAGATTTGCTAACAACAACCTTGTGTTTTGTTTAAGCTTATATTATTTATAAATATTTTCAAATATGAAATCACTATATCAATACGTACCTTATTAAAACCCACTTATCTAACTAAATTCTTAATTAAAATATAATCAAACAAAACACATACGATTTTTTTTATAAAATCTCAATAAAAATACGAGTTTGGATAAAACAAATTCGTTGTGACTATGCTTTATATGGTTAGTGTGTACGTTGAGGTGGTTATCATCTAATGCAGCTATTAATGTTTAAAAAAAACATCTTGACAATAAGATAAACAAATAAGATGATTTTGATATTTGGGGTTTTAAAATAAAAGATGAAGATGAGATAAATGATAAAGGTTGGGTAAATGAGTGATGTTCAGTAAAGAAAAGTAAAACCAATGAAAAGTCAATTGTGAAATTATGCTTATTAAAGGGAATCAAAAGTAATTAACAAGGGTCACGTCAAACTTTATCCTTATTATCCTTACGATAGGATGAATAAAAAGTTTTTGAATTTAATAGAAAGTTGAGTGCTTAGGAAAAATAAATAAATTAATTAAAAAAATGACAAGTTGGATGTGTTTTCAAACCATTAGCCAAAAACATAACACTTTATTCTTGAGTATGAAACCAAAAATAAATAAATAAATGAAGAGGAACAAAACGAGGAAAAAGAAGATGAAAAAGTAAAGAAAAGAAAAGAAAAGAAAATTGTTAAGTCAAAAGAAAAGAAAGAGATGTAAACAAATAAGACATGGAAATCACATTCTTTCTAATCTTCCCAATATATATGAGAAGAAAATTAAGAGAAGAAATTTTGCATAATTTTGTCTCCACTTTCCCTATCTTCTCTTAAGGTAATGATACTTGGAAAATGAGGCGGTTCAGTTTTTTATCCTATATTGTTTTAAAAACCCTTATAGTGAACATACCTCGATTTCCAATGATTCTTCAAGCTCTTTCACGACAAGGATCATGGGAGGGCGTCGTACACGTTTATCTTCCAAACATTTGAATGCAATAACTGTAAATTTTTTTATCGATTCTGAGTTCATTTGCTCCCTTAAACTAGGGTCAACAATCTCGTCCAATTTCTTCTTTTTGTAGTAATCTTTAATCAATGGGCCAGATAACACCAACCCATCTTCGTCTCTCATGGCGCATAGCCTCCCGCATAAAACTTCAAATAGTACCATACCGAAAGAATATACGTCAGATTCTTTCTGAACGATCCCTGTACTTATGTATTCTGGATCACAATAGCCTAGTGTGCCACAAGGTAGGGTAATAACTGCGCCTCTGGCTGCTAAACTTAATTTGGACAATCCAAAATCTGCAATTTTCGCTATCCAGTTTTGATCTATCAAAATGTTCGCACTTTTTATATCACGGTGGATAATGGATTCATGCTCTCCGGCATGATTATGAAGGTGATGTAAGCCTCGGGCAGCATGAACACATACCTTGAGTCTTTCCAACCACGTCATAGTATAACTGGTGTTCCTTCTCAGAATATACCGATCCAAACTTCCACGTTCTGCGAATTCATATACTAAACTTTTCTCCTTACCCTCATCACAATAACCAAGAAGAGAAACCACGTTTGGATGCCATTGACCGTCCAGTAACTGGATCTCGGTCAAAAACTCCTTCAACCCTTGTCCAAACTGCTCGTTTAACCGCTTTACAGCAACTAATTTGGAAGGCTTTCCAGAATAGAGAAGCTCTCCTTTATACACCGGACCATATCCACCTTTTCCAATGCATGTTTCAAAGTTTTTGGTTGCTTTTTGTATCACTGCGAATGGTATTTTGAGATGTCGTGACTCTTTCAATTGTGACATTTTGTTGTTGTTCTATCAATCTAAATTGGGAGAGAAGTTTCAACAATAGGAAGTCCGAAAATTAGAAAGAAATATTGTTGAGTATAAGGAATTCAAATTTTAATATTGTATGCAAGAACACGTTTATGCCTCCATTTTTTTATATCCAAATTTCTCTATCATGTCCGATTTTTCTACTAAATGACGGGTCCACCAAAGCACGATGCATATCGGGTTCAGCATTGCTGACAATTTATGAATTTATACATGCATACTGGTAGGTATTTTTTAGCTTTATTATACTGAGCCCAAGATCATTAACGTGGGTATTTCACAGATCTCCATATTAATTACGAGTTTAATCAGTCTTCCTTAAACTATATAATAGTGAAATTCACATGATAATGTCTTATTGTCTTTCTCTGGCTCACCAGCAGTCGTCCACACAACAAGCAGCAACCCAATACCACTTCCTTGGGCTTGATTTTAGCCCAACAACCTATCGCAAGCTCTCGATGTGCACATGTTACTGATGTAATTTATCTCATATAAGATGAGCAAAATGAATGTAGTTGAATGCAATAGCAAAAATGATTGTATAGTTTTATTTCGTTGAGCATTGGCCCATTCTTACTGATATTTGTGGTTTATATGGGGCCTTTGGCAAAATTGAAGCTAAATACTTAAATATACTTTGTTTCTTTTAGCCATTGTTCCAGTATAGTTGAATGGAATAACAAAGTGAAAGAAGTAAATGACTCGAACTCTTAAGTGACAAAGTTAAAATTAAAGTTATTTGGAGGGAAGTGAGAAAATAAGATATGTTGGGAAAAATTAAGTTTCTGAAGTATGTTTACTCTTTGTCTTTTGAGGATGAATGATGTTTTGTTGGATAAAATAATTCTAAGACAAAGGGCATTTTTTTGATATGTCACAAAGAGTAGAAGTAATCTATAAATAGTTAGTATATCAAGAAGCATCTACAAGCATTTATTGCTTTTTATCCTATGCCCATGGGGCACACATTAGAAATACTCATATGTAAATTCAGTGCAAACACTTATTTGTGAACTCATTGAGCTTTCCAAGCGATTTATTTTATTCATGTTGGAGAAAGTGCATCCATACCGGTCACTAACACGTGTACTAGCTTTACTATCATTGAATATAACACTATGCTAACCCTGGACCGTCCATTTCAGCTTCACAACATACTTGTCACACCAAGTTGTCCGAAACTATATTTGTACTTACAAAACACGTACACGGTTTCAAATTTACCCATTTAATACTAATATTATAGTAAAATAAACTTTTATTTTGAAACAAACGAAAATAGAAAGATGGATATATGTTTTCGACAAAGATAATCTATAGTTTGGCTAGTCAAATGTTTTGAATACATTCTATCTCTCACATACTTCGCTCCGACGATATTAGTTATTAATGTCGTTGTCAATGTTCTAAATATATGAGTTAAGTGACCACGTAGCAAATTTGAAGGTACATAGTTAAATCAAAATTGTTCACAGGATTGTCGAATGTTTATTTTGCCACGTGGGCTTTATTTGTTTTGATAGGCCTAGCCCGTAATTTAGAACCTCTTTTGTATTATATATTGATTATGGTTGATTAATAGAAGGCAAGGAAATTACAATTCCAATACTCAATCCAAGACTAACAAGACTTGACTTAACCAGGATATGGTTTGTGATGCTAGCAATGTCGAATGGTAGGAGTTTTCAGATGAGGGGTGCAAGTGGTGGTGATGGTGGTGGTGGTGTTTCGTCGTCTACTGCCATATTGCAACAAGAGGCGATCTAAGGTTTGTAATAAAAACAAGAAATACGTACTTAGGGTAGCGAGAAAGTAGGAGGAACCTGTTTAAGATAGAAGTTTTAGGAGGGATTTTTTTTTGCTTTGATACCATATTGGAATTGTAATTTCCTTGTATTCCATTAATCAATACATATAATACGAAAGAAGGTTCTAGAATACGGGCTAGGCCTATCAAAACAAATAAAGCTCACATGGCTAAACAAACATTCAGCTAATAGGTTTGACCCGAAAAACTGACCGATTCAAATTTAAATGGTTTATTTGGTTTCGGGTGGGTAACTGAATCCAACCGAAATCATATCATGGTTCTTGGTTCGGATTTGGTTTACTAAAGAAAAAATTGGAGCCACCCCGAATCTTTTATATAATAAAAGAATTACATCATTTCGGAGTGTTTTTGAAAAACTCTTCTCATCGTAAAAAAATTAGACCAATAGGAAAACTCGATTTTGCCACGTAGGCAAAATCAAGCAATATGATTGGTTAATAGAAAGTCAAAATTGAATTGATTTTTGACAAACTTTAATAAATTTGGTGGAGAAATTTTGTTAAGAAAAAAACACATAAAATTATTTGTGTCAAATTTGTGAAAACAAAAACTTAAAAAAAGAGGAAGTAATTAATAAAACTTTAGTGGTTGAATTTTACAAAAATTATATAGAGTTAAGTGTAAAATTACAAGTTCCATATTTTTTAATAACTTTTGAAAAATAACAAATAACCCCTTATACTTTATACCCATATACTTTATAAGATGAACTTTGTTTAAAATTACATAAGTATTAGTATTATTTTCAGACTTTCATCTTATTTAAATTACAAAATTTTCTAAATATACAAATTAGTTTTAATATACGTTAAATATTTGTTTTAGACTTTCATCAATTAAAATATTTTTTTTACTATATACGTAAATAAGGACTCATGTTATTTTATTTGAAAAGTTTAATTTATGCGTACACGAACTTGAATATTAAATACGGCTAAACTATTGTTAACGGGAATATGAATATCAAACATAAGTACGAGTTACTGTGATATAAAAATAAATATACGCTATTATACTTATAACAACGACTTATGAAATTCTTATTTAAAGTTTATATATCGATATCCAGAAAAACATTTTTAAAATACTTTATGGAGCATATTTTAACTTTATCAAGAGGACTTCCCTTACTAAGAAAGGTGTCCCATAGATGACATACTGATATATCTCCTATTCTTGTTGATTATGTGCTACTAAACTCACATATTTTGAACAACACAATATAAATAATTAAGTTAAACAACAATATAAACTTAAACCTCAACATCTATGTCAGTTAAACAAATTCAAATATTTAACCAACAAATTTTTATAAAATCTTGTAATAATAGATATTAATAGGTTCGAGCTTATATATTTCTTCCGTCTTCCGTCGTAATTTATTAGTTCATGTTGCTATTTGAGGTTGTTCAAAAATACTTGTCCACCTTGTTATTTAGCCAATTATATATATATATATATATATATATATATATATATATATATATATATATATATATATATATATATATATATATATATATTACCTATAAAGCAAAAATGGTCAAAGTGGAAAAGTGAAAAATCAAGGAATGTGAAATGTTGAAATTTTTTATTAAAGGAAATTATAAAATGTAATTAATACTCTTATTAAAACACCGCATTACTTAAAAGTACAATGATTTATACACATTGTACAACCAATTAAAACAATTAATACAAATCACAAACCGGGTTGACTCGGGACGCTTCACACCCGACGGGTTGAACCGGTTTAATTTGACCCGTTTTCGACCCAACCTAGTAAGCTGACCCTGTTTAAATCAACCAAATTTTCGACAGGAACGGTTCAACCGGTTGAACCACCCGGGTCGAACCGGGTTTCAAAACATTATGTTTAATTCCCAAATCTTCAAACTTTTCTTATTTTTCATTTACAACCAATTAAAACAATTAATACAAATCACAAACCGGGTTGACCCGGTTTAATTTGACCCATTTTCGACCCAACCTAGCAAGTTGACCCGGTTTAAATCGACCAATTTTTCGACCGGAACGGTTCAACCGGTTGAACCACCCAGGTCGAACCGGGTTTCAAAACATTATGTTTAATTCTTAAATCTTCAAACTTTTATTATTTTTCATTTATAACCAATTAAAACAATTAATACAAATCACAAACCGGGTTGACCCGGGACGCTTCAAACCTGACAGGTTGAACCGGTTTAATTTGACCCATTTTCGACCCAACCTAGCAAGTTGACCCGGTTTAAATCGACCAATTTTTCAACCGGAACGGTTCAACCGGTTGAACCATCCGGGTCGAACCGGGTTTCATAACATTATGTTTAATTTCCAATCTTCAAACTTTTATTATTTTTCATTTATAACCTATAAACTTTTTTTTATCAATAAACTATCTGTCACTATAAAATCCCGTTGCTATGCACGGGTACTCGTCTAATATATATATATATATATATATATATATATATATATATATATATATATATATATATATATATATATATATATAGTTAGGATCAAATAGGAAGAATAATTAAAATAAGAAGGATAGGAAGTAGCCACAACCACACATTTCAGATGCACCTACAAAAGTGGATGCATCTTCCTTCAAATTTTCCCTCCTAATTTGAAATTTGTGGCTAGAATTACTTCTTACCCTTCTTATTTTAATTATTCTTCTTATTTGATCTCTACCCTATATATATATATATATATATATATATATATATATATATATATATATATATATATATATATATATATATATATTTGATTGATAAAAAATGTACTTAGTGTGAATTTCTTAAACTGCGTGCATTTTGAAAGTGGACTAATAAATTAGGACGGAAGTAACGAATTTGATTAATATTGTTTACTTTATTAATTATTATTTCATAACAACGGTTATAAGAGCACTAAGCAGTAAGCACCGAGCTATCATTTCAAGAGGTTCATGAATTTGTGAACCATAGTGAGCTCCCGAGCTATCATTTCAATCTTAGGTGGAATGAAAACCGAATAAACCGAACCATAGTACCCCATCAACCGAGAGCGTTTGAACGCCCCTAATCAACCTATATTATTTTTTAATTGAAAGGGGAATCTCCCCTTGGCCGAAAAGGCTCGATTTCGTATTTCAGTTTTCAGATTAAAATTGATTTGAACAGGCGAGACTCACAGGAGAAGGTGCTTTATTTTCACATTATACTACCTAAATTAGCTACAAAGATGAATCTAGCTGTAAGCCATCGGACTGGCAGGCGAACGAAGACTAGTGGGTCGTTGTAAGGTGCACTCTCTACCCTAGTGGTCAGATATAGAGAGACTGCATATACAACCCAAGTGTAAACTAAATCAACTACTTTCTTACTGTTCTCGATTTAGAAAACTGACTTTCTAACCTTGCTTCAACTAGCTTTGCCATCAATGTGTTTGTCTTAACACCTTCATGAGCCCGTCTTGAAGACCGCGCAACTACTCCAGGACCGTGGTCTATCGGTTGGTCAGTAATAACATCAGATGATTTGTTATCTTCATGTTTTTCAGGTATGTTGTCATCCTCAACCCCATTACCACGTGTATATTGTTTCCTTTTGACCTCGAGAAATGTTTCGATTTCACAGCATAAGTCATCAGAAATCAAAGACTTTTCCGAGAAATCACGGTTCATCTGTGCCCTCTCGTCCAGCCATGCTTCCGAAACATGAAGGATAAGTCGATCAGGTCCCTTCTTGTTCATGGTTTGATCTTTCTTCCCGCGATTTTGCTGCAAATCTCTTACTTTTTGCTCGTAATCTCTTATCCCCTTTGCAAACTCATCACACAAACTTTCCAACAAAATTCTTGCTTTCTTTTCTCGCATATATGAAGATTCTAAATCCAAAATCTCATCACTCATTGAGTGGACAGTCTTTTTTTTCTGCTCTTGGGTTGACTTTTTCAGTTCCTTAATTTCTTGATGATCATTTTTTCTTTCTTCTACTAGTGTCTTGATTTTTGCTTGTGAGATGTCAAGATCTCGTTTGAGTGCTTTGATTAAAGCCATGTTGGATGAACGCTGTTCTTCAAGAGTCCAAATCCGATTGAGGACTTTAAGCAAATGTGTTGATGATTTCAGCGTGAAACCAGTTGGAGTAACAGCACATGTGTATGGTGTCACCTACGAATATCAATGAATTAGAAAAAGCTATTAATTCGTTCATGAGATAAACATTTAATAGGCAACTTTAGTACCTGCATTGAACTACAACAACTTGCAGATGACACCTGCTGCAGATCTTTATCATTTTTACCTGCTGATAAATTGCGTAAACTTGGTTTTCCTTTCATACTTCTTTTTAAACTAGTCTCCATTTCTGGCTGAATCAAACAAATAGCAGAACAAAGATCAAAGTCAGTGATTCGACATACCCCAACATTGGGTCATTGTGAGAAAAGTCCAAGTTTGTCTTTCTAATGTCAAGCAGGCTGTAATTAAAGTTCAAGACAAAATAGAATAACTAGATTGAGTCCGTAAGTTAAAATTTTTGCTACACCAGAAAGTATCTATGTTAGTTTCAAACCCAAGGCATTTGGCCTACTAGTATGCGGGTTGCCCACCAACCAAGAGGTCGTGGGTTAAAGTCTCGTGGGAGATATTTGTGAGATTCAGTGTGAGATAAGTGGTATAGGGTGTGAAAAAGTTGTCGTTCAAAAAAATAAAAATCTATGTTAGTTTCAATAAGCTAAAGTATTAAGTTTGACCCTCAAAGTCAAAGGTGGACTATTTTTTGTCAGTAATGATACTAGGAACAACAATGAGTATACATCACCACAAATACTAGAGACCAATGTATACAGCAAGATTTATATAACGAAAACAACTTGCATCAAAACATAGAGAGGATACATCGTTGACCTGTAATGATCAAGGATTTTTCATGAGCAAGAAGCTCATTACATTTCATGAAAAAATAGAGTAATATTTGCATATCAAAAAGTAACCCTTTAATGAGTTTAATCTCATATAGAGTACTTGACTTCAATACCATATCAAGAACAATGAATAAGAACCAGCCATTGTACTTCAAAGCTCACTGTATTTGCAGAACTACAAAGTAACCATAAGATTTTGCAAGAATGTATAACTTTGGAAATCGGGGTGATTAATACTCCATTAAAGGTGATGTAAAGTTTTGATGGTGCACAGATCACCTCCCTCTTAAGACGAAACTGTGAAGTACAATAGCCCTTATGACATTTATACTCTGCAACTTATAGAAAGCCACTTAAAATACTAACTGCGATGAAATTTTTGCTATTGTATACTTTCACAAGAATGACCGATACAATTGTTATTTTCAAAATTATAGTTAGAATTTGAAAAGGGTGATGATATGTACACATAAGAATTTACTTTGCACACATATAATTAATGTATAATTAATGAATAAGGACAAACAATACTCATTGCCGTACATTTTATGTGTGCAAAGTAAAACCTCGTATGTACATCATCACCCATTTGAAAATTGAACTTTTCACTTAAAAAAATCTCTATCAGTAAAGAAAATAGAAGTCTATATGAAAACAAAACTTATACTGTCAGTCCGTAATATTCTAACAACTGTAAGTAATAAGAGGAGAGGGAGTGGGTGCGGGGAGAATGCGGGGAAGGTGGAACCCCGCACGGGAACACCGCCGCCTCGCGGGGAACCCCGCACGGGGAGGTGAAAATCGGGGAAATATCACGCATGCGGGGAGAGGAAAGAAAAGAGACGTTGGAAGAAAAGAGACGTTGGAGGAACACTGGTGGGGGCCCACTGCATGGGTGTGGTTATGGATAAGATCTTCAGGGATGTTAATGGAAGATGAAGGTCTCCATATAGTGGTTGATGAAGGCTGTTTATGGTGGTTAATGGGTTGTGTTGTGGGGGTGTTTGTAGTGGTTGTAGGGTGGATTCTTTGGATTTGAATAGTTGAAGGCATAGTTCTTTGTAGGTATTTTTTATAAATGTTTTTTGGGTGATCGATGATATATAGAGAGAGCTAGGATAGATGTTTAAGTTTTAAAGAAAAAAAAAAGAAAAAAAAAAAAAAAAAAAAAAAAAAGTGAGTGAAGGGTGAGTGAAGGTGCCGCCCCCAAAAATGAAGTGAGTGAAGAGTGAGTGAAGGAAAAAGTGGGAGATGATGTGGCGGAATGGGATTGGTTGTGAGTGAGTGAAAGGAAATGGGGTGAGTGGAGCACTCCCCCCACCCTAAGGTTAAAATACGCAAAGCTTTTCACACTCCTAAAAAAAGAAATTTCGAGAAAGAAATACTTACTACTAGCTAGCTGTGGATATCTATCAGCAGACAAGTTCTATTACAGCAATTAATCAGAAGGTCAAACTTAACATCATATGTTTCCTGGCCGTAGTGACCAACCACTTCTCACAAAAAAGCGTTACAATAATTCATATCGAATAGTTCTTTCATCACAAAATTATGATAAAAATAACATACAATTTAAGAATGGGCTCTATATTTATAGTAAGTAAATAATTTATGACTCATGCTTCTTTTGTCACAAAATTATTGTTTCCATATAAAGTAAACTTACAGTTTAAGAAAAAAAAAATTATTGTTCGACATGTAATTAAACAATTTTCTTTCTATATATAGTAAGTGTATAAGAACAAGAACTTACACTATCATGTTCTTCATCCAACTGATAATTCTCACGGCTGAAGTGGTGGCTCCGGCTACGGTGGTGAATCAAACCACCACCACCATCATGATCATGATCATGAACATCATCACCTTCTTTTGTGATGAAACTGAACTGGGGTTGAACTTCCCATAAATTTGCACCTATCTTCCTAGCAGAAACAGTATTGTTTTTCATTGGATTATTATTGAAAGCTAGTTTCCAAGAGGATGAAGGTGTGGTTGTGTTGGCTTTTTCACTAGTTAATATTCTCTTTGTCAACTTTATGTGCAAGGGTTTTTCTTGCTTTTTGTTATCACTATCCATCTTTGTTTTCTTTTTTTTCCCCCCTCCTCAAGGTTTCAATTTTTCATTTTGTTGTCTAAAGACGTGTGTAGCTTTCATGCTTTATGAATACATGTCGTATTTGGTAGGAAACATCAAGACAACACACAAGTGGGCTTGTAGTGTAGGTGTGTAGGTGTGTTAAAGTGGAACATAGACCAAGAAAATTGTCACACTAGTATTTGTGATTTTTCTAAAATAAAAATTATTTTACTTAATAATTTATGCAATGAGAAGATTGCATTTATCAAAATACTTTTAACTATAAAAAGAATATAACTTACTATTTATTTAAATATATCTAATTAGAATTTAATGTACAAGTTTCTTTAATATTCCTTAATTCACCACTTTTCCTATTTTTTAAATTACCATAAAGGGAAATTGTTCTATGACAAAAACCATAAATATTCAACCAAAATGGGCAATTGCATATATATCTCTTCAAAATCTCATAATTACATATATATTCAACTAAAACTCTTAATTGCAAATATATCCTTTCAAAGCCTTAAAATTGTCAAATTTATCTAACCAAAACTCATAATTGCATATATATCTTTTCAAAGCCTTAAATTTTTATTATTTTTTATTGAATTATTATTATTATTATTATTATTATTATTATTATTATTATTATTATTATTATTATTATTATTATTATTATTATTTTATTATTTTTTTAAAAAGCTTCCAAACCTTAAAATTATCAAATATATCTAAATGATTAATTTAAATATATTTAATAGAAAAAAATATCTAATAATTATAATTGATATATAAAACAACGATTATACCCTTATTCTTATTATTATTATTTTTTTACAATTATAAAATATCCTTTTATTGGTTTGAATTTTATTATGTCATTTGATCTATATATATAGGAGTTTATATTTAGATGAAACAATGGATGGTGTTGTTGATATTCTTATTAAAGATTCGTCAATACCGAATATGGTTGAGTCGCCGAACATGATTGCCTTTTCTTTTCTTAAAATATAGTTAAAGGATATTCTGTAATTGTAAAAAAAATAATAGTAAAAATAAGGGTATAATCATCATTTTATAATTAATTATAATTATTTAGACATTTTTTTATTAAATATGTTTAAAATAATTATTTGGGTATATTTGACAATTTTAAGGCTTTGAAAGAATATATATATGCAATTATGAGTTTATTACCACTTCCATGTACACATGAACTTATTACCATTGAACTACAGTTGAACCATCGATAAACAAATTAAAACCATTAATAATCTTCTTGACGTGTCGTCATAATAGTTTACTAAAAAAGACAGAAAAAGACACACACACAAACGAATAATTTTTTAAACCACACTTAAAAAGTAAATAAATAAGCACACACAAATTAAGGCAACCGAATTTTGTCGAAAACTGTTGTCATGCGCCGATGCGCGGGTAATCGTCTAATACGCACACATAAAGACATCATTGGGTTTTTCTAACTCATATGTCTAGTTATACGGGTTATGAAAAAGATTAATGATAAATTTGAGAAACAAACTGGATAATTGTACGCAAGAATAATAAATGTAGTTTTTCAATCACTTTGGTTTTTGAAAAAGTAATTTCTCTTCGTAAGAGAGTTATGTGCCGTTCGAGTTATGATGCGTTATATTCCTCTCACGTCAATTTTTATTCTATAACATTCGCATAACATAAAACTATAAAAACACCTTTCCTAATAACATTCTTATAACAAACAGTCAAAAAACACATCCATTCCACATTTATAAAAAAATAATAATAAATAAATAAATAAATAAAATAAAAATAAAATCATCACCATAGCATGATACCTATAACGCACAACGCACATGTAATGCAAGAGACATTTGATGTGTAAAAAGCCTTTCCGTCAAAGGATAAATAAAACTTTTTCTTGATGATTTTATTTGTAAAAAAATCCATCTGATAGAATAAAAATTGAACTCGACATACCCCAAATATAATGTAAATGAAATATTTACAATCTAACAACTAATTGGCTCTAGGTGCAACTTATATAGTGATGTCCATTTTGGATTTCTCTTTAGAACATTGTTTTAAAACCAAGTTGATCCGGCTGAACCGTTTTCGGTTGAAAAAGCAGGCCTATATAAATCGTTTTTATTTATTTGTAAAATTAGTTTGACCTGTTGGGTTTCATGTGACCCGGTTTTACTAAAATTGGTCGGGTTTGGTATTTTTTGTTATTTTTATATTTTTATAAACCTATGGTGATTGATATTGGATTTTTTAGGTTTAATGTGTGTTTGAAATATTATAGGTTTTATTGATGTTTGGTAAACTGAACTATTGTTATATTTTTTATGGAAAACCGGGTTAGCTCGCTGATAAAAAAGGTTGAACTATTAATCCAATAACATGATATTTTGATAGAAAATCTATTAAAAACCCAGTTTTCAAAACATTGTTTAGGACAATGTTAAATCCACTAATTAATTTGCTTGCATACTTTTTTTTTCTCCTTTCTTTCTATGTGCAATCCTTTAAAATTACAGTAATAATACGATAGGACAAAGATCCTGAGTGTGTAGGAGCAGAATTATACTACTACTTCATTTCATAACAAGTGCACGTTGAAGCTAGTTGGCTAGTGGTCCTATAGGCTATAACTGCTACCTAGATGTTTGTGTACGAAGTGGGAACATTCGAGGGCGGTTTAAGGTGGATTTTGGAGTCATGACTCATTAGAATTATTTGGTTGTCAGAGATAATATATAGGAGCTACCTACGTAATATTCTCGTACTAGAGGGCGCTTAGATGTAATTATAGATTCTTCCTTAAAAAATCTTAACAAGTCTCTCTCAATAATTCCCATAACAAAGTTATTTAACTAAAGTTAAACTACGCGTGTTAATGTAATAATGTGACACGTTTTACTTGTCGGGAAATTAGGCACACCTCACTCCGTTTAGATACGTAGTTTACTTTTACAAGGTGTAACATGATAGTATTATTTAACACATAATAAAATTGCTTAAAATTCATTGAAATATTTTTTAAAAAGTATTGACATTGTTTCTTCATTTTCTTTCACACGAGGGGATATTCGATAGTTATGCAGTATCTTCATAGATTTTACTAAAGCCTATGCTCTTTTGATGTGATAATGAGATAGTTTAAGTGATGACAATGTGCTAGTTTAATTTATTAATGTTAAATGCTAATATCAGTTACGCACTTCAAGCTCAATAGTAAACACACATATTCAAAATAGGTATAAGACTTTAAATAGTTGCCCCTAAGTAGGGCTGAGCAAACGACCCGAACGGACCGGACTGATCGAACGACCGCCGAGACCGGACCGGACCGACCACATTCGGTCCGGTCTTCGGTCTTGGCTTTTTGGCTAATTCGGTCCTCGGTCTTGTCTGTCCGGTCCGGTCCGGACCACCAAACGACTATTTGGCCTTGTTAGACCGGACCGGACCGACCACATTCGGTCCGGTCCTCGGTCTTGGCTTTTTGGCTAATTCGGTCCTCGGTCTTGTCCGTCCGGTCCGGTCCGGTACTGGACCGATGCTCACCCCTACCCCCTAAGTATCAAATTTTGGTTAATCGACAAGTTACTTACACCTCACAGGTCAAATTTATTATTTTGCTTAATCTCATATAGCAATAACAACGGAACTCTGGTCAAGAAGTGATAAACAAAATACATAAAACATGCAATTTCCGACATGGTCTAGCCAATGTCATATTCAGTGTCATGTCTTTACTACTTTTGCAATGGTAAAGGGCAACTTTTATTTTTCTAACATTTCATAAAAGATGAATGACGTCCATATGGTTAAATTCGGTACATATTATAAAGAGAATCAGTAAACATTTAGACAACAAAAGTCATATAATATATAGAACATATGGTTGACAAGATCTGAAAAGAGCAAATCTGATTAATAATTGGTTTTGATTTTAATTTTTGCAGTTGAAGCTTAAGGAGAAAATAGAGACCAAAAAAGGAAAAGTTATAAAAAGTAAAAATAATAATAAGGGGCATTCCGAGAATTGAACTCGGGACCTCTCGCACCCTAAGCGAGAATCATACCACTAGACCAAATGTCCTTTTTACGTCAACTTACATATAAAACTACCTTTTTTCCTTTAGTTTGAGATGAAAGTAATAAGGATTCCAAAACTAAGGTTGAAAAGGAAAAATAAAAAGATCCGACCAACCGGATTCGAACCAGTGACCTAAGGATATCAGTTGAACAACTACAGTCCTCCGCTCTACCAACTGAGCTATGGTCGGTTTGTTCCAAGACTAAGGTTCTGTCTAAATGTACATTGCATTATCTATTCGTGTAAGAAAATGACTCACTTTTTCACTAAGCAGATGGATTTTTCAGAGAAGCTTCATAATTCACAAATGAGTTGGAGCTTAAAATTACAAAATGACACTACAAGACAATACAGATTGATGCACAAATGTAAAATATAAGAGGGGCTCCTAATGTGTGTAATCAAAACACACCTCTTTAAAAACCAGTAAGCACTATTTTAGAAGGCTTTTGGATAAATGGTTTTGATAACACAATAAGCCAATGAGCCTAAATAAGCTTAGCCAAACAGCCCCCTTAGTAATTAGCTTTGTTAAAAGCTCACGCTCCTCTTGGATGCTGCTTCCAAAGAGATTATCTTTTTTGAACTTATGGTTTTTATATATCTCTCATAAGTTTGTCAACATAGCAAACTTCATTCTAGAAGCTATCTTATTATAGAAGCTCAAACTCACATAACTGTATGCCAACACACCCGAGTCCCAATCGTATTCCAAAAATTTAACGTATTTGACTAACGATATATAAATGTAGTAAAAAATCTTATAAATTAACTATGTGTAATGCATTAAACGTATATTACATCGACCATCAGAGATGCTGACATACATGAGGTGCTTACGAACCTTATTTTGAGTGCTTATTGCTTACTAGGTTATTGTATTTTCAAAAAGCTAAGCATTTTGAAGATATTTGGGTAAGTATAGTTCAAATGGCCTGTGTTTTTCTTTAATCACGGGAAATAAGTGAATAAGCTCAATCCCTTATATACTTCTTTTTGAAAATACATGTGCATATAACTCCCATATTCAGAACCTTCTAATATGATAGATCCCACTGACTTGAATTGAGCACGAATTTCATTTGTATTTGAGCGTAAAAATGATTACATTGATTGCTAAAAACTGTGAGCCTGAGCTGCAAATTAACAATAAAACGGACAATACCACTCTATTAGTCGGGTAATGTTATGTTTTCAAGTCAAAGCCGATATAAGATAATACTTTCTCTAAAGGCAAAAGACTCGCACATTACTATATACACCTTAATACATGAGTAATTGAGACTTTGAGCCACTATTATAATATTGTTTTCCACGAATCGGAAAAAGATTTGGACGAGCTATAAGTTGATTCGGGTGTAGTAGTGAACTTGATATACCATTAGGGTGATTGACCAGGTGAGGAGCCTCTTGTTGCTGAAACCGAATAATCATCCTCTTCATCCGAATCACTAAGAACTATGACTCTATGATCTCTCACTGATGAAGAGCTTTTCTGGGTGAGTGAACTGGAACAACCATTGGGTGATTGACCAGGTATGGAGCCTCCTGTTGCAGAAACTGTATCCTCATTGTCCTCATCCCAATCAATAAAAATGACACTCTGATCCCCTAATGATGAAGAACTCTTGTTGGTGAGTGCACTAGAGCTACCATTGCGTGACTCATTAGGCATTGAAGCTCCTTTTGCAGAAACCGTATCATCATCCTCTTCATCAGAATCACTAAGGATAACGACACTCTCATATCTTAATGATGATGAACTTCTGTTGATGACTCCAGATGTCAAGTTATAGTTTTTGTATGGCGTACAATTTATATTTGAATCAGATTTACATAACGATCCATCTGAAACGTGCCATTGTCCCAGTTCCATAATCGGATGTCCAATCTTTGCTCGCCATGAGCCATCAGACTTCACTTCGATCTCAGTTATATCTTCATCACAAGTGTGCATCTTTCATGCCGAGTAATAATTAAAATTAAAAAAAAAAAAGAAAAAAAAAAAAAAAAAAAAAAAAAAGAAGAAGAAGAAAAAAAGAGTACATTATGTTAGAATTTATAATCGATATTACTGCAACAAAATGAAAGAGGCAACGATGAAAATACCATTTTCACAATCAGATTTAGATAGGGGTCAATAATGATGTCCTTCAAGGAATAGTTCTTCAAACAAATAGGGCATTGCCACTGGAAAGAGAAAAAATAAGAAAAAGAAAAAAAGGAAAAAAAAAAAAAATATCATAGGCAAAATCTAATTATGTAAGAAAAGGAAGGGCTAATTACATAATAGGCGAACCAACTAATTAAGGCCAAAAGGAACCCATCAATATAAAAAATAATTATTTAAAGTGACCAACTTCCAGTAAGTTTGAGATTAGGTAACTTTTTACCATGTTGACGACTTATGTGTCGTCTAAAATCCGATTTTCTTAAATAAAATTACTTGCCCAAAACAGTGATCAGATCAAAATTGGTCCCCTGATTATGCAATTAACCTGAAAAGTTAGTCTAAATACAGAACAGAGGACTTACCTTTCTAGACCGTTGGTTAATCTGAACAAGAGTATGGAGATCAAAACCTACCAGATGAACACATCCTTTAAACCTAGCAGCAGTTTTCATCCGACACCCGCTTATCTGCCATTATAATCAACAAAAGGCAGAAATATTAAAGGAGACAATACTGCAGCTGCTATAACACAAGCTCAAGCTCATCAAGTCCACAGTCTACAAGCTCAAGCTCAAGACAAAGCTCAACCAGCAAAGTTTAAACTGTGTAAAGAAGCTTTAGTGAATTGTAACAGCTTTTAGATATTTTAGTTAGTAGAAGTTTGTTAGAAGTCAAAGTAGAAAGTCAATGTATGAATTCTGTATAAATAGCATCTCTGTACAATCATTTCATAATTAATGAAGATATAACTTTTCCCTAAAATCCCTCTCAATTCACATTTACAATAAATATAACAAAACCACCAGGCACAGTAGCTCATTGCAATTTCTTAATGGTTAAATCGGTATACTAAGAGCAGCACTAAGAAGCTAATGATGCAAAGCACAAACCATATAGAACCTGGCAACTGAGTTCACAATTAGATACAGAGTTAAATATCATAAAGGCATAGAGTTTGTATTTTTTTTTGCTAATGTGAAAAACATTATGAAATAAAGACAGCTCAGTACTTAAGCACCAGCTTTCAGATACATTTTGTTCACATTTATCACCAAGACTATACGTGGAAAGTTCGGAAGACTTACAGGGCAACGGAGATTAACTGTGAGGTGATCTGCAATAACATCCAAATCACTAGTGCTGTCATCATTAGCAGCAGCAACTCCACGACCAACACAGCGACATACACGGGCAACAGCTTCACTAAAGGATTCACCTTCTTGTTCACTAGGAATGAAGCTGATGACCTTCGAAGGAAGTGAACAAATGACTAAGGGAATATGAAGTAGTAGGAAATTAACATGTGAAACAAAAATATATAACTTACAAAAAGTCAGATGACAATCATGTTATTAGAGTGTTCAGTATCATAACAATAAGAACTGAGACATCATATGCAAGATAAGTGAAGGTACCTCCTGAAAGGTCCGTTGCTTCACTAGTCTAACACCAAAACAAAAAGTTCGAGTATCAGAACCAGATAAAGATATCTTGTTAGATCCCTCCACTAGAAACACTGAGATCTGAGGAGGAAAAAAAAACATAGTTTCTTAAAAGATGTTAGAAAACATTAGAGTCCCCTATCATCAAGGAAGATATAAGTGTGAGAATAAAAATAACTTACTGATGGACCATCATCACGACCATTGGCCCCAAGCATCTTCCATCCAGGTCTATCGATCGTTTTAACACGGGTACCTTGATATATATAAAGCTTATTGAGAATCGATCAATAATCGTTAGAGTTCATAATCATGATTTTCAATCTACCATCATATTCCCTCAATTATTATCAGACATATGTGTCCTAGAGGTGCTTGTGCATATTTAAATTTCAATTTCGGCTTCAATTATGTAATACTAACAACAGCATATAACATTTCCATGATAAAAGCTCAATTAAAAGGAGAATTAGAACCTAGAAAATAGACCCTTTAAAAAAATCCATATGAGTAAATGAAAATGAATGCTATCTAAATGCACAATATTCTCTTCACAAGACGAAATAAAAAGGAAATACTTTACAGCAAAATGAATATGACTACTATTAACATGGGGTATCCTTGAGGAGATAAATTTGCAGCAAATCGTATCAAAATAAATGTACAATCAATAAAGGGAAGACTCCTAACCACTTGTAGTTTGCTATTAATAAACTTAATTGCCTCTCCGGAAAATTGCAGGCATTATAATATTTTGCAAATTCTACGAAAATGTTCAAAAAAAATTATGTCTCCTAAAGCCCTCATAATTTGCAGACCATTTTATTTTATGCGGACCTATAATGTTAATTTCAAAACTTATAAGGAAATTATTAAGAAAGTCAAATTAATAAACATGAGGAGTTTCCAAAATAGACCATGTGAAGGAAACAAATTAATACACATAGATGCACATTTCATAACTGAAAATTTGACTGGAGGTAGGCTGTGAAAATGAGAATTAGCAGTCTGTAAAATACGAAGGTTTCCGAATTCAAGTCCCCAAATACTTTGTGAAATTAATGGTTAGTCGTTAATAAAAATAAATTTTTGTTTTTGTTTATTATGCTAGCACAGTCTTCCTGCAAGTTTTATTTGTTTAGTTGGCTGTTCATATTTGAGCCTTTGAGGTGGTTCAAAAACTCAAATACGAGTGTTTTCGTTTTTCTTCTTTATAAGAGTGGCTCATCACCACTCTTGCTTGTACGAAACTCATATTATTTTTTAATATATTTCACCGGGTATAATCCCTTTACCGAAAAAAAATAAATAAAATTTTGTGGTTAATTTGTAGAATATAATTGCCAAAACTGTTACTTTGATCATTTCCCCTACAAACAACTACTGGCTCCAACTGAAACCAGCCATAATTCACAATTATTTCTATACAATGAAAAATTAAAAAGTACGTAAAAGCCAACATACCATTGACTTTTAGATCCGAATATCGAGGCCACTGCATCCTGAATGGAACACTATCATTGAGAAGAACGCACCATGCCTGTTCAAGAGAAAGAAGATAATAATTCAATTTGAAATTGTAATAATGAAACATTCATTCGTAATTGTTATACAATGAATCCCACCTGTACATCATATCCTGCATTCTTAAGCATATGTACATTTTCCCTAGTAAATTGGAAGCTTACCTCCATATGTAGAGGCTGTGAACTAAGAAACACAAATCAGATAAATACAGCTCAGTTCGAAATACAAGGTATTAGCGTAATACATAAATCCTAGTAACTATAACAAAGGAAAATGTGCATGATGTATGGAATGTCAAATCTGATAGAAAATCTCACAGACTACTTTTTAAGGATTAATTTATCTATGCACAGACCACAAACTTTCTAGGCAAACTACGAGGCTAAATTCACTTTCTTAATTGCCGAGATTAATTAGCATACAATCTCATAAACATTACTCAATTGCTTTAAGTTACATGAGTCTTAATAACAAACGGTCAAGCGATAGTGAAGATACAAAAACTAGTTGACTTACACATCATCTTGCATGCTTGAGTCACCGATCTTTACGGGATATAAAGGGTGTGCCAAAGTCTTCCAAAATCTGACCAGATAAATGTGCAAAATAAAAACTAAATCAACTGTTCCACCTCCATATGAGAAAAAGCAAAAAAGAACTACCATTTCCACAACAAGTATAATGATATAACTACACAATTATTGAATTAAAAGTGAAGAAAAATTGGTATGCCAAAGAAATCATTTTATTAAGTCCGGCCCATTCAAAAAACCCCTCATCATGCACACGTCTCCATATGTTCCTAAAGGATATATCAATTTTGTTTCCATAGTTCATTAGATTTCAGATGGGCTTTTTAGTTATTTCAGATTTTCAGTGCTGGACACTAAAATGCTCGATGTAATTATCCATTCTAAAACACGCGCACACACATATATCAGATAGAGGATATTCTGCGTAACTATGTGCTCTGTGAAACATTTATTATGCATTTTCCCTCAATATCAACACACTGCTAGTTCACCTATGGCAAACGACATGGTGTCAATAATACAATCACAAAGACAAAAGTGCTCATCCATGTATGAATAAAAACACAAGATTCATATGCCAACGCTCAAACAGCATAAAGTTGAGTCTCATATGTGGATGTGCAGCCAAAATGAGGTTTCTTACAGCCCCAATTTTGTGTTAATTTATCATTTTCACACCCCATCATGCACATACATTACTATAGCTTAGTAGCTCCAAAGACACTTAATTAACCCTTCACCTAAACTCAATTGTGTGTTTTTAAAACGTTCCAGATATTTCTTTCTTGCACAGATGGTTGTATACTAAAATTTCACCATCCTTATCTACATTTGGTTTGGGTTTCGCTATATTTGGAATTGCTTCGGATCTTGTGGTTATTTTAAAATTTGGCGCTATAGGAATGTCAATCCACACTCATTTATAATGTTTTCAATAAGCAGATAACATAGACCAATCATGAGGAAGACAAATAATTATGTAACGCAAACCACATAAAACACACGAAACAATAACCAAAAAGTTCAGAAAAATAAGAAGAAAGATAATACATACGGGTCACATCGATCGATCCGACAAACTTCACAATAATGCTGGGAAGGAGCAGGTGGAGCTCCCTCAGTTAACTCCATTGAGATAACGACACAAGGAATGTGTTGCCAAACATGACATTGTGGATCTGAACACTGAGCAGAAACAACCTCAACATAAGCAAAAGTTGTGATCCAAACAACAGCTACTCAGTGACATATAAACAAGCAAGTGCAAAAATAGGAAGAACCACACATTTACAAATACTGGGACACATCAACATCTTAGGAAAGAATATGACTATCATCCAAACTCATAATATCAACCAATATCTGTACAGTGCTTTGATGTACAAATTAAATGAATAGAGAGTGTTGTAATTCACTTAACTGAGCTCAGCAGTGTTCACAAATGATTTGTATCAAATTTTGTCCCTGGTCTTTGAAGAGCGATATGTAAATATTTTACAAGGCTTGTATGGTAAAGCAAATGATCTTAAATATGTTCACATAAGAAAATGAGAGAACAAAGACTATGGACAAAGCAAAAGAAAAGTCAGCAGTGAAATACCTGAATCAAAAATTCTGTTTTTGTTGAACCACCACATGGACAGCGAACTTTCTGATCCACAATTACTTCTTTTCTGACCCACACACAGCCTCGCCCAGTTACTGGACCATTCGTCGCTGTGATCGTCATTTTCCTGAAACGATTTTTTTTCGTGAATAGTGGTAGAAACAATTGATGTTCTCTTATTTGTGTAAAATGAGGGAGCCAAATAGCTACACATGATTTAGGGAGCAAGGTATATGGAACAGTATATCTAGTGGTATCTGAAAATACTGTAGTCATTTTGTCATGTCATTTTGTTCTCAAGAACATCATCTGTTCTGCATATAGTTGATTGATAATAATGTCAAACTGAGAATAAATTAGAAAACACTTACCTGTAAATGTCATTAATTAGCATAGCCACGTCTTCCTTTTGAATTAATTTGTTCTTCAGATCTGATGCTACAAAAAAAGTAGAATCAAACTGAATAAGAGCCAAAAAACAAATAATAAGAAAGATGATGAAAATAGTCAAATACTGTAATCACTAATCAGGCCATCATTTATTCCATGGAGAGTTTACAATAGGGACTACATCAGCTATAAAGAAATTCAACAAGGAACAGCTTTGATATAAGAGGGCAAACAGTGTGATTTCTTCCTTGAAACAAGTACACCCATTAAAAGGGCAAACAGTGCGATTTCTTCTTTAAAACATGTCTACATATTTTAACTTATTTTTCTTAATTTATTTAATTTTTAAGCTGAAAATTAAGGTTATATAAAATAAAGAAGTATGGAATATATTCACGATCAAAGTACAAGGCGTTTATTGAACTCAGATACAGAAACGAACATGCAGTCAACTCTTTTTGGGTAAGGGGTTCGATACCCGTTAGTCACATGCAGTCAACTCAGCCAACAGAAGAAAACAATAAACATTGAAATAGATTCCAAAAGATTCAAATTAATGATACGATTCAGTTAGTCAGAATTTAACGACAATGCCCTTACCTTCTTTGTTAGAAAGCAAAGCTAGTATCCGGTCCGTTAGCTCCTGTGTAATACAAAAATACGCAATAAAGCAAACTTATCATCTACTTGAAATATATGTGCGGAAAATGCCATGCATAATTAATAGCGTATACAAATAAAAAATGAGACTGTGTCAGCATTGAGGGTATTACATAGATGATGGATGGTAATTGGTAAAGATTGAAAGTCAAAAGAGCGCTGAATATGCAGAGCATACAAAATAAACAAACTAAATAAAACACACTTCAAGTTGCACAAGAAAAGGTATAATCAGGTATACATAGCAACAACAACAACAACAACAACAACAACAACAACAACAACAACAACAACAAAAATACCCAATCCCGCGGGAACGAGGTATGGGGGAGGTAGAATGTAGATAGATCCTACCCCTACCCCAGAAAAAATCAGGTATACACAGAACAAAGTAAAAAACAACTACGAAACCTGCATCGATTTTATTCCCTTTTATCAGATAAATACACTTGAAAATCTAATACTCCACAAAACATAACTTTTACTGAACAATAACCCTGCCACCAACCACAAGGGCACAATGTAGTAAATTAAGTCAGTAAACAAATTAGGCCTGCCATTAAGGGGTTGTGACCAATCATAGACATGCTAAGATGTTGTGCACTTGTGCCACACAAATACCAACCAACACCAAATTATGGTCCACTGTCTAATCATATATTCAAGCACCAACAACAATCATATGATTGCCCATGTAATCATCAAAACATGATGGATATCAAGGCGAAACAAGGTTTGCTGGTAATACAATTAAGGATACTATATTTACAATGAAAACATGCTGCT
This sequence comes from Artemisia argyi, assembly GCA_030686995.1. Classification (NCBI taxonomy): domain Eukaryota; kingdom Viridiplantae; phylum Streptophyta; class Magnoliopsida; order Asterales; family Asteraceae; genus Artemisia; species Artemisia argyi. Next base: position 118,726,846 of record CM060684.1, read on the forward strand.
TATTTGACAGTTTACGTGTATAGTCATAACAATACTTAGCTTACACTTTCTGTATATTTGTTGCTCAGATTTTTTTCTCTTGTGTATTTATATTATGAAAGGTTACATTCAGGCTTAAACTGAAAAAATCATATGGTTGTGCCAAAAATAGCAGTTATTTTGGTCTTGCGATTACAACCCTAAACTCAAAATGTAAATTCTAGACGATCTGTGTTGTGTCTGTGTGTCTGCATGGTAGTGTGAGACCTGAAAATCTGCTACAAACCATTTCATGGAACATGCTTTCTAGGTGGGAAGGTGAGTTGAAATTCAAGATCAGTTAGCCTAAAAGTTAAGTTAGTCTATAAATACATACTTTATGATAATGTCATTTAGATTTTGAATGTCAAAACAATTTAGTTTCTCTATTTCTCTACAATTCTTATAACCTGATATTATTACGACTCATCTAGACTGATTATCAATGTGAAGAAACACATGTTGCACCATTAAGCCAGTAATGACGAGGAGGCAATGAGCAAGTTAAAGTAAATTTGCACGCATTTGTAGATTTTGTATTTTGTGCAACAACTTCTTGACCCTATAGTGTGAAGTTCCTAAACGCGCATTTAGCAGAACTTTAATGCTTTCCATAGGCTTTCTTATGTCAATACGAAACATGCAGATGAACTCAAGAAAATATGGTCAAGTAAAGCTCTTTAGCCTTTGTCGAACAAAAAGGTAGCATCAATTAGTTACACAGCGCTACAGCACACAGTCACATAAAGAATATAGTAGATAGCTGAATAACGAGTATAAACATATACTAGAATATCAACGGCCACAAAAGGAAAATACTAAGATGACCACAATGCCAACAAATGCCTTTATATTTCATAAAACATTCACTTCAGCATATGATCTACCTAAGGCGACCGCAAGATTCTAATTAGAATGTTCATATGGATGCAATAGAGAATATATACCTGATTCCTTCCGGTCTTTGGAAGACAAAAATGGCTGAGAACATCCTTTAGCTCTTTGACTTTAAAACGTGCCAACTTTCTCTGAAGGATGATATTAAAAAAAAAATAAATAAATAACAATAAAATAACAATAATAATAATAAATAAATAAATTACTATGTATTACAGAATCAAATACAAACATATTATACAGAAGGAAAACTAATCATGTTCTTTTAGGAAAAGAACACATGAACATAAAACAATCCAGAAAGAAATGCATCACCAATGATAAAGCGGTCATTGTAGTGAGTAGTGACGCAAAAAAATGCAAGAACAAAGGATGTGCATTTACGTATAATCTAGAAAACAGGCCTAATTCATATACCAATTTTGTTGTCCTTATCAGAGCGAACCTTTTTTCTTGTACGCCATGACAGGATAACGTTTATTTATTTATTTATTTATTTTGGTGAAATGGTGAACTATATATTAATTTCCCAACACACATACAAAACATACAACAGTTCAACTAGTACTATGACAGCATGACAGGATAACTTGTAGATGTCTAATATGTAATAATACACACTACAAAAAAACTAATGGCAAACTAACAAGGGCTAATTGCACGGAAATGTATCTAACTTGTCACTTTTTATAGTTATGTGTAGCTAACTATTTTTTTTTTTCTAGATGTATAATACTTTTGAACTCGGTCTTTTTCAAGTATCATGTGATCAGTTGTGTGTATTATTTGACGATTTTACCCTTAATTTATACACTCAAATTTAACCGGAAGAGGTGTAAATCGGTCAAATAGTACACAAAGCTGGTCATACGATACACCAAAAAGATGAAATTTAAAAGTACTTTACATAGATCTAGAAAACAAATAATTGGCTACACATAACTATAAAACGTGACAACTTAGATACATTTCCGTGCAATTGGACCAACTAACAATGTACGAAACTTTATCATTGGATTTATATTATCTTGGTATCTTGTGCAGTAATTGATTTTTTAAGCTATTAGGAGTAACATTGTAACAAAATCAAATCCTTAACATTAACATTTGTTGCAAAAGAACCCCTTTTGAATAGAGGAGTTCTGTATTCTGTGCGTTTACAATTTTTTATATGTGCTTGACAAGGACCTGAATCATATTTATATGCTAAAGACAAACACGTCTCTACACAACCAAATAGCAATGTATTAGGGGGTGTTTGGCTAAGCTTATGAGTTGGACTTATGCTTATGTTATATAAGCAACTTATGGCTTATATATCTTAGCTCATAAGCCTATGTTGAGCGTTTGGATTAGCTTATGTTTACTAAGTTGATAACCTCACATTTTTAGCTTAGTTTAGATTGGTAAATGACTATAAGGGGACATGAGTTGAAAAACATGAATGCTAGATTATGTATAATTGAGGATATAATTGTAATTTAGAACGCAACATGTTATATAAGCCGAACCCCACTTAAAAAGTCACATTTTTGGGGCTTATCAAAAACCCCTTATATAATTAAGCTCATAAGCCTACTCATATAAGGTTAGCCGAACACTTAGTTTGGGCTTATTTGACACATATAAGCTAATAAGCTCATAAGCCTACTCATATAAGGTTAGCCGAACACTTAGTTTGGGCTTATTTGACACATATAAGCTAAGAAGCTCATAAGCCCATCATAAAAGTAACTTAAAAAAAGTGAATTTGTTTTCTCATGTTCCTTACGGAAACTACATTTGACATGAAACAAAAATGCATCTCGGCTACTCTGAGCAGAAATTGAAGAAACAATCGCCACTAACCATTTGATCAGCCTAATACATTTACAGCATCTACGGTACACATAAGGCATACATGTAACCTAGTTAAATTTTGCTAGTCATTTTATCGAACATTTGGTATGCAATGTATACATATTGTCTTAGTCAATAAAGAGCTAAATGCAAATAATATGATTATTATACCAATAATAAATAAATAAATAAATAAATAAATAAATAATTAGGTTAAACTGAGCCTTATTAAAATAAAACATCATTTTGGCATAATAAACAACAACTCACCTTGCATTCACGCACTACATCATCATCTTCCATCGCTTGTTAGTTAAGTAGTATATAGTAATGTGTTTTACTCTCTGTGTGTGTCGAAATGTGTGATGATGATGATGATTGATGACGAAGAACGGTGGTTAACTGACGGCGATATGACAGACAGCTGAATGGCCGGTGAAGTGTGGAGTGGATGTCTTTTTTCTTGTTTTGTTTTGGTTTCGTTTGGTCGAATTTAGATGATGTTGTGTAAATAGATTAGAGGGCGGTTAGATAGAGCACTAGCTGTCTAGCTGTAGTTGAGAAGCTGAATGTGTGCCTCTTCACCAAACAACTAACCTCATTTTGTTCGTTCGAGTCTCACCTCTTACAATTTTATTTTTTTTAATTTATTTCATTCAAAACAAATAACTAAAATTAAAAATGTTAAGAGAACCACTAGGACCAAAACTGCAAATAAACAAAATGATGAGGTCATTCATGTTCAATTGAGATAAGTAAACTCATCAATTGAGATAAGTAAACTGCAAATAAACACATAAGACATACTGAAGGGTTTCAAGGGTTGACATAAATAATGTATGAAAACGTTATTCATATTTTTCGATATCTCTATATTTTGACGATCACAAAATGTAAACTCATCAAACGAAAGATTATTACGTAAACAAGTATTAAGCTAGTTTATATCCAACTTAATCACTTAAGGTATGGATAAACAAGTGCTTAATACATCTCATGATCAAAGGGGTATTTAATTAACTAATACAAAGTTTATTTAATTATATAAACATATTATATATTTTTGAAAAACACTTTTGGTAATAAAGAAAAATGTTTTAATCATACTAAATATATGATTTCAAATTTTTAACCAAAATCAGTTAGTTTTTCACTAAATAAATTTTCCCCACTAAAAAACAAAAAATCAGGCCGTTACAACTGGGCGGCCCCTTTAATTGTAAAGGGCGGTCCCCTTAATTTTAAGGGGGTCGGCCTTGATTTAAGAGGACCGGCCACGCTCCTCTGTCAGAATTTGTTGCCTATAAATACCACCTTAAATCTGGAATTTTTCTCACCTTTTGCACGAAATTTTCAAATCTCAAACCCTCTAAACATCCTCCAAAACCCTTTGATCATTTGTATATTAATCCTTGTTTCAAGTGATTCATTCCCTTCTCATCCATCCTCATCCAAAGTGCAAAAGAAGAACACTCCTTCTACAACTAAGTTCAAGAAGTATTGAAGAGTAGTTGTGCATAGTGTATATACATTATTTGTGAAGTTGTGTTGTGTTTGTAATAAGTAGTTTAGAAGATATAGAAGTTGTGTAGGAAGTAGAAGTTGATTAGTAGTTAAGTAGGGTGGTTGTGAAGAAGATAGGTGTGAAGTAGATTGAAGTGAAGAAGATAGGTGTGAAGAAGAAATGTGTGAAGAAGATAGGTGTGAAGTAAATAGGTGTGAAGAAGTTGTGATCAAGTTGTGATGTAGTTGTGGTGTGTAAATTGGTGTGTAAGATTTTCTCCGCCATAAGGGAGTTTGTTGACATAGTGAATAAAACTCTCGAGTAGGTGACTCGGGGAGTGGAGTAGGAACAAGGAAGGTGACCTTGTAGCCGAACCACTATAAATCCTTGTGTTGTGGTTTGATCTCTCCAACTCTTTTCATTACTTACTTATTTACCTATACTATATTAGCTTAGTTAGTTAGTTACTATATAATTGTTCATATAGTGCAAGTATTGAGATCACATAAACTAGAATCGAAGTTTTTAAAACAAACTTGTTTTTATTAATTTTAAAAGGACGTAAAACTATTCTAGTTTTCCACAATTGGTATCAGGAGCCACGTCTTGCAAGATCTTTAAAATATATTGTATTTTAAAACTTGTAACGATCTATGGAATCTTAAAAATATTTAGAAGGGCAATCTAAGCAAAGACCACCACTATTTGAAAGTGATGGATTTTTATATTGGAAAAATCGATTCGAAACTTATGTGAAATCAAAAGATCTAGATCTTTGGCATGTTATTACCAATGGTGACTTTTTACCTATTCAAAATAACCCCGAAACTAAGAAAGATGAAATCGTACCTTTTGAAAAACAAAATGATGATTTAAAAAGAAAACTTGCTAAAAATAATGATGCAAAAATGGTTATTTACAATGCACTACCACGTAAAGAGTACGAAAGGATCTTTATGTGTGAAACCGCAAAAGAAATTTGGAACTCTTTATTAATAACTCACCAAGATAATAATCAAGTCAAAGATAATAAAATAGATCTACTTGTTCAACAATATGAGCAATTCACGATTCCGGAAGAGGAATCAATTGATAATGCTTATGCTAGATTTAACACTATCATCACAAGTTTAAAAGCACTTGATGAGAATTTTTCTAGTAAGAATTTTGTTAGGAAGTTTCTTAGAGCTCTTCACCCAAAATAGCGAGCTAAAGTGACGGCTATTGAAGAATCAAAGAATTTGTCAACGCTACAACTTGATGAATTAATTGGAAATTTGAAAGTCTACGAAGCAATCATAAAGAAGGACTCCGAAATGGTTAAAGGAAAACGAGAGCAAAGCAAGTCAATCGCCTTGAAAACTAGAAAGGAATCCAACAACGAAGATAGCTCATCTTCCGAAAGCGATGACGAAGAATATGCCATGGCCGTAAGAGATTTCAAAAAATTCTTCAAAAGGCGAGGAAGATTCGTTAGACAACCACACGATGAAAGGAGAGCACCTCAAAAGAATAATGATGACAAGTATAGCAAGAATGAGAGAAAGTGTTTCAAGTGTGGTGATCCGAATCACCTTATTGGAAAATGTCCAATGATGACAAGAGATCAAAATCAAAGAGCGTTTGTTGGAGGAGCTTGGAGTGATAGTGATGAAGATGAGAAAGAAACAACAAAGGAAGAAAAGTGTCTCATGGCTAAGACATCAAGTGAGGTACGTTCCGAAACCGAATACTTTAGTGATGAAAATGTATCGTTAGATGAAAAAGATTTAGATAGTGAATACAATAGATTATGCAAACTAGGACAACAAGTAATGGCTAAAAACAAATCACTAAAATACATAAACAACCAACTAGAAAATGAAGTACTAGAACTAAAAATTAAAATACATCAACTTGAAAAAGGTAAAGAAATTGTTGAAGAATGTAAATCATGCCAAGAGATTAAAAGTGAAAATAACAAACTTAGGGAAGAAATTTGCAAACTTGATAAATTTGAAAATAGTAGTAACTCACTTAGTAAAATTATAAGTACTCAAAGAGTATCCGGAGATAAAACCGGTTTAGGATTTAACTCAACTGAAGCTTTAACAAGTGAAATTAAAAATGTTAAATTTGAAAGTGAACTCAAGGAATTAAAACCTTCAAAATATAATCCTAAGTATATACTCATAAATGATAAGAAAATACCTATCTCTAGTAATGAAGAAATAAAACCGTTTTATAAACCATCTTTAAAAACCGAAGTAGGATCGTCCAAACCTAAAACAAGATCTAAAACTCCACCACCTAGGAAACCAAATAATTCTTACCCTAGACCTAAAACACCTCAACCAAGAGCAAACCAAAATAGACGAAACTTTAACAATAATCAACAAATGTGGAACTTCAATCCGTGGGGAATGTTTCCACCATATATGCACCCAAGTCAAATACAAAACATGTTCGGATCAAATAACTTTGGTCAAATGAGACAATGGGGACCAACGTAAAAATATTCGCCATTCAAACATGGAAACTTTTGATGTCACTTCTTGTTCGGACTATTCCTTGAAGACTTTGAAGATAAACACGTTGAAGACGAAAGGTACACATTTCCTTTTATTTCCTTGCCAAGGAAGGCATGCTTAGTTTAGTATCTAGTTGTTATGTAATTTTGTTTGGCTCATTGTTTCTTCTAGTTTTTATATCCATACATATATATACCTATATATATATATATATATATATATATATATATATATATATATATATATATATATACTTAGTTACATCTAGGATCATATAACCTAGAAAATTCATTTGTTGATTTTCTAGAACTAGAAATTGTTCGTTTACGAACCCTTTTTTTCCCCCATTTGCCTTATTGAACTTTAATGTTCAACAACACTCATGCTGATGAAGAGAGATGAGTTGAAAAATCTATGGATGAAACAAACTCCCGGCTTCTGTTGCATACGTCTCCCTCCTATATTCTCGTCTTACAAGCCCATACTATATATATATATATATATATATATATATATATATATATATATATATATATATATATATATATATATATATACTTATGAACCTTCCACAACTTTCTCGTCTACTTGACAACTTGATGAATTTTATCCGAAATGATCAAGAAAATTTAATTGACGAAATGTCAAGTAAAAATGTCAAGCAATCCCTTTCGTGCGAATAACTCTCCAACGTATTTTTGATTAAATATAAATCTAATATATATATATATATATATATATATATATATATATATATATATATATATATATATATATATATATATATATATATATATATATATTCTTGTTCGTTCCAGAAACCAAAACACAAAAAATAAAAATTTTGGAGGGCGGCCCCCTTAATGTTTAAGGGGATCGACAGCCAAATGAAGGGCGGCCCCCTTAATGTTTAAAGGGGCCGGCCATCTGATTGCTCCAACCCGTTTTTCCTCTTGTTTCTTTTTCCAAACACTCCAATTTTTCACACATCCCTTCCTCTGCTACTACTGTGTGATGAGGCGAAAAATGAACCACTTTTAGGGGGTCATTTAAGCATGGAATTGAATTTATTTGATCAAATATTACCCTAAATCGTTCCTTTTGTGATTTTAGGTACTTTGGGAGTGAAATCTGAAAAAGGAAGCAATTCGGATGTTTTTGGAGCATAAAAGTGAAGAAAACGCCAAAGACTTAATTTTTCATGCTGGGAACAGTGTATGACGGCGTCAAGAAGGAAATCCTGACGGCGTCAAGAGTAAAATCCATGACGACCCAGAAGAAACCTGAAGGCGTCACAACAAGAGCGTCAAGAGTTAAAATCATGACGGCATGCATAAGGTGTACACATGATAGCATCAGACCCAGATCTAGGCAGTCTGAGGAACTATTTGGCGGCGAAATGACGGCGTCAGCCATTTGTTCTTGACGCTGTCACCTCCCAAAATCTATATATAGTTTTCTATTTTTCATTCATTAGAGAGGAACTTGTGTGGAGAAACCCTAGGGTCGAACCTTGTACGTATTTTACAGCTTTTTCAAGGGTTTTCACCCCTTGAACCCTTTCATGTGCTATTAATATAAGTCTTCTCTTAATTCAATCAATATGTCTATGTGTTGGTTGTCTATATCTTGTGCTTGTCTTGATTTCAACATGCTAGGCTAGATCTATCTTGTGTTTGCTTAGATCTAGTGAAACCTAGATATTAATTATGTGTTGATTACATGTTTATGGTTGTATTGGATGAATGACTTCAATGTTAGGCTTAAGAAAACTGGCAGATCTCCATTTGGTAACATGCTTGAACGTCTTAGGAAACATGAACCGATGTGTACTAGGTTTTATTGGTTGTATTTAATGCATGAGTAAATTCTAATGACCCCATGTTAGGAGCTCCTTAGCCGGCTCGACATAGGAGTGAAGTAGGCACTCATAGGATTGGGGAAGTAAGTACGCCACCCCATGAATGGTATTAAGGAATACAATCCGTCATCCACATAACTATAACAAGTAATTAACGTGTAAAAGATATCTAGGGAGTAGTGAAATCTAAGTAAACACATTTCTCCCACATATTGCTCACAACTTTAGTTTAAATTAGTTTATTTTCATTTCTAATATTTTATTTTGATTGCATCTTTAGTATTGGGTTAGTTGACTAGCAACTAATTCCGCCCAAATCCTTCAAACCCGAGATTTTTACTTGCTTTCTAAAAAAATATAAAAAATACAAAAAGAATCATCCCTCATCTATAGATCTAGTATTTAGGTTTTCTAATCCTAGCGACACTATTCCTAGCTGAACGATCAATCCCCCGGTACTTGTCATTATACTATACTACATCGATCAGGTACACTGCCTGGTGGGGGTTGTAAGCTTCTCGAGATCCCTCGAGAGGTAAAGCTTGGTGCAATCCCTACGCATCAAGTTTTTGGCGCCGCAGCCCGGGGAATAGTTATTGTTTAGGTTGAATTTGATTTTTATTAGGTTGATGAGTGCTCAAACACTCATCATTTTTGGTCAAATCTGAACTGCAAAACATACAAAAACACTCAGAAATGCATCAAAATACTAAAAATATTCCAAATTTGTGTTTTATATGTTTCAGATGCAAAAAGAGTAAAAACAGATGAAAAACGTACAAAGTTTGCAAAATTGGCAGTTTCAGTCCCCCAAGTTTCAAAATTTGTCAAAATCAGTCCCTGAGCATATAATTTTAAATGAAAAGTCAACCCAAAGCTTTTGAAAGTCAAAATATTACAAAATTGATCTTTGGGTGAAAAGTTTGAAGAAAATACAATTTCAGTCCCTCAGTTTTGAGAAATTACAATTTTGGTCCCTATAGTTTCTAAATTGGCAAAAATAGTCCCTGGGTGTAAAATTTGGAATTTATCAAAAATGGTCTTTTTTTTACTTACTTTGGCAAAGTTGGTCCCTATTTGTGGAAAGTTGCATTTCAGGTCCTTGGATTTTGGCATATTACAACTTTAGTCCTTGTGGTATTTCCAAGTTATAAAACAAACGGACCCTTGTTTAATATTACAAACACAAAACCCAGCCCACTCACCCCTTTTGTTATTACCCTTGGCCTGATCCACCCCAAAGCCCACCACAAGCCCAAAACCTAAAACTAATACCCTGGTCGTTGACCCCAGTCAAACACCCAACACCCCGCTCCACTGTTCACCCCCCTTTTTCCTCCCATTCCCTGCAACCTGTCCCCTCCATATCTCCCCTCCTCACCACAAAATCCTTACCAATACTCCCCTTTGTCCCCTACAAACCCTCCCCCTCATTAAATGTCTCACCCACCTCACCAACTCCACTCAAACTGCCAAGTTCCCAATTTCCCGCCAAAACCTTAATCAATGGCCATGATCAAAATTAAGCCATCCAACGGCCATAAATGAAGTAGGAAAGAAATTGAAGCACCCCAGGTTCTATTTAAGTCAAGAAAAAACAAGAAGAAAGGCAGTAGTTAAGTTAGAATAGTCCTTAGTGTAATTTTCATGTCGATTTTATTGTAATTTCATTATTAGTTATAACTTTTAGTTTAAAACAATTGTAATCACTTTCCTGATACAATTTCAAGTCTAGTTGTCAGTAATTCCAAACTTTGTTGTTTACATTCAGTTTTACTATATTCAATGGAAATCTCATTTAACCTGTTACATCATTGGAAGTTGTTTATTTCTGTTGCTTTGGATTCAATTTGGCCTGTCATTAAGCTTCTACAAGCCTTGAAAGCATTTTCACTTGATTTCATTTAGAATCTCACAAGTACAAAAAATTCATAAAAAATTAGTGAAAATTAGAATAAGAAAAATAAAAAAAAGAAGAAGAAGAAAGCTATGGATACCATGGTTTAGAGCTTGTGGCAAGCACTAGGGAAGGTTAGAAGTTGATACCCTATGTTTCTGAGCAAAGGACTAGTGTAAGATTTGATTTTTATTTTTAGTTAATTTATTTTAATTTAAGACTAATTTACTATAGCATGCTTCATATGGTTTCTTTCCTGTTTGATTATTGCTTGTTACTGTTTATTATTACTCATTAGTAGCCCAGGATCTTGATTATAGCCCTAAATTGTGTTTTACTCTTTTAAAATTGTTCAAGAGTTCAGTTAAGGGGGTGTTTGGTAATGTGGATCCATTGGTGATCAGTTAGGCCTAGGTAGTTGTTTCCTATTTGTTCAAGTCACATTAAGTCCTTTTAACTCAGTCTAAGGTAGAAATCCTTATTCTAATCAACCAAAGTCAAAATTCAATCTTAATTCCCTTTTAGCTGTTAACTGTTTGGATTTTGGAGTGGAAACCCCACCACTTCATCTCAAAATCAGATTTTGTAACCTAATATAGCTTATTTATATCTTAATACAACTTATTTGATCAGTGGGAATGATTTCAAGTTCATAAAAGTCAAATTTCCAAGTTTCATTCAAAAGTCAAAATGCACCATTGTCAGATTTTACCAATATGGCATGATTTGTTTTGAATTTAGTGTTAGGAGCTAAGCCTTGAAACTTGTTTCTAGTTAAAACCCCCCAGCTAGTATTCTAAGTCCCATAGTCCTTTTATTTTTGCCATTTTTTCTCTGGGCCTCACAACCCCCCAAAGTAGGCTGCAGGGCTGGCCTTTGCCCTGCTGCATCAGATACACAGCCACACCACCCACTTTGGTGGTGGTTTCTGGCCACCACAGTGGTCCCACAGGCCACAACTTTGGTCCTTTGAACCCCCCTCCTGGTAGAATTCATATTTTGACCTTTAGTTTGACCATAAGACCTGTGGACCCCACTTGGATTTGGCACTCAACTTTGTCCCATTTCTGAGTTGAAATTGGCTTAGCCAATTGCTTATTCTGGCTTATAGGCTTATACTTTGAGCTTATTTGAGTGAAACCTGCTTAAACATGTCCAAGTAACTCAAGTAAACCAGAATCACCCCTTGTGGGCCCCACATGAGCTTATTTTAAGCTTTTGCCTACCACAGTCAACTAAAGTCAACTGTCACACCAATAAGCTTGTACTTTGCTTAATTTTAAGTTCCACAAAAGTTGTTTTTATAAAAATTTCATGTTTTTAGTTGTAAAATAGTTTTCCAAAAAGAAAATCCAGTAAATCCAATTTAAAATTAAGTGATAGTTTCTATTTAATATAATTTAAATTTTAATTTTCAATTTTAGATTTTTATTAAGTACTTGGTATTTTTATATTTTTATTAATTACCTTTAGAATAAAGTAATTTTAGTAAATTTTTCAGATTTTTATTTTGCCATTTAGTATTTATTAGATTTAATCTTAGTTTTATTAGTAATTAATTAATATTTAAGTTTTAAATAGAATAATTAATTTTTATAAAGTAACACCTAGTTTTTATATTTTTCCTAGCTTTTATTTAATGTAAAATAATTTTAGGAATTTTCTTATAATTTTTACTGTTCATTTTCTATTTTTTATAATTTAAATAGTTTAATTAGGTGATTAATATTTAATTAGTAATTAATTAATATAAAAACCACAAAAAGACAAAAATACTTATTTTTAATTTTGAAATTAGTTTTTAGTTATTTTATAATTTTAGAAATTTAATTTTCACTTTTTTAGTATTTAATTAATATTATATTGTATTTAAGTATTTTAAATATTAATAATTAGTAATTAATTAATTAGTGTAAAAATTAATTTTCTTTTTCTAAAAATTTTCTTTCATCCTTAGGTTTGTAAAAAAGTTATTTTCACCCCCTGGGGGTTTTCAGATTTCAGTTTTCACGTTTTATTTTGTACGTTCGCGTAAATTTAACGTGAACATATACGTTTTAGGTTTTAAACGTTTCTGGTTTTTCCAAACTTCCAGTCTTGTTCATATAGCTTATTTAAGCTATTTCATTGTATAAATCAGTAGTGTAATCAATCACAATCCCCTTTCTGTCCAAATTCACCCGATCACAAACCCGTTTGATAACCATCCACACCTCGTCGGGACATAACGACCTGGGAAAACCCTATATTCCGTGGAGATTTGGTCTGAGACATTTGACTTTGTTGACCATTCCCTGGTCAATTTAGGTTGACTGTTCTGAGCCAATCATAGGTCTACTCATTAGATTCCTTTTTAGTGAGATTTTTATTTTCTTTTTATTAGCTTTCTTGTAGTCTATCTTTTTCTTTGTGCCATTTGTTTGTAAAACCATTTTCACTTGTCTCCATGGCGGATGAAATTCCATTTAGATCATTAACTATAGAGGAACAACTAGTGTACTCGGCTCGATTTGCCTCCTGTTGTTCCAATGAATTTTTAAGTGATCTTAGATATATACAAGAGGAGATGGGTGTAAAGTTAGATGGGTTTGATGAATTTTATGCATGTGTGTTTTCTATTAGATGATCATTATCAGGATCAATTCCTTTCAGTGAGACCCTTTGGATGAATTTTGAGAAAAGCTTCCTAACCATTACCCATAAGTTCAACGAATTGGTGGATTCGTATGAGCGAGATGACCTAGTTTCTAAGAACATGGACGTAAAATCAAACCATGATTACGAGATGGTTAGTTCTGAACCACCTAGTTGCACGAGTGGGATAGATTTCACTAAAACATACGACACACATGAGGTTAGAGTTGAGCCACCTAGTTGCATGTCATGATTTGGCACTACCATAATACAAGATGAACACATAGGTGATATTGATGTGATGGAAGAGATAGTAGAAAACCCAAGCCCACTAAGTACCCCACAAGTCCTACCATCATTTGAGGCACACACACCGCCCGTGACTTACCCGGAAGAAGTGGAAGAAACTTTAGGAATTCCAATGGAGGTAGAACCCTTGGACCAGGCACCACTTGAGGATATAGGTTTGAATACTTGTAGTGATAACCTTACTCCTAGTTCTAGGGAATTTCCTAGTGTTGATGAACCGGAACCTCAATCTTTACACACATTTCTATCCTTAGATATATTTCTAGGAGACAAAAGAGGAACTGACCCACCCATCAACCAATATTATCCGGGTAGTTTTAGGATGAAGGAAGCCATTCACTCACCCCCTTCACCTCACGTGGCATATTTCCACCCTAAGGGTGTCTATCGCTACTTCCACCCGCACTTAATTCAAAGTGTAGGGAAAACCTCCCCTATTTCCATTAAATAAGGGTAGAGTCAGGCTCGTGACTCGAACAAAAACAAGCGCTTCTTGGGAGGCAACCCAAGCTTTATTTATTTATTTGTTTGTTTGTTTGTTTATTTGATTTTATTTGTTTCCGTATGCATGTTTTATTTTTGTTGCTTGTGGCTCATGTTTCAAAGTAAATTGTGAAAATGCTTTATTTTGTTTTTAACTTCGTCTTAATTGCATATAAAGGTATTTTGCAAAAGATACGTGTGAGGGAGATCCAAATTTGTTTATAAGAACAAAATTGAGCATGAACCACAACAATATTAAATGGACATGTGTATTAGTACTTGTTAGAGTCAAATTCTTGTATCGAGTCATAATGATGTTTTGCAGGATTTTCCAGGAAGTAGGACATAAGTTTTTTCAGAAATTTTCCGGAAACTTAACGTAAAGATTTCTGCAGGTCACTTCTGACAGCGTCATGAGTTTACTCTTGACGGCGTCATGTGTAAAATTCTGGAAATTTTGCTAGTTTTGTTTATACCGGAGTCTTAAAGTTTTTGTTGAATTAGTAGTTGATGAGTGCTCAAACACTCATCGTTTTCGATATATTTAAACTGCCAAAACGCACAAAAACAATCAAAAAGGTATCAAAATACTTAAATTATCCCAGGGATTGTGTTTTATGTGTTTTAAAAGCAAAATGTGCAAAAACAAAGAAAAAACGTACAAAGTTTGCAGTATTGGCAGTTTCAGTCCCCCAAGTTTCAAAACTTGTCAACTTTAGTCCCTATGCATTTATTTTAAGGAAAAGTCAACCCAAGGTCTTAAAAGTCAAATTAAGTCAAAATATCATATTTGGGTTGCAAGTTTTCATAAATTACATAATTAGTCCCTGAAAATCCAAAGATGGCAAAAGTAGTCCCTGGGATGTTTTGAAATTTTGAAAAATGTGGAAAAAGGCAAAATTGGTCCTTGAATTATTGGCATGTGGAAACATTGACACTTTGGAGAACTTTGGGAGTATGGCAATTTCAGTCCTTGGGTTTTGCAAATATTACAAAAATGGTCCTTGTGATTAACTTTTCCAAACCGGACCCTTGTTATGTATTAAACCCAACACCACTACCCAATCCATCCCCTAGCCCAGCTGATCCCCAAGCCCACCACATCTTGGCCCAGTCCAATTTGGCTAAAACCCCGGTCAAACCTCGTCAACGCGGGTCAAACCCACGTTTGACCATCATCTCCCCCAACAGAATAGCGCAAATCCAGGGAGAAAATCACACCCCCCCTCGCCTTTTCACCTACTAAACCCCCACCATTAATGCCCCTCACCCACCAACTCCACCACCATTAATGCCTCCCCAAAACCCTCACCAATACCACTAGTTTTGCCCCGTATTCAAATTGGCGCCAAAATGCCAATCAATGGCTAGGATGCATCAAAGATTAAATTGACGATGGGGATTTGGTCAGAGGTCAAAGCAAAGTCATGTGGGGCTCTTAGTTTTCAAAAAGAAGCTTTGTGGAAGACTTGAGGGATTATTTTTTAGGTCGTTATATAAGGATAAGCTCATAAGAAGCTTGAGTGGGTAATTTTCTTAGTTAATTTGTAATTCCAGTTTATTTTCAATGTAATGTAACTCTTTTATTAATGCAAGTTCAATTTGAAGTTTAATTTTCAATTTTACTTTTTCAAGTCTTATCTTAAATTTTCAAGTTTCAATTAAGGGAAGTGATTTGTGTTTAAAGTATTCAGAAGTTCTTACAAGCTCAGAAATAAGTTATTACAAGTGTTATAAGCTTATGTGAACACCTTCAATTCAATTTTCAATAAAAACTAAAAAAAATAAGAAAAATAAAAGTAAAAATAAAAAAGTGTGATCATTGGTTGTATAAGCATGGAGCACAGTGAATATTGGAAGGCTGTGGGTTAGGAACCTCAGGGGAGGGCATAGGATTGTTTGGTTTGGTCCTTGGTATCTACTCAATAGCTTGGAAGGCTTTGTAAGCTACATACTCTTTTATTTTTACTCTTAAGCAGCTTAGGTTGATTAATTTAAGTTCATTACATTTATATATTAGCTTATAGACTAGTTGTAATCATCTGTTTGAGTTAAATATTTGTTTGAGTGAAAATCTCTTCTTTAACTGTTTTGAAGAGGGTGTTTGGTTGTGCTTTGTTTGGTGTATTCTAGTTGTGTTATTGAGCATTTGTTAGTTCCTATTAGTTATTAGGGTATAATTAAGCTCAGGGAAACAAGAGTTTTGGTACAAAAGACTTTAAAAGTCAAAATCACAAGACAATAATCACCACAGTCCACTGTGGTGATTTTTGAAGTCCAAATCTCACAAATCCTTTTCACAAGTTGGAGTTTTAGCTTAATTCAGTCTACACTTAACCTATAAACATGATTTGAGTTAGTTAGATCAATCACAAGTTCATAAAAGTCAAACTGGTACAAAACTCTTTAAAGTCAAATTGTTTAGTCTCAGATTTTGATCAAACTTGGGAGGTGTGTAACTTGTTTGATCCTAGTTGTTAGAAGTTGAAACTTGGTGTGCTTATTCTCTACCACTTTGTAGATTTTTGTGAATTTATTCAGATTTTATGGATTTTATTTAGTGGGTCCCACCTGGCCTTGAAGTTGGTTGCAGGGCAAAGGTCTGCCCTGTTCTCAGCAGACCCCCCCTCACACCACCACCTTTTGTGGTGGTTTGTGATCACCATAGTGGTCTATACCACTTGATTTTGGTTCACCTCAACCCCCTCCTACCAGGGAGTGTATTTGACCATTTTGTTTGACCTCTGAGTCTGTGGACCCTACCTAGTTTGACCCATAATCTTTGTCCCTCAAACTGCTCAGTCAACAAATAAGCTAAGTGCTTATTTGTTATATTTGGCTTATTCAGGCTAGTTTTTGGCTCAAGTCTTGCTTAATTGTGTTCATTAAACTCAGAGAAACCTAGAAATTCAATTGTGGACCCCACATTCCTCTTTTGAGCTTATAAACCTTCACAGTCAACAAAAGTCAACTGTGAGGTAAATAAGCATTTCAATTGCTTATTCCATGGGTTAAAACAAAAGTGTTTTTGTTAAAGTTAGTTGTTTTTAGTTTATTATCAGTTTAGAAAAAGAAAAAAAATCCAAAAACCAATTTTAATATTAGTGATAGCTTCTATTTAATAGGAGTTATCAATTTATTTTTCTTTTTAATTTATTTCTAAGTAATATATCACTTTTATATTTTTAGAAATTATATTTTAGGTTAAAATAATTTTATAAATTTTTCCAGATTTTTATTTTGTCTTTTAGTGGTTTTTCTAATTAATTCTAGTTTAATTTAGTTTTAATTAATATTAATCAATTAAATAGCATAATTAGATTTTATATAGTATAACCTAGTTTTTATAATTTTTATAGCTTTTATTTTGGTTAAAACATTTTTATAAATTTTTCTAGAATTTTTAGTGTTCATTTTCTATTTTTTATAATATAATTAGCTTAATTAGTAATTAATAAGTAATTAGAATAAATAATTAATTAATTAGCTTTAAAATACTTAGAATTAATTTTTTATAAATTTTTAGGATTCCTGTAATGGTTAACTAGATTTATAAAATTTTTCTTAATTTTCTATGTCTTTGTAGTATTTTTAATAATTCTAATTAATTTAATTAGTATTAAATAGATAATTAGTAATTAATTAATATTAAATAATTAAATAGTGTAAAAATAATTTTTATTTTTCTTAAAATTTTCTTTAATTAATAGGATTGTAAAAATACCAATTTTACACTTTTAACCCTCCCGGTCCTCCAGTTGTACTTTTCGTTTTGTTCGTCTGTTTACGTTTTTTAATTAAAACGTACATTTTTAGGATTAGCTCAAATCTTCGTACTCCAAATTCCCGTAACCATTCACATAGCTTTCCTAAGCTATTTTTGTTTATAAATTCCAAATAATTTTCACAACAACCCATTTTCTGTGAATAACACCCGATTACGAACACGCTATAGTTACATTTCACACCTCAACGGGATTTAACGACCCGGTGATACATTATATTACCCGGAGCATTGATCTAGGCTATTTGACTTAGTTGACTATTCTTTGGTTAATTTAAGTTAGGTGGTTTAGCATCAATCAATTTATGGCGCCGCTGCCGGGGAGGTGTGCGCGTTTCTGTAGCGTTTTTCGGGATTAGTGTTATCTCACCTCACTCATTGTACAAATACCATCACTTGTGAATATTTTCAAAATCAAAACACATAAAAATGTCATTGACACTTTTCCTAAAGTGTTAAAACACCAAAAAAAGTAAAAAACCAACAAAATATATCGTAACGTTTTCTGATTCGGTTTTCTTTTAAGGTGATTCTTGAAGAGAAACGAATCTGGATTACGGGACGATAACAAAAATATTGTCCAAAAAGTTTTTATCCCTAGTGCATGCGCACTCGTTCTTCAAGGTCCACTAGCCCATTACGTGAGCTGGTTCAGAGACCTCGAAGACCTCGTCGACGTTCTGCACCATCAGTCGGATCTGAAATCCGTACTGTTCCACCTCCAGCTGTCATCATGGCAGCTGAACCCACTATGAACGAGCTTCTCCAAGCACCCGTCGAGGGTTACGGAGATGCTATCGTTGTTCCAACAATCATGGCCGATAATTTTGAGCTTAAAACAGGATTAATAAATCTGGCCACATCACGTCAATTCTACGGTTATGAGAGGGACGATCCTCAAGATCACATTCGATGGTTCAATAAAATCACTTACACCATCAAATGCAAAGATGTCCCCTCTGAAGCAATCAAACTTCTTCTCTTCCCATTCTCCTTGGAGGGACAAGCCCGGGTTTGGCTTGAAAAACAACCTCCACGATCTATTGAGACATGGGAAGATCTTGTGAAAAAGTTCGTGAATGAATTCTTTCCTCCTTCCAAAACCACAAGTCTCAAGAACGATATCATGAAATTCACGCAGAAATTTGATGAACCCTTTAGTGAGGCATGGGATCGTTACAAGGAATTGCTCCGAAAATGCCCTCACCACTGTTTCTCTGATCTCATGACACTTGATACTTTCTACAATGGTGTAAGCCAATCTGATCAAGACTCTCTGAATGCCTCCGCTGGAGGTAACTTCTTGAATCGCACCACAAAGGATGCTTTAGAAATCATTGAGAATAAATCTAAGGTTCGCATTCCCCGAAGTAGATCGGTTTGTTCCCAAAGGGATGTTGTTCCTTCTTCCTCATCGACCGTGGCTCAGTCTAGCACCGATGCTAAACTTGATCAACTCACGGAAGCCGTCCATGCATTTGTTCTCGCCCAAAGCAAGAAAGATTCTTCTCCTTCTCCACAAGCTGAAATAAAAAAGATAGAAGTTTGTGTCACTTGTGGTGGTCCACATTCATATTATAATTGCCCTGCCACCGAAGGCAATCCATTCGAAGTAAATGCAATAGCCGGCAATTCCAACCAAGGAGGTAACCAATACCGTCCTCAAGTGGATCCAAATTACCGGGCTAGCAATCAGGGTGGACCACCCGGTTTTCCTCAAAATCCAAATAGGTTTAATCCTAATCCACCAAGGGGGCCTAATTTGCAAAATCAAAATCCTGCCCCCGTCAATCAGTACCCACCCCAAAGGGGTAATCAAGGGTATTCAGCTCCAAATTATCAAGATCCCCTCCCAAACGAGCTCAATAACTACATCAAAGTTAATGAGACCAAAATGAGGGCAATGCAAAATCAAATCTCAAATTTGAAAAATGATTTCCAATCATCAATAGCCAAACAGGGTCAAGAGCTGAAGAGTGAGTTGATGCAAACAAACAACAAAATTGATCAAAATCAAAGCAAGATTGAAAATATGCTTGCCAGTCTTATGAATCATCTCACTCCACCCTCTACATCAGGAGGTCTCCCGGCTAATACAATTGTTAACCCCAAAGGTGAACTCAAAGCTATTACTACACGAAGTGGTAAAGCTTATGAAGAGCCGCCAGTTCCTCCTGTTTCTCCTCTTCCACCTATGCCTCCTCCTCTTTATTCTGAGGAAGTTGAAATTGAGCCTGAGGCAACCACGGACAAGGTGCAATTTACTAGCCCACGAAGTACCGCACACGTCCACCCTCAGGTTGTTCCGGAAATTGTACCAAAATCTGGACTTGTACCAAAACCGGGAGTTGTATTTGAACCATCAACAACCCCTGTTGAGAACCCTAAATCCAAACCTTCACTACCATACCCGTCAAGACTTAATGAGCAAAAGCTCCGCGAAAAGGCTAGTTACCAAATGGATAAGTTTTATCAAATCTTTCAAGATTTGCACTTTGACGTTAGCCTTGCGGATGCTATCATCCTGATGCCTAAATTCGCATCGATGATCAAGAACTTGTTAAGCAACAAGGAAAAATTGTACGAAATGGCAAAAACTCCTTTGAACGAAAACTGCTCTGCGGTTATCTTAAAGAAGCTTCCTAAGAAGCTTGGAGACCCTGGGAGATTTCTCATTCCATGTGTTTTCCCTGGGATGGTTGAGTGCTTCGCCTTAGCTGATCTTGGCGCTAGCATTAACCTGATGCCTCACTCAGTGTGGGAGAAACTCTCTCTTCCTCAACTTACTCCTACGTGCATGACTCTCGAGCTTGCCGATCGTTCAATATCTCATCCTCTCGGCATTGCCGAAGATGTATTCGTGAAAGTAGGAAAGTTCCATTTCCCCGCTGACTTCGTTGTTGTTAAGTTCGATGCTGACCCACGAGTTCCTCTCATTCTTGGGAGAGGATTCTTAAGGACGGGTCGTGCATTAATTGATGTGCACGAAGAGGAAATAACTCTTCGTGTTGGTAATGAAGCTGTAACCTTTAACCTCGATCAAACTTCGAGGTACTCCTCTAACTATGACGCCGAATCGGTTAACCGAATTGATGTCATTGATGTCGCGTCTGAGGAGTACGCTCAAGAGGTTTTAGGTTTTGTCGATGATTCTCCGAGTGAACACTTCACTCCATCTTCTCACCCCATTATTGCCAATTCTTCTCCTTCCCTCACTCCGTTTGAGGGAAGTGACTTCATCTTCTCTGAAGAAATTGAGGCCTTTCTCAAGAGTGATTCGATTCCCGATGGAATTGATAACCAAGAGATCGACCTCGAGAGGGATATTCACCTGCTGGAAAAATTGTTAAACGAAGATCCCTCACATCTTCCTGTTCTACCACAAACACTTCATAAGGAGGAAGTCAAAAATGTTGAGAAAACTGATGACTTTCCCGCGGTTGAACTTAAGGACTTGCCGCCTCATCTTGAGTACGCATTTCTGGAGGGTGATGATAAATTGCCAGTCATTATTGCTAAAGACTTAAGTGTTGAGGAAAAGGCTGCTCTTATACAGGTTTTGAAGTCTCATAAACGAGCAATTGCTTGGCGTCTCTCCGATATCAAGGGCATCGACCCTGAGTTCTGTACTCACAAGATATTAATGGAGGATGACTTCAAACCTACGGTCCAACATCAAAGAAGGGTGAATCCAAAAATTCACGAGGTTATCAAACAAGAGGTTTTAAAACTTCTTGATGCCGGATTGATTTACCCTATCTCGGACAGTCCTTGGGTCAGCCCAATCCATTGTGTTCCAAAAAAGGGTGGCATTACCGTTGTCACAAATGAGGAGAATGAGTTGATTCCAACTCGTTTGGTTACGGGTTGGCGCGTCTGCATTGATTATCGTAAATTGAATGACGCCACCCGTAAGGATCATTTTCCTCTGCCCTTTATGGATCAGATGCTCGAGAGATTAGCGGGAAATGAGTACTATTGCTTCCTCGATGGTTTCTCGGGTTACTTCCAGATTCCCATTGACCCGCAAGACCAAGAAAAGACCACTTTTACGTGCCCCTATGGAACCTTCGCATATAAACGTATGCCATTTGGCCTATGTAATGCTCCAGGCACGTTTCAAAGATGTATGATGGCCATTTTTTCCGACATGATCGGGAAAAGTATGGAGGTCTTTATGGACGATTTCTCGGTCATTGGGGATTCGTTTAAAACATGTCTCTCCCATTTAGACAGCATGCTAAAACGTTGTAAAGACACAAAGTTATGTCTAAATTGGGAGAAGAGTCAGTTTATGGTCAAAGAGGGCATTGTCCTCGGCCATAAAATTTCAAAAAATGGGATGGAGGTTGACCGTGCCAAAGTGGACGTCATTGCAAAATTGCCTCCTCCCACGACTGTGAAAGGTGTTAGGAGCTTTTTGGGTCACGCCGGTTTTTACCGTAGGTTTATTCAAGATTTTTCTAAAATCGCCCGGCCTATGACCCATCTCCTCGAGAAGGATGCTCCTTTTATCTTCTCCCCTGAGTGCATCGAAGCCTTTGAAACATTAAAGAAAAGGCTTACCGAGGCACCGATTCTTGTTGCCCCCGATTGGGACTTGCCCTTCGAGCTCATGTGTGATGCTAGTGATTATGCTATAGGGGCAGTCTTGGGGCAACACAAAACAAAACATTTTCAGCCTATACACTATGCCAGCAAGACTATGACCGAGGCACAAAGTCATTACACCACCACTGAAAAAGAATTATTAGCTGTGGTGTATGCTTTTGAAAAATTCCGGCCATACTTGATTCTGACTAAAAGCATAGTGTATACGGATCATTCGGCTTTGAAATATCTATTTGCAAAACAGGATGCAAAGCCGAGACTCCTCCGATGGGTTCTCCTCCTTCAGGAATTTGATATCATTATTCGTGATAAAAAAGGAGCTGAGAACCTAGCTGCTGATCATCTCTCCCGTCTTGAAAACCCTCACCAAAATGCTTTCGAGAAAAAGGAAATAAATGAAACATTTCCTCTCGAGACCCTCAATGTGGTTTCATTTCGTGGAGACTCGATTACCCCATGGTTTGCCGACTTTGCAAACTATCTTGCGGGTAACTTCATTGTGAAAGGATGTCGTCCCAACAAAAAAATAAATTTTTCAAAGATGTTAAACATTACTTTTGGGACGACCCCTACTTGTTCAAGATATGCGCGGATCAAGTCATCCGGCGGTGTGTGTATGGTCAGGAAGCCACTGAAATTTTAAAGGCTTGCCATGCTGGTCCCACGGGGGGCCACCACAATCCCAACTACACCGCCAAAAAGGTGTTTGATTCTGGCTTTTATTGGCCCTCGATCTACAAGGATGCCCAAGAATTGGTCAAGTCCTGTGACGCTTGTCAGCGCCACGGGAATATTTCACAAAGAAATGAAATGCCTCAGAACGCAATTCAAGTTTGTGAAATCTTTGATATCTGGGGCATCGACTTTATGGGGCCATTTCCATCCTCTCACGGAAATAAATACATACTCGTGGCAGTTGACTATTTGTCAAAATGGGTTGAAGCAAAAGCTTTACCCACAAATGATGCCCGAGTAGTTGTGAAATTTTTAAAAGCTCTCTTTGCCCGATTCGGAACTCCACGTGCTATTATTAGTGATCGTGGTACGCACTTCTGTAATGACAAGTTTGACAAAGTCATGCAAAAGTACGGTGTGACTCACCGTCTTTCCACTGCGTACCACCCTCAAACAAGTGGACAAGTCGAAGTGTCCAATCGGGGCATTAAAAGAATATTGGAGAGAACTGTAGGTGAAAATCGTGCATCGTGGTCGGACAAATTAGATGATGCACTTTGGGCTCTCCGTACGGCTTACAAAACACCCATTGGGTGTACGCCTTATAAACTTGTGTACGGGAAAGCGTGCCATCTTCCGATCGAGCTTGAGCATAAAGCCTATTGGGCCCTCAAGCATGCCAATTTCGACCTCAGAACGGCGGGTGATCACAGAAAAGTTCAACTCAATGAATTAAACGAACTTCGTGATCAAGCTTACAAGAACTCTTTGATCTATAAACAAAAGATAAAGAAGATTCATGACTCAAAAATCAAAAACCGCGTTTTTAACATTGGTGATCGAGTCCTTCTTTTCAATTCTAGACTCAAGATCTTCTCGGGAAAGCTCAAAACCCGATGGACTGGTCCATTCACTATCGCAAAAGTCTATCCTTACGGCACCGTCGAATTATCTCAAAGTGACGGTCCTAACTTCAAAGTGAATGGACATCGGTTAAAGCACTACTTTGGAGAGGACGTTCCATCCATGGTCGTCCCGGATCTCCAAACTTTCCCCAAGGACAATTGAATTCGGGGATAGAGTCAAGCTAGCGACTCAATGACCAAAAACTAGCAACAATACGGGTTTTCACCCGTATCTCTGATTCTTTCTATTTTCTACCACCGAGTGTGGGGGAATGGCCAACCCCCCGCTGTTTGAAAAAAAAATGTATATATGTATATAAGTCTCAAAAAAAAAAAAAAAAAAAAAAAAAAAGTTGTATATATAGAAATAAAGTGAAATTGGTATTTCCGCAGTTAGATTCGAATCTTGGCTTTTTACGTTCATAGCTTCGGCATAATAGCCGGAACTTTGAATATTGAGGACAATATTCATTTCTAAGTGTGGGGGGGGGGGGGGAATTCTAATGAATTTTAACAAATATCTTTCAAGTACCCCCGTTTTTGGCCAAAATTTTCAAAATTTTTTCACTTTATTTCAAAATTTTTGTGGTAATCAGTCCGCCTTGTCTAAGCGACAAAAGGGATTGGCTAGTCCAGGAGCAAACGGCTCTTGGTAAAGACAACTCAAATCCGTTGACGGCTGGCAATTTGCCCAAAATTGTGTGGGTCATCAACTCCCCGAAAACAAATGAGTTGGCTAGCCCGCAAGATTATGGCTTGTGGTAAAGGCCGTGGAAAAATCCATAATTGGTAATCAGCTCACCAAGATGTTGACTAGGTCCATCAAGAGTTGGCTAGTCCAGGAGCAAACGGCTCTTGGTAAAGACTTAACAAATCCGTTGGAAGCTGGTGGTTTGCTCAAAATCACACGGTTATCAGGTGTGCCACAGTTCTTACACCTGGCTACTCCAGAAGTGATGGCTTTTGGTAAAGAGTTTAAAATCCATCAAGTTTTCTAAAAAGATTGCTAGGGACTAGCAATAGTTCAGTGTGGGGGATTGATGAGTGCTCAAACACTCATCGTTTTCGATATATTTAAACTGCCAAAACGCACAAAAACAATCAAAAAGGTATCAAAATACTTAAATTATCCCAGGGATTGTGTTTTATGTGTTTTAAAAGCAAAATGTGCAAAAACAAAGAAAAAACGTACAAAGTTTGCAGTATTGGCAGTTTCAGTCCCCCAAGTTTCAAAACTTGTCAACTTTAGTCCCTATGCATTTATTTTAAGGAAAAGTCAACCCAAGGTCTTAAAAGTCAAATTAAGTCAAAATATCATATTTGGGTTGCAAGTTTTCATAAATTACATAATTAGTCCCTGAAAATCCAAAGATGGCAAAAGTAGTCCCTGGGATGTTTTGAAATTTTGAAAAATGTGGAAAAAGGCAAAATTGGTCCTTGAATTATTGGCATGTGGAAACATTGACACTTTGGAGAACTTTGGGAGTATGGCAATTTCAGTCCTTGGGTTTTGCAAATATTACAAAAATGGTCCTTGTGATTAACTTTTCCAAACCGGACCCTTGTTATGTATTAAACCCAACACCACTACCCAATCCATCCCCTAGCCCAGCTGATCCCCAAGCCCACCACATCTTGGCCCAGTCCAATTTGGCTAAAACCCCGGTCAAACCTCGTCAACGCGGGTCAAACCCACGTTTGACCATCATCTCCCCCAACAGAATAGCGCAAATCCAGGGAGAAAATCACCCCCCCCCTCGCCTTTTCACCTACTAAACCCCCCACCATTAATGCCCCTCACCCACCAACTCCACCACCATTAATGCCTCCCCAAAACCCTCACCAATACCACTAGTTTTGCCCCGTATTCAAATTGGCGCCAAAATGCCAATCAATGGCTAGGATGCATCAAAGATTAAATTGACGATGGGGATTTGGTCAGAGGTCAAAGCAAAGTCATGTGGGGCTCTTAGTTTTCAAAAAGAAGCTTTGTGGAAGACTTGAGGGATTATTTTTTAGGTCGTTATATAAGGATAAGCTCATAAGAAGCTTGAGTGGGTAATTTTCTTAGTTAATTTGTAATTCCAGTTTATTTTCAATGTAATGTAACTCTTTTATTAATGCAAGTTCAATTTGAAGTTTAATTTTCAATTTTACTTTTTCAAGTCTTATCTTAAATTTTCAAGTTTCAATTAAGGGAAGTGATTTGTGTTTAAAGTATTCAGAAGTTCTTACAAGCTCAGAAATAAGTTATTACAAGTGTTATAAGCTTATGTGAACACCTTCAATTCAATTTTCAATAAAAACTAAAAAAAATAAGAAAAATAAAAGTAAAAATAAAAAAGTGTGATCATTGGTTGTATAAGCATGGAGCACAGTGAATATTGGAAGGCTGTGGGTTAGGAACCTCAGGGGAGGGCATAGGATTGTTTGGTTTGGTCCTTGGTATCTACTCAATAGCTTGGAAGGCTTTGTAAGCTACATACTCTTTTATTTTTACTCTTAAGCAGCTTAGGTTGATTAATTTAAGTTCATTACATTTATATATTAGCTTATAGACTAGTTGTAATCATCTGTTTGAGTTAAATATTTGTTTGAGTGAAAATCTCTTCTTTAACTGTTTTGAAGAGGGTGTTTGGTTGTGCTTTGTTTGGTGTATTCTAGTTGTGTTATTGAGCATTTGTTAGTTCCTATTAGTTATTAGGGTATAATTAAGCTCAGGGAAACAAGAGTTTTGGTACAAAAGACTTTAAAAGTCAAAATCACAAGACAATAATCACCACAGTCCACTGTGGTGATTTTTGAAGTCCAAATCTCACAAATCCTTTTCACAAGTTGGAGTTTTAGCTTAATTCAGTCTATACTTAACCTATAAACATGATTTGAGTTAGTTAGATCAATCACAAGTTCATAAAAGTCAAACTGGTACAAAACTCTTTAAAGTCAAATTGTTTAGTCTCAGATTTTGATCAAACTTGGGAGGTGTGTAACTTGTTTGATCCTAGTTGTTAGAAGTTGAAACTTGGTGTGCTTATTCTCTACCACTTTGTAGATTTTTGTGAATTTATTCAGATTTTATGGATTTTATTTAGTGGGTCCCACCTGGCCTTGAAGTTGGTTGCAGGGCAAAGGTCTGCCCTGTTCTCAGCAGACCCCCCCTCACACCACCACCTTTTGTGGTGGTTTGTGATCACCATAGTGGTCTATACCACTTGATTTTGGTTCACCTCAACCCCCCTCCTACCAGGGAGTGTATTTGACCATTTTGTTTGACCTCTGAGTCTGTGGACCCTACCTAGTTTGACCCATAATCTTTGTCCCTCAAACTGCTCAGTCAACAAATAAGCTAAGTGCTTATTTGTTATATTTGGCTTATTCAGGCTAGTTTTTGGCTCAAGTCTTGCTTAATTGTGTTCATTAAACTCAGAGAAACCTAGAAATTCAATTGTGGACCCCACATTCCTCTTTTGAGCTTATAAACCTTCACAGTCAACAAAAGTCAACTATGAGGTAAATAAGCATTTCAATTGCTTATTCCATGGGTTAAAACAAAAGTGTTTTTGTTAAAGTTAGTTGTTTTTAGTTTATTATCAGTTTAGAAAAAGAAAAAAAATCCAAAAACCAATTTTAATATTAGTGATAGCTTCTATTTAATAGGAGTTATCAATTTATTTTTCTTTTTAATTTATTTCTAAGTAATATATCACTTTTATATTTTTAGAAATTATATTTTAGGTTAAAATAATTTTATAAATTTTTCCAGATTTTTATTTTGTCTTTTAGTGGTTTTTCTAATTAATTCTAGTTTAATTTAGTTTTAATTAATATTAATCAATTAAATAGCATAATTAGATTTTATATAGTATAACCTAGTTTTTATAATTTTTATAGCTTTTATTTTGGTTAAAACATTTTTATAAATTTTTCTAGAATTTTTAGTGTTCATTTTCTATTTTTTATAATATAATTAGCTTAATTAGTAATTAATAAGTAATTAGAATAAATAATTAATTAATTAGCTTTAAAATACTTAGAATTAATTTTTTATAAATTTTTAGGATTCCTGTAATGGTTAACTAGATTTATAAAATTTTTCTTAATTTTCTAAGTCTTTGTAGTATTTTTAATAATTCTAATTAATTTAATTAGTATTAAATAGATAATTAGTAATTAATTAATATTAAATAATTAAATAGTGTAAAAATAATTTTTATTTTTCTTAAAATTTTCTTTAATTAATAGGATTGTAAAAATACCAATTTTACACTTTTAACCCTCCCGGTCCTCCAGTTGTACTTTTCGTTTTGTTCGTCTGTTTACGTTTTTTAATTAAAACGTACATTTTTAGGATTAGCTCAAATCTTCGTACTCCAAATTCCCGTAACCATTCACATAGCTTTCCTAAGCTATTTTTGTTTATAAATTCCAAATAATTTTCACAACAACCCATTTTCTGTGAATAACACCCGATTACGAACACGCTATAGTTACATTCACACCTCAACGGGATTTAACGACCCGGTGATACATTATATTACCCGGAGCATTGATCTAGGCTATTTGACTTAGTTGATCATTCTTTGGTTAATTTAAGTTAGGTGGTTTAGCATCAATCAGTAGTTTTATAATCTCCAGGAAATCTGCAAACTTCATTCCACAAGCATTATATCTTATTTTGTTTTCTAGGATTTTATATATGTAGATTGCCGCCGATTTTATGCGAGGTTGCCTTGTCTGTTTTCTCAGGATTTACAGGTTATGTATGACAAGAAGATGATTATTTTTCTGGAAGGGAAGCTTTGATTGTTCATTTTCTTGGAGGAAGATTTAACCTGGCCACCTTATTATCCATACCGAGCGAATTAGGGGAGTAATTGATTTCATTCTTTTTACTTATTTCACTTTTACATTATTTACTTGAACATTGGGGACAATGTTCATCTTAAGTGTAAGGGGAGGGTAAAATGATGATACCTTACAAATACACTTTCGCTTGAGTTTGTTTGTTTGATAGTAGATGTGTAATAAAACTATGAGAAATACTTGTTAGTGCAATTTTAGCGCCAAATTTAAAATTTTTTACAACATTTAGGAGTGAAACTTTAGCCATAGCAAGCGTCTCATGGATAGGAGATTGTATGACTAGCACAAAACCGTACTATTCAAAAAAATTTTCCACCCAAATATGTGAGGTTCGCCTTTAGATTTGATAGGAAAAGCATTTACTATTAGTGCTTATGAGTGTACCGGTAGCATTTAGATTCTAGAACTTACGTTAGTGATGCATCCCGAGACCGCTAGTGAGACTACATTCGTGTAGTAGGATTTACTACATGATAAGAGGCATTAGGATCACCCTTGTGTTAAACCCGTATCATAATTACTTGACCATTTAAGTCATATTGCTTGGCTAGTTAAGTCAATTAATTTTTCCCACACCCTTAGCGTTGTACTAATTTTTAGTACACGAAACCCCTAGTACACCCCTCCGAGCCTATCTTTTCGTTTCTAACTTTAAGCATTTTACTTAAAGGAAGAATTTGTTACACCCACTTAAATGTATACCCAAATCGCTTTAGCCTTCCGTGTATGCGCTCATTTTTAGTGCATTATTGTTATTTGTTAAACCCTAAGTTAATTATCTAATTGATTACATGGTTGCTAAGTCGAGTCATATCCTTGTACATATTGTCTTGGGACGATTGGGACTCATGGGTAAAGTACTTATTTTATGGAGTAATGGGGAAGAACATCATTTATTACCCCCGTACGTGCGTTAATCTTAAAAGTACTCCAAGTGTTTTGATTTTATTAATTCGAGTCATTAGAATAGTTGATTGTAAAGTATGTAAAAATTCAAGTGTAAGGGGAATGTTCATTCCCTATGATGTATTATTTTGGATGGTAGGGTAAGAGTGTATGAAAAAAAAAAAAAAAAAAAAAAAACCATACGGACTGCCATCCGTTTTCATTATATGTTTATTTTATGTTTTTGTTATTTTTTATTTATTAGCTTAAGTCGAGTCTAGTCTTGGCTTAGCAACACCATATTGTACATGTAATTAACTAAGATTGTTAACTCGCCACCAGTAAAGACTGCCTATATCCAACAAAACCGTGTATTTCATATCCCTACACCTAACGTTACAACCCTTTAAAAGACCTCCTTGATAGTTTATCCTAGGTGCTTACGCCATGTGGTGGAGGTTTGATCCTTTCCCAAGCCTATGGTAATCTATTTTGCTATGACAGGTAGTGAGAGATATCTTCCGTTTCCATATTGTAATTTATAATTTATTACACCCGAGAGATGTGAGTATCTAAACACTATTTGTGAGGTGCTAGTATATGACATCCGTGCTTGTCTTTGGTCTTTAGTGGAACGATTATTTGTTGTAATTACTTTTATATTAGTGTTAAATGACTCCTAACTTGTATTTTGACTAGAATAAAAGCGCATTTGCTTGAGGACAAGCAAATCTCAAGTGTAAGGGTATATGATGAGGCGAAAAATGAACCACTTTTAGGGGGTCATTTAAGCCCGGAATTGAATTTATTTGATCAAATATTACCCTAAATCGTTCCTTTTGTGATTTTAGGTACTTTGGGAGTGAAATCTGGAAAAGGAAGCAATTCGGACGTTTTTGGAGCATAAAAGTAAAGAAAACGCCAAAGACTTAATTTTCCATGCTGGGAACAGTGTATGATGGCGTCAAGAAGGAAATCCTGACGGCGTCAAGAGTAAAATCCATGACGACCCAGAAGAAACCTGTAGGCGTCACAACAAGAGCGTCAAGAGTTAAAATCATGACGGCCTGCATAAGGTGTACACATGACGGCGTCAGACCCAGATCTAGGCAGTCCGAGGAACTATTTGGCGGCGAGATGACGGCGTCAGCCATTTGTTCTTGACACCGTCACCTCCCAAAATCTATATATAGTTTTCTATTTTTCATTCATTTGAGAGGAACTTGTGTGGAGAAACCCTAGGGCCGAACCTTGTACGTATTTTACAGCTTTTTCAAGGGTTTTCACCCCTTGAACCCTTCCATGTGCTATTAAGATAAGTCTTCTCTTAATTCAATCAATATATCTATGTATTGGTTGTCTATATCTTGTGCTTGTCTTGATTTCAACATGCTAGGCTAGATCTATCTTGTGTTTGCTTAGATCTAGTGAAACCTAGATATTAATTATGTGTTGATTACTTGTTTATGGTTGTATTAGATGAATAATTTCAATGTTAGGCTTAAGAAAACTGGCAGATCTCCATTTGGTAACATGCTTGAACGTCTTAGGAAACATGAACCGATGTGTACTAGGTTTTATTGGTTGTATTTAATGCATGAGTAAATTCTAATGATCCCATGTTAGGAGCTCCTTAGCCGGCTCGACATTGGAGTGAAGTAGGCACTCATAGGATTGGGGAAGTAAGTACGCCACCCCATGAATAATATTAAGGAATACAATCCGTCATCCACGTAACTATAACAAGTAATTAACGTGTAAAAGATATCTAGGGAGTAGTGAAATCTAAGTAAACACATTTCTCCCACATATTGCTCACAACTTTAGTTTAAATTAGTTTATTTTCATTTCTAATATTTTATTTTGATTGCATCTTTAGTATTGGGTTAGTTGACTAGCAACTAATTCCGCCCAAATCCTTCAAACCCGAGATTTTTACTTGCTTTCTAAAAAAATATAAAAAATACAAAAAGAATCATCCCTCATCTCTAGATCTAGTATTTAGGTTTTCTAATCCTAGCGACACTATTCCTAGCTGAACGATCAATCCCCCGGTACTTGTCATTATACTATACTACATCGATCAGGTACACTGCCTGGTGGGGGTTGTAAGCTTCTCGAGATCCCTCGAGAGGTAAAGCCTGGTGCAATCCCTACGCATCACTGTGACGAAAACCAAAACCCAAAAACACCTTAAACCACTTTCAAATCACATAATTCGGGTTAATTCGCAAAGGGCAAATTCATCTAACACAATCACCATTACGCATTGTAAGTTTTTTCATAACACATTTCATCTAATTCCATCTAATTTGGTCAAACTCATGATTATGCATGTTTTATTAATTTTTTCAAATTCACAATTTCTTTCGAATTGGGTCTAAAATCTCCATAACTAAATGTTTCCCCTAAGATTAGAATGATTAATTAACACTAGAAACTAGTAATTATAAACCCTCTTGTCAAAAAAATTTGAAAAATTTCATACACTCCTTTTCAAAATTTTAGTAAACACATTATTGAATAATGTTTTGAAAACTTGTTAAAACTAATCACATTATACTTGTATAACTTGTAAAACATGAAACTATATTTTTTGACCAAGTAAAAATATTTTTGTTCACAATAAGAGGGTGTTTGGATTATGTCCAAGTAATGTCGAAACTAAGTCATTATAACTTTTATAAAAAATTGTTATGATTCTAAATCTAAACTTGCAAATCGGACGTGTCAAGATATATAATTAATATATATATTGATATACTAGTAGTGTAAGTGGCTAGTTAAGGAAGCGTTTGGTTTAATACTAAATATGACATTTTTGAGTCAAAACATAAAATATCCTTTTTGAAAACAAATCACATGCATACGAAACTCGTAAGAAATAGCTAGTTATACAACCTAAAGTTAATCTAGAATATTTCATGATATATTTAGATGTTTAAAAGGGTGTTAGGATTTGTCCATAACTACTTACTAAACATCGTAAAATATATCTAGAACGAGTTAAAATTAAAAATAAGGAACATGGTAAACTACTTCTTAGGATTATCGTCTTAGAGTCGAAGTAAGTTTACATTCTTACATAAGTCTTAAAAATATATATACATTTTTTTTTCTTCTTATTCTTCTTTATATTTATTTTGGTCTTTTGTATTGTTGATGCGTTTAGGTGAAAATGCCAAAAGCGACTACCGAAGATCTTTCCCACACTAAAAACTACATTCCCAAAGTTTCCCAACTCCCTACTACATCTCCTTCCATTGGACGTATATATCGTGAAATTGAAGATAGAAACGTTCATGAGGGACGTGTAGTAGATCTAGCCTTTGCTCAATCCGACTACATTAATAGCTTGTTTTCAAGCATCAACCTAAATTGTCTTTATGAAATTAATGAACCAATCGTTCCTCGTTTCATAGTCGATTTCTATAGCCAAGTCACCGTCCAAACCAATGATCTTGGTACCATCACCATCCCCTTCATGATTCAAAATGAATTTATCACCTTAACTCTCGAACAGTTTGGTCAAATCCTCCAAATTCCTTTTAGAGGTCAAGCCGTTTTCACAAACGAGTGGGACCTCGAACTCTTCATCGCTGTCGACCAACCTTTGGTCCTTATCTCTCCGACATCCCTCATCCCGACGAAATTCGTCAAATCCTTGGTGTGGAGCGTGCCACCACAACCCGAAAAATAAAATCCAAAAACGTTCAAATCTCTTCATACCAACTTCTCCTCAAGGAATTAGGCCCCCACATGAAGCGTTGGGAAGAACTCATTCGTGAGAATGCGTTTGGTACTGGAGGTCACCGGGACCATCTCCCAGCGTGCCTTGCTTACATGTTGTATTGTATAGCTGTCGAAAAGCCGTACAATTTGGCCTACTTCTTTATCAAACGGATTGAGTGTGCTAGAAAAACTCCTAAAGCCAATCTTCCATATGGAATGTTCCTTACTCATCTCTATCGTCATGTTATCGAGTACTACCCCGATCTTGACAATAGTAGCTATGAGTCCATCTATCCCACCTTACGTCCTCTCGCTCTAAAACAAGCTCGTCGAACTCGAAGTGACAAGGGAAAATCTCGTCGTCATAGCTTTCATGGATCATCTTCTAGACAAGACGATGACGATGAGGAGGAAAACATCCATGATGCTAGTACCCCTTCGTTTTCTGAGTTCGTTGTCAATTTAGAGGATCTTGACTATCCCGAGTATTCTACCCCATCTCCTAGTGATCAAAACGAAGAAGTGCTTCATGAACGAACTACCGAGATGCTTAGAAGACAAAAGAGTTTGCATGAAGAAGTTAGAGGTGGCTTCAAATCTATCGGGAAGACTTTGAAAGGTATCTTCGGGAAGAAAAAGAGATGATGTGCTTGGATTATGCTTGTTGAACAATCTTTATTTTTATGTCTTGTGTGCTATCTGTCCGAAGCATATTCGGAAGTACTTGTTATTTTCTTAGAATAATTGTTTGGATATTTGATTAGGATGTTAACTTGTTTATTTATGTTTAATATATGCTTATGAATGCATGCTTTATCTCTTAATCCATATATATGCTTGCATGATTAGTTTATGTATATATATATGACATGTATGCTTTCTAATAGACCAAAACAAATGTGAAATGTCCAAATAGAGCTTGCTGCAAAAACAAAACAGAATATAACATTTTTCCAGAAAATTTTTGAAAAATTTTGATTTCTGGGTCGTCAGATGGGCGGCCCCCTTAATTCATAAGGGGCGGCCCCTTTAAATTTTAGGGGACCGGCCTCCATTTAAGGGGACCGGCCATCTGGAACAGTTTTTACACTATTTTCTTTTGCACCTTGTGATCTCTTTTGCTAGTCCCAGCTACCATTTCCCTTAAAAACTAAACTGATTTTGGAATCTAACATTACTATTTCAAATTAATTCCACTTCTAAACATGTTTTCATACTATATAATTCCCATGCATGTTTAATTCACATTCCATCATCCTCAACCTTCATTAAACATCATCTTTTTATCATGTCATTACCAAGAACCACCTACTCAAACAATGCAAAGAAACAAAAACTAGTCATTATTCCACCAAAATAACTATTCATTGATCTCACAAATGAAGACAACACCACCCCATCACCACCACCTCAATGCTCATCTCCTAGTGCACCAAATGCACCCTCCAAAACACCATCAACAAATAGAGCCTCTACTTCCTCCAAACCATCCACTTCATCCATAAATGACTACATAAACACCCACTTATCTCCTCCAACAATTGATCAACCATCACAACCTACCAATGAAAACACAACTCTTGCACTCACTCTCTCATTATCACCATTAACACCTCTTGATGCACACTTCTCATCATCCCCTATCAATCCACCAACCTATAACCCCATCCCATGGAGCTTACTTAAAGCTCATGGAGACACTTGCCTTTGTTGCATCCACAACCGAACAATTGTGTTCGGACTAAGAGATGAAATGCAATACATGTTTTCTTACATTGAAAACTTGTTGCATCAACCACCAACAACATACACAACTCCTCCACCACCATCAACAAACACTCATCCACCATCACCATCTTCATGTTCACCATCCATTCCTCCCAATTAAACATGCTTGGTGTCTTACAAATAAAATTGTCTTAAACCTTTTTGGATGGCAAGCTCTAGAGAGGACTCTCATGTTTGAGCTTTGGTTTATTATTTAAGTGATGATTGTAAGCCTTTAAGGCTTTTGTTAGTTGCATTACTTGTTATGTTTGTTAATGTAATGCTTGTTGTATCTATTTAACTTTATTAATGTTATGGTTATGTTTAGTCTCTACTCTTGCATGCTATATACACATATATGTTGCTTGTTCACTAAATATTTTTGCAAGAATTCCATATCTCGATTTCTTTTTGACCTCAAAACGAGGGGGAGTATACTTCAAGGGGGAGCTTCTATAAAATCGGGATAACCTTTTTTATGCTAACAAAAAGGGGGAGAAGTGATATAAACTCACAAGAATACTTGTATATATACTAATTTTCGATTAATGAGTTTAGATTTTGTAATCATCAAAAAGGGGGAGATTGTTGACATAAATAATGCATGAAAACGTTATTTATATTTTTCGATATCTCTATATTTTGACGATCACAAAATGTAAACTCATCAAACGAAAGATTACTACGTAAACAAGTATTAAGCTAGTTTATATCATTATATCCAACTTAATCACTTAAGGTATGGATAAACAAGTGCTTAACACATCTCATGATCAAAGGGGTATTTAATTAACTAAAACAAAGTTTATTTAATTATATAAACATATTATATATTTTTGAAAAACACTTTTGGTAATAAAGAAAAATGTTTTAATCATACTAAATACATGATTTCAAATTTTTAACCAAATCAGTTAGTTTTTCACTAAATAAACTTTCCCCACTAAAAAACAAAAAAGCTGGCCATTACAGCTGGGCGGCCCCCTTAATTATAAAGGGCGGTCCCCTTAATTTTAAGGGGGCCAGCCTTGATTTAAGAGGACCGGCCATGCTCCTCTGTCAGAATTTGTTGCCTATAAATACCACCTTAAATCTGGAATTTTTCTCACCTTTTGCACGAAATTTTCAGATCTCAAACCCTCTAAACATCCTCCAAAACCCTTTGATCATTTGTATATTAATCCTTGTTTCAAGTGATTCATTCCCTTCTCATCCATCCTCATCCAAAGTGCAAAAGAAGAACACTCCTTCTACAACTAAGTTCAAGAAGTATTGAAGAGTAGTTGTGCATAGTGTACATATATTATTTGTGAAGTTGTGTTGTGTTTGTAATAAGTAGTTTAGAAGATATAGAAGTTGTGTAGGAAGTAGAAGTTGATTAGTAGTGAAGTAGGGTAGTTGTGAAGAAGATAGGTTTGAAGTAGATTGAAGTGAAGAAGATAGGTGTGAAGAAGAAAGGTGTGAAGAAGATAGGTGTGAAGTAAATAGGTGTGAAGAAGTTGTGTAGAAGTTGTGATCAAGTTGTGACGTAGTTGTGGTGTGTAAATTGGTGTGTAAGGTTTTCTCCGCCATAAGGGAGTTTGTTGACATAGTGAAGAAAACTCTCGAGTAGGTGACTCGGGGAGTGGAGTAGGAACAAGGAAGGTGACCTTGTAGCCGAACCACTATAAATCCTTGTGTTGTGGTTTGATCTCTCCAACTCTTTTCATTACTTACTTATTTACCTATACTATATTAGCTTAGTTAGTTAGTTACTATATAATTGTTCATATAGTGCAAGTATTGAGATCACATAAACTAGAATCGAAGTTTTTAAAACAAACTTGTTTTTATAAATTTTAAAAGGATGTAAAACTATTCAACCCCCCTTCTAATTTTCCACACTAGTGACCAAAAAACTTGCTCATGTGTTAACTTAGATTGGGGTGCAAAAACAGTCAATCGATTCTGTTCATAGTAATTATGTGGTTTGACATTGACACGTTTTTTAGTGCACTTTGGATCCTTCATTTTGATATCAAATCTCTCTCTATTGACAGATTCACTATCATCCGTTTCTTTATCAGACCAATTATATGGAGGATCATGGTTGGGTGTAAGCATAACCTTAGCATCATAGAGGGCAGGTTGAGAGGCTCTAACGCTCTTAAGGAAGTTTGTTTTAGGCAACTGTAAATCCTTATCACTATGCTTATCCCGCAGTATAATGTGCTTTTCCATCATTTAAGCTGTTTGACATGTTTGGCCTTGAACATACAACTTGTTTTCAAGTTTGTTTTTCAACTGCTTAAGGTTGGTAAATTCGTTTAATAGTTTCTTTTCCTTTTCTTGAAATTCACATTTTAGGAGATTTAAACTATCTTGAATTTCCAGTTTTTCCTTAAGAACACGATCAAGTTGATTTTGAAAAGATCTAATCTCTTGTTTAAAGGCCATTTCCTTTAAATTTTGTTCAGTGATGTAAGCATGCATTTGCAATTCCATTTTTTGTTCACGTTCTGTTAGCTCAAATTTTGCATGTTGTTCATAGAACCTTACTTGATCCTTAAGAGTATTTATCCTAGTGGTCAGAGTGTCATCAGGTGCAACAGCAGTGTACTCATCTAATTCACACACATTATCATCAATAGAGGATGCATCACTTGATACAACAAGTTCGGCGTTGTGCTTTACACATTGTTCATATGGGACAACATTGCTATCTCCCATATTGGCAATATCTAATTCTGCAACGTTTGTTTGTTGTACTTCATCAGGAATTCTTTGTTCATGCATCACATCATTATCAACAACAGAAGATGCACTACAAGGTACAACGGACGCTTCGTTGTGTTTCACATATTGTTCACATGGGAAAACATTGCTGTTTCCCATATTAGCATCATCTGAAACAATAATGTTTGTTAGTTGTACTTTGTAACGAATCTTTTGTTCATCAACCATGTCGTATAGTTTAAGTACCTCAGCTATGACTGAATCCGAAGTGTTTGACATGTTGTAAACTTAAATGGGATTTTACAACTCTCGTGACTTAAACCGAGAAATCGATTCTTTCTCGGGATTTTACTAAAGTCAACAAAAGAAATCGTGAAACACCAAAAACCTTTGGATTGGTCAATGAT
Organism: Artemisia argyi; assembly: GCA_030686995.1. NCBI lineage: Eukaryota > Viridiplantae > Streptophyta > Magnoliopsida > Asterales > Asteraceae > Artemisia > Artemisia argyi. Next base: position 118,765,142 of record CM060684.1, read on the forward strand.
GAGATGATAGTTTGATGAACGTGATGGTTGTATGATCAAACTCCGAATAAACCTCGAAATTATATCCAATAAGCACGAAAACCCGAAGTCATCTCCAATAAGCCCGAAAGAAAGACATCTCCAATTAGATCCAAAATCTCGAAAGAAATGCAATCCCAAAATAATTCACAATCTCAGATTGTTCAAGCTCAATCGAAATCGTGGTCCAAAGTAATACCAGAAAATACCTTACCAAACAACAACTTCAAATGATCAATAATCAATACAAAATAAATACGTCCTTGTAAGAAACAAACCAACGCCAAGAACCAAAGATAAAGTACGGCCCAGCAAATCCAACCAACTAATTATCTTGTGAAAAATACCCAATAATCTCACTACCCCTAATCTTTAGAAACCCTAAACACCAAAAACGTACGCCTCCACAATTACAATTTTTAAGATAAAAAACAAATCGTCCCTTGAGGTTAATTTATCAGCCCAACTGATAAATAATATAAGCCCAGCAAACCAATCTTCCAGCCCACACAACAAACAAGAAATCGTCCCTTTTGACAATCTATCCAAAAGCCCAATGTTATAAGCTAGACACCAGCTCTCCACGTTTAAGTACCAGAAGCCCAAGACAAAAAACTAATCCTTACCCTAATCTCACGCTATATAATGCACACTAATCACAACTTAAACCTAATCCCTTGAATAAAGAACGCAGTCACAACTCTTTCTTCACTCCCCAAATCACATCAACACAAAAGAAACGCAGCCAAAAGAAAATCCGTCCCTTTGTCTTATGTTATTCAAACGTGACCAGGAATTACGGCAACAAGATTAGCACAAGGTAGGTAACTTCTACGTTGTTTGTTGTGATATGTATTAGACCGAACAAAAACAAGGATGATAACACAGTTGTTATTAGTCCTGTTAAGCATATATGTTTCGGATATCAAAAGAAGTTAAGACTTCAAAATGGATCGGTGAAGAATTGGATATCTCGTGTTAGAGGAACTTTAAGGTTCTGTAAATCTTTCAAGAGATACACGAATGATACCAAACTGAGATCTATTATTATTATTACTATTTGCTTCAGTCATGGAATAGATAAACTGTGATGTTGTTAATGTGAGATGGATATCATGGGAGGTGTGGTTCCAACAAGGGTCGATGATGAATTAAATCTTTCGTTTTCTTGACCTCTTGGGGTCTTGATTTATCTTTTAATGGTACAAAAGTATGGAAGCTGAGACCTTGGTTTTGAGTTGAATTCTTTTTATTGTTGATTGTTTGTTTGACCCAAGATGAAGGAAAAGTTAAACACTCTCAATGTTTGTTGTTGATTGTCTTGTATTCTTTTAGTTCTTTGAATGAATCGGTGTGAGAGATAATCTGAGATCATTGTATCCTTATCATATGACTTGACTGAGGCGAATTGATGTAAACAAACCGCAAGAAAAAACTAAATGCTAACTTGAGTAACCGCAAACTTGAGTAATCGCAGACAAAAATGAGCTAATCGCAATACCAAAAGTTAAACGCAGCTCAGAGTTAACCACAAGATTGGAGATAGAGGTAACCGCAAGATGGACTGTAGACTAAACGCAACATGAACTGAGACTTAAACGCAAGTAGCCAGAAGAAAAAACGTAACAATTGTTTTTATCTTTAATTTAGCTAAATGCCAAAAAAAAAATACCCAGAAGTTGCCACTACAATAATAAAAAAACGTACTACTCTCTAACAATAACACCAGGTAATCGCTATCAAGAAATTACCATTCAACAAATACTTCCAATAATACCAATAGTCCAAATGCTTGAAAAAATGCAAACCAACACTAGTCTAAGCAACTACACCAGCCCAAGACATAAAAGTACAACCACAAAACAAGTCTAACCAAAAAATTTGAAAGAGTGGGTGTATAATTGCGAGGACCAAACAAACCAAACAAAGAGCCACAAAAACCATACAAAAATCCGAGTAAACCAAGTCCTAAGATGTAACCTTGGCTCTGATACCAATTGTAGGATATTCTAATTCATAACATGTATGGTTACTTGTTGTTGGATCGAATTAAAAGAGAAGAGAAGAAGAGTTTTAGAGAGAAAAAGTGGGAGCATTTTCTAGAGAGAGAAACAAAGTGAAATGTATTAGCTTAAAGAAAGGTCCAACCCTCTCCCTTGGTGGGAGAGGGGTATTTATAGTTACAAAGAAAACGCCCACTCCCGGGCTGTGGATCAGGTATACAGTGGGTAAAGACCCGTCCTTCCTCCACAGTGTTACTTAAACTAATCTACGAACTAACTAAATATTAATAAGACTACGAGCTACTTAATGCTAATCTATACTCGGGGTGACCGAGTCTTTCATAAGAATCTTTATATTCCTAACAATAATATTATTACCCCCATATGTACGTTAATCTTAAAATTACTCCAAGTATTTTGATTATCTTAATTCGAGTCATTAGATTAGTCTATTGTAAAGTATGTAAAAATTCAAGTGTAAGGGGAATGTACATTCCCTATGATGTATTATTTTGGATGGTAGGGTAAGAGTGTATGCAATATATATATATATATATATATATATATATATATATATATATATATATATATATATATATATATATATATATATATATATATATATATATATATATATATATATATATATATCGAAAAAAAGGAAAAAAAAGAAGAGAAAAAACATACGGACTACCATCCCGTTTCATTCTATGTTTATTTTATGCTTTTGTTATTTTTCATTTATTAGCTTAAGTCGAGTCTAGTCTTGGCTTAGCAACGCCATATTGTACATGTAATTAACCAAGATGATTAACTCGCCACCAGTAAAGATTGCCTATATCCAACAAAACCGTGTATTCCATATCCCTACACCTAACATTACAACCCTTTTAAAAGACCTCTTTGATAGTTTATCCTAGGTGCTTACACCATGTGGTGGAGGTTTGATCCTTTCCCAAGCCTATGGTAATCTATTTTGTTATGACAGGTAGTGAGAGATGTTTTTCATTTCCATATTGTGATATATACTTTATTACACCCGAGAGATGTGAGTATCTAAACACTATTTGTGAGGTGCTAGTGTATGACCTCCGTGCTTGTCTTTGGTCTTTAGTGGAACGATTATTTGTTGTAATTACTTTTATATTAGTGTTAAATGACCCCTAACTTGTATTTTGATTAGAATAAAAGCGCATTTGCTTGTGGATAAGCAAATCTCAAGTGTAAGGGTATATGATGAGGCGAAAAATGAACCGTTTTTAGGGGGTCATTTAAGCCGGAATTGGAATTTATTTGATCAAATATTGCCCTAAATCGTTCCTTTTGTGATTTTAGGTACTTTGGGAGTGAATTCTGGAAACGGAAGCATTTTGGATGTTTTTGGAGCATAAAAGTGAAGAAAACGGCAAAGTCTTAATTTTCCTTGTTGGGAACAGTACCTGACAGCGTCAAGAAGAATTTGATGACGGCGTCAAGAGCAATTTTGGTGACAACCCAGAGAAAACGTGACGGCGTCGGATCAAGGCCGTCAAGAGTAAAAGTGGTGACGGCCTAGAGCAGAAATACACATGATGGCGTCAGCTCTGGATCTAGGCAGTCCGAGAAGATTTTTGGCGGCGAGATGACGGCGTCAGAACTTTCCTCTTGACGCCGTCACCTCCTGAAATCTATATATACTTTTCTAATTTTTATTCATTAAAAGAGGAACTTGTGTGGAGAATTTTAGGGCCGAACTTTATAAACCCTAGCTCGTTTGTAACAGTATTTTCAAGGGTTTTCACCCCTTGAAACCCTTCATGTTCAATTGAGATAAGTATCCTTTCAATTCATTCAATATGTCTATGTGTTGTTAGAATATATCTTACACTTGTCATGATTTTAACATGCTAGGCTAGATCTATTGTGTGTTTGCTTAGATATAATGAAACCTAGATGTTGATTATAGGTTGATTGCTTGTTTATAGTTGTAATGGATGAATGATTTCAATGTCAGGCTTAAGAAATCTGGCAGATCTCCATTGTGTAACTTGCTTGAACGTCTTAAGAAACATGAACCGATGTGTACTAGGTTTTTATGGTTGTATTTAATGCATGAGCGAATTCTAGTGATCCCATGTTAGGAGCTTCTTGCAGGCTCGCGATAGGAGTGAAGTAGGAGCTTATAGAATTGGGGAAGTAAGTACGCCACCCCATGATTGGTATTAAGGAATATAACCCGTTATCTACGCAACTATAACAAGTAATTAACCTGTAAAAGATATCTAGAGAGTAGTGAAATCTAAGTAAACACAATTCTCCCACACACCACTAGTTTAATTTAGTTTATTTACATTTTTGTTATTTTATTTTGATTGCATCTTAGTTATTGAGTTAGTTGACTAGCAACTAATTCCGCCCCTCCTTCCAATACCCGAGATTTTTATTTAAAAAATACAAAAAAGAATCATCCCTCACCTCTAGACCTAGTTTTTAGGTTTTCTAATCCTAGTGACACTATTCCTGAGTTGAACAATCAATCCCCCGGTACTTGTCACTATACTATACTACAACGATCAGGTACACTGCCTGGTGGGGGTTGTAAGCTTCTCGAGATCTCTCGAGAGGTAAAGCCTGGTGCAACTCCCACGCATCACAAAACTACAAGGACGAAACAACAAAAACACACTTGAGTCTTCTTCTTCACCTATACCCACAAATTAAGAACACACAATAACAGGAAAATCAAATTTAGAAAACAAATACAAGTTTAGAAAGGAAGCTAATAAAAGTTTAGAAAACAAATAAACGTACACAAACCCAGACATTTGTCAGGCAGTTCCCTCACCATGCACACGGAGAAGTAACCAACAAAGACCAACGGCGAGCCTCACACGGTGTAGTGGCGAGGAACGGCTTGCCGTTGAGCCTCTATATGGGAACGACGAAGGGCAACGATGAGCCTACACCTAGTGCTCTTATAGATGTCAATGCTACTTTCTCACATTCCTGGAATAAGTAGAAGAGAGTACTTTTTGTGGTTTGATACAAGAGAGTTAGGTGGAGAAAGAGGGTGTTTACTTTTTTTAGTGGGAAGAAATATGGGTTCAAAGTCTTATTCCCTTTTAATTGACAGAGATATTAAAGCTTCTTTTTCTTATAAGAGGCTAATAAGAGTCTTATATTTAACGAGTACTGCTAAATTCAACAAAATATTTTTTTAGTCAATTAGTCAACACATTGGGAATACAATTACTTTTTTGCTGTCACATTCATTAATTAAAATCAGTCAAAACTTTGGAATGAGAACCCATGAAACTATTCTTCTCATATCAAAACACCAAAAAGCTGTTACCAGGTTTATTATTTTGAAAATTACAAAATTTAACTAATACATTCCTAACTACTAGTAATACATTTAATTACAGTTATCATTGATAAGTACTATATAAATTTGTTAATTTTGATTTTTAAACACACTTAATTTTTATACCCATTTAAAGTATCACTTTTCCACTTACTAAAAATTTTCCACGTATAACTCAGTCAACATCACAAGGTAATTAGTAACAATTGTTATATAGTTTTTCTAACTTAGCATTCCTACCATCTACAAGACTTTTTTAGATAACTAATTCGCAAAAATACAAACACAACCTGATAAGGTATGCTAGTAGATAGCCCGAAAAAATTGGGTGTTTATTGGTAGTGTTTGGCGGGGTAAGTTGGTTGTGGTTCGTGGTGGTATTGAACAGCTGAAGTAGAAGGGAAAAACTCTCCTTTGTTTCATTGGTATTTCTTCCCCAGCTCTTCTTCAAGATCAATGCCGCCACAATCTTTGCCGGAAAATGAAGTCGGGAAAGCTCAGCACATATACTATCTCGTGCAACCGAAGCGAGCCAAACGGAAGCCTGGTTGTGATTGGGCCATCTATGGTGTTTGGTGGTTTCGGTCGAGCGGCCATCTAGGGAGTTTAGTGACTGGGGTTGGCCGGCATTTGGTGGCTGGGGTCGAGCGAAAGAAACGAGATTGGGCAAAATATTTTTAAGAATTGTAGGCCATCGATCAGAAAGAAACGAGATTGGAACTTGTGGAAAACTAGAAGGGTGGGGGGTTGAATAGTTTTACGTCTTTTTATTTTATTATGAAAACTTAGTTTAGTTTTAAAACCTTGTTTACTTTTAAAACTTTAATTCGATCTTATGTGAACTCAAATCTTAAACAATATGAACAACTATATCTAAGTATGAACAATGATAATAATGTAAGCTAAGTATGTGAAATCAACACATGCATAATATAAACAATTATGGCTATATACGAGAGATAAGTAAGTAAATGTTTATATTGTAATCCTTAATTATATTTTGTGTGAAAACTATACTTGATCGAAATGATCAAATATATGTATGTTACCTTTTTAGTTTGATTATAAAAACATTTTTTTTGTGAATGAAACTTTTGTTTGATCTTTAAGTGAAATCAACACTAGCACTATATGAGCAACAATATATATACCTCTACGTCTACAAAAGTAATAACGATATAAGCAAGATAATAAGTAAGAGATGGAAAGATCTAACTGCGAGACAAGAGATTTATAGTGGTTCGGATACAAGGACACCTTCCTTGCCCTACTCCACTCCCCGAGCACCAAACTCGAGAGTTTTCTTCACTATGTCAACAAGCTCCCTTATGGCGGAGAAAACCTTACACACCAATTATCACACCACAACTTCGTCACACCTTTTTCACAACTTCTACACAACTACTTCACAACTTCTTCACACCTAGGCACTACCTAATCACACTACTTCTTCTTCACACCTTGTTGGAACCAAAGTTTTACTATTTTATCAAGTCTCGGTCATTTGTAATAATAGGTTGCTTAATTTACATTTATGTTATTGTTTCAAGTTTACTAGGCTTAAGTCATATGGTCCATGGGCTTTAAAGCCCACACGTTTGTAAGAAGGGGAAGGAGTAGGATGTTGCCCTAGCTCCTTACCTATATATATCATGCTTAGGTCTATGTAATACTTGGTTGGTTATGTGAAATATTAAGGAAACTCTTGCAATTCTAATTCTCTAAATTCTCATAATCATCCCATTCTCATTCTCATCTCATTTCTATCAATATTGTGCTTGTGTTTACTAAATGGTGACCTAACAAGTGGTATCATTCGCCATATGAAGGTGTAGCTTTTGTTTTTCATTAAGTTTGTTCTTAAACTTGTTCTTTGATTCGAATTTTTTGAGAAATTTTTGTACTTTTTGCTTGTTTCTTGGTTTTTATCACATATTTGCTTACAAACTTGTGCTACAAATCAACACAAACAAAAAGTTACAACTTTTTTCTTATAAAATTCGACTAGGATTATTTGTACTATTTTCGCAATTTTTTATAAATTTTTGAAAATTTCTTAAAGTTTTCAACTTTCTTAAAGATCTCTTCATTTTACACACAAAAGTACAAGTATCTTGAAATAAAAACGAGTTTTAGGATTGCTTTCTTTGAAAAACAAAAACTACCAAGTTATCGAGATCCTTTATTGCTACCTCGACTTCGTTTGTGTGGACTCGGTATTTTCTTTCTTGTATAAGAAAGTTAAGTACTTCGACGTTTGGGAAAGTTTTCGAAATTGTATAATTTCGAAAACTGTTTTTTCGTAACTTTGTGTCTTTTCGAAAACATCTATTTTTTCGAAATCACACAAGTTATCGCAAACTTAATTAAGTTTCGAAATCCTATTATTTCGCAAACCTAAGAAGTTTCGCAAAACCTTGATTGTTGTCGAAATTTCAAGTTTTTGAAAACCTGCAAAGTTTCGCAAACCTGACAAGTTTTGCAAACCTAATTTCGCAATCACAGCTGAGCCAGTTTTCGAAATCATTGGAATTCCATAGTTTCGCAATCCCTGTTGATCAAGGTTTCGCAATCCGAAGTTGTGCTAAGTTTTTCGATACTTGGTTAATTCTACACTTTCTACAAGATCCATTTCTACACAAGTGTTCTAAGATGTCTCAACCACCTAATCATTACTTCCCTCATATTCAGCAACATCAACATCAGCAGTATCAGCAACAACAAAATCAGCAGTATCAGCAACAACAATACCTTCCGCACCAAATGTATCAACAACCTTCTCAAAAACAAACATACAATCCACTACATCATTACCTAATGATGCAACAACATCAGATCATTCCTCAACAACAATCATATCAAGTGCCACAACAAAACACTCAGTTTTCCTCCAAACAACCTCACTGGTTTGACAGAATGTGTGAAGTTATTACAACTCAACAATCCCGACATGAGGCAGGATCACTTGAGACACCTCCAATGCTAACACCTGGTAACTATGTACAATGGTCAAGTCGATTCCTACGATTTCTTGAACTAAAGAAACCTCATGGGAAATTCTTGAAGCAAGTGATACTTGAAGGACCATTTGAGTGGCCGACAAGATTTGAAGCTGGTGATCCACATGCTGATCCTCCACGTCCTCCTGGTGATAGACCTCTTCCAGAATCTTTACTCACTGAAGAACAGAAACTACATCGTGAAGCTGATGAGTATGCAATGGCTTATATACTTCAAGGTATACCTAATCCGATCTATCGAAGTGTCGATGCTCAGAAAACAGCCAAAGCTATGTGGGAACACGTTCATCTCCTAATGGAAGGCACTCAATTGAACAAAGATGATATGGAATCCAAACTCTACATGGAATACACTGACATCACAATTGAACCAGGAGAGTCACTTGAATCCTACTATCACCGTTTCACAAATGTGGTCAACGATCTGGAATGTCACAAAATCACAGTACCGAGGATCGCTGTGAACTCCAAATTTGTTGGTAGTCTTGGCCCTGATTGGCATAAATATGTGACATTTGTTCGTCAAACAAAGAATCTGCATGATGCTCCATATGGTTTGTTGTATGATTTTCTGAAACACCATGAACCTGAAGTGGAAAAAGATCGAGCTGTATGAGGAGGATACACACCAACTTCTACACCAAATTCTTTGGCTCTCGTAGCTCAGTCTCCCTACGCTCCACCACCAATGTCAAATCATGCATATGTTCAAGAGCAAAACTACTTCAGTTATCCACAATCTTCCACCTCGAACCAAATGGTCCCTTATGATTCATCTCTACAGAATGTTTCTACTCAACTTGTTCCGTTAAACAACAATGATGCTGTGTACTACTCCAACTCCAATGACGATGACGATGATGACTTTAATACGTTGAATCAGGGACTTGCTCTTATTGCTCGTGCTTTTAGCAAATTCTCCAACAAAACAAACAACCGTCAACGTTCATCTTCTAACACAAGGAATCAAGCTGTTGTCAATGATGGAAGAGTGGAAATTCAGAATCGTAACTATGGTCGATCTGGTTCAGGAAGTTCTTCAGGAAATTATGGGAATGGTCAGAGGTTTAGTAACAATGGAGGGTTTAACAACAACTCAGGATCTTCTCAGCAAAGGTCTGAACCAGTTGCAACAAGGAACTCCAACTCAGGGAATGCAGTATGGTGTTATAACTGTAATGAACAAGGTCATATAGCGACTGCATGTCCTAAACCGAGAACTCGGGGGAGTAAGTTTCACAAGCAGGCATTACTCATGGCTCTTCAAGATGAAAAGGATGGACATTTCCCTGAACAGGACAACAACTTCATGGCAAATGTGCACAATGATGATGACATGGAAGATCTAGAAGCTAATGCAGCTGTGATGCTTATGGCTAACATGCAGGAACTTAAGCTTAATGATTCAGGTCCAGTGTATGACACTGACGGCTTGTCTCAGGTACATGACTTCAATGCATGCTTTATAAATGATATAATCTCACCCTCTGCTTCTGAATCAGATATGGCGCAAGTTGTTCCTTCTAAATCATCTTCATCTTCTCAAACAGATGAACAAATAAGCACAGTTGTCATATTTGATGATGACACAGTTGTTTCATTTGATGATCCTATTGAGAATGATAAAAATGATCATTTAGAACAACATGAACCATCATTTGATCCAGACCCTGACCTCATATTGTTATCTAAACAACTGGATGCTCAACAATTGCAAATAATAAAATGCAACGAGAAAAATAAAGTTTTAAAAGAACAAAATGCGTCACTTGCAAGAGATATTGAATGTTATAAAATTCAACTTTCCAATCAGGAAGAAAAGATTAAAAATGCAAAAAGTTTTGAAAAAGCTTTTCAAGATTCTTACAATAAAGAACAAGATCTTCAACGCAAAATACAAGATATAATTGAGTCAAATGGAAAGTTGATTTCGAAACTCGAAAGAGAAAAGTGTGAATTGAAAATGCAAGCTGAACGTCTTCAAATAGTTCTTTCAAAAACAGAAACAGAATTGTCAAATTGCAAAAAGGAGTTTTGTGAACATAAAAAACGAAAAAGGAAGTATATAGATGACTTACTCAGTGATATTGTTGATCTTGAAAAACAACTCAAAGAATTTCGTCACATTGTTTACAAACACGGGAACTCTGTCACAACAATTCAAAAGTTTGCTTTAAAACCGAGACCCGATAAAGGATTTGCACTTTGCGATTTTAAATCAATGTTTCTTCACAAAGCTTTCAAAGAAAATCCTAAGGTTTACAGTATTGATCACATGTTTGATAATACAATTGTGCGTGCTGTTGTTTTTGATACTGAGGAAGAAGAAGAACTTGAAGACGAGAGTCGATCAAAAATGAGTTATGTTCAATATTGGACACCATATGACTATTCAAAAGCTCCACCTCTTTCTAAATCTTTTGTTACTCAAAAGGACGTACCTGAGAAATCATGGTTTGTCGAAGAGTCATATGTTTCATCTTCTAATGCGGTCCCTGTCCAAACTATAGCACAAATAAATGGTCCTTTACCATCATCCGGTGAACTTACACCGTTACCAAAAAGTTGTCGTGTCTTAAATTATTTCAAAACTTTTATGGAAGACATCGAAATTTTGGAGGAAACAATTGCACGCAATTCTGAAATAAAAGTTGAAACTTTTCAATCCGCTTACGAGCGAGAAAAAAGAGATATTTTTCAAAAACAAATGCTGCCAATTGTCCAACACCTCCGTCTCTGTGCTACACGTTGGGATCAGGAACTTCAAAAGGAGGTAAAAAATATGATAAATGTTTTCAACGCAACTGAAAATGAGATTTTGGTCCAAAAGAAAAGAACTAGAGTTTTCAAAAATGATGCTGATCGACTCTTGGAACAGGTTCTCACTGCTGATATTTTGTCTGTTATCATGAATGATCTCTATAAATCTGGTACTTCTATGCTTAAGTATGATCATTGTGTTGATAATAACTTGTTGAAAGCGGAAATTGAGACACTCAAACAGGAAAATGATATGTTGAGAAGTTCAAATGATGATGTGACAAAACAATTTTCAAAAGAAATTTGTCTACTCAAACAGAGGATTGAATGGTGTCAAGCTCAAAGTATTGAACGAGAATTGGAACTTCAAAAACAAAATCTTTCAACCTCTTGTCAGCTTTGCAAAAACAATGAGTCTTTCAAAAGTTTGTGTCTCAAATACGAGCAAGAAATTGCGGATTTAAAAATTGAAAATGACGCATTTCTACAAAACCACATTGACATTAAACATTGCAATGGCATACTTGAGTCAAATATTCAGGATAAGAATCACATCATCATTGATTTGAAAGAGAAAATTAAGATACTCCAAAAAGGAAAGTTTGTTGACACCACGGTAATAGCACCAGGAATGTATCACGTAGACAAAACTGATAAAGGAAAGGTTGTTCAAAATACTAATGTTGATAACTCCACTTCTACAGGACTAGTCTCCACTACTAGCGTTAGCAGACCCAAGCGAAAAAGTAAAAAGAAGAATAGGATCTTGCAACGTAAGAAAGGACAACTAGAAGCCCAAGAAGTAGAAGATCAACTTAGGAACTTGAATAAGACTCATGTTGCATCAGATTTAGATTCTAATCTGGCAAATTGTAATCAAAATCTAAATGTAACGAATGATGAACCTTTGAATGTTTTTAATATTAATGCATCCTGTGTGTTTTGTCGTAAAAGGGTTTCATCTGGTGATCATACAAAATGTATCGCTAATTCTCTACTTTCTCGTCATAAGAAACGTAGGACACGCATTCCTTCTAGGCCCACAATTGCCTCCAAGTCTAATTTAGGAAAGCCGTCTACTACGGTTTCTAATGAAGTTGAAGTTACCCCCATAGGTGCCGAGAACAAATCTAGGAATGAGCCAACTACTAGTGCATTTAACATTAAGAAAGCAAAAACTAGTTGGAATTGGCAACGTTGGTTACAACACAAACTAGACTTTAAATGGATTCCTAAATTGTTGAATAAATGTGTTTCTAACCAACAGGAACCCGCACTGTCTTTGGGTTCCTCCCTTACTTCTGTTCCATCTGTGTCTTCTTCTTGTGATGCAGGTGGTACAGATCGTTCTCTGGATTGTTGATAGCGGATGCACCCGACATACGACAGGCAATCTCAAACTGTTGAAAAACTTTGTCTCAAAGTTCATTGGTACTGTCAGATTCGGGAATGATCATTACGCTCTAATCATGGGATATGGTGACTATGTAAGTGGGAACATCGAAATAACCCGTGTTTATTATGTGGAAGGCCTTGGACACAACCTTTTCTCTGTTGGTCAATTCTGTGATGGGGATCTAGAAGTTGCATTTCATGAGAAAACTTGCTTTGTTCGTGACTTACAAGGAAACGATCTAATGTCTGGCTCACGCGGCTCCAATCTTTATACAATATCAATGTCAGATATGATCGCAACATCTCCGATATGTCTTCTCTCCAAAACTGAATCGACTAAATCTTGGTTATGGCACAAACGTCTTTCACACTTGAATTTCAGAACTATGACTGACCTTGCTCGTTATAAACTTGTCGATGGATTTCCAAGATTCCGTTTTACCAAAGATCACTTATGTCCAGCCTGTGAACAAGGAAAAAGTACTCGTGCTCATTTTCCGTCTAAACCTGAGCAAAGTACGAATCATGTTTTACAAATGCTTCATATGGATTTATGTGGACCGATGCGTGTTCAAAGTATCAACGGTAAACGCTACATACTCATAATTGTAGATGACTTCTCCAGATGGACTTGGGTTTATTTCTTACGAAGTAAAGATCAGGCTCCTTCAATGATCATCACCTTTCTCACTAAAATTCAAGTTCAGTTACGCAACACGGTACGAATCGTCAGAACGGACAATGGAACTGAATTCAAAAATCAGACACTTAGGTCTTATTATGAGAAAGTGGGAATTGAACATCAAACATCTATTCCTAGAAGCCTAGAACAGAATGGTGTGGTTGAAAGACGCAACAGGACGTTAGTGGAAACTGCTAGAACTATGTTGATTAATGCTCAATTACCAGATTACTTGTGGGCAGAAGCTGTTTCAACCGCATGTTATACACAAAACCGTTGCATGATCACAAAACGCCATCGCAAAACACCATATCAAATTGTTCATAAAAGGAAACCAAACATCGATTACTTTCATGTATTTGGAGCACTTTGTTATCCGAAAAATGATCGTGATGATTTAGGTAAACTTAAAGCAAAGGCTGACATTGGAGTGTTCATTGGATACTGTGAAAATTCCAAAGGTTTTCGGATATGGAATCGTCGTACAAGAGAAATTCAAGAAACAATTCACGCTAATTTTGATGAACTCACACAGATGGCTTCTGAGCAACACAGCTTAGGACCCGAATTTAACCGTCTTAACTCTCCGGCATCTTCAGCTGAACCATTGCCACTTAACCGCAAAGAATTAGAAACCTTGTTTGCTCCACTATTTGATGACACAATTGAATACCGTCCTACTGAGGTCTCACCTAATTCCGCTGCTCAACCTGATAACATTCCAGTACCAGACTCACCTCAACAAACTACTACAAGTGTTGAGAGAGACGGTCCTCCAATTGTATCACCATCTACAGCAGAACAAACTGGTTCTACTTCCCGCCATCCAGCTGAAGATCCAACACCACAATCAGTTCCACAATCCGCAAAGCATGATCCTGATGCATTCCTTAATCCGTTTGCACCAGCTACTACAGTTCCTGATATAGCTGAGTCGTCAACACGCAATTTGGATCCTGCTAACATGCGAGATACGTATCAACTACACCCTTCAACACATAAATGGACTCGAGACCATCCACTAGTTCAAATTATTGGCCATCCAGATGCACCTGTTATGACAAGACAACGACTTCACACAGATGGAGAAACTTGTATCTATGCACTCATAGTTTGTCACGAAGAACCTAAGAACATCAAAGAAGCAATGACTTATGACAACTGGATTGAATCTATGCAAGAGGAATTTCAACAGTTCATACGATTAGAAGTCTGGGAATTAGTTGAAAGACCTGACGGAGTCTTTGTCATCGGGTTAAAATGGATCTGGAAGAATAAGCTTGATGCTGAAGGGACTGTCATACGCAACAAATCACGTCTGGTAGTGAAAGGATACTCCCAACTGGAAGGACTTGATTTTGCTGAATCCTTTGCTCCAGTGGCTCGACATGAAGCTGTTCAGATCTTTTTGGCTTATGCTGCACACAGGAATATGGTGGTTTACCAAATGGATGTGAAAACAGCATTTCTTAATAGAGAACTCCGTGAAGAAGTTTATGTTAGCCAACCTGAAGGCTTCGTTGATCCTGAGCGTCCTAATCATGTTTACCGACTCAAAAAGGCACTCTACGGACTTAAGCAAGCCCCACGGGCGTGGTATGACAAGCTGTCCACTTTCTTGCTGGCCAATAAATTTTCTAAAGGATCGGTGGATTCAACATTATTTACAAAAACCTACGGGGAGGACTTACTTGTTGTTCAAATATATGTCGATGACATCATTTTTGCCTTAACAAAACGAAGTTACTCTAATGATTTTGCAAAATTAATGAAAGATAATTTTGAAATGTCCATGATGGGTGAACTTTCGTTCTTTCTAGGATTACAAGTTCATCAATCACCTCGTGGAATTTTTATAAATCAGTCTAAATATGCTCTTGAAATTTTAAAGAAACATGGAATGATGTCTTGTGATACTTATAATACACCAATGGGCTATACCACAAAACTAGATGCTGATTTACATGGGACTCCAGTTGACCCTACCAAATACCGAAGTATGATTGGGTCCCTCATGTATCTCACAGCTAGTAGACCTGATATAGTATTTGCTGTCTACATGTGCTCTCGCTATCAGTCTAAACCAACTGAAAAACACCTCAGTGAGGTCAAAAGAATCCTTCGATACATAAAGGGAACCATTAACTTGGGAATCTGGTATCCGAAGGATTCTGGTTTTGAACTAATTGCTTTTTCAGATGCTGATCATGCAGGATGTTTAGACACACGCAAAAGTACATCTGGTGGATTACAATTTCTCGGAGACAAACTCGTGTCATGGCAATCTAAGAAGCAGGACTGCACTTCACTGTCGTCTACAGAATCTGAATACGTAGCCATATCTGCTTGTTGTGCTCAAGTCATTTGGATGAGATCACAACTTAAGGATTATGGCTACCTATTCAACAAGATTCCTATCTACTGTGATTCAAAGAGAGCAATTGCTATCTCCTGCAACACAGTGCATCATTGCAAATCCAAACACATCGTTCTCCGATATCACTTCATCAAAGAGCATGTGGAAAAGGGTACCGTTGAACTTTATTTTGTTGGAACTGAGTACCAATTGGCGGACTTACTTACCAAATCTTTAGCACCATCAAGGTTTGCTAGTCTAGTTCACCAAATTGGTATGAGATGTTTGACGCCAGAGGATCTTGAAAAGTTTTTAAAACACAACTGATCGTCAAACATCATAACTATCTTTGTATAATATTTTTTTTCTTAACTATAAATCAATCAAAACACAAAAAGATTTTTCATATTTTTATTCTCTTAAAAAAAAAAAAAAAAAAATAAAAAATGCAAGTATATCGCTTCACTTCAACACTTTGTTAAAATTTTTACAAGTGTTGAGGGGGAGTCACGCTTAAATTTTTTACCAATTTTAATTGGTATACTTGCATGTTTTTTCGTATTTTACGGTACTTCGGAGTGTGTGGACGTTCTTTATATATCACTTTGTCTCATCCCGTAATAAGGTCTTCATAAGTTAGGTTAACGGATGTATATCTCAATGTTACACAAGTTTGCCATAACTTTAGGACTCAAGTAGGCATATCAAATAGTTAAGGGACCTAAAGTGACAAAATTTAAAAAATTTCAAAAATAATAAAACAAACAAACCGTATAACACAAACCCCACTTTATTCAAAACCTCTTAAACCCTTTTCTCAAACCTACGGCCCTTATTCAACTGAGCTATCCACGATTTTGATCATCAAATTGTAAGTTCCTAAGTAATCTCTAGGGCATTACAAACATAGGATCTCGTTTAATTGTTAATCCAACGGCTCAATCTCATGTTTTCTAGTAATCGAGTACTAGGGTTTATGATTTCGAAATTCATTACAATCATGATTAAGTGTGTGATTCTTGATAGGGTTTTGTTGCATTGCATGTTTCTAACATATCCTCATCATTTTATCATGCATTCTATCATGTTTGCTTCAATTTAGAAATCTAGGTGTTGGGTCGATTTGGGTTTGTGAGATTCTGTGTTTATTTGCTTTATTTTATTGGTGGGATATGTTTCTAAGGTCTCAAGTATGCATGCTTGAAGTAATGTTGTTGATCTACACCAATGATGCTTGATTCTCGATAACTTGTGTGCTTCGTTCATGATTAAGTTCTATCTATCTGAGTCTATATGTGTGGTATGCTGTCATAATGTGCTCTAAACATATGTTTGTGATTTGCTAGAACCATTGATACTCATTAGACTCAAATTTGTTATGTTATCGAAAAACTTGTTCTTGATAATTATCGAGATCTTGGTTAACGAGCATATTGGTTATGTCTGATTGGTATTTGTCAATCTTTATGACAGGTCTGTATCATTGGATTATATTATCGCAAAAGAAACGTACGTTAGACTTCAAATTCGAAAGATTCTTGTATAAGAATTTTATCGAGAACCCAAGTTGTCGCAATCTTGGTAAAATTTTCGAAATTATTCGTTGTCTCATGATTTCGATAATGTTTGTTCAAAACTCAGTATTTTTCGAAATTATCATTTTCGAAAATACTCTTTGAACATAGATTTCGAAAACATGAGTTCATAGTATGATTGCGAAAATTTTATCGAGTATTGATTTTTCGAAAAACATGAAATCTTTCGCAATCATGTATAAGGAAAGATCTCGATAGTCTTACAAATAAGCATGATCTCGATAAAATATTTATCGAGAACATACTTAGTAACATTTTCGAAACTCTTTCTTAGAACATGATTGCGATAAGAGTGTTATGTATGTTTTTCGAAATCTCACTTAATTGCTAATATAGTTGCGATAAAAAGTTTTTTTTCAAAATCTTGTTTAGGCCTTGTCATGTAATATCCATGTAACCTTGTTGTGATTCATTGTTGTTATGTAATGTGAAGTAACTATGAATGTGTATATCAATCATACTTATTTGCGAATCATTGCATTGTATAGTTGATTTCATGATTCTAACTGAACTATGATTCTTCAAGTATGCATTATGTGGCACTTCACTCATAACAAAATGATGCATTTGTGCTTAATTGTCTTAAGTAGTAATCTATAACCAAACTCAAAACTGTGCTAACACGTAACAAATTTGGATGTTTGGTTTATGACTATGTTTTTCAGATTAACATGGCTGAACACAACAAGAATGTCACTGCACAAGCTCTTCCATTACTCACCTTGGATGACATCACTCCCGAAAACTACAATGTCACGATTGGCAATAACAATCCCCGAGTTGATTTCAACAAATTGAAAATCACAGAGAAATCGTGCATGATTGTGAAAGATATCCTACTTGCACATCCATGCAAACCTCTGCTCACCTGTTCTACTTCAGTTCCGTTGTTCTACCTTCATCAGTTCTGGCTTACTGCTCAGGCTAACTTGGATGATGAGTCTTTCACTGTTACATTGGATAGCCAAGAATACACTGTAGATCATGACGTTCTTTGAACAGCCCTTCTCATGCCACAAACTGACAACGAATTTGCTCCTATACTACCTGACCTGGATCTTCTTGACTTCTTCATTGAATTAGGATATGAGGTTGATGATGATGTACCGCTAGTCAAGCTTTCCCAATTTAATGCCAAGAATATCCCTCAGCCTTGGAGAACATTCTGTCTGTTGGTGGTAAGATCTATATCTGGAAGGAAAAGTGGTCATGAACATCCAAGGCTCGAACATTTGCAAACATTCTGGGGAATGGTAACTCTGACACCTATTGACTTTGCAGTTCCTATCATGAATGATATCGTCCACAGTATTCAAACCGAACGTGTGAAGACTATGATACCATTCACAAGATTCACCAAGCTTCTCATAGAACATCTCTGCAAAAACTCTCCAGAATTCATCAAGAGGATGGCTGATCCTAATGAGCCGAAGCACCTCTTTGAGGACGACTTCACCACCTCATTCATCAAGACGACCACTTCCTCAACCAAGATCAAAGGAATGAGGCTTCCCAAATACTTTCTTAATGATAAAATCAAGAAGAGTCTGAACTACAAGCTGTATGATAACGCTTACAAAGGGGTACAGGAAGAAGCCACAATAAAGACTCGAAGCAAAGGAGGTGTAAAGTCTGGGAGTACTACAAGCACCACTGGATCACCTCATACTAGATCTAAGGCTGCTCCAATGTCAAAACCCAAGACTTCAACCACACCTAAACCTACATCCAAACCCAAACCTGCTACCAAGCCAAAGAAGAAAGTAACTCCAGAGTACATTCTTCGTGATGAACCTACACCTCCACCTTCTGACACCGAATCCGAGTTCGATACGGAATCTGAAGAAGAAGAACCAGACTATGAACTGAGATACAGAGCACCTGATGAAGGATTTCCTGCTACAGAGATCGCCGTACAACAAAGTCTTGAAACTTATGAAGAAGAGACAAGGAAAAGAAAAGGGATCACTATTAATGAGCCTAATGATGATGAAGACGAACCAATCGTTGAACCTTTGGTCGATAAACGAAAACTGAAGAGTATAGTTGTCGACACTCGAGCTGAAGAAAAGCGGCTCAGGAAAGAACAAAGGAAAGCAACTCTCGAAAGCCGACTCATGTCTCAACCTTTAACTCCACTACCTATCGATCAGTCGGAACATGAAGGAGCTACTAGCAGCATGAATCCTCCCGTTGTGTCCACAACGTTAGAATCAGCCCCACAGCCAGATAACACCGTTAAAGACACTGACAAAACTGGAGATGTCAATATGACAGAGACTGCTAACGTAGAGGAGAATGTTGGCGGCCAAGAGAACATAGCTACGAATCAGGAACATGAATACCTCATTACTCCAGAGTTTCTTGCACGAGAAGCAGAGGAAGCAGAGGAACGTCGTAGAAAGGAAAACGAAGAGAAGAACGCGTTCGACACCAACATATTTCTTAAGTCATCTTCTCAGCAGACTTCCTCAGCACAACCTCCACCTCCTCAAGACTCTCCACCAAAGGATCCGACTCCTCCTGCTTCTTCTTCAAACTCTCACAACGAGTCATCGTCCGAATCATCACCGGAGCATTCATCTCCCACACCTTCTAAAACCACATCAAAACATCATTCAATCAATCAACCGAAACAACCAGTTGATCTTCAGGATCAAGTCAACAAACTCACCAACATGGTCACAAGTCTTACCAAACAAGTTGAGGACTTCCAGGAGTCAAAGCAGTTGATCGACAAGTTCTTATACTCTGATTACACAGGATTTATCAGAACTGCAACTCATGATTTTCTCACTGAAAATCTGGTTGATATGATCACTCCTGAGGTAGCAAACCTTCTCAAACCAATCAATGACAACTTGGATCACAGAATCAGAAGTGTTACGAGAAAAATGTTGTCTACTACACCATTCACGCTTCACACCGCAAAACCTTCTACTGTGGCTCCAACCGTCCCTGAACTGTCCTTCAATGACATGCTTGCCAAACTCTTTGACAACATTGCCTCCAAACCCACACAAACTGCTGAAGAAAAGGCACTGTATGATGCTATGGTGGCATACATATCCAAAGAGTCCTGCAAAGATGCTGCTGGCACACGGAAAAGGACAAGAAAAGATGACGATCCTGACCCAAACTCTAAAGGCAAGAAACCTAAGTCAGGAACAAGCCCTTCATCCACTTTACAACTACAAAAGGACTCCACTCCTCCTGGAAATCAACAACAACCCTCAGCTACTGGTCAAGGTCAAACTGAAGAAGCGGAAACACTCATGGAACCTACAGATGACTACCAGGGTCAACCTGACACCGATTACTGTGCTCCACCTATTCTTGATTCTCATGCTGAACCATCGTCACCATCCAAGGCTAAAGACAAAGATGCTACATCTAAGTCCAAGAAATCAAAGAAGAAAAGATGTCATTCATGGCTCGACAATGATGACAATCCTCAGAATGATTGGCTGACAGAAATGGTCCAAGCTCAACCTCCTCTCGAAGAAGAAGAACCACTTCCTGGTAACACTCTACAGTTTATCCAAGTCATTATGAAGGATCTTCAGATCGACAAACTCACAAAGGCAGAGCTTAGAAGAATCAATAGGGATGCAAAAGAATTCCTCAAGAAAAGATCTGGAAACAAAGTCGAATACGAGTACCATATGCAGAATATAGCTAGTGCGATGTCTGCCGACTTTGACTGGCTAAATCCAGAAGTGAATATCGATCTCAGTTCCAAGAATCATGAAAAACCTTACTTCACCGACTGGACCAAACCATTACCTTTGAAAGGATTTCCAGACAAACCAAAGATACCTTACGGCTTCTTCTTCAACAAAGATCTTCGTAACATCCAGCTCACTCAGGAGACATCCAAGAAGAAATATGCTTCCTCACTCACAATCTCAGTACCAGCCGCACGATACGAAATTCCTGCTATTGAAGAAACTACTCGTGTTTTCAGCAACTCCATCGTAGCTTACGACAGAGATGCCCTACACGGAATTCTACACTGGCCAGAACGTCGTCGTCTCGGTTATACCAGCAGATTAGGAGAAAAATCATTGGAAACTGTGAAGCAGAAATCTAAGATCATCGCTATCTTGGAGATTCAACAGTCAAAACGATTTAACTACATATTCATGCGTGAAATTGTTGTTAAACGACAAGATGAAAAGAAGTACAAATTCTCCGAAGCAGACTTTCCTGACCTTAATCTCAATGACATAGAAGACATGTATCTCGAAAAGGTTCAACAAAGAATGCGTGGATTTGACAGAGATGTACAGTACAACTTCATGGCATCACTACTTCTTTACATCCGATGACTAATTGTTCAAGAAAGAGTGGAAGATCTTCAGCTTGGAGTGGAAAGTTACCAACAGAAGATCAATTTGACAAAACCGCAATTCTACTTTGAGGGTATCTATCAAACACCACAGTTTACTCTCAACCAAGAACCTTTTGGTTTCACCTACATCAACAGCAAAAAGCTACAAAGTTTCATGAGGTACACAAATTCTGTGATGTTACACTCAAGTCTGTTCGTGATGGGCTTGTCAAAAGGTTGAATGATGATCGCCGCAAGATAGCTAAGGGGGAACAACCTAGATGGAAATCCAGCATAAGAAGACAAGTTCGTAACTTTGTCTTAAAGATTGAAGAAAGGTTATTTCGACGGGAACAGATCAGACGACTGGAAAGCTATATCGGTGCCAGACCATCGTTTCCTGTCAGAAACTTCGAAAGACCAGAACCCAAGTTTACTGACTTTGACACTCCACTTCCTGACGAAGATTAACTTGGTACATTTGGTTAACTTTTCAATATCAATTGTTTCTTTTGGTTGAATTTCACAATGGCTTGTGCACACATTACAGTGCACAACCCGTACTTGTAAAGAAAGGACCCTGAGGTACGCTTCAGTGCCTCAATCCTAAAATAAGGAGCGAAGGCTTCTTACTTTTGAGTAGAATTAATCAAACATTTCTGATTTTTCATAATTCTGCTCAAAAGGACAAGTATTTCACCTCAATAAGACCTAATCACTTGTTGAGGGGGAGCACTTGTCAAAACAAAATACTTTGCTCAATATCAAATGTTCTTTGTGAATCTCCCCGTAAGACTCAAAAGGCATATTTTAATCTAAAAGTTTGTCAAAAACAACATTGTATATGCTATTTTTGAGGGGGAGAAAATGAAAAAGTGATTAAAATATACGAAGTCAAAGCTTTAAGTTGTATCATGTGCGAGCTAGACTCAGTATTGACCCAGGAATTGACGAGATAATACAAGTTAGTAACATCGAAAGGACTTATCCTCGACGGGTAATAACATCAAGTTAGTTACTAGAGCTAGTTGTCACCTAAAAGCTGACAATGCATCTCTTTAACTAACCACGTAAGCGTGTCTCGAAAAGGATATGTCTGAGTAGAAATGTACCGTCTCGAGAAACTTTCTGTGAACTTGATCAGGCCGGGTAATAACTTCAAGCTAGTCTAACTAGTGATGTAAGCGTGTCTCGAATCGGTCTTGTTCACGGAAAGTGGATCAATTCAAAAGTGTTTGCTCCTCCCGCATGTGCAAATTTATTAAATACTTATGAGCACATGTGCAGGGGGAGCCCTTCAAAAGTGTACACAAAACTCTCAAAGTGTTAACCAAAATATTTGATTATCACAAACACTTTGAGAGATTTTCAATCAAAGGTTTCTTGGCTACTGTCGGAGTTATAAGGTGATTAAGATAGGAATATCCGTCCTATGATCCGCCAGAGCCGGAGGGATCTACCCAAGGACATCTCCCATAGTTAGAATGAGAAGTCCTTAGGTATGATACGAAAAAAGGAGAAATGAATGAAAGGGAAAGAAGGAGTTGAAGAATTAAAAAGAAAAGTAAAGTAAAGGGTGAAAAGAAATAGCCCTCCAAATGTTCAACCTTAGGGCAGACACCGGGTTCAATACGTATGCTACTGGCTGTTGCAAAAGACAACACCGGTATTGAAGATTAAGTCGTCATGGACCCAGTGACGCAATGCACTAAACCTTCTTAACCACTCAAGTTCTCTTAAAAGGACTTGTTTCATTCTCACGGGGAACCCGCGTAACCTATCGACCTATCTCTTAGAGACGGTTGATATTGAAGCAGGAGACACCTCCCCAGTCTCCGCATAGGAAACCTAGGTGTGCACTTATAGAGTCTAGAGCCTCGAGATACATCAAAGATCTCTTAGGAACACTTAGTATTTCTGCAACTGGTGTTCTACATCAATGGGCATCAGTTGTAAACTATTGAGTCCTTCGCAGATCTTAGCAATCTGCCGAGAACGTTTATGAGAGGATTACGTAAGTATTTCTCAATGATTGAACGGAAATCCTGCCAGGGTCAACATCAAACAGCCCTGACAGCAGGTCACTTCGGTAACCCCTCAAGGGTTACGCTTAGTGTTTGCGGTGGTTCCATTACGGTCTACAGTCGTGGAGTGATCCCCAGCGACTCACCCAGTCATTGAGCTACTTAGTAGGTCTCGTAAGCTCCTTCGGGAGTATCTGATATGGGAACGGCCTAGATAAGGATTAGAAGGAGTCTTCACAATATGCTGTTGATGAGCTCTAATTCCTTATCCGTAAGTACCGGTTGTTTTATTGCTAACTGTTTACTCGCAGGTACCTCACTTCCATGATGGTAGATTCCAACATGCTCATACATACATCTTGAAGTCAAAGAAAGCTCCCCAAAGATCTTAGCAACACAAAGTTCAAAGAAAGATTCTACACCAATAAGAAGAATCTACAAAGAATAAAGACAAAGATCTCAATGCATGTAAAGGAACTTCTTGTACGTGAAAGTCTAAGTCCAAAGATGTATGAGTATGTTGGAATGGCGGACAACCACCACAGACGCAGGAGTGATGAACGGCAGATTACTTCATAACATAATCACTACAACATCATCAAAGAACAAAGACAAAGAGCAAAGTATATCCATTATTATTCTAATCATTTCTGAAGACGTCTAAAGCTATGAAAGTCAAAGATTAAGACGAAGACGTCAAGAAACCATGATGACCGACCCTTAGGGGGAGATTGTTGGAACCAAAGTTTTACTATTTTATCAAGTCTCGGTCATTTGTAATAATAGGTTGCTTAATTTACATTTATGTTATTGTTTCAAGTTTACTAGGCTTAAGTCATATGGTCCATGGGCTTTAAAGCCCACACGTTTGTAAGAAGGGGAAGGAGTAAGATGTTGCCCTAGCTCCTTACCTATATATATCATGCTTAGGTCTATGTAATACTTGGTTGGTTATGTGAAATATTAAGGAAACTCTTGCAATTCTAATTCTCTAAATTCTCATAATCATCCCATTCTCATTCTCATCTCATTTCTATCAATATTGTGCTTGTGTTTACTAAATGGTGACCTAACACACCTATACTACTTGCACACCACAATCAATTCACAACTTCTCTACCGACACACCTTACTAGCCTAACTCCTTATGTTTACTTCTATCTAACTAATATTCACAACTAATACACAAATGGATGAATACTATATAAGTGATGATGCACAAACAACTTGGATGTGGAGATCACAACAAGTTGTAATACTTCTTGTCTTGAAGGATTGAAGTATTCTTCTTTTGCACTTGAAATATTGAAGCTTGAATCACTTGGAAACAAAAGCTTATGATTATATAATCAAAGGGTTTAAGAGAATGGTATAGAAGATTTAGATCAGAAAGTTTGTAGTGCAAAAGGTGAGGAAAAATGCCAGATTTTAGCCAGTATTTATAGGGGCAGGTCCCTTTAATTATTAAGGGACCGCCCATACAATTAAGGAGGCCGCCCACCCAAAACAGCCATAAATTTTGTCTTTTACTAGGGAAGGTTTTTTGGGAACATTTTTACTATTTTTGGTTAAAAATTTGAATTCATATATTTATAATGATTTAAACATATTCTTTTATTTCCAAAAATGATTTTGTAAAAGATATAAAATGTTTTGTGACATTTTATAAAAAGTCTAGTGTTTAAGAAAAATGTTCCTTTGATCATAGAATGCAATAAACACTTTGTTTATTCATGCCTTAAGTGATTTGGATGTAAAGTGAATATTTATCACTAAATACTTGTTTACGTCATAATTTTTAGCTCAATGGGTTTACGTTTTGTGATTATCAAAACATTGAGATATCGATAAATGTTAATAATGTTTTTACGCGTTAATTATATTAACAATCTCCCCCTTTTTGATGATTACAAAACGTAAACTCATCAAGTCTGAAAATTAATTTTTAGACATGTATTTAGTGAGTTTATATTCACTTCTCCCCCTTTTTGTAGAATCAAAAAGGTTATGCCGACTAGCTTCATAAATGAAGTTAGACGGGATGAAAGGTTATGAAAGCTCCCCCTTGATGTGTGCTCCCCCTCATTCGAGGGCACAAAGGAATCGAGCAATGAGAATCTTGGCTGCAAAAATATTAGAAGCACAAGCATACATAGAAAAATATGCAATATAAAAATAACAAGCATAGCAAACAAATATTAAGGATACATAACAATTAATTCAAAGTGATTATGTTAAAGATCCTAATTTGCCAAAGAGAGCCATCGGACTTGCTTGTAACAAAAGGTTGGTTGATACTTATTTGAAGGTGAAAATCATAAGCGTATATTATGCTTAGATGGTTGATAATTGAGTGTTTGGAATGAAAATGGTTAAGTTAGGGTAAGATTGTTGGATTAATGGAGGTGTATGTTTGGGTGCATAAGTGTTGGAGAGTTTGGTGGTGGAGAGTTTAGAGGTGTAGAGTTAGAAGCGGAAAAGGTTGATAGAGAGTTTGGATGTTGTTCAAGCGAGGGTTTTGGATGAGATCTAGTGAGAAGATAATCAATCCAAGTGAAGTGTTCATTCAATGAGATGGTTTGTTTTTGGAGAAAGATGCAACAAGGAAAATTGTTGACATGTTTTGTAACTTGTTTCAAGTTATGGGGTGATGAAGGAGAGCTAGAGGAAAGTAGTTCCAAGTTGCATTGAGCAAGGTTTAAGGCAAGAAGAGCACAAAGCTCATAGGCTTCCATAAGTTCTTTAATGAACTTCAAGTGTGCGGAGAAAGGTGATGATGGTGGAGTGTGATTGTTATTAGGGCTTGTTGTTTTGAGATTGAGCAAAATATTACTAATGTGGGTGAGATGAAGGTGTATTCTTTGGAACAAGAATGGATGTTTGGTTATTATGATGAGGTTTGTGAAAGGGTTCATTTAAGTGAACATGAGGTTTGTGTATCATGAAATATGGTTTGACCTTCATGGGTTAAGTTGTAGTGGTGATGACACACTTTGTAGAGTGTAGGGAATGGCTATATGGTTGAATCTTTTTGTTAGGATGACTAGGTGGAGTTATTGGTGAAGATGGAAAATGAGTATCAAGTGATGTGATTGGTGAGAGTGAAAGAGCGATGTTCATGGAAGGGATTTCTTGGTAGGTGTAACACCCCCAAAATACCGCAGCGGAAGACTGTGTCATTGGGATGCTACTTCAGGGCACAAAGTACAAGGTATAGAAAACGACCTCTAAATGAGACGTTTTGAAAAGTTACCATTCGAATAGATAAAAGTCATAGTTTACAAAACAAAGATCCCAAAGTAGAATAATACATAAGTTTTTAAAGTGTATCGAATGGTAAACGATAAAAGCGAAAGTCTCCAAAAGCATGCCCTAAGACTCTCAGCTCCAAAAACCTGCTATCGCCCTTCTAACCTGAGATAAACATGCTTAAAAGTGTCAACACAAAGGTTGGTGAGTTCATAGAGTTTGTTTTATAACAGTTAAGCAATTAGTCATGAGTCTACACTTCATCTCCGAAGACCTCACATTTATATGTATGTCTCAATGGTCATCCAACAACTTAATTTGGAGCCACTGGAAGTTTCACAATCATGTATGTATGATTGCTGGGTGCCATTTCCCAAAGTATAAAAGTTTAAACGTTTCAAGTATCAAGTAAGTATGTGTGCATGTATCAATCATGTATGTATGAAATCAAGTATAATGCAATCAAGTATAAGTGTTATCAAGTGTAAATGAAATCAAGTATAAATGTAATCAAGTATTAATGTTTTGAGTATCTGTACAAGTAAGCAAGTAGTTGAGCATGTATCTCCCCCAAAGAGTTAAAACAAGTATAGAAAGAGTAGGGGCTATGACTCACCTCGAAGTGATAGTACAATGCAACGGAAAGATAAGGACAACAAGGAACGAAATCAACCGCGACCTATGATGAATGAATATGATCTAATTTAGATCGTGAAATGATGTAGAGAATATGCATGCACATGATAACTATACCACTCATAACTTGAAATTTTACTAGTTATAGTCTTATGAAAATACATTCCATACTTGAGAAAAATAATAAGTCTTAACTAGACTTGTGTAAACTTGTCGTAATATATATGTATAGAAAGTTAGTGTTATATACTTCGTATTGAAAACCTTGAAGTAACATCTAATGGTCGTAAAAATAAGCTCATAAGCATAAGTACTTCGTTAGTTATAAATTTCGGCAATTTAGTAGTATTTCTAGAAAATCTAGAATTTAGTACGTAGAAATAGTGTCATTATTATTTCTATTAAAAGCTGCCAATTATAGTGAGTTTTTGTCGATATTGAAACGTGAATATCTTTGTCGTTATAAGCCCGTTTTGCTTGTTCTTTATATCCACGGTTACGTCTTAGTATGTAGTAATATATTTTGGAAAGCTTGGCTCCTCCGGGTTACGTCTAAAGCCTCTTGTTGTCTGACGAAAAACGTCCAACAGCATGTATTTTTCCGGAAAATAGTTTTCGTCAATAAACTTGCAAAAATCATAACTTCTTCGTTATAAAGTCTTTTTAATCCGTTCTTTCGCCTACGGATTCGTTTTTGAAAGTATTTTCTAAAAATTTTGCCAAAGTTTACTTTGTATTTCCTGATTTTTCTGGGTTTACCATTTTGGGACAGTAGGTATATAAACTTGTTACAAATCCATTTTCAAGGTTCAAAACTAGTTTCTAACATCATCAAAACCTCTTGTAACCACCACAAAGCTATACTAATCCTACCATACACCTTCTTAGGGTGCCATGGGTTCCTAATCACTACTAAACAAGTTAATTTAACAAAGGAGTACCTAAATCAAAATCTAGGGTTTGTATGTTCAAAAAGTTAACAAAAATAATGTGGTATAGCTAACTTGTACATGAAATTAAGCATGAAAACCATAAGATACAAGTGTTAATTAGATGAAAACATGAAAATAAAGTTGATAACTCACTTTGAAATAATAGGTGATTAGATGATGAGAAATCTTGTGTTACTTGTGTTTTTGTTGTAAGATTCTTGATTAGAATGATGAAATGAACAACTTTGATGCTTTGTACTTTGGAAAATAATGGATTTTGATTGGGGATCTTAATTGGGTCGTGGGTTTTGGGGTGGGAAAGATGAGAAAAAGTGAGCTTATGATTCTAGGAAAATTGTATGTTATGTTATAAGTGTTTATGGGGTTTTTGGTAAATATTAGGATAGTTATATTGTATAATACTTGTACATAAATACATAAGGTTAAAATGAAATCACATGATGTCTAGGGGTGTTTGTATGGCTGATTTTACATGAGAAAAAGAGAAGCAAAGTCGGTTTTGATCACTTAGAAAATGTAGTGTATTATTAGTTGTAGTTTAGTGTAAGTATTAGTTATAATCGGGTACCGGGTTTGCTAGAAATAAATATTAACGAAGATAACCGGGACTTAATAAAGTTATAAAAATGTTAAAAATATGATGGGTACAGTTACTGAGTGTTCGGGTGATTATTGTTTAGTTTTCACGAAAACCGTCGTAATATTCATAAGCTTATGTTATAAATAAAATAAATTTCCAAAATACTGGATAAATGAATGTTATAACTTTTATGATGATAAAATGGATATAAAAATATGTCGGGACCATTGTGGGAATATTTAGATATATTCGTTATATTTATTTATCGCGGGTTAGCGTTCAATTAAAAGAAATAAGCGTAAAACGTTAGACGTACTAAAAATAATAATATGAATATTCTACGAGTGGTATAGTATGCACATGCCATTATGATGATCTGTAGACTATTTCTAGTCCGTATGAAGTGTCCCCAATGATAATGTATGAATTCGCACCTGAACCAATATGGTTACGCGAATTTAAGTACTCGTAAACAAAATTTACGACGAAATGAACAATGCACGTGAATAGTGAAAACTTTTTCGGAAATGAATAGTGTTTTGTGAATAGTAAAATTTTTGAATGCTTCTCAGAATACCAAATTGACCTCGAAAATGATGAATAGTAAAAGGATGAATAGTGTTTTGATGAATAGTGATTTTTGAAAACTTCGAGAAATGACCAAAATTTTACGAGTTGTGACAGTAGGAGGGTGTTATAGATGATGCATTAGGTGTACTAGGAGATGAAATTTGAGGTTGAGGTGAGTAAAGGTTATGAGGTTTGAGTGTGTAAAGGTTTTGAGGTTTGAGTGTAAGGTAGAAGGATATGAGGTTTGAGTGTGTAAAGATTATGAGGTTTGAGTGTAATGTAGAAGGATATGGGTGAGTAAATGTTTTTGATATGTAATGTTGGTGAGAAGGAGAGTGAGGTGTTAGGTATGTAATGTTGAAGACATAGGAGGAATTTGGTGTTGGATTTTTTACAACATCATTTGGTTTGACGGGCTTTTAATGGAAGTTAGGCTTTCTTCTCCAAACGGGTTTCTTGGTGGTTTTGGTTTAATGGGAGAGGACATGATGAGATGAGTAGAGATTGAGAGGAATGAGAGTGTTTATAATGTAGGATTGGTGGGATTAAGGATGTATAAACTTTGATAGAAGGTTTAGGATAAAATAGGTTTGTGAATTTTGGGAAGTGTCGGATTAAATGGGCTAAAAAGTAGAAAAAGAAAATAGGAACCTTCGACCATCAGATGGCCGGTCCCCTTAATTGGAGGCCGGTCCCCTTAATAATTAAGGGGGCCGCCTTATGATTTAAGGGGGCCGCCCATCTGGTGATTCCCAGATTGTCAGAAAAGGGTTTTTGGTAGTGAATTGCAGAAAGGTTGTGTTTTTTGTTTCAAACAAGTCCAACTCTTTGAGGCAATTAAGCATATACTAATTATGTAGGAAAATATGTAGCCAAAGCATGTTAACCAAAGAGATTAAGTAAACAAGCAATTTCATCTAGCATTGAAACATACTCATCAAGCAAGTAAAATATAAGTGCTAGGAAACGATAAGCAATCATCAAGTATTTCATAACTACATAACTAGGAGGATTAATCCTAATGTGTATCAATGTGCAATAAGTGGGTAGTTATGATAGCATGGATTTCTAGACTTGTTACAAACAAATTCTTAATAGACAAACCATGGTCCTTTTGATTTGATTTAGTTCAGTTATAATTGTCATTTATATAAATATAGATGACAAATATGAGATCACCATGCATGATTTAAAAAGACGTTTTTAGCATTATTCAACAATATTTGAAAGTAGGTTTTCACGTAGATGTGAGAGTTATTTAAATAAAATAGATTGGGTTTTACTTCAAAATGTGTTAATGAAAGGTAAAGAGAATTTTTCCAATCTTTGGTTTTGATCAAAACAAAATTGTAGATATTGATAGTGAAAATATGTTATTGAAAAATGGGATAGTCATTTGAAAAACTATTTTCCAAAATGTGAGGTTTTTGCATATTATTAGAGATATTAGATTTTGACAACAAATATCATTAATCATAGATTTTAAAAGATGTTTATTAAAGATCTCATGCTCAAGAGGATTGGTTAAGCCTATTGTCATATGCTATCATTTTCTACATAACATATGATCTTAAGTGAGTAACGACGCAATTCTACATGTTTGATGCGAGGGTGTTGAATGGGGCATATCCTAACATCTATAGCTCCTTTGTTATTTCACACTTATCTAACTTAATGCCATAGTCTACGAGAGCTTGTTTCATCCATAGTTTTCTCACGCAAGGGATCTAATCCTACTTCTATATTAACGATTAATCCACTTAACTCATTTCACTTCATCACCATGAGTTTGCTATTTGTGGATATAGAAGATTTCCATTTTTTATTTTGTTTGATAATGAACAGTTTCATTTTATTGCTAGGAGAGTCAACTAATGATGTTTCTAGGTAATAAGTATATAAGCTATTATGTGTGTATATATGTATAAGAGTTACAAATAATATATATGTATAGCTAAGCATTAATCTAACTAATCATTTATCTAAGCATGCAAATTATAGCGATGAACTTAAAAGAGACGTGTACCTTTTAGTCTTCAATGGATTTTCTTCAAGCACTTCAAGTGACTATGTTGACTTATAGAAGTCATTTGTAGATGAGATTCCAACTTCTTCGAAGATTGACAACTTAGCCACTTGGTCCCCATTGCCTCATTGGTCCAAAGTTGTTTGGTCCAAACATATTTAACATTTGGCTAGGATGCATGTATGGTGGTAATATTCCCCAAGGATTGTAATTTGGTTGATAAAGCCACATTTGATGACTAGTATTATTGTAGTTTTGTCTATTTTGGTTTCTTCTAGGTTGAGGGGTTTTAGACCGAGGATGAGGATTATTTGGTCTATTTGGAGGTGGAGTTTTAGATCTTAATTTTGGTTTAGAAAATCCGGTTTTGACTTTTAATGATGGTTTATAAAAACTTTTTACTTCCTCATCACTCGCAATAGGTATTTTTCTATCTTTTATAAGTATATACTTAGGTTTTGACTCTAATGGTTTTTGTTTACTAGATTCACATTCAAACTTCATATTTTTAATTTCACTAGTTGAAACATTAGTTGAGGTGAATCCTAGACCTGTTTTATCTCCCGAAGTTTCTTGAAAACTTATTATTTTCTTAAGTGAGTTACTACCATTTTTAAACTTGTCAAGTTTGAAAATTTTATCTTTAAGTTTTTCGTTTTTATTTTTGACCTCTAAGCATGTTTTGCTTTCTATAAAAACTTCTTTTTCTTTTTCCAAATGTTGTAGTTTAATTTTTAATTTGAGTACTTCATTTTCTAATAGATTATTAATATATTTTAGTGACTTATTTTTAGCTATAACCTTTTGACCTAATTTGCATAACCTATTATATTCATTATCTAGGTATTTCTCATCTAATGATTGTTTTTCATCACTAAAGTATTCGGTTTCGGAAAGTACCTCATTGGATGCCTTGGCTATAAGACATTTTTCGTCCTTTGATGCTTCTTTTTCATCTTCATCGCTATCACTCCATGCTCCTCCAACGAACGCCTTTTGATTTTGATCCCTTGATATCATTGGACATTTTCCTATTAGATGATTTGGGTCGCCGCATTTATAACACTTCCTTTCGCTCTTGCCATTTTTGTCATCTTTATTTCTTTGAGATGCTTTCTTTTCATCATGCGGTTGTCTAACGAATCTTCCTCCCCTTTTGAAGAATTTCTTGAAGTTTCTTATGGCCATGGCATATTATTCGTCATTACTTTCAGAGGTTGAGCTATCCTCGTCACTAGATTGCTTCCTAGCATTCAACGCAATTGACTTGCTTTGCTCCATTTTTCCTTTAACCATCTCGGAGTCTTTCTTTATTATTGCTTCGTAGACTTTCAAGTTGCCGATCAACTCGTCGAGTTGTAGAGTTGACAAATTCTTTGATTCTTCAATCGCCGTAACTTTAGCTCGCCATTTTGGATGAAGAGCCATAAGAAATTTCCTAACAAAATTCTTACTAGAAAAATTCTCATCAAGTGCTTTTAAACTTGTGATAATAGTGTTAAATCTAGCAAAAACATTATCTATTGATTCCTCCTTCGGAATCATAAATTGTTCATATTGTTGAACAAGAAGATCTATTTTGTTATCTTTAACTTGACTATTACCTTGGTGAGTGATTAGTAAAGAATCCCAAATTTCTTTCGCGGTTTTACACATAAAAATTCTTTCATATTCTTTGCTTGGTAACGCATTACAAATAACCATTTTAGCCTCATTATTTTTTGCTAGTTTCTTTTTCAAATCATCATTTTGTTTTTCAAAAGATACAATTTCATCCTTTTTAGTTTCAAAATTATATTGAATAGGGGGAAAATCACCAGAGGTAATAACATGTCAAAGATCAAGATCTTTTGATTTCACATAAGTTTCGAATCTATTTTTCCAATAAAGAAAACCATCACTTTCAAATAATGGTGGTCTTTGCATAGATTGCCCTTCTAAATATTTTTCAGATTTCATAAATCGTTACAAGTTTTAAAATACAATATATTTTAAAAATCATGTTTGACCTGGCTCTGATACCAATTGTGGAAAACTAGAAGGGGGGGGGTTGAATAGTTTTACGTCGTTTTATTTTATTATGAAAACTTAGTTTAGTTTTAAAACATTGTTTACTTTTAAAACTTTGATTTGATCTTATGTGAACTCAAATCTTGAACAATATGAACAACTATATCAAAGTATGAACAATGATAATAATGTAAGCTAAGTATGTGAAATCAACACATGCATAATATAAACAATTATAGCTATATACGAGAGATAAGTAAGTAAATGTTTATATTGTAATCCTTAATTATATTTTGTATGAAAACTATACTTGATCGAAATGATCAATTATATGTATGTTACCTTTTTAGTTTGATTAAAAAAAGTTTGTTTTGTGAATGAAACTTTTGTTTGATCTTTAAGTGAAATCAACACTAGCACTATATGAGCAACAATATATATACGTCTACGTCTATAAAAGTAATAACGATATAAGCAAGATAATAAGTAAGAGATGGAAAGATCTAACCGCGAGACAAGAGATTTATAGTGGTTCGGCTACAAGGACACCTTCCTTGCCCTACTCCACTCCCCGAGCACCAAACTCGAGAGTTTTCTTCACTATGTCAACAAGCTCCCTTATGGCGGAGAAAACCTTACACACTAATTATCACACCACAACTTCGTCACACCTTTTTCACAACTTCTACACAACTACTTCACAACTTCTTCACAACTACTTCATAACTTCTTCACACCTAGGCACTACCTAATCACACTACTTCTTCTTCACACCTATACTACTTGCACACCACAATCAATTCACAACTTCTCTACCTACACACCTTACTAGCCTAACTCCTTATGTTTACTTTTATCTAACCAATATTCACAACTAATACACAAATGGATGAATACTAGATGATGCACAAACAACTTGGATGTAAAGGTCACAACAAGTTGTAATACTTCTTGTCTTGAAGGATTGAAGTATTCTTCTTTTGCACTTGAAATATTGAAGCTTGAATCACTTGGAAACAAAAAGCTTATGATTATATGATCAAAGGGTTTAAGAGAATGGTATAGAAGATTTAGATCAGAAAGTTTGTAGTGCAAAAGGTGAGGAAAAATGCCAGATTTGAGCCAGTATTTATAGGGGAAAAAATACTGTTTGGGAGTGTGGCCGGTCCCCTTAATTATTAAGGGGGCCGCCCATACAATTAAGGGGGCGACCCTCCCAAAATGGCCATAAAATTTGTCTTTTACTGGGGAAGGTTTTTCTGAAACATTTTTACCATTTTTGGTTAAAAATTTGAATTCATATATTTATAATGATTTAAACATATTCTTTTATTTCCAAAAATGGTTTTGTAAAAGATATAAAATGTTTTGTGACATTTTATAAAAAGTATAGTGTTTAAGAAAAATGTTCCTTTGATCATAGAATGTAATAAACACTTTGTTTATTCATACCTTAAGTGATTTGGATGTAAAGTGAATATTTATCACTAAATACTTGTTTACGTCATAATTTTTAGCTCAATGGGTTTACGTTTTGTGATTATCAAAACATAGAGATATCGATAAATGTTAATAATGTTTTTAGGCATTATTTATATCAACAGAACTCATTTATTTCGGTATACAATTCACTAGAAGATTCTCCAACGTGTATGTCGTACTTGGAGAACTACAAGCAACTTTAATCAGCCCTCGAAAAATATCCACGTACCTTTTTCTCTATTTCACATTTAATATTATATTATTTTATATTTTAAATTTCTTTTATAATTTTTTTTCTACATCACCTTATTCTTTTTTTAAACATTTCAGGTGTTTAAAGTTATGTAACCGAACTGTGTTTAAAAAATCATAAATAACAGTTTGCGTCTGCATGGATTAACGTGTCTTTCAACTTTAACAATCGCACAACAAACAGAGTTAAGAGCCAACACGCTAAGTTAAAAAGACATTTGAAATCTAAAAATGTGGGATGTATCGATAAGATCGTGCAATCTCAAGTTACGGCAATCAACAAAAGCTTTGAAAGAAGTAGAATCTTTCGTTATTATCAACATAACATACCATGTTTTAACTTATTACGAGGTTTTGTTTCAAATGAAGCCCTTGATATGATTTCAGGAGAAGTTCATCGACTGAATGATCCTGATTTCGAATACTCAATGTGTGGTTGTCAAGTTCGTAAGAGTTGTGGGTTACCATGTGCTTACGTACTTTCAGCGTACTTATTTTCAGGTCAGCATATATAACTGTTGTTATTTGATTAAGTTTTTGAGGTCTTGTTTTTTCAAAAAATATTAACAACAATTTTTATTGTTTTATTGTAGGTGAGTATATCCCCTTGGAGTCAATTGATATATTTTGGAGGACACTAAATGTTTCATGTGACGATGAAGATATTCAATGTGACAATGACTTACACATTTTTAAAGAAAATTTTAACAAGTAGTCTGGTATGTGTATTTCACATACCTTTTATATATCAAAATCGGACCCAAATAACCAAAAACTGATCAAAAATAGCCATATATATGTTTGTTTTTGTGTTTGTGCATGTGCAGGTAACGGATATTAGAAAAAGACAAAAAGAATGACAAAACAGACAAAACCAAGCACGGGATTGGAAAGAGTGTAAAAAGCTGGAGCTGGGGATTATTTCTACATTTTTTGGATCAAGCCTTAACCCAAAAATACCAAATATAACCCAAATGTAAATCCCTTTTCGCCACAAGTCCCTAAAACAATCACACCATTAGTCCCTGAAGTTTTGCAAAGTTGGTCCCTATCCTTGCAAAGTTAGTCCCTATAACTAACTTTAGTTAAATCCCTATAATTAATAAAACCTGGTCCAGTCCAAACAAAGCAAGCCCAATCCACAAACAAAACCCGACCAACCCATCCCTTTACTTTAATTGTCTTGTTTTATTATATTATGTATGAGAATTGGTGCTTAATCGTTTACTTTAGTAATTCTCAGGTAAAAACAAGCAATTGATGAAACTTGGCAATTTTGGATGAAATATGGAGATAAATGATCAAGATGGAAAAAGTCTACTGAATAGATGAATACGAAGACTATTTCCTAACTTTAAAGCATGCGCCGCATCTGATTATATCATGCACCGCATATGAAACCTTGGTCAACGAAGAAGAACCAACTCGTTCTACTCCAAATACGCCACATCTCATTATCAACATGCGCCATATCATTATCAAGACTTCACCAAATACAATCGAAGACGCTGAAGGACATACGCCGCATAAAGATTCAAGATACGCCGCATCTGAAGACGGTGTACGAATATTCTATAATATATTAATCTTGGACCCCACTCGAAGTTAAGTAGATGCGCCGCATCTACTTAGTTAATGCGCCGCATCTACCTCTATAACAGAAACTATAAGTACCCCAAGACATAGACGAATTTTGTGTGCAACAAAACCCTAAGGAAACGAATTCAGACGACAAGACAACACAAGACACACTTTAAATGAAGATCTTAGAGCAGTAAGAAGGTCCTGCATGTATTTAATTCATTAAGTAGTTTTGTTTTATTGTATTAGTAAACTATAATCCATCATGATTGATAGGCTTCTGGCCGCCATACTGCTCCCCTTAAAATTGCTTTCCCATCGATTATTAGTTTATATGATGTTTTTTTGGTGATTTGTATATGTGCTTTGATAACCTCTGTGTCTAGCTGTTTTTTGATTGGGCTGCCATACCCCCTCCACGCTTACTTATCTGGCGTCTAGAAAGTAAGATAGGCATAAGTGATCATTAAGAGTTTACTCGTCTATATTTAAGATCCAACGAGAGAGAAGAGTTTACAATACTCATCATATAAAACTAGCAATAAAACAAGTGACAAGCAACTTAACAAAAGGATAGGACTTCTATCTGTATCTATTATCTATCTGTGTACCTGTTAGTCTTTCGCTGTATTTGTTTTCATTAGTTTTATTAGTTTAATTAAATAACCAAATCTGTGTTAGTGTTTCAGGCTAAAACCCCCTTGCGTTAGAATAGAATGTAAAACTAACTTTGTATATTTAAAATATTGATTAGATTAACTAGATATTACGTTCCACTCTTAGTGATCGACACTCTACTTACCGCTATATACATATTGATCGGGTACACTGCTCGTTAGTGTGTGTATCTTATAAGATAAGTCGGCTAAATATAAATGTAAAACTTGAATAGGCAAAATCACTCTATACTACACGTGACACAACACGCATCAAGTTTTTGGCGCTGTTGCTGGAGAGTGAATTGTTAATATTTGTTTTTCTATTAGTATTTTAAATTAGGTTTTCTAACTTTTTAATTTTTAGGTTTTTAGATTTTAACTACTAACTTTTAGGATTTATAAAATCCATTAGGAAGACTCGGTCACCCCAAGTATAGTCTAGCATAAGTTAGCTCGTAGGTAAAGTGTGTCCATGGTTAGTTGCTTTAGGTAAAGTTTGTTTCCTTGCGTTACCTGTGTTCATGTGTGTAAATTCATTATATTTGGTTAGGTTAGAAAATTGCATAATGAAATTGGAAGTGAAAGTAAATATTGGATATTTTTAGTTTTGATTACTACTTTCACTAATTTGTTATTTCTGAAGTCATTAAAAGTATGGAAAAATTATCCAAAGTTATCGTTATAAGTGATGTGGTGAAATTTTACACCGTTAGTAAAAAAAAGTTGGTAAGTTTGTTATAAACCAATGATGTAAAGTTTTGTATTAAGTGGTTGATATCGCCACTATTATTGTTGTATTTTATTTAAGGATTGAATAGGAGTTGGCCGTTATGGGAACGCCAACTAAGGATTATTCTTTGTTTAAGATTTTATTGAGTATAATTTGTGTCTACCTAAAGCGTGAGTTACAAGTGATAAAGCGTGAGTTATTTAATGATATGAGTCTTATTCATGGGATGGTTGGGAAAGTGATTAACCACACATTAGGACTTAATCTATTTGTTTTGTTTATTTTTTTGTTTTACACCAATTTATATCCTAAATGTTATCCATACCCAACCGTATTATTATATTCGTTGTTATCTTTTGAGTATCCGGATATAGTGATGGCAAAGTAAGAATGTTAAATGTATGAATAAGGTAGTGACCATCCGAGTATTAGATTAATTGACTAACGCGCTAGCGATCTTGTGTGTGACTTGGTGACCATTCGTTATGCAAATAACGTGCCAGTGATCCAAGAAGCACATTAGTGACCATCCGTTAGTTGAAGCGTCGAGGACTCGCGCCAGCGATCTACTAAGTTTGTACATGAAATGTTTGAACGAAGCTAGGTTAAACCCTTAAGCCTCAAAACCCTTTTTACCGCTTTAGACTTGTCATTCCTTAGCTTTAGTGGTGGAGATGTGTATCCTTGCCAAGCATATGATAGAATATTCGTAACGACCGAGCAACTGAGCGAATTAGATTAGTTGAGAGATTGAGAGAAATATTTTATTTCTAGTTCGTTAAGTGTTTGGTTGTGTGATTATGATTAAATGAATAAATGCTTAAATATAAAAATACATCCTAATCCCTTTTAGGATACATTTTCATAATTATAATCTAAGGTTTACTTGGGGACAAGTAAAGTTCAAGTGAGGGGATATTTGATGAAATCAAATAAGTATATTTCATTGTCGTCATTTGTCCTATTTAATTGACTTGTTTTATTATATTATGTATGAGAATTGGTGCTTAATCGTTTACTTTAGTAATTCTCAGGTAAAAACAAGCAATTGGTGAAACTTGGCGATTTTGGAAGAAATATGGAGATAAATGATCAAGATGGAAAAAGTCTACTGAATAGATGAATTCGAAGACCATTGCCTGACTTTGAAGCATGCGCCGCATCTGATTATATCATGTGCCACATATGAAACCTTGGTCAACTAAAAAGAACCAACTTGTTCTACTCCAGATACGTCGCATCTCATTATCAACATGCGCCATATCATTATCAAGATTTCACCAAATACAATCCAAGACGCTGAAGGACATGCGCCGCATAAAGATTCAAGATACGCCGCATCTAAAGATGGTGTACGAATATTCAAAAATATATTAATCTTGGACCCCATGCGAAGTTAAGTAGATGCTCCACATCTACTTAGTTAAGGCGCCGCATCTACCCCTCTGATAGAAACTATAAATACCCAAAGACCTATACGAATTTTGTGTGTAGTAAGAAGGTCCTGCATGTATTTAATTTAGTAAGTAGTTTTGTTTTATTGTATTAGTAAACTATAATCCATCAGTATTTATGGGCTTCTGGCCGCCATACTGCTCCCCTTAAAATTGCTTTCCCATCGATTATTAGTTTATATGTTGTTTTTTTGGTGATTTGTATATGTGCTTTGCTAACCTCTGTGTCTAGCTGTGTTTTGCTTTGGCTGCCATACCCCCTCCACGCTTACTTATCTAGCGTCTAGAAAGTAAGATAGGCATAAGTGATCATTAAGAGTTTACTCGCCTATATTTAAGATTCAACGAGAGAGAAGAGTTTACGATACTCATCATATAAAACTAGCAATAAAACAAGTGATAAGCTACTTAACAAAAGGACAGGACTTCTACCTGTATCTATTATCTATCTGTGTACGTGTTAGTCTTTCACTGTATTTGTTCTCATTAGTTTTATTAGTTTAATTAAATAACCAAATATGTGCTAGTCTCTCAAGCTAAAACCCGCTTGTGTTAGATTAGATTGTAAAACTAACTTAGTATATTTAAAATACTAATTAGATTAACTAGATATTACGTTCCACTCTTAGTAATCGACACTCTGCTTACCACTATATACATATTGATCAGGTACACTGCTCAATAAATGTAAAACTTGAATAGGCAAAATCATTCTATACTACACGTCATACAACACGCATCATGTAAGTTTTAGCTTATTTCCTTTTTGCTTATTAACAACCTATCTAAATAAGCTATTTGCACCATTTTATTTTTCTTTCATTCCTCATTACTTAAAGTAGTTTTCATAAACTTTTTAGATTTTTTCATTAAATTTAGTATTTTTTATAATTTCTTTAAATAAAAAGTGTTTTTAAATCATAGTAAATAAAATAAATGTCAAAAAAATATAATTCTACTTTCTAAAATTATTTTTAGTCATTTAGGACTTTAAAAAGATAAATTTGCATTTTTAGGGTTAATTTTCCATAATTAGATTTTTTAAGGCTCGTTAGAATCCCGTCAAGTGCGTGTTTTTAGTTTAGATTTCGTTTTTGCTTATTTGTGCTTTCCCTTCTTGTTTTATATGCTTATTAATTGCTTTTTAGTTAATGTTTTCTAATTTTAGTCTTAAATTCCAAAATATCTTTCACTATTCAAAATCACCCAATCACGAATCGAACCCGATTTTCTATTCACACTTCGTTGGGACACAAAACGACCCAGGAATATCAAATACTTCCGGATATATTATGGTTTGACTTTATTTGACCTCCTGGTCCACTCTCTCTTGGT
Source organism: Artemisia argyi (assembly GCA_030686995.1). Taxonomy (NCBI): domain Eukaryota; kingdom Viridiplantae; phylum Streptophyta; class Magnoliopsida; order Asterales; family Asteraceae; genus Artemisia; species Artemisia argyi. Next base: position 118,806,188 of record CM060684.1, read on the forward strand.
TAGAGAGTGAGTTGACCGATTGGTCGGGTTTTTCTTGCTATCATAATTATATATATATAATTTAGCATTCACCACAGTCCAATGCAGGAAAAATGAGTTTCTTAAGAAAGCTAGGTTGTATAAGCAATCAAAGTGCACTTCTAATTAAAGAACCTGCAGGTAAATAAAATACATGTGGATGACCAAGCTTGAAGAAACAACAAAAAAGAAGTGTGTTGATCCAAAAATTCAAGATCCTAGTAAAAGTAGTCATTCAACCAAGCTTTTCGGGGTAGACTTGAACGAGGAACCACCAAGACATAGTTCATGCTCGAACTATGAAACACATGCACATGACGTGGTCCTAGACTTAAACCAGGAACCTCCGAGACATAGTTCATATGTGAGCCAATCGTCCATGAAACGCGTTCTGGAAAGATTTTTGAAACAAATTCCACAAATTTTCCATCCTTACGTAACAGATTTATAAGATGTCATAGGTGATGGAAATTGCAGATGTTGATCTGTCGTTGTCACTCTCGGTCTCCCTCAAGATCAATGGCCTCGTATTCGGTCTGATTTGGTACAGGAGTTAGATTTTAACCAATAGAAATACAAGTATATATTTGGAACGAGAGGTTATGAAAAAAAATTTATGAGACCGTAAAGAAAGCTGTAAAGTGGATGGAAATGCCAAACACGGGTTTGGTTATTGCCTCAGCACATAAAAGAATTGTTATAAGTCTAACTCATAGAGGAAATGTGATGTGACGAAAAGTGTACCGCTTTTAGGGGGTCATTTAAGCCCAAAGTCGAGATTATTTGATCAAATATTGCCCTAAATCGTTACTTTTGTCATTTTAGGTACTTTTGAGATGAATTCTGGAAAAGGAAGCATTTTGGACGTTTTTGGAGCGAAAAAGTGAAGAAAACGACAAAGTTTCAACTTCATGCTGGAATTGTACATGACGGCGTCAGGATATACATGTGACGCCGTCACCCTTTGACAAAGACGTGGATAAATCAAGTTACACATGACGCGCCAGAGAGATTTTGGAAGAATTATACATGACGGCGTCACCAAGGCCATCAAGAGTAATTTGTATGTGACGACCAAGATGAAGTTTACACATGACGATGTCAGAAGTGGATCTAGGCAATACGATGATAATTATGGTGGTGAGTTGACGGCGTCAGAACTTACTCTTGACGCTGTCAGACCTAATAATCTATATATAGTTTTTGATTTTTCATTCATTGTGTGCAACTTTGAGAGGAGAAAAACCCTAGAAGAATTTTACTGTATTTTTGAGGGTTTCAAACCCTTGTTTCATCCATGCTTAATTGAAGATAAGTTTTCCAATAATCATTCAATATGTCTATGTGTTATTTGATTCTATGTTATGCTTGTCTTCTCTTTAACATGCTAGGCTAGGTTTTCTTTGTGTTTGCTTAGATGTAATGAAACTTAGATATTGATTATTGGTTGGTTGTTTGTTTATAATTGTTGTGGATGAATGATTTCGATGTTAGGCTTAAGAAAGCTGGCAGTCTTCCAATTGGTAACTTGCTTGAACGTCTTAAGAAACATGATCGGAGGTGTACTACGATAAATTGGTTATATTCAATGCATAGGTAACTACTAATGAGGCAATGTTAGGAGCTAGTAGTCGGCTCAACATTGGAAGAGGTAGAAGCTTATAGAATTAGGGAATATCGTACATGGCCCTACGAATGGTATTAAAGAATATAGCCCGTCATCCATGCAATTGTAACAAACTAATCAACCGGTAAAAGATAGCTAGGGAGTAGTGAAATCTAAGTAAACACATTTTCTCTTATTATTGTTTTCGCAACATTTACTTTAAGTTCATTTTATTTTATTTTGTTTGCATTTGTAGTTATTTGGGTTAGTTGATTAATAACTAATTCCGCCCACTCCTTCAAAACCCGAGATTTTTACTTGCTTTCGATAAAATATAAAAATACAAAAAGAATCATCCCTCGCCTCTAGACCTAGTTTAATCGAGTTTTAACCCTAGCAAACACTATTCTTTGAGTTGAACGATCAATCTCCCGTACTTGTCACTATACTATACTACAACGGTCAGGTACACTGCCTGCTGGGGATTGCAAGCTTCTCAAGATCCTTTGAGAAGTAAAACCTTTTGCAAGGTTGCAAAACCACGCATCAAGTTTTTGGTACCGCAGCCCGGGGAATAGTTATTGTCTAGGTTGAAATTTCTTTTTATTAGGTCTACTTGCTAGATTCCTTTCTAGCAAGATTTTTATTTTTATTTTTATAGGTTTCTTTAGTCTATCTTATTTCTTTGTTTCCTTTGTTCATAAACTATCTCGATGTATAACAATAGCATTGATCGTTTGATTCCTGTTATTCGTGTTTTTCGTTGTAGGATTTTCCAACTACCCGTCCCAATCCCTTTAGTGGAAAATGAAAACCCACCTAACCTCTCACCTGACCATCACTTTGACAATAATTCTGAGATGGAGGAGTCTAACCATGATAATGACCATAGGGCTAGTCATTTTTACTATTCGGACTCCGATGAGGACCTAGATGATGGTGATGTAATCAATGAGGATAAGGTGGAAGATGAGATGAACCCTCTTAGGTATGTCGACCCTAGGATAAGGATTGATAATGACAGTACATTTAATATACAATTCCCTTGTAAGATAGGATTTAGGAGCTTTGATGCTTGCCTTAACTCATCTTTACCAATGAACATAATCTCGCATAGTGAATACAATAAAATTATGGTAAATGAGTTAGAATACAAAGGACATAATATTGTTGCTAAGGCAAAGACATTGCACGTGTTTGTAGGAAGCTTTGTTTATTTGGTTGAGTTTATGGTTATGGAAAATCTAGGAGAATTTATCGATAGTAACTTAACCCAAGTTGTGTTTGGGAAGCCCTTCAAAAGGTTAACCAAACTAGATGAAAAACTTATGGAAGGGCTAATTACATTCTTGGACGGGGATGAAGATTTTGTTTACCAAATGCCCCATGCACACCCTAGGTTCAAGGATTTTTCTATTGAGAAATGTAATAGGTATCCACCTCTCGATATGCTAAGTGAGAATGATAAAAGGAAAGGGCTTAAATATCCTCATGAAAAGAACAAAAGGTATTATCGCGGATGTTTAGAGCTAAGTGATGACTATAAGAAAGATGAGGCAACTATTAGATGGCTCACACTTGGGAATGTGAGCATAAGCAACACACGGTAGCCGATGACCTTGAGTCTAGCTACAAGACTCGTAAATAAAGAAAAGCGCTTCTTGGGAGGCAACCCAAGTTTTATTTGTTTTGTTTGATTTTATTTGTTTCCGTATGCATGCTTTATTTTTATTGTTTGTGGATCATGTTTCATAAAAAATTGTGAAAATGCTTTACCTTGTTGTTTGTCTTAACTTCATAAAATCTATTTCGCAAAAGATAAGTGTAAGAGAAATCTAAATTTGTTTTCTAAGAATGAAATTGAGCATGAACCACAACAATATTAAATGAACATATATATTAGTATTTGTTTGAGTCAAATGCTTGTATCGAGTCATAATGATGTTTTGCAGGAATTTCAGGAATTAAGGCATGAGTTTTTCCAGAAATTTTTAGGAAACTTAACATAAGATTTCTGCCAGAACACTCTGACGGCATCAGGATCATAGCCTGATGGCGTCAGGTGTAAAATTCTGAAAAATTTTGCGAGTTTTGTTTTTCTACCGGAGTCTTAAAGTTTTTGTTAATTCTTTAGTTTTATAAACTCCAGGAAATCTGCAAACATTCATTCCACAAGCATTATATCCTTATATATATAGATTTCCGCCGATTTTACGCGAGGTTTGCCTTGATTGTTTTCTTAGGTTTAACAGGTTATATTGGACAAGAAGATGATTTATATTTCTTGAGGGAAGCTTTCAACGTTCATTTTCTTGGAGGAGGATTTAACCAAGTTATCCATTTATCCACACCGAACGAATCAGCGGAGTATTTTTTTCATTCTTTTACCTTCATTACTTTTACATCATTTTTATTGAACATTGGGGACGATGTTCAGCCTAAGTTTAAGGGGAGGGTAAATGATGATACCTTGGAGAATACAATTTCACTTGATTCTGTTTGTTTAAACGTAGGTGTGTAATAAAGCTAAGAAAAATATTTGTTAGGGCAATTTTAACGCTAAATTTAAAATTTTTTACAACATTTAGGAGTGAAGCTTTAGCCTTAATGAGCGTCTCATGGATAGGAGTTGTATGACTAGCACAAAATCCGTACCACTCAAAATTTTCCACCCCAAATATATGAGGTTCGCCCCTATATTTGTTAGGAAAAGATGCTTATTAGTGTATCGGTAGTACTTAGATTCTAGAACTTGCGTTAGTGATGCATCCCAAGACCGCTAGTGAGACTACATTCGTGTAGTTAGAATTTACTACATCATAAGCGGCATTAGGATCACCCTTGTGTTTAAAACCGTATCATAATTACTTGACCAATGAAGTCATAATTACTTGACTAGTAAAGTCAATTAATTTTCCCACACCTTTGCGATGTACTCATTTTTAGTACACGGTACCCCTAATACTCCCCTCCGAGCATATCTTTTTCATTTCTAACTTTAAGCATTTTACTTAAAGAAAGAATTTATTTACAATCCACCCCAAATGTGCAACCAAATCGCCTTAGCCTTCCTTGTATGTGATGAGGCGAAAAATGGTCCATTTTTAGGGGGTCATTTAAGCCCGAATCCGAATTTATTTGATCAAATATTTCCCTAAATAGTTCCTTTTGTGATTTTAGGTACTTGGAGAGTGAATTCTGGAAAAGAAGCCATTTTGGACGTTTTTGGAGCATAAAAGTGAAGAAAACGGCAAAGTCTCAATTTTCCATGCTGGGAACAGTACATGAAGGCGTCAAGAGTTTTTCTTGACGGCGTCAAAACCCCAAGAATTAAAATCCGTAGTTGATGACGGCGTTACACACAGGGCGTCAAGAGTAATTTGTGTGACGGCCTAGGCCTTGACGGCGTCAGAAGTAGATCAAGGCCGTCCGAGGAAGTATTTGGCGGCGAGATGACGGCGTCACACCTTTGTTCTTGACGCCGTCATCTCTATTTTCCTATAAATAGTTTTCTAGTTTTTCACATTCAAAAGAGACAAGTTTTGAAGAAACCCTAAAGACGATTTTGGTGCAACTTTTACAGGTTTTTCAAGGGTTCCAAACCCTTAATACCTTACATTGTAATTGAGATAAGTGTTCTTCTAATTCAATCAATATGTCTATGTGTTGGTTGTCTATATCTTGTTCTTGTCTCAATTCTATTATGCTAGGCTAGATCTCTTTTGTGTTTGCTTAGATCTAATGAAACCTAGATATTGATTATGTGTTGATTACTTGTTTATTCTTGTCTTGGATGAATGATTTATATGTTAGGCTTAAGAAAACTGGCAGATCTCCAAATGGTAACAAGCTTGAACGTCTTAAGAAACATGAACCGAGGCGTACTAGGTCTTTATTGGTTGTATTTAATGCATGAGCCACTGTTTACAATCCCTATAGTTGTGCTGGGCATGGTGTAGGAAGAGATAAGAGCTCATAGAATTGGGGAGTTATGTATGCCACCCCATGAATGGTATTAAGGAATACGATCCGTCATCCATGCAATTATAACAAGTAATTAACGTGTAAAAGATATCTAGGGAGTAGTGAAATCTAAGTAAACACATTTTCTCCAATTACTGCTCACAACCTTAGTATAATTATTTTATTTTCATTTTTAGTATTTTATTTTGATTGCATCTTAGTTTTGGGTTAGTTGAATAGCAACTAATTCCGCCCACTCTTCCAAAACCCGAGATTTTTACTTGCTTTCTAAAAAATATAAAAACACAAAAATAATCATCCCTCACCTTTAGAACTAGTATTTAGGCTTTCTAGTCCTAGCGACACTATTCCTAAGCTGAACGATCAATCCCCCGGTACTTGTCACTATACTATACTACAACGATCAGGTACACTGCCTGGTGGGGGTTGTAAGCTTCTCGAGATCCCTCGAGAGGTAAAGCCTGTTGCGATTCCCACGCATCAAGTTTTTGGGGCCGCAGCCCGGGGAATAGTTATTGTCTAGGTTAGAATTTCTTTTTATTAGGTCTACTTGCTAGATTCCTTTCTAGTAAGATTTTATTTTTATTTTTAGGTCTTCTTTAGTCTATCTTATTTCTTCGTGCCTTTCTTCGTAACTCTTTACCATCCGACATCATGGAAGGTGGTAACATCTTTGAACCCGTCATCCCACCACAACAAAACCCACCATTAGAACCCCTTAGGCCCCGAACCTTAGGAGAGTATTCCCCACCTAGCCACCAAGGCTACCGAAACACCATTGAGCTCACCGGAGCCGATGTGACTCCCTTGCGATCCGACACCATCCGGTTGGTGCAAAGCGGATGTGCATTCCATGGACTTCGTTCCGAAGATCCAAATCAACATCTTAAGGACTTCCTCAAAATCGTAGATTCCATAGACCTAGGTGTTGAAACTAGAGAGACTACCCGTTTACGCCTATTCCAATTCTCTCTACGGGATCAAGCTAGTCAATGGCTTGAGCGTTTACCCGCGGGATCCATCACCACATGGGATGATCTCACCACTCGTTTCCTTGCTCAATTTTTCCCACCAGGGAGAACTACTAAGCTTAGGAATGACATCTTGATGTTCCAACAACGTCAAAGTGAATCTCTTTATGAAGCATGGACTCGTTTCAAGGACTTACTCCAAAAAGTCCCTCATCATGGCATAGATCTTTGGCTCCAAGTCCAAATCTTTTATGACCATATCGACATCTCCACGAGGCGAACCATTGACCAATCGGCCGGTGGTAAGCTACGTGATCTTAGTGCGGAACAATCATGGGAACTCATAGAAGAGCTTGCTCTCTATGACAACGAAAGTTGGAATGATCCCCGTGATTTGAACAAAATGGTTAAGGCAATATCTTTACCTTCGAACAATTCTAGCACTGTCGACCGTAGGATCATGGAACTTGAGGACCAAGTCAAGTTTCTCATGAAATCTTACGAAGCTCCGAAGCCTTCAAGCCAAGTGAACAAAATCACTTATTCATGCGAATTATGTAGTGGTCCCCATGACACTCGTGATTGTGTGGAACTCCCCGGAACAGCTTTTGCGGACTACGCATCCACGCGTACCGACGAAGCGGGAGATAAGTGGTACACTTTCAAGCCCGAGCCAAACACTTATGGTGATTCATACAACCCCTTTTGGAAAAATCACCCAAACCTTAGGTGGAAACAAAATCAACTCAATTCCTCCAATCCGCCTAATCGCTACCAACCAAACGGTCCACCATCCAACCATACTTTCAACAACAATCCTTCTAACAACTATGGTAGTACCAACAATCTTGAAGGATTGATGTCAAAGTTCATGGCATCTCAAGAAGCTCGCATATCTAAGTTTGAAGCCGATTTCAAACAAAAGCAAGGCGAGATGACCACTAGAATTGATGCATTGTTGAAAGTTCTCAATGACCGAGAAATGGGAGCACTCCCGAGTGACACGGTCAAGAATCCGAAACTAACCGTTAATTCCATATCCTCAGTTTCGTCACCCACTTCGTGTCCACAATATTACTCGGTTAAATCAACGAGCACGTGTTTCAAACAAAACCAAGTTCCCCAAAAGGACCAATCAAATAAAACACCCACTATAGAGCCGGTCAAAAGCATTGTTGAAACACCTCTTACGCAAGACCTTAACGATGAATTCAAAGAACTTCACCTTGAACGCCCCGTCATTGATGTCTTAGCGCGTGCTCCCTACTATAGTGCCCTCCTGGAAAAATATGAGAAGTGTAAGCTAGGCAAAAATGGGACCGCCTTCGTTCAAAACAAGTTGCCTAAAAAGATTGATGACCCGGGTATATTTGTTTTGCCTTGTAAGATAGGAAGATCCGAAGCTTTCGACACACTAGCCAATTTAGGGTCAAGCCTCAACTTGATTCCCTTATCCTTATTCACCGCTCTTAAGCTAGGAAAGTTAGAGGAAACGGAGGTATTGATAGGGCTAGCGGATGGGAGTATTGCACACCCGGTTGGAATGATTAAGGATGTAGTTGTTCACGTAGGAAAGTTAACTATATTAGCGGATTTTCACGTCCTAGACATGGTTAGTGACACTACATGCCCATTATTGGTAGGAAGAGGATTTTTAGCAACCGCTAGTGCCATGATAGATTGCAAGGAATCAAAGATAACGGTAGGTGAAGGCGATACTTGGTCGGTGTATGATGTTAAGAAGCATAGTTATGATTGTGATGATGAACCAACACCGCATTGGGTAGAGATGAATAGGAGACCGTCTAGATATGGACCTTGGATAGAAAGGAACTTTATAGGACCTCAATGCCCATTCTATCTAGAAAAAGACTTTGTTGAAAAGACACATTCGGTAGAACAACTCATAGCTAGAGATGAAGAGCTAAACCCCTTTGAGGACCCCTTAGTCTTTAGGAAGATGATTGAGTTATTAAGCGTAATGCCCATTAACATAGAAAGGAATAAATGGAAAAGAGAGGGAGATAAGTGTAAATGGAGGTGGGACAAGCTACCTAAAGAAGGTGACGGGTCATGGCATATTAGAATGACCTTGTATGATCCAGATGGAGAAAAGTTTGAAAGGTCATACCATACTAAGGAAACCGATAGAAAGTTGAAACCTAAGTTTGATCCCAAAGATGTCCTCAACGAGGAACTCACCCGAATCACGTAGTAACCCATGACCTTGAGTCTAGCTACAAGACTCGTAAATAAAGAAAAGCGCTTCTTGGGAGGCAACCCATGTTTTGTGTGATTTTATTTGTTTGATTGTTATTTGCTTCCGTATGCATGTTTTATTTTTATTGTTGGTTGATCATGTCTCTAAATTAAAATGTGGAAATACTTTACTATGTTGTTTGGCCTAGTCTTAACTCCAACCTAAAAGTATTTTTGCAAAAGATAAGTGTAAGGGGAAACCCCAAATATGTTTTTAAGAAACAAACCGATCATGATTCTCCACGATATTAAATGAGCATGTATATTCATATTTGTTAGAGTCAAATGCTTGTATTGAGTCATAATGAAGTTTTGCAGGATTTTCCAGGAAGTAAGACCAAGTTTTTCCAGAAATTTTCCAGAAACTTAACATAAGAATTTCTGCAGGTCCATTCTGACGGCGTCAGAGTTTTACTCTTGACGGCATCAGGAGTTAAAAATCTGGAAATTTTACCGGTTTTGTTTTTCTAACGGAGTCTTATGGTTTTTGTGAATTATTAAGTTTTATAATCTCCAGGAGATCTACAAACTTCATTCCACAAGCATTATATCTTACTTTGTTTTCTAGGACTTAGTAACTTATATAGGATGCCGCCGATTTTACGCGAGGTTGTCTTGTCTATTTTTGTCAAGATTTACAGGTTATGTTCGACAAGGAGATGATTTATTTCTGGAAGGGAAGCTTTGATTGTTTGTTTTCTTGGAGGAAGATCTAACCTGGCCAACCTATAATCCATACCGAGCGAACCAAGGGAGTATTTGATTTCATTCTCTTTACTTTTTCACTTTTACATTCTTTACTTGAACATTGGGGACAATGTTCATCTTAAGTGTAAGGGGAGGGTAAAAAGATGATACCTTACATATGCACTTTCGCTTGAGTTTGTTTTGTTTGATAGTAGATGTGTAATAAAACTATGAGAAATACTTGTTAGTGCAATTTTAGCGCCAAATTTAAATTTTTTTACAACATTGAGGAGTGAAACTTTAGCCATAGCAAGCGTCTCATGGATAGGAGATTGTATGACTAGCACATAACCGTATATTCAAAAAAAATTTCCACCCAAATATGTGAGGTTCGCCTTTAGATTTGATAGGAAAAGCATTTACTATTAGTGCTTATGAGTGTACCGGTAGCATTTAGATTCTAGAACTTGCGTTAGTGATGCATCCCGAGACCGCTAGTGAGACTACATTCGTGTGGTAGGATTTACTACATGATAAGAGGCATTAGGATCACCCTTGTGTTAAACCCGTATTATAATTACTTGACCATTTAAGTCATATTACTTGGCTAGTTAAGTCAACTAATTTTTCCCACACCCTTAGCGTTGTACTCATTTTTAGTACACGAAACCCCTAGTACACCCCTCCGAGCCTATCTTTTCGTTTCTAACTTTAAGCATCTTACTTAAAGGAAGAATTTGTTACACCCCACTTAAATGTACAACCAAATCGCCTTAGCCTTCCGTGTATGCGCTCATTTTTAGTGCATTATTGTTATTTGTTAAACCCTAAGTTAACTTTCTAATTGATTACATGGTTGCTAAGTCGAGTCATATCCTTGTACATATTGTTTTGGGACGATTGGGACTCATGGGTAAGTACTTATTTTATGGAGTAATGGGGAAGAACATCAATTATTAGCCCCATATGTGCGTTAATCTTAAAAGTGCTCCAAGTGTTTTGATTTTCTTAATTCGAGTCATTAGATTAGTTTATTGTGAAGTATGTAAAGACTCAAGTGTAAGGAGAATTCTCATCCCCTATGATGTATTATTTTGGGTGGTAGGGTAAGAGTGTATGTTAAAAAAAAAAAAAAAAAAAAAAAAACGGACTACCATCCCGTTTCATTCTATGTTCATTTTATGTTTTTGTTATTTCTCATTTATTAGCTTAAGTCAAGTCTAGTCTTGGCTTAGCAATGCCATCTTGTACATGTAATTAACCAAGATTGTTAACTCGCCACCAGTAAAACTTCCTTTATCCAACAAAACCGTGTAATTCATATCCCTATACCTAACGTTACAACCCTTTAAAAGACCTCTTTGATAGTTTATCCTAGGTGCTTACGCCATGTGGTGGAGGTTTGATCCTTTCCCAAGCCTATGGTAATCTATTTTGCTATGACAGGTGGTGAGAGATATCTTCCATTTCCATAATGTTATATTACTTTATTACACCCGAGAGATGTGAGTATCTAAACACTATTTGTGAGGTGCTAGTGTATGACCTCCGTGCTTGTCTATTGGTCTTTAGTGGAACGATTATTTGTTGTAATTACTTTTATATTAGTGTTAAATGACCCCTAACTTGTCTTTTGCGTAGAATAAAAGCGCATTTGCTTGAGGACAAGCAAATCTCAAGTGTAAGGGTATATGATGAGGCGAAAAATGGTCCGTTTTTAGGGGGTCATTTAAGCCCGAATCCGAATTTATTTGATCAAATATTGCCCTAAATCGTTCCTTTCGTGATTTTAGGTACTTGGAGAGTGAATTCTGGAAAAGAAGCCATTTTGGACGTTTTTGGAGCATAAAAGTGAAGAAAACGGCAAAGTCTCAATTTTCCATGCTGGGAACAGTACATGAAGGCGTCAAGAGTTTTTCTTGACGGCGTCAAAACCCCAAGAATTAAAATCCGTAGATGATGACGGCGTCACACACAGGGCGTCAAGAGTAATTTGTGTGACGGCCTAGGCCTTGACGGCGTCAGAAGTAGATCAAGGCCGTCCGAGGAAGTATTTGGCGGCGAGATGACGGCGTCACACCTTTGTTCTTGACGCCGTCATCTCTATTTTCCTATAAATAGTTTTCTAGTTTTTCACATTCAAAAGAGACAAGTTTTGAAGAAACCCTAAAGACGATTTTGGTGCAACTTTTACAGGTTTTTCAAGGGTTCCAAACCCTTGATACCTTGCATTGTAATTGAGATAAGTGTTCTTCTAATTCAATCAATATGTCTATGTGTTGGTTGTCTATATCTTGTTCTTGTCTCAATTCCATTATGCTAGGCTAGATCTCTTTTGTGTTTGCTTAGATCTAATGAAACCTAGATATTGATTATGTGTTGATTACTTGTTTATTCTTGTCTTGGATGAATGATTTATATGTTAGGCTTAAGAAAACTAGCAGATCTCCAAATGGTAACATGCTTGAACGTCTTAAGAAACATGAACCGAGGCGTACTAGGTCTTTATTGGTTGTATTTAATGCATGAGCCACTGTTTACAATCCCTATAGTTGTGCTGGGCATGGTGTAGGAGGAGATAAGAGCTCATAGAATTGGGGAGTTATGTATGCCACCCCATGAATGGTATTAAGGAATACGATCCGTCATCTATGCAATTATAACAAGTAATTAACGTGTAAAAGATATCTAGGGAGTAGTGAAATCTAAGTAAACACATTTTCTCCAATTACTGCTCACAACCTTAGTATAATTATTTTATTTTCATTTTTAGTATTTTATTTTGATTGCATCATAGTTTTGGGTTAGTTGAATAGCAACTAATTCCGCCCACTCTTCCAAAACCCGAGATTTTTACTTGCTTTCTAAAAAATATAAAAACACAAAAATAATCATCCCTCACCTTTAGAACTAGTATTTAGGCTTTCTAATCCTAGCAACACTATTCCTAAGCTGAACGATCAATCCCCTGGTACTTGTCACTATACTATACTACAACGATCAGGTACACTGCCTGGTAGGGGTTGTAAGCTTCTCGAGATCCCTCGAGAGGTAAAGCCTGTTGCGATTCCCACGCATCAGTATGCACTCATCTTTAGTGCATTATTGTTACATGTTTAAACCCTTAGTTAATTGTCTAATTGATTACATGGTTGCTAAGTCGAGTCATATCTTGTACATATTGTTTTGGGACGATTGGGACTCATGGGTAAAGTACTAGTATTATGGAGTAATGGGGAAGAACATTATATATTAGCCCCATATGTACGTTAATCTCAAAAAGTACTCCAAGTGTTTTGATTATCTTGATTCGAGTCATTATAATAGTTGATTGTAAAGTATGTAAAAGTTCAAGTGTAAGGGGAAGGTAAATCCCCTATGATGTATTATTTTGGATGGTAGGGCAAGAGTGTATGCAAAAAAAATAAATAAATAAATAAAATCAAAAAGTCAAGAAAAAGAAAAAAATAGAAAAAGAAAAAGAGAAAAAAATATAAGGACTACCATCCCGTTTCCTTTTATGTTTTTGATTAGTTTTTGATTAGCTTAATTCGAGTCGAGTCTTGGCTTAGCAACGCCACATTGTACATGTAATTAACCATGATGATTAACTCGCGCACCAGTAAATATTGCCTTTATCCAAAAAACCGTGTTTACCATATCCCAACACCTCACGTTATAACCCTTTAAAAGACTTCTTTGATAGTTTATCCTAGGTGCTTACGCCAAGTGGTGGAGGTTTGATACTTTCCCAATCCTATTGTAATCTATTTGCTATGACAGGTAGTGAGAGATGTTTTCCATTTCTGTATTGTGATATATACTTTATTACACCCGAAAGATGTGAGTATCTAAACACTATTTATGAGGTGCTAGTATATAATTTCCGTGCTTGTTTTTGGTTGAAGTGGAACGATTATTTGTTGCAATTACTTTTATATTAGTGTTAAATGACCCTTAGCTTGTATTTTGATTAGAATAAAAGCGCATTCGCTTGAGGACAAGCAAATCTCAAGTGTAAGGGTATTTGATGAGACGAAAAGTGTACCGCTTTTAGGGGTCATTTAAGCCCAAAGTCGAGATTATTTGATCAAATATTGCCCTAAATCGTTCCTTTTGTCATTTTAAGTACTTTTGAGAGGAAATCTGGAAAAGGAAGCATTTTGGACGTTTTTTGAGCGAAAAAGCAAAGAAAACGACAAAGTCTCAAATTCATGCTGGAAATTGTACCTGACGGCGTCAGGATATGCATGTGACGCCGTCACCCTTTGACAAAGAGGTGGATAAATCAAGTTACACGTGACGCGCCAGAGAGATTTTGGAAGAATTATACATGACGGCGTCACCAAGGCCATCAAGAGTAATTTGCATGTGACGGCCAAGATGAAGTTTACACATGACGACGTCAAAAGTGGATCTAGGCAATATGATGATAATTATGGCGGCAAGTTGATGGCGTCAGAACTTACTCTTGACACCGTCAGACCTAATAATCTATATATAGTTTTTGATTTTTCATTCATTGTGTGCAACTTTAAGAGGAGAAAAACCCTAGATGAATTTTACTGTATTTTTGAGGGTTTAAAACCCTTGTTTCATCCATGCTTAATTGAAGATAAGTTTTCCAATAATCATTCAATATTTCTATGTGTTGTTTGATTCTATCTTATGCTTGTCTTCTCTTTAACATGCTAGGCTAGGTTTTCTTTGAACATCTTAAGAAACATGATCGGAGGTGTACTACGATAAATTGGTTATATTTAATGCATAGGTAACTACTAATGAGGACATGTTAGGAGCTAGTAGTCGGCTCGACATAGGAAGAGGTAGAAGCTTATATAGTTAGGGAAGATCGTACACGGCTCTACGAATGGTATTAAGGAATATAACCCGTCATCCATGCAATTGTAACAAACTAATCAACCGGTAAAAGATAGCTACGGAGTAGTGAAATCTAAGTAAACACATTTTCTCTTATTATTGTTTTCGCCACGTTTACTTTAAGTTCATTTTATTTTATTTTGTTTGCATTTGTAGTTATTTGGGTTAGTTGATTAGCAACTAATTCCGCCCACTCCTTCAAAACCCGAGATTTTTAATTGCTTTCCATAAAATAAAAAAAATACAAAAAGAATCATCCCTCACCTCTAGACCTAGTTTAATCGAGTTTTAACCCTAGCGAACACTAATCTTTGAGTTGAACGATCAATCTCCCGGTACTTGTCACTATACTATACTACAACGGTCAGGTACACTACCTGGTGTGAATTATAACAAGTCAATGATGAGGTAATTATCTTGGTGTATTTAGACTATCCTTTAAACATCTACGTACACCAATAATCATTATTGGTGTATCATCTCGTCATCCTACCAATAACGAGTTGTTTTTTGTGTTTTTTTTCTTTAATCTCAAATTTGCATGCAAATATGGTTTATTTTTTTTTTCATATGTAAATAGGGGTCATATTGGTCTATATGGATCCGTTTGCCAGCATTTGAAATTTAAACTGAACACATATAAAAGCCCCCGTCAACTCAACATTTTTGTTCACATTAGCTAGAGCCATCAACTTATTTTATCCTTTCTTTCATTACTAATTATTAATATCAATATATAATAAAAATTATTAATAATAGCTTTAGGGGATATTTAACTAAGCTTATGGATTGGGTTTATGTTTATGTCTTATATAAGTATGGGTGAAAACGAGCCGAGCCCAAGCCTGTCAGAGCTCGAGCTTGTTTCGATCCTAGTATTTTGAGATCGAGCTCGGCTCGTGAAACTTTTCACAAGCTCGGGCTCGACTAATTTGTATGATGTTTTAAAGAAAACAAAGTTAAAATGGAGCTCGGCTCGTTAATTACATAATGCTCGAGCTCGTTTACTACTTTTAAGGTTGTTTATACGTATAGACAATATATATACGTATATATTTCTCGGGCTTGTTTAGGCTCGCGAGCCTACTCTAGCTTTTTATATAGAGCTCGAGCTCGAGCTCGATTATTAAATGAGCCTAAACTTAGGCTCGAGCTCGTTTAGGCCCGACTCGTTCGAGCTTTTATCGATCCGATCCCGAGCTTTTCAATAGCGGCTCGGCTCGTGTCCACCCCTATATCATGAGCTCTTGAAAAGTTTATTTTTATTTTTATTTTTATTTTATTTTTTTGTAAAAGGGTTACCCCCGGCAAAATATCATTACTCGAAAAAACAGTTAAGTACAACGGATATGGGTGAGTCCCACACCTCGGCCAACCAAAAGACTTAAAATGCTTAAGACCTAAACTAGCATAAGAAATAACATGTCAAACTTATGCAAATAAAGTAGTAACCTATCTAATTTGACACGAAGATTAATGTCATAGCTCTTGATAAGTGTTTGACTTAGCTTATCATGATTAATAAAGTAGAATGACAAAAAAGTACATCAACATTAACTGGGGACAAAAATACATCGTTGGTCCCTAAACTTTCCCAAAGCATTGCAGGGGCACCAAACTAAGCAATTTCGTCGTCGTGAGTCTATTTCCCAAGTTTTTGAGGCCGATTGCGTCCTTTGACCCGTAATCCGCTGGTCAACGTCGTTCCTTTCTGTTACATTTTGTTTTTAGCGCTAGGGCATAATCGTCATTTCGCATTGACGTTATACCAAGTCTGTATTATTTTCGCATGTCCTATCCCTCTTCCTGCCCCATAAACACCTAGACTGCCACTTTTATTCGTCCCAAAACTTTCTTTACAAGAATTATCAGAATTCACAAACCCTCATTGCATGTCACAAAACCAGTTCCATATTATTCATAATTCAAAAACATGGATTTTACTTTATGGAAAGTAAGAAGAGATCCAGGTTATCCAGTTGATTGTACCATTCTGTATAACTCTGCTAAGAAAAAATACGGTATATTTTGTTGTTATAATAGTTGGAATATCTAATAGGGGTATATTTTAATTTGCTATTAAGGTTTAATAATATGCTTTTGGTCTATTGATATGTTTCAGGTGATAGATTTAATATGTTTAGCATGAGGGTTCATCACAATGGTGTTTTTAAATATTGGCCTGGTAGAATATACGATGGAGGTATGGAAACTTTATTTGATTTGGTTGATGTTGATAGTGTGAGAGTTGAAGAGTTGGATGTTCTTATGTATGAGTTGGGTTACGAGCTAGGTCAAAAAAATTACTATTACTTTGTTAAGCCTGGTAGTAATTTAGATGATGTTTGTATAGCTTAAGTGAGACTGTGAATTTAGAAATATTGAAAGATCTTGTTGATGACCATAAGATAATAGAAGTTTATGTTAAAAACGGCAAGACAAGATTGGATGTTGATGAAATGTCACCAAAGTCAATTAGGACAGTTATTGCTGATGTGGATGCATCAAAAAAGAATGCAGCTCTAGTTGTTCTTTCATATTGCTCGCAAAAATTGTTCCTAGAAAACATTGTTAAAAAGCATGTGGTAGAGGCTTTAAGTCAAGTCACACAACCACCTTTGGAAGTCATCACTTTGGTACAATCTAGTGAGTTGCTAGAAATTGAACCCTTAATGACCATAGATACACCTGTTGAGCATATGCAAAAAGATAGTCCTGTTAGTGTTGACCATAGCCAAAAAGATAGTCTTGTTAGTGTTGACCATAGCCAAAAAGATGGTCCGGTTAGTGTTGACCATAGCCAAAAAGGTAGTCCTGTAGAGGTATGTGAAACCGAACAAGAGTTTGGTCATCAAGACGAGGAAATAGATACACTTGTTGAACGTATTCAAAAAAGGTAAATCTGTCTTCATCTGCGATACTGATGAAAAGTTTAGTGATGACAATGTGAGTGAAACAGATAGTTTTGAGAGTGATGTCGATGTTATTGAGAACATTCAAGATGGAAACATAATTGTTGATGAGGAGAATACTTTTGAGGAGCCTGATGTTGATGTTGCTTTGTTCAAATTGATTGAGACTACAAAGTTACCCACTATAGGTAGCTATAGCCAAATATCATATGATTTTTTTTTAAGAAAAATGAGATACAAGATCTCTGTGATGATAATGAGTTTGCAAGTGGTTCTGAGAATGAGGTTGAGTATGTAATTAGGAAGAAAAATATGACGGCATACAAGAAACAAAAGTTAACTGAGGCACAACAAGTAGACGATGAAGTATTTTTTTTCTGTGGTCAAACTTTTGTAACTGCAAAAGAAGTGAAAGATAAGATCAACCTGCATTCAATACAAACTATGAGGAAATTGCAACTCAGTAAGAATGACTATCAAAGAATTAGGGCTAGGTGTGTGGGAACAATACAAGTATGTGGTACAATTGGAGGTATTGGACTGGGAACAACCCCGAAGAGGAAAACTGGTCCGTTAACTAGAGGCCTCGGAAGGGATGTATATTTGCGATCACAAAAGGAGCAAGCAAAAGATTGCCCATGGTTGTTGTATGTAGCAAAAGATACATCTAAAGATTTATGGAGTGTTAGAACTTTCAAGGATGAACACAAATGTTTGTAATCAAGAAAGATCAAAGCTTGTAACTACAAGTTTCTCTCAAAGCAAATACTAGACCAAGTTCAAGTCAATCCAGATATTCAATTCAGGGCTATTCAAGATCAACTCATAAACAGTTTGAAGTCTAAGTGTCTATGCAAAAGGCATTAAGGGCAAAAAAAAAACAAGACATAAATTGAGATTAGGGGTGATCATAAGCAACAATATACCATTTTGAGGGACTATGTTGAAGAGTTGCAGAAAAAAAAATCCTAATACAACAGTTAGGATAAGTGTACAAACTGCAACAGATCCATCAAATCCAACGAGAGTTTTTAAGAGAATGTACATTTGCTTAGGTGCTTTGAATGAAGGATATAAAGCTTGTCAAAGAGAGTTTTTGGGATTAGATGGTGCTTTTATGAGGGGTCCTTTTCCTAGTCAGCTTCTTACAGCTGCTGGTATTGATAGTAACAATGGAATATACCCTTTAGCCAATGCTGTTGTAGAAGCTGAAAACAAAGATTCATGGATTTGGTTTCTTGATTGTCTGGCAGATGATCTTGACTTGCAACCAAATTCAAACTACACTATCAGCGACAGACAAAAGGTGATGTTAATTTATAGTCGATTATATTCACTTATATAATTAATAAATGTACTTTTATTAGTAATGAATTGATGTTCCTTTGTGCAGGGTATCATTCCAGCTTTAGCAGCAGTATTCCCTAGTGCGGAACACAGATTTTGTTTGAGGCACATCTATGAGAATATGAAATTGCAATGGAATTCTAGAGCCTACAAGGAACATTTGTGGAGATGTACAACAACAACAACCGTCCAACAATTTGAGGTAGGAATGCTTGCATTCAAGAATTTTAGCAAACCTGCCCATGCTTGGTTAAGTAAGTGATGAGTGTCTAAATTCTCATCATTTTATACCAATCTGAGCTGCCAAAACATCCAAAAACACTCAAATATGCATCAAAATACTTAAAATATCTTAGAAGTGTGTTTTATATGTTTCAAATGCAAAATAATCAAAAACAAATGAAAAACGTACAAAGTTTGCATAATTGGCAGTTTCAGTCCCTCAAGTTTCATAAATTGGCAAAACTAGTCCCTGGTTATTCTAAAAACATGAAAAAGTCATCAAAGGTCCTTTTTAAATCATAAAGTTACATATTTAGTCCTTTGGTGCAAAGTTTCATAAAATTACAAGTTTAGTCCCTGTACTTTGCAAATTGACATAAATGGTCCCTGGGATGTTAAAAACTTTGAGAAAAGCAATTTTGGTCCTTGTATTATTAATCTTTTGCAGGAATGGTCCTTGGTGTGAAGTTTGGAAAAGTTACATAATTGGTCCCTCAACTTTGCAAGTTTGGCAGAAATAGTCCCTGGGAAATAAAAAATTGGAAAACTATCAAAAGTAACCCTTGTACTATTCATGAATGATCAATATGGTCCTTATGACAACTTTGGATAAATCCCAAACCCAGCCCCTCAACTTTGCACTAATTACATAATTGGTCCTTGTGGTTTCCTAGCTTAACAATACAAACGGACCCTTAAATAAATAAACCAAACAACCAAACCACCCACTATCCTAATCCAGTCCATCAGGCCCAACCCTCCTAGCCCAGTCCACCCCTTGGTCAACGCCCAGGTCAAAACACCAATACCACCCAGTCACCCCTTTTCCCTCCAAAAATACCACCCCTCACCTCTGCTCCAAAACCACCCTCCACCTGGCCTTCCACCTCAACCCCCCACCTCTCCACGTAAACCCTCCACCTCACACATGTCCCCAAACGCATTTAAACCCTTAAAACCCTCCCCACGTTATCTACAGTACCCAAAGAGTACTTTGGCGCCAAGTTATCATTTAAACGGTGGAGATGAGTCAGACCCAATCCAACGGCTGGGGATTGGTGGGAAATGACCCAGTGGGTCCCACAAACTCAGAAAGTGGCTACAAAAGGGAAATGAAGCAGAAGAGTAAAATTATTAGATTAGTTAGTTTAGTTCTAGTGTCGTGTAATTTAATTTCAGTCTCTTAGTGTAATCCTAAGCTTTTAAGCAAGCAATTACAGTGTTTTAGTGTAACCTTAAACTTTTGTAATCATCAATTTAAAGTTTCAGTGTGTATCTTAGTCTATGCAATTTTACTTATCTCAAGAATTTCAAAAAGTTGACTGTTGTTGTTAGTTGTTGTTAAGGTTGTTCATAAGCTTATATAAGCTCTGACAAAGCCTTATTAAGTCTTAGAAAACCTTGATTATCTGTTTATCTCATTAAAGAAAAATACTAAAAAAAATAGAGAAAAATAGTTGGTAAATTAAAAATCAATAGTGAAGATAAAGGAAGCAAGGAATCATGGTTGAGTTTGGTATTTCATGGTAATAGAGACTTGTGGAAGTCAGTAGGGTGTGATTTGGTTCACTTGTTCACTGGTTCACTCAGACCTCAGCCTTGAACCATTTGTAAGCCAAAAATCTTGATTCTTTATATTATTGATATTGTTGTTATTAGTAATAATTTAGTGTCATTTAACTTAATCTGGTATATTTAACTTGTTGCAATCATAAAATCAGTGGAGTTAGTGTTAAAATATAATAGTTATAGTATTAGATGGCAGATAAAGGGGTGTTTGGATAGGTTGGTTCAGCTGAGCTTTGGAGCTTTTCTGTGCTCATAACCTTTTGAGACTTCTTTCTTAGGTTCATAAGATCACAATCAAACTGTTTCATTAGTAGTTTTAAAAGCAAAAAGTCAAAATTATTTCTAACCTTTATTTGTAGTTAACGGTGGAACAGTTAGTGTCCAAGATCATTCACATCATTTCATAAATTGTAAATTTAACTTAATTCAGTCTCTAGGAGTCATATTATAGCTTAGTTAATCAGTAGGCTTAATTAGAAATTCACCAAAGTCAAACTGCAAGTGTTACTAAAAAAGTCAAAAGTGAAGTCTCAGATTTTTGCAAAAATTGAGTGAATTTTCATGATTTATATGTTTGGATTGGGGCTTTGAAATTTGTTCCTAGTTAAAGTCTAACAGCTCACCTTTGTAATCCCACATAGTTTATATTTTTGAGAATTTTCTTGTGTAAGTTACACTAGCCCAAAGTAGGTTGCAGGGCTGCAAAGTCCCCTGTGCA
Organism: Artemisia argyi; assembly: GCA_030686995.1. Classification (NCBI taxonomy): domain Eukaryota; kingdom Viridiplantae; phylum Streptophyta; class Magnoliopsida; order Asterales; family Asteraceae; genus Artemisia; species Artemisia argyi. The sequence continues at coordinate 118,827,362 of CM060684.1, forward strand.
CCAGATACACAGCAATCACCACCACTTTGGTGGTGATTTGTGGCCACCTCAGTGGGCCCCACCTGTCAAACTTAGCATCTTTCAACCCCCCTCCTAGTAGGCTCTTAGGATTGACCACTTGTTTGACCTAGTAACCACTGGACCCCACCTGGAATAAGCCCAAAAGTTTGTCCCTATTCTGTGTTGCTTTTGAGTTTTTGGAATAGCTTAATCTGGCTTATCAGCTTATCTAGTGAGCTTATTTGGAAATTTTTAGCTTTGATAAGTCCAAAATACTTATTAGAACCAGATTCATCCATAGTGGGTCCCACATAAGCTCATTTGAGCTTATTTGCCACTTCAGTCAACCAAAGTCAACTGTGGAGGTAATAAGCTTCCACAATGCTTAATAATAAGCTATAAATAGTTGTTTTTACAAAAGTTGTTTATTTTTAAGTATAATATAGTTTTGTAAAAGAAAAATCCAGAAAAGACAATATAAAAATAAGTGATAGTTTCTATTTAATATAATTTAATTTTAATTTTCATTTTTAGATTTTTATTAAGTAATTTGTAATTTTATATTTTTATTAATTTCCTTTTAGGTTAAAGTATTTTTAATAATTTTCTCAAATTTTTATTTTGTTATTTAGTATTTATTAGAATTAAAATTAGTTTAAATAATAAATAATCAATAATTAAGTTATAAATAGCATAATTATTTTTATAAAGCAACACCTATTTTTTATAGCTTTTATAAGTTATAAAATAGTTTTATAAATTTTTTCATAATTTTCTAAGTTGATTTAGTACTATTTGTAATTTAAAATAGTTTAATTAGTGTAAATAATATAAATAGTTTTTAATTAATAGAAAATTCATAAAAAGACAAAAATATTTATTTTTATTTTTTATACTTTCTTCAAGTTCATTATTAAGTTTAGAAATTATTTTTACAAGTTTTTAGTTTAATTTGTAGTATTTATAATTTTTAGTTTAATATAAATTAGTTTTAATTAAATAGTTAAATAAGTTTTTAATTAAATAATTAATAATAAATAATAAAATAATCTAAAAAATAATTTTCTTTTTAATTTAATTTTCTTTTAAGTTTAAGTTTATAGAATTTTCATTTTTAACCCCTGTGGTTTATTTTTCTTAAAACTCACCTTTTTCTCAGTACGCAATCGCGTCTGATTTTAATTTGGTGTACGTTTAAACGTTTTAGATATCTAGGTTTCACGTAATCATTCCATTAGCTTATTTAAGTTATTTTATTTTATAAAACCCTAGTGTAATCACTAACATACACTTTTATACCTTTCCTGTTCACATTCACTAATCACAGATTCGTTTTCAATAAAACATCGCATACCTCGTTGGGACATTACGACCCGAGGAAACACTGTATTCCACGGAAGCATTTGTTTCAAACATTTGACTTGGTTGACCATCACTTGGTAAACTAGGTTGACTGTTTGAGGCGAATCAGTAAGATACCACCAACCCATTGGTTAAGGTCACATTTTTCAGGTACTAACCAAATCTGTGTCTAAGTGTACAATTGTTGTTCAACATTGTTCAACATCATTTTCTTTATTACTAAAACATGTTCTATACATGTGTAGGGAGAGGTCATTCTGATGTGTTACTTAATAACATGTGTAAAGTGTTTAATGGGAAATTAGTGGGAGGTAGGCACCAACCCATCATTACTGCTTTAAAATACATTAGAGAATATTGTATACAGAAAATAGTGAATGTTGTGCATACAATTGATAAGTATGTCAGACCATTAACACCAAAGGCACCATGTTAGATTTTATTAAGAATGAGGCTTATAAATACACTGTTTTATGGACTGAAGGAGATAAGTATCAGGTTAGTGGATGGGGAGATAAGTGTTTTGTGAATGTTGAAGCTAGGGCTTGTATTTCTAGAAGATGGGAGCTTACAGGTATGTCATGTAAACATGTTGTTGCTACCAACCGGTATATGAGGTTCAATGTAATGGAAGTAGGATATGTAGAATCATGGGTGCATCCATGTTAATTGCTTAAGACTTAGGAGGAAACTTATAAACACCACGTCCAGCCCATAAATGGTTATCAACATTGGAAAAAGTCAAATGTGCCTACAACCAGTCAACCATTCTTCCACCTAAACATCATAAACCATTGGGTAGACCACAAAAGAAAAGAACTAGAGCTTTTTACAGAAAATGATGATAATGATAAAGATAGTAAGTTGTCACAGTCTAATAGGAGTGTAGTTTGTAGTATTTGTGGCCATGTTGGATACAACAAGAAAACATGTCTTGGGCAAGGAGGGATAACATGAAGTCAACGCTGTACCTATCAGTCACAAAAAACAACTTCATCCCAGGAAAAAAGTGCCATCAAAGAAGAAGACAAAGGTTAAAGGTAACAACTTTGAAGCAACTGAACAAGCTCAATGTCAAACTGATGCACAATCTCAAAGTCACCTGCATGAAATTTGTGTTCAGTCTAAAAGTCAATCTGAAGCAAGTGTGGTCCAACCTGAATTTGGAAGTCAAGTTGATGCTGCTTCTGGTGTGGCTCCAAAACAATTGTGAACTAAGAAGAAGATTATAGCAGCAAAGATGGCTTCACCACAAAAAAATGTTGGTTAAGTATTTCAAATACGTTGGTTTTCATCGAATATGTAATTCCTAGACAATATTTTCTATCTTTTAACAGTGTGTGTTTCTGAACTATGCGAATTTTCATTATGTAAGAAATCATCTCATGTTAGTCTATGGGATTAATTGAGGTTTAAATGTACCCATTTGCCACTTTATTTAGTTTCTACCTATTGATGCAAGTTCATACATATACTCATAAGTGTTGACTTTAACAAAGTCAATTACTTTCATTATACATAAAAATTGACTATTGGATAGTCAATTTACTAGCTTGCGTTCTTACTTGGACAATGTTTTTGTATTTTGACAAAGAGAAAAGAAGAATCAACAATGGATGAACAACACTAGACCAAGTTTATGTTCATACTTGAAAGTGGTATCTGTTCATCCATCTTTGATACTTGGATCTATCTTGAATCCGTGTTTGTAAGTTGGATAATGTTTTTCTATTATGACAAAGACCAATGAATAATAATAAATGGATGAAGGAGAATATGTGTTTGTGAGTTGAATCTGTGTTTGTGAGTTGGATCTGTGTTTGTGAGTTGGATAATGTTTGTGTAGCTAACCAACTAGTAAACCAATAAAGGCAGCACAGGAGTAACATATTTATAGTCTTAGCCAAGGACCAAAGTAGATGAAGTCAATGCTTTCTATTAGTCAACCTACATTGAAGCTTCCTAAACACACAAAAGAAACTATTGTACATGACTTCTACTTTCTAGAAACGTTTCTAAAATACAAAAAAACAATGTGTGTCTAAAGACACTAAATAAACCATATACAAACTAAAACGATGACTATCCAGGAGAATACACACAAGTTCCTCAAACATCAAACTTTCTCCTTCTCAAGAAGGAGATCAACTACTGATGCTTGGTGAGCAGCCTCTAGCTTGATTGCCATGCCTCCCGCGTTGACAGCCTCCAATGTCTCAGCCATGAGGCCGGCTTAGCTTTCCTGTAATGCCGCCTCATTATGATGAAGGTGCCTCCTCAACTAGAGGATCACCTCCCTTGCTCTTGGTTGCATTTGTGGATCGTACCACCCATTGATAGGACATGTGGATCCCTAAAAGGCAAAAATCAAGAGATTGACGCTTAACCTCATAACTTGAAAATAAACTTTTAATCTAAAACAACCATTAGACTTAAACCATGATTAAACTAAACGTGACATTTTAACTTAAAGAAACCCAACCATTAATGCACCTCAACAGGACAACCATAGTAACGCCTTCCGGCATTCACATTGTTCCAACATGTTCTTACGACCGCCCGCCTGCCATATCCACAATGCACCGTTGTTAAGATTTGATCGAAAATAATTAGGATAAGATTTTATGAGAGAGAGGAGAGTTTAATGATGAGTGGTGACAAACTTTAGCTTTTATTAGGATACAGTTACTATAGCAACTGCAGAAGCCGCGTGGTAATTACTCACATGTCAATGCGAAATGATGATTATGCCCTAGCACTAAAAACAAACTGTAACGGAAAGGAACGATGTTGACCAGTGGATTATGAATCAAAGGACGCAATCGGTCTCAAAAACTTGGAAAAGGGACTCACGTCGACGAAATTGCTCACTTTGGGGCCCCTGTGATGCTTTTGGGAAAGTTTAGGGACCAACGGTGTATTTTTATCTTAATTGGGTTTAAATATTAAATGCGGGTATAAAAGTCTTTTATATAATACTTTTATATAAGCTCACCTCTCATCAAATAAGCCACAAAGTTTGGGCTTAACAAAATCCCCTTAAATGCTCATAAGTGCACTCGTATAAATTTAGCCAAATATTTAGTTTAGACTTATTTAACACATATAAACTAATAAGTTCATCATATAAGATTAGCCAAACACCCTTTAAGAAAAGTTTCAACACTTTTCCCTTTGATGTGAAAAGTTGTAATTTTTTTTTAACAGTTTTACACTTTTACTATCTTGTGTATCTGTACATTGCATTTTATTGTGAAGTTACGGAACTTTGAATGAATCTGAATGCAAATTGCTTTGTTTTCTTAAAAAAATTAGTGTTTAATATAAGGGGAAATCATACCTACATTACAATGTAGGCAATTCCCAACATTTCCTTTGAAAAAAAAAGTATGGACAGGGGGAAAACATGTATCAGGGACTTACCATAGTGACTGAACTGTACATTTTTAGAACTTTTTTCAAAGGAAGTGTAAGGAATTGCCCACATTATAATGTATGTATGATTTCTCCTTAATATAAAGATTTCAAAAGCATAGGAAATCTTTATAAACTTTTGCATATGTTAAAGATTATAACTAAAAACTTTAAAGAGTGCATAAAAATCTGGTGGGTCCACAAACACCCTGTAACCCATATCTACAAACGAAAAAATATAGGCCCATAGTTACAATTAAATATGAAAACAACACTATTTCTTAAAAATAAAATAAAATAAAAACATCATTTTTAACCATATCACCCAATAATTGTTATGTGTGCATGTAGATTCCATAGCACCCCTCCAAAAATACCTCTGATGAGGCGAAAAATGAACCACTTTTAGGGGGTCATTTAAGCCCAGAATTGAATTTATTTGATCAAATATTGCCCTAAATCGTTCCTTTTGTGATTTTAGGTACTTTGGGAGAGAAATCTGGAAAAGGAAGCAATTCAGACGTTTTTGGAGCATAAAAGTGAAGAAAACACCAAAGTCTTAATTTTCCTTGCTGGGAACAGTAGGTGACGGCGTCAAGAAGAAAATCTTGACAGCGTCAAGAGGAATTTCCATGACGATCCAGTACAGAATTGAAGGCGTCATGATGTAGGGCGTCAAGAGTAAAAGTGGTGACGGCCTGGAAACACATAACACTTGACGGCGTCAGATCTGGATCAAGGCAGACCGAGATTTATTTTGGCGGCGAGATGACGGCGTCACAAATTTGTTCTTGACGCCGTCAGACCCTATTTCCTATATATAGTTTTCTAATTTTCACACAAAAAAAAAGAAGTTTTAGAGAAACCCTAAGGCCGAACTTGGCACGAATTTTACAGGTTTTTCAAGGGTTCTCAGCCCTTGATCCCTTTCATGTGTAATTGAGATAAGTGTTCTTCTAATTCAATCAATATGTCTATGTGTTGGTTTTCTATATCTTGTTCTTGTCTTAATTCCATCATGCTAGGCTAGATCTATCTTGTGTTTGCTTGGATCTAATGAAACCTAGATGTTAATTATGTGTTTATTACTTGTTTATGGTTGTATTGGATGAATGATTTCGATGTTAGGCTTAAGAAAACTGGCAGATCTCCAATTGGTAACATGCTTGAACGTCTTAAGAAACATGAACTGACGTGCACTAGGTTTTATTGGTTGTATTTAATGCATGAGTAAATTCTAATGATCCCATGTTAGGAGCTTCATAGCCGGCTCGACATAGGAGTGAAGTAGGCACTTATAGGATTGGAGAATTAAGTGCGCCACCCCATGAATGGTATTAAGGAATACAATCCGTCATCCACGCAACTATAACAAGTAATTAACGTGTAAAAGATATCTAGGGAGTAGTGAAATCTAAGTTACACAACTTCTCCACTTATTGCTCACAACCTTAGTATAATTTAGTTTATTTTCATTTCTAGTATTTTATTTTGATTTCATCTTTTGTATTGGGTTAGTTGACTAGCAACTAATTCCGCCCAAATCCTTCAAACCCGAGATTTTTACTTGCTTTCTAAAAAATATAAAAATACAAAAATAATCATCCCTCACCTTTAGAACTAGTATTTAGGTTTTCTAATCCTAGCGACATTATTCCTAGCTGAACGATCAATCCCCCGGTACTTGTCACTATACTATACTACAACGATCAGGTACACTGCCTGGTGGGGGTTGTAAGCTTCTCAAGATCCCTTGAGAGGTAAAGCCTGGTGCGATTCCCACGTATCAAGTTTTTGGCGCCGCAGCCCGGGGAATAATTATTGTCTAGGTTAGAATCTTTTTTTATTAGGTCTACTTGCTAGATTCCTTTCTAGTAAGATTTTATTTTTACTTTTAGGTTTCTTTAGTCTATCTTATTTCTTTGTGTCTTTGTTCGTAACTTTTCACCACCCGACATCATGGACGATGGGAACATCCTTGAACCCGTCATCCCACCACAACAAAACCCACCACTAGAACCTCTTAGGCCCCGAACCTTAGGAGAGTATTCCCGACCTAGCCACCAAGGCTACCGAAACACCATTGAGCTCACCGGAGCCAATGTGACTCCCTTGCGATCCGACACCATCTAGTTGGTGCAAAGCGGATGTGCATTCCATGGACTTCGTTCCGAAGATCCAAATCAACATCTTAAGGACTTCCTAAAAATCGTAGATTCCATAGACCTAGGTGTTGAAACTAGAGAGACAACCCGATTACGCCTATTCCAATTCTCTCTACGGGATCAAGCTAGTCAATGGCTTGAGCGTTTACCCGCGGGATCCATCACCACATGGGATGATCTCACCACTCGTTTCCTTGCTCAATTTTTCCCACCGGGGAGAACTACTAAGCTTAGAAATGACATCTTGATGTTCCAACAACGTCAAAATGAATCTCTTTATGAAGCATGGACTCGTTTCAAGGACTTACTCCAAAAAGTCCCTCATCATGGCATAGATCTTTGGCTCCAAGTCCAAATCTTTTATGACCATATCGATCTCTCCACGAGGCGAGCCAATGACCAATCGGCCGGTGGTAAGCTACGTGATCTAAGTGCGGAACAATCATGGGAACTCATAGAAGATCTTGCTCTCTATGACAATGAAAGTTGGAATGATCCCCGTGATTTGAACAAAACGGTCAAGACAATATCTTTGCCTTCGAACAACTCTAGCACTCCCGACCGTAGGATCATGGAACTTGAGGACCAAGTCAAGTTTTTCATGAAATCTTACGAAGCTCCTAAGCCTTCAAGCCAAGTGAACAAAATCACTTCTTCATGCGAATTATGTAGTGGTCCCCACGACACTCGTGATTGTGTGGAACTCCCCGGAATAGTTTTTGCGGACTACGCATCCACGCATACCGACGAAGCGGGAGATAAGTGGTACACTTTCAAGCCCGAGCCAAACCCTTACGGTGATTCATACAACCCCTCTTGGAAAAATCACCCAAACCTTAGGTGGAAACAAAATCAACCCAATTCTTCCAATCCGCCTAATCGTTATCAACCAAACGGTCCACCCTCCAACCGTACTTTCAACAACAATCCTTCTAACAATAATGGTAGTACCAACAATCTTGAAGGGTTGATGTCTAAGTTCATGGCATCTCAAGAAGCTCGCATAGCTAGGTTCGAAACCGAAATCAACCAACAACAAACGGAGATGACCAACAAGATTGACAACTTGTTGAAGGCCCTCAACAACCAAGCGTTAGCCACACCTAAGAAGGACACTAGGGACACCAATAATGGAGTCCAAATTAAGGACCCCGCATCATCCAAACATGTCCACTTTGTCAATGTTGTCACCATTAAGCCAATAGATAAGGAGATAGAAGAAAGTGACAAGGATGAAGTTGGAGTAGAAACCGAGACTAGGGATGAAAGTAGGGAGGTTGAGGTTAATAAGGGAGAAGAGTTAGAGGAAGTAGAAACTATAGAGAAATACTTTGACAAGATGCCCACCAAGGAAGAACGGGAATATCATAAGGATTTATTCGATAGTCCCGAGAGACCATATATCCTTGGCACACCCCTTATCAAAATGGGAGACCCCTCTAACATTAACATACCATGCAATATCGGGCACATGCATATATGGAAAGCTTACATCGATCTTAGATCTCCCGTAAACATCATGACTAGGACTTATTACAATTGGGTGATGGAGAAGCAACTTGATTTTAGGATGATGCCCAATAAGAATCTGATAAGTAATTTTGCAGGAAGAGTGAAGGGATTACATGTGATTATAGGCAATCTCACTTATGAGATCGATTTTATGATAGTAGAAGACACTCGTCCAGTGATTGATGCTTGCCTAAGCCAAATAATATTTGGAAAACCGTTTGTTGAGGCCACTAGGATGAGTTATGATCCGACTCTAGGGATAGTTAGATTTAAGGAAGAAAATGATGAGGTTGCCTATCAAATGCCCTACAAAATTGCGCAATACCGCCTCCTCTCTAATATAGAAAAAGAACACAAGCAAGCGGCTTATTATAGGAATGAGATGATGAGTCTATTAGAGGAGTATGCCAACCAGAGAACCCCCGAAAGAATGCTACTAAGGAAAGAAAGCGCCACTCCCACTACCCAATTTGTTAATTCCATCACAATTGTCCACAAGGATAACGAGAAGGTAGAAGCCCCTGCTAAACAGACCATAGAGAAACCACCAAAATCCCAACCCTTGAGTCACTACCTGAAACATGATATAAATGAAAACACCATAACAAATTGGATTAAGGGTGATGGGCGTAACCAACCTTCCAAACAGGGTTCGGAGAAAGAGGAAAAGGCAAAAGATGTGTATGATACGTTACCTGGGGGATCAGTATTCGAGAGGCTGTTGGTACAAAAAGTGGCTACTAAGCAAATAGCGTGTGGGAACTTTGAGATACCAACTAGCATCGGGGATTTGAAATATCTTAGTGCTTTCGCCGACCAAGGATCGGAAGTAAATCTTATGCCCCTAACTATTTACATCCAACTAACGTCAAAAATGCCAGCCCCTACTCATGTTAGGTTGTCCCTCGCTGGACACTCGTACGTATACCCCCTAGGAATCGCAGAAGATGTATTAGTTAATGTCGCAGGGTTCATGTACCCCATTGATTTTATGATCACCGATGATAAAGGAGATGGATGCATACCAATAATCCTTGGGGCACCATTCCTCACCACCGCTAGGGCTGTCATTAAGTATGAAGGTAGGAAAATTGAGCTCAAATCTAAAAAAAGAAAGATTAGCTTCCCCATGACTCCGCGAAGTGGGCATGAGAGTTTGAGTTGGAGAAAGATCAAAAACGACATTGACACGACACCCATTCGTGTTCAGAATAAAATTCTTGCATGGGAGGCAAGAATCAAAAGCTATAAGGATGCTAAATATGAAAGAAGCAAAAGCAATAAGGTTCAGGTCGAATTCGAACATACTCAACCCGCAGAAAATCATGTACCATTTGAGGAAGGGAACTTGGTACTCTTGAGACACTTGGAAACAAAGATACCACCCGATAAACCAAGTCCTTGGTGGTATGGGCCTTTCACAATTGAAGGCGTGAGCCAAGATGGGATGGCTAACTTAAGAAGTGAAGTGGGTGGAATGGTGATTGCAAGTATCGATAGGTTAAGGCACTACCACCATAACAGTAATGATCATAACTACATGGGGTATATCATTTCAAGGGATGAGGTCACGTAGTAACCCATGGCCTTGAGTCTAGCTAGAAGACTCGTAAATAAAGAAAAGCGCTTCTTGGGAGGCAACCCATGTTTTGTGTGATTTTATTTTGTTTGTTTGTTATTTGCTTCCATATGCATGCTTTTTTTTTTTTATTGTTGGTAGATCATGTTTCTCAATAAAATAGTGGAAATACTTTACTTTGTTGTTTTGGCCTAGTCTTAACTCCACCTAAAAGTATTTTTGCAAAAGATAAGTGTAAGGGGAAAGCCCAAATATGTTTTTAAGAAACAAACCGATCATGATTCTCCACAATACTAAATGAACATGTATATTCGTATTTGTTAGAGTCAAATGCTTGTATTGAGTCATAATGAAGTTTTGCAGGATTTTCCAGGAAGTAGGACCAAGTTTTTCCAGAAATTTTCCGGAAACTTAACATAAGAATTTCTGCAGGCCACTTCTGACGGCGTCACGAGTTAACTCTTGACGGCGTCACGTGTAAAAATCTGGAAATTTTACCGGTTTTGTTTTTCGAACGGAGTCTTATGGTTTTTTTGAATTATTAAGTTTTATAATCTCCAGGAAATCTGCAAACTTCATTCCACAAGCATTATATCTTATTTTGTTTTCTAGGATCTAGTAACTTATATAGGATGCCGCCGATTTTATGCGAGGTTGTCTTGTCTATTTTCTCAGGATTTACAGGTTATGTATGACAAGAAGATGATTTATATTCTGGAAGGGAAGCTTTGATTGTTCATTTTCTTGGAGGAAGATTTAACCTGGTCACCTTATTATCCATACCGAGCGAATCAGGGGAGTATTTGATTTCATTCCTTTTACTTTTTCACTTTTACATTCTTTACTTGAACATTGGGGACAATGTTCATCTTAAGTGTAAGGGGAGGGTAAAATGATGATACCTTACATATGCACTTTCGCTTGAGTTTGTTTTGTTTAATAGTAGATGTGTAATAAAACTATGAGAAATACTTGTTAGTGTAATTTTAGCGCCAAATTTAAATTTTTTTACAACATTTAGGAGTGAAACTTTAGCCATAGCACGCGTCTCATGGATAGAAGATTGTATGACTAGCACAAAATCGTATATTCAAAAAAAATTTCCACCCAAATATGTGAGGTTCGCCTTTAGATTTGATAGGAAAAGCATTTACTATTAGTGCTTATGAGTGTACCGGTAGCATTTAGATTCTAGAACTTGCGTTAGTGATGCATCCCGAGACCGCTAGTGAGACTACATTCGTGTGGTAGGATTTACTACATGATAAGAGGCATTAGGATCACCCTTGTGTTACACCCGTATTATAATTACTTGACCATTTAAGTCATATTACTTGGCTAGTTAAGTCAACTAATTTTTCCCACACCCTTAGCGTTGTACTCATTTTTAGTACACGAAACCCCTAGTACACCCCTCCGAGCCTATCTTTTCGTTTCTAACTTTAAGCATCTTACTTAAAGGAAGAATTTGTTACACCCCACTTAAATGTACAACCAAATCGCCTTAGCCTTCCGTGTATGCGCTCATTTTTAGTGCATTATTGTTATTTGTTTAAACCCTAAGTTAACTATCTAACTGATTACATGGTTGCTAAGTCGAGTCATATCCTTGTACATATTGTTTTGGGACGATTGGGACTCGTGAGTAAAGTACTTATGTTATGGAGTAATGGGGAAGAACATCATTTATTACCCCCGTATGTACGTTAATCTTAAAAGTACTCCAAGTGTTTTGATTTTCTTAATTCGAGTCATTAGATTAGTTTATTGTAAAGTATGTAAAGATTCAAGTGTAAGGGAAATGTTCGTTCCCTATGATGTATTATTTTGGATAGTAGGGTAAGAATGTATGCAAAAAAAAAAAAAAAAAAAAAAAAAAAAAAAAAAAAAAAAAAAAAAATCGAAAAATCAAGAAAAAGAAAAAAAAAAAGACAAAAAACATACGGACTACCATCCTTTTTCATTCTATGTTCATTTTATGTTTTTGTTATTTTTCATTTATTAGCTTAAGTCGAGTCTAGTCTTAGCTTAGCAACGCCATATTGTACATGTAATTAACCAAGATTGTTAACTTGCCACCAGTAAAACTTCCTTTATCCAACAAAACCGTGTATTTCATATCCCTACACCTAACGTTACAACCCTTTAAAAAGACCTCTTTGATAGTTTATCCTAGGTGCTTACTCCATGTAGTGGAGGTTTGATCCTTTCCCAAGCCTATGGTAATCTATTTTTGCTATGACAGGTAGTGAGAGATATCTTCCGTTTCCATATTGTAATTTATACTTTATTACACCCGAGAGATGTGAGTATCTAAACACTATTTGTGAGGTGCTTGTGTATGACCTCCGTGCTTGTCTATTGGTCTTTAGTGGAACGATTATTTGTTGTAATTACTTTTATATTAGTGGTAAATGACCCCTAACTTGTATTTTGATTAGAATAAAAGCGCATATGCTTGAGGACAAGCAAATTTCAAGTGTAAGGGTATATGATGAGGCGAAAAATGAACCACTTTTAGGGGGTCATTTAAGCCCTGAATTGAATTTATTTGATCAAATATTGCCCTAAATCGTTCCTTTTGTGATTTTAGGTACTTTGGGAGAGAAATCTGGAAAAGGAAGCAATAATGACGTTTTTGGAGCATAAAAGTGAAGAAAACGCCAAAGTCTTAATTTTCCTTGCTGGGAACAGTAGGTGACGGTGTCAAGAAGAAAATCTTGACGGCGTCAAGAGGAATTTCCATGACGATCCAGTACAGAATTGAAGGCGTCATGATGTAGGGCGTCAAGAGTAAAAGTGGTGACGGCCTGGAAACACATAACACTTGACGGTGTCAGAACTGGATCAAGGCAGTTCGAGATTTATTTTGGCGGCGAGATGACGGCATCACAAATTTGTTCTTGACGCCGTCAGACCCTATTTCCTTTATATTTTTCTAATTTTCACACAAAAAGAAAGAAGTTTTGGAGAAACCCTAAGGCCGAACTTGGCATGAATTTTACAGGTTTTTCAAGGGTTCTCAGCCCTTGATCCCTTTCATGTGTAATTGAGATAAGTGTTCTTTTAATTCAATCAATATGTCTATGTGTTGGTTGTCTATATCTTGTTTTTGTCTTAATTCCATCATGCTAGGCTAGATCTATCTTGTGTTTGCTTGGATCTAATGAAACCTAGATGTTAATTATGTGTTGATTACTTGTTTATGGTTGTATTGGATGAATGATTTCGATGTTAGGCTTAAGAAAACTGGCAGATCTCCAATTGGTAACATGCTTGAACATCTTAAGAAACATGAACTGACGTGCACTAGGTTTTATTGGTTGTATTTAATGCATGAGTAAATTCTAATGGTCCCATGTTAGGAGCTTCTTAGCCGGCTCGACATAGGAGTGAAGTAGGCGCTCATAGGATTGGGGAATTAAGTGCGCCACCCCATGAATGGTATTAAGGAATACAATCCGTCATCCACGCAACTATAACAAGTAATTAATGTGTAAAAGATATCTAGGGAGTAGTGAAATCTAAGTAAACACAACTTCTCCACTTATTGCTCACAACCTTAGTATAATTTAGTTTATTTTCATTTCTAGTATTTTATTTTGATTGCATCTTTAGTATTGGGTTAGTTGACTAGCAACTAATTCCGCCCAAATCCTTCAAACCCGAGATTTTTACTTGCTTTCTAAAAAATATAAAAATACAAAAATAATCATCCATCACCTTTAGAACTAGTATTTAGGTTTTCTAATCTTAGCGACACTATTCCTAGCTGAACGATCAATCCCCCGGTACTTGTCACTATACTATACTACAACGATCAGGTACACTGCCTGGTGGGGGTTGTAAGCTTCTCAAGATCCCTTTAGAGGTAAAGCCTGGTGCGATTCCCACGTATCAACCTCACTCACCCACAAAACAAGAAAAGAAAAGAAAAAAGGGAAAACACTTACAACGCTCGTGGTTTGCCCAGCGAGAAGCCGAATGGCACCACCACCTGTGCACTATGGCTGTGCCATTGGTATCAAAATTTGCCAATGGCATGTTATTCACTCCTTACACCGTGCACTCTAAGAATGTTATTGGGGATGGTGCATCTATAATTGTTATAGGGTGTAATTGCACCTTGCACTTTTATGATTTTAAAAATACATAATGAGCGGCAGCATGCTTGGTTGAAGGTTATAGGTGCTAACAAATGAGAAAAAGTAATTAAAAATGATGTTGTTTAGAGGTAATGCAACCTATAGCAGGTAATGCATCATTTCTCTATAGTGTTGAGGTGTGAACATATGCCTTCATTGTTTCCACTAAACTATCGCAATCCCTACGTATTAAAATTGGTTCTAGGGGCAATCCCAACGTATTATATATCTATATAAGGCCTCGAAGGTAGTGATAAATCAGCTTGAATCTATTCGTAATAAGTTTTTTATATGGACGGACACGGAGGAATGTAAAATTACTTGGATAAGCTGGAAAAAAGTGTTGGCAAGCCATAGAGATGGGGGTATTTGAATAGTATTGTTGCTTTGAATCATGCTTTATTGTTTAAATGGATATGGAGATTTATGGTGTGTCCAAATGTCTTATGGGTTAGAGTTGTCAAAGCCATATATGGTGAGAGGGGTTTAATAGATGAGCCATCTTGAAGGTCATACCGTTCTTCTGGATGGGTAAATGTAATTAAAGCAATGGAAAGTAATAAGGAGCATGGTGTTGATTTTTGGGGTATTGCAGCAGGAAGATTAGTGGTGGTAGAAACACGAAATTTTAGACAGAAAAATGGGAAGGTAATAGCCTCCTAAAAGATAGATTTCCAAGAATGTGTGTCTTGGAAGTAAACAAGCTGATTACTATAGCATCAAAGAAGGTCCAAGGAGCCGATACAGATTCTTTAAGACGACGTCCAAGAGGTTGTTTATAAAGTGAGCAATGGACAGCAATGCAAACGCCGAACTTAGGTATAAATTAAACTCCGATGGAGAATAGGTGGGTTTGGACGTTAGAAAGCTCGGGGAACTTCACTGTTGGTTTGGCTAGGATTGTAATTGACAAGGAAATGTTAATATAGAATGACGCCCCAACAAGATGGTGTAAGTTAGTCCCAAATAAGGTCAATATTATGGTTTGAAAAATGATCCTTGATAGGCTTCCTACTCGAGTTAACCTTGATGCTCGTGGCTTAGATATTCCCTTGGTTTTATGTCCAATCTGTGAGGAGTGTTCAGAATCTACAACTTATGTTTTTTTAGTGCTCCTTCGCTGTGCAGTTATACAACAAGCTAGGTACGTGGTGGGATATCAATATTCCAGATTTGCGATCTTATTCTCAATGGTTGGAGTGGTTTAGGTCTATTTGGCTAAGCAAGATCTTTTTCAAAAGCAATTCTTGGAGGCGTTATTTATATCATTATGGTGGCATGTATGGTGCTATCGGAACTCATGTGTGTTCGGAAGGATGCCTCCGAGAAAGAGTTTATTTTTTGATTACTTTGTTATGATGTCTTTTTTATGGGTTAATAGTATATGTAGCTCTAAACGTTTGAGCTAGGTTGGTTGGCTTCAAAACCCGACTGTGTGTACTTCCATTATGTAATTGTTTGTTTTGTTTTTAGCTTCTTGCTAGTTTATAAAATTTCCACCGTTTAAAAAAAAAAAGAGACTGTCGCAATCTTTTGTTCCTCAACTGCCAAAATGTTTTCCAAGTTATATGTTCATTGCTTCTTTTTCTCCTTAGATCTTCGTTGCCGATTTAAATATTTCAATAATTTGCACTTAGGTTATCTAGTTTCTATAGCCTATACATATTCATAATTTTTGTAGAATTCTTGTTTGTCATATGACGGTTTCAAATAAATAAATAAATCAAATCTTGAACATCATAATGAATATTCTTTAATCGCCTTTTTGATGTACCAATTTTGTAGTGAGATGTTCATATTTGCTATATATTCCTTTGTTTCACATTAAATTTGTTTATATTTGGATCTTTATTGGTATTGTTTGATGCTACTTTTAATCAAACATGATATTGTGTTAATCTCGATATTTGTTAAGCCAATTTATTTTCCTGGTTCATAATAAACATAAATCATTAGTATTTCTCAACATTTTAACCAACCACCAACATATATAATACAATTACCATTGCATTCCTTTGTATTACAATTATCATTCATTTTCTCATTATTTCATTTCGACCAAACGCCCCTGATTATTTCTAAATTATCTATGGCAATTAAATTAGGAGTTTGAGCATGCGCATATCGATACTCACTCTTGTGTACGTATTGATTTGATTTTGGAACATAATGTGCTTTTAGGCTAGGGACAGTGGTGACTAATATTGCATCATCTTTTCGGCTGTCTCAGCTTTATCTCTCCAGCAACCAACACAACCAGAGTGACACAGTGGTGACCCATATTGCAGCATCATCTTCTTTTTTTTCTTTTTTTTTAATTCATTTTTTTCCATGTGATATATATATAAACTAGTCGCATGACCCGTCCGATGGACGGGCTAGCGTTATGTAAATTCAATAATATTATTACTTATTATGGCATACGTTTAAGTTTAAAGTTACATATTTATTTTGTTAATGATAAACAGATCGTTTCAAAATTGTCCAATTGCATATTACCATTGTAAAAATTTAACCACAGATACTTAAACTGATAAAAACAGTAAATAAAATTAAAACATGATTAAGACATTAATTTTTTAATAGGATTCTAGCATATAAGAACTTCAGAATTCTCAAATATCTTGTAGTCTTTAGTCATATAAGATCATATTCCGCTCCTTTTCCCTTTCATCCATTATGCTGACTCTTTGCATCCTCTGATAGAACCAACAAATCAAACAAAAGCTTGATTATAAGTAACTCGAGGTGGGTCACCAATTCATCAGGAGAGTCCGTAAAACTCCGTTTGAATTGACTAAGTGATCTTATGAACCTTCTTTGTTAATATACTTGACCAACTCAACGGTTTTGTAGCCAATCATATCCCGTGCCTCTCCAATACCTGCAAAGGAGGCAAGCAAATTAACCATCAATGATATAAGAATTATGTCATTTTACTACATCCAGAACTCAACTGCAAATAATGTGATAAAATGTACCACCTAAGTCTTAATCCAGATTTGTAAACATAGGATCTTATCATCCTACAAAAGCACAAGAATTTGTAATGGTACAAATTTTAATAAATAAATTTTATGTTTCAGGGACAAGCTTCTTTGCTTTGGGCGGAGTGGGTATTATACAAACACTTTATATATCTTGGATGTATGAAGTTTAATCAAGTTATTTAAAAGGGTATAAGAAGTACAATAAACTCCATCATAATTGGTGGCCTGATCAAAACTACTATTTTGCAATCATTGAAATCAACTCCATTTCTACACTCACAATTGCTTAGGTTTTTGCTGGAAATTTTCTTATTTAGCAAATTTTTATGCCAATGGTTATAGTAATAAATGCATCGATTATAATATACTACATAACATACAATAGTTAGGTTCTTACTTCCACTTCAAATAATCCATAGAAGCTTTGTATTATGCTTTGCCCCGTTGTCACTCGAACACCCATTTTTTATGTTTGTCCAATGTAACTGGAACCCTTGAATGAAAGAACATGCTATAACTTGCTTCTTACGTCCCCTCGAGCACCAATTATTGGCTTATAGCTCCTCGAGCATCGTTAACAATATATACCCCTTTGTTCAACTAAGTAATCCTTTCTTTGTCAAACATTCCTCTAAAATATACATACCAAAATCTATTAGCACATTTCTTTGCCGGGTCTATCTGTTCGGGTCTTCCATTTTGAACATGTAGAAACAAACATGATTTGCTCCATATTGTCACAAACGCAGTCAATTGTTCTATGCGTCTGCTACAAAATTTTGTCCAAGGCACAGATTGTCACAGTAACAAAATACTAACCAACAAATCTAAAAATGGGTGTTGCATTTGTTCCAAGCTTTTGTTACAGCAAAAATAAAGAGAAAATGAAACCGACAACGGACCATGGGGTAGTCGGGTTGGTGCAGGTTTGTTGGGTTGGTCGGGTCTTGTGGTCCGGTTCGGTGTTTGGTCGCCTATGCTCACCCCTAATTAAATATATTAAATTGTGTGTGTGACCACAACTAATTGCTTGTGTGGATTTTTAGACATCATTGTTAATGAATGGAAGACTAACCTGTGACAGTTTCATTGCGGATTCCGAGATGAATTTGGCTCCCTCACTTGTACCTGCATGCAAAGAAATGAATGAAGGCACATGATACCAAAATAAAAGTTATTTATGTAGCTTATATAAACCAGAATATACGGAGTAAAATTGCAGCCTTTCATGGCTAACTTTCATGTTTCTACTTCTTTTTTCTTGCGCTTTTGTTTTGAAAAAACGATCACTATCTAAATGAAATGTCAAGTAGGGCTAGGTAGTTAAGTCACCTTCTCACATAAATAGGGTCAGATGGATGATTACATAGAGCAATATCAATCATTAACCTGAAGTTTTCAGCTTAGTATTGATGTGACAGTCAAAGCTTTAGTGCTATATTACTTTGATCCAAAACTTCAGATTAGAAGATTTCAAGCCTTATATTTTTCATGGTCCTATATGGACTGTTCATTTATGGTATATAGCCACAAAGAGTTAGATACTAAGGTTGGTCAAGCAATAATCTGCCACATATATTCTGTACATAGACCAGTTGTTACTATTTAAGACTTAAGAAAGTATATGTGTTGATTTCAATAATAAGATTCATATACTAATTATTTTATTCTAACCTATTGTTGCTGGTGTAAATGCCTTGATTGTTTGCATGAATGAAAATACTTCAAAACTTTATATTTAGTAGCAGGTAATGGTGAAACAAAGAAACTATATCTATTATTCTAACATGTTGTTGTTGGTGTGAGAATTGTTGCTAGACATACCATTTATCATCAAAGTTTTACCAACCACTATCTTCACATCACCATCACTCTACATACGTGAGAATTGCCAAAAAAGAAAGTTATGTTTGAGAATAATGGAAAACAAATCAAAATCCCCTAACAAATAACTTACATCCTCAGGAGTTGGGTAGAAAGGTGTAAGTGTGTCGCTATAAAATCCCTCTCCAAAAGCCTAAAATATAGAAAACTTACATCACAAGACGCCCAGTCAGCTTTGTGCATTGCATTTCTATTTAAAGACCATTGTTAATTAGATTTGTTTTAGAGAAAGATAAATATTGAATAAGAACAAAATATCTATTTGAGTTACATGTCTTACCTTAAGATCTTCAAGGGTCAAATCTTTGTCAAATACAAACTTCTTACCATCATCATTCTCACTATATCCAATAATCTGGTTAAGACATCTAGTTATTGATGTCCCTTTTGTGGAAGAAGAACTGGGTAGAGTTGTACCTTTTAAGTTACTTGATTTAGCTCTCTGCATGAACACTACCTATCAAGATAGATTAAAGATAAGTTAAGAAACCAGACTTTATAAAAGGCATATTAAATGGGGTATAAACATTTAATTCTAGTCCAGGTTAGAGAGATCATCCATTATTAACAACTTAAACTTAGCCCAAATATATATACATGTAGAGGGAGCAAGATGGGAAAGTTAGGTAACGTGTCATGACACGCTTATATTAAAACATGTCATTTTCAGGACTGGTGAAACGGGTCATGCCAAATAATGGGCACTGTTGAAAGGCATTTTCCTTCATTTTACGTGAATTGCGAGCTAAAGAATGTGTATCAGCTATAAAAAAAAATACTTAGTTTATTCATGCTAAACATGTTTTACAAAGAGATGTGTGTGATTCATGTAATGAGTTAACTCGCCCTATTGGTGTAGTGCTATAATGCGAGATAGCATCCTGATACGTATGTGTCAATTCAGACACCTTTCATGAGCTTCATACAATATTTTGTGGAGTATCGCTCTAACAAAAAATAATTTTGCAATATGAAAATGATATAAACCTCAATATGTCTCATATTTACTAAAAACTTTGCACTACATACTAAAAGAACAGGGGGGAAAAACCTACAACTCTTGAAGCAATATTCAACCAATCATAAACTTAATGGAACAACTTTCACAAATACTCTTGTCATGCCGAACTTGAAAACCGATCTCTTTGCCTAGAGTAACACCAACCTCATATGCCTCAAGGGTTGTTTTTGCAGACAAAAATAGAACCATAGTAGACATGCAATGCATTGGCTTATATAACAATCAAAAGAATATTAAAAAAAAAAAAAAAAAAAAAAAAAAAAAAAAAAAAAAAAAAAAAAAAACTTACAAATAATTTCTCTTTCTTAAATGCGTAGTTCCTGTAGATATCAGTTGATACTCCTTTTGTAGTAGGTGTAAGGGTCTCACTTACTTTTGCTTCAAATGATTAACAACCTGCATTTGATTTGTTGCTGGTGTCTTCAAGTTTAGGGCCCAGAATAGTCACCATAAACATTAAAGATAGATAACATGTTAGAAAAGGGTTTTACTTTAAACAGATAGTTTGTATCTGTACATGATCATCAGACACCATCATCCCTTTTTATTTGAATCCTTCGTATTAGATCACCTGAATACATGAAATACAAAGATAAAGTACTTACATAAGTTGCATCAAGGTGGTTGCAACTTTATTGCAAGTTTTTTTTACCAGCCCGCTAGTCAAATTACATAGAAATCATGAAACATTTTTTTTTTTTTTATCACAATACAAATCTTACCATTAAGGAGTGGTGGTATGTTAATAAATGATGAAAATTGGTTTTATTAAGTTAAACACTATGCCAACTCTTGTTATCACAATTTACACCATTATCATGTCATTTAATCGACATCTAAAGAAGACAGAGATCAATGGATGAATGGATAGTTTGAAGAATGGGGTATTTATAGTGTGAGATTTGTGTGTTTATGGATGTATAAGGTTTGTTTGGGAGATTAGAACAAAATATATTTGTGAATTTTGGAAAGTGTAGGATGAAATGGGCTAAAAAGCATAAAAGATTCTGTAAACCCGACCATCAGATGGTCCGTCCCCTTAATCATTAAGGGGGCCGCCCATCTAGTGATTTCCAGATTGCCAGAATTGGGTTTTTGGCAGAAATTTGCAGAAAGGTTGTGTCTTTTGGTTTGGATTCAAGCAAGTTCAACTCTTTGAGGCAATTTAGCATCTAATCTATTCATAATATAGCATGCATGCAAAATTACTTAAATAAAAGAACAATCAAGTAATCAATAATTACCAAGAGTAAACAAGAAAAGGCAAGGGCAATCAATTCTACATAGTGTAATTATCTTAGATCAAAGGCAAAGGCAACTAGTGAGTGAGTAACTAGTGATGGAACAAAAAGACAACATTGTATGTGATATTGTCCTAGTGTGTGCCTATATGCAACAAATGTGAAGTTGTGATTGTTTCGACTTCTAAATGCAAATAAGAAAACTTCCTAAGAAACAATCCAAAAACTCCTTGATTTGATTTTTGCTCAATTCATGAATGTCAATGGTATATATTAGATTATATATTTTGACGATTCATGTGAGATTTTATGCATGATTTAAGATAATGTTTTTAGCATTAGTCAACAATGCAAGAAAGATGGTTTTCATGTGTTTCCTAGATGTGAGAATAGTTTTAAAGAAAGTTCGATTGGGTTTTATAAGAATGTTTATGCAATAAAATGAGGTTTGTTGGGATCGCTCCTAACAGTTAAATGTGACAACATTATCGGGATTACATTAGTTATCCCATTTAGCCAAAACACAAGGACTTGTTATGTAATATTGCAATAGTATGATTGTGTTAGGCTATATAAGCCCTCCTAGACTTCACTAGGAGGGTGAGACTTTGTTTTGTAATTTTCACCTTTCATTATCTTGAATAAAACATAGTTTTCCCTTCTCTCTCTACTCTCTCTCACTAACAATGGAAGACTTAATCTTTCATCATCCCCGACCTCCTGAATCACAATAATCAATCAAAACCACGATCCTACAATTGGCATCAGAGCCTCGTTGTGTTGTTTTGATGATTTTTTGTGGTTCGAATCATGTTTGAAGTTGTTTTGTTATACATTTTTTCAGATTTGGAATTTTTTTTCCTTATCTTTATGGTTATTAACAGTTTCTAAACATCTTTGTGTATCCTTTGGTCAAAAAGTCACTACTTTCATTTAATGTGTCCATCTATCTATGTGTCAATCTTTGACCAGTTTCATACAAATATTATCTTTTGAGACTGTTTTGTCCCTTCTGTAACCTGTGGTCAACGTACGCATATTTTTGAGGTCTGATAACATGGTCAAAAAGTCTCTGTATGCTGCTCAAAATTTTTGACCGGAATCTGATCGGATAAGGACGCCGGAATATAGTCAACGGGTCAAAAACTCTTTTTGCGCTCAAGTTTATGCAAAAAACCCTCTTGTTATGCGAAACTTCAGTTTTTCTACGCATAACTTGGAAAGTTATGCGTAAGGTTCATGTTTGGCAAAAAACCCTTGTCTTACGCGTAAGACTTACGCAAAAGACACGGGTTATGCAAAAGATCTCGTTTACGCGTAAGACCATGTTTACGCAAAAGTACCTTACGCAAAAGTTTATAACAAGGTTACGCAAAACCTTATGCGTAATGTTACCTAATCGAAAAAAAGGGATGAAGCAGAAGAATAGACTTTGACCACAAACCATATACCACATAACTCGTTGACTTCAGTTTATATATCATCATCAGTCCGAAACTAAACCACTGATGTATACGAACTCAAAAGGAGATAAAGAAACTGATGAATTAACGAAGGTGAATCCTCAGCCTAACCATGTCCAAAACCTAATTAAATCCTAATTCTAGACACAACCATAATCCTCACCATCACTCATCAACTCAAATCAAACATACGACAAACAGATCTCAGACATGTTCAACTTTTTTTCTAATCTTTCAAAATTTTTGTTTGAGTTGAACATATAACATCATCGATCTCCTTTTTGAAGCGTAGCTTCATGTAATATCCGAATCATTTTAAGAGAAGTACAAAACTATACGTTTCATACTCCCTTTGATTCGTTCAAAAGAAAACGCAAAATCACATATATCAACCTATCAGAGACCCCAAAGTATCTTGAAGCCTCCAACAAAAGTGCTTTCTTGATTCGTTATTGAACAGAAATTGAATAGATTTAGGTTCGGTTGTGTTTGTGTTGATGATTCGTGTTGCTAATGTATTCGGTTATGATAGGTGACTGATGAGGTGAGATGAGTTTGAAGGTAGAGATATGGTTTGGTGAGAGAAAAGAGGAGGGGGCTAGATAGATTTGGTGGTATGAGTTTAGGGTTGTGTAAATGAATGCAATTAGGGTTACTAGTGATTTATATCATGATAATTAGTGGGTGCTCTTTTGAATCGAGCTATCACTTCCATTGGGCCCTGATTGCAATACTAACTCACGTTTGTGGGCTGGATCCGGCTTCTTAGTTTAATGGACTGAATCATTTTAACTGTTGGGCTGAACTTTACGATCCAAAATAATTAACACAAAGGCTTAACTTTAATTATTCAAATGTATTTTAATACCATGTGTTAATTTTTGGTACAATCATTGGCAAAATGAGTGGTATTTTGGTTGTTACAAATTTTCACGGGGATACGGTTATGTTAATTTTGACAAGATTGGGAACCATTATCAAATTCTTTAAACCGTCAAAAAGGCTAGTTTTGGACATTTAATCACTAGATGTGACTACGGGGTTAATTCTTTATTATTTATTTGAGGTTGAAGTGAATTTCACGGGTGCGTGTACTTAGTATCTTGAAGATATCAGGGTTGGTTGGATGCATGATTGTTCGAGATCCTTGTTCGAGCTTTTATCCGTACAAATGACCAAGACTTGAGTTGTCTAGTTATACCTGAAGTAAGGAGTTACGTTGTTGTGCTCACAGTGTATTGCTATCACTTTAAAGGAGTTACGTTGTAGTGCTCAAGTGTCACCAAAAGATGTGGATAATTCGAGAGAAGTTCATATACAACTAAGGATGGTTGGATGGGTATATGATTCTACCTTTATTGAAATTCTCAGTATTGGTTCTTAGTCAGACAATAGTGCAAGCTTAAGTCACAAGTTCGGGTTATTTTACTTCAGTCTCAAGTTCATCATATTGGGTTTTCTCCATCAGTAGTCACTACAAAAAGCCATCCGAGTGATAATGGGGTCGATAAAGAGTTAGCTGAGAGGAGTATAAAAGAGTAGAGATGTTTACAGCAGTTGATTCTCACGGGCTATTTACAATACTTCACACATAATCGGTTAGTTGGACATATGGGGTTACGCTGCCTCCATTTCCATCGTAAACATTGTGTGTATGCTTCCGATTCCGCGAAGACATCGTAGGGGAAGAGAGAGTGGGTGTTCCTTTGCTTCTTTGACTTTTCTTGATTTCTTTACGAAAACACTCATTTTCCACGAGGATCTGCAATTAGGGGGAAGAAATGTGCACATCAGGGACGCATAATAGACTCACGTGATCGAGCTTACAATTTTATTACTACCGGAGATAAGTCCGCAGAGATGATCAGTGGTTCAGTTTTGTGATTTTGGTGTAATCGTTTCAACTCTCGCGGGTTGTGAAGTGTGAGGTAGCCTGCATATGTGAGAAGATCATGCCGATTACTTGCATGCTACCCCCGAACGGAGCTTCTGCGTAGAGTACAACTATGATTAAGTGACTAGTCAGATTTGCTTGGTGTGGTCTATGATGTTATCTACAAATTCCGCTGCGTACTTAAAACTTCAAAAGTTAGAAGACATGTTGACTACATCAAAGTTTCGAATCTGCTGAAGACGGTTTTCAATTTGGGGGGAGGCTGATTCAGAAACTTTGCCAAAAAGAAGTGGACGGAGAAGCTGCTAAAGACATGCAGCATGAATTAGGGGGAAGTTAATCCATTTCATGCATATTACATCATTTGCCTACAAGTAAAGATAAAGTTCTCAAGCCGAGGTACAAGATAAGGACAAAGAGCGTCAACTGTCGTCATCCTCAGCAATTTGAAGAGCTTATGAAGACCTTTCTTTATTCTAGTAATCCCTTATGTTGCAAGTAATCCCTTATGTTGCCACATTGGGGGAAGATTGTTGGGATCGCTCCTAACAGTTAAATGTGACAACATTATCGGGATTACATTAGTTATCCCATTTAGCCAAAACACAAGGACTTGTTATGTAATATTGCAATAGTATGATTGTGTTAGGCTATATAAGCCCTCTTAGACTTCACTAGGAGGGTGAGACTTTGTTTTGTAATTTTCACCTTTCATTATCTTGAATAAAACATAGTTTTCCCTTCTCTCTCTACTCTCTCTCACTAACAATGGAAGACTTAATCTTTCATCATCCCCGACCTCTTGAATCACAATAACACCGTTCATCATTGCAAATCCAAACACATTGATCTCCGCTATCATTGCATCAAGGAGCATGTCGAAAAGGGTACAATTGAATCATATATTGTGAACTGAATACCAGTTGGCAGACTTACTCACTAAAGCATTACTTCCAACAAGGTTTGCCGATCTAGTCCACCAAATTGGTATGCGATGTTTGACTCCAGAAGATCTGGAAAAGTTTTTAAAACACAAGTGATTGTCAAAAATCAAAACTATATTTGTAAATATTTTTTCCAAAAACAAAATACAAAAATACAAAACCAACAAAAACACAAAAAGATTTTATCTTTTCTACTCTTTCTTTAAAAAAAAATAATAAATAATAAATAATAAAAAAATAATAAAATTCAGCACTTTATTTTTACAAATTTTTAAAATATTTCAAAAACAAGTGTTGAGGGGGAGTTAGGGTAATTTTAAAATTTTCAATATTTTTACTTCGTACTTGCATTTTTACCAAATATATCTTAGCTTTATAAAATTAAATGTGTTGCTTAAAACGTTTTTCGGGTTACTCTCCTTGACTATTGAAACAAATTCTTCAAATCAAAAGGACATCGGTCTAAGGTCAAGAGGGAGCAAATTTATCCAAAACTGTTATTTTTTCAATACTTGGTGTAACTTACTTAATTTAAATTGTGAGCTTTAAGTGTACTTTTTTGGAGTATAATGTGAGGTTAAGGGACCAGAAGTGATAATAAGTGAAACTTGTTTTATCCTTAGTCAAAATACTTTTGACCAAACACATTTACTACACTCTGAAACACATTTACTCTTACCACCTAACTGATCGACGACTCACATTCAACCTGTTGATCCATACACTTTTCATCAAATCTGTAAGTACTAGTAGGTTTTGATCATGTTTATGTACATTGGTTCTTAATTTCATCCAGATCCAACGGCTTGTTTTATCTATAATCGTTAAAATGGCTTTAAGGGTTTGCGTAAAATTAGAACAAATGATTAAGGGTGTTAGTGTGTGAATTGGTTAGTGGGATTTGTTCCTAGGACATCACTTAACATGTTTATGATCTCTAATCATGCCCAGTTACACTAATCGTTCAATACTCAAAATTTAGGTTCATCGTATGAATTGGGTAATTTTGATCTGTGATGATTTGGTTCAATTAATTGCTTAGGATGATGTTTATTAATGTTTATGGTCATGTCTTAGTGCGTTAATTGTTCCAGAAACATGATTTGAGTTTGAATTGATGAGTTTAGGTTGAAACGACACTAGCAGTTGTGATTTTGAGTTTTTGTGGTTGATATGTGTTATAAATTGGTCAAAAGGTTCCTTAGCATGTGTATAACACTCGCCCATCTTCCATTTCAACCCAGAATCTAATCTTAATGTGTTATGATTTGTTGTTCATGCGTTCTTACGTAAAAGATTGGTTTTGTGCATGTCTACACATAAGTTTTGTGATTTAAAGCATTTGGGATGTATTTGGATAAAGTATTGATCAGTGGTGGTGTTTAAATCTTTCAGGAATCAAAGAAACATAAAATTTGAAGCTGATTTTTCAATCAGATGTATTCCTACGCAAAAGATGAATCATCTTACACGCAAGATCAATTCTTACACGTAAGATTCGACCCGTTTAAAAAACTTGTCTTGGATAAGACAATGTTTACGCAAAAGAGTATTTCTTACGCATAAGTTTTTTCTTATGCTTAAGTTCTTATCTTACGCATAAGTCAAAACTTACGCATAAGTTATAACTTACGCATAAGGTTCAAACCTTTGCATAAACCCAAATCTTACGCAAAAGATGTATTTCTACGCATAAGAATTGGCCTACGCAAAAGTTTAATCTTACGAGTAAGATATAAGTTAAGCGTAGATTCTGATCTTACACCTAATATAATACCTTACGCATAAGAAATGTTATGCGTAGGATTTCCAAATCTTACGCGTAACATTGGCTGATTCCTTGAAATTTGTCTAAGTGTTGTAAATTTTCATATGTATAAACTCTTGTATTTGTTAACACATTTTGTGCCTTGATTGTAATCAAATTCTATTAACTTTTAACATCTTAAATACAAGTTTAACATATCTCAACATTTTGAACACAAACACCCACTAATCAATCCAATTATGCATAAACCAGTAAAGTAATATATGAGCTAACAAATTATATTATTGCAATGTCTGTGTTTGTGTATGATCAATTCAGATGGCCCAACAAGCAAACATTCCACAAGAACCAGAACCTGAACCAAAGCTCACATGGGAAGAAACTTTTCCCGAAGATTACTCCAGAGATATTGGAAAGAACAACTTAAGGGTCAACTTCAACAAAATCACATGCAATGAATCCTCTTGCATTGTAGCTGTGGATGCTTTAGTCTATCACCCGTACAAAATCCTGCTCACCAAAACAGCATCAGTGGCTTGCTTCTACATTCACCAGTTTTGGCACACAATTCAACTAGACCTTGGCGAAGAATCTTTCACATGTATGCTTCATAAGAGACAAATCACTGTGGACAAAGATACTCTTCGTGGCATTCTTGGATTGCCCGAACTAGGTCCAGATGAGTAGTACCACCCAGTTCCTAATGAAGAAGAGTTGATTGCATGGCTACGGGATATTGGATACGATGAGTCAGAAGAGGTAGTGACTAGACACACAAAGGTCAACACAAGATTTCTTCCACAACCATGGAGAACTTTGTACATCCTAATTGCCAAGTCCTTATCTGGCAGAGATACTGGTCACGAACACCCCAAACTCCAACATCTCAAACTCTTCTGGGCTATGGCAAACGTCAAACTGGTGGACTTTGCTAGTGTTATCTGGGAAGATATTATGTGGCACATACAACACAAGTCTGGAAAGATGTCGTTCGTTCGCTTCACCAAGTTACTCATACAAAGCTTCCTTCATGAGTATGATGACATTCCTCCAAGACTGGATGATGATGACAAGAACACATTCAGAAATGAGTCCACTCTTAAGCAGATTAAGAGACTTGATACCAGTACACGTAAGCAAGGAATGAAACTTCCCGCATGTCTTTTGAATGATAAAGTAAAGAAATGCAAGAACTACAAGTACTACGTTCAAGCTCTCAAGGAAGAGAAAGTAGGGTTCTTAGACGAAGTTCCTCTACCTTCGTTTATGCAGAAAAAGGGAAAGAAAGGTAGCAAGTCTGGCAGCTCTGAAAGCTCAACCAAATCTGCTCAAAAGCCTCACAAGAGATCTCTTAAGATCAGAATACCAGTCAAGAAACCTGTTCCTGAATCAGTTCCAGAACCCACACAACCATCTTCTCCAAAACCGTCTGAATCAGAAACCGAATCCGATAGTGGTCCAATCTATAGGGAAGCTTATAACAAACAGGAAGAAGATCTAGAAGATCTGGACATGACTATCGAATATTGGGACAGAAGTATTGATGAATTTGTTGAAGCAGTAGAGAAACAAACTACCTTCATCCAAAGACCATTGACTGAAGAAGATGCTAAATTGGAAGAAGAACGGTTAAGGGGTGAAAAGTTGAAGAAACCCATGACTGAAGAACAAAAAAGTCAAGAAGAGGCTCACACTAACCTTGGTTTGTCAGTGGAAGAAAAGAACGAAAGAGCTCTCAAGTTAGGTCTATTCCACAGCAAAATCGACTCCTTCCAAGCTGATCAACCTCCACCTCCTCCGTTTACCAAAACTAGCGAGGCTGGCGGATCAAGCAGTATTCCTGAGGCAGTAGGATCAAGCAGTATTCCTGAGTCCACTCCAGTTGATCAAACTCAAGGAACATGTACCAATGCTGAAATGATCGTCTACAAAACTCCCACAATATCACCTGTAGACATAGAAATGCAAAATGCTTCAGAAAGGGGAGAAGATGATGAAGAGGGCCAAATGGATACTGATATTCCACACTTGATGACCTTGGAAGAGATGGAGACAAGAGAAAAGGCTCAAGAGGAAGAGCTCAAAAGAAAACAAGAAGCTGAAGAGGCGAGGCTTGTAACACCCCCAATTCATGGATGCAGCGGAATTCAAACTGGGTGTTACTCGACGGCACAATAGTCACAATAATAGAAAACGAACTCCAATTGAGTCGTTTTAAAAGATTTATCATTCAAATTGTATAAATATCAGAGATTTACAAAATGAGGTCCCAATTGGTTCCATGTTTACAAATCACATTAAGTGAGATTTTAAATGATAAGTAAATTTATAGCCCTCTTGAGTATCCGTGTCCTTCCGTGCCATCCTTGATCGTCATGAACCTGAAATACATGCTTGAGAGGTCAACACAAAGGTTGAGTGATATTCATAGAGTTTGTTAAATCGTTTGAACACAATATGTTGGTAGTGTGAGTTATAGGCTCACACCAATGTTTGGAAAACAAAACAGGTAGGCTACGTTATTATACGCCCGGAACAGTTATTATACACTAAGCTTATGACACCATAACGTTAACGTGTACCAATATCGATCGGCAGATTTATCCCGGTAGGTACTTTGCTAACATACCTAAATCTCAAATATTAATGCATTTGTTTGAACTTAGTCAAAACAAATGGGATTCGTCAATCCCAATAGGCCTATTCACAATATTCGCGCTCACTCACAAGTAACCCTCGCAAGTGATTAAATGGTTCATAATAAGGGATATTGGTTTGGCAAGGATGTTACTTAGTGATAATAAAACATAGTCGAATAGCATACAGTAGAAAGCATTGTGTTCGAGTAGAAAAATAATAGCATGTATTCCCCCCAAGGGTTTGTAAAACATTGAAGTAATGTAAAGTGGGGCTATGAACTCACCTTAAGTTAAGATAACAAGTAATGAATATAACGGTTGAATCGTGTAGGTTTCTACGAGCAACCTATAATAGAATGTCGCGACTTAGGATCGGAGTAAAGAATATGAAGTAGTGCCTATATATATATCTTGCATTATAGTCCATGATGTGGTATGATGTATATTGTAAGTCTTTGAAAGAAAAGATTCATGAAACATGTATGTTTTGTATATCGTTTACTACCGTTCGGGCCGACATAATTCAGAAGTCATGTTAGTAAGCGTTCGAGGAGCCAGGACACTTTAACTCGTAAATCCACAACTCAACTCGACGGCTTACATAA
Source organism: Artemisia argyi (assembly GCA_030686995.1). Classification (NCBI taxonomy): domain Eukaryota; kingdom Viridiplantae; phylum Streptophyta; class Magnoliopsida; order Asterales; family Asteraceae; genus Artemisia; species Artemisia argyi. The sequence continues at coordinate 118,857,988 of CM060684.1, forward strand.
TGAACTCCTCACATGAGGCTCCCTACTATTGTAGTAGTTGATGAAATATATAGATATAAGTTTTGATCCGAAAGGTTACATGTCCGATATTTGAATAAACTTAGGAAAGTTTATTTGTACATGAAGATTGTTATTAGGGGTAGTTTCATAAGTCTTGTATGACCATTTTCTCTTTGTAATGTCTCATGGTTCCTTTTTAAGTGAAGTAGATCCAAATTGCTTGTTCAAATTATCGCCAATTCCTTGTTTCATGTTTACGCCTAAGTAAGCTTACATGGTCATTTCGTCATGGCCTAGCCATGACCCTTGGTCCTTGTTCCAAGGTCATGAGACACAACCTTGGCTCTAGCCATGGTGGTGGTCTTGATTATAGGTCATAAGACCTCTTGTTCCATTTAAAGTATAACCATAATCTAGTGACTTTCGCCTAAAAATGGGCTGTTTAAAATTTGAAGAATTTTATCACTCGGAAAGCGTTTTTAGGTCTCGAGCTTCTTTGTTCCTGAACGAAAACGTCGTTCCGGACAACTTTCGTGTTTTAACTTTTTGATGAATCGGACCAGAAGAGTGACTTTCAAAAAGTCAGAATGCGATTCAGTAAGGTTTAGGCAGTTTTGCCGGAAATCTTTGGTAACTTCAAATGGGCGTAACTTTTGACTCGTATACTCGTTTTAGGTGGTTCAAATTGCTATGGTTTCCTTGTTAAGTCCTCTACTGTAATATGTAATAATCCAATATCAAATTTTTACCATTTTGATCAGGTCTTACCAAGAAAGTCACTAGTTTGCTTGTTTTAGTAACTTGTTGTAACAATCAATTATAACAACATCTTTTACTCATGTTTATCCACCATGGACATTCATACAAGACATAATATAGCAAGAATAACATGTAAATGATATGAACATGATTAATTAACAAGAAGCAAGTTAGGGTTTGGCTCACAACTTTTGGCTTTCAAAGATGAAAGGAAGTTAACATGTAAGGATAGGACTTTGATAGACTTGCTTCAACCCACTTCACTTCATGCAATCTTTCTACTCTTGTAATCTTGAAAGAGAGATGATGAAAATTGAGGTGACTTGAGTGGATTCAAACTCAAGAGAAATCACCAAAGTTTCTAAGGATTTGAAGTAGTTTTGATGAATCAAAACTAAACTAGGGTTTATGTATGGATATTACACTTGATTTCTTGGATGGAACTTGAAGTAAATGAGCTAAGGATGAGATGATGGTGTGTTTTTATGTGTGTGGGTCGTTGGAATGACCAAGGAGGGGAAGAGAAGGCTTAAATAAGGTCTTGAGGAGGTTAGAACCTTGACTAGTCAACACTTGCTCACCAAGTTGAACACATGTTCACATCTTAAGGCTTAAAGCATGGGATTAAGCCACCTAGGGGCTGAATCCCCCCCCCCTAAGTCGGTTTGCCAACCTTGGGGAGCAAGGATGGACTTTTGATGATATTATCCAAGTTATTGGATGAGTTTTGACTCCGGGAAATGCCAACCGTAAGTTGTTACGTCTCAAAACGTAAAACCGGGTGTCGTAAAATTATGGAACTTGAAAGTATTGTTAAACATGTCCATATGTTCCATAATAAAATATAAAATGAGTGGTAGGTTCCATTTGGGTGGTAAAACCCTGCTAAAACTGGAAATACGGGTCTAAAACGCGTAATACGTAAAATGTACGAATATTGCGTAAAATTGAGAAAAGTAAAATGTTACTTTTCTAATGTGATAAAAATGATTTAAAATGACTTATAATGTCTAGACTGGGCTCAGTCTAGTGTCGGTTGGTATTAAATGTCTTTTAGACATCAAACCGTAAGTCTAAAAATCACGAAATGACTTATAACATCAAGGGATGATTTTTGGTCAATGGAGGAGGGAAAAATATGTTGACTTTTTCTAATAAGTTGAAAACTTAAATCGTCTTAGAAATGCGGTGCAGGTATAGGCTAGGGTTACGGCTGAGTAAAAACGCTTAAAACTGAAAATTCCAGTTTTTCACGGCCGAGGTTTATTCTGGTCATATTTTTCTCAGTCATGATTTATTCTCAAATAAATCATGAGTGTGTCAAACATTTTTCTGATGTGGGGTCACCTGACGGAGTCAAATTTCGTTGTGCGTAGAATTTCTGAATGACGTTTTACCCTAAAACGTGTAATTCCTTAATAACTTTCACGAAAAAGATCTGACGAATGTCAAACATTTATTTTGCCATGGAAATGATTTATCACTCGAGAATATGAAATAAAAATCAAATTTCGGGAAACTTTCGGGAAAAATGAATAGTAAAAGTGAATAGTGAAATTTTCCGGGAATAGTAATTAACCTGAAAATGCGAATTGTTACAGTCTCTACCCCTTACGGGGAACTTCGTCCCGAAGTTCTTTGTGTGTCATATGTTGGAGTGGTGTCGATGAAAAGGTGTGGTTACTTATGAGGACTAAAGTCTGGGATTACCGGTGATGTAGTTTGATTTGTCGTTTCAGTGTATGGTGTAGGATGAGGCTTACTTTTATGTAGGAAAGGTATGGTAATAGTCGAATATCAAAGGAAATTGATATAGCAGTCGAATATTAATAGGAATTGATATAGTAGTTGCAATCATAGCCTAGTAGGTAATCGGTTGTTGTACCTAGTGTTTATTGACTTCATACTTATGTTATTTCGGATACAAATAAGCCCACTTGTTTATAATTCTTTATTTACATAGAGAGGCATCCCAAACAATGTAAATAAGGAAATATAAACTTATGGTTTGGTGATTTACAATGTCTTTATTTAAATGAAAAGGCATCCCAATCCATTCAAATAATTACAAATCATCCTACTTAAGAATTCCCAACCCAACATTCATACTTAGCCGGTGAGTTACAAGGTAGAGTATTACGAGATGATACTGGTGTTCCAAAAGTACTAGATGAATATTCAATCTTGTAAAGCTGGTGAGGGTACTTGTGGTGTAACTAAGGATGATTTGAGCTTTAAAAGTGCATCAAGATCTGTTAATGAGCTTGTGGTTCCAACGGTTGTGAAGATAATGATGTGATATGTTGATGAACAAAAGTGTGTAGTGTATGCTTAACATTAATACTCTTAGGTATAGATGTTGAGTTTGCTTTAAAAATCTTAAGAGATTTTAAAAGTTTATGATGGAATGGTATCCTTAGGACCTAAACAGGATAGTACTTCTACAGGATGAAGAGAATAATTGATAACTATCCCAAGATAGTAGTTCGGATTATCTCATAAATGAAAATTTTCAAGAATGAATTTAGATCATACAAATAAGGTGTTAAGATCTCGCTGAGTGATAAGACACTATCGTGTCTCTAGATTGTTTTAATGTATTCTGGTGGTTTATCGTGTTCATGTAGGAAATCAACCTAAACATAACCCTAGTACAACTACTCTCAGTATTTGAAAATTTTAAGTCGAATATAGTTAGTCAGACTATATTCCACTGTCCCTAGGTTAAATATAGGTGACTAGTCTATATTTAGCCAAGGTTCGATAAAATTTTCAAATACCTAAATTAGGTATACTTTTGATATGTCCGTTGCTTTCGGGAAACTGTCCACTAAATAAAGGCGACGTCAAACCCTTAAGTTGCAAGTCCCGTCCATACAAGACTTGTAACGTATGTTTTCATATTCCATTGCATAGAAGATAGTAAGGGTAGGTACGTATGGAAAGGAAGTTTTAAGTAGTTCTAAAATAGAACATACTTGGCCAGGATCACGAACTTTTAATAATTAAGGTTTCATAAGAAAACTTTGATGAATGTAGAGCTGAACTTCAGCTTTTGTCGATGATGGATTTGTTTGTCCTTTAGAAATCTCATATTTCTTGTTTAGAAATCGATAGGTTGTGACGGGTTTTTGATATCATATGAAATGATATTGATGATGTGATGGAATAATTCTAGAGACCATTGCACAAAACACAATGTCTCGGAAGTAGGTTAGACCATTGTGCAATTCACAATGTCTGGGAAGTAGGTTAGACCATTGTGTGACTCAAAACATTTGAGAAATGGTTAAGACCATTGTATAATACAATGTCTTGGAAAATGAATGAGACCATTGTATGACTCAAAACATTTGAGAAATGGTTAAGACCATTGTATAATACAATGTCTTGGAAAATGAATGAGACCATTGTATGACTCAAAACATTTGAGAAATGGTTAAGACCATTGTATAATACAATGTCTTGGAAAATGAATGAGACCATTGTATCTCACAATGTCTTGGAAAATGAATGAGACCATTGTATCTCACAATGTCTTGAAAAAATGAATGAGACCATTGTATCTCACAATGTCTTGGAAAATGAATGAGACCATTGTATCTCACAATGTCTTGAAAAAATGAATGAGACCATTGTATCTCACAATGTCTTGGAAAAGTGAATGAGACCATTGTAACATACAATGTCTTGAAAAGTGAATGAGACCATTGTAATCAGTTACAATGTCTTGGACATAAAATGTTGGAGTAGGAACATCATTTGGGAGAATCTGGTTGTGTCGTAATGCCCTAGAGTAGGCATACGCAGATGTGTTTAGTCCATTGTTTAGATAAATGATTGAAAATAAACCGAGTTTATATATCAATATACTAATGCTTACGGGGAAATGCTCAAAATGGGTATATATGAATATACTAATATGTTTGTGAAGCATAACATGCTTACTAAGTCCATAATCGTCTGGAGGATGGATGACACGGAGAGTGGAAGGCTATAAAATGTTTTTGCTTGTAATTGCGGTTATAGTTTAGGTCTCAATTAGACCCGTTTCTCTATAACCATGGCTCTGGTACCAATCTGTAACACCCCCAATTCATGGATGCAGCGGAATTCAAACTGGGTGTTACTCGACGGCACAATAGTCACAATAATAGAAAACGAACTCCAATTGAGTCGTTTTAAAAGATTTATCATTCAAATTGTATAAATATCAGAGATTTACAAAATGAGGTCCCAATTGGTTCCATGTTTACAAATCACATTAAGTGAGATTTTAAATGATAAGTAAATTTATAGCCCTCTTGAGTATCCGTGTCCTTCCGTGCCATCCTTGATCGTCATGAACCTGAAATACATGCTTGAGAGGTCAACACAAAGGTTGAGTGATATTCATAGAGTTTGTTAAATCGTTTGAACACAATATGTTGGTAGTGTGAGTTATAGGCTCACACCAATGTTTGGAAAACAAAACAGGTAGGCTACGTTATTATACGCCCGGAACAGTTATTATACACTAAGCTTATGACACCATAACGTTAACGTGTACCAATATCGATCGGCAGATTTATCCCGGTAGGTACTTTGCTAACATACCTAAATCTCAAATATTAATGCATTTGTTTGAACTTAGTCAAAACAAATGGGATTCGTCAATCCCAATAGGCCTATTCACAATATTCGCGCTCACTCACAAGTAACCCTCGCAAGTGATTAAATGGTTCATAATAAGGGATCTTGGTTTGGCAAGGATGTTACTTAGTGATAATAAAACATAGTCGAATAGCATACAGTAGAAAGCATTGTGTTCGAGTAGAAAAATAATAGCATGTATTCCCCCCAAGGGTTTGTAAAACATTGAAGTAATGTAAAGTGGGGCTATGAACTCACCTTAAGTTAAGATAGCAAGTAATGAATGTAACGGTTGAATCGTGTAGGTTTCTACGAGCAACCTATAATAGAATGTCGCGACTTAGGATCGGAGTAAAGAATATGAAGTAGTGCCTATATATATATCTTGCATTATAGTCCATGATGTGGTATGATGTATATTGTAAGTCTTTGAAAGAAAAGATTCATGAAACATGTATGTTTTGTATATCGTTTACTACCGTTCGGGCCGACATAATTCAGAAGTCATGTTAGTAAGCGTTCGAGGAGCCAGGACACTTTAACTCGTAAATCCACAACTCAACTCGACGGCTTACATAATGAACTCCTCACATGAGGCTCCCTACTATTGTAGTAGTTGATGAAATATATAGATATAACTTTTGATCCGAAAGGTTACATGTCCGATATTTGAATAAACTTAGGAAAGTTTATTTGTACATGAAGATTGTTATTAGGGGTAGTTTCATAAGTCTTGTATGACCATTTTCTCTTTGTAATGTCTCATGGTTCCTTTTTAAGTGAAGTAGATCCAAATTGCTTGTTCAAATTATCGCCAATTCCTTGTTTCATGTTTACGCCTAAGTAAGCTTACATGGTCATTTCGTCATGGCCTAGCCATGACCCTTGGTCCTTGTTCCAAGGTCATGAGACACAACCTTGGCTCTAGCCATGGTGGTGGTCTTGATTATAGGTCATAAGACCTCTTGTTCCATTTAAAGTATAACCATAATCTAGTGACTTTCGCCTAAAAATGGGCTGTTTAAAATTTGAAGAATTTTATCACTCGGAAAGCGTTTTTAGGTCTCGAGCTTCTTTGTTCCTGAACGAAAACGTCGTTCCGGACAACTTTCGTGTTTTAACTTTTTGATGAATCGGACCAGAAGAGTGACTTTCAAAAAGTCAGAATGCGATTCAGTAAGGTTTAGGCAGTTTTGCCGGAAATCTTTGGTAACTTCAAATGGGCGTAACTTTTGACTCGTATACTCGTTTTAGGTGGTTCAAATTGATATGGTTTCCTTGTTAAGTCCTCTACTGTAATATGTAATAATCCAATATCAAATTTTTACCATTTTGATCAGGTCTTACCAAGAAAGTCACTAGTTTGCTTGTTTTAGTAACTTGTTGTAACAATCAATTATAACAACATCTTTTACTCATGTTTATCCACCATGGACATTCATACAAGACATAATATAGCAAAAATAACATGTAAATGATATGAACATGATTAATTAACAAGAAGCAAGTTAGGGTTTGGCTCACAACTTTTGGCTTTCAAAGATGAAAGGAAGTTAACATGTAAGGATAGGACTTTGATAGACTTGCTTCAACCCACTTCACTTCATGCAATCTTTCTACTCTTGTAATCTTGAAAGAGAGATGATGAAAATTGAGGTGACTTGAGTGGATTCAAACTCAAGAGAAATCACCAAAGTTTCTAAGGATTTGAAGTAGTTTTGATGAATCAAAACTAAACTAGGGTTTATGTATGGATATTGCACTTGATTTCTTGGATGGAACTTGAAGTAAATGAGCTAAGGATGAGATGATGGTGTGTTTTTATGTGTGTGGGTCGTTGGAATGACCAAGGAGGGGAAGAGAAGGCTTAAATAAGGTCTTGAGGAGGTTAGAACCTTGACTAGTCAACACTTGCTCACCAAGTTGAACACATGTTCACATCTTAAGGCTTAAAGCATGGGATTAAGCCACCTAGGGGCTGAATCCCCCCCCCCTAAGTCGGTTTGCCAACCTTGGGGAGCAAGGGTGGACTTTTGATGATATTATCCAAGTTATTGGATGAGTTTTGACTCCGGGAAATGCCAACCGTAAGTTGTTACGTCTCAAAACGTAAAACCGGGTGTCGTAAAATTATGGAACTTGAAAGTATTGTTAAACATGTCCATATGTTCCATAATAAAATATAAAATGAGTGGTAGGTTCCATTTGGGTGGTAAAACCCTGCTAAAACTGGAAATACGGGTCTAAAACGCGTAATACGTAAAATGTACGAATATTGCGTAAAATTGAGAAAAGTAAAATGTTACTTTTCTAATGTGATAAAAATGATTTAAAATGACTTATAATGTCTAGACTGGGCTCAGTCTAGTGTCGGTTGGTATTAAATGTCTTTTAGACATCAAACCGTAAGTCTAAAAATCACGAAATGACTTATAACATCAAGGGATGATTTTTGGTCAATGGAGGAGGGAAAAATATGTTGACTTTTTCTAATAAGTTGAAAACTTAAATCGTCTTAGAAATGCGGTGCAGGTATAGGCTAGGGTTACGGCTGAGTAAAAACGCTTAAAACTGAAAATTCCAGTTTTTCACGGCCGAGGTTTATTCTGGTCATATTTTTCTCAGTCATGATTTATTCTCAAATAAATCATGAGTGTGTCAAACATTTTTCTGATGTGGGGTCACCTGACGGAGTCAAATTTCGTTGTGCGTAGAATTTCTGAATGACGTTTTACCCTAAAACGTGTAATTCCTTAATAACTTTCACGAAAAAGATCTGACGAATGTCAAACATTTATTTTGCCATGGAAATGATTTATCACTCGAGAATATGAAATAAAAATCAAATTTCGGGAAACTTTCGGGAAAAATGAATAGTAAAAGTGAATAGTGAAATTTTCCGGGAATAGTAATTAACCTGAAAATGCGAATTGTTACAAGGCTTGAGGAATTAGAACAAGCTAAACTAGACGAAGCAATAAGAATGGAAGAAAGCAGGAAAGCTGAAGAGGCAGCTAAACTTGCCGAAGAATTAAGGCTTCAAGAAGAAACCAAGAAAAGAAGAAGAAGCCAAACTAGCAGAAGAATTAAGCCTAAAGGCAGAAGCTGATAAGTTGACAGAAGAGCAGAGATTAAGGGCTGAAGCAGCTAAAGTTACAGAAAAGAAAGAAGAACCCAAGGATAAACCCGAATCACCAAAAGGAGATGATAAGGACACTTCCACCCACATTGAATCTTCACAATCATCACCTCCAGGATCACAACCAACACATGACGAATCAATCAAGAAACCATCAAGAATTGAAGCCTCAGCTGCATCCAAGTTGATTAAAAGAGCAGTAAAGAGAGTTCATGAAAAGAAGAAAAGCTAGTTAGAAAATCAAGTTGAATCACTAGCAAGTCAAGTTGCTGAATTGACAAAGCAAATGACAACTATTCAGGAAATGCATGAAAAGGTGGACACCTTCTTAGCCAAATATGTACAAGAGGATATGGAAGCTACATTGGCTGCTCAAGCAACTCAGTACATGGAACAACACTTAGTTACAGAATTGAAAGAATTGCTGAAGCCGATGAAGGATGAACTTACAAAGATTGCTGAACAAGCTGTCAAGAAAGTGATCAGAACTACTTCTTTCACTCTCCGAGCTGATAAAACACCTCTACCACAACAAGAAATGATAGTAAATGAATTAGAGGCTCAGCTCTTCAACATGTTGGCAAGTAAAATCACCATGACACCTGAAGATATTAAAGTATGGGAGGCTTTACAAGCCAAGATGTCCAAAGAATCATGCACCACTAAGGCCGATAAATTGAAACGTCAAAGAGATGATGAAGACAAAGATCCTAACTCACAGGCTAAGAAGCAAAAGCAAGCCGAAGGACCCTCATCTCAACACAAACAACCTGTCATACCTCCAACAACCACAATGTCAACTCAACAACCTAAGGCATCAGGATCAGGTCCAAAAGCCCAAGATCACTTTGAGTACCCCGGCGAAGATGATTTCCTTCAGCCCAATGAAATACCAGAACCGTCATCAACAAAGAAGAAAGAAAGGAAACGAAAACATCATCAGCAAAAACAGGACACCTCTTCGAAAAGCAACGAACCTAAGAAACCCAAAAACATTCTCAACTAGCTAGACAAAGACAAAATGGCTAAGTACTCTTGGTTTGATGAAATGGTTAAAGCTCAACCACCTCTTGCAGAAAATCAATCACCACAAGATGGTCGAACCATGGAGTATGCACAACTTCTGCAACGGGACTATGGTTTAAAGGAAATGAGCAAGAAAGAGCTGAGAAGGGTAAAGAATGCAGCATTCAACCTCTTGAAAGACCGCTCTGCCAACTCTGTTGAACTCGAATATCACCTGGAAAACATTGCCCGAGCAATGTCAAACGACTTTGACTGGCTGAACCCTGAGTCCAACATTGATTACTACTCAAAGAACAAAGGGCCTTACTACACCGACTTGACCAAACCTCTACCCTTGGTTGGAAAGCCTAAACAAGAAAGAATCCCCTACAAATTCTTCTTCAACAATGACTTGGAATTTCTACAACACGGAAGCATGATAGAGACAAAGTACGCTACATCACTCACCTTCTCAATCCCTGCAGCTAGATACCTCAACAACGCCATTGAAGAAGAAGCTTCAGACTTATTCGTGGACAAAGTTGTTGCCTATGACCGGAACGCACTCTACGGGATTCACCATTGGCCAGAAAACCGGGCATAGTATTGTCGAAGCAGCAGACTTAATCAAACTATGGGAAATGTGATGAGTGAGTTGAAGATTGTCTCCATTCAGTTTATTTCTACAGTCACTCACTTTGGGTACTCCTTTCTCAACCAGATCGTGCTCAAAAGACTAGATGAACAAGAGTACGTGATTTCCGAGTCAGACTTTCCACGACTACTCCTTAATGACATCGAAGATATGTATCTGCTCAAAATCCAAGGAAAGCTATGTAACCTACCTAAGGATATGCAGCTTGCCTTCATCACAGCTCTACTCATTTTCATGAGACACATCGTCATCAAAGAGCGAGTAGAAGATCTTCAACTGGGAGTGGAAAGTTACCAGAAGAAGCTGAATCTCACAAAACCTAACCTTTACAACATCCCCAACTGTAGGACCTTAGATATCACAACTTTATCATAAATATAGAAGATTAGAAGAAGAAAGATGGTGACTTGGTGAGAGTATATGGATCATATATGTGTAACTAGAGAGATGGAAAATGAGAGAATATTATTAAGAAACACACACACTTACACACACAAGCACACACCTCAAATGAGCCTTTGAGGTGTTTATATAGTTCTTAATATGAGATGCCCTATGGGTTTTCTATGGGCTTGGGCTTGGGCTTGGACTTGGTTACATGGTTGGATAACTAGGCTTATGAAACATAGCATATAACATATTAGCTTGCCAAGTCCAAGGCCCAATGACTAAACTATTACTAATCTTAACAAACGACACAAAGTTACAATATGAGAATGACAATCACTTCATAATACATAATTTTTAATGCTAACAATCTCCCCCTAAGGGGTGGTCATTCGAATGATGCTCCACGTGAGTGCTTCTTCCGTGTTCTTTGTCTTTAACTTTGTGTGTCGTTGTAGAATAGTCTTTAGTTTTTGTTCCTTCATGCTTTGTGATCTTTGATAACTGATATTTCATCGTTCTTTGTTCCTTTATGATGTGGAGTTATCTGCCATTCGTCACTTCTGTGTCTGTGATGGTTGTTTGCCATTCCAACATACTCATACATCTTCAGTCTTTGTGATACATGCATTTGTAGTTCCCGTTCTTTCACACAGATCTTTGTCACTTTACTTCTGTAGACTCTTTCACATTGCGTAGAATCTTTCTTTGAACCTTTCTTTTCTTAGATCTTTGTGAGAACTTTCCTTTGACTTCGAGATGCATGTATGAGTGTTAGCATTAAAAGTGACGATCATTATTGAGTCAAACAGTTAGTTAAATATATTCATGTAATAGTTAGTAAATGCTAGTTTATTAAGTTTATGTGTATTATTCATGCTTGTATAAAGTCTAAGGGCTAGTTATGTAATATGGTCAAAGATATGTGAAGCCCTAGACTACAAGTATAAATACCCATGTAAGGCCTCATTTAGAGGTTGGTTCTCTTGGTAATATCAAAGTTATTCATTTCACACACAAGAGTTCCCATTCCTCTCTCTTCTCTCTATCTCTCTCTCTCTACTTATCTCTTCCATTCTCAATATAACTTGTGCTAGATATTCGAAGCAAGGGTCCTAACAAGTGGTATCAATCGCCTAACAATGATTTAGGAGTGTTGAGAGTTTGCTTGGTTCGTTTTTTTTAGCTATATACACGTTTTTTTTTAGAAAAGTTCTTACTTTTCTTGTTTTTCTTGGTTTTTAACACTTTTTTGATTACAAACTAGTGTTATAAACTTTTTCTAACAAGAAAGTTTCAACCTTTTTGAAAATTTCAAGCTTAAAAATTCGAATAGGTTTTTGTACTTGTTTTCTAGATCTCGAAAAAGTTTTATAAAAATCATCAAGTTTGGAACTTTCTTCAAGTTTTGGTGTTTTTAAGCCTAGAAGTACAAGAATCTTGGAATACATACTTGATTTCGGGGTGCTTTTTGTTACACGAATTTTCTGCCACATATCGAGAACTTTAAAACACCTTTTATCGAGAACTTTTCTACAAGTATCTTCAGACGATTCCGTGGCTTACTCGGTGTTTTTCTTCCTTGTATAAGTTAGAAAAAACACTTCGACTTGGGATACTTCTCTAAATTGTATAATTTAGATAAGTTTGGATTTATCGAGAAACTTGATAATTTTCGAGAAACTTGATAATTTTCGAGAAACTTGATAATTTTCGAGAAACTTGATAATTTTCGAGAAACTTGATAATTTTCGAGAAACTTGATAATTTTCGAGAAACTTGATAATTTTCGAGAACTTGGCATAATTTTCGAGAACTTGAATTATTTTCGAGAACTTGAAAAAATTATCGAGAACTTGAATAATTTTCGAGAACTTGGCATTATTTTTGAGAACTTGAAAAATTTTCGAGAACTTGAACAATTATCGAGAACTTGAAATAATTTTCGAGAACTTGGCATAATTTTCGAAAACTTGAAATATTTTCGAGAACTTGGAAATATTATCGAGAACTTAAAAATTTTTCGAGAACTTGGCATAATTTTCGAGAACTTGGGAATTTTTTCGAGAAAAGTGGAATTCTTGTATCGTTTGATCAGTAACTCCGCTTTCGACTAACTCAACTCCTATTTCGTTGGAAAGATCCATTCATCTACACAAGCTATCAAAGTTATTCATTTCAAAAAAAAAAAAAAAAAAAAAAAAAAAAAAAAAAAAAAAAAAAAAAAAAAGTTTTTTGGCGGGAAAATTTGAGTAAAATTTATTTTTCACACGAGACTTAACATTCAATTTTTACGCGAGATTCAAATTTTGGTAAAAGGTTGAAAATTTTGGCCTGAAATTCAAATTTTTAGGCCAAAATTCAATTTTTTCGGCACATTTTGGCGTAAAAATTTTCAAAACTCAAATTTTTCTGGTATCTTTAGAATTGTATTTCTTTGTGTTTTTCAAATTTTGAGAAAGAAAATTTTCGTATTCATTTTTTGGAGGGAAAATTTGAAATCAAAAATTCAACCGAGAACGTTTTTCAAAATTTGCCAAAAACATCTAATCTTCTACAACAACCTTTGTTATCTTAAAAGATCCTAAGGTCAACTTTATCACACATCGCTTAACAATGGAAATGAAAATGCAAATCCAAGAGAGAGATTCAAAGAAAGCGTTTACAGTGTTCAAGTCATATGTAGGGAAGGTCATCAATACTTATGGCTTAGAAATAAGTTTCGATGAGGCATTTGAATACTACGTCAGAGACCGATTTCATCATTTCAAAGAAGAACTCATCCAAAACCTGAATCAACTTGAAAAGCATTTTAATGAAGAAGAACCTCATACGCATAAATGCAAAGAATCTCTTAAAGTCATCCAAACTCAGTTTCAGAGAATATTTAACCCTTGGATAATGAACCAGACAGTGTTTATCGATGCGTTTTATAGAAAATTTTGGGTAAGCTATTCTACCTTCAGAACTCAATGCATAAATCAAATGGATGAACTCGAAAAGATACTTGATGCTGAGGAAGCTGAGTTAAATGAAATTGAGAAGCTGAAACGGGAAAGAGAGCAGATTGAAAAGGATATGCAGTTAAAAGAAAGAGAGCTAATTGAAAGAGAGATGCAGTTAACGGAAAAAGAGGTGATTGAGAAAGAGACAAAGAAAGATTTTCAAACAGAAGAGGAAACGGTCAATGAGGGTGATGCATCAGATGATAGTTTGGTTTTCGCGGGAAGTGATTCATCTTCAGAACAGCAGGTTGAAAGCAGCAGTCCTAGCTATGATTCAGATACTGATGGTACACAAAGGAATGAAGCTGTTTGGGACACCGAAGATGATCATATCAGGCCTTCATCAGATACAGAGATATTGGCTACGGTACAACATTCACATGCTCATGATAATGTTGATATATTTGAGAATATGTTTGTTCATGATCAGACACATCCTGCGCATCCTGAGTCTATTAGTGACACTTATGTGGTGGAACAAAATGATAGTAATATCACTTTTGATACTCCAGATATGGATCCTAATAGAGGTGAGCCTGCCCAGGATGGATCTTCTTATGAACAAGATCGTGCCTTATTTGCATCATTGATCAATAATTTCAAACATGAACTTGAAAAGTGCAAAGAGGACAATCGCAAAGCTAAGCAAACGAATGTCTTATTGACACAAGAGCTAGAAAGATTTAAAGAAATGGAAAAAGGTTTTCAAAATGTAACAAAAAGAAAAACTGAACTCGAATTTGAAAACTCAAACCTTAAATCTCAAGCTCAAAAGTTTGAAATGTATGGAGAGTCTGTTAAACCACTTTTAAAAAGAAATGAAGAACTTGAAGTTGGTTATAGAGAAGCTGTTCTTCGTGAAAAACGTTCCATTCAAAATCTGGATACTCAAATGGTTGTTAACAACAGAAAGGTTCAAGCGCTTTTAAAAGAGAACAATGAGTTAAAAAGTGAAAATTCAAAGCTTCAGAAAACCACATCAAATTTTGAGATTGTAAACACAAAACTTGAGAATGAAAACCAAGAGTTTTTGAAACGAACAAACGATCTTGAAAACAAACTTCGAAAATTGGGACAGACTTCTCAGACATTCAACATGCTGCCTACTAAAGATGAGGAGGTTGAGAAACAAACATCTGGAATTGGTTTTGAAAATAGTGCTCAGTTGGAAAATGGAAAACCGTGTGTTTTAAACAAAGTTAAAAAACTGACACCTATTTTGTACAACGCTGATGATATGGGAAAAGAATTGTCAGATGATCTTCTGTTTGAGTCTCAAGATATTTTAAAATCTGAAGAGGAAAAACGTTTGAAAGTAAAACAAACAAAAAACCCACTCTCGTATCACGGCTTTGTGTATGGTGGTCTACAATTGACAGATTTTCCAAAAGCACCTTTCAAAAGAAAAGACACAAATGTGAAAAGATTTTTCAAAGAAGCTCAACTTGCTACTTATGATGCTACGTTATGGCAAAATAAAGCAAGGAAACAATTTTGTAATCTTAAACATCACATTGAGCATACGTTAAAAGCCATTTGGTTTAAGCAAGTAAACATCGATAACAGCGTTTGGTCTACTCCTCTTTCGTCAGATGTACGCCTTAAGATTGAAGTCCAAAAGATTTTGAAAGATGAGATTGAACCTCATGTGAAAAATCTCAACTTAAGTTTTGAGAACTTTGAAAAACATCTTGTCACTGAAATGAGAGAAGATTTAAAGTACGTTCATTCTCTTGAAGACGAATTTGATGAAAAATGCTTAATACTTGACATTCAAAAGGAATTTTTCACAAATCAAATAGAGTCTTTCAAATCAAAATCTGTTTGCCATGAGAAAGTGAATGAGAATTTCGAACAAACATCTTCTTTGAAATCTGAAAATCTTTGTCTCAAAAAGAAAATCATCGAACTTTCAAAAGAAGCAGATGATGTCAAAGAAGAATTGTCAAAAAGAACAGCTCAGTTTGAGAAACATCTTGCAAAACTCGAAGCACAAAGTATCTCTTTCCAACTTAAACTGCAAGAGAACAATGAGAAAAAGTTTTCGAAAAACTCTTCGACATCGGTGCTTCAAGGAAAAGAAAAGATTTTTGAAGAAAACTGTGATGATACGAAAATCAAGTTTGATCTTGATGAACTTGATACTAAAAATCTTGAATTGGAACATGCTGTGGCATCATTACAAAAAGAAAATGAGCATTTGAAATAGACTTACAAAAACTTGTTTGATTCAATCAAACGGTCAAAAGTTCAGAATCAAACTTCAAACAAATCTGACTCTCAGATCACACAAAATCATCTTTTTGAAAAAGAAAAATCTGTGCTTCAAAAGAAAATTGTTGAATTAGAAAAGATGATTTCTCAACAAACCAAGGATTTTGGTGATGCCAAAAATAATTTTTCAATTGAAACAGAAAAATATGAAAAATATTTTGCACATCTTGAAAATCAAAATGCTTCTTTACAAGAAAAACTGGCATCGTCAGATCATCTTTCTCTTCAAAAAGAATACAATGATTTGAGAACGTCCTACAATGCCTTAAAAGCAAAGTTTGATGTTCTTAACCGGTCAAAAGGAAAATCTCAAGTTTCAAACGAGTCTAAACCACAAGTAAGTGTTTCAGAAAAGGTTTACACGGGTGAATCTTCAAAACCATTTTCTAAAAGGGTTTCTCAATTTACCACCTATTCTTTGCAAAAAGGAAGGAAGTTTTCAAAGAGATCTAATTTTTCTGAAACATTTACTCCTCAAAAGGTTTCAAATGCAAGTGCTCATAATGAAAAGAATCAAGATTTTCAAACTCCATACTCTCGTTTTACTCCGGTAAAGCCAGTGTGGAAACCAAAGCAAAGCCGTTCAAAACACTTGAAATATTCATACTCTGAAATGCTTCCGCTACACCAAAAGAATGGCTATGCTTTGAAAAATCCCAATTCTGGAAGGTTTCCATTCATCTCAAAAACGAATTTTCGAAATGAAACACCGAGTTTCAACAATGGATTGAAAAATTCTTCTTCAAGTTTTAAAACTCCAAGAGAGACATCGGGTTTCTCAAACAACTTTCAAAAGCAAAAGAGTTTTAAATCACCGTTGATTCCACGAGCTTTATTTCAAAATGAAACACAGGTTTTCAGTCCTCGTTGGAATTCAACTTCTTTGTCTCGGATTGACACAACTTACAAATGGATTTCAAAATATGGTAACCCAGTTGGCGCCGTCCTTAAATGGGTTCCAAAAGTTGTTGTCTAATCCAAATTCATAATGGCTTTCGTATACTTCAGTACGAAACCCGGACTTCAAAATAATGACTTCTTAGTATTTCAGCTAAGGACTCGTTCTTCAAAGAAAGGAAAGTGCTTAATCATTCAAAGGTTTTTAATATCTTTTGAGCACTTATCCTAAAAACATTATGGCTTATGCACACATAACAGTGTATAACCCGTGATTTTCAAAGAAAGGACCCTGTTGTACATTTATGTGCGACAATCCTAAAAGATAGGAAGACTTCTCACAAAAAAAGCTTATCAAAGTCTTCTTAATTTTTGAGCAAAATTTTGAAACATATTTCAAAAGGTTTTCAAAACTTTTCACGATGTTGCTCAAGATATTACTCCCTCAAATCCTTAAATCGCTTAATTTAATCAAAATGTTCTATTTTTGAGGGGGAGTAATGATAAGATGTTCCAAAAAGATCATGCTTAATAGAAACTAATTCGGAATTTACAAACATCCGTTTCTCTCATATGCTATCCAATACGAAAAAGTTTTAATCAATTGGTATCAAAAATACCATGGATTTGCTATTTTTGAGGGGGAGAAGACGTGATTAAAATGTGATCGTCTTAAATCTCAAAAGAGCTCGACTCAGAAATGACCCAAGAATTGACGAAACAACAAAAGTTAGTAATCGAAAAGACTTATCCTCGACGGGTAATAACATCAAGTTAGTTACTAGAGCTAGTTGTCACCTAAAAGCTGACAATGGAACTCTTTAACTAGCCACGTAAGCGTGTCTCGAAAAGGATTTGTCTTAGTAGAAATGTACCGTTTCGAGAAACTTTCTGTGGACTTGACCAGGCCGGGTAATAACTTCAAGCTAGTCTAACTAGTGATGTAAGCGTGTCTCGAATCGGTTGTGTTCATTGAAAGTGAATCAATTCAAAAGTGCAAACTCCTCACGCATGTGCAAATTTCTTAAAAAATCCATGAGCACATGTGAAGGGGGAGTCCTTCAAATGAAATGCAAAACTCTCGAAGTGTTAACAAAGTATGTTTTATTATTATAAACACTTTGAGAGATTTTCACAAATGGTTTGATGGCAATTATAGGATAGTCATGAAGTTATAAGGTGACTAAGGTTAGGAAAAATCGTCCTATGATCCGCCAGAGCCGGAAGGATCTACCCAAGGACAATTCCAATAGATTAGAATTAGAAGTCCGTAGGTATGATTTGAAAAAAGGAGAAAAGAATGAAAGGAGAAAGAAGGGGTTGAAGAATTAAAAAGAAAAGCAAATGAAAAGGGTGAAAAGAAATAGCCCTCCAAATGTTCAACCTTAGGGCAGACACCGGGTTCAACTCATATGCTACTGATTGTTACTCAGGTGACACCGGTATTGAAGACAAGACGTCATGGACCCAGTGACGCACTGCACTAAACCTTCTTGCCACTCGAGTATCTCTCAAAAGGTACTTGTTTCATTCTCACGGGGAACCGATGTAATCTATCGACTTATCTCTTAGAGATGGTTGATATTGAAACAGGAGACCCCTCCCTAGTCTCCGCATAGGAAAACCAAATTATGCACTTATCGAGTCTAGAGCCATGAGATACGTCAAAAGATCTCTTAGGATACACCTTCCTATGAATACACTTGTGTTCGCCAAAAAGGACACAAGTTGTAAGAGTCTTTATGAGATCTACGGATCTTGCCTTATCTATCATGATGGTTACTATGTTTCAAACGGTCTACAGTCGTGGAGTGATCCCCAGCGACTCACCCAGTCATTGAGCTACTTAGTAGGTCTCGTAAGCTCTTTCGGGAGTATCTGATATGGGAACGGCCTTGGTAAGGGTTAGAAGGAGTCTTCACACTATGCTGTTGACGATCTCTAATTCCGAACCTGTAAGTACCGGTTGATTTATTGCTAACTGTTTTATGCAGGTTCTCATAAATGTTCCTTGGAGAAAGACCGTTACCATCACTCAAAGATCCACATGCTCATACCCTGCAAAGCTCTCTTCAAAGATCAAAGCAAAGCAAAGTTCAGAACGTTTCTAAGTCAAAGTCAAAGAATCTACAAACCAAAGAAACAAAGATTAAAAGTCAATGAAAAGAGAACTTCACAAGGATTCAAAGTCAAACAAAGTATGAGCATGTTGGAAAAGACGTAAAGATATCCATATTTGAAGATGATGATCAAAGGCAAGAAAGATCAAAAAGCATGATTGGAACAAAGGAACTAGCAAAACTATTACACAAAGACTCAAAGTTCAAAAAGAACAAGCTTCAAAGATCAACGATCAAGGTCACAAAAGAGAGATCTCAATGATCACCCTTAGGGGGAGATTGTTAGCATTAGAAGTATTGATCATTTATGTAATCAAAGAGAGATCTCAATGATCGTCCCTTAGGGGGAGATTGTTAGCATTAAAAGTGACGATCATTATTGAGTCAAACAGTTAGTTAAATATATTCATGTAATAGTTAGTAAATGCTAGTTTATTAAGTTTATGTGTATTATTCATGCTTGTATAAAGTCTAAGGGCTAGTTATGTAATATGGTCAAAGATATGTGAAGCCCTAGACTACAAGTATAAATACCCATGTAAGGCCTCATTTAGAGGTTGGTTCTCTTGGTAATATCAAAGTTATTCATTTCACACACAAGAGTTCCCATTCCTCTCTCTTCTCTCTATCTCTCTCTCTCTCTACATATCTCTTCTATTCTCATTATAACTTGTGTAAGATATTCGAAGCAAGGGTCCTAACAATGAGCATGTGGAATCCTTCGCTATGGAGATGATGTGACCCTGCAGGTAAACAGTTAGCAATAAAACATCCGGTACTTACAGATAAGAATTAGAGATCGTCAACAGCATAGTGTGAAGACTACTTCTAACCCTTACCAAGGTCGTTCCCATGTCAGATACTCTCGTGAGAGCTTACACGACCTACTAAGTAGCTCAATGACTGGGTGAGTCGCTGGGGATCACTCCACGACTGTAGACCGTTTGAAACCACCGCGAACACTAAGCGTAACCCATAAAGAATTACCGAAGTGACCTGCTGTCAGGGCTGCTTGATGTTGACCCTGGCAGGAATTTCCATTCAATCATTGAGAATCACAAATGTGAATCCTCTCATAAATGTTCTCGGCAGATTGCTAAGATCTGCGTAGGACTCTTAAGTTTACATCTGGCGTCCTTAATGATGAACAACCAGTGTAGAAATATCATGTGTTCCTATGAGATCTTTTGATGAATCTCGGGGCTCTAGACTCGATAAGTGCATATTTGGTTTCCTATGCGGAGATTAGGGAGAGGTCTCCTGCTTCAATATCAACCATCTCTAAGAGACAGGTCGATAGATTATGCCGGTTCTCCGTGAGAATGAAACAAGCTCTTTTAAGTGAACTTGAGTGGTTAAGAAGGTTTAGTGCAGTGCGTCACTGGGTCCATGACGTCTTTGTCTTCAATACCGGTGTCACCTTGGTAACAGCCAGTAGCATATGAGTTGAACCCGGTGTCTGCCCTAAGGTTGAACATTTGGAGGGCTATTTCTTTTCACCCTTTTTCATAACTTTTCTTTTTAATTCTTCAACCCCTTCTTTCTCCTTTCTCATTTTCTCCTTTTTTCAATCATACCTAAGGACTTCTAATTCTAATCTATTGGATTTGTCCTTGGGTAGATCCCTCCGACTCTGGCGGATCATAGGACGGTTTTTCCTAACCTTAGTCACCTTATAACTCCATGACTATCCTATAATTGATCACATGCCATAAAACCTTTTTGTGAAAAATCTCTCAAAGTGTTTATGAATATAAACACATTTTTATTGACACTTTGAGAGTTTTTGTTTCTTTTGAAGGACTCCCCCTTCACATGTGCTCATGAATTTTTAAGAAATTTGCACATGCGTGAGGAGTTTGCACTTTTTGAATTGATCCACTTTCAGTGAACATGACCGATTCGAGACACACTTACATCACTAGTTAGACTAGCTTGAAGTTATTACCCGTCCTGGTCAAGTCCAAAGAAAGTCTCTCGATATGGTACATTCTACTCAGACAAGTCCTATTCGAGACACGCTTACATCACTAGTTGGACTAGCTTGAAATTATTACCCGTCTAGGACAAGTCTTTTCGATTACTGACATTTTAAGCTTCGTCAATTCATTGGTACATTCTGAGTCTAGCTCTTTTGAGATTCAGTCACAAGCTTTAAACATCTTTGATCACATTCTCAGTCACAAGCTTTAAACATCTTTGATCACATTTTAATCATGTCTTCTCCCCCTCAAAAATAGCATAGCGTGATATTTTTGATATCAACAGATTAAGAAAAAGCTTTTTGGAGAGAAAGACAGATTCTGCATGAATTTGGAACATTTTTTCTTTTTATACTCCCCCTTAATGATAGCATATTTAAAATTTATTAAGGGTTTTGAGGGAGTTATCTTTGAGCACTAATTTTGAGAGATTTTGAGAAATCTTTTGAACAATCTTGAAAAAGTGCTCAAGAATTTTGTTGGAAAACGAGTTTATGCTTGAAATCTTTTTCGTTTGTTTAGACTCGAACTTTTTGAAAAAGAGTTCATCATTGAACGTACGAATCCTTGATTTGAAAAATAATCAGAAGTCATCGTTTAAGTCTGAGTTTCGTACTGAAGTATACGAAAGCCATAGTGAAGAAAATTTTGAGAAACGACATGTTTTAGAAAAACATTTGAAAGAACTCCCGCTCAAGCATCTGTACATGTCCGTATCATTGTTGAATGACATTTCTAGAAACGTACAGAATATTGATTTATACGAGAGACATGTCGTGAGAAGAATATTTTTGGATTTTTGATTTTATATTGTTTTTGTATTTTTTGAAATTTTATATTTTTGTATTTTGTTTTTGTTGGTTTTTCAAATTTTGTATTTTGTTTTTTTCAAAAATATTTACAGCGAAGCGATTTTGAAAACTTTTTTCAAGAAGATTCGAGAAGACGTTCTAGCTCCTCAGGAGTTAGGCTTCGCATGCCAATTCGTCGAACTAAATAGTCAAACCTTTCTTTTGGAAGGGCTTTAGTAAAAAGATCGGCGAGTTGATAATCAGTCTTAACGAAAAATAATTCAACAGTACCCTCTTCCACGTGTTCTTTGATGAAATGGTAGCGGACTTTGATATGCTTCGTCTTAGAGTGATGTACGGGATTGCACGAGATGGCTATGGCACTTTTTGAGTCACAATACATAGGTATTCTGTCAAAAGTAAAGCCATAATCTGTGAGCTGTGTCCGCATCCAAAGAACTTGGGCACAACACGCAGATAGAGACACATACTCGGCTTCGGCGGTTGATAGCGCAGTACAATCCTGTTTCTTTGAAGACCAGCTTACTAGCTTTTCACCCAAAAATTGTGCTCCTCCTGATGTACTCTTTGCTGTAACTTGATCACCGGCATGGTCTGCATCTGAAAATGTTGTTAGATTAAACCCCGAATCCTTCAGATACCAAAGTCCCATGTTAATGGTGCTTCGTAGGTACCGAAAGATTCGTTTAACCTCTTTGAGGTGAAGTTCGGTAGGCTTTGCCTGAAACCGTGCTAATAAACATACAGCAAATTGAATATCTGGTCGGCTAGCAGTTAGGTACATGAGAGAACCGATCATGCTCCGATATTTCTTCGGATCGATAGGTTTCCCAAACAAATCAGCACCTATTTTTGGTGAAGTGACCATTGGTGTACTAACAGAATCACAATTTTCCATTCCATGTTTTTTCAAAATCTCTATTGTATATTTAGCTTGATTGATAAAAATACCACGAGGGGATTGATGTATTTGTAAACCAAGAAAGAATTTTAGTTCCCCCATCATGGACATTTCAAATTTGCTTTTCATGAGATTTTCAAAATGTTTTGAATGGTTGGGATTGGTTGATCCAAAAATAATGTCGTCTACATAAAT
This sequence comes from Artemisia argyi, assembly GCA_030686995.1. Classification (NCBI taxonomy): domain Eukaryota; kingdom Viridiplantae; phylum Streptophyta; class Magnoliopsida; order Asterales; family Asteraceae; genus Artemisia; species Artemisia argyi. Next base: position 118,880,751 of record CM060684.1, read on the forward strand.
TTGAACGATCAAAATGTCATCTTTGAACTTTTTGATAAACAAGGTGTCATCAACCGTTCCTTTTGTGAAATTTTTTTTGAGCAAGAAAGATGATAGTTCGTCATACCACGCTCTTGGAGCTTGTTTTAAACCATAAATTGCTTTCTTAAGCTTGTAGACGTAGTCTGGATGATCTCTGTCGATGAATCCCTCTGGCTGACTCACATACACTTCTTCTTTCAGAGTTCCATTTAAGAAGGCAGTCTTAATATCCATCTGATAGACTGTGATGTTTTTGTGAGCTGCATAGGCTAAGAAAATCCGGACTGCTTCAAGTCTAGCTACAGGCGCGAATGATTCTTTGAAATCTATCCCTTCTTCTTGTGGATATCCTTTAGCCACGAGACGAGCTTTGTTACGAATTACAGTCATTTCCTCATCCAGTTTGTTCTTCCACAACCACTTGAGATCAAGAACTCGTTTATCAAGTGGTCGTTCAACAAGTTCCCAACTATCATGTAACAGGTATTGAAGAAATTCCTCCTGCATCGCTTCAATCCAAGGGTTTTCTGCCATTGCTTCCCGAATGTTCTTTGGTTCTTTGAGGCTGATTGAGCAAACGTAGATGCACAATTCGAGATCGGTGGCAAGTTGTCTCCTTGTCTGAACTTGCTTTGAAGGTTCACCAATAATATGTTCTATTGGATGGTCTTTTGTCCATTGAAACGTAGAAGGGTACCTTGGGTGTAACGAATGTGTGTTAGATGGTTCTTGTAACCTTGAAGAAGATTCAGCAGAGTCTGTTGCAAACGGGTTTTCAAATACTTCTACTTCTTCTTCTAACGTAACATTGTTTGAATTATTTGTTGGTTCTTCTTGAAAATTTGCGTTTTGGTTTTGCTCATCAACTCTTGGTATTTCAGTGTCAAGTACTGGAGTTGCTTGAGTAGATGTAGATGATGTTGATGTAGTTGGTGCTTCAGCTTCGATTGTTGTAGATGCATCTTGTGATGGTGGTGGTGGTTGATGGTTTTGAGCGGGTGCAGCGGAATGTTGTTGAGATGCATTTGTTGAAGTTCCACCATAATATTCATCAAACATTAACTCGAAGAAATTTTCCAGTTCTTGTTCTGAAGGTTTATCCGTGTTTGTTAACTGAGCTCCTTGAGGTACGAGTCCTGAACTGATGTGTCCAGAAGTCTGCTGGTTTGGTGCGGGTCCTAATCCGTTTTGATTAGAAGCCATCGGATTAAGCGCGGGTTCTAGAGCGTATCTCTCAGAAGCCATTTGTGAAATCTCGTCAAACTTCACATTCATCGTCTCCATTATCTTTTTCGTTCTTCTATTATACACCCTGAATGCCCTCGAGTTTTCTGAATATCCAATGAAGATTCCAATATCACCCTTAGCTTTTAACTTCCCTAGATCTTCTCTGTCATTCGTCGGATAGCACAAAGCGCCAAACACGTGAAGGTAAGAGATGTCAGGTTTACGGTTGTTCACTAGCTCATATGGGGTTTTATTGAATCTCGGATGGACTAGTGATCGGTTTTGAGTAAAACAAGCAGTGGCTACAGCATCAGCCCATAAGAATAGTAGTGCACTAGAAAAAATTAGCATTGTTCGAGCAGCTTCCACAAGAGTTCGGTTTCTTCTTTCAACTACCCCATTCTGCTGTGGAGTTCTAACAACTGATGTTTGGTGTGTGATTCCAACATCTTCAAGGTAAGTTCTTAACTCCTGGTTTGTAAATTCTGTGCCATTGTCTGTTCTTATAATCCTTACTGGAGCTTGAAGTAGAACTTGAATCCGCTTCAGAAAGGTGATGATGATGCCTGGTGCTTCATCTTTTGATCTCAAAAACTTTACCCAAGTGTATCTTGAATAATCATCAACAATAACAAGAATATACTTCTTCCCATTAATGCTTTCAACTCTCATTGGGCCACATAAGTCCATGTGCAACATATGTAACCTTGCTTCCGAACTAGGTATGGTTTTGGGTTTATATGATGCTCTTTTACTTTTTCCTTGTTCGCATGATGGACATAGGTGTTCCTTGGTGTATTTGAACTTAGGAAGTCCGGTGACGATGTTGTCTTTGGCTAACTGGTTGATCGTGTCGAGATTAAGATGGGATAATCTTCTATGCCACAGCCAGGACTTAGTTTCGGTTGCCCTTGTCATAAGACAAATTGGTGATGTAGAAGCCATTTGGTTGATGTCGATTGCATACAAGTTTGTTCCACGATTACCAGTTAAGAGATCATCACCAACCAAATTTCTAATGAAAACCGTGTTTCTCCTGAATGCAACTTCTAAATCTGCATCACAAAACTGCCCGACTGAAAACAAGTTGTGTCCCAATCCTTCGACGTAGTAAACCCGAGTGATTAAAAAATTCTCAAACCGAAGATCTCCATAACCCAGAATAGCTGCTACATGATCATTTCCAAATCGTACAGTTCCCATGAATTTCCAGACGAAATTGATTAGCAGCTTTAAGTTCCCGGTCATGTGCTTGGAGCAACCCGAGTCGACGATCCAAAGACATATTTCGATAACCTGCCAAGAACAGAAGAGTTTGTATTTGGAAACCGTTTTGAATTTGGTTCCATTTGGTTAGGGGTAAAATCTGAATCACATTCATAGAAGGTATCTACTTGTCCATTTTGAGCTACTTTCAATTTGTCATCCTGAAGAATGAATTCTCTACCCGTAGGTTTCCACATACAAAACTTAAGGTAGTTCCTAGGCATTCGACTACTAGTGGTAGACCTAAAGCGTGCAACTAATCTTTCTATAGATCTAGATCTGGCACTAGTTCCCTTTGGAACATACTTTTGTTTAGGCATAACATTCACATTCTTAGAAACACATTCATCATGAACATCATTAATTAAACATTTCTTGCATATTAAACAAACAGAGTCATTACATGCATTAGAACCAGTACTTTCGACATTACATTCAGATGAATCATGTTTCTTATTACAAAGCGATAAATTCCTAGGGTGTTCTTCTACTTCTTCAACTTTATTCTTGCTACTACTCTTAGAGACAGGCGAGACTCTATTGTTCCTTGTATTGCTCTTAGGCTTTAGTTTGCTGCTCCTATAGGTGCTTTCTAATCCTGTAGAAGGTAAGGCACACGCGTTAGGATTTATATTGTTGTCCTTTTTAGCATCACTAGACTTTTTAGAAGTATCCTTTTTGCACTCATTTGTCTTAGAAGTGGAGGCAGACGCATTAGTGGGACTGATCCTAAAAAGGCCAAGTGCTATCACTTTTGGTGTTTCGACAACTGCTTTTCCTTTATCAACAATCTTTTAATTTTCACTTTTCTTGGGCAAGGGTGTTGGAGTGACTGTTTTGTCAAATTCTTTTTCTCATCGACTTTTGGAGCAAACCTTGAAATTGACATCTTTGGTTTTTGAACCGTGTTTGAAATATTTGGTTTCTCCGAAGTCGACGGTTTTGCAAACTTAGTTTCCTCACCCTTTCCTTTTTGACTTTCAAGCTGAGTCCTCAAAAGATCATTTTGCTCTTTCATGTTCTTTAAGGCACGCTCATATGACAATTTGTCATACTTGCATTCTTCCTTTTTTCGATCAAGTTGTTTAAAATATGACACATTTTCTTTTTCAAGCTTTATAAGAGCATTTTCATATTTTGAAACAATTTCGGAGGTCTCAGCTCTCAGTCTTTCATCGTCTTGAACAGAATATGTTTGTAGAATGATGGACATAATGTCAGTGGTCATAACAGCTTCGAAGAGAGAATCATTTAGGTTTTCCAAAACATTCATGTTTTCACGAGTATCATTAGCTTCGTTTACCAGGGATTTGTGGTCCTTGACAAAGTCGGCCGTTTCTTTTAAGAAAGCTTGTTCAAAATGGATTACCCTCGCACTGATGTTATTCAGTGGGATAGTAATTTCGTTTTCAAAAACCTTTTTCTGCTCAATATGAAAACTGGAATGCCAGTTGTTAATATTGATTGTAGTTTTAGAAGCAACAATATTTTGAAGTTCTTGAATTCTCTTTTTAACGTCATCCAAAATTTCTCTAGCCTCACTTGTATTAAAAGTGTTGTTAGAGGATATTTGTTCCATTTTTGAAAGAGATTTGGAAGCAAGTACTTTCTTGGAAAACATTTTTGAGAATGGTCGTTTTATTGAAAACACAGATGGTTCTTTTTGTAGAACAAAAGTAATTCCCAAAAGTTTGTTCAATTTGTTGTAATCAATGGGTTTCAAATTCTTTTGTTTCATTTTATTTATGCTCTCTTCGACATGTTCTATCGTTTGCACAGAATCCCGAACGACGGGAGGATCATGTTTGGTGTAAATCACATTACCATTATACAAAACATTCTGTTCTTGCTGAGCTTTCTTGAGATTACTGGGTTGTTGTTACCGAGAGCCACTTTATGTTTCGTATGGTAAACCGGATTAGTTTGATTTGAAATCATTTTCATTGTTTGACTTGACTGACCCGACTTAACCACTAATTCTTCTAAATGAGCAATCATGTGTTCTGACTCTACGATTTCGGCCAAAAGTTTGTCTTCTTTCTTTGCAAAGTCCTTTTACAACTCATCCCTTTCTTTTTCAAGATTGGTATAAGCTGTTTTTTGTTTAGAAAGTTGGTTTTGTAAATCAGAAATTTCCGCGTTTAAAGCTTTTATCTTCTTGAAAGAATTAACATCAAGTGTATCAAATTTAAGTTGCAATTGTTTTTCCCTTGAAACGGAATTTTGATAACCAGTTTCTAATTCAGACAATCTTTTGTTATGAAATTCAAAAGCTTTAACGTTTTCTTTGTAACTCTCAAGCTCAGCGATCAATTTAACATTCGCTGCCTTAACATCGCGATTGACCTTTTTCACATTCTCAATTTCAATACGACAATTATTCAATAATGATTCAAACAAAGCACGTGTTTCCTCATCATTCTCAGCATGCTGTGAAATGAAGCCTCCATTATGATTCACATCTGGAGTTGCTGAAGGAGTATTGCTACTACTTGGCATGTCCAGGTATGTATCATAAGTGGGTGCTTGCTTCTCAAAATGATGTTCCTCATGAGGATACATATCAAATATATCATTATTGTGACATGTGTTGAAATTTGATACCTCAGATGGTGCATTGGTGTCATAAACAGGAAGTGTGTCAAAATCCGTGTCATACTTAGCTTCCTGAAGATTCGCCATGAATATGCAGTTCGCATTGATATCCTCTCTATCTTCCATGTCATCCATAAGAGCCATAAAGTCATTCTCCTCTGCGTTCAACTGAAATCCTGCCTCTGCCTTTTGTGCCAACAGCACTGCTTTCTGCAAGTACGCTAGATCTTTCTTGTTTGGCTTAGTAGAACAGTTCCTTGCCATATGACCTACACCCTAACAGTTGAAACACTTAACCGGATTACCCTGATTCACATTTCCCAAATTCCCAACTACTGGAGCTGCAACATTTCTATTCTGATTACCCATTGCCTGATTACCAACATTCTGACCCCTCTGATTTCCAACAAACTGACCCAACTGATTCCCTGCATATTGACCATATTGATTTCTTGCATTCTGATTCCCTGTATTCAGCATATTCTGATTCCCCATGTTAATTCCAGTAGCATATCCTTGCTGATTCCATAAACTCCAACCATTTGGCCTCCGTTGCCCATATTGAAACTCGGCTGAGCAATCTGCTTATTGCGAGTGTTCGATGAAATCCTTTGGTTGTTGTTTGTTGGTGTAGAATAGCGTCCTTGGAATGCCTTTGACAGAAAAGCAAACGCTTGGGTCAATGCTGCAGTAGCTTCATCATTTTCAGTGAATTCTGGTTCTTGGAATTGTTGGTATTGCTGTTGTGGAATAACATGTTGTTGTTGCTGTGGGTAGAACTGTTGTTGGTAGACCGGTGTTGGTTGTTGAATGTATGATGGTTGCATGTAGTTGTGAGTGGAAGATGATGATGGTTGTTGTGTGTTCACTGGTAGCGGTGTTGGTGTAGTAGCAATTAATGCAAGAGGATCATGATTCTTTGCCAATCTTTCTTTCCTTACTTCATTAGCCTCAGCTTGGTTTTGCTTCAAAAAGTCATAGAGTTGATCATAGTTCACCTTATGTAAATCCTTTGTTTGATTGACAATTGTAACATAACGACCCCATTCTTCTGGAAGGTTATTGATGAATTTGATGTTTGTTGCAATTGTTCGAGGTGTCAACTTGTTTCTGATTAACTCATTCATCAAAGTGCAAAACCTTGTGTAGTAAGATTCAATCTGTTCACCTTTAGTGGATGTGAAATTCTCCCATTCAGTAAGAAGTTTGTTCTCAACGTCTTGTTGTCCAATTTCTGTTCCATGACATATCCTTCTAACACGTTCCCACATAGCATAAGCAGTTTCACAACTGTCGACCGCAGCAAAGATCTCCCGTAGTAATCCAAGTTGGATTAAATGCATTGCCATATCATCAGCGGCGATCTGCTTCTTGTCTTCCTCTGTGTAATCTGCTTCTGTTTGTTCACGCACGAATGGTTGAGTAGGAGGTGTTGTATTTGGATTTCCTTCAATTTGAACTTGTCTTGGCTTGAATGGACTATTTGTGATGGAGCTGATCATTAATTTACCATCAGGCTTTGTTTTGATGTAACGAAGCATGCGGCTTGTCCATGGGAGATATCCACCTTTTTCAAGCATTGGAGGTCGGTTTTCCGCACCGGCTGCATGAATGTCTTGCTGAGTTGCCATTGATGAAGTGTAGATGGATAAAGTTGATTCTTGGATCGTTCCAACGAAATAGGAGTTGAGTTTAGAGTGAGTTGATGCAAGTTTTTATGGTGAAAATTTTGACTGAAAACCTTAAAACCTCAATAACTTCTTCTCGGAGCATTTTTAGGCCTCGAAACTTCGCCTAAATCAATAAATCATTTAGTATGTCGTTCTCCTCTGTCTGACGGTCGTTTTGACAGTTGATTCGTCGAAAACGGAGTTACGGTTCAAAAGTTATGGCCGTTTGAAGTTTGGTCGTCAAAAACCTCACTTTTGTCAAAATTCTCGAAACTTTAGGATGTTTGCGAAACTTCTTGGTTAGCGAAACTTCTTGTGTTTGCGAAACTGTAGAGCATGCAGTGATCTCGAAACTTTGCTCTTTCAAAGATTGCGAAACTTGAAGTTCTCGAAACTTAGGGTTTGCGAAACTCAGTTGAGAGATTGCGAAACTCAAGTTTGCGATAAATTGTGATTTCGAAAGTTAAGGTGTTTTCGAAAACACAAAGTCACCAAACCACTTTTCGAAATTATACAATTTCGAAAGTTTTCCAAAAGTCGAAGTACTTTTCTTTCTTATACAAGAGAGAAAAGACCGAGTTTCCAAGTGTGAGCACGAGAGGAGTCGCGGTTTGTGATCTCGAAAGATGGTCAAAGTGGAGATTACGAAACTCTGGCAGTCTTTGCGAAACTGAGACAGATTTTCGAGTAGTCGAAAAGCACACCCAAATAAAGTTTTCAATCCAAGATTCTTGTACTTCTAGGCTAAAAAACACCAAAACTTGAAGAAAGTTCAAAACTTGATGATTTTTATGAAACTTTTTGAGATCTCGAAAACAAGTACAAAAACCAAATCAAGTTTTTTAAGCTATGAAACTTCAAAAAGATTTAAACTTTCTTGTTTGAAAAAGTTTATAACACTAGTTTGTAATAAAAAAAAGTGTTAAAAACCAAGAAAAACAAGAGAAGTAAAGAACTTTTCAAAAAAAAACGTGATATTAAGCTTTAAAAAAACGAAACACACAAACTCAAAACCCTCCTAAATCATTGTTAGGCGATTGATACCACTTGTAGGACCTTAGATATCACAACTTTATCACAAATATAGAAGATTAGAAGAAGAAAGATGGTGACTTGGTGAGAGTATATGGATCGTATATGTGTAACTAGAGAGATGGAAAATGAGAGAATATTATTAAGAAACACACACACTTATACACACAAGCACACACCTCAAATGAGCCTTTGAGGTGTTTATATAGTTCTTAACATGAGATGCCCTATGGGCTTTCTATGGGCTTGGGCTTGGGCTTGGACTTGGTTACATGGTTGGATAACTAGGCTTATGAAACATAGCATATAACATATTAGCTTGCCAAGTCCAAGGCCCAATGACTAAACTATTACTAATCTTAACAAACGACACAAAGTTACAATATGAGAATGACCATCACTTCATAATACATAATTTTTAATGCTAACACCAACCTTCAACACGAATCTCAATACACCTTGATCAAGCATCTAGCATTTGGTTTCACCTATCGCAGTGTCAACCGACGCAACTGCTTCATGGCTTATGATGAAATCCACAAGTTCTGTGATGAAACACTGAAGTTTGTCAAAGATGGAATCAAAGGTCGACTAGATGACGTTGCACTGTACAAATCCAAAAGGTGGAATACCGATGAGGCCAGACAAGCTCGTAGATTCATCACAAGGATTGAGAACCGGTTAAAGCGTAGGGATCAGATAAGGAGATTTGAAAGCTATGTGGGAGGCAGACCAGGATTTCTAGTGTTGACCCGAATGGTAGAAGTTTGTAAGATCTTGGTTTGATTTTTCAATACTTATATTCATCATGGCTTGTGCACGTATTACAGTGTACAACCCGAACTTGTATAGAAAGGACCCTGAGGACGCATCAGTGCCTCAATCCTAATATAAGGAGGGAAGGCTTCTTACTTTTGAGTAGAATTAATCAAATGTTTTATGATTTTCATAATTCTGCTCAAAAGGATAAGTATTTCACCTCAACAAGACCTAATCACTTGTTAAGGGGGAGCACTTGTCACACAAAACTACTTTGTTCTTAAAAATGAAAAGTTCTTGGTGAATCTCCTCATAAGACTCAAAAAGGCATATTTTAATCTAAAAAGATTGTCAAAAATATCATTTCATATGTTATTTTTGAGGGGGAGAAAATGTAAAAGTGATTAAAATATAAGTGGTCAAAAAGCTAAAAGTTGTATCTTGTGAGAGCTAGACTCAGAATTGACCCAGGAATTGACAAAACATGAAAGTTAGTAATCTCGAAAAGACTTATCCTCGACAGGTAATAACATCAAGTTAGTTATTAGAGCTAGTTGTCACCTAAAAGCTGACAATGGAACTCTCTAACTAACCACGTAAGCGTGTCTCGAAAAGGATTTGTCTTAGTAGAAATGTACCGTCTCGAGAAGCTTTCTGTGGACTTGACCAGGCCGGGTAATAACTTCAAGCTAGTTTAACTAGTGATGTAAGCGTGTCTCGAATCGGTCTTGTTCACTGAAAGTGGGTCAATTCAAAAAGTGCTTGCTCCTCCCGCATGTGCAAATTTATTAATTACTTATGAGCACATGTGAAGGGGGAGCCCTTCAAAAGAACACAAAACTCTCAAAGTGTTAAACAAAATGTTTGATAATTACAAACACGTTGAGAGATTTTCAATTAAAGGTTTCATGGCTACTGTCGGTTAATCATGGAGTTATAAGGTGATTAATATAGGAAAAATCGTCCTATGATCCGCCAGAGCCGGAGGGATCTACCCAAGGACATCACCAATAGTTAGAATTAGAAGTCCTTAGGTATGATACGAAAAAAAAAAGGGGAGAAAATAATGAAAGGGGAAAGAAGGAGTTGAAGAATTAAAAAGAAAAGTACAGAAAAGGGTGAAAAGAAATAGCCCTCCATATGTTCAACCTTAGGGCAGACACCGGGTTCAATTCATATGCTACTGGTTGTTGCTAAGGCAACACCAGTATTGAAGATAAATTCGTCATGGACCCAGTGACGCAATGCACTAAACCTTCTTAACCACTCAAGTTCTCTTAAAAGAACTTGTTTCATTCTCACGGGGAACCAGTGTAATCTATCGACTTATCTCTTAGAGATGGTTGATATTGAAGCAGGAGACCCCTCCCTAGTCTCCGCATAGGAAACCTAAGTGAGCACTTATCGAGTCTAGAGCCATGAGATACATCAAAGATCTCTTAGGAACACTTAGTATTTCTACAACTGGTGTTCTACATCAATGGACACCAGCTATAAATTAACGAGTCCTTCGCAGATCTTAGCAATCTGCCGAGAACGTTTATGAGAGAATTACAAATGTACTTCTCAATGATTGAACGGAAATTCCTACCAGGGTCAACATCAAATAACCCTGACAGCAGGTCACTTCGGTAACCCTTCACGGGTTACGCTTAGTGTTCGCGGTGGTTCTTTAGCGGTCTACAGTCGTGGAGTGATCCCTAGCGACTCACCCAGTCATTGAGCTACTTAGTAGGTCTCGTAAGCTCCTTCGGGGGTATCTGACATGGGAACGGCCTTGATAAGGATTAGAAGGAGTCTTCACACTATGTTGTTGATGAGCTCTAATTCCTTATCTGTAAGTACCGGTTGATTATTGCTAACTGTTTACCTGCAGGTACATATCACCTCCATGATGGTAGATTCCAGCATGCTCATACATACATCTTGAAGTCAAAGAAAGCTCCCCCAAAGAACTAAGCACCACAAAGTTCAAAGACAGATTCTACACCAATAAGAAGAATCTACAAAGTTTAAAGACTAAGATCAGTATGAAAGAAAAGGAACGTCGTGCACTTGAAAGACAAAGTCCAAAGATGTATGAGCATGTTGGAATGGCAGACAACCACCACAGACACAGAAGTGACGAACGGCAGACAACTTCATAACACAATCATTACATCATCACCAAAGAACAAAGACTAAGAGCAAAGTACATTCATCTTACAACATTTTTTTAAGATGTCAAAAGTTATAAGTCTAAGAACAGAGATGAAGACGTCCAGCAACCGTGATGACCGACCCTTAGGGGGAGATTGTTGAGAACATACTTTTGTATTTAGTCAAGTCTCGGTCATTACATTTTGTAATAGGTTGCTTAAGTATTATTTAGGTTTATGTTTTAGATCATGGGCAATTGTAAAAGCCCATAAGGCTTATGAAGCCCACGTTAGATACATGAAAGGGACTAGGGAATGTTGCCCTAGCTTCCCTCCTATAAATACAAGGTTCATGTTGCCTTAAACTTTGTTGGTTATTTTGATATCTTAATGAAACTATTGTTCTCTCACTTTTCATAAATCTTGTAATCAACCAATCCTTATATCTATCTTATTCTTTACTTGTGTAACATCAATATGGGCACCTAACAAGGTTTCCCAATTTTTAATCTTGTGCGAAATAGATTCCTAGACTCAGATATGAAGAGGTGGAAGAAAAATAAAAATAAATTTTATGCAATGAATAGGTGGTGTAAATGTAGTAAAATTTAGTCAATTTGTTCCATCATTCCTAATCCTAAACGCAAGTGGTTAAATAATTAACGCTTAAGGGGTTTAGTGAATATATCCTCAATGTTATCTTCCGATGCAACCTTTTCTATAGATATGTTTCCTTTTTGTACATTATCCCTAAGAAAGTGGTGGCGTATTTCTATATGTTTGGTCCTAGAGTGTTGAACCGGATTTTTACTTAAATCTATCGCACCTTTGTTATCGCACATAATAGGAACATTTTCTAACCTAATGCCATAGTCTATGAGAGCTTGTTTCATCCATAGTGCTTGTTGACATGCCTTTCCAGCGCTTACATATTCGGCTTCGGTGGTAGAGATAGCAAGAGTGGTTTGCTTCTTCGAAAACCAAGATGTTAGACAACATCCCATAAACGTGCAAATACCGCTAGTGCTCTTTCTATCTATGTAGTCTCCCGCATGATCCGAATCCGCATAGACGATGGTTTCTATGCCGGATCCCTTAGGATACCATAATCCTAAGTGTATAGTGCCTTTAATGTATCAGAAGGTACGCTTAACCGCTTCTAGGTAAGAGGTTTTGGGATCCTCTTGAAAGCGGGCACAAAGGCAAACACTAAACATGATATCGGGTCTACTTGCTGTTAAGTATAGTAAACTTCCTATCATTCCTCTATACTTAGTATTATCCACGGACTCACCTTCATCATCTTTTGTGAGCTTCACTTCCGTAGACATGGGAGTTTTCATGGATTTTGAGTCTTCTAGGCCAAATTTCTTAAGCATTTCCTTAATGTACTTAGATTGGTTAAAGAATATTCCATCTTCTAATTGTTTTATTTGTAATCCTAGAAAAAAGTTTAGTTCACCCATCATACTCATTTCGAACTCATCATGCATGATTTTGGCAAATTCATCACACATTTCTTGACAAGTCGAGCCAAATATAATGTCGTCTACATATATTTGAACAATGATGAGATTTGGGTCTTTGTTTTTCGTGAAAAGAGTGTTATCTACCATTCCCATGGAATAATCATGTTTAATAAGATAACCTTTTAATCGATCATACCAAGCCTTAGGAGCTTGTTTGAGTCCATATAAAGCTTTCTTTAGTTTATTAACATAATCAGGTTTTGCGAAGTTAATGAATCCTTGAGGTTGTGCCACATAAACCTCCTCATTGAAAAAACTGTTGAGGAATGCACTTTTCACGTCCATTTGGAATAACTTAAAGTCTAGGGCGCATGCATAGGTAAGTAATATTCTAATAGATTCTAGTCTAGCTACGGGGGCATAAGTTTCGTCATAATCAATTCCTTCTTGTTGATTATAACCTTGGGCAACTAACCTAGCTTTGTTCCTAGTTACTATTCCATTTTCATCTAACTTATTCCCATATACCAGCTTAGTTCCTATGATGGTCATGTTCATTGGATTTGGGACTAATTCCCAAACATCATTAGCCTTAAATTGATTTAATTCTTCTTGCATAGCCATAACCCTACTTTCATCCTTTAATGCTTCATTAATATTCTTAGGTTCTATTGCTGAGAGGAAACAAAAGAAGTTATTTTTATCTTCGGCTTGTGACCTAAGGGTTCTTTGATTAAGACTTCCTATTATGTTATCTAATGGATGTGATTTAGATTCCTTAATATTTACGACTTCGTTATCTTCTAAGTCTATAATTTCATTATCATTTCCTAGGGGTTTTGTTTTACTAACCTCAATAGCTTCATCTTCGACTAAGTCATCATCTTCTAAAGGTAATGTTTTAGGAGGTGGTGGTGTTTCATCAAATGTTACATTTAATGATTCTTCTACTTTCATAGTGTGTTTGTTAAGTATAATATATGCTTTACTATTTTGTGAGTAACCTAAAAGCATTCCTTCATATGATTTTGGGTCGAACTTAGTAAGGTAATCCCTAGTGTTTAAAATATAACATTTACTTCTGAATACCCTAAAGTAGCTTAAGTTAGGTTTTCTACCTCTTAGCAACTCACAAGGAGTTTTTCCTAAAATTCTCCTAATTGATACTCTATTAATTATATATGTTGATGTATCTACAGTGTGACACCAGAATTTTTGTGGGATGGATTGTTCATTTAACATTGTTCTACTCATTTCTTGTAGTGACCTATTCTTTCTTTCTACTACGCCATTTGATTGAGGAGTAGAAGGAGCGGAGAAATTGTGAGATATTCCATTTAAATCACAATATTTTCCCAATTGTACTTCGTTATCGAATTCCCTACCATGGTCCGTCCTAATAGATACTATTGTGCATCCTAATTTATTTTGAATCATTTTACTAAATATTTCAAATTTTTCAAAGGCCTGGGTTTTATCACTTAAAAACCTAGTCCACGTGTATCGTGAATAGTCGTCTACTATTACTAAGGTATAAAGGTTTCCTCCATAGCTCCGCACAGCGGATGGACCAAATAGATCCATATGTAATAATTCTAGACACCTAGTAGTGGATACTATAGTCTTGGCTTTGTGACTTGCATGAGCTTGTTTTCCAATTTTACAAGCATCACAAAAGTGTTTGTCATATCTTAGGTTAGGCAAGTTTCTAACTAATTCTTTAGAGGCTAAAGATTGTATTTGTTGCATGTTTGCATGTCCTAATCTCCTATGCCACAAAGTGGAGTTTTCATCTAGGGTTGCTAGACATATCCTATCTTCCGGTTTGTTTCCTAGTTTCATAACATATATACCTCCTTTCCTAATTCCTCTACCTATGACTTCTCTATTCTTAACTATATCGCTATCCCTATCGGTAAAGGTAACCCTACATTTATTATCGCATATTTGCCCTATACTAAGCAAGTTATATGTTAAATTATCTACATGCTCAACATTTTCAATAGTAAGTGAGTCTTGAGAGATCGTACATTTGTCAATGATTTTTCCACGCAAGTCACTACCGAAAATAACATTACCTCCATTGTATGCCTTATTTGTAGAAAATAGCTTGCGGTTCCCCGTCATGTGCCTCGAACATCCGCTATCCTTGATCCATTCGTCGGGCTCCAAGTCTATTCCTAAGCATATTTAATCAGTCGCTTTGGCTACAAAACATTTTTCATCTCTTGGTTTTTCCACTTCTTCTTTGTCACTATCACTCTATGTTCCACTAACGAAGGCGCCTTGATTTTCATAACCCGGTGGCTTTGGACATTCGCCAATGAGATGATTTGGACTTCCACATCTAAAGCACTTTCTTCTCCCGTAGTTATTACTTCTATTTCTTTGAAATCTTCTTTCGTCTCGTGATTGTCTAGTAAATCTTCCTTGTCTCTTGAAAAATTTCTTAAATTCTCTTACGGCCATTGCATATTCTTCGTCTTCACTTTCGTCACTTGAATCATTATCGTCACTAGGTTCCTTTTTGGCTTTTAGAGCAAGAGATTTAGTTTGTTCTTTCTTGACTTTGACCATTTCCGAATCTCTTCTTATAATTTCTTCATGGACCTTCAAGTTGCCAATAAGTTCATCAAGTGATAACGTCATCAAATTCTACAATTCTTCAATTGCCATGACCTTAGCTCGCCATTTTGGATGCAATGCCCTAAGAAATTTCCTAGTACAATTCTTACTAGAAAAGGTCTCTTCAAGTGCTTTTAAACTTGTGATAATAGTGTTAAATTTAGCAAAAGCATTATCAATTGATTTCTCTTTCGCAATCTTAAATTGTTCATATTGTTGTACAAGAAGATCTATTTTATTGTCTTTGACTTGACTATTACCTTGGTGAGTAATAAGTAGTGGATCCCAAATTTCTTTGGCGGTTTTACACATAAAAATTCTTTCATATTCTTTGCGCGGTAACGCATTATAAATTACCATTTTAGCTTCATTATTTTTTGCTAGTTTCTTTTACAAATCATCATTTTGTTTTTCAAAAGGTAAAATTTCATCCATTTTAGTTTCCGGGTTTTGTTGAGTAGGAGGAAAATCACCAAAGGTAATAACATGCCAAAGATCAAGATCTTTAGATTTCACATAAGTTTCGAATCTATTTTTCCAATATAAAAATCCATCACTTTCAAATAGTGGTGGTCTTTGCATAGATTGCCCTTCTAAATATTTTTCAGATTCCATAGATCGTTGCAAGTTTTAAAATACAATATATTTTAAAAATCTCGCTTGACGTGGCTCTTGATACCAATTGTAGAAAACTAGAAGGGGGGGGGGGGTTTGAATAGTTTTACGTCTTTTTAATTTGTTATGAAATAATTTGTTTACGCGTTTTGTTTATTTTCAAAAATTGTAGATTCGATATTAAGTGAATTCAAGTCTTGCACAATATAAACAACTACAATTAAATACTAAGGCTATAATAATGTAAGAAATGAAATAAGTAAGAGATGGAAAGATCGAACTGCGAGACAAGAGATTTATAGTGGTTCGGCTATAAGGACACATTCCTTGTCCTACTCCACTCCCCGAGCACCTAACTCGAGAGTTTTCTTCACTATGTCAACAAGCTCCCTTATGGCGAAGAAAACCTTACACACCAATATTCACACCACAACTTCGTCACACATTCTACACAACTTCTTCACACATAGTCACAACTTGATTACAACACCACTTCTTCACACCTATCTATTTTCACAACTATCTACTTCACAACTATCTTCCTCACAACTATCTACTTCCCAACTATCTACTTCACAACTATCTACTTCAAAATCTTTCTATCTACACACCTTGCTAATCTATATTCTACCAAATATTCACAACTAATTACACAAAGAAATATATATATAGTGGATGATGCTCTAACAACTTAGATGTGGAGGTCACAACAAGTTGTTATACTTCTTGTCTTGGTGAATTGAAGTATTCTTCTCTTGCACTTGAAAGGATGAGACTTGGATCACTTTGAAACAAAGATTAATGTATATATGAACAAAGGATTATAAGAAATGGAAGTGGGGATTTAGATCAGAAAGTTTTAGGGTGCAAAAGGTGAGAAAATTGTGTGAAATAAACCAGTATTTATAGGCCAGAAAAATACTATTCTGGAGCATGCCGGTCCCCTTAATTATTAAGGGGGCAGCCTAAGGAATTAAGGGGGCCGCCTCCTCCAGAACGTTGGACTTGTTTGTCCTTTTGTGAGGAAGGTTTTTCTAGATTATATTTGCCATTTTTGGTTTAAAATTTGAATTCATATATTTATAATGATTTAAACATATTCTTTTAATTTCAAAAATAATTTTGTAAAAGATATAAAATGTTTGTGACATTTTATAAAAAGTCTAGTGATTGAGAAAATGTTCCTTTGATCATAGAATGCACTAAATACTTTGTTTATCCATACCTTAAGTGATTTTGGATGTAAAGTGAAATATTTATCTCTAAGTACTTGTTTACGACATAATTTTTAGTTTAATGAATTAAGGTTTTGTGATTATCAAAATATAGAGATGTCGAACAATGTTTTTAGGCATTATTTATGTCAACAATGCATATTATTGTCGAAATCAAGATCTAATTGTCCCTTTTCATCATGTAACCATCTAAAACATACATGTCCTTTTTATTATGGCTTTGTGAATCGACTGTAGTATGTGTCTTGTAACTATAAACATGTTTACCTTAATAGCATTTTTAGCTCTTGAACACCATTTTCTTAAAGGTTATGTGAAGACTCATTGTGGATTAGCTTTCTCGAGCGTAGTTAGAAGATACATTCAGCATGATCCTTATATTTCCTCCCGCCATGGAAAACCTATAAATTCCAATTAGAAATACACTATAAGCCTCTTATCTTATTAGTTCGCAGAACCACTAAAACAATTTCGTTGAGGACACATCAAACACTTACTATATAGAAAACTCTTGCAAGACTTTCATCCAATAATATACAGTTACTAATTACTCAAATTAAATATATATATATATATATATATATATATATATATATATATATATATATATATATATATATATATATATATATATATATATATATATATATATATATATATATATATATTTCAAATAATAAGCAATTTGGGTTTCTAGACATTTCATCAAACAATTAGTGTGCATGATTATTTCATAGAGACCATAAAGAGAAAACTAAAAAAACGGTTTAATAAATATAACATAAATATGACTTTTTACCTTGTTAACAAAATCAATGGTCTAATTATCATACCTTAAAACTGATCGGCGAGCATAATTCGATTCAATCAAAAGTTCAAAACAAAAATTAAAAAATTACCTTAGAAGATGTTAATTAAAAAGATACTTCCGATAATGGTGGGAAGCAAGTGAAGGTCTTCAAATGCATTTGGTTGTGTGTTTTTGGATAAGTTAGAGATTTTAATTTTTATGAATGTCTAATGAAACCTCCTTTGTGATTGATTTTGTGTGCGATTTTTGTGCGTGTTTTTAGTTGGTGTTTTGATTCAGTGGATCAATCAATAGTTTGATTTTGAATTGGGTGTGATAGGAGGCGTGTTTTGATTATGTAGGTTATTTTTAGGTGATATGAATGAGATTGATTGGGATGCTGAAAATCAGGAATGAAGGTGAAGCAAGGAGGAGTGTGGGAGGAGCGTGTATTGGGATGCTAGCTAATTAAATTGTGACAGGCTGACGTTAAAAAGCTCGGGGAACTTCACTGTTCGTTCGGCTAGGATTGTAATTGACAAGGAAATGTTAATATCGAATGACGCTCCAACGAGATGGTGTAAGTTAGTCCCAAATAAGGTCAATATTATGGTTTGAAAAATGATCCTTGATAGGCTTCCTACTCGAGTTAACCTTGATGCTCGTGGCTTAGATATTCCCTTGGTTTTATGTCCAATCTGTGAGGAGTGTTCATAATCTACAACTTATGTTTTTTTAGTGCTCCTTCGCTGTGCAGGTATACAACAAGCTAGGCATGTGGTGGGATATCAATATTCCAGATTTGCGATCTTATTCTCAATGGTTGGAGTGGTTTAGGTCTATTTGGCTAAGCAAGATTTTTTTAAAAGCAATTCTTGGAAGCGTTATTTATATCGTTATGGTGGCATGTATGGTGCTATCGGAATTCATGTGTGTTTAGAAGGATGCCTCCGAGAAAGAGTTTATTTTTTGATAACTTTGTTATGACGTCTTTTTTATGGGTTAATAGTATATGTAGCTCTAAACGTTTGAGCTGGGTTTGTTGGCTTCAAAACCCTACTGTGTGTACTTCCATTATGTAATTGTTTGTTTTGTTTTTAGCTTCTTGCTAGTTTATAAAATTTCCACCGTTTTTTTTATTAAAAAAAAAAAAAAAAAAAAAAAAAAAAAAAAAAAAAACTGTCGCTATCTTTTGTTCCTCAACTGCCAAAATGTTTTCCAAGTTATATGTTCATTGCTTCTTTTTCTCCTTAGATCTTCGCTGCCGATTTAATTATTTCAATAATTTGCACTTAGGTTATCTAGTTTCTATAGCCTATACATATTCATAATTTTTGTAGAATTCTTGTTTGTCATATGTCGATTTCAAATAAATAAATAAATAAAATCTTGAACATCATAATGAATATTCTTTACTCGCCTTTTTGATGTACCAATTTAGTGAGATGTTCATATTTGCTATATATTCTTTTGTTTCACATTAAATTTGTTTATATTTGGATCTTTATTGGTATTGTTTGATGCTACTTTTAATCAAACATGATATTGTGTTAATCTCGATATTTGTTAACCCAATTTATTTTCCTGGTTCACAATAAACAAAAATCATTAGTATTTCTCAACATTTTAACCAAGCACCAACATATATAATACAATTACCATTGCATTCCTTTGTATTACAATTATCATTCATTTTCTCATTATTTCATTTCAACCAAACGCCCCTGATTATTTCTAAATTATCTATGGCAATTAAATTAGGAGTTTGAGCATGCGCATATCGATACTCACTCTTGGTACGCATTGATTTGATTTTGGAACATAAAGTGGTTTTAGGCTGCGCACAGTGGTGACTAATATTGCATCATTTTTTCGGTTGTCTTAGCTTTATCTCTTCAGCAACCAATACAATCAAAGTGCCACTCGTGACCCATATTGCAGTATCGTTTTTTTTTTCATGTGATATATATATATATATATATATATATATATATATATATATATATATATATATATATATATATATATATATATATATATATATATAGGGGTGAGTTAAAATAAAAAGAAGATTTATCATAAAAAGGATAAGAAGAATTTTTTACCATTGATCTAAAATCAATGGATGAGATAACCTATAATCTTAATTAAGTCTAGATGGGTAAAAAAGTCATTTTTTTATTATACACAAACATTATCTGAAACAACTTTCATAACAGATCTTTTACTTTCTCTCACCTCCAACTACTCTCTCTTTCTAAATAACTTTACCTTCTACTCTAATCTACAAAAATCATCGATGCCAACATGATCTAAAGAAAATTCGTCCAGAAATACATCAAAATTTCGCAACTTCAAGATGTGAACAATGATTTAATCCCAATCAGAATCGGATCTGCAAACGGTGATTTTATGAACAAAAATGGTGTTGAGTGGCAACAAAAGTATATGTGATGATGGGGAATGAAGATAAACAATATTTGTTCATCAAAAAATTCAAATTCCATAGGTAATGATTTTATCAACCTAAAATTGTTCTGTTTATAGATATTCTGTTAAAAGTGTTTATCAAATTTAGTTGTACATGCTTTGTGCATAATAATGGATATATGTGCATCATTATTCATAGATTTTTGTGAAAAATATGATATGTTTGGGTAATTGTGAGTTATGTGAAACAACAATGTTTTGTATATTAAAAATTGGGCTAAATATGCATTAATTTTTGTAGGAAGTTAGTCAAAGTGTGATACGTTTGGGTAATCATGTGTTATGTGAAATGACGCTGCTTTATGCATTAAAATAAGGCTAAATGTGCATTGATTTTGTAAGCAGTTAGTAAACGTGTGATGAATTTGTATAATTGTGAACTGTGTGGAATTACACTATTTTGCACATTAACAATGGGCTAATTATGCATTATTTTTTGTAGGGAGTTAGTAAAAGTGCAACACGTTTTGATAATCATGTATTATGTGGAATAACACTGCTTTGTGTATTAGAAATGGGCTAAATGTGCATAATTTTTTAGGTAGTTAGTAAAAGTGCGATACGTGTTATGTGAAACAACCTGTTTTGCGCATTAAAAACTGGGCTAAATGTGCATTAATTTTAGTAGGAAGTTAATGAAAGTGCGATATGTTTGTGCAATAGTGTGTTATATGAAATAACATTGTTTCGTGCATTAAAATTGACATGCTTAGGCATGTCGTTGTTTAAAAGAACACTACTTTTTGCATTAAATATGGGCTTGATGTTCATTACCTTTCATATGGAGTTAGTAAAAGTGATATGCTAGGGAAATTACTATAAATTTATATTTAAGTTGAATAATGTTTTGTTGCAGAAAATAACTTTTCATCGATTACTTGGCATATGAAGAATATTCGAAATTTTGCTCGCCGAGGAAGAATTTTTGTAAAAAGATTAGACATGAGCTTGAGAACATAGATCAACCATACACATGGTGGTGTTTATATATTGTGTCACTTGAAGACATATCTAAGGTGTGCAAAAAAGAATTGGAACTGCGGATTGGAGAATGAGGGGGGAGAACAACAAACTACATTGATGACCTAAGATAGAAGCATTTGTGTTTACGGTTGTTTATTGATTTTTTTTTTTTTCATTTTGTAAGTATTCTGTTATGGGTTTCGATTGTTATATGTTAAATATGGATATTCCATCATTTCTTAACTACTGCGATTTTAGGTTTCTATGGAGTCTTTATTTTGCTTAAGCTGATTCGGTTTAATTTGTATCTATTGTAAATTTAGGTTATTTTTTTTATGCAGTTTGTTCTGTTTACGCTGAATTGGGTTTGTGGTTGTTAGTTTTTTTACTGATATTGTGAGTAGTCTGTTATGGGTTATAAATGTTATAGGTCGCAGTATCTTTATGTTGCGTCATATGGAGACAAATCTAGCATATGCGACAAAGAATTGGAAATGTGGATTGAATAACGTGGGAAAGAGCAGCAAAACCAGATTAGTGACATGAGGAAGAAATATATTTCAAATAATTAAAAATGGATATAAACATTAGAACTTTTGCACTGAATGAATTTGAGGAATATCGCGGAGTGCCAAATAAAGCTATTTTGTGCATGAAAATTGGCCTAATGTGCATCAGTTCTTGTATGATGTTGGTAAGTGTTTTTGTGATCGATGTGAGTTGTTTAAAAGAAAGTTGTTTTGTGCATGAAAATTGAGCGACATATGCATTAGTTTTCGTATGACCTTCGTAAAAGTGTTATGTTTCTCTGATCGGCATAAGTTGTTTGAAATAAAGTTGTTTTATGCTAGAAGATTGGTGAAATGTGCATCAGTTCTTATATGAGGTTTGTAAAAGTGTTATGTATTGTTGATCGACATGAGTTGTTTAAAATAAAGCTATTCTGTGCATGAAAATCGGCAAAATGTGCATTAGTTTTCTTACGATCTTGGTAAAAGTGTTATGTTTCTTTGATCGGCCTGAGGTCTTTGAAGTAAGTATGTACAATGCATGAAAATTGGCCAATGGGCATCAGTTTTCGTATGATGTTTGAAAAAGTGTTATGTTTCTCTGATCGGCCTTAGTTGTTTGAAAGAAAGATGTTTTTTGCATGAAAATTAAGCGAAATGTGCATTAAAATTCTCAGAATGACACACACTAAAATTCATAGCTGCAAGATAGAAAAATATTTTTGTATGCCTACAATTTTACCATAGATACGAATGTATATCAAGTACACTAATAACATAAAGTTTTGTATCAAATTCATAAATTTGCCCACCAAATCCAACTAAAAATGTAAATTTGCATCAGGTGACACCAATAACAAAAAATTATGTACCGAATACACTAATTACAAAAAGAAAAAGCTATATGGAAGGCGGTGGGGAGGGGGAGGTGGTAGCCGATGTCATACTGCTGATACTTCCCTTTATTATTATTATACATATCGGGGTCTTCAGTGGCTTATTTATGATACACCAATACCTGTTATTTGCGCATCAAATTCCAGAAAAAAAAAAAAAAAAAAAAAAAAAAAAAAAAAAAAAAAAAAAAAAAATTTTGAACAAATCACACTAATAACACAAAAAATATGTAATGAATATTATTTAATACTAATTTGTGCATCAATTTTAAGAAGAAAAAAAAATCAAATTTCCTTAAAAACACTAATAGCAAAATTTTGTGTTACAAATACACTAACTTGTACATCAGATTCTACTACACATACAAACTTATTTTCAAATTACACTAATTTGTACACCGAATTCTACGATGAACAAATCTATCTGTCAATTTACACTAATAACACTAATCTTGTTCAATTTCCAACACACTACATAATTGCAGCAAATTACGCTAAAAACACTAATTTACATATTAAATTACAATAATAACATAAATTTACTATCAAATACACTAAATTAGAACAACAAAGCTTTATCTGCTGATACTTCCCGAAAGCTTACCCTTTCTATTTGCAACATCAATGAATCCATATTGTTTGATTCTCCTCAAGTAATCTTGACCCAAACGACCCTCAGTGCCTCTTCATTTTAAGTAATCCATATTGTCTAGAACTAATAACACTAATTTGAGCACTAATTTCTACTACAAATGTAAATTTGCATCAAATACAACAATAACACTAATTTGTGCATCAAATTCCACTACATATACAAGTTTTCATCAAGTTATAGTAATAACACACATTTTTATATCAAATACAATGAAAACACTAATTTGTGCATAAAACTTAACTAAAAATATAGATGTATATCCGGTACACTAATGACACAAATTCATATATCAAAATCACTCATTTGTGCATCAAATTTCATTAGAAATATAAATATGCATCAGGTTACACTAATAACATAGAATTATTTATCAAATACACTAATTACAAAAGATTAAGCTATGACTAATGTACCGTATCAAAACAAAATCAACTAAATCAATGTTCATTTCAGGTTAGTTTTTCAATTGAGAATTATACATACTAATCACTAATTTAGGCATCAGATTCTACTACAAATACAAACTTTCAAAAAGTAACACTAATAACACTAATCTGTATACCAAATTACACTAATAGCACTAATCTATGACATAAAATCCACCAAAAATCCATAATTGCAGCAACTTACATTGGAAACACTAATTTACAATTTATTATTAAATACACTAAATTAAAAAAAATTACAAACCTTGATTATCACTAGTATGAATCGATAACAGTTAGGAAAAATTGGAATTTGAGATTAGCATCCACGATTGTGATTATGTTAATATACGATTGAAGATATCATTAAAAGTGTTACAACCCCTAATTTGATTGATATTGAAATGGATTGAAGATTACAATTCAGTGAAAGGTTTCATTGTCAAATAGAAATTGACTAAAGATTTTATGTGCATGATCATTTAAAGGATTGCATAAGCTGGGTTTGAAGATTTTGTATGAATAGTTGTGTGAGAAGCTGGGTTTGAAGATTTGTGTGAATCGTTGTGTGAGAAGCTGGGTTTTGTTAGATAGGTAAGTTTTGATTATAATTAGATTGTGAAATTACTTTCATACCGTTAATAGTTTGTTAGGATTGTGGTTAATCTCAACCGTTGATTTTAAATTAATGGTCAAAAATCCTTCATATTCTTTTTACCTAAAATCTTCTTTTTATTTGATCTCACCCCTATATATATATATATATATATATATATATATATATATATATATATATATATATATATATATATATATATATATATGTTATACGATTCTTCACACGTATGCATGTAAGGATCAAAATAATCCATGCAAGGTGTCATATTAAACACACGTGTTCAAAAGTGCAATGCATGGCACAACTTAATTAGACAACAAAACTGCTGAAACAGGACATATTAAAAAAGCACCAATTGCCATATAACCACATAAATTATACTCTACCTTAAAATCCTAACTGCATCCCTCAAAATTTCCAATGCACTTGTGGTTTGAAACACATGATCTGATCTTGTTGTAACCATGTTTTCATGACCCATTTGAAAATCTGTGATTTGGGTCATTTTGGGGGTTGACCCATTTGATGATTCCATGTTTGGGTTATAAAGATTGAAGCTTTGTGGGATTTTGATTCAAGAAAATGAAATGGGTAGTGGTAAAAACTTGATCCTGAGAGAAAAAGAGAAGATTAAACATGGATTTACTATCGGTTGTATTTCCAACCGATTGGGTGTTTGTTTGGCCGGCGACCGATTTGGGAACCAACCCTCACAGGCTCACAATGGAGGCAACCGATATCGGTTGTGATGCTCGATCGACCAAATTCGTCCGGCCCACTGTGGGCAGCCTTACTAATGAAACTTTCTGAATCTTTTTTGACATGTGATTTTGCAGTTATCGTCTCAGTCCCTTGGGCCAACTTTAATCTTATTTCTTACCCAAAATTAAGTAGGTTAACCGTTAACAAACTATGATATTCCAAATGTTTCCCAATTGGTGATACACAAGAGAGAAAATTTAAGCTCAAACTAAATAAATCAACTCGCATAGCCTATTCTCAAAATACTATTCCCATCTGTTTTTAGGTCACTTTTCATTCTTGTCACACCAAGTAGTAGGCCAAATATCAAGCTTGCAATTAACACACGAAGATTGTTTTAAAAATTCTCGAGATAAAACAACACCTTACTTAAAATCTAGAACAATACCTTGGGCTTCAAGATCACTGAGGTTGCTTACAGTATCCAAATAATCCTGCCACAGATGAACAAATGACAGATAATTCCAATCTACCCTTAATATCAATTTGCAAAAGAAAATTTTGAATTGACTAGTACTTTCAGTGTATAATGGTCTTTTCATAATTCCACCTATTTCTCTTCATTTTATATTTTCAACTACTTCCACAATTGATTTTGTGATTTAGTTTTAAAATAACATACAGCTTTTTTATAACTATAAATAAAGTTACTTCATTGTAATTGCTTTAATCTTTCAAATAACAATTAACTTGTCTAAAACTATAGATTATTCCATTGGCAAACAATAGTTAGCTATAACAAAAGTTTTTGGAGAGATTGTATGTTTTATTAAAGTTCTGAATACAACAAGTAGTTTCGTGTTTTATTTCTAAAGACAGAAAGTTAAATATAAATTAACAATATAATTAGTTTAGGCTAATTGTATTACAAGCCTACTTAATGTAACTAAGTTAAGAAGATTGTTCTTCTTTGTATAAATTAAGGGATCTATGGAAAATTTATATTTTAATACTTGTCATTTTAGCTCGAATTACGAGTTATAAAACACTGTACTATAATTTAACTCATTACTTGAATACATACCAAGTTTCATAAACGGATTGCTCTATCACTTTATTTTAAATTTATCGGATGAGTCCTATTTTGATGTAAATCTCAATTACACACACTAATAAACCTTAAAAACCATAACTAAAAGAGATGAGTAGCGAAAATAAGTTTTTGATGAAAAGAATATATGAGTTAAACGAACTGATACTTATAAGGTATTAACCTCACTCAATGGCGGAGCTAGAAAAAAAAATTGGGAGGGCCGAAATAATTTTTTTTAAGGAAGAACATTAGATGGGAGCGCCGAGATGGAAAAAATAAAATTTTAACACATGAAATCGCGAAAAAAATACACTAATGGGCTTAGGACTCGGGGGGCCAGGACCTTCCCGGTCCCTTAATGTACCTCACTGCGGCGCCCAGGCAAAACAAACATTATTTAAGATCATATCTGAAAATCCACATCAGAATAGGCAAAACCCCGAAACCCGTATTTAATCTAGAAAATAAAGCTTAGAAGGCTGAACAGATGTCATACCTGCAAAACAACAGTAGCAGATCTTTCAAAAACATTTTCTGTTATCTTTTTTCTTGCTATTGGGTCCAAATGGAATGGAGCCAACAGATACTCGTTATTCTGTTACAAAATTAAGCTTATCAGAGAGGTAACTTATTTATTATTGGGGTGTGAAATTTTTTCTAGAAATGCACAAAAAAAAATAAATAAATAAATAAATAAAAAATTGCACACCTCTAACACAGTCAAGGAATCCTTCCAAAAGGTATATCGAACATCATTAAGTTTCACTCTCTTGGCGAGTTCCTCAACAAATACTTTCACTTCGGTAACCTAATACAATAAAAAAGAAAAAATACAGCTTATAAATCTTGAGTAAATATAAACTATGGTAAAAAATGAAAGTAGGGGGAGATATGAAATTAATCCAAAATAATTAATTACATTTGGGTTGTCTTGTGGGTTGTCCCCTTCTTCTTCATTAGGTACTCCAACGATAATGCCCCTCACTGATTCTTCTCTTATCTGCTCAAAGAAAAATAAAATGAACTTTCAGTTCACAAGCACATGCTTCCAAATTATCGAATAAATTGCAAACCAGTGTTTATAATCAAGATAAATTAAAACTAAACGATAGTAATTTAAACTATGTCATAAAAATGTATAAGGCAAACTAACCAGATGTCGAAAACTTTGAGCAATGCTTTTAATTTCCTTCCTGTGCATAACACTGCAGCGTATACAAACAGCCAAAATCATTTCTTAATATATTGCAACCAAGTATGAAAGATACATAACAGGTAGAGTGATATAGGAGATATTTATGCACTTGTATCTCAGCAAGAAGTTTTGAATTCATGATAGCTTTTTACTGTTACATTGTTAAAAGCAAAGAAAGAGGTCAAATATAATATATTCTATTGGTAAAATAACTTTGCAGTTGCAATGAGTTCATACCAATAAGGTTCAGCACGTTCATTGTCAAGATCTGCAACCGCCACACCGACATGTTTAGCCCCAACATGCAGACCAAGTAATCGCACAGGTTTCCGAACAAGCTGCTGCTTTAACAAGTCCTTGAATAAAAAGTATGACGCCATGTGCTTCATCTAAGAAGTCATGATTTGAAAATTACTACTTTACATGTTACTTATCAAGTAATCGCAATTTATGGGCATTTTCATAGTCCATACCATATTAGACCGGTAGTAGTGGTTGACTAAACCAATCACCAAAGTACCAAACCCACCACACAAGCATTCCCACTTAAACACATATATACCCCATTTAAACACAAAAACAAAGACATTTGGTTCAGTGGTTACCAACCCACCTCCAAATTGGTGGTTACACGCGTGGTTGAAGAGGGGTGTAATCATGGGCTGAGCTATTAAGGGACCGGGAAGCCTAAGCCCGTTAGTGTATTTTTTCGCGATTTCATGTGTTAAAATTTTATTTTTTCCATCTCGGCCCTCCCATCTAATGTTCTTCCTGAAGAAAAAATTGTTTCGGCCCTCCCAAAATTTTTTTTTCTAGCTCCGCCACTGGGTGTAATGGTGGTTCTTGCGTGATCACTTTTCTGACTACGACCAGTCTTATAAAGTATGGATGCCCTCCAACCTCCCTGAAACTCACAACCACTGACTTTAAGACCGAGTCAAGAACAAATCTCTTTATATCGAATCTTATCCCTTCATTTCATATTTATAAAATGAAATTTATACTACTAACCCCACCTAATTTTCCATCAGATAGAGATCTTCTCATGTTCATACAGATAATGGTGACTAACAAGAAAGAAAATAAAAATGAAAAGATGGTCCGCTTTTAATGAAAATCAATGGCTCACTATTTTCGTTTACACATTCAATATTTGGCAACATGATGTTATTATGAATATGAGAGAACTTCTAACCCACCCAATAATCATATACTACTTCTTTTTCCTCCTACTAAAAATGTAACACATGCATCAGCACTCTCTTTACTTAATAGGTCACAATCAAAGCTTTTGTGAGATAATGTGTTCTACTTATGGTGAGAATAAATGAACCAAAGAAAGTTTGCTCGCTCTCATTATCAATTCTTTTTCCACTTCAATTAGAACCACTTAAATACTAAAGAAATAAAAATTAACCAAGGGAAAAACTACCCGCCATGAGTAGTGTCTACAAAATAGCAATGAAAAATAAATAAACAAGTAGCAAAATAAAGCTAATGGAGTGTTTGTTTTAGCTTATATGTACGTGGGCTTATGAGCTTATATGATTGCGGCTTATATTTCATAAACCCCTGCTTTATTTTGAGACATACGGGCTTATGTAATAAACTTATATAAGCCCATCCGTCTCAAAATAAGCCGGGGATATAAAATATAAGCCGAAATCAAAGAAGCTCGTAAGCCCACATATAAGCTAAAACAAACACCCCCTAATTAAACATCGCTCCTGTAATTGTGCCATCCTCAATCCAAACATGTTCCATCAAGACTCTCGGTAACACAAACGATAAAAATAAATAAAATGGGAAGGAATTATTCGCCACGTACTGCTAGTTAATGAGAAAGAGCGTAAGGGTGATAAAGGATAATAAAATAAAACAATAGACATACACATAATCTAAATTTGAGTTTCACATTAACCCTAATGCCGAAAATCCCAAACTTGGACTAGATAAATAAACAACTTAATTTATACGAACCAAGCAATAAAGATGAGCCGTTAAAAGATCTATTAAAGAAACCACAAATGGATACCTTAAATTTATGATGAAAATTGATGTTAGAGCAACATTTTACGTACATACCTTTTTGTTTGTTGAAGAACTCAAGCAAAAATGTGATGGTGTTGTGGAACTCAATCGATGGCTTGTTATAAGCCAATTAAGTATGAATGTTGATTTGTTCAAAAGAAAAAAAGTATATGAATGTTGGAGCAGATGTATTTAATTCGGATTAAAGGGTGTGTTTTATTATGAAAATTTGTTTGAGGGTTAGTCGGGATTGCATGAACTTTAAACTATTTATTCGTTATTTTATTTTTAAACCAATTCATTAATGTTTTTCATATAATTACCTTCTAACCCCATGCCCAACGTGACAACACTTATTAAAGACATCTTTTATATTTACACTTATTGTTTACATCACGTCGGTCAAGTCACGATTCTTATACAAGCTTCTCGTAAATGATGCATCACGTCTAGGGAATTGAGTGTGATATTCTTTATACTCCTTAAATAAATATTCACTTTGACTTTTATAAATCAATCTTTTTCATCTTTGACTTTAATTATTTTTTCATGTGTTATATAATAATTAATACAACATATATGAATGAATTGAGTTTTAAATTTATTTTCGCTCGTATAATTTTCATCAATTATTATATAACACAAATGAAACAAAAATATTTAATGTCAAAGTTGAAAAAAAAAAAAAAAAAAAAAAAAAA
The DNA here is from genome assembly GCA_030686995.1 of Artemisia argyi. NCBI lineage: Eukaryota > Viridiplantae > Streptophyta > Magnoliopsida > Asterales > Asteraceae > Artemisia > Artemisia argyi. Next base: position 118,910,472 of record CM060684.1, read on the forward strand.
AAAAAAAAAAACCTTCAAAAGTCAAAAGTGTACACTTATTTAGGGAAAGAGGGAGTATAACATAATATTAATATTAATAGTTAAGTTTTAACAACATCAACCTCAATACCATGTTAAATAAACAAAGTCAAATCATTCGCCTAATAAAAATTTATGCATAATATTAATCGATATTATTTTTTTTTTAGAAAGGCAACAATTTTATTAAAAGGAACCACACAAACAAAATACAAAAGAGATGGCAACCCGCTTCTAAACAAGACAATTAAAAAAGAAGGGTCCCAAACACACAAACAAAACAAAAAAAACAATGCTGAAAATACAACTTGGAGCATATGACTTAACAGTTGTCATATGAACACATGCCATTAATGGCCATTGTCACACAATAAACTAAATTCAATTATACCACATTGATAATCCACTACCCACTGAAGCATATTGCAGATTGCATTTTCATTCTCAGTAGCCAAAACAGTCCTGGCGCACAAGAGTAAAATGCTAATATACCTCTGCTGTCCCAAACAGTCATTAAGTAGTCCACTTCTCAGCAATTTTGAAACCCACTCTGCTGTCCCAAACAAGGATCTGCAAGAACGTCTCAGACACCTGAAAACAGTAAATTGCACTCCTTGTTGCACACCGCACCTCACAAATCCAAACAGCATCCTTCAATCCCAAACGCCCATATATTGCCGACCACTTCAAGACCAAACAAAACTAGCTTATACCGTTGCAGACCACACCAGGACCATATCTAATACCATTGCATACCACACCACACCAACAGAAATATCCATTGCACACCACACACGTAACTAAAATCACCTAACCACTCCCCATACATGTACCAGGTGCCACACTCCACTGCTCCCAATTAACTTTGTATTTACTTGACCTCCTAACTATCCATTCTTATGCTCTCAAACGAATTTCATGAAATAAACTAACATCTGTTTCCACCTTTTTCCCAAACACACGACAATTGCGATTTTTCCAAATATAGTATCCTGTTGTCCAAACCACAAATTCCCACAATTTTTTGTACTTAGCTGAGATTGTGGTGCCACCATTATACCATAACATCTCTTTCGCTGAGTATATGTTTACATTCTGTAAGTTCCACCACTCGAAGACTTTTTCCCAAACCTTCATTGCCTTATTACAGAGGATCAGGCTATCTATAGTCTCACACATCTCATCACAGTTTGGGCATAAGATCGTGTGAAGATCGATATCTTTCTTGTCTAATTCCACTCGAACAGGGAGTCTACCGCGAACTACCCTCCACGCAAAAATATTCACCTTGTTTGGAACAAGTTTGTTCCACGTCGTCTCACTATTATGATCCCCAATATTGATGCACTTATCTTCCACCAAGTTTGCTAAAGCCTTGACGGAAAAATTGCCACAATCGTCAAGCACCCACTTCCAAGAGTCCCTGCAATTCAAACTGATATTAGTGTTGCTCACAGTTTGCTCCAACGCTTCCAAATCCCCCACTACTCTACCCCTCGGTTCTCTCACCCCCTCCCATACCCAACTCCAAGTTCCCTCAGCCCATCTCCCCTTATCCGCCACTAAACCCTCTTTACACCTATCCAAGTGAAACAATCTAGGAAATTTATCCATTAGCCTTCCACCATCTAACCATCTATCCCCCCAAAATGATATAGACGACCCATCTCCCACTTTTCTAACGAAAGATGCTGAAAACCCAATACCCAATTTATCAATGTCCCTCCCCACCCTCAGAATATCCCCCAACACACCTCCGCTGACATCAATTGCCCTCACAAACTCGCCCAACATTCCCTCACGACCATAAATACTTTTCACAACCCTTACCCAGAGAGCCCTCCCTTCAACCATAAAGAAAAATTTATGTAAAAAATGTGTGTGTGCACGAGTATTATAACTATATAAGTATATAGTATTTTACATAATTTTATAGAAAAGTCTTATTTAACAACACGTGTATGCATCCAGATTATGCCAAGATATATTTCTTAACCGGCCATTGTAATATTGAAATTAGATAATATATAATTTGTATGCTCAAATAATTAAAATTTAACTATATTGTAACCTATGTCAAACTACATTAAGTAATATTTATGTCAAAGCCCACTATCACTACAACAAATTTGTCATCTCTACATGTTTTTTTTCGCACTTTATAACCCGTGAACTCCTTTTTTAAAGATATCACTTAAGAGTGTAAAGAATTATTTAAATATCAAAATCATCACACTTAAAAGTGTGAAGACTAATTTTAAAATCAAAATAATCACACTTAAAAGTGTGAAAAATTGTTTTAAAACCCACATACTTCAAAATGTGAAAAATATTCATAAATCTTCACACATATAAAAGTGTGAAAATATTTGATACATATATACCAAAGTTGAAATTTTAGTATAATACATACAATCATAATCATAAGTTTTGACAAGTTTTGTTTACATTTTTTTTATCATTATCCCGGCCCAAAACAATCACTCTGACGAGTTAGTAACACACAAAATTCCCAGCGGTTATTTACTCAAACTAAATTAATACAGTAAAAAACTCAGTTTATTCCTACCCATATATGATTTCGAAACTTTAGTAAAAAACTGAACAAAACCCGGTCTAAATTGGTAAACGTGATGATGAAGAACTAGAAGTGGATATATAAACGAGTCCATAAATTAGGGTTCATTTCCTTTGATCCACACTTTTATCTCGAAGTATTGATTATCCCAAATTATATCTGAAAATTAAATTAGGGGTTTGATCATGCGTATATAGATACTCACTCTTGTGTATGTGTTGGTTTGATTTTGGAACATCAAATGGTTTTATTTCTGAAAAATTTTGACATGTGATTTTACAGACACATTTGAAACATTGATTTATGCATTATTTACGCTAAACATACGATTCTTTTTCACAATAATCTACATATGAATGTCGATCTTTCGGTGAGTCTTTACTCATCAACGTCCTCTATACTCTGGAATTGTTTCAAATTTTCAAACATGTGAATCGAAAGATCTTTATTTAGTGTTTTCGCATAAACTTTCCCCTGTATATAAATAACTTCGCATTTTACGTTCTTGCAAGACACGACACAGGTAATCATTTCTTCCCTTTCCCACACATGAATCATTTTACTTGATCTCGATTTGATTGGAAGCTGCAAAGAGCATGACTTTCTTTCTAATTGATGTAGGTGTACACAGAAAGAAGACTACGCAACAATAGGAAACAATATTAGCTGTAAGCTATTATCTCAATCATTTTTTTAATGAAATACATGTACTGGAAGTACCCTTTTTACGACTATGTGATCATATTGTACATGACGAGGAAGCATACAACTACTATCGTCTCAGTCCCTTGGGCCAAATTTAATCTTATTTTTCAACCAAAATTAAGTAGGTTAACAAACTATGGTACTCCAAATGTTTCACATTTAGTGATACAGAGAGAATATTTAAGCTCAAACTCAATAAATTAACTTGCATACCCGTTCTCAAAATACTATTCCATCCATTTTTAGGTCACTTTTCATTCTTGTCACACCAAGTAATTGGCCAAATATCAAGCTTACAATTAATACACGAAGACAATTTTAAAAATTCTCGAGATAAAACAACACCTTACATAGCATCTCGAGCTTCAGCAATAATGACCTTTCTTGCACAATCTAAATAATCCTGCCACAGACGAACAAATGAAAGATAATTTCAATCTACCCCTAATATCAATTTACAGAAGAAATTTTTGTGCTGTAGTTTTTAAATAACATACAACTTTTTTATAACTATAAATAAAGTTACTTAATTATAAATCTTTTCAAGTACTTCTATAAACTATTTTTGTGCTTTAATCTTTCATATAACATTTAAGTTTTCTAAATCTGTAGATTATTCCATTGGCAAACAATAGTTAGCTATAACAAAAGTTTTTGGAGAGAAATAATACAAAAAGTATTTTAGTGTTTCAGTTCTTAATACAAAGAGTTAAATACAAAGTTAGTTTAGGCTAATTGTATTACAAGCCTAATTAATGTAACTAAGTTAATAAGATTGTTCTTCGTATAAAATTAAGGGATCTATGAAAAATTTATATTTTAATATTTGTCATTTTTGCTCGAATACGAGTTATAAAACACTGCAGTATAATTTAACTCATTACTTGAATACACATACCAAGTTTCATAAACGGATTGCCCAATTAGTTTAATTTGAAGTTATTGGACGAGTCGTATTTTCATGTAAATCTTAATTACACACACTAATAAACCTTAAAAACTATAAATAAAAGAGATAAGTAGCGAAAATAAGTTTTTGATGAAAAGAATATATTAATTTAAACTAACTCATATAAGGTATTAACCTCACTGCGACGCATGGGAAAAACAAACCTTGTTTAAGATCATATCTAAAATTCCACATCACAATAGGCAAAACCCCGAAACCCATATTTAATCTAGAAAATAAAGCTTAGAAGACGGAACAGATGTCATACCTGCAAAACAACAGTTGCAGATCTTTCAAAAACATTTTCTGTTATCTTTTTTCTTGCTGCCGGGTCCAAATGGAATGGAGCCAACAGATACTCCACATTCTGTTACAAATTAAGCTTATCAGAGAGGTTACTTATTACTGGGGCGTGAAATATTTATCAGTGCGCAAAGGAACAAAAAAAAGTGCATACCTGTGACACAGTCAAGGGATCCTTCCAAAAGGTATATCGGACATCATTAAGGTTCGTTATCTTGGCGAGTTCCTCAACAAATACTTCCACTTGGGTAACCTAATACAATAAAAAGGAAAAAAAAAAAAAAAAAAAAAAAAAAAAAAAAAAAAAAAAAAAAAAAAAAAAAAAAAAAAAAGACATCTTATAAATCTTAAGTAAATAAAAAACTGAAGTTAAACTTTGGTAAAAATAATTAATTACATTTGGGTTGTCTTGTGGGTTGTCCTCTTCTTCAATAGGTACTCCAACAATAACGCCCCTCACAGATTCTTCTCTTAACTGCACAAAGACAAATAGAAAGAACTTTGAGTGCACGTGCTTCTAAACCATCGAATAAATTGTAAACCAGTGTTTATAATCTAGATAAATTAAAACTAAACGAGAGTAATTTAAACTCTCACAAAAAAAGTATAAGGCAAACTAACCAAACGATGAAAACTTTGAGCAATGCTATAACTGTCCTTCCTGTGCATAACACAAACACTGCAGCCGGCAGCGTATACAAACAGCCAAAATTATCTCGTAACATATTGCAATCAAGTAGGAAACATACATAACAGGTAGAGTGATATAGGAGATATTTATGCGCTTGTATTTCAGCAAAAAGTTTTGAATTCATAGTAATTTTTTACTGTTAAATTGTTAAAAGCAACAAAAGAGGTCAGATATATAATATATTCTATTGGTAAAATAATTTTGCGGTTGCAATGAGTTCATACCGATAAGGTTCAGCACGTTCAATGTCAAGATCTGCAACTGCCACACCGACATGTTTAGCCCCAACATGCAGACCAAGTAATCGCACAGGTTTCCAAACAAGCTGATGCACTAACAAGTCCTTGAATAACTGGTATGACGCCGCCATGTGCTTCATCTAATAAGTCATGACTTAAAAATTACTACTTTACATGTATCCTATCAAATAATTATGATTTGTGTACTCACTCCCTTTGGAAAACAGATTTGCTAGTTTAAAATGGTACTAACTGCAACATAAGATACAAAAACACCGTCATAGTGTTTCTACTCATGCACATGCTTTATATCAAGGGGGGGGGGGGGGGGGGGGCACTTTCAACTGAGCATAAAAATAACTGAAACTTCACCTAGTAAGTATAATAGAGGCAGATTTATTTTGTATTTTTATCATTAAAATCATGATCACCTCCCATTGAAAAAAAAAAGAATATAGAATGAGCATAAAGACAAACCAACAAGAAAAAGAATAATACTAATAAAACCTAAAAAGTGTAACTTTTAGTTTATCTAGTGTAAATATATATAAAACTAAAATCAATTTATGGGCATTTTCATAGTCCATATCATATTAGACTACTTAGTAGTGGTTGACTAAACCGATCACCAAAGTACCAAACCCACCACGCAAGCATTCCCCATTTTAAACACAAATACACCCCTTGCATGAACTTTAAACTATTAATTTATTATTTTATGTTAAACCAATTCATATGTGGGATTTTCTAAAAGGTGTTCCAAAGATACATGTTTGAGCGAATAAAAAACTCAAGCACCAATTCATTGATAGAAAATTACATGTAATTATAGTAATTTTTAGGTATAATTTTATTTTATAATTTATGAAAGTATCAGTTTGATTATCACATCATAACATGTGCTTGAGAGCACATTTTAGAAAAGAAAAATGAATTATATGCTTAAAACTACGGGTAAGGATCCAGCGAGAAGAAACTTAAAATGAGAAGAATGAGAAATAATTATAACCGTATATTTGAGATGCATCGACTTGAATTAGATGCATCTCTATTCATTTGAATGCATCACAATTCGTTTTAAAAGTGATTTTGAAGTGAAAACGATGCAAAGTAGTACTAGTAACAAATTTGACCCGTAAAGAACAAAAAATACATAAGATTCGTCTAAACTTGATGAAATGCATCTAATATATGTATATGCATCTAATTTTTAGCAAGATAATATTTTATGATGCATCTAAAATATTATGGATGCATCTAATTCAAACTAATGCATCTCTAATGTGTAGTTATAATTATTTCTCATCCTTCTTATTTTTAGGATTCTTTTCATTTGATCCTTAATCTAAAACTAAAACCTAAATTTGGTACTTTGAAAAAAATGATGAGAAAAAATAAGTGTATGACACTTGTCATGAAACGAATGAATTAAGTATATTAGTAGATATGTGTTTTATGTCTATATATCAACACTCTTTTAAAAAAAATCTTTCGTATATTGATTTTTCTCATGCCTTATTCCTCGTACCTTCTAACCCCATGCCCAATGTGACAACTATATAGACATCTTTGATATTTACACTTGGTGCTTACACCACGTCGGTAGAGTTATGATTCTTATACAAGCTTTCTCGTAATTGATGCATCACATCCAAGGAATTGAGTGTGGTATTATTTATACCATTTAGCTTTTCTGTAAGGAGTGTCATATTGAATTTCATAATAACAACATCAACCCCAAATATAATGTTAATTAAAACAAAGTCAAATAATTCGTCTAACAAAAATCTATACAAGATATTAATCGATATTAATACGTAATAAAAAAAATGTATGTAAAAAACGCACACGTGTATGCACCCGAATAGGCTTTAGTATGACAATATAAAATTTTATATTTTTAACCAATTGTTTTATTAAAATTAGATAATATACATATTGCATTTTTGTTTTCAAAAATTATATATCACCCAATGATTTTACATTTTTGTTTTAAAAACTATATTTACGAAAATCTGGTTAATTACCCTTAACTAGCCGTTAAAATCTCCCTATATAAACCCCAACTCTCAAACCCATCCATCATCTCTCCAATTCATCTCCTTCACTTACAACAACTTTCTTGATTCCCAAACCCTAATCCAAACACCCAAACACCACCATGGACCCCACCTCCAACACCCATATCCAAACACCCCCACAACCCCAAACAACCAAAATCCTCGAGATCAACTTAATCTCAGCCCAAAACCTAACCACATCCACCAACATGCGCCGCATGCACACTTACGCTATCATACACATCAACCCCTCCACTAAACTACGCAGCACACTCGACATAATCGGCAACCAAAACCCCACTTGGAATGACAAGTTCTTTTTTCGCGTAAACGAAGATTTCTTGATCAGCGCCACGTCAGCCGTCACTTTTCAAATTTACGCGGTGGGGTGTTTGCGCGATTATTTTGTGGGGACGGTTAGGTATTTATTGTCGAGCAGTTCGATTAGTTCGAGAAACGGGGCGGTTATTGGTTTGGCGGGGTTTTCGGCTTTGCATATTAGGAGAAGGTCTGGGAGGGTTAATGGCGTGTTGAATATTGCCGCGACGGTTTATAATAGCGACGATTTCCCGTCGCTGAATGGGGTCGAGGCGATTTGTTTTCGTGATATGATTGCAGAGAGTGATCGTAGGTTGACGCGTTTTTTGAATAATGTTGGCGCCAAAAGTGATAATAACGATAATGGCGATGTTAATGGTAAAGTTAACGAAAAAGATAATGGAAAACGGGGTGCGGAGACGAGTGAAGGTGAAAAATTGGGTTGTGATACGGAGGCGGGAACGGCGGTTAAGGGTGGTGTTAAGTTGAATATTTTGGCGGGAAAGAGTGGTGGTTTGTTATGTGGGTTAGTGTCACCGAAAAAATCTGGACCGTCGGATCAGAATGGTGGTAAGATGGTTAAAGATAAAGATTAAGATGGACGGTTGAGATGAGATTTGGTTTATTGGTTAAAAGATGAAAAGTGGTCAATTACTGTATTGACCTTAGCGTTTGAATGTGTAGACCGTTATGTAATTATGATCCATGGTTGTATTGAAGCAGATTCATAGAGGTTAAGTAATTTTTGGTTCTTTTTTATTAAATCTTTGTTTGGATATTCATGGTGCATTTTAATTGTGTTTGATAAGATCTTGTGATATCATTCGAGTCGGTAATTTGAACTTGGCCAATCGAGTTAAACTGAATCAATTTGTTGGGTCGTTTGATGTTTTGTACAAAGATCTTTATGTAAAACAAGCTCGAAAAGTATCAAGAAGCTCATGCCCCTCGAAATACCAGTTTGAGTAGTGTGGGGTTGATACCGGGCTATGTGTAACTTACATTTGTCCTGATTTGTTTACATCCTTTAGAGGATCATAGATCAACAATGTGTAACTGAGTTTCGAATATAAGAGGAAAAAAAAAGTACTGTGAATAGTTTGTCTTTTAGACATATGTTTTATGCTCAAATCGACTGTGTTTCATATTAGCTAGCTGCTTTAGTTCCTTAAGGGTAGACTCTAGTAGTTTGTGGCGAGGTGGCATCACAAATTAGCGTTGCTGCCAGTACGTTGCCTGTAGATATGCTAACAACATCTGAGTCGCTCACCGAAGAGATGAACACCTCAACATGGCAAATCTTGTACAGATATTGACGAAGTTATCAAGGCTTGCTACAATGACACGAACAAGTCAAGGCCTCGAGTTTTTTGCCACACATAGTGCACAGATCTTGACCTATGTAGATTCTTAAATTTACAAAACTTGTTTATATCATAACTACCCAATTCTAACCGAGCAATACTAGTACAATGATAGTTAGTCATTGGTATTCTCCCACAGGTGAAGTAGGGATGAATCGATGATCGAGTAAAGCTTAAATTTATGAAGCTATCATAATCTCAGAAAAGAAACAGACAAAAATTTATTCATATAACAAACACACATTTTACATGTCATATGCTCCAATACTAATAGCCATCACACTACACAACTCCGTAACTCATCTTTGACTACAGAACCACGGCATCGGCCCTTGTTTAGTTTTGCTTTCTTCTTTTTTGACAGTTTTTTCTCCAAATCCTTGACTCTTCCTGTAAGCTCTTTTATGACATCAAGTTGTTGATTCCCTGCTTTCATTAGCTCCTCCACTGCCACCCGAAGCTTCTCGTTCTCCTCCATTAGCTTTTTATCATCACCACGGCTTCCTGTTGGTGACAATGGTGAAACTCTTCCAAGATCCTCTATTAGAACTTCTGTAGAGCTATCAGCGTCATCTGCCTTTGGAGCTTCTGTTGAGACAATGAAGTCTTCCTGTACTTCGTTTGTGGCATCTTCTTTTGGTAAGTCAACGTCCACCAGCGTCTTAGGTGGGAGTTGGATGCACTCGGTTACAAGCTCTTTGTCATGTGTTTTCACACTGCCATCATCTGGATATTCTGTCACACCTACGACTTCAGGATGCTCACATGACTCCACAATTTCGACATCACTTTCGGACTGGGCTTGTGCCTGATCAGACTTCGCTTCCTCTACAGTCTGTTCTTTCTCTGGCATCTCAAGTTGGTTGTTGGTAAGCTCTACGATGTCTTGTTGACTTCCTGATTCCACTTGTGATTCGAGGTTGACATCATGAACATCTGCACAACTTTCATCAGACTCTACAAATTCGACATTAGTATCAGATTCAGCTCTATCAGATTTCCCTTGGATGCCATTATCTACAGGCGACTCGGTCTCCACCGCCATCTCAAGTTGATTGTTGGTAAGCTCTACAGCATCTTGTTGATTTTCCGACTCCAACTGTGCATCAAGATTGACAACACCAACTTCCGCACAAGCCTCATCAGATTCCACAAATTCAATATTGGTGACAGATTCATCTGCCTCGTGTTTATCTTGGATGGCATTATCTAGAGGTAACTCCGGCTCCACCGACATCTCATGTTGGTTAGTATTAAGGTCATTGGTGTCCCATTCACCCATTTGCTCAGGCTTGACATCATGAGTTGCGTGTACAGCATTAGTATCTTCAGGTTCACACCTCTCAACTCCACACGTATCCGACTGCACAGTTTCAGTGTTGCAATCAGATTGGGCATGTGGCTGATCAAGCTTGTCGGCAGTCGCATTATCTACAGGTTGCTTGGTCTCAACAGACACGTGAAGTTGATTGTTGATACTTTCTTCCGTAGTCTTCTCATTACGCAATTCCACTTGTTGCTCAAGATTAGTATCACAGAATTCTGCTCCAACATCTTGAGATTCTGTACCTTTTACTTCATGATTCTCACATATACTCGAATCAGAGTCCACGAGTTTGACATTGCTATCTGATTGTGCTTGTCCCTGAACAGACTTCTCCTGGCTAGCATCCTCTTCAAAATGTGTAACCTTTTCCGTGCTAGACGCACTTTCCACACTCGGGGTTTCAGATTTTACGAGTTTTAGAGAATCAAGCTTCTCTTGTAAACACACAAGCTCCTTTGCAACTGATTTCCTAGTGTCCCGTACAACTGGATGCAGACCCTGATAAATAACATATCAGAAGACGAGCATTAGAAACCTTTAATAATCATATGCAATGTAAAGATGACTATCCAGCTGACCGAAACATTTAATATACCAAATATCAGATGGAAATAAACCAATATAAAACTTTATAAAATACCTGAATAGTGTCTAACTTTAGCAGAAGGCTCATTATGGTCTCTCCGATAATCAATTTTTGTTTTTCATCTATGCGTATGGTAGACAAGGAGGATTCCAGATCCTGAATACGCTTCTTCAGCTCATCAACCTGTTTCCTAACTCCACTGATTTGCTTTAGCTTCGTTAATGGCTGTGATTTCCTCACTTCGAAGCCACGATATGCGGACTGTATGATCAAAGCCGCTTCAGGTTCAAGCAATTTCTTCTTCTTTTCCACTCCGCAAACCATTCCCTTGCCACTTTGATTCCCTTCAGCCTTTGCTGCATCCTCACAAGGATCAGCAGGACGATCTTTTTCTACCTTCTTGACATCATCAGTCACTTGAATCTTTTTGATATTGCCTTTACTTTGCTCATCCTTGCTCTTCTTTAAGCCTTCTGACAACTCCGTTTGCTGCTGAGAAGTTTTTGGATGTTCCAAATTAGACCCTTTTGATCTGTGCTTATCAGCGGGAGGACTAGGTGACCGTGAACTCTTCTTCTTTCCTGGCAGCGGATCAATGCGTAAACATACAGGAGGTAATTTGGATGCCTTTTGTGAAGCCTTTCCCTCTACGTCTTTATTTGTGTTCTTCACAGAATCTGACTTCGGCATCGTCTGTATGACTTTTGGGCTTTTCTGTCCCTCATTTGCCTGCACTTGTTTTACAGGAATCACCTTTTGGACAGCATGTTTACTACTCGCATCTGATTCAGTCTCACTGCCAGTACTGTCGCTGTTCTTCAATCTCAGTAGTTTCTTTTCACTAGGCATTCCCTTTTCCGCTACTAGATCAGCATTGTTCTCTTTTGAGTCGTTTTCCATTTCCTTATCCTTAGAAGGCAACCAAAATATCTGATAAGGGAAACGATTATAATCATCACCATCCTTCTGATTTCGGTCTATTCCACCATTTCCACCTTGCTTCACAGGTTCATAATGCTTTGACAAAACAGGATCACGGGTATAATTCGGATCACGGGTCTTATTCTCTTTCTCAGTCGCCTTTGGTTCCGTCTTCATATACTCTGGAGGAACCCACATGATTGGATAGGGACAGTCCTTCAACAATAAGGGAACCAAAGAGTCATTTGTCTTCTTATCAACTTCTGGCTCCTCTTGTACAATCCTTGGCTTCTTTTCATCCTCCACATGATTGCAACTAGAGCACCGATGACTATCATTGTTCTTTTTATCAAAGTCATACCTAGGCTGCTCAACCGAATAATGTGGTGGTGGAATATGGTAACCAGGATAAGCACCAGGAAACGGAGGATAAAACCCGTGAGAGTAGAATGATGGTGGCGGTGGTGGGTAATGAGGGTATGGAGGTCGGTAACTGAACGGACCACCACCGTAATAGCCATGGTTGCAACAACCATGATACTCATGTGGGACAGGATAAGGGTTATTGGCACCATAAGGCCATGGTTGTTGATATGGCAGAATCATGGTACTAGGATCCATTTTCATATGTGGTGTGATCTCTTTGGCTCTTGGATCATCGTTTGGAGCATAAGGCATTGGAGCAGTGTGATGGGGGTACGAGTACGGATATGCAGGATACATTATCACAAGCTTGGTCGAATAAGTACGACCGCTAAGTTGAAGAAGTTATGGTACTTAACACCTAAAACCAACAACCAAAGCCGGTGTTAGACATCAAAACACATTAATTGGGGTCTAAGTAATAATATTCCATATTCATCATCACTCATAATAATAATCAATCTAAATAGCAATACAAAGGGGCGTTTGGCATTGCATAGCATCAAAAGTGATTTACCTGATTATTAGATTTATTGAGTAGCAAAATTAGTCAATTCCTAGTTTGGGTACAGGGAAATATCTCATCAAATGTAAGGTAATTTTGTCTTTTTTATGACATACATAACTAATATAAAGAGCAATGAATCCATGCTTTGGTTCACTTATAAACAAGGTCAAATCGCACAAAAAGATACTGATATTTATGCTAACTTATTTTTAATTTAAGGCATGGAGTACCAAAGTTAAATATTTGTGCAGTGTAAGGTTTATGAAGGTTTTTACGACTATTCGAAATAAGCGACGGGTATTCTTTTAGCTAAAATGGTTGAATAATACTAAGTACCATTCTAATTGGCGATTTAAAAGTTATTTCGGCTAAAATTATGACGCTGGCCTCATTTGAATTAAAAGGTAAAAAAAAAAAAACACATTGCATTCAAAAATACTTTAATACCTTTAGAAAACAAAGGTTGAATGACTTAAATTAGAATTAGCATCAATACATTTTTGTGCGATTTGCCTAAAAAAGAAGTTAAAACAACAATAAATTCCATCACTACTATAAAAAAACAATCACCATTATCGCATTAGCAGAATTATACTAAGTTATAAACGAACAGAATACTGTATCCTATTTCACAAATATAGCTCAAAACAACAAAACATTCCACATATACAAACAAAAAGAAAGTAAAAGAATAGACTTACAGAAATAACAGATGAAAAACAAGTAAGATATCCACCAAAACGGTTCCACAAATCCAAATGACTCAGATATCAGTTCAATATTCACGATCCACCAACCCAATAACAACAATAAAGCTTGTTTTACGTTTGTTCTTTGCTCTCTTTTTGTTTGCTTTTTCCAAATGTTGATATTTTCCATTTGATTTGAATGTTTTTTATTTATAGGAAGTGTGGTCCCTGTCTACCGTTTCCAGAGTTTTCTCGCGTTTCTTCTTTTAGCTACCGACCGAACTGTCCAGATTTTTCTTTCTTTATTTAGAAACGTGTACTTTCTACGTTTGACTAGGCTATGAATAAAGGGGTAATTTGACGAAAGCCCATTTATGTTATTGGACACGAGGATCATATATTTAACTTGATTATTACAAGCCCATTTATACACGCACGTACTTGAAAGAAAACATACGAGTGCCTATTGGATACGAACCCACAAATTACGGGAAACTTAAGTGCTTGTTTGTTTAACATTTTGGGAGAAGACTTATAAAGGCTTATTGGGCTTAAACTTTTAGAATAAGTCGGTTTATAAAATTAGTTTTGTTTGTCGCACGGGTTTATAGAGGCTTTTATAAACTGTAAATCTCTATAAGCCTAAGCCTATTAAAAGAGGCTTATAGGGCTTATAATCGGTTAAATTACTTAAATATCTTTCAAAACATAATTCAATGTCACACAAAAATTTTAAATATATATGAATTTAATTTGATATATTTTTATTCGATTTTACATTAATAAGTTTTAGCTCCAACTAATTCGTCAAATAGCTTTATAAAATTATAAGTTACAGCTTTCAGCTTATAATTTAAGCCTCAGCCTCAGTTCCAACCCGTTTCGCCAAACATACTCTTAATGTGGAGACCCTCCACCTTATCACTTTATATTTTCAGTCATTTTTTCCAATTAAGTCGTAAACAAACCCATTTTACATGACGTTCTAAAATCAACTTTTTTTCTTTTTATATTAAGTCAAATTTAAAAATCACGACATTGTATCATATATCACATGTAGTTTTTCAAATAAATTATGATACATTTTTCCATTTTTAGTTGTACGAACAAAATATAGTTGGCTGCAAATCAATTAGATTACTCGATTATCTATACTACTTATAAAGCTTTTATGCTTAATCATGAAAACTTTAAAAAAAAATAAAAATAAAAATAAAAAAAATAAAAAAAAAAAAGGTGATTAAAGTGATTCCTCTAAAATTCCTTATTAATATTCCGTAATGCTTCAAATAATCTTAAATGACAACCTTTAAAATGTCATCTTAGATAAACAATGTAAATTTATAATAATAATAATAATAATAATAATAATAATAATAATAATAATAATAATACATGGTTTATAATTTGGATAAAAACTTTTTAATAGAAATGAAAACTTTTAATACGACACGATTTTTAATTTCTAAGCACCCGAATGAATAATTAAATAAAGAGAGGTGATACTCACATCACATCTTTTGATGCATGCACCACAATTTGTACATTACAGCATTGTACGGTATAAACTGTAATGCACAAATTGTGGTGCATGTATCAAAAGATATGGTGTATGTATCAATTCCCATAAATAAAATAACTATAAATGAAACACGTAAGTGTTGCATCAAGAGTCACACCAGAATCAAAATTTCGCAAGTATAATTATTTGCCGTTATATATACCGCTATATATCATCGCTTTGCACGGATATAATATCAATTAGAGGAGTGATTAGAAGGCCTAAAAGATGTGCCTAAATTTATGACTAAACATATGTGTCATCATCATGTGGCTGCAGTTAAAGAACCCATTTTTTCACAAAACAACAAAATCATGCCACATAAATTTAGATATAAAATTAAATATACATTTAGATCTCCCAATCATTAAACCCTTCAAATATTCCACACATCCTTACAAGGAAATTATGTCCTACCCGCGTCCTTCGACTCCTTTCACATGGGCCAACAAATTTTCTTTATCTTTATTCACACGACTTTTGTTTCTCTGACATTAGTGCGAGTCTTTTACCACTAGCTAGACTTTGTGACTGATTACTATAGTTCCTTTGACAATTTCACATTACTCCAACTATTGGATTTCTCTATTTGTTAACACTGATTTCGTTATTTTAGAATTTAAAAAACTATTTACATGATTCGTTTTTGAAAGACAAAACATTATTTTGCAAGACACATTATTGAAAACCTATTTGTAAGGCATATATTTACAGAATTCTTCTATGAATTAGGAAGTTCCCATTTTGCATACCGGTTTATGTGGGATAACTTGCTATATCATTAACAGATTTTGAGAAATTTATAGCATATATATGCAAGAAAATTGTCTTAATTAATCTGTACATAGACGGAACTTGACAAGTTTAAGTAGAGAGGTCAAACTGTAAAGTATTTATTTTAGGAGGTTAGTTTACATTTTCATTTAAAATCTGTACTAATAATACCTACCACTACAACGTGTAAAGAAATACATGTTAATCGAGAATCTCTAACAAAGGCATAACCACAAACGGTCTTAGGCAAACGATCGTATCATCTAATTTTGACTGCTAAATTATTAAAGTCACAAGTCATGCTTGCTCTAGGAGTTGTTGCTACAAAAACAATGTCTTAGAAAAGTTTTAACATATATATATATATATATATATATATATATATAAGAGAAAAATTTAGTTTGTTACAGATTTAATAAACAACTTTGATTTTTCATTTTTCGTCAAACTAAAACACTTTAATGTCATTCTTTTTTTCTTTTCTTTTTTTTAATTAAATATCTCACAAACAGTTAATCGTTACTTGAAAAAAGTCACACTATCGCGTCGAGAATTAAATTATTTTTCTATAAAAATAAATAAATAAATAAATAAATTAAAAAAAAAAAAAAAAAAAAAAAAAAAAAAAAAAAAAAACGACTTATTTTTGTGAATCTTGAAATTTACACATAAAAAATTGCATGAAATACAACAACACCTAAATCAATTTTTACTTATCTTTCTATGGAGAACTTAACGCTGCGTTCTCGAGTTTGTTTTTGAAAGGAAAATAAAGAAAATGAATGGAAATAGAAAAATTACTGTGTTCTCGAGTTTCTATCAAACAGAGAAGAAATGAAATAGGAAGAATTTGATAGGAAAATTAAGAAGTTTTTTCCACCAAAATTTTCCGCCCAAATATGGGAGGATTTAAAAGGAAACAAATTTACACCTATACTATTTGTTATAAAATAAGTTATATAATCTTCATTATTTTATATATCTTTTGTTATAGATGTATTTCTATGTTTAAAAATGCATAACTATAATTTTTTCTTTCTTTTCCTTTCAACTCGAGAACACGACTTTGTTTATTTTCCTTCTTTTTCCGTTCATTTTCTTTCAACTCGAGAACATGAAATATAAATGCAACTTTCTTTTCTTTTCACTTCTTTTCTTTACTCTTCTTTACCTATCATTTCTATTCCTACAAAGAAAAACTCGAGAACAGAGCGTAAGACTTTGTGCCAGCCTCATATATGGTCAATGGTAAGTCGACATGGTGTATGTAAATTCCTATCATTTAAATTCTATAAATAGACACCCCTTCAACAACAAGTAAAAACACAAATAGCAAGTATGAAGCTTTACTTACTTGTTGTGCTCACCACCTTCTTAACATTGTTGGCCCTGGCCTCGGTGTCCGAGGCCGGCCAGCTAGTCGTATACTGGGGTCAATACAATGGAGAGGGTACACTTACTGATACATGTCAAACAGGAAAATATAATATCGTTAACATCGCATTCCTTTCTAAATTCGGCAATGGCCAACCTCCTCAAATGAACCTCGCTCACTGCGATACTAGGGTACGCAAAGGGTGTGACAAGGTTAGCTTAGGCATCCGTAATTGTCAAAATTTAGGGGTCAAAGTCATGCTCTCGATTGGGGGTGGCACAAAAACTTATTCGCTATCCTCAAAAGAAGAGGCTGAGGGTGTGGCTGATTACATATGGAACAACTTCCTTGGAGGACAATCAAGTTCAAGACCACTTGGAGACGCGGTTCTTGATGGTGTTGACTTTGATATAGAACAAGGTGAGACGCATTATGTCGCTCTTGCTAGAAGACTAAGCGAGCATGGTCAAGGTGGCAGAAAGATTTACTTGACAGCTGCCCCGCAGTGTCCATTTCCTGATGCCAAGCTCCAGCCCGCACTCAATACCAACTTATTTGACTATATTTGGGTTCAGTTCTATAATAACCCTCGGTGTGAGTTCGATGCCAACAATTTCAATAAATTTATGAGTTCGTGGAATCAATGGACATCAATATCCGCTAGTAAAATATTCATCGGAGTACCAGCATCAATATCTGGCGCTGCATCCAATGGTTATATCCCTAAGCAAGAAATGATCTCGAGAGTTATACCATTTGCTAAGAAGTCACCAAACTATGGAGGTGTCATGCTTTGGAATAGGTTTTACGATCTACGTGGGTACAGTGACGCCATTAAAAGCAGTGTCTAAGACGTTCATCTCATGTACCAATATTAATCCATATACCCCGCTCCAGCGAGATTGGGTGTTGTATTTCATGTACTAATAATAAGCATTTGTGCTTTAATCAAGTAAAATAAAACTTTGCTTTTTTTGTTTATATTTCCTTGCAATAGCTATGAGTTTTCTTCAAGTCATCCTATGTGTTTACACTTTCACATTGTCATCTTGCTTGGTAGTAACATTCCTATGTTCAATTGCTTTTTCATATGATTATGGTGGTAGACTGGTAGTAGCGAAGATGACAATTGAAATATATAATGGCCTAGTTGAGCTGACCTAGCAGCATTGGCCCTAGCCCCTAGGCCTGCATGTCGTCTCTGCAAACAAGCATGTGATGAACCCAGAGATGGCAAATTTCAGTAAATCATGTGTTGGTTTGTTGCTACCCGAACAAAGCCGTGTGACATGAGAGTCTCATATAAGGATCCTTTTAGCAATTGTGTCACGCATAAAGGTACAACATTCAGTCATAAATATGCAACTATACTTGCATTTACTTGCAAACGAAAAAACTTGGTAAAATTAGCATCTATCATTAGAAAAAACGCAATTTACATACAAAAACACTCGAATACACTATTTAAGAAAGCCACTATGCATCTATCTCATCTTACCCAAAAAAACACCCACCAAAAATTAAAGAAAAAGGTGGAATATGTCTCACAAAGAATGATGTAATCAGACTAGATCTACACTGTTAGGAACATGGTCAACACTAAGCTATCAAGAATCACCTTTTCCTACCTGAAACGCCTTGCTGCTGCTACTGCAGACTTTTTATGAGTTACTGTTTCATTCTCCGGCGGTGGTTTCACAAACTTCCCAATCACTTTTTGGTGAGTTCGGTTCTTGATTCTTATAATCTTCTCCCGGGTTTGTTTTTTCTTCAATTCCTTATCTTTTTTCGATTGGATTCTTTCTTTTTCATAGATTCCTTGCCAAAACACTTCGCCAGTAGAAGGCCATAACCACCGTCTTCTAGGGTGGTCCGAGTCTGCCTCTTCGGCAAGATCTTCGTCCATGGCCTTGATGGTGCTATTATTAAACCATTTGATCCACATTTTTCCTGTCCGTTTCTTGAAATCGTGTTGTTCTTGCATTGTTCCGGTGTTTGGATTTACGTACACCATTCTTCTCGCGCTATGGTATGCCCAAACATTTACAAGAACCTCCAGGACCCGTGAGTAACAACGCTTGTCCTGAAAAGACCAAAAAAAGGTCAAAACTCAAAACGATTGACAACTGGTTAGTTAGGCTCGGTTGTGAATAATGTAGGAATGAAACTACATGTTATGTACGACTAGATGTGGTGAAACGGGTGAGTTGGTTAACAGGCTAAATTGAGTTCAGGTCAAAGTTGATAACTCTTAGTATGTGTTAAAACGAGTTGGGTCAAATTGGGTCGATTCACAAACAGTTTTCCTATCCATTTTTGGGTAACTTTATAAAAACATAAGGTGCTAAAGATGCTTATGGAAGTTTTTCAAAATATAAATCGGGGCATTACATTGTGATAAAGCAAGTTCAGAGGGTGGTTTGCCTTTGAATAAACTTCGGGTGACTTTTGACCCTTTTGACAAGTTTCTTTCTGAAGTAGTTATTATATATTAATTTTAATTATCAGAGATATAAACATATTATATAACCAAATCTGCCTGTTTACCTTTTAACGATTTGAAATCACTGATTGTATATACTAAAAACTTACCTTAGACAAACTTAGATAGCACAAACCACTTCCATGATGTTCATTGTACACTTGTGCATCTAACGCATCTACAAACATCCTGCAAATACCATGCACACATTCAAAACCAGTTGCCTTAAATTGCACAAATCCTCTATTTATAGCTTTATTTACTAAAAAAAGCTGTCCACAGACCTTGAGAACATTACAAACTCGAGATAAGATTTTGTAGGCATAACCCAGCTATTCATAACCGACCATGTGTCTCCATCTAAGGGCATCGGAGGAATAATTGTCGAGTTATCCTTTATCCCATACATCTTCTTGAGAGCTTCAGAGAATGCAAACCTTGTACAAATTATACATAAGACTGAATCAATACCTTAACTTCTGAAACAAAATATTCAAATCGCTTTCAGTTAAAACTTTTTCCTAATGTAAGTCGTAGAGCCTTACTTGCAATTACCGGCATTTATAGCATCACAAAACGACCAGAAATCCTGTTGTGTGGGGTTTCTTGGATCCTTATCCATACTAACCCAAAAATAGACAGCATCACCATGCTTCTGATTTTCAATGTCTTCTAGTAAAGCAATCTCAGCACTCTCCGATAAAGATTCCTGTTTTTTCAGAGAATATATAAAAAGATGCACATTTTTTGTAGTAAAATAAATAGCATTTTAGAAAGGGTGTTGCAAGTATTAACTCACCTTCCTAGCAGTAGCTCGCCACGACAAAAACCCAATCCATGCATTCTTGTGTATACGATCAATACGGTTAGCAATGGAAAAGTATGCTCCAAAATCACTAAGGGTGTCTCGGTAGTAAGGTGTGTTTAGCAGAGGAAGACGAGAAGGTGCATCAATGTCATCTCTTCCTGGTCTTCGGCCTTTAGTGGACTAAAATATAAGAGAACTGGCAATATTAGTTTTAATAAGGGGGGCTCACATACGATAAAACACTCAGATAGTTGGAAACACATAATCATTTAACACAAAATCAAATCTAGATGCAAAGTGTAATACTAACACTTGTATATTTGCAATAGAGATGGATTAACTTACAAGTCCAATACCACGATATAGTGATTTACAGTGGAGAAAGGGCCAAGATCCTTGACCATAGTAAGGTTCATAGATGCATAATGGTTGACCTGTCCTTTCAAGTTCTCCCTCATCCCTCTCGTGTAAATCATTCCTACTGCGATCAACTTTCTTTGCATTTTTGTATACTTCCTCCCATGTTCCTTTAGGTTGCTCGCTTCTATCCCTCAGCTACACAAAAATAAAACATACATAAGAACCTCAAACTTCTTTAAAATGCCAAAATGGCAGGCCATGACACGCTGACCAGTCTAAATACAGGTAATATGGGAGAAGAAGTTTTTGATCTTCAACTCCAAATATTACTAACTAGATGCAGTAATATGTGTGGGAAATTGACTAATGAGTCAAAACAGGTCCTTCTAAATACAGGTTATGGCACGTTGACCCGTCTACGCTTTTTCTTATCTAATTTTTAACTTTTAAAGAACTCGGTGTATTTTACATGATTATAAAAGTTAAAAACTATATAGGAGTAATCCATTGGATTAGCCAGTTTTCATCACGCCAAAAGAGAATTTTATTGTGATCCAACCATAATCGTCAAATTTTTTATAATAAAAATGGGCAAGTAATTTCAGAGCAAAATTATCGAGAAAGGTAATGCTGTCTTAATGGCATCATTAAGAGTAAAAGATAAAAGAAGAAAGAGATGCTTTTTAAAATTACCTCATCGTCTTCTCTTGTCCTTTTAGCTGTCATCACCTGGCTTCTCTTTTCTTCTTCCCATAAAGCATACACAAAGGCATCATTGGCTGGCATATCACTTGAACTCCCTTCTTTTATAGTATGACTCCATCGATTTTCAACCATATCTAAGAAATCGTGAATCCTTGAAGTTCTGTTTACATATCCATGATCTGCAACAGCTTCAAAAAGATGCCATTGCCACTCTGTTTTGATTTCAGAAGGAATTTCCGATACAGCCCTTGGAGATGCAACTTCTGAAGGAAGGTTAAGGATGTTTTCTATCAATGAAGCGTACCCTTCAATGGATTCCAAAACCATCATGTTTTTGGCAGTATTTTTGCCAGTTAATGCAATACTACGAGCTAATAATGACAATTTTCCTTGAGACACCACTTGCAGTACTATTCGTGTTAAATGTTTTATGTTCTCCTTTGGATAAAGATGGCCATTGACCCCATCACCAACCTGAAATACGTTATATGTTTATTAATACTATAGCTTTTGAAGTCAAACAAATCACTTTCAGTTGTATAGTTGCCCCAATCTAATTGACTCTTTTAGAAAAAATATAGCAAGTAGATTTAAAAACTAGAATAGACACAGAAACAAAAAGAAGTGGCGTAAAACGCATAAGAATATTCAGATGAAGCAAGTCTCTCAAACAGAAGTTTGACATAGAAGTCAAAGTATCAGAGGTTGTAGCTTACGTGTTTCTTGATTATTGATAGGTCAGGAGCAATTATTGGTTTGTTCAGGCACATTGCCTTCACCAGAACATCAGGGAAAGATTGTTCTTCGAGAAACGACCCGTATATTACAAGATCCATTATGTCTAGAACACCACTATCTTCATCAGTAGCGACATGCTTTACAGTGCCCTTTGGGTAATTAAGGTTAGATGCAATTTCCTAAAAAAATAAATATCAATATCGAGTTAGTTTTGAAGACAAAAAATGTTAGCAAATACCATGTATTTCCTCCGTCCCATTAAAAATGCAACATTTGACCCATTTCAGCATAATCAAACTTTTACATTGATGGCAAAGGAAAAACAAAGGAGGTGTTTGGATGTGTGTATAAGCCTTAAATCAACTAATTATCTAAATTCTAAAAACTTGCAAACTTGTAAAATAGGGAATGTTGCAAAATTTATGGGAGAGAAAGAGCAAAGAAAGAAGATAAACATAAGAACATTACCTCCATGGCTGCACTGTAATTACCAGTTGAATCTTGACTCAAAACTATGATCTTGAGACGTCGACTCGAACTGTCACCGACAGGAAACTTTGCCAAAAGTGGCAATAAAGACTTTAAAACAAAGGCATGTTCCAGCCATATTCCTTTATATAGAAACTCACTACCTACTATACCAACAACAAAGTCTTCGACCCCGATATTCATATTTACACGCAGATTTTCTTCATGAATGATAGTCGAGTTATTTATTTTACATGCTCCAGAAGGGTATCCAGGCACCACAAAATAGTTTCCAGCATCAAATGCAGCATAAAACATCTGGAAAATAAAAAACAAGAAAGATAAATGAATAAAAAAAAGACAACAGATATTCAGAACTAACAAAATTATAGTAAAACTTTATAATCAGCATTGGTTGATACATACTGGTAGGGCATAGTTTGGGAAGACAACAACGGTCGCTCGATTAAAGATTGCTTTCCAGTCATTAATCATGTCAACTTGGCCACTTGAGAGGTATTTTGCAGCACGTGTGGCGAGAGTTTTTTCATGGATGGTCCAAATAAGAGGTACAGATTTAAACGGTTCCTGCAAAAGGCTGTAGCAACTAAATTCAGTTTATTTTTTTGCAAGAAGCTAAACTTAACACAACAATAAAGATAAGTATGCCCGCTTACGATGAAATGACATCCTTCGCTGCAAGAGAGTTCACAAGTACACCATCATAGCTACAAGATCATACAAAATGATTATAAACACATTGTTGATTGTAACCTTACGTTAAATTTGAAGTTTACAATAAAAAGCTATATAAGGCATGAAAAGTCAAAGTTGATCAGCTTGCTTCAGTTCGTTTCAAAAATGTTTGAAGCATGCTACGCGGTTCTGGTCGTGCTTCTGACCAAAGCCATTATAGTTTTAATAGCAATTTCGTAATCAACATCTAATACATAGGAAAAACAAACATACTTTAACCAGTCTATTGTAATCTCAGTATTATCTTTAGCCTCTATAATATTGACTGGAACTCCCATAGTATTCCAAATAGAATGAGCAGGCCCATCTTCAAGTGAGTAAACCTGCACAAGAAGTGAACCGTGCCAGCATAAACATTTTGTCATCTAAACGTTTCAACATCAAAATAGAATGAAGATATTACATCTGCATCCCATCTACTAGGTCCAAGTTAATTGTAGATAAGACCTGTGTAATTAAGGATTGGAAGCATAAGGTGGGGATGCTTAGAAGTGTATTCACACAGTTATTCCAACTTGAAGCAGTGGTAATCAGTCGTAAATGTTTCGCTAAAACTGATTATGATTCAACTGTTTTTAATAAATATGGCCAAGATAATTACACATGGAGAAGCAGGTACAGAGTTGCTACAAGAAGATTAAGATACTCATATGATGGTCAAGTTACCTAAGTAAATGCCTCCAACTCTAAGCACCTAATTATTTAATCATATGATTCTGATTCTTTAAGTCTCCAACACCCATGGTGTAGACATATAACATCTCATGTTTTACAACAGATACAATTTCTCGGCAGAGCAAATACTCATGAGTGGCCATAGGTACTTTTGCATGCATGAAAAATAGTAGAAGTCACAAGTTGTATATACAATGATAACAACGGGGAATATGGTGTATTGCTGAAATGCTTAGATTGCTTGTCATGATCTAATGAGCAATTAACTGCTGAATGTCATCCATGCTCTCTTGTTATAGCATCATGGCTAAACATTTTAGTCAAATGTTTTTACTCATCTTATCAATCCTGAGTCCTTATCTCTATTTGCATGTTAGATAATGTTAGCTGGGAATAGATGGCAAAGCACAACATATTGGCCCTTATAATCTCATACATTACTAAGCCTAGAAAACAGTCATGCAATCAATGTTCAATGTTCAAACTCAACTCCCTGACTTTATCAATAGCCAATAACCAAACCATGTTGCGCAAGCCTTACCAAGCTAATATGAGCTTGAGTTACATACAATCTCTGTCATAGTTAAAAGTTTAACCAATCCCTAGTGTGTCTCGAAGCCACATGCCCTGATGCCCTTATCGACTGCTCTAAGTTCCCCATTGTACTAAATTACATCGACCTTCTACGATTGCTTATAATAACTAATACAAATACGCATAAAACGTATCAAAATCATACCGATAACTAGCGTAAAACACCGAGATTAAAAAATACCTCAAATTCATATCCAATTTCCTTCAAACCAGCTGCAACACTAACCATCAACACCTGTTGTGAATCAACCAACAGATCTGCAAAAACCTACAAAATCAAAACTAATAAAAAACCAAAACCGAAAAAACCGAAAAACATCCAATAACGATAAAACCAACACAAAAAACACTCACCATTCCAAGTTTCACCTTCCTATTCCCAAATCTCACACCACTTCTTGACACATTCACATTCCCATCCCTTTGAAACTTCATCAAAAACTTAGTAGGCCCCACAACAAACTTCAAATCCTCACCAAAATCCAACCCACCAACAATTTCACTAACCAAAAAATCAAACTCAAACTGACCCACTTCATCTTTTCTAATATCTACTTTATCAAGAGGCAAAAACAACTGAACCAAAAACATAAAAAATATAAAAACAGCTAAAGCAGAAACCCATTGTAAGTAATCAATTTTCTTCAAAAACACAAATTTTGATTTGGGTTTTGTACTATTATGAATCTTGGCTTCAATTCTTGATTTAATGGGTAACATTGGACTTAAAGAACCCATTTTTTTACATTAGAGTAAAGTTTTTATAAAGATAATAAAAACCCAAATCAGGAATTTGGGTGCGTTTGGTATGCTGGGAGGAATGACAATGGGTATGAGTTTGATAGTACTCAACTATGAAAGTTTCATTCCCCACTCTCTAGCCATATATGGAGTATAGAAAATAATGGACTTTCATAGTCATAGTGGTGGGCCCGGGCACCCTAAACAAACACCAACTATCACTTTCATAGTGATAGTTGATTCCCAGGAATGGGTACCAAACGCACCCTTAATAAAATTGGATTCTTGATGAGCTTTTATTATGACATAGGGAGAAGTGAATATTGGGAATGAATGAGGTATGAAAGAAGGAGTAATAATTGTTGTTATTCTATTTTTGTATAAAAAAAAGTTTATAAAAATTGGAATTAGTAATAAAGACTGTTTTTTTATTAAAGAAATCAAGAGATGAATAAAATTGTTTGATGGGTTGCTTTTATTTGTGGTCAACTCTTGTTCTCCTCACCTGTACTTGAATATTGAGTAAATCTAGGAATTTTGATAAATTTTTTTCCTTTTTTCCAAGAAAATTTATGTGATTTTTTTTTTTTAAACAAAAATGTTATCTAAAGCGAAAATTGGAAAACCTATTGGTGACTAATAAATCATATATTTTTCTATCTTTATGTTTTTGTTGTGAGTTTCTAAAGGTTTATGTATTGTTTGTTTGTTAAAAAACTCTAAATCTGAATCTGATTTTGACTTTGACTCTGACTCGCACATTTAAATCTAAATCTGAGACTGATTGGGGCTAAACCGTCAGATATAATTGACCAAGGTCAACTAGTCAAAAACAGCTTATCCCAATGCTCCGTGGATAGTATAGTGTGTCCCCGGGTCGTTAAAGTCCCAGCGAGATTGAAATGGTGTAATTTGAAATCGTTTATGAGTGAGTGGCACTGAGGACAGTAGCCCAGATGATATGGAATTGATTTTGCTACTGTTATTTTGGTATTTGTACACAGATATAATATTCACAAAAATCAGATATACAGGTATATGCACAAATTCACAATTAAGATCATGTAACAGACTGAAAAAGTGAGATTTGGTGAATTACAAACTACAGGGGGTGCTTTTGAAACTTTTGAAACTTGAAATTTAAAAAGAAATTAGAAAATGAAAATAAAATTGTAAAAGTGATTATTTTAATATTTAAATATTATTTAATTAATTAAACTAATTAAAATCTAATTTAAATCTAATTTAAATTAATTAATAATTATAAATATTACAAATTAAACTAAAAATTTGCAAAAACAATTTCTAAACTTAAATTAAAACTTGAAGAAAGTATAAAAAATGAAAATAAATATTTTTGTCTTTTTATGAGTTTTTTATTAATTAAAAACTATTTAACTTAATTAAACTAATTAAAATAATTTAAATTACTATTAATACTAAATTAACTTATAAAATTATAAGAAAATTTATAAAATTACTTAACCATCACAGGAATCCTACAAAATTATAAAAAAAAAATTAAAAATTATGTTTAAGGCTAATCCACTAATTAATTACCTTTTAATTACTTTAAATCTAATTTAAATAATTAAAATAAGAAAAATGGAAAATGAACAGTAGAAACTAAAAATTTATTTTCTAAAAGTCTATTATATTATATTAGAGCTAGGAAAAATATAAAAACTAGGTTTTGCTTTATAAAAACTAAATATGCTAATTAATACTTAATATTAATTAATAATTAAGAAAACTAATATTAAATCTAATTAATACTAAATGACAAAATAAAAATCTGAAAAATTTACTAAAATTACTTTACTATAAAAGGTAATTAATAAAAATATAAAAAAGCTAAGTGCTTAACAAAAATCTAAAAATGAAAATTAAAAGATAAATTGAATTAAATAGAAACTATCACTTAATTTAAATTTGGATTTTCTTGGTTTTTCTTTTACAAACTTACTTAACTAGTGAAAATAGAAAACTTTTGTGAAAACACTTTTGAAATAGCTTATAAATAAGCAGTATACACCCCCTAAACCAAAACAGTTTGACTTTAGTTGACTGAGTGGACAAATGAGCTCAAATGAGTGTAGGTGGGGTCCACAATGATGGAAATGGGTACAAATAAGCTAAAGGAACTTGAATAAGCTAGAAACAACAAGTAATGATCACAAATAAGCTGTATGGGATCCAAATAAGCACTTTGCAAACTGAGCTTGAACACAGACTTGGGACAGACTTTGGTAACAAATCCAGGTGGGGTCCACTAGGATCTAGGTCAAACAAATGGTCAAGCCTTGTACCCTGGTAGGAGGGGGTTGTCAAAAGCTATTTGTGGGTTGTGGGACCCACTGGGTTGGTCAACAATAGCCACCAAAGTGGTGGTGGTGAAATGGTTCTGCTGGTGCAGGGGAAGGTTTCTTCCCTGCAACTGTGTTCCAGGGCTTGTGGAGCCCACACAAAAATTCACAAAATTGAAACAACAATGGGAATCAAAAGTTGAGGTGGTAGAGTTTAACTACAACAAGTTTTATATCCTCAATCCAAACACATAAATCACAAAAATTACTTGAATATTTGGAAAAATCTGAGATGCAACTTTTGACTTTTTGATGAAAACACAAGCTTTGACTTTGATGAAGTTGTGGTGATCTAAACTAACCTAATATGTTATAATAAGCTGTTATAAGACCAAATTAAGTTATCTTAAACACTTGAAAAGAGATTTGAATGGTTGATGATCTTGAAAACCCAACAGATAAGCAGTTAAAGATTATAAAGTGGAGATTTGGCTTTCTGTGCTAGAAACCTGAATTTATTGGTTGACACACACTAAAATGAACTAATGTAATCCACAAATGCAGAAACAATACCAAGACAACAACCAAAGAACAGTTGGATAGGTAGACCCAAACACCCCTTATAGAAGCTTTTACACCATGTTTTGATTATTTAGGGCTTAATTATCTAAACTAGTGATCCAACTCAGCAACTTAACTAATTTAAAGACTAAATGAGCAACAAGGTACCACCATTAACAACAAAAACACATGAGAGTAACTTAGGCTATATTAAGACAGTTAACTCTAAGATTTTAAGTAACTAGTTATTCTAACAAACAAGTTATGAGTTTTAAGCTAAAAATCACTTAAGCAACAACCAAATAGCACAAGCAAACTTACAATGGCAATAAACAAGCAAATAATCAGAAGCTAAGAGTTTTAGTGGAATTTTGAAATAAGCAAAATCTTACAAATTATCCCTAGCATGAACAAGGGATTTTCCACAGAAGCCTATCTTTAGATAGGCCAATTTCAACTCCAAGCTTGCTCTTCAATGCTTCTTAATACCTGAAAACAAGTTAGAACCAAGACAGTTGACCAATATTGACTTTTTTATGTTTTTGATGTTTTCTATCAATACTGAGTTTTAAGGTCTCTAAAAAGCTTCAATAAACTTATTGGAACCTAAATGTGCCTATCTCAGTCCATAATTCTTGCTTCAAGTTACAATTGAGCTATTTGAGAATTTGAGAAAATTAAGTAAATTGCAGAAACATGAAACAGAACTGAAACTTATAATTTTATAACTTCAAAAGTTTAAAAGTACAACCAAACAGCTACTACAATGCTTTAATTAAAAAAATTACAACTGATTTTGAAATCTACACTTAATTCGACACTAAATTTGCTAAAAATAAACTACACATAGCTTCCTTGCATCCTTGAGCCTTTTATAGATGTCCACTAGGGCTTCTCTCACTCCTCTGATCATTTCCCACTTTGAATCTCAACCATTGGATCACTGCAACACTCTAATTTGTTGCCACGTGTTCTTGGCGGGAAAACTTGGTGTGTGAGTTTTGGACTGTTTCAGGCAAGGGGTGGTGCATTAAATGTGAGGTGAAAGGGATAGTGGGTTTGGGCGGTGGCTTGTGATGGAGGGATGATGGGACCTGCAAGTGGGGTTGTGGGGGAGGGAAGGCTGGTGGGGATGGTGGTGTTTGACTATATTTGACCGAGGTCAAATATTTGACCCCGACATTATTAGTTTGGGTATTGGGTGGGCTGAGGTGCATTGGGCCCAAGTGAAAAAGGAAGTGGGTGGGCTAGGGAAATAAGGATTGGACTAGGATTTGTTTTGGGTATTTAATAAGGGTCCGGTTTGGTTTTAAGTTACACAAGGACCATTTTTGTAATTTAACGAAAGTTGAGGGGTGAGACTTGGCAATCTTCCAAATTGTTTCCAAGGGTATATTATGCCAAGCTGTGAATAGTACATGGACCAAATTTGATTTTCCCTTATTAAGTGCACCAGGGACTAAAACTGCCAATCTTTCAAACTTCAGGGACCATTTGTGTAAATTCACCAAACTTTTCCACCAAGGACCAATCCTGCCATAAAAGGTTAGTGCAAGGACAAAATTTGTTTTTCTTAAAATTTTTAATATCCCAGGGACCATTTTTGATAATTTTCAAAGTTCAGAGACTAAACTTGACATTTTGTGAAACCTTTCACCAAAAGATTAATTATGTCACTTTTTGATTTAAAAGGACCTTTGGTGACTTTTTCAAGTTTTTAGAATAACCAGGGACTAGATTTGACAACTTTTGAAAGTTGAGGGACTGAAACTGCCAATTTTGCAAACTTTGTGCGTTTTTCATCTGTTTTTGATATTTTTGCATTTGAAACATGTAAAACACTTTCCTAGGATATTTTCACTATTTTGATTCAATATTGAGTGGTTTTAGATGTTTTGGCAGCTCAAAAATGGTAAAAATGATGAGTATTTACACACTCATCAGAGATGTAAATGTTTGAATCTGAAAAAAAAATTATTGTTTAACTTTTTGTAAAAAGGTGCTTGAATAATATAAATATAAAGCAGTTTCATTCTTATAAAACATAAATGTTTATAAACATTATATAAAACAGCTGAGTCATAAAATGAACACAACATAGCAACGTGAAAGTAAAATATGTTAAAACAAAATTTTCATAACATTGTGTCACAATTGAATCTCTTAAGTAGTCATATACTGTTGATATGTTATAAAATCATGTTGTTAAACATCTTCATCATTTTATAAACTATCACTATCGACTAATATACGATGATAATACTGCTAAAAAGGTAAAATGTTTTATAATATACTAAACATTGTCGATGAGTAACTAAAAGTAGTTTTAATGAAAAGAATTTGAGTTGATGCTCAAAATACGCATGCTACAGTTTAATTTCACAAACTAGTTATATATTATTGTTTTTTCAAAGATTTTATGCTTGAGCATATTCGTTATCAACATATTATCATATTTAACATTTTTTTTATTTAGCAAAAAAAATTACGGTTCTCTTTAAACGTATAATTAATACTAAACGTCAAGAAAATATAAAGAAAAAAATGTTAAATGTCATTAGGAGGTAGTAAAACATTCCCTCCATATCTTGTTGGTTAATATGTTTGAGCCTTTAACCGTGTGTGAATGAGAAAAAAAAATGCACTTAATGAGTCAGATGAAGAAGCTATCAAAATGCATTTTTTATTTTTTTAAAACACCACCTTAGTTGACAGAAACTCTGATCGTAAATGTCACCTGACCCTTTACTGAAGATCTACTCTAAGCACATATTTACTTTTTAAAAGTTTTTAAACCGTCAACTGTACTCTCGTAACAGATGAATTATATCAATGGGGTGATGCCCATTTAGTTACATGATTGTAACGATTATTATTTTTCCATCAAAATATATTACACAAGTAATTTATTAACAAAACAAATACACAATAGTTATGCAAGATTGTAATATCGATCGAAGAGACGGGCACATCAACAAAATATAAAAAGATCGGATAAAAATTTAAATTTAAAGGGGGAGAGTAATCTCCTAAAAAAACAAAAGTTAATGTACTTTCTTATGAGTTTGTTAAACTCATACATTTTGTTTATCTGTTTTCTTCATAAGCAGATACAACATTGCTTTATTTCCACTATTATTTGATATAAATTAAAAACAGAAAAATAATGTCAATTTTGATCTAAAACCATACATGTAAATGATTTTGATTGAAAATTTCAAACAAAGTATTATTTTTACATATCTTACAAAATAAGCAAATTCAAACAATGGTTAAAGAAATTCTTAAGCAAAGCAGCTTCTAAGTACTTATCTTTAAACATTAAGAAAAAAAAATCACAAACACCATCCTTGAAATTAAACATGAATAATAATAATAATAATAATAATAATAATAATAATAATAATAATAATAATAATAATAATAATAATCATAATAATAATAATAATAATAATAATAATAATAATAATAATCGTTGTTTTTAAAAACTTAGAATCAAGCAAAATCTACTAAACTTTCAAACCCATAAAGTATTTTGTTTTTAAAACTTAGAATCGAGCAAAATCTACTAAACTTTCAAACCCATAAAGTATTAAACATAAAAAACACGGATACAAGGATTCGACCTTCGATGAAAAGTTTTATACAACCTTAATAACACACACATTTCTCAATCCGCAGTTAGCACGTTCGTGTTCAAATCAATGAAAAAGAATATAGAATGCGTCAAAAAAATTACACTTAAAGAAAAGTCTAAAGAGTTGATACTTTTCAGTATTTGCGTGTTTGTGTTTTAAAACAAACATCAAATTTTGTGAACGTAATTCAAATTTGATATCGATTTAATTGCTAAAGTTCAGTTTTCTCGTTAACCAATATAGGAGAAACATTTTGTCTCATGACAAAACTGAGCCTCTTGATTAGTTAATAGAAGTAAAATTAGTTTTTCTGTCGGTTAAAATGAAATAAAACTGCTAGTCATGCTTTCTTTTCTTTTCTTTTCTTTTTAAAATACTTAAGTGTAAATAATTATGATTACTTATAAAATTACAATTAAGTCGAAAAGTTTTTTAAAATTAACTCTTAATTATAAACTAAAGTTTTTAGAATTAAATGTAAAATTTTTGATTTTCATATATTTTTTTTATTAAGTTATAAATTTAACAAATGCCTCATGTCATTCAAAGATTTAGAAAATAAATGTAGTTGTTGTTGTTAAATGACCATGCGTACGAAATATAAATATTAAAGTGATGCCCGGTTTATTAAGATATGTAAACAAATACACGAGACGAGAACTTTAACTTTCCAACTTTAAAAATCCTTATAATGTTTTAATAAAATTAAACTGGCTTTAAAACTAAAGAAACCCCAAATATATGTGTACCGATATAATATATAAACACAAATATTCACTGGATTCGACTTATATTAAACCTTGTGCATGCACAATCCTTCAAAACTAGTTTAACTAACATGAAACTTATGTGCCCCCTTTTTCCCCTACTTACCTCGTCCTTACTAGGTGTCCAAATTTTATAAATTTATAATTGTAATTGCAAAGAGATAAAATAAATAAAGCAAGAGTGGTGATATGGTAAATCTATTTATTTAATATCTATAAATTACCAATTAAATTAACAATACTAAAAATGAATACTTAGATTGATTTTAGTTATACTTATTATAGGTATAGAGCTATGCACACAAATTAACTTCTGCACTTATTGTTCATAGCAAAATATGTTTTTTGTCCCCGTAACTAAAATAGTCATTTGCAATTATGAATTATTCTCAACATTAAATTATTATCGGAGTTGAATTTTTGTAATAAATTACGATCACATACTTTAGTTTAGGGATTTGCTCAATGTTTTGTCATCGAAAGTCAGTTATGGGGCAAATCAAAACATATTAAGGAAAGTAGTTTATAAGTTTTAGTAATGTTTACTAAATGTATTAACTAAACTAGTTTTGTAGTCCTGTGCGCATACAAAATGTACACAATGTTTTGGTATAAAAGTTAGTTTAGTTTTATTACGATATTATAAACAATGTTCTATTTAATAAACAAAAGTTCATGTATCATGTATCTATTTAAATATCTTTATATCCCTGATTCAACTTGCTAATTGTACCCAGTACCTATATGAACAACAACAACAAAGTGATAATAATAATAATAATAATAATAATAATAATAATAATAATAATAATAATAAGTTTTTTGAAGTATAAAGTATACGAAGTTTTTGTTAAATTTATAAATTTACTAACAGTCATGAAAATTGATAATTTTACACTTAAATTTATAAAATTTGACGTTAGTTTACACTGAAGACAAAAAATATAATAAAAAACAGAGCTCATAAGGCTATGCATATTTTTTATATAATACAAATTAGTCTGATTGAATGTTAACCAAAATTTGTTTCAATCTCAAATTTTATTGACCAATCAAGAGGCTCTGTTGCAAAATCTAACTCATTTATTGGTTTAATTTGGTTTACAGAATAAAAATATCTAATTGAATATTAACCAAAACTTTATTTCAATTTTGACTTTTATTGAACAATCAAGAGGCTTTGTTCATACTCGTTTATTGGTCTAATTTGGTTTGCAATAGCCTTTTTCCGGTTGAGATTTATACCATTAAGATTCATATTGGATGTCCTCTTTTATAGAATTATAGATATGTTACAATGCGTGTGTAACAAGCACAAATTACCAAAATCCTTTTTTTTCCAATGTCCTATAAATAATGGAATACTCGATGTTAACCTTAGAATAATATACTCTGCACACTTAAGTTTTTGTATTTTAATTCCTTTGATTCATGAAACAGAAAATGTAAAGTGGAGAGTCAAGACAATAAGTTGAAAGGAAAAAAAGTTGAAAAATAGACAAATACCCAAACCGGGTTGTTATAATAATCTTGAAATAATTTTACTAGGGGTAACCCTTTACCCAAAAAAAATAATTTTGAAGTAAAGTTAAGTTGTAAATAAATGAACAAATACAAACGGGGTTTGCTTGTATCCATTGGTGTAAGTTCAACTGAACAAACAAACTAATAACTCTTATGCGAATGGATGTTCATGTGCATTCGATTGAGAAAAATAATATTGTTCATGTATATTTATGTTCGTTCATTAAAACGTTAAGCGAACTAAAATTAAGCATGTAACATCTAATATCACAAACATTTTGTTTTTGTTTGTTCGTATCGACTAGTTTATTCATAACAGTTAAAAAAAAATACAAGGATTTTTTTTTTTCGTTATCACATATTAGATTCAAACATAAAAAGATACAAATTTCTTTTATTTATATAATACAAGAATTACATCATTTCAGAGTGTTTTTGCAAAACCCTTCTCATTGAAAAAAACATTGGGCCAATAGGAGAGCTCGATTTTGACACATAAGCGAAATCAAGCCATATGAATTGAATTGATTTTGGTCTAACTTTAATAAATTTGGTGGAGAATTTGATTGATAAAAAAACACATAAAAATATAGGTGTCAAATTTATGAAAATAAAAACTTAAGAAAAGAGAAGGTAATTAATAAAACCTTAGTGATTGAATTTTAAATATATTAGAGTTAAGTGTAAAATTATAAGTCTTCATGTTTTTTTAATAACTTTAGATAATAAACAATTAACCCCTTACATTTTATACCCCATACTTTATAATGTTAACTTTGTTTAAAATAACAGTATAAGGTTTTTTTTTTTTTTTTTTTTTTTTTTTAACTTTCATCCATTAAAATAAGTTTAGTAAATTTGCGAATTAGTTTTAATATACGTTAAATATTTTTTAATCTAATGTTAGTTTTAAACTTTCATCTATTAGAATATTTTTTTAAATAAGGACTCATGTTACTAAATAAAAGTTTAATTTATGCGTACACGGATTTGAAATACGGTTAAAATATTAGTAACGGGAATATAAATATCAAATGGTAAGCATGAGTTATTGTGATATGAAAATAAATATAAGCGATTCTACTTATAACAATGACTCATAAAATTGTTATTTAAAACTTATATACGGATATCCATAAAAACATTTTAAAAACTTTACGGAGCATATTTTAACTTCATCAACGCTCATTATGTGCCACTAAATTTGTACATTTTGTACAACATAATATTAATAGTTAAAGTTAAACAACAATATCAACCTCAAACTCAACATCCCTGTCAGTTAAAAACGTTATACAAAGCTAATTATTAAAAAAAAAAACAAACAAAAACATATCGGTTAGATAGTCATTCTTTAATATAGAAAGTGTTTTCTTTAAATTATAAAAAAAATACATGAATCACAATCCTTATTTGATAAGAATCAACTCCTAAATCAAAAAAAGAAAAAATACGTAACGAAAATATAAGTAAAAGAAATACCACAATTACAAAACACATCATAAATTGATAGCACGGGTTTGCAAAACTAATAGCATATATTACTAACATCTCATGCAAGTAAAGTATTATCATGTGATTTTGCTTGAATAATAAAATATAATATTTAATCCAAAAACATCCTTCTAAAATAATAGGTAGATTAGAACATATATACATATGATTTTTTATCTTTAGTCCACTAAGTAAAACTATTTGAAACATGTTAAGTGGTTCATTTCTTAATCGATAATAATACATAATCAAATCAAAATTTTAAAAACCCTGTGTGTGCACAGGTATTATAACTAGTATACACATTATCGAACTTACAAACATGAATGAACGAATGTCACATTTACTCATTATCGTTTATTCAACTAACCAATTATAAAATCTTGTTCTGGCTTTTGGTGGTTTTCTTTCGGGTCTCATTTTTCTTAATCTTCTTGATTGAGGGGTTGAGATGCCTTTTGATGTTTTAGTTTGCTCGTAGTATTAATATATTTCTTGTTTGCCTTTCAAAAAAAAATTATAAAATCTTGTTCATGTTTATTTGTTTTATAAACATAATCGAACTCCGTCAAACAATTTACAAATGGTTTGTGGAATGTTTGATTTGTCTACAGTTTTTTTTTTTTTTTTTTTTTTTTTTTTTTTTTTTTTTTTTTTTTTAAGTTATTAACTTTTGGAGTACCAAATGAGCTGAATCCTTATTTCACGGTTGATAAAAAGATGAATTTAGTTATTTTTCTTAAATTCAGATAATGAGAATAGTCTCTTAAATTTGAATAATGAGGATAGTCTCTTAAAATTTATAGGCCTGAAAAGTATATATAAAATACATAGGTCACAATTCTTAATATTTCTAATAACTTTAGTAAGGCAGGATTTATATATCGAGATCTTAATACAACACCTAAAACACTACATTTACTCTTTTAGTGGGTTTACCTGTCACTCTTGTCTTCTTGGTTTAAATAAACATGCATCAGCAATATGACATATTAAAATGAACATCCTTTGCTGCCAAGAAATTAAAAATATTACATCTATTGACCATTTCAACGACTCCACCTTGAGAGTTGAGATGATGCGTTATTGGTTTGGACATTTAGATTTAATTTCTTGCATGTTTAATATATAAAAGTAGTATAAAATCAATTCTTTAAGGGGATAAATCCAACAACTAAATGCAAAGTTACGCAACTTAGACTACGTACATAGTTTCGGTTGCAAGTTATGTCCCCCATAAAGAAAAGAGGATCAATTTTATGGTTTTGATTTTTGAACATCCATGTTTGTAATTGTGTTGATGCATGTTTAGCAGCCGACTATCGATCTAGCAATTCATTAGAGTACGAAGTGTAGTAACACCATGACTAGAACTAGACCTGCTAAAACACAACCAAAACACACTAAACTTTGGCATTGCCCCACCACACCGTAACTATAATATGGGACTATCGTATAACACCACAGGTATAATAACGTTAAGGCTATAACTTTGTTATAACCCCGAGCTCTTATAGTTTGCTTGTTTAACAATGTATAATATTTAATCTGTCTGAAGGCAAATCAAAGTTTTTGCAGGTTTAACAAGAATACATGATACAGTTATCATTACGAAATATGGTAGGGTTTGAGGCTGAGCAAATAATTTGGATCAGGTTATTAAAAAATGAATACTAGTATGATCTAATTTTTCTTTAGATCAGATCCTATTTATTAGACAAATCATATGCATTTGTTACAACATATACAACTCCAAAGTACAACCACACTTAACACTACCATCAAAACAAAGTCTAACTACTCTTGCATAGAAGCGCCTGATTAACCGATGTCCTGTAGGCCTCTGTTTCATTACTCTAAAAGATGTATATGATCCTACACAGTTTAACAAAAACTATATGAGTATTAATACAAACAACTCCAACGGTAACATAATAATAATAATAATAATAATAATAATAATAATAATAATAATAATAATAATAATAATAATAATAATTAAAAAAAAAAGGATATTGTGTGAAGTATTCTTACACAGGAAAATATGATTGATTTGTAAAAAAAAAAAAAAAAATCATATTTACCCAGAACAAGAATATTTGTAATGCCTGATAAAATACTTAATGAAAGTTGTACCTTGTGTGACTAGGCCGACCCTTTCAACGAAATGGCTGGTTTGGGTGACTTTTGTTTCACAAAGAAAGCGGACAAGAGACTCTTGCTGCGTGTAGGCGTATGCTTCTTTTCAGGTTTAGTGTTATCAAATGACCTGAATGGTGTCATTGGCTTGAGACCCTCAGCCGGATCCTGTCAAACGAATATATTTGATAAGTTGCATATTCGGTAGTAAAGCAAAGAAAAAATAGTAATACTAAGATGATCTCACTGAACCGAGAAAAACTTGACTCAAAACTTTGTCAAGAAAAGAAAAAATATCATTGGTCCGTGAAACATTCTATAATGAAAATAGTTGCAAGGCTTTGATAAAGTGTATGAAGATTTCAGCAGTCTACGGTTCTAAAGTATATGGGAGTGTATTTATGTGTATGTCAAATCAAAGCCGAAACCGACAAACAAATTAAAATTATATTGAGTTTAGATCAACTAGTAATATAAACGCATACTTAACTTTATGCATTTATCACGTTTCGATTTTATATGGTACGCCCCATGATAGTTTAAACTACTGAAGAATACAGATTCTGACATACCCGTCGTACGATGCCAAGTGTCTGCATAGCTGTACTTGAAGCAGGCCCTACATTTGCCAATTGAGGATGACCAGTCGGTGACATTTTCGGCATTCCCTCTTCACCATCTACAGACACACACACACACAAAAAAAACCAAAGTTCAGTTTCCAGCAACTTAATATGTACCTAACATAGCAAGCTTAGGGAACTCATGCTTACTGGACGTGTGAACAGATGTAGGAGTACGGCCAGAAGTTTTGGAATCTTCAATGCTGCAAACATTAAACAATCATCACATTTCTTTCCAGCAACTTTTAGAATATCGTCTCATTATATATAACAGCAAACATTATGCTTAATTTGATTTAGTGATTTACCATTTCCATTTTGTGAGTCTTAATCATTTACTTCATGTGAGAAAAAATGAAAATGTGACCGACAAAATAGAGAATAACAATGGTATAAACGAATGAAGAGTAAAAAGAGGAAAATTCCGTGATGGCATCATGGTTACCTCATCAATGAGCGTGAACTCCCTTTCAAAGTAGACTTTGTTTCCGTTGCTAAATGCCAAGACAGAGTATTAGCAGGTGGGGTACCTGGTATAAGCACAATGTATTGAAGAATCAGATGTATAATACTCTGTAGTCGATAGATCTCAACCAATCAACTTAGAAAGGTCCCTTAGTCATGTGAAAGTTACAATATTCTACGTGCTACAAGTTTAACTGCAATGTTAGTATTTTGAAGCATTTCAAAGCCTTCGATAATGGAGTCATTGACCTTTTTATCCATCAAACTTTGGTTTTTAGCAAACTAGCCATTGATCTAGTAGTCTAGTGAAAATGCCCATAACACAAAATAGTTAGTTAGAGAAACCAATTCCAGAATTATAAGTGATAAAGTGCACATTCAAATATTTTTGGAACACAGGGGGTTTTGGTGGATCAAGAAGCCAATTAGTATGGTTCAACTAATCAATCACTTATTACTGATGACAACTATCAAGATTCTTGTGAACCCAACTCAAGAACTATGTGGTAAGTCGGCAATTTAAATTTACAAATTTCTGAAAAACAAATATGTTTCAAGTTTGGTGAATGAAGGGAGTGTTTGTTACCTGAAGTATATTGACGAGGTCGTGGCTGAAGAAGACTTTGTCGTGCATCACTTTCAATCTGTGGGCTAAAATGGACCTTTTTGTTGACAGAATCTATGTAGCAAGAAAACACAATACCACAAGAAGTGCTTAGCTGTTAAATATCTATTTTACTGAGCATTACTTAAGTACTTCAACAAGTTTAATTGGTAAGATTCTCACTGGGTAAGATGTAATGCTTGTGATGACTTGGTAGAACTGCTAACAATTGTTGCTGCCTGATGGCTTCTCTATCCGTATACGTTTGGCATGTTAGAAGTTGCTAGACATAAAAATTAATGTTGTCAAAAAAACACCCTATGCGTTGTAATAATGACAAATAAACAGTAAAGTATGCAATAATTACGTGATTTATGACATTGTGAAAATCAAGATGCAATAAGAAAACTACGCTAACCACATTTTTGTGCACAATTCCTAGTTTTATAGTGCAGCTTTGCTTAACATTAAAAAAAAATTGCAAGAATAGCATTTAGCATGCAACAAATGGGAAACACAATAGTTTGAGAAGTCAGTAACTCACTAATGCTATAAACATAGATCTATACAAGAAAATTCAATATATCTTACTTGTTGTAAACATGTAACATGTAACTCTGTTGATGAGATTTCTAACGCCTGCTGGTCTAAAAGGTCTGTCAATTTGTAAGCAACAGTGCCAAGATGGTCAACAGCATTTACAAGGGCTCGAACGGCATAATCTTTCAGGTTATCAAGGACCCTGCAGCACAACCCATATTGCTCAGAGAAATAAAAGAGCTTCAAAGTTTACATCCAATACTTGCATATGGTCAGTGAATTATAGGAGCAATAGGTAGAAGGTAATTCGCCTTTTTGGGTCGAGTTCCAGGTTCTTTTGACGAAAGAAGAGATAATTGCTAACACATGAAAAACATCACATTACCTAGTGTGCAAGTCTAAACAAAATACAGGAGTCTGATGAAAATGTTTTTGCTACGAGTCAATATCTAAAGTATGGTTGACAAT
The DNA here is from genome assembly GCA_030686995.1 of Artemisia argyi. Taxonomy (NCBI): domain Eukaryota; kingdom Viridiplantae; phylum Streptophyta; class Magnoliopsida; order Asterales; family Asteraceae; genus Artemisia; species Artemisia argyi. The sequence continues at coordinate 118,951,317 of CM060684.1, forward strand.
GACAAAAAGAAGGGATACATCATTTTGAGCATCTGAAAAGGAATTATCGTGTTGACTTTGAGATAGAGGGGGTAAACTATTTACTATCACCCATTGTGCTGGTTTCCAAACCAATCATGTCAACGTGTCAACAATTTAAAAACCATAATGCACAAAGAACGAACACTATACTCCATCCGTTCTTTCATCATACGCAATTGATTTATTAAAGTACTGTACTTAAATTTACAGTGGAAACTGACCATTGTTCTTTCAAAAAGCCAACTCGCTAACTTTTAGCAAAATCTAGACTTGTTTTTTCATTTTGGAACGAATGATAATTGTTACAATAGGCATTATGGTTTAAGAAGTAACTACACGTTCATCTATAGTTGAACATAAGATAAGCTCTCGAATTAACAGAGGCAAGAAGATTCTTACGTCTGTTTTTGTTCACTGTGCAGATAAGACTTTTCACAATATTCTGCAGCCGAGTAAAGCTGAGGCCTTAAGTTCTTGAGTTCCTAAAACATTACAAAGCATTATAACCGATTAGAATGCAAGTATGCAACAACCTTAACTTCTTATAGAAACTGTTCACATCATTATATAACTCCGCCCTAAAATTGCCATTTATATACAAAATGTCAATCTGATACGAAGTAACCACAAGTACGATCCATCATACCCCATTGACTTCTCTTGACGGGACAAACTATTACTCGTTAAATACTTATACCAGGGTTAAAACATCGAGATAAAAGTTCGACAAACCATTGTTTATTTTATTCAGTGTAGTTCTACGAACAAACGGTTGATTTGATTTGATCCCTTTTCACTAGCATCACGCGCAATGAGATACTGTATCATCTATATACCAAGTGATCATCATTCGTCAAGTATTTCTTTCCTACTTAGTTTCCACACACATTGACTATACGCCTTCTCTAATCTTTATTTACATTCTAAAAAATACTTACAAATAATCAAACTTTTGATATATCATTTCCGTTCCGAACTTATTAAATTACCTTCCCAAACCACTAACACGATACTAGCCACAACTCAAAGTCCACACCTAAATGGCTAAATTATTTCAGGACATTATAACTATTCACATCATACGAATCAATATCGCAACAAAAACGCTGAAACAAATGTACACGCTAGTCACTTAGATACGGTTTTCGAGGCGTAAGATCACAATTCATTCACATAACAACATTTCATAATCAACATGCAAGCAAACATCATTAATTATTCATTACACATAACAAACTCAGATCTAAAAATAAAAACCTGTAACGCCTTAACGAAACCAATACTTTGCTCCATTGAGACCTCATCAAAGGTCATTGATCGGTCAACAACTTCCATTTTTTTTTAATCAAATCAAGAACATACAACGATGAGTAACAAAAAAGAGTGTGAATTTAGTTGCATGAGTTAGTGGTAATTATTATGTACGGTACTACGGTGTGAGGTGAATTTATTATTAGTTAGGGTTTGGGGAATGAATGAATTTGGGGGAAAATGTGAAGTGGAGTGTGGAAGAATTAAAAAAGCATAGGCAGAATTTATTGCAAGTGTGGAAGGTTGTTGAAAGTTGGAATGAATTTTGACTCGGTTAGACCTTCAACTATTCTTTAATTTTGAGTTTTTAATTGACCATTGCACTTTTAAAACTTAATTAACAAAATGAGTATTTTTAAAAATATTTATAAAAATATGTTATATTTGAATGGACCATAAATTTGACCCACGTTTCATATATAACTGCTTCTTACATCATTTAGGAAGAGACCAAAAAATAAAAGAGACAAAACAAATACACAAACAACTCATACAACACAACAAAAAACTAACTCAATTGACTTTTAAACTTGAACATGAGACAACCACTGGTGCAAGACTATAGAACAGACACAACCACTTGGTTATGCAGAATTCACAAAACAACACATAAACCATTGGACCTGCACATCAAAACTTTTTACTAGACACCATGTTCCCAGTGGATGCATTTCTTTCTTTGTTACCGCCCAATTATATTTGTAACAAATGAGAATTGTATATTGTATATTACATTTGGTGCATTTCTTTATTGTAATATAAAAATCAGTATCACACATACACTAAATGTAATTCTCATTTGTTACCTCCAGGTGCATTCTTAGCACTTATCACTATCCCAATACCAACCAGACCCATGAACCTTAAAAGCCAAAACAACCCATTATTGAAATACAACACTGATTATATAACAAACATATAACTGCAGACAGGTCTTGAACCACTAAACCAAACACCCATGACTGTCTTAGAGCTTACCCACTGACCCAAACACCCATGTAACTGCAGACCTACTGTCCCAAACACCTATATAATAGCAGACCCACTATCCCAAACACCCATATAATTGCAGACCCACTGAACCAAAGCCATATAGCCGTAAATCATTCACCATTCCGTACTGCTAGAGTATGCAAATACTAGTAACACTTAACTGCAGCCTTCACATATTCTACACTTAACCGGATAAAAAAAATCCATTGTTTCCAATTCAACTCACTTTTTTTGGAACTTTTTACAAGTATACAATTATATATATGAATGAAAGGTAAATAGGTATTGTTCCAGATCGTTATTATACTCGTACTTTTCGAGTTTTAAACCATTTCACCCTTCCTAATTATTCAACAACAAATATATAATTCGCATAGAAAAGAAAATCAAATACTCATTACCCAAAAGCAACTTCCAATAAACATAACCAAATGAACAAAACATGATATTCATTATCAATGCATGCTAACTGGAACAGAATATTGTGACACATAAACATGTAAACTTGAATAAAAACTACAATAAGGGTCTGCTATTAAGACTTATAGATTAAACCCTTAAGACGTATATGTTTTTCGATCTTCGTAGTCTCGAGTCTAACTTTATTGACCACCATTGCCATCCTACTCTCAAGCTTTCCAGAACACCTACAAGAACAACCATTTTCATTAAAAAATATATATATGATAATTAAAAGCTGTTAAATTAGTCTTATTCCACCTGCTAGAAATCAGATTATATAAATCGAGACCAATTTGATTACCTTTATAACAAGCTAATCACATTTCCGCGGGTCTTTTTTTAGGCCTAGAAGGACATGTTTTCCGATTATGACCACTTTGCTTACAAATTCCACAATTATTTGCTTTTTTTCCTTCTTTGATGTCCATTCCATTTCGAAGCCTTGTTGAACGAGGGCGACCTCTCCTTTTTCGTTTAAGATCAGGATTTGGGAGCAACGTGATGGATAATTGCGGCCAGTATGCTTCATGAGGGAGTGGAAAAAACTCATATGCCCAAGTAGCTGAGTACTCTGTAATTGAGTAGTACCTTTGAACATATTGCGAGCTGTTCAAAGAAAGGAATGCACATGCACTCAATACATGGGAACACGGATACTTATTAATCTCCCACTTACCACATGTGCAACTTTGTTTCTCCAAATTAACAACTTGCACATTTTTACCTCTTTGAGTGGTCACTTCAAAAATCCCTTTCTCTCGGTTAAAGGATCTCATGGTATGTGCACTAGCCTTTGTCATTGAAGCAGCCTGTTTCGCAGCAACATGGGGAGTGTACAAATTTCCATTAGCTTGAGCAACACGCCCGAGTGATCGTCTTACATTAAAGTAGTGCACCACTCTATAAAATGTAAGTTGGACACATGCTGTAATAGGTAAATAACGGGCACCCTTGAGCACGCTATTAAAAATCTCCGACATGTTTGTTGTGAGCATCCCATAACGCTTACCACCATCATGTGCAAGCGTCCATTTAGACAAGGGATGTCCTTCGAGCCACTCACGAGCTTTCGGATTTAGTGTCCCAATTTCGTCCATAATCGAGTTAAACTTACGTATTTGATTCTAACTCCCAGCACGATAAGCTAATATTTTCAAATTGGGGTTGCGAAACTTATCATTAAAGTTGTTGACAAAATGTCGTAAACAATACCTACGAAAAAAAGGTTAAGTTAAGAACTTAAGTTAGTGTGAAAGTTGTTCGGGAGATTGATGTAAAAAAGTACCTGTGAAAACCATGCGGCTCCAACCACGGAGATCCGTGATCATTAACTACCTTTAAGATTCCAATATGACGATCAGACAATAGACAAATACCTTCACGTTCTTTCACCACATGCTTTTTTACACGATTAAGAAACCAAAGCCAACTAGCGTAAGATTCACTTTCAACAATAGCGAATGCAAGTGGCAAAATTTGATTGTTACCATCAACTCCCATAGCAATCATCATCTTTCCGGTATACTTACCATACAAATGCGTACCGTCAATGCTAATCACAGGTCGACAATGCTCAAAACCCTTGATAGACGGAGCAAAAGCCCAAAAAACACGTCTAAACTCCGCTTCATTCACGTTAGGAAGCATTTGAGTGTTCCATTCAACAATAGTCCCAGGATTAAACTTTTGAAGTGCGGCTAGAAATTTTGGTAAAGCATTATAAGATTCTTCCCAATTTCCAAAGATATGTTCGATTGCCTTTTGCTTTCCTGCCCAAACCTTCATGTATGAAGGATTATAACCTAATTTATTGACTATTTCAGCTCTCAAAGTCGGAATACTAATAGATGGTTGCTCTTTTATAAGATGTTGTGTTTCTTGAGCAATCAAATTTGCATCCAGATTAGGATGGTCTTGAGTAATCTTGTTGTGTAAACATGTATGTGGCCCTGTATACTGTGTGATTTCAAAATATCCACTACGTTTACGTTTACATGCACGAAGTTTCCACTTGCATCCACATTGTGAACTTAAACGACATCTTATTTTCCAAATAGTTGGACAGGTTTCGATCACTTCAAACTGCTTATGCTTCCGAATGGAGTAAAGTTTGATAGCTCTAACAAGTTCTTCCTTATCCTTGAATGAATCTTTTCCTAACTCTTGAGTTAAATCATTTTTACTTTGAGAAGATGATATTGTCCAACTATCAGTATTAGCCTTATCTATTCCCTCCAAAGTAGTAAAACAAGAAGGTACTTGCATGTTAGAGTCGATTGCTTGTCCATCTACACATGGTGGTTCGAATGTTTCATCGTCACCTCTAGTTTCCTCATCAATTCCTGTTTCATCATCTCCAACTTCATCATCATCCGCACAATCTTCATCATCCGTCTCAAATCCATTACTCATTTCATTGTTCACAACCGCAATTTGAGAGATTGTGTTGAAATCCTCATTCTCAATCATGTTAGACACGGCATCAGTAGGTAAAAACACGTTGGTGGTATTTTTTGACATCTCGTGAAGCAATGAATTATCATTCTCTATGAAACATGATTCTTGAGTTCTGCAAGTAGTGTTAAAAGATTGATATAAAGCAAAATAAATTAGAAGAAAAATAGAAACTGAATATATAACTAAAAAGCTAAAGTGACAAAGAATATACATGTGTGCCATCTTCTCGTGGATGCTGAAATCCTCACATAAGACATCAGTAGGTAACAACTCGTTGGTCCTTTCTTTCGACATCTCATGGATTAATGATGCCTCATTTTCAATCATGCTTGGAACCTGCGTTCTGCAAGCAGTGTAACAAAAAAAAAATCCATTTTAATAACATAATTAGAAATACAACTTAAAGAGAAGCTAAAATAAGTATTAATATACACCTGCGTGCTATCTTGTGGCGTTGTGTTTCAACCTCTAAGTATATATCAATGGTACTTAGTTCTTGATAGACATTGAGTATTTGAAACATGATCTCGATGTCGTTATTGTCTGTGATTGGGAGGGGAATATATTTCATCATTTTTCCAAAACCAGACGGGTATCTACAAATCACTTTAATAGAGTTTTTTTGTTTATCGATAGATGTAGCAACATGAATTTGGTTGATAAGTTCATTAAAGTTTATTCCGCGTTGAACATTGATTGCTTTACCCGGCGGCTTGTTATAAGATACACCTTCTGTTCCATCACAAATATTACCACCCCAATAACATAATAGTATTAGCCGCTTTGATGCCATAGTCACAAAAACTAACCTGGTACAAATCAAATTGAAGCTTTATCAACAAGATAGCTGTACATTACTGCATGATACAGAAGTTTCAATCTAAAAAAGATAGCTTTTCATTTATTTCCTTTTTGATGTCCAGTGACTATCTAATTCAAGTTCAATATTCTTGTTACAATGAATGAATGAAACATAAGGATACTTTTCATCATCTTTGAGAAGACAAATAGAGTGTGAGATAGAGAAAAAATTACAGGAACGACTATGGACCAGCGGTAAAATAAGACAATGACAATCAGGGCACAACGAGGGTTGAAATTCGATCACGTTAATGTCATGTTATAGCGGTACATGAGGAGGAAGATGGTCTGTTAGGGTTTTAATGCTCCCGTTCTTTTTTATTCTATTGTTTTATTAATGAAGAAAATAAATACTATTATAAATTAAATATTTTCAAAAGTACTCATTTTGTTAATTAAGTTTTGAAAGTGCAATGGTTTATTAAAAAACTCCTTTAATTTTAAATAAGAGGTTGGTTGTTAGAAATAGATTATTATGTGTTTTGATATTATATAATCCGATAATCAACTGTTATAAAACGTAATTTTGTAATATAGTGTTTAAATTTGATTTTGCTGTTTGATATCGTAATAATTAGATTATCAGTTTTTCTTAGTGTTTATAGTAAATTAGAGTATTTTAACTAATGTTGCAAAAATCGTGAATCGGTAGTGAGGCGGTCGACCACCTTGTAGCTTGTAATCGGTCCTATGCGGGATTAATCGATAATTAATCGGATTGACATTTCTAGCAAATTTTAGGTATTTCCATCAAGTTTTGTGTATTTCCGGCGAGTTTTAGGTATTTCTAGCAATTTAAAAAAAAAAAAAAAAAAAAAAACAAAACAAAACAAAAAAAAAAACAAAACTTGTAATATATTTAAACAGTTAATAAGTGATCAAAATAAGTTTATGGTGAGTTTTGGGTACTTCTAACAAGAGTTGCAGGTTTTCGGCAAGTTTGACCACTATTGACTGTCGTTGATCGATGTTGACCATGATTGACCTATTTGTTTGACCCAGTTACATAAATCGACAAGGTCGGTGGCCCTGTAGCACCTAAACGACGATTAATCAGCCTTGTAGACTTTTTTTGCAACACTGATTTTAACACTTAATGTGTTTATAAAGGGTTTGGGATTAAAATTTTAAAATCAAGTGTTTGGTTCTATTTTTAGTCCTTTGGATTAGACTTATACACAAAATATTTTAGGATTTTCTAAAGATAGAGAGGGCTATGAGGTTTTATGACGCAATATATAATATATTTTTAAATATTATTTTCTATCTCTTACTTAAAATCCAAATCAAAATCCTAACTCAATTTCAAATTCAAATCCAAATCCTAATCATAAACCCATCTACAAACCAAACAGACCCTTAATATGTAAAATGACTATAAAAGGCAATGTTATGTGTTAGTGAGTATAAACTTTACAAATTACTTTTAAGGGCTTAAAATATTTATATAGTTAAAAAAAAAAATACATACACGGTAGTAGTACTACTAGTGAACGTTTAAGGTGTTTTATTTTGTGTTATAAATGAAACTTAGATATATTCATTTCTTACTTTTAATGGGCCATTATATTATAAGCATTGGGCTTTTGGGCTTGAGGTAACATATTTTGTAAATAAAATACTCCCTCATCCGTTTGAAAATGAAAATATAAGTTTATTTTCACTTTTTAAAATTTTTTATTCCAATTTTTTTTATATAATATTTGATACAAAATATATAAATGAACTTGTGTTTCAAATGTATTTTCATCAAGTATTCTATAACAAAAAATAAAAAATAAAAAAAAAATTTAAGGTCAAAGTTAAAAATTAAAAAAAAATTAAAAAGTCAAAATGGGCTTATATTTTGAGACGGGGGAGTAAATAATTAAGTTACAACATCTTATTGGTTAAGTTCATGTAATAACAAGATACTTTTAAAAATGTACAAATATCCTGTGGAAAACTAGAAGGGGGGTTGAATAGTTTTACGTCTTTTTAATTCGTTATAAAAATAGTTTTAGTGTTTACTTAGCTTTTAAAAACTTAGATTCGATAATATGTGATCTCAAGTCTTGTACAATATAAACAATTAATACTACACAATATATTATAATGATAAGTAATGAAATAAGTAAGAGATGGAAAGATCGAACCGCGAGACAAGAGATTTATAGTGGTTTGACTACAAGGACACCTTCCTTGCCCTACTCCACTCCCCGAGCACCTAACTCGAGAGTTTTCTTCACTATATCAACAAGCTCCCTTATGGCGGAGAAAACCGTACACACCACAACTTCGTCACACCTAAGTCACAACTTCTACACAACTTCTTCAAATCAATCTACTTCACAACTAACTATTTCACACCTATCTTCTTCACACCAATCTAGTTCATAGCTTTTCTTCTTCACACCAAGCTACTAACTAATCACACAATCTATATCTAACACAACTATCTACAATCAAATATTCACAACAATTTTCACAAAGAATAATGTAAATGATCTTTGATGATGCACCAACAACTTGGATGTGGAGATCACAACAAGTTGTAATACTTCTTGTCTTGAGGGATAGAAGTATTCTTCTCTTGCACTTGAGAGGATGAAGGTTGGATCACTTTGAAATAAAGAATTATACACTTATGATCAAAGGATAAGAGAATAGAGATTTGGATCTAGATCAGAAAGTTTAGAAGTGCAAAAGGTAAGGAAAATGTGTGAACTGATCCAGTATTTATAGGGGAGAAAAATACTGTTCTGGAGCGTGGCCGGTCCCCTTAATGGTTAAGGGGGCCGCCCCTTCAGAACGTTGGTTTTTCTTGTCTTTTAGTGGGGAATATTTTTCTGGATAGAATTTGTCATTTTTAGTTGGAAATTTGAAATCATATATTTATAATGAATTAAACATATTCTTTTAATTCCAAAAGTAATTTTGTAAAAGATATAAGATGTTTAATACATTTTATAAAAATTCTAGTAATTAGAAAAATTTCCTTTGATCATGAAATGTAATAAACCCTTTGTTTATTCATACCTTAAGTGATATGGAAGCAAATACAAATATTAAGCACTAAAAACTTGTTTATGTCATAAGTTTTAGATTAATGAGTTTATGCTTTGTAATTATCAAAACATAGAGACATTGTTAATATGCTAACAATGTTTTAAGACATTATTTATGTCAACAATCTCCCCCTTTTTTATGATTACAAAACCTTAAAGTCATTAGGACTAAAAATTAATTTTTAGACAAGAATTTAGAGTTTAACATTCTCTTCTCCCCCTTTTTGTAAAATCAAAAAGGTTAAAGCTCCCCCTTGATGTATACTCCCCCTCATTTGAGAGCACCAAGGAGATGAGCTATGGAAATCTTGGCTACACAAAATATTAGAAGAGAGCAAGGCAAATATACATGCAAAGCAATAGTTATAAAAATAGATTCATTCAAGCATCATAGAAAGCATTACAACATTTAATATGCTTAGGGTATATTAATCATAATAAAACAAATGAAAAGACATAGTCCTATATTGCCTAGAAAGAGCACTTGGACTTGCTTGCAACTCATGGTTGATTGTTTTATTTGCTTGAAGGATAGCATAAGCATAAAGCTTAGTTGTTAGATGGAGAGGGATATGGAGTAAGGTATGGAGCGGAAGAGGTGGCCCTTACGATATTGTATCGTGTTAGGGGTGGAATGAGATGAGGTCGAGTGAGGAGATATTCAATCCAAGAAATATCTTCACTCAAGTAAAGGATTTGTTTTTGGAGAAAGATGCAACAAGGGCAATAATGAGTGTGGTTTGTAACTTGATCCAAGTTGAGAGAGTGAGGAAAGCAATTGTTATAGGGTGATGATGGAGGTTGCCCTTTGTTGCGTTGTGCAAGATGCATGGCATTGAGATCACTAAGATCATGGATTTGTGATATTTCATCACGGAACTTTTGCTTTTCCGTGGTAATGTGGAGAAAGTCATTGTGTTTATATGGATGAATTAGGTTTGTGTAGTTGGAGTTGTAGTGGGATGGTTGATCAACCTTGTATGGATCATTACAAGGGATTTGAGGATGAGGTGAGTGATTTGGCATGAAGGAAGATGTTTGACCAATGTTGTATGGTTTGTAAGTAGGATCAAATGAATGTCCTTGTGAGTGTGGTGGAAAGTTTGGGAAGTAAGTGGTTGGTGGTGTTGAATGACTTCCAACTTCACTTGTTATGATGGATTTGTTTCGAGGGCTTTTTCTTCGCCAAACGGGTTTTTCTGTCATTCTTGCAAGCCTTGAGGCTTTTGGTTTGGGTTTGTTTGGAGAAGCCATGAAGGGATGAGTAAAGAGTTTTGAGGATTGGGGTTATTTATAGTGTAAGATTTGTGTGTTTATGGATGGATAAAGTTTGATTGGGAGATTAGGACATATTGTGTTGGTGAAGATTGGGAAATGTAGGTTGAAATGGGCTAAAAAGCAGAAAAGATTCTGTAAACCCGACCATCAGATGGCCGGTCCCCTTAATTAGGGGGCGGTCCCCTTAATGATTAAGGGGGCCGCCTTACAAAATTAAGGGGGCCGCCCATCTGGTGATTTCCAAGTTGCCAGAATTGGGTTTTTGGCAGAAAATTTGTAGAAAGGTTATGTGTTTGGATTAGAATTCAAGCAAGTTCAATTCTCTTAGGCAATATAGAGTCTAATCTAATCAAGATATAGTATGCATGCAAAAACACATAGGCAAAAGAGCAAATAATCAACACATAATAGGCAATAGGAGGTAAGTAAAGGCAATCACGCTTAAGCTTCCTAAGGCACCTATCTTAGATTAAAGGCAAAGGCAATTAGTGAGTGAAAAACTAGTGATGGATCAAGATGACACCATTATTAGTGAATTTGTCCTAGTGAGTGTCTATATGCAACAAATGTGGAATTGTGATTATTTCGACTCCTAGAAGCAAAAAGAAATAACGATCCTAAGAAACAATCCAAATGATCTCCTTGATTCAATTTTTGCTCGATCATGAATGTCAAAGACATATATTAGATTATATACCTTGACAATTTATGTGTGAGTTTATGCATGATTTTGAAATACAATGTTTTTAGAATTAGTCAACAATGCAAGGAAAATGATCTTCATGTGATTCCTAGATTGTGAGAATAATTTTTAGAGAAAATTGATTGAGTTTTACAAAAAAAAATTTATGCAAAGAAAATAAATCTTCTCAATCTTTAGTTTTGTGCGAAATAGATTCCTAGACTCAGAAAAGGTGGAATGGAAGAAAAATAAATTTCATGCAAGTATAAATTTGAATTAATTCAATGTAATTTAGTCAACTTGTTCCATCATTCCTAATCCTAAACGCAAGTGGTTGAATAATTCACGCTTAAGGGGTTTTGTGAATATATCCGCAATGTTGTCTTCCGATGCAACCTTTTCTATAGATATATTTCCTTTTTGTACATTATCCGTAAGAAAATGGTGACGTATTTCTATGTGTTTAGTCCTAGAGTGTTGCACCGGATTTTTACTTAAATCTATCGCACCTTTGTTATCGCACATAATGGGGACATTTTCTAACCTAATGCCATAGTCTACGAGAGCTTGTTTCATCCATAGTGCTTGTTGACATGCCTTTCCGGCGCTTACATATTCGGCTTCGGTGGTAGAAATAGCTAGAGCGGTTTGCTTCTTCGAAAACCAAGACGTTAGACAACATCCCATAAACGTGCAAATACCGCTAGTGCTCTTTCTATCTACGTAGTCTCCCGCATAGACGATGGTTTCTATGCCGGATCCCTTAGGATACCATAATCCTAAGTGTATAGTGCCTTTAACGTATCGGAAGATACGCTTAACCGCTTCTAGGTGAGAGGTTTTGGGATCCTCTTGAAAACGGGCACAAAGGCAGACACTAAACATGATGTCGGGTCTACTGCCGTCAAGTATAGTAAACTACCTATCATTCCTCTATACTTGGTGTTATCTACGGACTCATCTTCATCGTCCTTTGTGAGCTTTACCTCCGTAGACATGGGAGTTTTCATGGGTTTTGAGTCTTCTAGGCTAAATTTCTTAAGCATTTCCTTAATGTACTTAGATTGGTTAAAGAATATCCCATCTTCTAATTGTTTTATTTGTAATCCTAGGAAGAAGTTAAGTTCACCCATCATACTCATCTCAAACTCATCATGCATGATTTTGGCAAATTCATCACACATGTCTTGACAAGTCGATCCAAATATAATGTCGTCAACATATATTTGGACAATGATGAGATTTGGGTCTTTCCTTTTAGTGAAATGAGTGTTATCTACCATTCCCATGGAATAATCATGTTTAATAAGAAAAGCTTTTAATCGATCATACCAAGCTTTGGGAGCTTGTTTGAATCCATACAAAGCTTTCTTTAACTTATAAACATAATCAGGTTTTGCGAAGTCAATGAATCCTGGAGGTTGTGCCACATATACCTCCTCATTGATAAAACCGTTAAGGAATGCACTTTTCACGTCCATTTGGAATAACTTAAAATCTAGGGCGCAAGCATAGGCAAGTAATATCCTAATCGATTCTAGTCTAGCTACGGGGGCATAAGTTTCGTCATAATTAATTCCGTCTTGTTGATTATAACCTTGGGCAACTAACCTAGCTTTATTCCTAGTAACTATTCCATTCTCGTCTAACTTATTCCTATATACCCATTTGGTTCCTATGATGGTCATATCCTTTGGATTTGGGACTAATTCCCAAACATCATTCACCTTAAATTGATTTAATTCTTCTTGCATAGCTATAACCCAACTTTCATCCTTTAAAGCCTCGCTAATATTCTTAGGTTCTATTGCTGAGAGGAAACAAAAGAAATTGTTTTTATCTTGGGCTTGTGACCTAAGGGTTCTTTGGTTAAGATGTCCTATTATATTATCTAATGGATGTGATCTAGATTATTTAATATTAACAGTTTCGTTATTTTCTAAGTGAATGTCTTCATTATCATTTTCTATGGGTTTTGTTTTACTAACCTCAATAGCTTCATCTTCGACTAAATCATCATCTTCTAAAGGTAATGTTTTAGGAGGTGGTGGTGTTTCATCAAATGTTACATTTAGTCATTCCTCTACTTTCATGGAGTGTTTGTTAAGTATTATATATGCTTTGCTATTTTGTGAGTATCCTAAAAATATTCCTTCATATGATTTTGGATCAAACTTAGTGAGATAGTCCTTAGTGTTTAAAATATAGCATTTACTTCCAAATACCTTAAAGTAGCTTAAGTTTGGTTTTCTACTTCTTAATAACTCATAAGGAGTTTTTCCTAGAATTCTTCTAATTGATACCCTATTTAAAATATAAGTTGATGTATCTACGGCGTGACACCAAAATTTTTGTGGGATGGATTGTTCATTTAACATAGTTCTACTCATTTCTTGTAGTGACATATTTTTTCTTTCTACTACGCCATTTGATTGAGGAGTACGAGGAGTGGAGAAATTGTGAGATATTTCATTTAACTCGCAATATTTTCCGAATTGTACTTCGTTATCAAATTCCCTACCATGGTCCTTCCTAATGGCAACTATTGAGCATCATAATTTATTTTGAATCATTTTACTAAATATTTCGAATTTTTCAAAGGCTTGGGTTTTGTCACTTAAAAACCTAGTCCACGTGTATCGTGAGTAGTCATCTACTATCACTAAGGTATATTTGTTTCCTCCATAGCTCCGCACAGCGGATGGACCAAAAAGATCCATATGTAATAATTCTAGGCATCTAGTAGTGGATACTATATTCTTGGCTTTGTGACTAGTATGAGCTTGTTTTCCAATTTTACATGCATCACAAAAATGCTTGTCATATTTTAGATTAGGCAAATTTCTAACTAATTCCTTAGAGGCCAAAGATTGTATTTGTTGCATGTTAGCATGTCCTAATCTCCTATTCCATAGTGTAGAGTTTTCATCTAGGGTCGTTAGGCATATCCTATCCTCAGGTTTGTTTCCTAGTTTCATAACATATATGCCACCTTTTCTAATTCCTCTAACTATAATTTTTCCATTCTTAACTATTTCGCTATCATCTTCGGTAAATGTGACTCTACATTTATTATCACATATTTGTCCTACACTAAGCAAGTTATATGTTAATTTATCTACATGCTCTACATTTTCAATAGTAAGTGAGTCTTGAGAGATCGTACCTTTGCCAATGATTTTTCCACGTAAGTCACTACCGAAAATAGCGTTACCTCCATTGTATGCTTTGTATGTAGAGAATAGATTGCGATTCCCCGTCATGTGCCTCGAACATCCGCTATCTTTGATCCATTCGTCAGGTTCCAAGTCAATTCCTAAACATATTTCGTCGGTTTCTTTTGCCATAAAACACTTTTCGTCTCTTGACTTTTCAACTTCTTCTTTGTCACTATCACTCCATGTTCCACTAACAAAAGCACGTTGACTTTCATAACCCGGTGGCTTTAGACATTCGCCAATGAGATGATTTGGACTTCCACATCTAAAGCACTTTCTTATCCCGTAGTTGTCACTTCTATTCCTTTGGAATGCTTTTCTTTCGTCTCGTGATGATCTAGTGAATCTTCCTCGTCTCTTGAAGAACTTCTTGAATTCTCTTACGGCCATTGCATATTCTTCGTCTTCACTTTCGTCACTTGAATCATCATCATCACTAGGTTCCTTTTTGGCTTTTAGAGCAATGGATTTGGTTTGTTCTTTCTTGACTTTGACCGTTTCCGAATCTCTTCTTATGATTTCTTCATGAACCTTCAAGTTGCCAATTAGTTCATCTAGTGATAATGTCATCAAGTTCTTTGATTCTTTGATTGCCGTGACCTTAGCTCGCCATTTTGGATGCAATGCCATAAGAAATTTCCTAACACAATTTTTACTAGAAAATGTCTCATCAAGTGCTTTTAAACTTGTGATGATAGTGTTAAACTTAGCAAAAGCATTACCAATTGATTCCTCTTCCAGAATCGTAAATTGTTCATATTGTTGTACAAGAAGATCTATTTTATTATCTTTGACTTGGCTATTACCTTGGTGAGTAATTAGTAAAGAATCCCAAATTTCTTTGGTGGTTTTACACATAAAAATTCTTTCATATTCTTTGCGTGGCAACGCATTATAAATTACCATTTTAGCCTCATTATTTTTTGCTAATTTCTTTTTCAAATCATCATTTTGTTCTTCAAAAGATACAATTTCATTCATTTTAGTTTCAACATTATATTGAATAGGAGGAAAATCACCAAAGGTAATAATATGCCAAAGATCAAGATCTTTTGATTTCACATACGTTTTGAATCTATTTTTCCAATATAAAAATCCATCACTTTCAAATAGTGGTGGTCTTTGCATAGATTGCCCTTCTAAATATTTTTCAGATTCCATAGATCGTTACAAGTTTTAAAATACAATATATTTTAAAAATCTTGCTAGATGTGGCTCTTGATACCAATTGTGGAAAACTAGAAGGGAGGTTGAATAGTTTTACGTCTTTTTAATTCGTTATAAAAATAGTTTTAGTGTTTACTTAGCTTTTAAAAACTTAGATTCGATAATATGTGATCTCAAGTCTTGTACAATATAAACAATTAATACTACACAATATATTATAATGATAAGTAATGAAATAAGTAAGAGATGGAAAGATCGAACCGCGAGATAAGAGATTTATAGTGGTTCGGCTACAAGGACACCTTCCTTGCCCTACTCCACTCCCCGAGTACCTCACTCGAGAGTTTTCTTCACTATATCAACAAGCTCCCTTATGGCGGAGAAAACCGTACACACCAATTTACACACCACTTTTCACACCACAACTTCGTCACACCTAAGTCACAACTTCTACACAACTTCTTCAAATCAATCTACTTCACAACTAACTACTTCACACCTATCTTCTTCACACCAATCTAGTTCCTAGCTTTTCTTCTTCACACCAAGCTACTAACTAATCACACAATCTATATCTAACACAACTATCTACAATCAAATATTCACAACAATCTTCACAAAGAATAATGTAAATGATCTTTGATGATGCACCAACAACTTGGATGTGGAGATCACAACAAGTTGTAATACTTCTTGTCTTGAGGGATAGAAGTATTCTTCTCTTGCACTTGAGAGGATGAAGGTTGGATCACTTTGAAACAAAGAATTATACACTTATGATCAAAGGATAAGAGAATAGAGATTTGGATCTAGATCAGAAAGTTTAGAAGTGCAAAAGGTAAGGAAAATGTGTGAATTGATCCAGTATTTATAGGGGAGAAAAACACTGTTCTGGAGCGTGGCCGGTCCCCTTAATTAGTGGCCGGTCCCCTTAATGGTTAAGGGGGCCGCCTAAGGAATTAAGGGGGCCGCCCCTTCAGAATGTTGGTTTTTCTTGTCTTTTAGTGGTGAATATTTTTCTGGATAGAATTTGCCATTTTTGGTTGGAAATTTGAAATCATATATTTATAATGAATTAAACATATTCTTTTAATTCCAAAAGTAATTTTGTAAAAGATATAAGATATTTAATACATTTTATAAAAATTCTAGTAATTAGAAAAAATTTCTTTGATCATGAAATGTAATAAACCCTTTGTTTATTCATACCTTAAGTGATATGGAAGCAAAGACAAATATTAAGCACTAAAAACTTGTTTACGTCATAAGTTTTAGATTAATGAGTTATTGCTTTGTAATTATCAAAACATAGAGACATTGTTTATATGGTAACAATGTTTTAAGACATTATTTATGTCAACATATCCTACGTAAACTTAAAAAATTACTAATATCATACACATACTTTCAAAATCCGTTATGTTATCATCACAAACTTACTTTTGAAATGGTTGATACTTGAAAAATATAAAGATGAGGGGGTTGTTCACGGATCGGGTAATATCCACATTAACTGAAAACCGAAATCGAAACGAACCGAACCGAAAAACTGAACCGAATTCATAACCGAACCGAACTAAATATTCGGTTATTAGTTTGGATATGGTTTTGTCAATGAAAACCGAAAACCGAAAACCGAATTATTATAAATATATATTTTTTCTATGTATTTATATGAACAAAAAATTACCAAACTCTTTTTTAGTATAAATATAATATTTTTCTATGTATTTTTATGAAAAAGAAATTATTAAAACTCTTTTTTAGTATAAATATATCATTATTTAAGTTTGAAAAAAAAATGTGTGCTACAATAATATATATAATTAAATGAAAAAATAATTAAAATTATGTGATTCGGGTTATTCGGTTCGATTGAATCAAATTTGAAGGTTTTATTAACATATCATATGGATATACTCTAGTTGTTACTTAGTAGATAACGAGGTCGTGAGCCCGCGCGTTGCCGCGGGGTGTTGTGCGAAAAAAGTTGATTTTTTTTGTTTTGCTAAAGAAGGAATTTAGTTAGCTAAAAAATAAGAGGTGTCGTTAACTTTGATGTGTTGTAAAATTATTTTGTTGCTTTGTTTTTACCAACGGCATTTTTAATAAAAAAGGAAATTTAAGTTTTTAGAAATAAGCAAGGTGGGAAACCCTCATGTTGCAGTGGGCTGTTTTGCTAAAGAGTATATGATTATAGTATATACATATATTACAGACATTAAATTTACATGAGTTGGATAACTTAGATGACACAACTCTTATTCTATTATCGCTCACAAAAGCTTTTCTGCTGTTCGCCGAACCTAGTTTTATGCATTTGATGCGTGGGAATCGCACCAGGCTTTACCTCTCGAGGGATCTCGAGAAGCTTACAACCCCCATCAGGCAGTGTACCTGATCGTTGTAGTATAGTATAATGACAAGTATCGGGGGATTGATCGTTCAACTCAGGAATAGTGTCGCTAGGATTAGAAAGCCTAATAATTAGGTCTAGAGGTGAGGGATGATTCTTTTTCTATTTTTATATTTTATAAAAGCAAGTAAAATCTCGGTTTTTGAAGGAGTGGGCGGAATTAGTTGCTAGCCAACTAACCCAATTAACTAAAATGCAATCAAAATAAAATAACAAAAATGAAAATTAAACTAATTATACTATTGTGGTGTAAACAATGATGAGGAGAGTTGTGTTTACTTAGGTTTCATTACTCCCTAGATATCTTTTACAGGTTGATAGCTTGTTACAATTGCATGGATGACGGGTCATATTCCTTAATACTAGTCGTAGGGCCGTGTACAATATTCCCTAACTCAATAGGATCCTACTTCACTCCTACGTCGAGCCGTTAGAAGCTCCTAACATAGGATCATTAGAATTCTCCTACGCATTAAATACAACCAAATATCGTAGTACACCTCCGATAATGTTTCTTAAGACGTTCAAGCAAGTTACCAATGGAAGTCTGCCAGTTTTCTTAAGCCTAACATCGAATACAATCATCCGTAACAACTATAAACAAACAATCAACCCATAATTAACATCTAGGTTTCACTACATCTAAGCAAACACAAAAGAAATCTAGCCTAGCATGTTAAATAAAAGACAAGTGTAAGATATATTCAAACAACACATAGACATATTGAATGAATTGAAAGGATACTTATCTCTTATTGAACATGAAAGATTCAAAGGGTTAAAACCCTTGAAAAAGCTGGAAAATTCGACCTAGGGTTTTCCCTCAAAGTTGCACCCTCAATGTTACACACTAATGAGTGAAATTTGGAAAACTATATATAGATCACAATGGGTGACGGCGTCATGTAATGGATTGTGACGCCGTCAACTCGCCGCCACAATAGAAATCATATTGCCTAGATCTGATTTTGACGCCGTCATGTATGAATTTGTTATGGGCTGTCACTAATACTTGGACCATGACGGCCTTGGGTGACGCCGTCATGTCCAATGCACAAAACTCTCTGGATCTTCACGTGTATTGTCCACATCCACCTCTTTTGTAACTCTTGACGCCGTCATTAAGGAAGTTGTGATGCCGTCACGTACTGTTCCCAGCAAGGAAAATTAAGACTTTGTCGTTTTCTTCACTTTTATGCTCCAAAAACGTCCAAAATGCTTCCTTTTCCAGATTTCTCTCCAAAAGTACCTAAAATGACAAAAGGAACGATTTAGGGCAATATTTGATCAAATAATCTCGAATTCGGGCTTAAATGACCCATTAAAAGTGGTTCACTTTTTGCCTCATCAGCATTCATTCTCGTTGACTCCTGCATTTCCTTCAAAGATGTTATGGTGTTGGTTTTAATTCACCGAGGCTGGTATTTTGAGGTTGCATTATTACCTTTTTGGTTGCACTTTTGGGCATTAGTTCTGACCCGCTAGTTTTCGTTTCCCTGTAAGCTACACAATGGAAAAACGATATTATTAACAAATTCTATTAATTTATAGCAATATGAACCTTCTTAATATAGGTGGCATCCATTTGTTGGAAACATTTATGTTCTAGCGTTTTGGTAAAAGACCTGCAGTTACAGCAATATGAGTATTCTTATATGCGTGTAGTCTCTAACAGGTCTGCATTTACCTAAGATAAAAGACGTAGAAAAAAAGACTTACTGGCTAAAGGATCACAAAAAAACTAACGACAACGTATGTTTTTTTTTACCACATGTCTATTTTAGGTGGCATGCGCAGCAACTGTTGTCATCCTAACAGGCCAACAAACTGCATGACACAGACAAATGATGAGAGGTCTAAATGCATCAGTAACACTCATTGGTTTCTAAGGGTAGCAACCCAGGTTTGAGAGTCGTGGGTGCCAATTTTAACCCTTAACCCAAAAAAATAAAATAAAATAAAAAAATTGTTCACCGGTAATTTTTTTATATTTTTGACATATGCAGCTGACGACTTTAATCAGTTTATCGTGATACGGTTTCATTGGTTAAGTAATCAAGCTGAGACAGAGACACCGAGTTAAGAGTCATAAAGAATTTATGTCACAATATTATCATGTTATACAATAAAACAGATGGACAGTGCATTGCAAAGATTATATTAAATAAAGATGATACTTCCTAAGCACAAATCTTCACTAATGCCCTATAAACCAAGTCAGCCAGCCCATGGCAAGGTCCCCTAATGCCCTGATTGTTGCAAGAAACAGTACGTAAGGTTAATCGGCTCATAATTCCTAATACTCAAAACTCTCAGCTTCATAACAAAAACTAATACTCAAAACTCTTGGCTTCATAACAGGAATTTATCATAGTTGGAAAACAATAAACGCACAAAGGCAACAGACTCAAATCAAGTAAAGGCCGCATAATGATGAGTGCATAGTCTTTGATACCAAAGTAAAAACAGATTGGCAACAAAGTTTGTATACAAAAGGAAGATGTAGAAACAGATAGAAGACTAACCTTTACAGGTTGCGGTTCGTAGCAACATCCTGAACCAAAAAAAAACTTATTATGTGTGCGGAAGAGCCTGGTCAGCTACAACAACTTGAAGAACACAAATTGACTCCCCAACAACATAATTCATCTCGCTTGTCCTGCCAAAATTCTTTGATGCACGATTGGATATTCACGTCAGAGTGAGCAATAATTGATATCTGAGTTGAATTGTGTTTGTTGTAATCAAATGAGTAACTTATCTGACAGTATCGTTTACTACGCTAATTTTATACTGCTCATTTGATTAAGTATCAATCCTGAATAAAAGATGTAATTAGGAGATATTGTTTTTTTTTAAACATTTTCTCCCACTTTAACCCGTTTCTACCATTTGATACATTTGAGATAAAAAGACAACTAAAATTTAACTGGCCATAAGTAAATGAGTTTATTAAACGGAGTTGGTACCCACAAAATTTAATCTTTGTTAAAAAAGGCCAATGATTTTCTGTACAAAAAGACCAAATAGGTAAGTTCCAAACGACAAAATTTGTACCACCAAACACCCTTTTGGAGCAGAAAATACGTAAACCAAACGCCCTTGATGGGCTGAAAATAAGTTGAACAAAACGCCCCTGATGGCTGAAAACATGCAGCACCAAACACCCCTGTTGTGCAGGAAGATAAACAAACAAGACTCGCCCTTTTGTGCAGAAAGAACAGCAACCAAATGTACCCTTTTGTGCAGAAAAATCAGCAACCAAAGGCACCCTTTGTGCAGAAAAATCAACAGCAAAACACAACCTTCTACGCAGAAAAATCATCAACAAAATGCACCCTTTTGTGTAGAATAATCTGCAACCAAATGCACCAACTGGCGTATGTTTTTCCCCTACAACAAAACATGTTAAACTATTAAAGTTGTGTCTAACGCGAGGTAATACTTCACGGCTATAATTTGCGAACAATTTGTCTACTAATGTATTTGGCTGTTACTGCTTCATAAAAATTCTTGATACGAATAACAAAACAAAAAGAACCTTAGTTGGTAATTTATGCTAACCTAAACTTGTAATATGCGAAATTCTAATTTTATTCCTAAATAGCTACTACAACCTTCTAAAGATTAAAATGGTGTTTGGGATTGCTTATTTGTTCTGCTTATTAATAAATTCTATCAGTTGTTACAATTAGTATTTCAAGGATACAACATATAAAGGAATTGTATTACATCAGTTGTGTCAGGTGTTGCAATTAGTATCTCAAGGACACAACGTATACAGGAATTATAATACATGAGTTGTCAATATAGATTAGAAAATAACCGTGTATAATAACTTACCTGTAGTACACTAATAACATACAAATGCAGAACATATGTGCTCGATAGAAGTTACATACGTAGTATGAATGGACTATTAACTTTATAAAGATTGTATGTCACGTTGCTCCATAAAATAGCTAATAAGTGATAAGTTATCTGAAGTTTAGAGTATTGCCATTTAATATTGTTCTCATGATGCAAATCAAATTTTACCTTCGCTATTGTGCGATGTTGATTCATCACGTATAGCACTAAAGCGTATGCTTGCATCTGTACAATTATCAATATGGCGTAGGCCAAAAAGTTAAATACAGAAAAGCACATTCCAATAACATACAAATATGCACGTTTCAGAATACTAAAGGACATCACCTCCTATTAAATGAGTGTCGGGTAAGTTACGAATATTAACAATGACGGAATTTGATCCCGATGCAACCATAACAGCATATGTGGACGAACAAACAGCATCATTGCAACCTAAATCCATACAATACATATAACAATGCCATTACAAACTTCCATATATATTAATCAATAACAACAATTTTTGGCCAAAATAATAATACAAAAAAATAAGAAATACAATAAAATAAACCATAAAAAGATTACCAAATTGTGGATAAGCAGTAGAACATGGGTCAGTGCATTCCACAGTATCATGTAATCCACTATTCGTATCAAGAAGTGGTATTTGAAGACTCATGACACCAGTAGAAGCACCTTCAACCATAGCAAAACTACCTACAACCAAAAGGCACCCAAAAAAATACGTTCATGATCTTTGGTATGTCTAAGAGAGATGTTGTGTACCATGAAGGTCATCTACAACCATAGCAAAACAATAAAGATCATGAAGGTCATCTGAAAATGAGAGATGATGTGTACCAAAATAAAAAGGAGATGATTGTGTACCAAAATACTTGTTCGGTTTCTCCCTTTTTAGTCATAGTTTTTTTTGGTATGTCTAAGCCATTTAAAGATACCTTGCTGTCCCATTTGGGTCAATCCGTAAGCAGAAAGTCATTGATCTTTGTAAGCAAAAGTTTAAAAAAAAAGGAAGTTATATTCACATGTAATGTGAAAACCCGAAGAAATAATTACAAATTATAAAATGACCCAAAAGTAACATGATACCATCTTTTAATGACTTAGATGAACAATATTAGTACAATAACTAAGATGGGACAACAGGAATGCGTACATAATATCTAGATAGCAAAAAAATACCTTCATGATCTTTGTCGCCTCTCCAATAACTTAACTGTCGAGTAATAAACTCAGACTATTAACATAAGTCTACTATGGTGCTTGGGTCTGAGTTGCAGACCTGCAAAATGGTTTTGTAATTAGCAGATGAATAGTCACCTCAAACTGAGGGTCAAGATAATCAGATCACAAAATTTGCTTATAATTAATTATGGTTCCAACATCTTTCTAAACATTTGTGGCATAAATATCAGAATATACTTGTGGCCAAAATAATTTCAGAACATAAAGGAAGTTCTTTTGAAAAAACATGTGAATGCATTCAGTACCTCCATGTTTAAAATGGGTTCCGCCGCCTGTTAATCATCATAACTGATCCTTCTTGTGCAACCAATTTTGCCCTCCCCTTTACCTCATCCATGTTCATTCGAAAATGATTTACTCGTACCTATGAAAATAATATAGTGCGAAAGGTTAAGATTACATAAAGAATTGTCCATAAAACTCAAAGGCAAAGTCAAAAAGTTTAAGTAATGCAAATCTAAAACTGGCAAAACCCAATTCAAAGTCAAGGTGCATAAAGTTATAATCACCCCTTTCAAAACTTCAGCATTCCCTTCTTTGAGCACCTCTATTATCAGAAACCCAAACCTCCACACCTTCACTTGAGCTGGCACGTAGACACCTGCAAAATCCAAACTGTTGAGACAACATGATCAAGATCTCTTTATGTTTTAATGATGAAAAATAAACTATCGAAACACATTAAATAACAAACGTTATCCAAAATTCCCCGAATCACAAGTCTGCTGCTGGCGCCACCCACGCGTCAACGCGTGGGTAACGCGCCAGGCGTCTGTGAATATCGGGATGAATTTTGAAAGTCGGCTTTCCCCTTACCCGACAATTGTGGATCTTTCAATACATGTATGAATATGCTATGTGCTTAATTGAGAACACTCGAAACGAGTTTTGGGATTAGAGAGATCCGACTTTTAAAGCACCTATTTACGGGAAAACGCCAACTCATGTTTTCTAACTATCGCCTCTAGCCAAGGCTTTTCTAAACTTAGGGAATTTATATATTTCATGTAACATCGTGTTGAAGCATCCATATGCTCAAATCCCGTGCTTACGTCTTCTCTAATTACGTAATGGGTTTACTCCCTTATTGGTCAAACTAAGTCAAAGGTCACTTTGCGTAAACGCATCCTTTCCTACTTGGGTTATGTTTTACATCAAGGCAAAGCACTTAACTTGTTTGAACCAAGGCATTAGTTGAGAACGTCGAGTCGTGGAAAGTCACGAGATATGAAACTATGGGATCTCGACGTTGTGTTACTTGAACTTATAAGTAACCTATGATTTTCTCAACTTATAATCTTAATTGTCTAAACCTTTTCTTATTAATGACAATTAGATTATGCCTTAATCCTCTCTTAATCCCATTTATACAAAAGACAAAACCAATCATATCCAAATCAAATATTCTCTTGCACAATCTCTTACACCCTTACATATTCCCTTACACACTACATCTAAACCATCCATTCCCTTACAACACATCTCATCCCTTCCTTTTTAACAGATGGGGAATTGTTTGAAACCATAATGAGGCTCCTCTCGTCCAAGCCATTGATTTCAAATTACAACACATCACAACTATCCATCCAACATCTCATCTCTATATCATCACATGTGCTTAATCTCAACCATTGAATTCAAACCAAAACCATCTCAACCATTGATCTCTCCTCCCCCCCCCAAGCAAAGCATATTCCTTTGAATATCCTTCTCAACCCTAACCTAGGCATCTTTGATCCTAGCCATCCATTTCAAATGAACTCATCTCAACCATCCACATTCACCACATGCCAAATTGTTTTAAAACAAAGGGAGACTCCCTTTGATCTCCACCATCAAATTCAAACCATTTCATCTCAACCCTCCATCTCATTCTTCCCCCCCAAGCATTGGAATATTCCTTGGCATATTCTTTCTCTCTTTTCTATGCCATGTGAGGAGATACACTTCTACCCCTTCCAAATTACCCTATCTACACTTTATACGCTTGGTAATTTGGTTTCTCTTTAAACACTTCACAAAACATTTTTCAAATTGGCTATTTGAGTTGGTAAACCTTAGATTGATTAATATTAAGGTTTAGTGTGAAGTACAATTGGGGGTTTAACAAGGATAGGTATTTGTAAGATCCAAACACCCAACACTTGGGAAAAAGTTACAAACGCCTAGCGCGCTGCCCGCGGGTGACGCGCCGGCCTCGGTAAATTTTCCGAAGTTTGAGTTCTTGGCCTATAAATACCACCCTTGCCTATTGTATTCCTCACCCCTTGCCATTAGTCTTTCTCTCTAGATTCTTTCTCTCTAAACACTCTCAAATCTCTCTATCTCTAATCTTGTGTTCTTGATTTTCATACTAACATCTTTGAAAGAACACATCTCCTTGCAAGGGAAGAATCACAAGAACCTAATCCACTCTTGTGATTGTGTCGAGGGTCTTCTTATCTTTACCCTTTCTACTACAATCGAGTCTCTAGGTTAGGTTAGGGCTTGATTGAACAAACATTCATTTATCTATTGAATTGTTTGTAAGGGAAGTCTTATGTCTTGGTGACCAAGCCTAGATCATTGGGGATCTAGTTGGGGTTTGATACTTCCGGGTGGAAGTTTTGGTTGTGGTCTTGGTGACCAAAGGTTAAGTCGAATCATGGGATTCTTTAGGGTGGTTTCCGAGGGCGGAATACCGTGGGAGTAACTCATTCTTTGTGAACATCGATATTGGTGAATATCGGTGGAGTGAATTGTAACGGTTTGTAGTCCATCGAAAGAATTATACTAGTGGAATAGTATCATGTCATGGATTCGCAACTGGACGTACGGATGGTATAAACCCCCCATCCCGAACCAGTATATATCGTGGTGCCTCTTTATTCGCTTTATATACTTGTGTTTGTATTAGTGGTTGCTCTTGTTTAAACCACTTGGTGTTCTTCTTAGCTTAAAGATTTTAAACATCTATAAAGCCGAAGAAACCGTATTCACCCTCCTTCTACGGTTCTACAATTGGTATCAGAGCGGGATACTCAAGTTTTTTGAGTGTTAAAACCTTCCCGAGAAGTCTTTTTAAGTCAAAAACTTCTTTTCCAAAAATCTAAAATCCTAACAAAGATTTTTGGTAAAGTTAAGTAAAGATCCATGGCTCAACAGAACAATGTACTCTTTGGGGTGAATACATTTGATTATGAAGATCTATGCATGAAGAATCCAATGATTGGATTTGAAGACACTTGGAGTTATAGCAATGACGAAGATAACAAAGAAAGGAATGAATCATGCTTCATGGCTTTAGAGTCTCCAAAGGTACATCTAGATCCCTTTAGTTCAAACAAAACATTAGATGCTAATGAATTAGAAAAAGATAATCTTGAATTAATAAGAATGAATAATAATTGGATTAAAGAGATAAAAGATTTACTTAGAGAAAAACGTATTTTGCAACAAGAAACAAATAAACTTGCTATTGGAGCAAAGGAACTTGAACTTGAAATTGAGACAATAAAAGTTGCAAAAACAAAAGAGGTGGTTGAATCTTGCTTAAGTTGTGAAAAACTTACACATGAGGTTGACTCTTTGGAAAACAACTTGTCCAACCTTCAAGACGATGCACTAAGTTTTTCAAAATTTAAAAAGAGTATTGTCAATTTAGATAATATGTTGTGTCAACAAAAATTGTCCCAAGATAAGGAAAATCTTGGATTTTCAAAAACTCATAAAACTACTCCAACGAGTCAAAGCAAACCAATCATGTTTGTAAAAGTAAGTGAACACGTAAAGTAAAAATCCATAATTCCTCAAACTCATCTTTCAAACACTCGCGGTACTCAAGAACCCATTGCAAATCATGAAACCATAAAACAATTTTACAAACCGGTTTTAAGTAATGGATTTGATTACACTAAAACTCGAGTCGACCAAAGACCACTTCTACCGAAACCTAACTTACACAAACGACCTTCATTTCAAAAGAGAAAATGTTCATTCAATAACCAAAGGTCTTTACATCATCAACAATATAACTCATCTCAAAGGAGAGATAACTCCTACCCGAACCAAAGATATTTTAGACCGAAGATCTATCAAAACATTAGACCAAGTTTTCAACACCAAAGTAATTTTCAAAATAATCATTGGTCAATGTTCTCAAGGTATGTGATTGTGTCAAAATTAATTATAATAATATAGTAGTATAGTATCGAAATAATCCGCACAAAATACGGATCACCCGAGTCGTTTTCGAGTGAAGGCAAATGGAATCAAGGAATATTGATTCGTGCAATATCGTGAATTGAAAAGTGATGTAAGTGAAAATAGTGATTAAGTAATTCAAAGAATAACAATCAAACACAAACTATGCAAATAGTACAAGTTAGATATGCACTAAAGTTGAAAACGTAAAAACAGAAATGCAAACGCGTTTATTAAAACGTAACTTGAATTGAAAAATGATCTTACAAACGTGAAATTATTTTCTAAAAATCTTAAACTAATAAAATGAATTTCCAGAAAAAGAAAATCATTTTTTTGACTTTTCTTTTATTTTCTATGAATTTATTTTGATTTTTATAATTTTAAATGAAATAAAAATTAAGGAAAATAGAAAAATAAAAGAGAAAAATGAAAATTAATTTTTGAAAAATCTAAAATATTATAAAAGAATTTCCTAAAATATTTTTGTATTTTTTATGGCTTTTTCTGAATTTTTATGGATTTTTGTTTATTAAAAACTATTTAAAAATGATTAAAATCAAAGGAAAATTAAGAAAAATATCTAATCTACTTGGAAAAATCTAAAAAAATTCCAGAAAATCAAAAATAATAAAAAAGTAACTAGAAATAAAACTTTGAAATGAAAATAAGCTGATTAAGTGCTTTTTAGCTGAAAACTGCTTATTCACAAGTACTTACTATTAAGCACTTGTGAATAAAAACTCTTTGAAACTTCAAACAATGATGTATGATGTTTATGTATGCTCAATTATGCCAATTACAGAATCAAATAAGCTCAGAATCACAGATAACTAGAGATAAGCAGTTGGATAAGCTTAACAATAAACTCAAACAATAGCATAGATGAAATTCAAATATCCAGAAGTATACAAACCAACTAATTCACTATATTACCAACAGTTAAGCTCGAATCATTCAAACTAACACAATTATTAGCTCAATGAAACACTAGCAGGCCTCCAAACCAATTCAGTAACTCTGTCTCAACTAGGCTTCTAAACAGAGGCAAAAAGCTAACAGGAAAAGCTCAAAAGTACCAGCAATAAGGGGCAAAAGCTCAATAGTACAGCTGATTATCTAATTCAACTTACAGTGAATCTAGAAACAAAAATTTAATGCTCTTAATTCTACCTAGTTCAGCAGCCTGTGAAAAGGTAAACAAAGCAACAGTTGACTATTTTAGGCTATTCTACTTTGACTAACTTCAAATTCAACTTATCAATACTACTCATACATGTATTATTTCACTTCAATTATGCTAAATTACACTAAATTAAACTAAATTGCACCTAATATTTCAAATTCACTAACTGTTATCAATTACACTAGCAATTAATAAAACTGATGAGGCGAAAAATGAACCACTTTTAGGGGGTCATTTAAGCCCGAAATTGAATTTATTTGATCAAATATTACCCTAAATCGTTTCTTTTGTGATTTTAGGTACTTTGGGAGTGAAATCTGGAAAAGGAAGCAGTTCGGACGTTTTTGGAGCATGAAAGTTAAGAAAACGCCAAAGACTTAATTTTCCATGCTGAGAACAGTACCTGACGGCGTCAAGAGGAAAATCTTGACGGCGTCAAGAGTAAAAGTGGTGACGATCCAATGCAAACCTGACGACGTCACAAGAAGGGCGTCAAGAGTTAATTTTGTGACGGCCTGCATAAGGAGACTACATGACGGCGTCAGACCCAGATCTAGGCAGTCCGAGGAACTATTTGGCGGCGAGATGACGGCGTCAGACATTTGTTCTTGACGCCGTCACCTTCTAAACTCTATATATAGTTTTCTATTTTTCATTTATTAGAGAGGAACTGGTGTGGAGAAACCCTAGGGTCGAAATTTGTGAACCCTAGCTCATATTTTACAGTATTTTCAAGGGTTTTCACCCCTTGAATCCTTTCATGTGCTATTAAGATAAGTATTCTCTTAATTCAATCAATATGTCTATGTGTTGGTTGTCTATATCTTGTGCTTGTCTTGATTTCAACATGCTAGGCTAGATTTATTTTGTGTTTGCTTAGATATAATGAAACCTAGATGTTAATTATGTGTTGCTTACTTGTTTATGGTTGTATTGGATGAATGATTTCAATGTTAGGCTTAAGAAAACTGGCAGATCTCCATTGTGTAACATGCTTGAACGTCTTAGGAAACATGAACCGATGTGTACTAGGTTTTATTGGTTGTATTTAATGCATGAGTAAATTCTAATGATCCCATGTTAGGAGCTTCTTAGCCGGCTCGACATAGGAGTGAAGTAGGCACTCATAGGATTGGGGAAGTAAGTACACCACCCCATGAATGGTATTAAGGAATACAATCCATCATCCACACAACTATAACAAGTAATTAACGTGTAAAAGATATCTAGGGAGTAGTGAAATCTAAGTAAACACATTTCTCCCACATATTGCTCACAACCTTAGTTTAATATAGTATATTTTCATTTTTAGTATTTTATTTTGATTGCATCTTAGTATTGGGTTAGTTGACTAGCAACTAATTCCGCCCAACTCCTTCAAACCCGAGATTTTTACTTGTTTTCTAAAAATTATAAAAATACAAAAAGAATCATCCATCATCTCTAGACCTAGTCTTTAGATTTTCTAATCCTAGCGACACTATTCCTAGCTGAATGATCAATCCCCCGGTACTTGTCATTATACTATACTACATCGATCAGGTACACTGCCTGGTGGGGGTTGTAAGCTTCTCAATATCCCTTGAGAGGTAAAGCCTGGTGCAAACCCCACGCATCAAGTTCTTGGTGCCGCAGCCCGGGGAATAGTTATTGTCTAGGTTAGAATATCTTTTTATTAGGTCCACTTGCTAGATTCCTTTCTAGTAATATTTTTTTTAGGATCTCTTTAGTCTATCTTATTTCTTCGTATTTTTTGTTCGTAAATTTTCACCACCCGACATCATGGACGATGGGAACATCTTTGAACCCATCATCCCACCACAACAAAACCCACCACTAGAACCTCTTAGGTCCCGAACATTATGAGAGTATTCCCGACCTAGCCACCAAGGCTATCAAAACACCATTGAGATCACCGGAGCCAATGTGACCCCCTTGCGATCCGACACCATCCGGTTGGTGCAAAGCAGATGTGCATTCCATGGACTTCGTTCCAAAGATCCAAATCAACATCTCAAGGACTTCCTTAAAATCGTAGATTCCATAGACCTAGATGTTGCAACTAGAGAGACAACCCGATTACGCCTATTCCAATTCTCTCTATGTGATCAAGCTAGTCAATGGCTTGAACGTTTACCCGCGGGAACCATCACCACATGGGATGATCTCACCACTCGTTTCCTTGCTCAATTTTTCCCACCGGGGAGAACTACCAAGCTTAGAAATGACATCTTGATGTTCCAACAATGTCAAGGTGAAACTCTTTATGAAGCATGGACTCGTTTCAAGGACTTACTCCAAAAAGTCCCTCATCATGGCATAGATCTTTGGCTCCAAGTCCAAATCTTCTATGACCATATCGATCTCTCCACAAGGCGAGCCATTGACCAATCGGCCGGTGGTAAGCTACGTGATCTAAGTGCGGAACAATCATGGGAACTCATAGAAGATCTTGCTCTCTATGACAATGAAAGTTGGAATGATCCCCGTGATTTGAACAAAACGGTCAAGGCAATATCTTTGCCTTCGAACAACTCTAACACTCCCGACCGTAGGATCATGGAACTTGAGGACCAAGTCAAGTTTCTCATGAAATCTTACGAAGCCCCTAAGCTTTCAAGCCAAGTGAACAAAATCACTTCTTCATGCGAAATATGTAGTGGTCCCCATGACACTCGTGATTGTGTGGAACTCCCCGGAACAGCTTTTGCGAACTACGCATCCTCGCGTACCGATGAAGCGGGAGATAAGTGGTACACTTTCAAACCCGAGCCAAACCCTTACGGTGATTCATACAACCCCTCTTGGAAAAATCACCCAAACCTTAGGTGGAAACAAAATCAAGCCAATTCTTCCAATCCACCTAATCGTTACCAACCAAACGGTCCACCCTCCAACCGTACTTTCAACAACAATCCTTCTAACAACTATGGTAGTACCAACAATCTTGAAGGATTGATGTCCAAGTTTATGGCATCTCAAGAAGTTCGCATATCTAAGTTAGAAGCCGATTTCAAACAAAAGCAAAGCGAGATGACCACCAAAATTGACACATTGTTGAAAGTTCTTAATGACCGAGAAATGGGAGCACTCCCAAGCGACACAGTCAAGAATCCGAAACTAAACGTTAATTCCATATCATCAGTTTCGTCACCCACTTCTTGTCCGCAATACTACTCGGTTAAATCAACGAGCACGTGTTTCAAACAAAACCAAATTCTTCAAAAGGACCAATCAAGTAAAACACCCGATATAAAACCGGTCAAAAGCATAGTTGAAACTCCTCCTACGCAAGACCTTGACGATGAATTCACACCTTGAACGCCCCGTTATTGATGTCTTAGCCCGTGCTCCCTACTATAGTGCCCTCCTAGAAAAATATGAGAAGTTTAAACTAGGTAAAAATGGGACCACCTTCGTTCAAAACAAGTTGCCTAAAAAGCTTGATTTTCGGGTATATTTGTTTTGCCTTGTAAGATAGGAAGATCCGAAGCTTTCGACCACACTAGCCGATTTAGGGTCAAGCCTCAACTTGATTCCCTTATCCCTTTTCACCACTCTTAAGCTAGAAAAGTTAGAGGAGACAGAGGTATTAATAGGTCTAGCGAATGGAAGTATTGCCCACCCGGTTGGAATGATTAAGGATGTAGTTGTTCATGTAGGAAAGTTAACTATCTTAGCGGATTTTCACGTCCTAGACATGGTTAGTGACACTACATGCCCATTGTTGGTAGGAAGAGGATTTTTAGCAACTACTAGCGCCATGATAGATTGTAAGGAGTCTAAGATTGCGGTAGGTGAGGGCGACACTTGGTCGGTATACGATGTTAAGAAACATAGCTATGATTGTGAGGATGAACCGACACCACATTGGGTAGAGATTAATAGGAGACCATCTAGATATGGACCTTGGATAGAAAGGAACTTTATAGGACCTCAACGCCCATTATATCTAGAAAAAGATTTCATTGAAAAGACACATTCGGTAGAACAACTCATAGCTAGAGATGAAGAGCTAGATCCTTTTGAGGACCCCTTAGTCTTTAGGAAGATGATTGAGTTCTTAAGCGTAATGCCTATTAATATAGAGATGAATAAGTGGAAAAGAGAGGGAGATAAGTGTAAATGGAGGTGGGACAAGCCACCTAAAGAAGGTGACGGATCATGGCATATGAAGATGACTTTGTATGATCCGGATGGAGAAAAGTTTGAAAGGTCATACCGTACTAAGAAAACCGATAGGAAGTTGAAACCTAAGTTTGATCCCAAAGATATCCTCAATGAGGAACTCACCCGTATCACGTAGTAACCCATGACCTTGAGTCTAGCTACAAGACTCGTAAATAAAGAAAAGCGCTTCTTGGGAGGCCCATGCTTTATGTGATTTTTATTTTATTTGATTGTTATTTGCTTCCGTATGCATGCTTTATTTTTTATTATTGGTAAATCATGTTTCAAAACTAAATAGTGGAAATACTTTATTTTGTTGTTTGGCCTAGTCTTAACTTCATCTAAAGGTATTTTTGCAAAAGATAAGTGTAAGGGGAAACCCCAAATATGTTTTTAAGAAACGAAAACCGATCATGATTCTCCACAATATTAAGTGAACATGTATATTCGTATTTGTTGACGATAACAAGAGGGATACAAGAGGGCATTCCTTGGAGTATGATTTTCGCTGACGATATTGTGTTGGTAGCAGAATCGGCCGAAGGGCTAAACTACAGACTGGAGCACTGGCGTGAGGCATTGGAAGAAAATGGCCTTCGGGTAAGCAGAGAGAAGACTGAATACATGAGATGCGATTTTGGTAGCAACGAGATCGGCCACAAAGAGGAGGAAGTTCGTATCAACAACCAGATTCTTCAACCTAAGGAGTTTTTTAGATATCTTGGTTCGGTGATACATAAATCAGGAAGGATAGACGATGACGTTACCCATCGTATTAGAGCAAGATGGGCAAAATGGAGGGCGTCATCAGGTGTGCTATGTGATAAGAAAGTCCCCTTTAAGCTTAAGGGAAAATTTTATAGGGTGGCGATCAGACCAGCTATCTTGTACGGGTCAGAGTGTTGGCCTATCACGAAAGCCCAAGCTAACAGAGTGGAAGTGGCAGAACTGAGAATGCTAAGGTGGATTTGTGGTAAGACCATGCTTGACATGATACCGAACGGAGTTTTCAGAGCAGAACTTGAAGTTGAAACTATAATCTCGAAGATGCGAGAAGGAAGGTTGAGGTGGTTCGGTCATGTCAGGAGAAGGCCACAGACGGTGCCAGTAAGGAGAGTTGAAGAGCTGAGGGTCAACGGTCTGAGAAGGAGGGGATGACCTAAGCTCAGGTGGGAGGATAGACTTAGGATAGACATGAAGGAGCTTCTCTTGACCGAGGACATGATCTCAGATAGGAACGAGTGGAGAGCTAGGATTAGAACATGCGGGTAGTTTAGGTCGTGTGGTAGGTTGTCTTTGCCTTGCCCCGTTGCGTTTTAGGTTTGGTAGGCCCTTTTGCACTTTAGGCGTTTTGGTCTATTGGCTTGTCCCCTTTTAGGCTTTTGTAGGCTAGTGGTGTTTCTTTTCCCTTTGCCTTAGCTTTTTCCCCTGGCATTTGCTTTTGCCCCCTTGCCTTAGCTTTTGCCCTTTGCTTTTGCCCCTTGCGTTGCTTTGCTTGGTTTTTGTGTTGTCTTCGTGCTTGGTGCCTGCTTGCCTTTGCGTTCTTGCTTGTGTTTGTTTTGCCTTTTCATTACTTGTTTCTCTTGCGTTCCTCATTGCTTTGTTTGCTTGCTTTTATTGCTTTGCTCCTTGTTCTTTGTTTGGTACTATGTGCTTTGTTTGTCTTGTTGCTCTTTTGCTCCTTATACTTTGGGTTTCTATATCACTCACACTTGTGCACGTGCCGGAGGTCTCCCTGGAAGCAGTCTCTCTACTCCTAGGCTTTGCCTGGGGTAGGGGTAGGATCTGTCTACACTTCTACCTCCCCCATACCTCGCTCTTGCGGGATTGGGTATGTTGTTGTTGTTGTATATTAGTATTTGTTAGAGTCAAATGCTTGTATCGAGTCATAATGAAGTTTTGCAGGATTTTCCAGGAAGTAGGACCAAGTTTTTCCAGAAATTTTCCCGAAACTTAACATAAGAATTTCTGCAGGTCACTTCCGACGGCGTCACGAGTTTGCTCTTCACGGCGTCACGTGTAAAAATCTGGAAGTTTTACCGGTTTTGTTTTTCTAACGGAGTCTTAAAGTTTTTGCTAAATTATTAGTTTTATAATCTCCAGGAAATCTGCAAACATCATTCCACAAGCATTATATCTTACTTTGTTCTCTAGGATTTATTAGTATATGTAGATTGCCACCGATTTTATGCGAGGTTGCCTTGTCTGTTTTCTCAGGATTTACAGGTTATGTATGACAAGAAGATGATTTATTTTTCTGGAAGGGAAGCTTTGATTGTTCATTTTCTTGGAGAAAGATCTAACCTGGCCACCTTATTATCCATACCGAGCGAATCGGGGGAGTATTTGATTTCATTTGTTTTACTTAATTCACTTTTACATTCTTTACTTGAACATTGGGGACAATGTTCATCCTAAGTGTAAGGGGAAGGTAAAATGATGATACCTTACAGATAAACTTTCGCTTGAGTTTGTTTGTTTGATGGTAGATGTGTAATAAAACTATGAGAAATACTTGTTAGTTTAATTTTAGCGCCAAATTTAAAATTTTTTACAACATTTAGGAGTGAAACTTTAGCCATAGCAAGCGTCTCATGGATAGGAGATTGTATGACTAGCACATAACCGTACCATTCAGAAAAATTTTCCACTCAAATATGTAAGGTTCGCCTTTAGATTTGATAGGAAAAGCATTTACTATTAGTGCTTATGAGTGTACCGGTAGCATTTAGATTCTAGAACTTGCATTAGTGATGCATCCCGAGACCGCTAGTGAGACTACATTCATGTAGTAGGATTTACTACATGATAAGAGGCATTAGGATCACCCTTGTGTTAAACCCGTATCATAATTACTTGACCATTTAAGTCATATTACTTGGCTAGTTAAGTCAATTAATTTTTCCCACACCTTAGCGTTGTACTCATTTTTAGTACACGAAACCCCTAGTACACCCCTCCGAGCCTATCTTTTTGTTTCTAACTTTAAGCATCTTACTTAAAGAAAGAATTTGTTACACCCCACTTAAATGTACACCCAAATCACCTTAGCCTTCCGTGTATGCACTCATCTTTAGTGCATTATTGTTATTTGTTAAACCCTAAGTTAATTATCTAATTGATTACATGGTTGCTAAGTCAAGTCATATCCTTGTACATATTGTTTTGGGACGATTGGGACTCATGGGTAAAGTACTTATTTTATGGAGTAATGGGGAAGAACATCATATATTACCCCATATGTACGTTAATTTTAAAAGTACTCCAAGTGTTTTGATTATCTTAATTCGAGTCATTAGTTTAGTTTATTGTAAAGTATGTAAAAATTCAAGTGTAAGGGGAATGTTCATTCCCTATGATATATTATTTTGGATGGTAGGGTAAGAGTGTATGCAAAAAAAAAAAAAAAAAATCGAAAAAACAAGAAAAAGAAAAGAAAAAAATAGAAAAAGAAAAAGAAAAAAAAAACATACGGACTACCATCCCTTTTCATTCTATGTTCATTTTATGTTTTTGTTATTTTTCATTTATTAGCTTAAGTCGAGTCTAGTCTTGGCTTAGCAACGCCATATTGTACATGTAATTAACCAAGATTGTTAACTCGCCACCAGTAAAGACTGCCTATATCCAACAAAACCGTGTATTTCATATCCCTACACCTAACGTTACAACCCTTTAAAAGACCTCTTTGATAGCTTATCCTAGGTGCTTACGCCATGTGGTGGAGGTTTGATCCTTTCCCAAGCCTATGGTAATCTATTTTGCTATGACAGGTAGTGAGAGATGTTTTCCATTTCCATAATGTGATATTACTTTATTACACCCGAGAGATGTGAGTATCTAAACACTATTTGTGAGGTGCTAGTATATGACCTCCGTGCTTGTCTTTTGTCTTTAGTGGAACGATTATTTGTTGTAATTACTTTTATGTTAGTGTTAAATGACCCCTAACTTGTATTTTGATTAGAATAAAAGCGCACTTGCTTGAGGACAAGCAAATCTCAAGTGTAAGGGTATATGATGAGGCGAAAAATGAACCACTTTTAGGAGGTCATTTAAGCCCGGAATTGAATTTATTTGATCAAATATTACCCTAAATCCTTCCTTCTGTGATTTTAGGTACTTTGGGAGTGAAATCTGGAAAAGGAAGCAATTCGGACGTTTTTGGAGCATAAAAGTGAAGAAAACGCCAAAGACTTAATTTTCCATGCTGAGAACAGTACCTGACGACGTCAAGAGGAAAATCTTGACGGCGTCAAGAGTAAAAGTGGTGACGATCCAGTGCAAACCTGACGGCGTCACAAGAAGGGCGTCAAGAGTTAATTTTGTGACGGCCTGCATAAGGAGACTACATGACGGCGTCAGACCCAGACCTAGGCAGTCCGAGGAACTATTTGGCGGCGAGATGACGGCGTCAGACATTTGTTCTTGACGCCGTCATCTTCTAAACTCTATATATAGTTTTCTATTTTTCATTCATTAGAGAGGAACTGGTGTGGAGAAACCCTAGGGCCGAACTTTGTGAACCCTAGCTCGTATTTTACAGTATTTTCAAGGGTTTTCACCCCTTGAATCCTTTCATGTGCTATTAAGATAAGTCTTCTCTTAATTCAATCAATATGTCTATGTGTTGGTTGTCTATATCTTGTGCTTGTCTTGATTTCAACATGCTAGGCTAGATTTATCTTGTGATTGCTTATATCTAATTAAACCTAGATGTTAATTAAGTGTTGATTACTTATTTACGGTTGTATTGGATGAATGATTTCAATGTTAGGCTTAAGAAAACTAGCAGATCTCCATTGTGTAACATGCTTGAACGTCTTAGGAAACATGAACCGATGTGTACTAGGTTTTATTGGTTGTATTTAATGCATGAGTAAATTCTAATGATCCCATGTTAGGAGCTTCTTAGCCGGCTCGACATAGGAGTGAAGTAGGCACTCATAGGATTGTGAAAGTAAGTACGCCACCCCATGAATGGTATTAAGGAATACAATCCATCATCCACACAACTCTAACAAGTAATTAACGTGTAAAAGATATCTAGGGAGTAGTGAAATCTAAGTAAACACATTTCTCCCACATATTGCTCAAAACCTTAGTTTAATATAGTTTATTTTCATTTTTAGTATTTTATTTTGATTGCATCTTAGTATTGGGTTAGTTGACTAGCAACTAATTCCGCCCAACTCCTTCAAACCCGAGATTTTTACTTGCTTTCTAAAAAATATAAAAATACAAAAAGAATCATCCCTCATCTCTAGACCTAGTCTTTAGGTTTTCTAATCCCAGCGATACTATTCCTAGCTGAACGATCAATCCCCCAGTACTTGTCATTATACTATACTACATCGATCAGGTACACTTCCTGGTGGGGGTTGTAAGCT
Source organism: Artemisia argyi (assembly GCA_030686995.1). NCBI lineage: Eukaryota > Viridiplantae > Streptophyta > Magnoliopsida > Asterales > Asteraceae > Artemisia > Artemisia argyi. Next base: position 118,989,276 of record CM060684.1, read on the forward strand.
TCTCAAGATCCCTTGAGAGGTAAAGCCTGGTGCAAACCCCACACATCAAAAACCTAACTCTAACTTTGACTATATAAAAACTACACTACTGACTTTTATTAGCTAAATCACTTTTAGTATACTAGATGAACCTAATTGTAACAATTATCAAGCAAACTAACAACCTCACCACACAGAAATATTCTCATCCAAACACTCTCTTATAGTGAAAATGATGCTACAAATCTTATAATAGGGTAACACAGATGCACCACTCAATCAATATCACTACACAAACACTCAACAACAACAATACAATCAACAATAAGCTGCTAGAACAATCAACTCAACTACTCCTCAAATCCATAAAAAGACAGATGATCAATATAAAACTAAACTAGCACAGATCTAAGCAAACAAATTTACTACTAATCAAACAAGCTCTACTATAGATCCAATACAATAATCACAAGTACAAATCAATGTAACAGTATACTAATACAACTACAAATCTAAAACAGTTACTACAATTAAAGAAAATCAGAACAGAAATTACCAAAGTAATCCCTCTCAGCTAGAACAGAGGGGGCTCACTATGCAAGCCTGTCTTTAGACAGGCAAAGAGCTTCCATGTTTCTCTCTGATCTGCCTCTAACCCCAAAATTCAGCATACTGATGTTGACCATTCAAATACTTGTGAAACTTTTAGTGAGACAGATTCTATAGCAAATTACAAAACTAATTTCGATTGTGAAAAAGCTTAAGGAACTTATTTAAAAGCTTATGAAGACAAATTGGAAACTATTTTTTTTTATTTTTTTTTATTTATTTTTAATTTTTATGAGTTTTTATATAAAAGTATAACTATTTTAATACTGAAACTAATGAGAGTTGATTGAAAACAGATTAAAATCTAGTTTAGAATTTGATAATAAACTTGAACTACTAAATTTAAAGCTAATAAACTGAGTTCAATTAAACTGAAATAATAATTTTATTACTACTGAAAATGAAATACAGTTACAATTACTAATCTAATACATTTGAGAAATAAAATCTCAAGAGCTTCGCTACACTAAACTATTACACACTACTAATGCTAAAAATGCTACTAGATATAGGGAAAGGTGAGGATTGGGGGTCTCATCTGCCAGGTTGGCGATCCACACCAATATGTGCTTCTTTACTTCATCTTACAGCCCTTAGATTGCATTTGTGTTTCTTCTCTCAAACCACAACCTTTAGATTAAAACGAATGAGGTGGCCTGACCAATGATATTCTTCCATCTGTCCCAAATGTGCACCAATTCTCTGTCCGTGTGAGACTCTTCTAGAAAGAGTATCCAAAGATGAGTATGTGACGCGTTCCTCCCAATCCAATTCTGCCAAGTGTCCTTATTGCTCCAAACATTCTCTCTGACATCTGCCTGACGCGTGAGGTGTGCTTCTAGAAGACCAAATGATTAGCTAATCATGGTTGATTTGAGTAGCTTGAGCCAATTGAGTTAATTGACTCAATTTAGGGTTCATGGTGGTTTATACGGTTCTGGGTTGGAGGGGAATTGGGGGTAAAAAGGGGCGGGTTATGTTTTTTTATTAGTATTTTGACCAACACTTGACCATTGACTGAAGGTTATGGGCTTTGACCACAAGGGAATAACATTGGGCTTTTAATATTTTGTTTATTGGTTTGGGCTCATGAAAATGGTATTTGGACCAGGCTTTAATGTTTTCAGCTTTTGTGATAATAAGATACAAGGACTATTTGTGAAAATCTCTGAAATTATGAGGACTGAATCTGCCAACTTCAAAAGTAGACTTCAAGGGTTTTCCTTGCCAATCTTGAGTAGTTGAAGGACTAATGTTGACTTTTGTTTTCCTAGCTTTGACTTTCTGACCTCTTCCCACTCTCGTGCCTGTTTTTCCCGGTTTTTGCTTGATTTTTGTCTCTTTGTGAAATATCCAACCCTGCATGTTCACAAACATAAAAATGCACATTCTTTGGCATTTTATTAACATAATTAGTCTATTTGGGTCAGTTTTTGGCTATGAAAAGGTATGTGAATTAACACATACTAGTATGGTCTTGAAACACTTAGTGTCTTACTTCAAGACCCAAGGATGTTCAACTTGGGAACGCTTTATACTAACCATAATGGACCCAACAAACATTGGGGATCAAGTTTTTGAGTTATATGTTTGTTAGGTATAGGCTTGGGCCGATCTATTAGATCGTTGAAAGTGGTTGTTCCAAGCACATGACGTAGTAGAAGATTGTTTACTTCATAAGGAGCATGATGGTGTACATAAGTAAACTTTGAGGAAGGTCGTCGGTAGTCTAAACATCAATGGTGAATCTTTATCTCGTGGTCATGAAACAAAAATCATCCATTAAAGTCGAGCTAAGTTTTCCCTTATGCTTATGAATCTTTATGCGCCTTAAATTTTAGTTGTTGAAAATGCTATGTGTTTAGGTAATATAGTTATGTGCTTAAAACTTGCATAACTTGAACACATCATAATCTAACTCTTAGATCTTTAAGAACATCTAAGAGCAATCAACAACTAAACCCGAATGAAGAAATTAAGTTTTAAAAGTTGCTTTAGTATTTTGATAATAATTTCTTCATCCGAACTCCGATTTAGTTGATTCAAAAGGCCACGGAAAGAGAAAAAGGAGATCTACATGATGAGAGTAAGTTGGGGTCTGTTCCTGGCGTGTTTGTGGCGCATTGACGCGTGGGTGACGCGCCAGCCGCGGTAAAATTTTGCAAAATTTTTGAAAAACTTTTGTTTTGAGTTCATGAGTACGGGAACTTGCAAATTCTAGAAAAAGAATTCGCGTTTTCTAGCTCCTGGTGTACAAAACTAGCACAAGCTTATGTGATTATCATTGGTTAAGGGAACAAGCTAGGGCTCAACACGCCCGGTCAAGTCAAAATATTTATTCCTACTCTCGCCAGCAAGAAAGTCAACAAGGTGTCAAAACACTTATTCAAACTTATTGTATTTTTGTGCAACTTTTTCAAATCTTTTTTTTGTGCTTTTTCATGACTTTTTCATTCATTTTTCTTCAAAATTTTTGAGATTTTTAATTTTTTCAATTTTTTTCATTTTGTAGGAAAAACGGAGTTGCAAGAGTACACGACATTGTGAAAAATGCTAGGTCAATCGAATCGAAGATTCACCCCCCCAGACTAGAATGGAACATTGTCCTCAATGTTTTGTAGGTTAAGGCAATCCTAACAAAATTCTAGGGCCGTTTATTAATTATGCCAAATAAAATGTTAGTCGATAAGATTCACGGATATAGGATTTCCAAAAGCATCGATGAAATGAGACTCAAGTGGAGGAAGAACATCAAGACGAGCACGAGAGTCATCATAAATCGCGGACAATCCTAAACAAACATCACAAACAACCATGGAACACAAGAGTAGAAGAGGCACCCCCTCCTCACGTTATTCGTTAGAAATAAGAAAAATAAGAAGATGAAATTGGATAAGCATGGGTTGCCACCCACGAAGCGCTTTGTTTTTGATTTCCAAGTCACGTAGCTTGACTCGATCCCCGAATTCAATCATCCTTGGGGAAAGTTTGGAGATATGGGACTACCATGGTTGGTACGTCCCCTCCAAAGTAATGTTTCAAACGGTGACCATTCACCTTAAAGTTGGGACCATCAGGTTGAGCTAACTCAATGGTACCATAAGGGAATGCTTGGGCTATGGTGAATGGTCCAGACCAACGGGTTTTAAGCTTACCCGAGAAAATCTTCAAACGAGAGTTAAAACGAAGCACTTGATCACCAACGTTGAAAACGCGGTCTTTGATCTTGGCATCATGAAGTCTTTCTGTTTTCTCTTTATAAATCAAAGAATTCTCGTAAGCTTGATCACGTAGTTCGACTAACTTATTCAATTGAACTTTTCGGTGATCACTCGCGGTTTTCAAGTCAAGATTGGCGTGTTTTAAGGCCCAGTAGGCCTTGTGCCCAAGTTCTAGGGGCAAATGAGAAGCCTTCCTGTAAACCAGCTTATATGGAGTACACCCAATGGGAGTTTTGTAAGCGGTCCGGAAAGCCCATAAAGCATCGTCTAGTTTATCGGCCCATGAGGCACGGTGCTCTCCTAATGTCCTTTCTAATATTCTTTTAAGGCCACGATTGGACACCTCTACTTGACCACTAGTTTGTGGATGATAAGCCGTAGAGAGACGATGTGTGACACCATATTTAAGCATTACTTTGACAAATTGATCATTGCAAAAATGGGTCCCACGATCACTTATGATGGCTCGAGGTGGACCAAATCGGGCAAAGAGACTTTTTAAGAATTTAACAACTACTCGGGCGTCATTGGTGGGGAGCGCCTTCGCTTCAACCCATTTGGACAAATAATCGACGGCCACGAGAATATACTTATTTCCTCTTGATGACGGGAATGACCCCATGAAATCGATGCCCCAAACGTCAAAAATTTTACAAACTTGAATAGCATTTTGTGGCATTTCATCTTTTTGAGAAAATTTCCCTTGACGTTGGCAAGAATCACATGATTTCACCAATTCATGGGCATCCCGATATAACGTCGGCCAATAGAAGCCAGAATCAAACACTTTCTTTGCAGTGAAGTTGGCACCATGATGTCCCCCCGTGGGTCCACTATGGCATGCCTTAAGAATTTCAACGGCTTCCGTACCGTGAACACACCGCCGGATCACTTGATCCGCACAGACTTTGAACAAATAGGGGTCATCCCAAAAGTAATGTTGGACATCTTTAAAGAATTTCTTCTTTTGTTGGGACGGCATCCCTTTCCTAATGAAATTCCCCGCATGGTAATTCGCAAAATCGGCGAACCATGGGGTACTTTGGTCAATTTTAGTCACACTCCCAAGTGTCTCGAGAGGAAATGTTTCGGTGATTTCCTTATTCTCAAGAGCACTTTGATGGGGGTTCTCAAGTCGTGAAAGGTGATCAGCAGCAAGGTTCTCAGCTCCTTTTTTGTCTCGTATTTCGACATCAAATTCTTGGAGCAAAAGAACCCACCGCATTAAGCGTGGCTTAGCATAAGTATTTTAGGGTTGAATGATCCGTATACACTATGCATTTCTTAAGGAGCAAATATGGTCTAAATTTCTCAAAAGCATAGACAACTGCTAACATCTCTTTTTCAGTAGTTGTATAATGATGTTTGGCGTCGTTCATGGTCTTACTTGCATAGTGTATCGGTTGAAAGTACTTATTCTTACGTTGCCCCAGAACTGCACCAATGACATAATCGCTTGCATCGCACATAAGCTCAAATGGTAAGCTCCAATCGGGGGCAACTAAGATTGGTGCCTCCGTTAACTTCTTCTTCAAGAAATTAAATGCATCGATGCATTCATTCGTGAAGTTAAACGGAGCATCCTTCTCTAAAAGGTGGGTCAAAGGGCGGGCTATTTTGGAGAAGTTTTGAATAAAACGTTGGTAAAAGCCAACATGAACAAGGAAACTTCGGATTCCTTTGACGGTCGTAGGATGAGGTAGCTTAGCAATAACATCAACTTTGGCACGATCTACCTCAATCCCAGATTTTTAAATTTTATGGCCGAGGACTATGCCCTATTTAACCATGAAGTGGCACTTCTCCCAATTTAGAACTAAGTTAGTGTTTTCACACTGAATTAGCATACTCTCTAAATGGGAGAGGCAAGATTCGAAAGAATTTCCATAGACGGAGAAGTCGTCCATGAACACTTCCATGGTTTTTTCAATCATATCTGAGAAAATGGCCATCATACACCGTTGAAACGTGCCTGGAGCATTACAAAGGCCAAAGGGCATTCTACGATAGGCAAACGTTCCATACGGGCAAGTAAAAGTGGTATTTTCTTGATCCTTGGGATCAATGGGGATTTGAAAGTACCCAGAAAAGCCGTCCAGAAAACAATAAAACTCATTTCCCGCTAATCGTTCAAGCATCTGGTCCATAAAAGGGAGCGGGAAATGGTCTTTACGGGTTACGTCGTTCAACTTGCGGTAGTCGATACAAACTCTCCATCCGGTCACAAGTCGAGTCGGTATAAGCTCATTATCATCATTTTTCATAACAGTGATTCCGCCCTTCTTTGGAACATAATGAACCGGGCTAACCCATGAACTATCCGAGATCGGATAAATCATTCCAGCATCAAGGAGTTTTATAAATTCCTTTTTGATTACTTCGTGGATTTGTGGGTTAACCCGTCGTTGTTGTTGGACGGAAGCTTTGTGATTATCTTCAAGTAGAATCTTATGAGTGCAAAATCGAGGGTCGATTCCCTTAATGTCGGAGATTTGCCAAGCAATCACACTTTTATGCTTCCTAAGCACATCTAAGAGTCGGGTCTTCTCCTCATCTTTTAAATATTTTGAGATTATAACGGGCAATTTATCATTAATTTCCAAGTATGCGCATTCGAGATGAGGAGGTAAATCCTTGAGCTCGAGCTCTGGAGGATTCTCAATAGACGGCTTTACTTCTTTTACGTCTGCCATTTTTAGGTCCATCGGAGGGGAAGAAACAATCGGGTTTTCATTTAATAATTTCTCAATTAATATAATGTGCCCCTCCGGATCAAAGTTAGAATTATCAATTTCCGGCGAAACTGAATCATTTGTAAGACAAGCTTTGATTTCTTCCCAAGCGAGATCGCTTCCCTCAAACGAAGTGAGGGAAGGGGAAGAATCGGAGATGATTGGTTCAAAAGAAGGAGTGGGATTGCCACTCGAAGCATTGTCGGTAAAACCAAGAAGTTCTTAAGAATACTCCTCCGTAGCTTCATCAATAACATCGATTCGGTTGACGGAAGAAACATCGTAGTCGGAGGAGTATCTCGCGGTTTGGATAAGACTGAAAGTAACGGCTTCATTTCCAACACGTAGAGTAATCTCCTCGTCGTATACATCAATTAAAGCATGACCGGTCCATAGGAATCCTCTCCCGAGAATGAGGGGAACCCGTGGATCGGCATCAAAATCAACAACCACAAAATCTGTAGGGAAATTGAATTTCCCAACATTGACAAAAATATCCTCGGCTATACCAATTGGACGAGACGTAGATCGGTCGGCAAGCTCGAGGGTCATAAGCGTCGGTGTCAAGTTAGGAAGAGACAACTTTTTCCAAATCGACAATGGCATTAGGTTAATGCTAGCACCAAGATCGGCCAAGGCGAAGCATTGAACCATACCCGGAAAATTGCATGGAATGAGAAACTTGCCAGGGTCTTCAAGCTTTTCGGGAAGTTTTTTAAGAAGAACCGCTGAGCAATTCTCATTTATTTGAGTCTTTGACATTTCAAACAACTTTTCCTTATTATTCAAAAGACCTTTTAGCATCGAAGAAAATTTTGGCATCAAAAGTATAGCATCCGTGAGACTTATATCAAAGTGTAATTCTTGAAAAATCTGATAAAACTTTTCCATTTGGTTTATATCCTTCTCGCAGTGCTTTTGTTCGTTTAAGCGTGACGGATAAGGCAATTTCGTTTTAACGGGCATTTTTTTTTCAGTTTCATTAACAACTTTTTCTTTTCCTTTAGACGTCGGGACCACCGGAGGTTGGATGTCTTCGGTCCTTCCATTATTAATAGGAATTTCCGTATCCGTTGTCACCTCGGGTTCACGGGCGACTACCTTAGGAGGAAGATAAGAAGAGGCAGTCGGAGCCGTTGGTCCATCATAAGAAACACCACTCCTTGTCATGATCGCCTTTGCATCGCCCCTCGGGTTAGCGATCGTGTTGCTTGGCAAAGTTCCAGAGCCCGAGGGTCGATCATTTAAACGCTTGTTGAGATCGTTGATTTGAGTAGCAAATAACCTTGTTGTTTCATCATGTTTAGCCATTAAAGCTTGTTGACTTTGAATTAATTGCTTAATCAACTCATCCGTGGGCGATGGATTTGGAATAACACCTTGATTTTGATTATTGAAATTCTGCCCACGGTTTTGAAAATTGCCATGATTTTGATTTCCATGATTAAAATTTCCATGATTATTATTTTGAAAATTCCCTTGAATCGGGGCTTGGTTTTGATTTCCCTGAAAATTCCGATTGTGGTTAACACCTTGGTTTTGAAAACCTTGATTTTGTCGATTTTGATTTTGATTAACTTGATGTGTACGGTTTTGCACATTATTATTATGATTCTGATTTTGAAAACCGGGTGGTCCAAGATAATTGCTCGAATGGTAATTGAGAAGATTTCGATCTCCTTGAAGAGGTGGGTAACCGTTGCCACCCATGTTTGCGGCATACACGTTCTCGTGAGCATAAGAACCGGTTGACGGACACTCGTAATACGGATGTGGACCACCACAAGTAACACAACCTTGATTTACAACATTGACTTGATGATTTGATTTTTCCATAGACATAGCATCAACTTTCTTTGTTAAAGCCACAAGCATACTTATCATTTCATCATTACTTTTACCATTATTAGACACTTGAGGTTTATTTCTAGACATTCTCACACGAGCCTTATTTTCAATTATCGTGAAAGCATCATTCGTGTTTCTAGCCAACAAGTTCCCACCAGCAGCAGAATTGAGTGAGTCTTGGTCAACATGACATAGCCCATTATAGAAAGTGTCAATCTGCTGAAGGTCGGTGAACCCCTGGTTAGGACATTTTTCCAACAAATCTTTGAATCGATCCCAAGCTTCACTAAATGACTCATGAAAAGCTTGTTGGAATCGAAATATTTGGGATCTTAGATTAGAAGTTTTATAGGGAGGATAGAAATAATTCACAAACTTGGAAGCAAGATCATTCCAAGTGTGAATCGAATTAGGCGGTTCCTTTTCCAGCCAAGTCCGGGCTGCCCCTTTAAGGGAGAAAAGAAATAACTTCAATTTCACCACATCGTGAGGAACTTGGTTAATTCTAATGGTCTTAGTGATGTCGGTGAAATTTCTGATGTGAGCATATGGGTCCTCATTATCAAACCCGTGAAAGGATATACCCGTGATTAAGTTTAGTAATCTGTAATTCATCTCAAAGTTGGCATTGATGTCCGAAATCACAATAGCTCTCCTCACACCATTGAATGGTGACTGGAGTCGTTCTTCCATCGGACGTGGATCAAAAGCCGGTTGTTGTCCCATCGGAGGGATAACATTGTGTTGAGGACCACCCATCGGCGGGGGTCCATTGTGTTGTTCGTTTTGGTTCATCTCCTCGTCGTCAAGGAAATGAACCCGACTATTATGTTGTAAAACCCGCTCGGGGTTTGAGAACGGAGACGTAAGACTCTCAAAAGAAGAACGGGTGTGCATACACCAAAAACAAAATCAAAAAGAAAAAGAAGAAAAAAAAGAAAAAGGAAAATCTTTTTATTTTTTTTATTTAAACAAATCTCAAAAACTTTTTATTTCTTTTGTTTTTCTTTTTATACACGTTACGTTAATTGAAACCGTTTCTTTCAAAACCACTCACGACGGGACGGGAAAGAAGAGTGTTTCTCTCTTCAGCTAGTAATTTAATGTCTTAGTTTCCGTATTTTCCACTTAATCGATCGTAGAAATTGAAGTAATCCGATACCCAACTAATTTCACGTTTTTGTTATGTTGTGAAGCTTATTTAGTTTACAACGCCCTCCCTTCCACGGGAGAGTCGAGACTGTAACTTTATTATTTTTGTAAACACTTTAGCAAAAGTGTTTTGAATTTTTGAATTTTTATATTTTTATAGAAATATATACAAAATAGAGGAAGGCTTAACAAAACACGATTTTTTAAAACAAATATTCAAAAACTCACTTCGACCTTCCCCGGCAGCGGCGCCAAAAATTGATTGTGTCAAAATCAATTATAATAATATAATAGTATAGTATCGAAATAATCCGCACAAAATACGGATCACCCAAGTCGTTTCCGAGTGAAGGCGAATGGAATCAAGGAATATTGATTCGTGCAATATCGTGAATTGAAAAGTGATGTAAGTGAAAATAGTGATTAAGTAATTCAAAGAATAACAATCAAAACACAAACTATGCAAATAGTACAAGTTAGATATGCACTAAAGTTAAAAACGTAAAAACGGAAATGCAAACGCGTTTATTAATACGTAACTTGAATTGAAAAATGATCTTACAAACGTGAAATTATTTTCTAAAAATCTTAAACTAATAAAATGAATTTCCAGAAAAAGAAAATTATTTTTTTGACTTTTCTTTTATTTTCTATGAATTTATTTTGATTTTTGTAATTTTAAATGAAATAAAAATTAAGGAAAATAGAAAAATAAAAAGGAAAAATGAAAATTAATTTTTGAAAAATCTAAAAAATTATAAAAAAAATTCCTAAAATATTTTTGTATTTTTTATGGCTTTTTCTGAATTTTTATGGATTTTTGTTTATTAAAAACTATTTAAAAATGATTAAAATCAAAGGTAAATTAAGAAAAATATCTAATCTACTTGGAAAAATCTGAAAAAATTCCAGAAAATCAAAAATAATAAAAGCAACTAGAAATAAAATTTTGAAATGAAAATAAGCTGATTAAGTGCTTTTTAGCTGAAAACTGCTTATTCACAAGTGCTTATTATTAAGCACTTGTGAACGAAAACTCTTTGAAACTTAAAACAATGATGTATGATGCTTATGTATACTTAATTATGCCAATTAGAGAATCAAATAAACTCAGAATCACAAATAACTAGAGATAAGCAGTTGGATAAGCTTAGCAATAAGCTCAAACAATAGCATAGATGAAATTCAAATATCCAGAAGTATACAAACCAACTAATTCACTATATTACCAACAGTTAAGCTCAAATCATTCAAAATAACACAATTATTAGCTCAATGAAACACTAGCAGGCCTCAAAACCAATTCAGTAACTCTGTCTTAACTAGGCTTCTACACAGAGGCAAAAAGCTAACAGGAAAAGCTCAAAAGTACCAGCAATAATGGGCAAAAGCTTAATAGTACAGCTGATTATCTAATTCAATTTACAGTGAAACTAGAAACAACAATTTAATGCTCTTAATTCTACCCAGTTCAGCAGCCTGTGAAAAGGTAAACAAAGCAACAGTTGACTATTTGAGGCTATTCTACTTTGACTAACTTCAAATTCAACTTATCAATACTACTCATGCATGTATTATTTCACTTCAATTATGCTAAATTACACTAACTTAAACTAAATTGCACCTAATATTTCAAATTCACTAACTGTTATCAATTACACTAGCAATTAATAAAACCTAACTCTAACTTTGACTATATAAAAACTACACTACTGACTTTTATTAGCTAAATCACTTTTAGTATACTAGATGAACCTAATTGTAACAGTTATCAAGCAAACTAAAAACCTCACCACACAGAAATATTCTCATCCAAACACTCTCTTATAGTGAAAATGATGCTACAAATCTTATAATAGGGTAACACAGATGCACCACTCAATCAATATCACTACACAAACACTCAACAACAACAATACGATCAAAAATAAGCAGCTAGAACAATCAACTCAACTACTCCTCAAATCCATAAAAAGACAGATGATCAATATAAAACTAAACTAGCACAGATCTAAGCAAACAGATTTACTACTAATCAAACAAGCTCTACTATAGATCCAATACAGTAATCACAACTACAAATCAATGTAACAGTATACTAATACAACTACAAATCTAAAACAGTTACTACAATTAAAGAAATCAGAACAAAAATTACCAAAGTAATCTCCCTCAGCTAGAACAGAGGGGGCTCACTATGCAAGCCTGTCTTTAGACAGGCAAAGAGCTTCCATGTTTCTCTCTGATCTGCCTCTAACCCCAAAATTCAGCATAACCATGGAACATTGATTGATGTTGACCATTCAAATACTTGTGAAACTTTTAGTGAGACAGATTCTATAGCTAATTACAAAACTAATTTTGATTGTGAAAAAGCTTAAGGAACTTATTTAAAAGCTTATGAAGACAAATTGGAAACTATTTTTTTAATTTTTTTATTTATTTTTAATTTTTATGAGTTTTTATATAAAAGTATAACTATTTTAATACTGAAACTAATGAGAGTTGATCGAAAACAGATTAAAATCTAGTTTAAAATTTGATAATAAACTTGAACTACTAAATTTAAAGCTAATAAACTGAGTTCAATTAAACTGAAATGAGAATTTTATTACTACTGAAAATGAAAAACAGTTACAATTGCTAATCTAATACATTTGAGAAATAAAATTTAAAGAGCTTCGCTACACTAAACTATTACACACTACTAATGCTAAAAATGCTACTATATATAGGGAAAGGTGAGGATTGGGGGTCTCATCTGTCAGGTTGGCGATCTACACCAATATGTGCTTCTTTACTTCATCTTACAACCCTTAGATTGCATTTGTGTTTCTTCTCTCAAACCACAACTCTTAGATTAAAACGAATGAGGTGGCCTGACCAATGATATTCTTCCATCTGTCCCAAATGTGCACCAATTCTCTGTCCTTGTGAGACACTTCTAGAAAGAGTATCCAAAGATGAGTATGTGACGCGTTCCTCCCAATCCAATTCTGCCAAGTATCCTTATTACTCCAAACATTCTCTCTGACATCTGCCTGACACATGAGGTATGCTTCTAGAAGACCAAATGATTAGCTAATCATGGTTGATTTGAGTAGCTTAAGCCAATTGAGTTAATTGACTCAATTTAGGGTTCATGGTGGTTTATACGTTTCTGGGTTGGAGGGGAATTGGGGGTAAAAAGAGGCGGGTTATGTTTTTTTATTAGTATTTTGACCAACACTTGACCATTGACCGAATGTTATGGGCTTTAACCACAAGGGAATAACATTGGGCTTTTAATATTTTGTTTATTGGTTTGGGCTCATGAAAATGGTATTTGGACCAGGCTTAAATGTTTTCAGCTTTTGTGATAATAAGATACAAGGACTATTTGTGAAAATCTCTGAAATTATGAGGACTGAATCTGCCAACTTCAAAAGTAGACTTCAAGGGCTTTCCTTGCCAATCTTGAGTAGTTGAAGGACTAATGTTGACTTTTGATTTCCTATCTTTGACTTTCTGACCTCTTCCTACTCTCGTGCCCGTTTTTCCCAGTTTTTGCTTGATTTTTGTCTCTTTGTGAAATATCCAACCCTGCATGTTCACAAACATAAAAATACACATTCTTTGGCATTTTGTTAGCATAATTAGTCTATTTGGGTTAGTTTTTGGCTATGAAAAGGTATGTGAATTAATACATACCAGTATGGTCTTGAAACACTTAGTGTCTTACTTCAAGACCCAAGGATGTTCAACTTGGGAACGCTTTATACTAACCACAATGGACGCAACAAACATTGGGGACCAAGTTTTTGAGTTATATGTTTGTTAGGTATAGGCTTTGACCGATTTATTAGATCGTTGAAAGTGGTTGTTCCAAGCACATGACGTAGTAGAAGATTGTTTACTTCATAAGGAGCATGATGGTGTACATAAGTAAACTTTAAGGAAGGTCGTCGGTAGCCTAAACACCAATGGTGAATCTTTATCTCGTGGTCATGAAACAAAAATCATCCATTAAAGTCGAGCTAAGTTTTCCCTTATGCTTATGAATCTTTATGCACCTTAAATGTTAGTTGTTGAAAATGCTATGTGTTTAGGAAATATAGTTATGTGCTTAAAACTTGCGTAACTTGAACACATCATAATCTAAGTCTTAGATCTTTAAGAACTTCTAAAAGCAATCAACAACTAAACCCAAAAGAAGAAATTAAGTTTTAAAAGTTGCTTTAGTATTTTGATCATAATTTCTTCATCTGAACTCCGATTTAGTTGATTCAAAAGGCCACGGAAAGAGAAAAAGGAGATCTACATGATGAGAGTAAGTTGGGGTCTGTTCTTGGCGTGTTAGTGGTGCGTTGACGCGTGGGTGACGCGCCAGCCGCGGTAGAATTTTGCAAAATTTTTGAAAAACTTTCGTTTTGAGTTCATGAGTCTTAAAACTTGTTTTACACAATCCATTGGAACCCGATTAAGTCTTTCTAAACATAAAACTAGTCAAAAATAATTAAAAATAGGAAAACGATCTTTCAAACTGAAGTGAGATGTCTAATTGGTCATTTGTAAGGTCCTTTTGTGTGCTCTTAGAGCGTTTGTGCGTATGTGACTAGGACTTATGTGAAGGCATGGAAGGAAATACACATAAATGTTTTCTGAGAGGAAAGATATCTATCAATGCATTATTCAAATGATGGATGATAATATCTTAGAGTCTACATGTCCATACTATGTGCTATGAACAAGAAGTTTGACACAAAACATCCTACTACACTTGTTAGGTTTTGAAGTCATTTGTGTCGAATTATCAAGACTAGATAAAATTTTGGATCACAATTCATTCTTGTGTTGAAGATTTTATATCTACTTCTACTTGTTCAATTTATGTGAAAATTGCATGCTTTGTGTTTTTTAGGGTAGAAAAGAAAAGATAAACATCTATGCAAACATACAAACTATTTACATAGTTGAAGAGAATTCCCGTGGATTGAATTCGGTATGGTATTGTATTACAAACTAAAAATACCCAATGAATAGACTTGATAAACTAAGTATTTCATCCGAAGTCTTAGAAACTTATTTTGTTAATGCAAGTGATAAATAAGGATTATCAAAGTCGACATACTACACAACAAACTATAAATCGGAGATATCATGCATTGTATATTGACTTCTATACATGTTTTGATGGTTTATAGGATCTAGTTTGTGTATCTAATTATAAAATATACACTTGATTTCTATGCACAAACAACTACATTCTTGGGATGACTTGCATGAAAAATACTTGTTAGCTTAAGTAATGAAAACTAACTTATGAGCAACATGTATAAATAATATCATCTTAAATCTTAGTTTCACTTCATAATAAATTAAGATAGACCAGTTAGATGATTGTAGTCTTCACATCAATACATCGTGTGTAGTTTGCTTAATTGCTTTATATGTGTATGTAAGATCTTAAATGGAACTTTTCATAACATATACAAATAAGTTATATATGTGGCTAACAAGTTATGATTTTAATCAACAATGTGATAACATGAAAATTGCTCACATGATTAAGTGTCCCTAGAAATAAGAATGGATGTCATAAATTGAGGATTCATGGATGCTATGTGATTATATGCTTACTTTTCATAGTGATTAAATGTCGATATGAAATTCGTATTTGCATGAAAATATGCTTTGATGATAGTTGCTTATATGCCCACTTGCCATGATGCTAGTTGATTTCGTGCATATTGCTAATATGCTTATTACCTGCATATTTATAAATGATAGTAGATCATGTGCTCACAACTTTAAAGTATCACATTTAATTAAACACTAGGTGCACATTTAAGTACTACGTAGACAAACAAGGTCTTGCAAGCAATAGGATTAGTAACACCATTTCAATCAATAGAGTCTTTGAGTTACTTCATATTGATTTGTTTGGTTCATCACAATTTCAATAAGTTTAGGATCTTAGGAAAAAAGATTAGAAAAACCTATTTGAGCTTTGATTCAAGCTAATCATGGTAAATGATTTGAACATTGGGTGCAATTTGGGAATTTTGTGAACAACATGGAATCTCACATAACTCCTTGGACATTAGTCCTCCTCAAATCAATGAGGTTGTTCAAAGGAAGAACAAGAAGTTACAAGAGATGTATCGTGCATTTTTCCGAGCAATCCATTTCGCAAAAGTTTTGGTGTCATGCCTTAGATACCACGTATTACACTTTACCCTAGGGAAATATTTTACCAAAAGGTCCTATGAAATCCTTAAAAGTAGGAAACAACCACTAGAGTACCTTAGGAAATTTAGGGGTAAATGTTTAAGACAAAGGATTATATCACTAAGTTCGACCCAAAGTCTTACAAAAGTGTGTTTTTAGGATACTCTCAAAATTAGTAAGGCATACATGGTGCTTAATAAATAAATAATGAGAGTTGAGGAATCTCTCAACGCGAAGTTTTATGAGAGTTTGCCGGAGATAAAATCATCATCCGTGGAGGTTGATGTTATTATGGATGAACAAGTAGCTCAGTACCATGATGAGTTTCCTTCAATGGAAGTCCATGTCATAGAAGAAGGAACTTCTAAGACAATTAAGAAAGCTATGGGAAATACGATATAACAAATTGTAGGAGAGATGAATGAACGAACCCTTAGGTCCCAATTTAGGAATATTTAGGATTTTTCATGACATTTCCCAAAATCCCAATTGCACAATTTGAGTCATAGAAATGATTGTTCATGGTTGATATGGAACATAGGATGTTGCGTTACTTAGAGTCGTTAGAAAGACTATGCTTGCTTGATCTTTTCAAAACACTTAAAGTTTGGTTAAAAAATGTGGTAAGGAATTATGTGAAAAGTATTGTATGGGTTAAGACTAATATAACTCCGAAGAAGTAGGAAATTTTATAGTCTTTGAGGTCACCTTTACATCATATAAGTATTTTCTTTGCAAGATTGAATTAATCTAGGGAGTAGGTAATACACGGTGTTATTCACTCTCTTAGGAATCCTCTTATGCCATGTTTTGTTACTAGGTAGTAACTTGTGTAAATGTTACAAATTAAGTCTAGGCACACATGCACTTAAAAGTAATTGGATATCTATCACATCTCACCTTGAAGATTTCAGTCTTACTTTGCACTCTTAAAGTGTTTATATATGAAATTATGTGCTCTAATTATGTGCTCACTTGTGTAAGTAATATGTTTATGCTTGATTGATAGATCCGTTCTATGAGCAACTATGTGATGGTGTTATGTATGTGTTTAGCAACATTTGGGATGCAATGCGTTGAATGTGTATTATATGTGTAGGTTATGATGAATTGTGCGTAACAATATATGATGCTTTGCTTTGACTAACCCATGTTGCAAGTATCCAAATGGTAACCTAACCCATTGGACTTCCACATGTGAGGTTTTCTTGGTTCTTGCTTGTTGTTGTATGTTCTATGTGTAGCTAGGTCACCGCAAAGGTGAGGCTCTTGACCCATGGATCCCCGCCTTGAAACAAGGGTGAGCAACGATCTAGGGGGAGCTATGTTCAAGGGGGAGCACGTTCGGGTGCTTTTGGAACAAGATACTTTCCCATTTAATGGAAGTTCCACCTTTTTTATTCGACAAAAAGGGGAGAAATAAAGCAAGAGCGTGAAGATCATTCAAGAAATGTTAAAAGCTTCACCAAATTACAAGGCAAAGGTCAAGATGCAAGCTACACCAAAGGCGCGCTTAATCTTCGCTAAGTTTTGTAATTTTATTTGCTTTCGGTTTTATTTGTCATCATCAAAAAGGGGGAGATTGTTGAGACAACATGGTCAAGATCTCTTTATATTTTAATGATGACAAATAAACCATCGAAACACATAAAATAACAAACCTTAGCCAAAATTCCCCGAATCACAACTCTGCTGCTGGCGCGCCACCCACGCGTCAACGCGTGGGTAATGCGCCAGGCGTCTATGAATATCGGGATGAATTTTGAAAGTCGGCTTTCCCCTTACCCGACAAATGTGGATCTTTCAATACAGGTATGAATATGCTATGTGCTCAATTGAGAACACTCGAAACGAGTTTTAGGATTAGAGATAACCAACTTTTAAAGCACCCATTTACGGGAACACGCCAACTCATGTTTTCTAACTATCGCCTCTAGCCAAGGCTTTTCTAAAGTTAGGGAATTTATATATTTCACGTAACATCGTGTTGAAGCATCCATATGCTCATATCCGGTGCTTACGTCTTCTCTAATTACGTAACGGGTATACTCCGTTATTGGTCAAACTAAGTCAAAGGTCACTTTGCGTAAACGCATCCTTTCCTACTTGGGTTATGCTTTACATCAAGGCAAAGCACTTAACTTGTTTGAACCAAGGTATTAGTTGAGAACGTCGAGTTGTGGAAAGTCACGAGATATGAAACTATGGGTTCTCGACGTTGTGTTACTTGAACTTATAAGTAACCTATGGTTTTCTCAACTTATAATCTTAATTGTCTAAACCTTTTCTTCTTAATGACAATTAGATTATACCTTAATCCTCTCTTAATCCCATTTATACAAAAGACAAAACCAATCATATCCAATCATATCCAAATCAATATTCTCTTACACTATCTCTTACACCCTTACATATTCCCTTACACACTACATCTAAACCATCCATTCCCTTACAACACATCTCATCCCTTCATTTTTAACACATGGGGAATTGTTTGAAACCCTAATGAGGATCCTCTCATCCAAGCCATTGATTTCAAATTACAACACATCACAACCATCCATCCAACATCTCATCTCTATATCATCAGATGTGCTTAATCTCAACCATTGAATTCAAACTAAAACCATCTCAACCATTGGTCTCTCCTTTCCCCCCAAGCAAAGCATATTCCTTGGAATATCCTTCTCAAACCTAACCTAGGCATCTTTGATCCTAGCCATCCATTTCAATTGAACTCATCTCAACCATCAACATTCACCACATGCCAAATTGTTTGAAAACCAAGGGAGGCTCCCTTTGATCTCTACCATCCAATTCAAACCATTTCATCTCAACCCTCCATCTCATTCTTTCCCCCCAAGCATTGGAATATTCCTTGGCATATTCTTTCTCTATTTTCTATGCCATGTGAGGAGATACACTTCTACCCCTTCCAAATTACCCTATCTACACTTTATACCCTTGGTAATTTGGTTTCTCTTTAAACACTTCACAAAACATTTTCCAAATTGGCTATTTGAGTTGTAAACCTTAGATTGATTAATGTTAAGGTATAATGTGAAGTACAATTGGAGGTTTAGCAAAGATAGGTATTTGTAAGATCTAAACACCCAACACTTGGGAAAAAGTTACAGACGCCTGGCGTGCTGCCCGCGCGTTGACGTGCGGGTGACGCGCCGGCCTCGGTAAATTTTCCCAAGTTTGGGTTCTTGGCCTATAAATACCACCCTTTCCTATTGTATTCCTCACCCCTTTCCATTATTCTTTCTCTCTAAACACTCTCAAATCTCTCTATGTCTAATCTTGTGTTCTTGATTTTCATACTAACATCTTTGAAAGAACACATCTCCTTGCAAGGGAAGAATCACAAGAACCTAATCCACTCTTGTGATTGTGTCGAGGGTCTTCTTATCTTTACCCCTTCTACTACAATCGAGTCTCTAGGTTAGGTTAGGGCTTGATTGAACAAACATTCATTTATCGATTCAATTGTTTGTAAGGGAAGTCTTGTGTCTTGGTGACCAAGCCTAGATCATTGGGGATCTAGTTGGGGTTTGATACTTCCGGGTGGAAGTTTTGGTTGTGGTCTTGGTGACCAAAGGTTAAGGCGAATCATGAGATTCTTTAGGATGGTTTCCGAGGGCGGAATACCGTGGGAGTAACTCCTTCTTTGTGAGCATCGATATTGGTGAATATCGGTGGAGTGAATTGTAACAGTTTGTAGTCCACTGTAAGGATTATACTAGTGGAATAGTATCGTCTTGTGGATTCGCAACTGGACTTACGGATGGTATAAACCCCCCATCCCGAACCAGTATATATCGTGGTGTCTCTTTACTCGCTTTATATACTTGTGTTTGTATTAGTGGTTGCTCTTGTTTAAACCACTTGGTGTTCTTCTTGGCTTAAAGTTTATAAACATCTAAAAAGCTGAAGAAACCGTATTCACCCCCCTTCTACGGTTCTACACAAACATTAAAGGCTTATATTGGGGTCAGCAAAATCCAAACATTTTTAGAATCTCATTCACTTCGAAATATATTACCACAACTTTAATTTCTAACATACATGCAATTTTCGCAAACTGCTGTCACCCAGCATTATATAAAGAACATACAGTAGTAAAATTAGAAAAGAAATATACATTTTGTAGTTTTTCTTCTAACCGGAAGGTAAAATTAAAAGGCTCAGAATTGAGTTCATCATTGCCTGGTTTCTCTGAGATGCAAAAAAGGAATATATCATAGGCAAAAGATCATCCACAACCGATGACCCTAGCATATCAAATTAACAGCAAGTATAAGGCTCAGAGTAAACGTTAATAATCAAAAAAGGTGGACGTCCGCCATGGGTGCCAACATAAGAGTTCAGCTAGCCAAGACACGGACACACGCAACCTTAGTCAAGGTTTCTATTCATCACAGCCTAGTTGCCATATCGAGTGTGCTGCTCCACAACTCACCTTCTTTCTAAGCCAATGGTAAATGTTAACAATACTTGACACATGTTTTTTGGTGTGTGGAAGCGGTACCCAAAACCCGCCATGGCTGTAGCCACATGCCTGCCATGCCAAGATACGGGTTCTGGAAGACAACGCTTACCGAAACATTAAAGCAAAATCGCTGGGAAACACCCAAAACAATTCCTTTATTAGGTTCAGATTTTGAAAGCAAATAGAGTCAAAGGATCCAAAGTCCGTCGTCGATGCAAAGAAACACAGTTGCATAATCAGGACATCCGGTCTCTGCCTTACCAAGTTACACATCCAATCATCAACGAACCACTTCATTTGTCTCAGCAAATATACCTGCTAATCATGATAGCCCTACATGAAGCAGCCAAACGCGTTTTATTTTTCAGTTCATGAAGGTATAGCACAAAAACAACAATAAGACCACCATCCAAAATAGCTTCCATCAGATTAAACTCTAATAACATACAACACATATCTTGATTACAAAACATCATGGCAGCAAAAATACAAACTTTAAGTACAAACTGGTTATTTGATCAATACGAATTAATTTTTTTAAGCCATAAGTTCAAATAAACAATCTCATAAGGCGGAAAAAGTAAGCGTATGAGCTTTCCTAGCAAATTTAAGAATCGAAACTTTTTATAGATAACCTAACCCTAATTTAAACCACACAAAGTAAACCATACAAAAATGAATATAAGCCCAAATAACACAAATAGGATCCAAACGTAATCTTGATTTGCAATAAAAATAAGAATTTTAACCAATCGCACCAACTTCTTAATAAGCAAACCCAACATGAGCAAACGTTTCAAGCAGACTACATATAATAGATCCCACATTGGTTTGAGTATACCCTTAGCAAAAATCATCCAATAGTAAAACTTCCAAAGTCGCAACCCTAAAATAAAAACCCTAATCTACTTGCATAAAGGACCACAGTCATAGTAATCACAGGTTAATTAACCGAAACCCTAGACCCAACATCAGAAACTAAGCAATACAAAAAAAAAGGAAAAAAACACAACAAAAATTCATAACTACAATAGATTATTTGAGACAATTTGCTGAAACAATAACCTTGACACCCTTTTTTTATCATAAAATTACCAATCTACCAAAGGGCAAATGATATACACCGACCTACCAAGAAGATGTGGCTCTAAAGCACCGACATACTGTAGCAGGAACATATGGCTAAAAGACAACCAAAAACTGATAAAAAAAATCATGTTACTATTCCTAACACTGTAGATTTCCTCACAAAGAACACTGTAGGCGCAAAATAACCTAACGGATCGGATCTATTGGGGTTAGATGCGGTGGCCGGATGTTCACCAATCGGGTTGTTGGAAGAAGCTACTATTCAGACTCGTAGCAAAGGAGGTGTGAAGTCTGGGAGTACTGCAAGCACCACTGGCTCACCTCAGACTAAGTCTAAGACTGCTCCCAAGACAAAACCCAAGACTTCCACCAAACCTAAACAAACATCCAAACCCAAACCTGCAACCAAGCCAAAGCAGAAGGTAACTCCTGCGTACATCCTTTAGGATGAACCTACACCTCCACCTTCTGACAGCGAATCAGAGTTTGACACGGAATCTGAAGAAGAAGAACCAGACTATGAACTGAGAGTAAGAGCACCTGATGAAGGATTTCCTGCAACAGAGATCGCCATACAACAAAGTCTTGAAACTTATGAAGAAGAGACAAGAAAAAGAAAAGGGATCACTATTAATGAGCCTAATGAAGATGAAGACGAACCAATCGTTGAACCTTTGGTCGATAAACGTAAACTGAAGAGTATAGTTGTTGACACTCGAGCTGAAGAAAAGCGACTTCGGAAAGAACAAAGGAAAGCAACTCTCGAAAGCCGACTCATGTCTCAACCTTCAACACCACCACCTATCGATCAGTTAGAACATGAAGGAGCCACTAGCAGCATGATTCCTCCCGTTGTGTCCACTACGTTAGAATCAGCTCCACAGCCTGATGACACCGGTAAAGATACAGACAAAACAGGAGATGTCAATATGACAGAACTGCTAATGTAGAGGAGAATGTTGGCGGACAAGAGAACATAGCTACGGATCAGGAACATGAATACCTCATTACTCCAGAGTTCCTTGCACGAGAAGCAGAGGAAGCAGAGGAACGTCGTAGAAAAGAAATTGAAGAGAAGAACGCGTTCGACACCAATATATTTCTTAAGTCATCTTCTCAGCAGACTTCCTCAGCAAAACCTCCACCTCCTCAAGACTCTCCACCAAAGGATCCGACTCCTCCTGCTTCTTCTTCAAACTCTCACAACGAGTCATCGTCCGAATCATCACCTGAGCATTCATCTCCCACACCTTCAGAAACCGCATCAAAACAGCATTCAATCAATGAACCGAAACAACCAGTTGATCTTCAGGAGCAAGTCAACAAACTTACCAACATGGTTACCGGTCTCACCAAACAAGTTGAAGACTTTCAGGAGTCAAAGCAGCTGATCGATAAGTTCTTGAACTCTGATTACACAAGATTTATTAAGACGGTCACACAAGATTTTCTCACTGAAAATCTAGTTGAGATAGTCTCTCCTGAAGTAGCAAACCTTCTTGAACCAATCAAGGACAACTTGGATCACAGAATCAGAATTGTCACTAGAAAAATGTTGTCAACTACACCATTCACGCTTCACACTGCAAAAGCTTCTACTGTTGCTCCAACCGTCCCTGAATTATCCTTCAATGAAATGCTTGCCAAACTCTTCGACAATGTTGCCTCCAAAACCACACAGACTGCTGAAGAAAAAGCACTTTATGATGCCATGGTGGCTTACATATCCAAAGAGTCATGCAAAGATGCAGCTGGAACCCTGAAAAGGTCAAGAAAAGATGACGATCCTGACCCAAACTCAAAAAGCAAGAAACCTAAGTCTGGAACCGGTCCCTCATCTTCTCTACGACCACAAAAGGACTCCACCCCTCCTGGAAATCAACAACACCCCTCAGCTACCGGCCAAGGTCAAGCTGAAGATGAAGAAACTTTCATAGAACCTACAGATAACTACCAGGGTCAACCTGACACCGATTACCGTGCTTCACCTATTCATGATTCTCATGCTGGACCATCGTCACCATCTAAAGCTAAAGACAAAGATGCTACATCTAAGTCAAAGAAATCAAAGAAGAAAAGACGTCATTCATGGCTCGACAATGATGATACTCCTCAGAATGACTGGTTGACAGAAATGGTTCAAGCTCAACCGCCTCTCGAAGAAGAAGAACCCCTTCCTGGTAACACTCTACAGTTCACCCAAGTCATAATGAAGGATCTTCAGATCAACAAACTTACTAAGATGGAGCTCAAAAGAATCAATAGGGATGCACAAGAATTCCTCAAGAAAAGATCTGGAAACAAAGTGGAATACGAATATCATATGCAGAATATAGCTAGTGCAATGTCTGCCGACTTTGACTGGCTAAATCCTGAAGTGAATATCGATCTCAGTTCCAAAAATCATGAAAAACCTTACTTCACTGACTGGACCAAACCATTACCTTTGAAAGGATTTCCAGACAAACCTAAGATACCTTACAGCTTCTTCTTCAACAAAGATCTTCGTAACATCTAGCTCACCCAGGAGACATCCAAGAAGAAATATGCTTCCTCACTCACAATCTCAGTACTTGCCGCAAGATACGAAATTCCTGCCATTGAAGAGACCACTCGTATTTTCAGTAACTCCATCGTAGCTTACGACAGAGATGCTCTACACGGAATTCAACACTGGCCAGAACGTCGTCGTCTCGGTTATACCAGCAGATTAGGAGAGAAATCATTGGAAAATGTGAAGCAAAAATCTAAGATCATCGCTATCTTGGAGATTCAAGAGTCGCAACGGTTTAACTACATATTCATGCGTGAAATTGTTGTTAAACGACAAGATGAAAAGAAGTACAAGTTCTCCGAAGCAGACTTTCCAGACCTTAATCTCAATGACATCGAAGACATGTATCTCGAAAAGGTTCAAGGAAGAATGCGTGGATTCGATAGAGATGTACAATACAACTTCATGGCATCACTACTTCTTTACATCCGACGATTGATTGTTCAAGAAAGAGTGGAAGATCTTCAGCTTGGAGTGGAAAGTTACCAACAGAAGATCAATTTGACAAAGCCGCAATTCTACTTTGATGGTATCTATCAAACGCCACAGTTTACTCTCAACCAAGAACCTTTTGGTTTCACCTACATCAACAGCAAAAAGCTACAAAGTTTCATGAGGTTCGATGAGGTACACAAATTCTGTGATGTTACACTCAAATCTGTTCGTGACGGGCTTGTCAAAAGGTTGAATGATGATCGCCGAAAGATAGCTAAGGGGGAACAACCTAGATGGAAATCCAGCACAAGAAGACAAGTTCGTAACTTTGTCTTAAAGATTGAAGAAAGGTTATTTCGACGGGAACATATCAGACGACTGGAAAGCAATATCGGTGCCAGACCATCGTTTCCTGTCAGAAAATTCGTAAGACCAGAACCCAAGTTCACTGACTTTGATGCTCCACTTCCTGACGAAGATTAACTTGGTACATTCAGTTATTCTTTTCAATATCAATTGTTTCATTTGATTGAATTATTTTCATTATGGCTTGTGTACGCATTACAGTGCACAACCCGATCTTGTAAAGAAAGGACCCTGAGGTACGCATCAGTGCCTCAATCCTACATATAAGGAGCGAAGGCTTCTTACTTTTGAGTAGAATTTATCAAACATTTATGATTTTCATAATTCTGCTCAAAAGGACAAGTATTTCACCTCAATAAGACCTAATCACTTGTTGAGGGGGAGCACTTGTCAAAACTAAATACTTTGCTCAAAAAATATAAGTTCTTGGTGAATCTCCCTGCAAGACTCAAACGGCATATTTTAATCTAAAAGATTGTCAAAAACATCATTTTATATGCTATTTTTGAGGGGGAGAAAATGAAAAAGTGATTAAAATATACGAAGTCAAAGCTTAAAAGTTATATCATTTGCGAGCTAGACTCAGTATTGACCCAGGAATTGACGAGACAATAAAAGTTAGTAATATCGAAAGGACTTATCCTCGACGGGTAATAACATCAAGTTAGTTACTAGAGCTAGTTGTCACCTAAAAGCTGACAATGTATCTCTTTAACTAACCACGTAAGCGTGTCTCGAAAAGGATATGTCTTAGTAGAAATGTACCATCTCGAGAAACTTTCTGTGGACTTGACCAGGCCGGGTAATAACTTCAAGCTAGTCTAACTAGTGATGTAAGCGTGTCTCGAATCGGTCTTGTTCACGGAAAGTGGATCAATTCAAAAGTGATTGCTCCTCCCGCATGTGCAAATTTATTAAATACTTATGAGCACATGTGCAGGGGGGCCCTTCAAAAGTGTACACAAAACTCTCAAAGTGTTAACCAAAATTATTTATCACAAACACTTTGAGAGATTTTCAATCAAAGGTTTCTTGGTTACTGTCGGAGTTATAAGGTGATTAAGATAGGAATAACCGTCCTATGATCCGCCAGAGCCGGAGGGATCTACCCAAGGACATCACCAATAGTTAGAATTAGAAGTCCTTAGGTACGATACGAAAAAAAAGGAGAAAAGAATGAAAGGGGAAAGAAGGAGTTGAAGAATTAAAAAGAAAAGTAATGAAAAGGGTGAAAAGAAATAGCCCTCCATATGTTCAACCTTAGGACAGACACCGGGTTCAATACGTATGCTACTGGTTGTTGCAAAAGTCAACACCGGTATTGAAGACAAAGTCGTCATGGACCCAGTGACGCAATGCACTAAACCTTCTTAACCACTCAAGTTCTCTTAAAAGAACTTGTTTCATTCTCACGGGGAACCAGCGTAACCTATCGACCTATCTCTTAGAGACAGTTGATATTGAAGCAGGAGACCCCTCCCTAGTCTCCGTATAGGAAACCTAGGTGTGCACTTATAGAGTCTAGAGCCTTGAGATACATCAAAGATCTCTTAGGAACACTTAGTATTTCTACAACTGGTGTTCTACATCAATGGGCATCATTTGTAAACTATCGAGTCCTTCGCAGATCTTTGCAATCTGCCGAGAACGTTTATGTGAGAATTACGTAAGTATTTCTCAATGATTGAACGGAAATCCTGCCAGGGTCAACATCAAACAGCCCTGACAGCAGGTCACTTCGGTAACCTCACAAGGGTTACGCTTAGTGTTTGCGGTGGTTCCATTACGGTCTACAGTCGTGGAGTGATCCCCAGCGACTCACCCAGTCATTGAGCTACTTAGTAGGTCTAGTAAGCTCCTTCGGGAGTATCTGATATGGGAACGGCCTGGATAAGGATTAGAAGGAGTCTTCACAATATGCTGTTGATGAGCTCTAATTCCTTATCTGTAAGTACCGGTTATTTATTGCTAATTGTTTACTCGCAGGTACCTCACTTCCATGATGGTAGATTCCAACATGCTCATACATACATCTTGAAGCAAATGATAGCTCCCCCAAAGATCTTAGCAACACAAAGTTCCAAGAAAGATTCTACACCAATAAGAAGAATCTACAAAGTGTAAAGACAAAGATCTCAATGTATGAAAAGGAACTTCTTGTACGTGAAAGTCTAAGTCCAAAGATGTGTGAGTATGTTGGAATGGCGGACAACCACCACAGACGCAGGAGTGACGAACGGCAGATTACTTCACAACACTATCACTACATCATCACCAAAGAACAAAGACATAGAGCAAAGTACATTCATTATCATTCAAACCATTTTTGAAGACGTCTAGAGTTTAACATGTCACAAGTCAACGACAAAGATGAAGACGTCAAGCAACCGTGATGACCGACCCTTAGGGGGATATTGTTGGGATCATAGTTTTCACTATTTTATCAAGTCTCGATCATTTGTACTAATGTTAGGTTGCTTAACTATTATTTACTAAATGTATTAAGTTTACTAGGCTTAAGGTATGACACCCATGGGCCTCAAAGCCCACGAAATGATGAAAGGAAGGAGAGGGAGTGTTGCCCTAGCTCCTTCCCTATATATAGAAGCCTTAGGTCATTTGTAAACTTGGTTGGTTATTTGATTTCTTAAGGAAGCTCTTGCACTTATATTTCTCTTATTCATATAATCACCCAAATCTCCTTTCTCATCTCATTTCTATTGTTATTATACTTGTGTTTACAAAATGGTGACCTAACACGGGTCTCAAAATCGTGTAAGATATGTGAGTGAGGATGAACAGTTTGGATCCTCTCGGGTTATACCAAAAACGTTAAAGGGCCGGGTTAATAGAATTCGGGCTATTAAAGCCCAATGCTTAGTATAATGATATAATTACAAAGTTATAGTTGTACACATTTATTAGTGATTGGCCTTGATTAGTGGGGGTTACCCAATATAGTTCTCATATCTCTTATATGTAGTTATCGACTCATTTGTAATGGACAAGCAAAATCAAATAACAACCATTCTATATCCATTCTCTTTATGTATATTCTTCATGGTATCAGGCTAAATCATAAACCGATCCTAAAACTCCTCCCTCAAACGTCTTCTTCCCTATCATTGTCCCTCCACTATCTACCGCTTCTTCATTAATTAAAAAAAACGAAGGTACAAACCTGAAACTCGGCATCTATGGTTGTTGGTGACCACACCCCTCCTCCTACATCTCCAACATCCGATCATAAAGGTACTTCTAATGATTCAGTTAATAAATCTCAAACCCTACCACAGCTATGTAATCACTTCAATAATGGAACATGTAAATTTGGTGATCGATGTAAATATATACACGATTACAAGGATAGACCCGGATTGGCTTCTAATGAATATGTAGGGAATAAAGCCACTGGAGGCATGTTTAATACCAATGGAGGACACTTTGTTAACAAAGGGGGCATCTTTGGTCTCGTGTCTGCTATTCCAACTCTTCACAAACACCAACATTGGGCCTCTCCTAGTTTCTACAACACACGAGTCACACAACAGACCCCACACCTCAAATATTGCACCACAAGGCCAACATCAATATAACCTACCACACGCCCCACAGGCCCAAAACACACATGTGGCCCAACAAATTTAGCAGCCTATCCTAGCAGCCCAGTACCAACAGCAGCCATCCTCCAACAGTATTCTCGGACCCGGACCCGGACCAGCACTCGCCATGTACCCGTCTCAAGCTACCTCACCTCCTAGTGCTTTTAGCACTATGACATCGCAAGACCAAACATGGAACATGGATACAAGTGCCTCTTCTCATTTAAATTCTACTACAAGTAATTTAAGCACTCTTTTTAATAAACATTTGTACCCATCTATTCATGTTGGTGACGGTAATTCTATTCCCGTCACTAACACCGGCCATAGCATTATTCCTACTCTTCATCGCCCTCATCACCTTCATAATGTACTTGTCACCCCTAATATTATCAAAACCTTATTTATGTTCGTCAATTTACTAGGGATAATAATTGCAATATTGAATTTGACGCATTTGGTTTCTCTGTAAAGGATTTCTTGACTCGTCATATCCTTCTTCGGTGTGACATCTCGGGTGATCTCTATCCAGTTACTAAGCCATCAATTATCCCTAATGCCTTTGTATCCACAAGCTCCTCCACATGGCATCAACGTCTCGGACATCCCGGTGACGAACTGCTACGGTCTCTTGCTCCTCGTCGATTTATTTCAAGTAATAAAGAAAAGTCTCCTCATGTTTGTCACGCATGCCAGCTTGGCAAGCATGTGAAGCTTCCTTTTCATAGTTCCAAGTCTATTGTTAAACATTGTTTTGATATTATTCATTCCGATTTATGGACATCTCCAATTATTAGTAAAAGTGGTTTCAAATATTACGTATTATTTCTTGATCATTTCTCTCATTACTTATGGATCTACCCCCTCCGTAATAAATCTGACATACTTGATAAATTTCTGCATTTTTGTAATTATGTTAAGAATCAATTTAAATGTGAAATAAAAAGTTTCCAATGTGACCATGGCGGTGAGTTTGACAATAACCACTTACATACCCTTTTTACTAAATACGATATACATCTCTTGCCCAAAAATATCTCAACAAAATGGCAAGGCGGAACGCATGATTAGAACCATCAACAATGTCATTCGTACCCTCTTGTTTCAAGCCCACCTACCCCCACCTTTTGGGTCGAGGCTCTACATATGGCCGCTTATCTCCTTAATCTTTTACCCTCCACAACCATCAACAATGAAATTCTCTACACACGACTTTTTCACAAAACACCCGATTACTCCAACCTATGTATCTTTGGATGTCTTTGCTACCCCCACTTTCACTCACCCCACAAACTTGCCCCACGAGCAACACCATGCATTTTCTTGGGCTATCCCGCCTATCACCGTGGCTTTCGATGCCTAGACCTTGAAACAAACAAAATTTTACTTTCCCGAAATGTCACCTTCGACGAAACCCAATTCCCCTACCGCTCCATGACACCCGATTCCCCACCATCCTACACATTCTTAGACACTACACCCTCCCCTCTACTTCACCAAGTACTCACTCAACCCCCTGCCCCAACTCCATTACAAGCCGCTCCTCATATCAATATTGAGCCCACTACACCCACCAGCCCACTACCTGTCAATTCTCCACAACCTCACAACCCCCAACCTGAAGCACTAAATCAACCATCACCAACCCAACAACCTCCTACCCAACCACTTAATGCCCCAAACCAACATCCCACCGAACCAACCCGCACTCACCGTATGGCCACTCTGTCACAATCAGGCATTGTCAAACCCATTGAACGTCTCTCCCTTCACACGTCTTCTATCTCACCACTTCCTAAATCTCCCTTCCTCGCTCTTCAGAACCCTCATTGGAATAATGCTATGTATGATGAGTATAATGCGTTAGTTAAAAATGGTACTTGGATTCTTGTACCACGGCCCTCTGGTATTAATTTGGTACGTTCTATGTGGTTGTTCAAACATAAATTTCATGCTGATGGAACTCTGAGTCGTTATAAGGCTCGTTTGGTTGCTAATGGTAGTAGTCAGCAACTTGGTATTGACTGTGACGAGACTTTCAGCCCAGTGGTCAAGCCGGCTACCATCCGCACAGTTCTTAGTCTTGCGGTATCTTGCAAGTGGCATATTCACCAGCTTGACGTTAAGAATGCTTTTCTTAATGAGGATTTATCTGAGACTTTATATATGCACCAACCACCGGGATTTGTGGACCCCCGGTACCCTCACCATGTCTGCCTTCTGCAGAAGTCTTTATATGGTTTAAAACAGGCACCCCGTGCTTGGTTTCAAAGATTTGCAGGTGACTCCTCCCAAACCAACCAGTCAAGCGTGTGTAGTTGATAGGTCCACCTGGGAGAAAAAGTCAAGTATTAAAATCCGTGGAAGTACAGGGAAATCCTCGGGTCGTTAAGTCCCAACGAGATTGAAATTGTATTTGTAAACGATTTTGGGAATAAATGGTACTGAGGACAGTAACCAAAGATTAAGTGGGTTTGATTTACACTGCTGATATTATTTGGATAATATAAAACAAGCACAATAAACAGCTATGTATACACGTAAACTGAAAATGTAAACAAATACGTATGCGTACAGAGAAAAAGGTGAGTTTTAAGGAAAAAATAAACTACAGGGGTTAAAAATGAAAATTCTATAAACTTAAACTTAAAAGAAAATTCAAGTAAAAAGAAAATTATTTTTTTTATTATTTTATTATTTATTATTAACTATTTAATTAAAAACTATTTAACTATTTAATTAAAATTAATTTAAATTAACCTAAAAATGATAAATACTACAAATTAAACAAAAAACTTACAAAAATATTTTCTAAAACTTAAATGAACTTGAAGAAAGTATAAAAAATTAAAAATTAGTATTTTTGTCTTTTTATGTGTTTTTTATTAATTAATTACTAATTATTTTAATTAAACTAAATAAACTATTTTAAATTACTAAAAATACTAAAACAACTTAGAAAATTATGGAAAAATTTATAAAACTAATTAACCATCACAGAAATCCTAAAAAATTATAAAATTATTCTAAAAATTATATTTAGGCTAATTTACTAATTAATTACTTATTTATTAATTAAAATCTAATTAACTAAATTAATTAAGGAAAATAGGAAATGAACAGTAACAATTAGGAAATTATTTTCTAAAAACACCTGATGGTTTATAAGACTTAAAAAAAATATAAAAAGATACTACTATTAAATAAAAATTATTAAAAATATTTAATTAACTAATATTACCTAATTATTAATTAAACTAGTATTAATTAAAATTAATATTATTTGAAAAGTAAAAATTATGAAAAAATTACAGTAAGTATATTAAGTAATGAAAAGCCTAGGAAAAAGAAGTTGGGTCTAGCAGCTTATTCAAATAAGCTGTTATAAGCAAAACAGCTCATTTAAGCTTATTACACAAAAACAACCTTAAGTATATTGTTTATGTAAACATAAACGGAACTGGTGCCCCAGAGCTACTGGAAGGGGTGTGTGTTATAAAGCATGTATACCAGCCAAGAGGTCTCAGGTTCGACTCCCACACACACCCAATTTTTGCAAACTTTTTATTTTTTTGATTTTCTTTTTGCAAAACTGCTTAATAAGTAAAAATAAGTAACTTTAAAAAACACAACTTTTTTATTTTACACAAATAAGCTCTGTAAGAGCTTATTAGCTCAGCAGATGGCTTATTAAGCCAAATTTGATTTTTTAACAAGCTAAAAGCTATAAACAAGCTACCAAATGTTAAATAAGCTAAAAACTATTAAGTTCTACCTAAAGTAACCTAAATTAACTAAATAAGCTACAAGAATAAGCTATAAGCTCAAATAAGCAATCCTGGACCTTCTTACAACCAAACAGGCCAAAAGTATGAACTTGCAGCCCTATGTGGGGACCACAAATAAGCACAAGGGTCCAAATGGAAAGTTGAACTATGAAGGTGGACTAGTAGGCTTCACAATAAGCCAATAAGCAGGGCTTATTGCTTATTAATGAGCTCTGGGTAAGCTTATGAAACTTGATGATCAATACTGAGTGACTCAGTATATAACCTGAGGTCAGGTCACAAACTTGGTTCAAATAAGCTAGTGTCCAAACTAAAACTAGGTGATGAAACTAGAGCTAATAAGCTCTCAATAAGCCAAAGGGCTAAGGGTGGGGTCCACTGAGGAGCTTTGCACAAGCTTATGAAAAAGCTTTCCAACACTGAGTGATCAGTGTATTAGGCGTAAATGGTCAAACAAAGAGCAATAAGCAGCCCTAGCAAATAAGCAAGAAAGGATCAAATAAGCACTAGAACTTAAAGTCTGATTGATAAGCTTTCTAAAAAGCCAATAAAATTGAAGTGGGGTCCACTATGTCAGTCAATACAATCCCAAGAAAATGGATCATGGCCTGTGGTGCAGGAGAGTTTTTTGCTCAAAAGGCCAATTTCAAGACTGCTTATTTATAAGCAAATGAGATCCAAACTCTTATTTTCTTTTTGAAATAAGTTCATAGGCTACCAAATAACACAAAACAATAAAAATTTTGGATTTCCAATCCCTAATGAATCCTACAGGTTATAAAGAAAAGTTTACTTTTTAACTGCATATGTAATTTTGACTTTTTATTATAAACTCAAGTTTGACTATATTGAACTTTAATTGAATCCTAGTTACTAAAT
The DNA here is from genome assembly GCA_030686995.1 of Artemisia argyi. Lineage (NCBI taxonomy): Eukaryota > Viridiplantae > Streptophyta > Magnoliopsida > Asterales > Asteraceae > Artemisia > Artemisia argyi. Next base: position 119,022,235 of record CM060684.1, read on the forward strand.
AAGCTATAATATATTATAGTTAGACTAAATTAAGCTAAATGATGAACTTATATATTGAAATGATGAGATATAGCTTCTAATTACTTAAGAGATGACAAATTGATTAATTAAAAGTGAACTTTGACTTTGATTCACTATACCTATTGATTTTATGATATGAATAGCCTTATATTACCTAATATGAGTTGTATGAACCAACTGCAACAACAAAATCAATCCTGAACACCTATGACTAAACTGAGCCAAACACCCCCTTAGTTAACTGAATTTGTGATTTTGGAAGCAAATGAAAATTATAAAATAGGAAACTGATTCACACAACTTATTATGACCTAAAAAACTTTTATGAGCACAGAAACAAGGTTTTGAATCACAATTACCTATAATGTATTAAAGTACTAAAATACACAGATTCACTAAGATTTGAAGCAGTATAAGTTCTGATAAACTACACCCTAATTTTAAGCTTTATTATGATTATATTAAACTAGATAAGCACAAAAGCACACAAATAAGCCCAGGATAAGCACTATAACAGTAAATAGCCAAAGTGAAAAGTAAAACTTACAAATAGCTTTCCTACTAAATACCCAAAACAAGGACCAAGTACCTTTCCTATAAGCCTTCCACAAGGCTTCTAATACGAAGGGCCATCCAAAATGCACCCTGCTCCATTCTTGACCATCATTGCACTTTTGTTTTTATTTATTTTCTATTTTTCTTATTTTTTTTATAATTTTGAGTTTAAGTGTGACTACTGAATTTAACTACTATAATGCTTTCAATAAGTTACTAAATGGACTTATATGAGATTATAAGTCCAATAATAATAGGTTTAAGCACTATATAAGCTAATGTAAGATTTTGAGTAATTGAAACTTGCATAAACTTTAAATGAATATGAGATTATAATTGAAGCTTGAAATAAGTTTATATTAATACTAAAAACACTAGTACAATACTTGGAAACTGAAAATTGAACTGAGATTGCAAACTATTACTTAAACGACATACATGAATTGAAACTAAAAACTATATCTTCTTCCTCAGCCTCTTGCTCCTTTTATAGCACTTCAAATTGTTCCACGTGTCTCTCAGAGCAAATCCCACCTCTTTTCTACCCTTGGATCACCTCAATTGATCACAGCCATTCAAATGGCTTTTTGGCGCCAAAAGTGGGATAGGTAACTTGCAGCCGATTTCCAAGCATTAAATGCTTTGATGTGACTATTGAAGGTGGGGGGAACAATATGGAGTGTAGGGATGGTAGATGGGTGGTGGTGTAAGAGGTTGCAGGCTGTAGGGTGGTGGATGTTGTAGGTGTTACACGTGGAGTCCCCTGGTACAAAACCAGGGGAAGGGTTTTGGTTGTGGGGGTGACATAGGGGGTAATGAGGTGGAAAGTGATTGCAAGTGGGGAGGGTTGATGGTGGATGGTGGTGAAGCAGGTGACGAGGGGGGTTGGGGATGATGGGGGTCAACGGGTCAACGAGAGTCAAAGTATTGACCCCGTTTTATTTAAAAAGGGTAAGTGGGCTTGTGTGAGTTGGGCCTGGTGTATGTGTTTGGACCAGGCTTTGTGTTTTGTTTATTGGATTTTAAGGAGTATGGATTATAAGGGATAAATGGATCCGGTTTGGTTTTGTGTGAAATAAAGCCCAAGGACTAAATGTGTAATTTGATGAAACTTTAGGGCTGATCATGCCATATTTCCAAAGTATCACAAGGGGCCATTCCTGCCATATAACATTAGTACAAGGATAATATTTGTATTTTTTTCATTTTAAAACCTCCAGGGACCATTTATGTAATTTCACCAAAGTTGAGGGGGTGAAATTGTAATTTCCCACAAGTTATCAAAAAGTTCCAAATTGTATTTTATGAATAGTACAAGGGTGTTATTTGTTAAATTTCCATTTTTGAACACCCAGGGACTAATTTTGCCAATTTTGAAACTTGAGGGGTAAAAATTGCCATTTTGTGAAAACTTTTATCCAGGGATTTATAATGAACATGTTTGATTTCCCAAGGACCTAAATTGACTTTTCTTTCATTTTTAAACCTTCAGGGACTAGTTTTGACAAGTTTTGAAAGTTGAGGGACTGAAATTGCCAATTATGCAAACTTTGTATGTTTTTTATCTGTTTTTGATTATTTTGCATTTGAAACATATAAAACACACTTCTAAGATATTTTTAGTATTTTGATGCATATTTGAGTGTTTTTGGATGTTTTGGCAGTTCAGATTAGTATAAAATGATGAGTATTTAGACACTCATCAGCAGGTTATGCCACTCGTGTTGGATTTTACCACAGCCGTTGTGACTCTTCTCTATTCATTCTTCGACAGGGCTCTCAGGTTGCTTAATTACTTATCTATGTGGATGACATTATTCTTACAGCTTCCTCTACAGTCTTACTACAACAGATCATTGCTTCTCTACACAGTGAGTTTGACATGACTGATCTTGGGGCACTTAATTATTTTCTTGGTATTTCTGCTACTCGTCATTCTACAGGGTTGTTTTTATCTCAGAAGAAGTACGCTACTGAGCTCCTTGAGCGTGCTCACATGGCCAACTGTAACCCTTCATGAACACCGGTTGATATAGAATCCAAATTGGGTCCCGAATGTGTTCTAGTTCAAGATCCTACTTTATATCGCAGTCTCGCAGGTGGTCTTCAGTATCTTACATTTACTAGACCAGATTTATCCTATGCAGTGCAACAAATTTGTCTTTACATGCATGACCCTCGTGAGCCTCATCTTGCTACACTTAAGCGTATCCTACGTTACGTTCGAGGAACTCTGGACTTTGGATTTCACTTGTACACTTCTACTACCACCTCCCTTGTTGGATATACCGATGCAGATTGGGCAGGCTGCCCCTCTACAAGACGGTCTACTTCAGGTTACTGTGTCTTTTTGGGAGATAATCTCCTGTCTTGGTCTTCTAAGCGCCAGCAGACTATCTCCCGTTCTAGTGCCGAAGCTGAATATCGGGGCGTTGCAAATGTCGTGGCTGAGACTGCATGGCTTCGTAACCTTCTTCGAGAGCTACACTCTCCATTGTCCGTTGCAACCCTTGTCTACTATGACAATGTTAGTGCAATATACCTGTCTGCTAATGCAGTTCAACATCAACGGACCAAACATATTGAGATCGACATACATTTTGTCCATGACATGGTTACTGCTGGTCAGGTACAAGTTCTCCATGTGCCCTCCCGCTATCAGTACGCAGATATCTTCACCAAAGGTCTACCTTCCGCATTATTTGAAGAGTTCAGATCCAGTTTGAGCGTCCGGCTTCCTCCCGCTCCAACTGCGGGAGAGTATTAACATATCATATGGATATACTCTAGTTGTTACTTAGTAGATAATTACAAAGTTATAGTTGTACACATTTATTAGTGATTGGCCTTGATTAATGGGGGTTACCCAATATAGTTCTCATATCTCTTATATGTAGTTATCGACTCATTTGTAATGGACAAGCAAAATCAAATAACAATCATTCTATATCCATTCTCTTTATGTATATTCTTCAGGTTTTTGGTTTGACCAAATTTTTTTTTAACCGAACTAACTGAACCAAATAACCCGATAACCGAACTGATGAACACCCCTAGGTGAGGAGGTGTTTGGATTTGAGTCTTCTATTATTTTAAGCAAGGCTAGTAAGATCTTAACAATAGAAAATCCAAATAAAACACATTCCTCACTTCATCTTCTTCAACCTGTTTCTTTTATCAAATATTAACATCTTCATTTTGAATAATAATAATAATAATAATAATAATAATAATAATAATAATAATAATAATAATAATAATAATAATAATAATAATAATAATAATAATAATAATAATAATAATAATAATAATAATAATAATAATAATAATAATAATATAAAAAATAAAAATTATAACAAACGTTAGACATCACTCTCTGAGGATTAATGGTGCAAATATTTCCATCATGTTAAGTTAGAAGATAACGGGAAAAAAATTTGCACCAATCGTCTTCATAAATGTATGGTGGTTAATGTTTATTAGGATGGATGCATATGTCTCAACTTATCGGTGAGGGATGTATGGTGTGGAAATAGGTAAATCACATAGATGTATTTTGGAGTTTATTCTGTAATTAATTTAACCGATGACTAGTCATGCCACATCAATTTAGGTATGATATCGAGACAAATTTTGAAATATGCATACGATATTAGTATTTTTTAAAGTTCAGGTATGATATTTGTACATTCTCAAAAATATCTTGCTATTATATAGACCTTAATCCTATTTTATTAGTCAGCCGTTTTTATCAAAAACATTTCTTTTTTCTTCATTTTCTTCATTTTCACTATGTCTCATGGCTATCTCTCGGTCTCTCTTGCCAAATGTCTGAAGCGAAGTAAGTTTCCTAACAGAAGAGTATGCAACGTCTATCATACATTAACAAAAGTAAACAATTTTTGGTAATAATTGTGGGCATTTTGGTCATTTCATGTTATCAAGTCCAAATTACTGCAAGGACCAATTAAAATATAATGTATTTAATGTTCTTATTTATCAATAGTAGTTGTTTCTTATAAGCTACATTTCTGATACATAATCTTTTTGATCTAAATGTTTACATTCTTCATTATCATTCTGAACTTTAAAGTTATACAATCATCTCCCTCTTTCTTGTGAATATCATCTTCTTACCCAATAATTGAATCTAATATAGCTTCTACACAACCACAATTATCTTTAAGTATACACTGTTTGGACCTATTACTTTTCCATTTGCATTCACTTTTTCATGGGTATCAATATCATCAATCAAATAGAATGTATTTAATGTTCTCATTTATCAACAACAGTTGTTTCTTATCAACTACATAAACAACACAATAACGAAAAATGTACTTTAAACAATAAACTTTGGTTGCACTTGAAGCCACATCAAGTGGCATGAACACATATATGTAAATGTGGCTTTCATTCTAAACTTCACATTTTTTTGTTAGATAATCCAATAGTTCGCCATCCGATGGATCAAATTTGACTCTAATGGAAAACACGAGTCATTCGATGCTTTCATATAAAAACATCGAAAATACTCCGTAATTTTTTTTAGGGAATTTTCAAGAAATTTCACATAATGTTACAAAAAAGGATAAGAATTTACTTGAATTAGCGGAGAAGCATCTTACTTAAAATGAATTGGAAGATTGACAAAATCAAAAACAAACTTAACACCATTTCCACCACCATTTTATTCTCTTTTTTTACAATATATTTGTTTGATTACCATTGTATTTATTAAAATGAGAGACTTAATAATTATGCGTGTGTTTCTATTTGCATTGTGTAACACCCCTAATTTCGTGAAAGCAACGGAATTCTAACTGAGTGTTACTCGATGGCACAACAGTTAACAATAGAAAACGAACTCTAATTGAGTCGTTTTTAAAACATTTATCGTTCGAATTATATAAATATCAGAGTTTACAAAATGAGGTCCCAGTAGTTTCATGATTTACGAATTACATTAAAAGAGTTTTCGAATGATAATAAAATTTATAGCCCTCTTGAGTATCCGTGCTCCTCCGTGCCATCCTCGATCATTATGGGCCTAATATACATGCTTAAAATAGTCAATACAAAGGTTAGTGAATCCATAGAGTTTATAGTTAAGTAGTTGAACACAATTATTCGTAACGTGAGGGAATTAATCTCACATTCATAGTTAGAAACAAAACAGTTATTATTGCACTAAGCTCATGACAACCAAAATGTTAACAATGTATCAATAGAAATTGATATAATAGTAATAGTGGCCCTAGTAGGTAATTTGCCATTATACCTAGAGTTCTCAAATAGAGTACGTTTGTTTGCCAGGTCTTGGTCAAACAAACGGGATTCGTCAATCTCGATAGATCTATCCACATTATTCGCGTTCACTCGCTCATGATTAATGGTTCATAGGGACTTCGAACATGACAATTGGTTACTTAGTGCCAATAAAACATTCAGATATAACGTACAGTTTCAAAGCAATGTGTTCAATTTAAAAATAGCATGTATCCCCCCGAAGGGTTTGTAAAACAATTAAGAATTTGAAAGTGGGGCTATGAACTCACCGTGAGTTGGATGATGATTTCGTGCTTAAAGAATTGGATGGATAAGCCGGGAAACTTATAAGTGCAACCTAAAATAGAATGTTGCGACTTAGGTTTGGAGTAATGCCTAAGAAAATGTAAACGATCCTATATATGTCTTTATATTGATCATGATGTAGTACTTGGTAGTTTGTGTATATAATTTTATAAAAACGGTTTATGAAACATGTTGAGTTTATATATCTCGTACTACCGTTCGGGCCATCATAATTCAAAGGTCATGTAGTAAACGTTCGAGGAGCTAGGACACTCTAATTCGTAAATCCAGCCACTCGTCGATCCGTTTACCCAAATGAAACCCCTCACATGAAGCTCCCTAGTGTTGTATCACTCGATATAGAAAATATATGTCTTTGGTCGTTTTACAAGGGTTACAATTCTGAAAAATAAACTTAAGAAATATCATTTTGAATGAAGATTGTTATCTTTATAGGTTTATTATGCCTAGTATGTATGTGATTATCATTTGTAAAACCTCATGGTTTACCGAGGGAGTATATCCAAATTGTTTTATGTTTGTGTCATTTTGATACGGTTATGGCCTTGACTAAATGTAAGTAACTTAAATAGCTTTACAAGTTATCGTCGATTGAAAGAATTAATACCTTATGAATATGGTCAAAAACGGTGTTTGATGAGAAGTTGCGGAAAAAGGTTAAAATGGTCATTATTCCCGTCATTTAAGAAAATACTATTCCGAAGGTAAAATAAACTTTAGAAAGTTTATTTTGAATGAAGATTGTTATTTTATAAAGTTCAGTATGTTTAGTTAGTAATTAGTTTTTAAAATCACATGGTTCTTAATTACTTGACAAGTGAAAAACTAAACTTTTGATGTCAAAAATCTATTTTACATTTTGAGGCAGATTGCTGCCTTTGTTTGGTGTTTTCAGGCCGAGTTTCCTCTCCATGGACGTAAAACATCGTTTCGAACAACTTTCGTGTTTTAACTTTTTTATAAATCGGACCATAAGGCCTAGAAAAAAAAATTCAAAATTTGATCAGAATGCTATTTGGCATATTCGGGTTTTTAGTTTCGCTAATTTCTTTTGATCATGTCTTTTGACTAGTGTGTCCATTTTGGGTGATTCAAATTGCTAATTTTTTCTTATAAGATTCTCTATAACTTTAGGTTATCTATCCAAGGTCATGGCTATTCTAGTTTGGTCGTTTTCCGTAGCATAAGACACTAGTTTACTTGTTTACTTTCATAAGTTAACATATAAGCTTTTTCAATTTGTTTTAAGGGTTTTGTACATCATGATATCAATATAAAGAGCATATATAGCATAGATTAAGAATAAGAAACATGTAAATGATGATGAGCAAGAGTGGGTGTTAGTCTTTCTTACAACTTTTGGCTTTCTATAAGAAAGGAAATCAAGGACTTAGAACTAGGACTTTGATTGAGCAATATCTCCACACTTCTAGCAATCCTTCTACACTCTTGTATTCTTGAAGGACTTTGTGTTTAGATCTTAGGTGACTTGAATAGATTTAAATTCAAGAAGAATCACCAAAGATTGCAAGGAATTGGATGTAGTTTATTTGGAGCTTGAAACTTGAAGCAATACTTGAAGTTGGAAATCAAATGAGAAGTGTGTTATGTGTGTGTTTATTTTGGCATACAAACAAAGGGAGGGGGAGGGTTTTATAGCAATTTGAGGATGTTACAAGGGTGGTGACTACCCATTCTTGCTAGCTTAGTCTTTACATGTGTTGCAAGACTAAGTAAAACTTAGTTATTAAGTTATGACACATGCATGTATCTAATAAATACAAGACTTATCACCAAGCCACCAAGGATTGGTGAATCACTAATATTTTGTCCATGGTCTATCTTCGATGACTAGGTATGAGTTTTGATGTTATCTTGCTTTTACGGAGTCAGTTTTGGTCCCAGTAATCGCTAACGGTAAGTATTTAAATCACAAAACGTAAAACCGGGTATCGTAAAAATACGAAACTTATACAAATGGTTAAACTTATCAATATACTCATTATTATCTTATAAAAATGAGTGATAAGTTTAATGGGTCGCGTAACTGCTGTTAAAACTGGAAACGGAGGTTTAAAACGCGTAAAATGTAAAACGTATGAAGTTTTTGTAAAAATAAGAAAAGTAAAATGTAACTTTTCTAATAGGATTATTATGAACCTAAAAGGCTTATAATATCTAGACTGGGCTTAGTATAGTGTCAGTTGGTGTTAAATATTCTTTAAACCTAAAACCGTAAGCTTAAAACGCGCAAATCTCGTAAAACGCAAAATCAAAAAATGTAAAATTCCAAAATTCTTGAAAACATCGTAGGATGTGAAAAACACATATTTCTCTTGTTTGTAATGTCATGTGAACATATCGGGATGCCTAAATGTCGTTTAAACCTAAAAGTAAATCTCATACACGGTTTTGTGAAATTGGTTCTGGGTGGATTCAAGGTACGTCGTCACGACGACTCGTCGAGTATCAATTATCTTGTCATGATAGTAAAATAAATTTTTTTAAGAGATGAATAGTAAAAGTGAATAGTAAAAATTCAAGAATGGGTAGAAATTTTGAAAATGTGAATTGTTACATATAGTGGATAGTATGATTCAAGAATGAATACTAGGAGTATTTAAATAAGAGAAAATTGTAGGTAGTTGAAAGTAAATTAACTGAAGAAATTGTAGTTAGTTGAAAGTAAATTAATTACTTTAATTTATGATAAGTGGTTATTATTTATTTTAAAATGGATGTCAACTCAATATATTCAAAAATACCCAATTAACAATGTTAGTATTATATATACTTTCAACAACCCATTAAAAATGAAATATAAGGTGGATTATATTTAAAAATGTTTTATTATAGAAAATACTTTTTATTCTTCTTCAATAATTTCATTCATGTTGTTAAGTTAGTTGTATTCATTCGTATTAATATATTTCATTAATTAATACGGATAATTATAATTTCGTTTTCTTACACATATTTATCACAAAATTCGTATAATAACGATCATATTTATATTATTAAACGTAAAATGCATATCCTCCCCACTCCCCAACACCCCCGACCCCAATATGTTGTGTATAATAACGTGGAACTCGGCGTTGAGCTGACATGGAATGTGTTGTTCCAGAGTATTATACCATCATTTCGGCGTTGATGGTGGCGTTGCAATTTGAGTTATCATAGAAATGTACACGAAACGTGGGTGTGGACAAATTTTTTTTTACAAACAACCCCCTCAAGTTCCTTTGGGTCATGATTTTATCAATCATCCGGTTATAGTGTGTGTATTTTTCAGTGTATATGTGTATAGCGAGTGTGTGTTTTAAGTTGGGGAAGATGATAATTATCGAATAGTTTTTTGTAATTTAGTCCCTGTGGTTTTTACAGTTTAGTCTCTGTGATTTTTTTTTTACTTTTTTTAATTAAAGGTAAATAACATTTATATTTTATTATGTAGTTGTTAAAAAAATGTAATTTGTTTTTTATTTAATATTTTCGCATGTTATATATATATATATATATATATATATATATATATATATATATATATATATATATATATATATATATATATATATATATATATATATATATATATATATATATATATATATATGGGTTAAAATAAAAAGGGCCTTATAATAAAAAGTGTAGGAAAGATTGTGAGGGCGACATGTGTCACCCCTAAGCCACATCATATGACACATGTCACCCCCACCCCCCCCCCCCCCCCCCCCCCCCCAAAAAAAAAAAAAAAAAATTCTGGCCAAAAAAAAAAAATTTTTTTGGGCCAAAAAAAATTTTTTTTTCCCGCCAAAATTTTTTAGTGCATCACAGTTATAAAATTACTGCATCAGAGTTTTAAATTTTAGTGCATTAAGGTTATAAGTTACTGCAACATAGTTGCTGCACTAAACTATTAACTATGATGCTGTAACTTATAATAAAGATGCACCAAAACTTAAAAAAGAATCGTATTTTAATTGTGATGCAGTTACATACATATATGATGCAGAAAACTTATAATAATTCAGTTTCTTTATAACCATGATGCAATAACTTTATAACCATGATGCAGTAACATTAAAACCATGAATGCAGTAACCGTAATGCAGTAAACGTGACGCAGTAAGTTTATAACCGTGATGCAGTAAATTTATAACAATGATGCAGTAAAATTTTTTGGCGGGAAAAATATTTTCCTTTTTTTGCCCCCAAAAAAATTTTTTTCGGGGGGGGGGGGGGGGGGGGGGGGTGACACGTGTCATATGATGTGGCAAGGGGGTGACACATGTCACTCCCACAATCCTTCCTACACCTTTTATTATAAGACCCTTTTTAAAATAACTCCACCATATATATATATATATATATATATATATATATATATATATATATATATATATATATATATATATATATATATATATTAAGTATTTGTAATTTATATATATATATATATATATACTAGACTTCTAAGCCCGCCCGATGGGCGGGCATGACTTGTAATGATAGTTTGGATGGTTTTACTTATAATTATTATTTTTATGGTAACTTATAACCTATCAAGGAATTCTTTTGTAGACAACATTGTTTGTGAAATTGATGTAGTTGTCATCTTTGTCACAACATACCACTTTTCGACCTTTCTGAATTTTTACCTATGAATAGCTACATAATACATATAGTTGTCCATGTGAAAAAGTTGGCCGCTGCAAATAAGTGCCACCGTTGACAAAATTTGACATTGACTTTCGTTTAAGCTCAAAAAGCATCTTCTTGTCGGATGGGCTTATTATCTTGCAAGGCATAGCGCAAAACGTAACCACTTTACCACCTGCATAATTGTACATGGTATATTAGGCTCTATATTAAATAACATGATGTTGACAGTTAAGTGTTCGGATTAGAAAACAGAGACATGGTTAAAGAGGAAACAATAATCTAATTTTGCTACAAATTACCACAAAATATCAATACAAACTTAATTACGCTAGTGTATAATGATATTAATACAAAATTGCATAACTAATATGAGAAGATACATAAGGTTTACAATAAAAGTTATATGAAGCAACTAAATAACCTGGACCGTAGCGGGCTAAGTTTCTGTCGGCTGGTATGTGTGCTCACGTTATGCAAGCTGGTATCCTGGCGCCTAAAATAAGCTGCAACAATAATCACAGCGAACAGGTTAGTATCAGTTATTTTGGCAGGTAAGAGAAAAGCATAAATTCTATAATGATAAACGCACCAGATATATAACAAATAATCTCCAAACGTTAGGAAACATTTTTTGTATTGTAGACTGTTGAGAAGCTGAATTAAGAAATTATAGACTACAATTAAGAAATTATAGATTACTCTCTTAGCAAACACAAACCTTTGCGGTACATGTATGAAAGGAACGTTGAATTTATGAAATGATAGACACAATTGTTACCTCCAACTGTTTGGGCCATTCTGTATGCTCCAAACTGTTGAACAACGAAATTGTCACCAGTGTCAATATTGACACCTATACAGTTAACAAAATACGGAATGTAAAAAATCTCAGACTTATGAAATGTTAGACGCAATTGTAAAAATAAATAAATAAATAAAAAAATAAAAATAAAAAAAGAAGAAGAAGAAGAAGAGAAAGTGGCACCTTTAAGGTCCTTGGAAAGGTATTAGTTATAATTATTGTTGGAAGGTATTAGTTATCGTGGCTACTATTTCTGAAATCGCTACCAAAAATCTTTGCTGCAATAGGATTTCCACAATAGTAGCCTTCCATTTGTATTTCGAATGCAAAAAGGAAAAAGTCAGAACTTGTAAATATGTAACACGATGCACAAAATTCGGATTGCTATAAACTGGTAACTGGTTTCAAACCATTTAGTCCCCTTAACGCATAGCCCACGAAACAATATGAAATGTGCTTCCCATCAATAAGGATCAACTGAAACTTTAAATGTATAAGCCTAACTTAAGATAATATGGAGATGCTTACATCAAAAAGTATAAACTCTCACCCGCCCTACTATATGTAAATCTTCTCTTAGCCGATTCTCAACTACATTGCGCCCACTTAGATCTCTATCAACACCACCCCACAACTATAGACATTGCTCTTTTCTATTATGTTCATCATGTGACCATATTCTGCAGTAAATAAACGTAATTCTACTAAAAGATACAGCTGCTCTAATTGTTAAAGGTAGTCAAAACTGTTTAGGTGCTAATATCTCTTATGTGATTCGCACTACAGAAACATATTCTCACCATCTTTTTTATGTCTTCGCATTGCAGGATGGTGAGACCAGCTCATGAGAAGGGTGTTAATATCATCCTTATTCTACTTTGACTTTTACACTTATATAACATTCAAAATATAGACGTGGAAAACTGACTAACAAACTCTCTGTTATCAGACGATGGTTGCCATTAATCTCTTTTCAAAATACTCAAAAACAAATTATTTGAAGCTCATTAATTGAACATGTTACTGCATTTCAATTACAACATCCATTAAATTCTAATTAAATAACCGTATTACCTTTTTTCTTATGCCTGAAAGAACCCGTTAAAAACTTTTTACTTTTTACTTTTTTGTGTTCTTTCTCAAAAGATAACGCTTTTCTTTTAAAAAATAAAAACAAACCATTAGTCTAGCACTTTCAGCTTCATTACACGGTGAGTGATACGCATCCATGCTTTTCTTTAGTTCCAATTTTACTATGCAGATTTCATCGTCTATTTCATGCACTAATCAACTATATATATGAAACAATAACTCGTTATGCGAAATTGTTTAGTGACTCAACTTACTGTTTTTTGGGAAGATGTGGAAAGCCCATGATCATATGATGCTTGCGATTTTTTTTTAAAAAGTGGAATTTGATTGCTTTGAAAATAAAGAAAAAATGTCATGTATTTGGATGTTCCGAAGGTCAATCAGATGAGAAGGTAAATCTCTTTACCTTGGCATTGTAGTTCTCATCTAGTCGGATGACAAAAAAGTGTCGACTGAGCTTAATCCATAATAAAAACGACCTGATAATGAAGCTCACTTACCATGAGTAGTTGAATTTGTAGTACACTCGCTAAATATCTCTGAGCAGTTGCATCTCGCTCTGCAGATATATGAACATCTTCTGTGACCTTCTGTTCTTGCTCAACTCGCATTAGCACCTCTATTAATATACATGGAGCTATATAATTGCATCTTGACTTAGAAAAAGGTTGCAAATACTTTAAAGTTATCACAAAAATATAAATAAAATTAGGCAAACCTCAAGCATTGCTTTTTCTTGTTCTTTCTTATCAGCAAGAATTTGTTGCAGGTCTAACACCTCTTCTTCCATATATTCAATCTGCATGACGTAAGAAACATTAAACACTTCTTTTCACATTGTTTGGTGCCTAACACGAAGAGAGATATATAACCATAAATGAGCCTGGTTAAATAATTAGTAGCAATTCCTTTATCATATCGAAAGTTGTAATCCGAATCTAGAAATTTTAAAGGAAATAGGCGGTTCACAATTTTTCAATGTGGCATATTAGACTATCAGTGGTGGAAAAATGGGCAGGCTAGAACGGTTGGAGGGGTTAAAACAGCTTCGATCAAAACCCGTCATTTGATAACATGTCAAAGCGGGCCGGGTTGATCTGCAAGCATTTTTCTATTGTAACCAAGTTTTTAGAGTTTACCCCGTTTATCCCTTTAGATGTGATATATTATTTTATCACATGACTCAACTAATGTTTTTAGGTAAACGGATTTAATATGGCGGTTTGGTACCTATAAGACATGCCCTCTCTAACTGTACCATACTAAGTAAAGTTTTAAATGTGCTTCAAGAAAAAACATGAGAAGAAATGTTAGATATATATGATGTGGGAATACCCTTGCGCTCAATTCCCGTTGATTATCTTGTTGAGCCATCTCCATGAGCGTTGTCTCCAACTCCTCAGCTCTATAAGGCCACAAGTAGCTTGTTATAGGTCCATATTTTATAAAAGCTTTCATGAAGAACACTCATAATCTGAATTAAACATAATTGATGCCAAGTAGTAATGAGATATTTCATAAGTTATACAATAAAAAAGCATGCATGTGCAAAATCAGAACTTGATCAGTTACACTCTATAACTGTGGATAACAAATAAGCTTGAGGTGGAAATTTCAACCCATTTACTTATAAATGGGTCGATATGGGTCATGTTTTATCTGTAACGGGTAAAGTAAAGATTTAACTTGAAAATTTTGTAAGGTTTAGTTTATTAGAAAAATCCTATAAAATAAGTAAAATGGATTTTATCTCCAAATTGTAATTCAATAACCTGTTTGACTCCGTACCATTCCCACCCAACCCCCAATCTGCCACCTCATAAGTGAAAAAAATTCAATAATGAGATCGGAAAACGTTAACTTCAACAAAAGTGGATGAACTATTATACTTGATGGGTGTTTGGATTAGCTTAGTTTCCAGGCCTATGGGCTTATTCGAACTTGAAAAAGCTCATAAGTCCACTTTTGTGGCTTATCAATTTATCAAGTCGAGCTTATATGCTCAAAAATGAGTTTATGAGCTTTTCAATTTTAAAATAATAATGACGGAGTGATTACGGGCCAACCTTTTTATACCTGTTTTCACTTGACTGAATCCAAAATTGTTCTCAGTGCCCCTTCAGTCAACACATCTACAAACTAACCGACCGCCTATTTTGTTTTTCCTGTAAAAATGTTAATTAAAAATCTAATAAATGTGACCCAATGTGACTCACACTGTTTGACTCATTATCTAACAAATGTCTGACTTGCACATATATCCACCTCTACTTGGGCTTAGTTAACTGTTTGTGTATATTGACAGGATATGTAAAGATTAGTAAATGAATATTAAAGAACAACGACGAACTTACACTTCTGGTAATCATGTGCGGATTGATTCTGGCCTTGGGATTTTGTTAATGCTATAGATGATAGAATTTGTCAGGAAAACAACATTTTAACCCAAGCATCAGGTAAAGCAAAGTCGTTACATATTTAAACTTGGTACTATTTGGTGAAACATTTGGACCTACCAGAAGTCCAGAACAGAAGATCACCACTTGTCATTGAATTAACACTGACAATAGACGGCATGTATGGAATACAATTCCCATCTGAACTAAAGGTACTATGCGTTTGTTGGTATTGTTTTATCACATACGTTTTCCATAACATGAACGTTAGGAACACTTTGACTTGCTGCCGCGTCATGGCTACTGATATATGTTCCATTGACAATTCATTATTGGACACCCCGGGCACCTTTATTTTATTATTAGTACCCTGTATTGTTCCTTGATCATTAGGTGCAATGCATATATAACTCACAAGAATGAAAACAATTTAAAGTATACATAAGACTGAAGCATAATATTAACATAACATGTACCAACACAAAACGCAATGCAAAAGATGTTATCATTCTTTTATATCCTAGAAACATCAGAAACATTATAAAAACAATTGTATAATATTAACATTCATCTAATAAAAAAAGTAGAGTAAGAAAAAAACCTGATCACAACCGTAGACAGGTCCATGACGAGATAGCCAACTGAAGAATCATAGGAAGGAAAAAAGGTATGAGAAAAAGTATATTATGTAATAAAAGAAATACTTGTCTAATAGAGTGGAGTGTGACAATGGTGATTTCTTAGGACTCGCATTAGTGACTGTAAAACCAACCATTGTGCCGATAGCTCACTCTTCACTCCCTCAATTTCTTCACCTTCATCATACCATAATTTTAAAATCAGTACCCAAATAAGCACACCTGCTGAAACACAAATGAAACATGAAACAACTTGAAACATCCTAAACACGTTAATTCGCCAACTCCATAGTGCATGATCATCAAACCTTGACCTGTTGTCTAAAATACGCTTAAAGATTTGAGTTGTTTTTTTTATACCAGGAGTGTCTATAACATAAAATAGAGTTTTTAGTTCAATTAAGCACCTAATTTGTTACTTCTCGAGTTTCACATGATAATTCTGAACAGGGGTGTTTAGAAGTGCCACTAAACTAATGTGATCTAAAATCTTAGTAGTCACTTTTTAGTGTTGGTCAAAAAGCTAATTTTGCAAATATCCACTGAAAACGCACATCAAAACATCCCTAGCAAAAGACTAACCTTTGTACAGAGATGACACGCTTGGCGCTAAATTGTTGCGTACACCACAGATTCCTGCAGTATTTAATTGAGTACACATAATAACAGATACAAAAAAGTGTCTAACAAACCTTATATTAAGTGAAGATTATGCTAAAAATAAAATTAAAAAATGAATCTTTACCTATTTCTCAAAGAACCACGAAAGATCCGAGGCGGATGGCATTCCAATGAGTTGAAAAGCATTTATATCCGTAGGTTTTCATGGATCTCTATCTGAACCCGTTGGATGCAAAAACCAAAAGAATATCTAAAAAATGTTACATTCTCAAAAATCTGGAATAAAGAATGAAGTAGTAATTGATTTCTTACCGTCTTGTGTAATCATAAAACTTCATCATGCAGCCTGATTCTCTCTGAGGGTTCCCTCGATTGATAACTTGAAATTCGTTTAGGATAATTTGAGATAATATTGTGTTTTATTAAAGCATACGCAACTATCATAAAGGTAAGAAACATACCACTCCAAGTGCATATCTTATCAAGGGGCAGTGCTAGACTAAATACATGACGAAGCCTTTTGTTTATATGACATATGAAATCAGCACACAATAGCTTTATAATCATTTGGCATATATATAAATTTTAGACACTCTTGTCACAAAACAGCTGCACCAGGATAGTATCATGAATCTATCATACCTACCAAGTTTGTGCTATATTCCATCAACTCACATTATGTCAAATTTAGTTCATTTTCCTACCCAAAAAAATTACAGGCTACTTATTACCACCCACACAACCTCATTATTACTCATGCCACCTCAAATTTTTGTAATTCAATATTACCACCACCAGTTGGGTTATATAACCTGAGTTCAAGACTTCCATTGTTGAATCTCTTTGAGTTGCGCCACCACCTTTGCTCCAACAGCCTTGAATTGGCACTAAAAGTTAGCAAATTTTGATTACATAACATCATCAGTTTTGTAGGAGTCATGTACCTCAGCATGGCATGCCCCAAACAAAATTGTAATCCTCTTTTCAAATGCATTAGAAAGAATTTGGTTGCATTAAAAAAAGACATATATCAGAATCTAAATGCAGATGTATATGGGTTACTGAATAGCCATATGTAACAAAACCATTCAAAGATATGATTCTAACAAAAATTAACTGATCAAACTATAAGTTTTATGAATACATAAAAACCCATTTAGGTCGAATAAGATAAAGTAATGAAATCATTAATTATGGTTACATTTAACTTATATATCTTTAAAGTTACACAATAGTATTGGGTCGAAGTTTGGAGCATGTGAATAATAAAATCAAAAAAGTATGTAGATCAACATACTAAGAAACAGTTAGTTTTCACTTTTCATGTAGGTGCACATGATACAGATATAAACCGGTAGATGTCTGTCTACAAAAAATTTCTTCTTTAGTAGAAATATAATAATTAAGATCTTAAAAGTTAGAAGGATGAGCTAGACTCTAGACCAAGACATTTATGTCAATAAAGAAAAGGTGTAAATCACGAATGCACTCTTATAACAGGCTACAAATGTCATCGTATGTTAAAAGAGATGTACCTCCTCAAGACCAGAGCTTGTACAGTGCATGCCAGGCCCCATGATAGATTCACAATCAGGAAAGTTTTCCACGAGCTTATTGTATACATCTACTGGTAGAGTTGCAGTGACAAACAGATATTGAGTAGTCACAAGTGACAAGTTCATCAAACTCTGCAATGCCGGCTGGAAATCCTCATCTTTAAACAGTATGAATATATATATGTTTTTTTAGTAAAAACTTAATCTATATTAATATTAAGAAATCATGGTGAATATTAAGGACAATTATATAATAAGGACAATTGAAGATCTAGCCACATAAGAAACATACATACCTCATGGTGAGCCTCAGATGCAAATGGCCGTCATGCTGTTTTGATTTAGGGTTTTGAAGAAGATGAAACTCATACGTATGACTATATCCGTAATGTTTAAATCCTATTTTGTATGTTTTTTAAAAAATCCGGTTTAAATTTTTTTTCTAAACATTATAGTTTTGGCTTTGAAGTATGTAACTCAAAAATTAAGTTGGTCAAGTGGTAAAAGTAGTTAGTAATGTATCAAAAGATCCTAGGTTCGAATCCTGCATAATATATTTTTACACTAATAAAAACCGAATTTTACATTATTAAAAATTGCCGAAATTAATTTTAAAAAAAAAATATATGAAATAAAAAATTGCTTTAAAAAATTGCCGAAATTTAATTAAAAAAATACGAAATAAAAAAAAATAAAAAATTGCTTAGGTGGCCACAATGTGATGACATGGCTGATAATGAATTACATGGCAATGACTGGGCAATGAGGTGGCATTTACGTGTAACGCCTCCTGTTATATATATGTGATGACATGGCTGAAATTGAATTACTGGGCATTGACTGGACAATGACTGGGCATTTCCTTCAAATGCCTCATGTTATATATAATGTAGATATATATATATATATATATATATATATATATATATATATATATATATATATATATATATATATATATATATATATATATATATATATATATATATATATATAAATTAAGTATTTGTAATTTATATTTTTAAATATTAGGTGTTAAATTTTTAGTGTTGAAATGATGTGACGCTGAGGTGACGACACTTTTTTGGTGTTATGGTGTTACGACACCTAATGCTCTAAATACAAAACATTTTTAAATCTTTGTACTTGTAACTTTTCAAAGCAATTTTTAAGTGTGGAGTTTGTTAGACTCCTTGGACCGTTTTGAGCACTAGGGTTCAACAATAACATAGACAATATGCAGCGGAATAATTAAAACAACATGTTATTGACACAAAGTTTTTCACCATCATCACCTCCAATTATTATTTGATCAGAATAATAACGTGTTACCTATTGTAACAAGGATCTAAGACACCTCAGACCTTAGAGGATTCGAACTAACACTAACTAGTTCTAGGCGTTTATAGTTTACACACCTTAGAACACACACACACACCTTTCTAGTCGACTACATTGTGAAAGACATATTAAAACATACGACCTGTATCCTCTTTATATAATAGAGGATTAGGTTTACAAAGAATATTCTAAATAATAAAAAGATCCGTAGTAATCTTTTTCTTGCATTTGAAGTTTCATCCTTTGTCATCTTTAGCCCTTCTTGTTTCATTCTTTTATTTATTTTGTCACATCAAATCAAGAATCCCAACAATCTTCCCCTATTTGATGATGACAAAACAAACAAAGTCGTGTACGAACTTCCCTAGGCGAAGTAGAGAAGTTGAGATGTATGCATCTCCCTGAATGAAACAAGTATTGTCTTCCCCTTAATCCATGTCATGCCACTCCAAAATCTCTTCCCCTTTTTGTTATCAGCAAATAGGGAACGTGTATAATCTTCCCCTTGAGTGGTGCATGTAGATGAACTCATTAAACACATCATAAGATACTTCCCCTGAAATCAATATGTTAACCATCTTCATGATTCTTCAAATCTGTAGACTCTTTGTAATGATCACATGTGAAGAAAACCAAATATAACAAACTTGATGAAGAAGTAGAATAACCCAAACTTGTGTCTTATGTCTTGTACGAACCACGTGACTCCAAACTTATATCCAAGACCAAATATATAAGTTGATCGCGATCCCTTGACAAAATCCTCATCTTCAATGAGACACTGAGCACAATAACGTAACTCCTTCAAGTGATAGTTAACTAGGTCTTCGTCCATCCTCCCCTTGACCTATGAAAACTAGATTTGACAAGTCTTCGTCACCACCGTATAAAACAAACAAGTTATCTTCAAAGTGCTACACTCACTTTGAGATATGATAAGAACACAAACCTGTGAAACTCAACTACAACATCAACTAAGTGATATTTAACCTTCATCGTAATCAATTAAGCCAATAAGAACGAGCCATTAAATCTTTTAAGAACAAAAACCAAAATCTTCTTCCTGTGTGTGAAAAACCATCTCTTCAATCAATAAACACAGCAGCAGAATAAATCTTTCGAGCAGCAGAATAATATGACTAGCAGTAGAGTCTCGAAAGTAGCAGCAGTATGTAGCAGCAGAATCATAAAGCTAGCAGCAGAGTCAAACATGTAGCAGCAGAATGATTTATCGCTAGCAGCAGAATGAATGTGAGCAGCAGAATGAAGATAATACTAGCAGTAGCATAGCAGTATAGCGATCAAAGTTCATGACCATATTAGGGTTTAGTGAATAACGCGACTTTTGCAAAGTTCATGACCATATTAGGGTTTAGTGAATAACGCGATAAAAGTATAAAGACAACACTTCAAAGTGTCGCGAAAACCCTAAAATCACCAAAAATCACTCATAGACCTCCATAACTGCTTTCTTTCATGAATTCTTCAATACCAAACAATATATAACCAACTTCTATGATGAATTTATGCAATAGAAACCAAAATCAAAGAAGTTGATATAAAGAAAACCCTAAAAATCGAATTTCTTAAACTTCTTCTGCAGCAGTTTTAAACAATTAATACCTGACGATTTAGACCTCAGATGGAAGATCCCTCCGGTGAAAATATACCTTGATATATAGAGAACCTCCAGAAAAAATTTCAGCCCAATCCAACGGTTAACGAAGGAGAAATTGTCGTTTGAAAACAACCCTGCAGAAAGTTACGAAAATTAAAACCAAACTCGATTTTCAGCATCATTCTTCAACTAAAAACCTTGTGAATCCCTAGGTAACGAGCTCCCCAAGCTCTGATACCAATTGTGGAGTTTGTTAGACTCCTTGGACCGTTTTGAGCACTAGGGTTCAACAATAACATAGACAATATGCAGCGGAATAATTAAAACAACATGTTATTGACACAAAGTTTTTCACCATCATCACCTCCAATTATTATTTGATCAGAATAATAACGTGTTACCTATTGTAACAAGGATCTAAGACACCTCAGACCTTAGAGGATTCGAACTAACACTAACTAGTTCTAGGCGTTTATAGTTTACACACCCTAGAACACACACACACACCTTTCTAGTCGACTACATTGTGAAAGACATATTAAAACATACGACCTGTATCCTCTTTATATAATAGAGGATTAGGTTTACAAAGAATATTCTAAATAATAAAAAGATCCGTAGTAATCTTTTTCTTGCATTTGAAGTTTCATCCTTTGTCATCTTTAGCCCTTCTTGTTTCATTCTTTTATTTATTTTGTCACATCAAATCAAGAATCCCAACATTAAGGATATCTTCTAAACATTACCTTTCACATATGGTTTTCCAACAAGATGTATAATCTTGGTCAGTATTGTCAGTTATTAACATTTTCGCAAAATTTATGGTAACTTGCTAATAACTTATTTGTAGATATAAATTTCCTAGATTTATAAATTTCTACTATAGTACATTTAGCAAGGTTGGTTTGGGCAATCCTGTCTCTGCTAGCGCCACACCCAACAAGCACTAGCTATAGTACTTTATTCATAAACTATGCCGGCGAGATTGCTTGGGTCAATCCTGTTTTTGTTAAGGGCGAATGAGTGAAAGCTACAGTACTAATGGTCGTTAGTTAACGGCCGTTATCTACTACCTTTTTTAATATTAAAAAGGCCTAAAATGTGACAACAGTCCTACTAACGGCTATTACTTAACAATCGTTAAATAACAACATTCTATATGACCAATAGTCTGCAAAACTATCTAGCCAAATAACCCAGAGCGAAGCGCGAGCACAAAACCTCGTAACAAACATTTCATAATTTTTTTTCATTTGCACTTTGCTAAA
Source organism: Artemisia argyi (assembly GCA_030686995.1). NCBI lineage: Eukaryota > Viridiplantae > Streptophyta > Magnoliopsida > Asterales > Asteraceae > Artemisia > Artemisia argyi. Next base: position 119,044,403 of record CM060684.1, read on the forward strand.
AGAAAAACCATCATATTAGAAAATCTTGAATAACAAAAAATATAATAATATATTTTTTTTTATATAAGTGGGTTGACGACATCTAAACAAATTTGGGGCTCGGCTTCTGATTCTACAACTTCATCTCTTGGTAAGAAGATGAACTTTTATTAATTATTCTTTGTTGGAAAATTTAGTGCACTTGTGGAATTTGTTCACACCTGGTAATGGGCCAGGAGGTACGGAGTGTACACCCATCAGGTCCCTGAACACCCTGACTCAGATAGTGGTTAAGTGTTTTCAGTGTATGATGAAGTTCAGTGAGTTCACTCTTTCAGGGAGTGATACTCTGGACTGAACGGTATTCATCAGGTTGATGAGTTCAGCTCAGGCTGAAGGATCTCATCAGGGAGTTGATGTCCTCAGGGACTAGCTCATCAGTGAGTATAACGAACTCACTGGATTGAATTCAAGCTTGATTAGCAACTGCTTTGACCTATTCAAGTGGCAGTTATAACTGCATTAATGACCACGTTTAATTGGTCATGTAACCACTAATTCCTATAATTATGGAGGCTAATTAAGTGGGATTAATGGGCCGTTAATCACTCTTAATTCCATTGACTAGGGTTGAGTAATATTACCTATAAATTGGTAAATCATTCATGCATGGAGGGAGATACAGAAACATACAACACTTAAACACGAAGGGTTATTGATTTGTGCCTAAATCATTAACAACATTTGGTCTTATCCCAAGTAGATATTGGTGATACCCAGGCATTAAGGTCGAATAGTTTACTTTGGAAAGTGATAACACGATTCCAAGTGATATCCGGTAACCTTAATTGGTACGTAGCTAGGTCTTTGATTATCTCCACCCTGTTCTGGGCGAATACCAACCACCAACAATCAAAGTAAACTATTTTGTGATAATCAATGGCTGCTGCTATGAGGCATATGGCTGCTAACTTTTCCAAATTGGATAAGTTTGAAGGTGTTGATTTCAGAAGATGGCAAAAGAAGATGCACTTCTTGCTTTCAAGCATGAATGTGGTGTATGTTCTTAGTACTGCCATTCCTGAGGATCATGGGGATGATGCTACTGTGGAACAGATAAGGAAAAGAAGCAAATGGGAGAATGATGACTATGTTTGCAGAGGTTTAATCCTAAATGGTATGTCTGATTCTCTCTTTGACATTTATCAGAACGTTGAATCTTCCAAAGAACTTTGGGAATCCTTGGATGCCAAATATATGGCTGAGGATGCTTCAAGTAAGAAGTTTCTTGTGAGTAATTTCACAAATTACAAAATGACTGATTCAAGACCAGTCATGGAACAATACAATGAACTTCTTGGAATACTTGGAAGGTTTACACAAAATGAACATGGATGAGGCTATTTCAGTCTCTTGTATCATTGACAAACTCGCCTTGAAACATAAGAAGGAGGAACTGACTCTTGTTCAGTTGGGTAGTCATCTGCGTATTGAGGATTCCCTCAGGGCGCAGGATAATGACAAGCCAAAGAGTAGCAATGCTACTGGTGCATCTGTTGTCAATATGGTGGAATATAACAATTCCACCAGGTACAATGACAACAAAGGCAAACGCAAACATCAGGATAACACAAGGGCTGATCCTAACAAGAAGGCAACACCTACTTGTTGGAAATGTGGCAAATCTGGTCACATTAAAAGGGATTGCAAAGGTGTTAAGATTGGTGGTAAAACCAATGGTTCAGGCACTAGTGGTTCAGGGAGTGGTGGTTCAGCCAACTCACTGAAAGGTCAGAATATGTTTAATGAATCTCTTCAGGTTTATTATGTTACATATGTATCTGAATCTCACTTTGTGCAGGATGATGATGTTGCGTGGTGGGTTGACTCTGGAGCAACTGTTCATGTGTGCAAAGATAGATGCTGGTTCAAGACTTATGAGTCACTGAATGATGGATCTATTCTTCACATGGGAAATGAGTCAACAGCCTTGGTGCATGGTCGTGGTTGTGTAGATCTTAGTTTTAGTTCTGGAAAGATTGTAACTTTGTTTAATGTTATTCATGTTCCTGATATAAGGAAGAACTTGGTTTCAAGTAGTGTTTTGAATAATCATGGATATAAACAAGTTATCGAATCTGATAAATTTATTTTGTCTAAACATGGTGTGTTTATTGGTTTTGGCTATTTGTGTAATCAAATGTTCAGGCTGAATATTGTCACTGACACTGTTAATTCAGCCTTTATGTCAACCTCTAAACTGAATGACTCTACCCTGTGGCATGCTAGACTTGGCCATGTACATTATAAAAGGATGCAAGATATGTCTAAGGATGGGTTAATCCCAGCATTTGACATGGACACTGAAAAGTGTAAGACTTGCATGTTGACCAAAATTACTAAGAAACCTTTTCAGTGTGTAAAACGTGAGACTGAGCTCTTGGAGCTTATACACAGTGACCTGTGTGATTTGCATGCCACTCCCTCTTTGGGGAACAAGAAGTACTTTGTGACATTTATTGACGATGCTTCTAGGTTTTGTTATGTCTATCTGTTACATACCAAGGATGAAGCATTAGATAAATTCAAAGTGTTTAAAACTGAAGTTGAGTTACAACTTGGGTCCCTGATCAAAAGATTCAGGACTGATAGGGGAGGTGAGTACATGGATACTCTGTTTTTCCAGTCTGTTGGTATAATCCATGAAACGACTGCTCCCTATACTCCTCAACAAAATGGTATCTCTGAAAGGAAGAACAGGGTACTGAAGGAGATGGTTAATTCCATGTTGTCCTACTCAGGACTGAGTCAAGGGTTCTGGGGTGAAGCTATGTTAACAGCTTTCTATTTACTTAATAGGGTTCCCAACAAAAGGAACAAGGTTACCCCTTATGAACTCTGGACTAAAAAGAAACCCAACCTGAATTATCTCAGGGTCTGGGGTTGTAGGGCAGTTGTAAGACTCCCTGATCCGAAGTTGAAAACTTTGGGTGAAAGAGGCATTGATTGCATCTTTGTTGGATATGCTGAGCATTCCAAGGCATACAGGTTCTATGTCATTGAACCTAATGAATATGTTTCAATTAATTCAATAATTGAATCAAGGGATGCATTATTTGATGAGAATAGATTCTCATCAGTCCCTAGACCAAGTCACAGGATTCCAAATGGAACTGATGACAATGATGTATCAGAGGTCCCTGATGATTTATCATCTCAGGCCCCTGATGAGGTTGTGGTTCAACAACCTGAACCTGAGCTCAGGAAGAGCAAAAGGTTCAGGACTCCAAAGTCATTTGGACCTGAGTTTCAATTATACTTAGTTGAAGGTACAAGGAATGAGGTCTCTGACCAATATTCCTATTGCTTCATTGTTGAGGATGATCCCAAAACATTTGAAGAAGCAATGAAGTCCCAGGATGTTGCTTTCTGGAAAGAGGCAATAAATGATGAGATTGACTCCATCATGGGCAACAACACTTGGGTGTTGGTTGATCTACCACCAGGTTGCAAACCTCTTGGTTGCAAATGGATTTTCAAAAAGAAAATGAAGGTAGATGGAACTATTGAAAAGTTCAAGGCTAGATTAGTCATTCAGGGCTTTAAACAAAAGTCAGGGATAGACTACTTTGATACTTATGCCCCAGTGGCACGTATCAGTACCATCAGGCTGCTGATTGCTTTGGCATCAATTCACAATCTGATTATTCATCAGATGGATGTGAAGATAGCTTTCTTGAATGGTGAATTGGATGAGGAGGTTTATATGAACCAACCTCAGGGCTTCATCTTGCCTGGCAAAGAAAACAAGGTGTGTAAACTGATTAAGTATTTATATGGACTGAAACAGGCACCTAAGCAATGGCATCAAAAGTTTGATGAAGTGGTTTTGTCTAATGGTTATGTTCTTAACCAGGCTAACAAATGTGTATATAGCAAATTTGATGATTTTGGTAAAGGAGTCATCATTTGCCTATATGTTGATGACATGTTGATCTTTGGTACTGACCAAAATCAAGTTGACCTGACAAAGGAATTTTTGTCATCAAGGTTCTCCATGAAGGACATGGGGGAGGCAGATGTTATCCTTGGTATAAGGATTAAACATGAAAGCAATGGTATATCAATTTCTCAGTCTCATTACTTTGAGAAGGTACTGAAGAAATTTAATTGCTTTGATTGTACTCCAGTGAGTACTCCCATGGATACTACTGAGAAGCTTATTGATGAGGCAAAAAATGATCCGTTTTTAGGGGGTCATTTAAGCCCGAATCCGACTTTATTTGATCAAATATTGCCCTAAATCGTTCCTTTTGTGATTTTAGGTGTTTGGAGAGTGAATTCTGGAAAAGAAGCTATTTTGGACGTTTTTGGAGCATAAAAGTGAAGAAAACGGCTAAGTACCAAATTTCCATGCTGAAAATACAAGGTGACGGCGTCAAGACCATCAGCTTGACGGCGTCAGACATGAAGAATTAAATATCGAAGGTGGTGACGGCGTCAGACGGACTCGTGACGGCGTCAAAGTGGCAAAATTAATATACCGTGGGTGGTGACGGCGTCACATAGGCCATCATAAGTGGATCAAGGCCGTCCGAGGAAGTATATGGCGGCGAGGTGACGGCGTCAGAATTAACTCTTGATGCCGTCAGACTATTTTTCCTATATATAGTTTTCTAGTTTTTTCATTAAAAGAGGGAGAAGTTTTGGTGAAACCCTAAAGACGATTTTGGTGCCTCTTTTACAGGTTTTTCAAGGGTTCCAAACCCTTGAGACCTTGCATTGTAATTGAGATAAGTGTACTTTCAATTCAATCAATATGTCTATGTGTTGGTTGTTTATCTCTTGTTCTTGTCTCAATTCCATTATGCTAGGCTAGATCTCTCTTGTGTTTGCTTAGATCTAATGAAACCTAGATGTTGATTATGTGTTGATTACTTGTCTATTCTTGTTTTGAATGAATGATTTATATGTTAGGCTTAAGAAAACTGGCAGATCTCCAAATGGTAACATGCTTGAACGTCTTAAGAAACATGAACCGAGGCGTACTAGGTCTTTATTGGTTGTATTTAATGCATGAGCCACTGTTTACAATCCCTATAGTTGTGTTGGGTCATGGTGTAGGAGGAGATAAGAGCTCATAGAGTTGGGGAGTTATGTATGCCACCCCACGAATGGTATTAAGGAATACAATCCGTCATTCATACAAGTGTAACAAGTAATTAACATATAAAAGATATCTAGGGAGTAGTGAAGTCTAAGTAAACACAATTTCTCCAATTACTGCTCACAACTTTAGTATAATTTAGTTTAATTTCATTTTTATTATTTTATTTTGATTGCATCTTAGCTTTGGGTTAGTTGAATAGCAACTAATTCCGCCCACTCCTTCAAAACCCGAGATTTTAATTGCTTTCATAAAAATATAAAAATACAAAAATAATCATCTCTCACCTCTAGAACTAGTAATTAGGTTTTCTAATCCTAGCGACACTATTCCTAAGCTGAACGATCAATCCCCCGGTACTTGTCACTATACTATACTACAACGATCAGGTACACTGCCTGGTGGGGGTTGTAAGCTTCTCGAGATCCCTCGAGAGGTAAAGCAAGGTGCGATTCCCACGCATCAAGTTTTTGGCGCCGCAGCCCGGGAATAGTTATTGTCTAGGTTAGGATTTCTTTTTATTAGGTCTACTTGCTAGATTCCTTTCTAGTAAGATTTTTATTTTTATTTTTAGGTCTTCTTTAGTCTATCTTATTTCTTCGTGCCTTTGTTCATAACTCTTTACCATCCGACATCATGGAAGGTGGTAACATCTTTGAACCCATCATCCCACCACAACAAAACCCACCACTAGAACCCCTTAGGCCCCGAACCTTAGGAGAGTATTCCCGACCTAGCCACCAAGGCTACCGAAACACCATTGAGCTCACCGGAGCCAATGTGACCCCCTTGCGATCCGACACCATCCGGTTGGTGCAAAGCGGATGTGCATTCCATGGACTTCGTTCCGAAGATCCAAACCAACACCTTAAGGACTTCCTCAAAATCGTAGATTCCATAGACCTAGGTGTTGAAACTAGAGAGACTACCCGTTTACGCCTATTCCAATTCTCTCTACGGGATCAAGCTAGTCAATGGCTTGAGCGTTTACCCGCGGGATCCATCACCACATGGGATGATCTCACCACTTGTTTCCTTGCTCAATTTTTCCCACCGGGGAGAACTACTAAACTTAGGAATGACATCTTGATGTTTCAACAACGTCAAAATGAATCTTTTTATGAAGCATGGAATCGATATAAAGACCTACTCCGAAAAGTTCCTCATCATGGGATCGAACCATGGCTACAGATCCAAATCTTTTATGGTAAGGTTGACTATCAAACAAGGAAAGCCATTGATTACGCAGCCAAGGGTAGGCTAGATAGACTTAGCATTGACGAATGCTGGAAAGTTCTTGAGGAATTGGCACAATACGAAGAGGAAGGATGGGAGGACCCGATGCTCCCAAGCAGAGCAAAGCTTGATTACGCACGTGCCACCCAAGAACAATTGTTGGGAAGCATCGAGAAACAGGTAAAAGAACTGATGAGTATTGAGAAACTGGCCGCTGAACCCGTGTGGAACCCTGATCCACATAGGAATACGGTTATCAGCCAAAATTTTCCTGAACGCTCACGGCAAGAGGAATTCGAAGGAATAATGGTAACCTTCATGGATAATCAGGAAAAGCAAATCCAGCACCTTGAGGCACGCATGGAAAGCACTCATAATGCCTTTATGAATTTCGCAGACCAATTCATATCAAGGGTCAAAGAAAAGATCAAAGAAAATTCTATACCTAAAAGAATTGAGAAAGTCTTCGAGGTGTCAACCTCTTTGGTATTTGACCAAGAGGACAGCGGGAGATTCTCCTCAAAAGCTTTACCATTAACTGCCCCCCATTCTCATAAACACCCCCATACGGAGAAAAGCTCGCAAATAAATAGCATTTTTGTTGGATGCTTGCGAACTACATTCCCGATCTCATCCGAAAAACGTTCCTTTGGTTTTAAACCCGGTGTAAAGATGTCACACCCCCAAAATTGGGTCCAGCGAAAACATACATGTAGCTGGGGTGTAACTCAATTGGTATTACAACACAAGTTCAAAAATTGGTTTTCACTTCAATCATTTAGAATAAAATCATTTAACCAAAAGTCTTGAATTTACATCGTTAAAATTAGTGCAGAAGTAGGCCCGTAAGATAATTTAAAACGGTCCCCAAGTGAATATCAGAGTCTTCTATGACCATGCCATGCCCTGCCAAAACCTCCAGTAGCGTGCCATTGCTTAAAACCTGAAAATACATGCTAAAGAGTGTCAACACGAGGTTGGTGAGTTCATAAGTTTGTATTAAAACAATAGTGTTGTGAGTTCAATAGAGAGTTTTGTGACCATTGTGTAACTCACAATGTCATAAAAATAAAGTTTACCTTAACGTAAAATTTGAAGAGTGGACTATGAGTAGAGTATGTGATCATTACAACGAATACAATGCCACATAGAAAAATAATCTATTACGCTAGCGCTAAGTTCATGCAACCGAAGCTACGACGGTGTGCATGCTCTAGAAGCATGTTAAATATAAAGGCCCGGCAAGTGTTTATCCCGTTACACTTGTAATTCGACATGTTATACGCTCTCGTTTGCCTATCCGGTCAAATCGAACGGGGGAGTCACCACCAATAGATCTATTTATAACATTCGCGCTTCCCAGCAGGAATTGACGGTTCATGAGTTTGGGCATAGTGGGATTCAAGGGCTTAGGCTAATCCGCGTAATAGTGTAAATAAAGCATAAGCTCAGTGTGGTCCATAAAAGTGTTTGCATAAAAGCAATAGTTCATAAAGTGTGTTGCATAAAAGCAATAGTTCATAAAGTGTGTTGCATAAAAGCAATAGTTCATAAAATGTGTTGCATAAAAGCAATAGTTCATAAAGTGTGTTGCATAAAAGCAATAGTTCATAAAATGTGTTGCATAAAAGCAATAGTTCATAAAGTGTGTTGCATAAAAACAATAGTTCATAAAGTGTGTTGCATGTTTATAAAGCATTTGTGTATGTGAGAAAATAATCAAGTATGCAACCAATATACACATAGGTGCATTTGAATAATCAATCAAGTATTGCGCATTCAAATAAAACAAGCATCGAGTTTAGTTAAAAACGAGCATGTATTCTCCCCCAAAACAGTTATAAAAACAAGTAAAAGTAGGGGGTATGAACTCACCTGGTGCAATAGCTATGATGACAAAAGTGGATACACTGAAATGAGGCACGATCTCTAATCGCAACCTAATGTGAATGATAGTTTCTCATGTAAGAAACGAAATGATGCTACACATGCAAGTACGTATGTTATCGATACCACTCGTTAGTTTTGGAAATAACGCTTATCGTCGAAAAATACATTTTTGACGTCTCGTTAAGTTAATAACCACTTTTCATGTAATTGTGTTGAAAAGGTACTCCACGATCCTCGTTTGGTGTTTTATCGGTAAATATAAGGTTTTCGTCGCAAAAATAACATTTTCATTACTTGAAAATATGACCAAAATGGCCTCGCAAAACTAGTCGCGAAATATTGTACATTAAGTGTTAATGGTCAAGCTCGGCGTTTTTGAAAACCTTGTAACAATATCTTGAAGTCGTGTCATTTAACTTTTGGCTATACGGGTCTTGATCGATGAGAGAATCGACTCTCATTGTTGTTACTTGAAAGTATTATGTTCAACACTTAGAAAATTTCATTATAGCAAAAGCTGTCAAAATATATATAGTTTATCGGGTATATAGATGAAGTCGTATTTTATTCGTTACGAGTCCAATGATCAAACGGCCAATTGATTTGAAAAGCTTGTTGGAAGATCTTGATTTCATAAAACTACGGCTCGGACTCAAACTGATCCGATCATAAAGAAAAACAGCCGAGAAAGTGGTGTCTTGCAAAGACAGTTTTGCGGCAAAAATAATAATAGAAAAGCTGATGGAAAAATACATATATCGTCGGATTTCAATCACTTGTATCTTTTTCGTTATAAGCTCGTTTTCTACGTTCTTTATATCCCCGCGAAGGTAATCAAGTATACTTTAGGTTTCTCAAGGTCTCGGCTAGTCTAGATATCATCAAATCTCAGTTTTCCTAGCTAGAAAAAAATCGGGACAGATTCAATATTTTCAGAAAATATAGTTTTCGTCATTAATCTTGAAAATAGCATATCTTTTTCGTCGTAACTCGGATTTTATCCCCGTTTTCGGCCATAGTTTCGTCTCGGAATGTATTTTCTAAATCTTTGGTCCAAAGTTACCCAAAACCCACTGATTTTCCCACGTTTCATGTTTTTGGACAGAACCTTTATATAGTTTGTAAAAATCAATTTTTCTAGTTCGAGGCTTGTTCAAAACCTAACCAAACTATCTCAAATCAACTCCACAAATACTCAATCCTACCATACACCTTCTCAAGGTGTCATGGGGTCCTAAACATCACCAATCTTGGTGGATCTAATGAGATTACTAGTAAAAATTATAGATCTAGTGTTTATAAAAACAAAATGAGTAACAAGTGGTATGGATCTTACATACTTGCATGTTTTACCAATATATCTTGAAAATACATAAAAATATAAAGTAATGAAAGTATGAAAAGATCAAAAGTGTTTTTGAAGCTTACTTGAATATTTGAGGTGATTTGATGAGAAATTGATTAATAATCTTGGGTTTTAACCACAAAACCCCAACTAGATCTTGATTAGAACTTGATTAAACATTTGATCTTGAAAAATCAATGGATATTGCTTGTTCTTCTTGCCTTGGCCGATTATGTGATGAAGATGAGAGAAAGAGAGTGTTTTGCTAGTTATCTTGTGTAGTGAATGAAAAAAATGAATGATGGAAGTATGAAAAAATGAAGTATAGATGTTAATATAATTGGTCTTGGTCAAAAGTTGGTCATAGGGGGGCATGGGGAGGCAAACATGGAAGAACAAAATAAGGAATGTGTTTTTGTGGACTAATTAATAAGTTTGTCCCCAAAAGTGTATGTATTAGTTGGTTATTTTGTTTTTTAGGTGTTATCGGGTACCGAGTTAATTAAAAATAACTGTTACCGAGGTGAAATAAAATATGACGAAGTTGTAAAAGTTATAAAATATTATTCCTGATGAGAATCGGGTGTTAGAATAATTATTGAATTGAAATAACGCAAACCGACGGAGTAATAAGCTCCGACCGTAAAGTATAGCCATTGATTTTAAAACACCGGGTAAATTAATAATATATTTTTTTATATTATTATTATGAGTATGTAAATATGTTAGGATCATAGTCGGGAGTATTGGGTATATGTTAGTAGTAAAACTGAGTGGTATCGTTAATTACAAATTAAGCATACGTATATAGAAATAATGCATATCCGTGTAGGTTCTCAAGTGATGATGATAATGTGTAGACTATTCCAGTCTATATGAAGTGTCATTAATGAATGATGCATAAATTTGCAGCTAAACCTAACTGGTTACGCGAATTTGAAGACTCGTAAACTTAGTTTACGTAATGACGAACGATGATCATGAATAGTGATTTCCCTTCGGGAATGAATAGTGTCACATGAATAGTAAAATTTCTGAACGCTTCTCGGAATCACAAACTGACTCCGAAAATGATGAATAGTGACCGGTGAATAGTAAATGATGAATAGTAACTGATGAATAGTGAATAGAAGAAATGTCATGAAAATGCGGGTTGTTACAAAAGAGTTCACACCTCATAAATACCATTGATTTGAAACCTCCTAGTGAACAACATCTTTCTCCTCACGCCAATGACCCGTGCATAAGGATCAACTTGGCCAAAACATTACCCGACCCCCGATGCTACCTCACCTCTTTCCGCGACAGTAACAAGACATTCGACCCTGGTGGACCTCGTTAACAAAATAGCTACTCATGGGTTTTACTTGTGTTTAGTTATTCACACAAAGAGCAGGGACTAAACTTGAAACTACTCCAAACCTCACTCCACACGGGCATCTGACGGCGTCAGATTTAACCCTTGACGCCGTCAGATCGACGGATCAGCAATATTAACCCAAAACCAATCACTTTCAACCCATACCCCACAAATCTCACCCAAGTGTTGCTGCTACTCCGATTCTCAAACCCCCAATTCGACATCTTCCACCTCCGATCTCTACTTTGTAAGTAAGTTTTCTTCATCTTTTCTCGGTTAATTATCCTTAGGACCCGTCAATTTGAAAAACCCCTTTCGCCCGAAACCCCGTTCTTGACCCACCATTAGCAAATCGTAATGCCATCCAATTGGTGATTTGTAATCGTGGGGCTACCATTTGATGGTGTTGTCTCATCCAAATCATGCATTAAAATAGGGAAAACCCATCATGCCTCGGATTCTTCGATCCCCCACCCCTGTTTCCTGAATTAAGGAGCATTTGGGTAATGGGTTAAGAGTTTAAAAATTGATTTTTCCCTCGCATTTGCATGGCTATAATTCTGATCCATCTGACGACGTCAAAAATTACTCTTGACGGCGTCAGATGTGTCTGACTGCATAAAGTTCGTATAAATTTCGCGTTCTAATCGTTTCCATTCACTCCACCTTTTTTCCAGGAAAATGAGCAAAAGGTCTCGTCAACAAAAAGGTAGTTCTTCTAGATCTCAAGGGGTCAACTATGGGGAATTAGTGCACAGTTGGGGGGAATTCAATGATGTGGATACTAGTACCAAGTATGAGGAGTTGTGCAACCACCATATTGATACTGGGGCGGTGGTTGACTGGGATTTTCTGAGAGCCTATGGGTTGGAGGCTGCATTTGTAGGGAGGTTCCGCACAGATGGGTTTGCGGGACCGCAGTGGGAGAGATTGTTTAGGATGAGAGAGACAGTATATAGTGAGTTAGTACGGGAGTTCTTTGCGACCTTCCGTTTTGATCAAGCTGAGGCTAGGGGAGATATGGGGGGCACCACGATATATTTTAGGCTAGGGGGAGAGTTGAGGTCTTGTTCTGTGGCTGAGTTTGGTTGGAGGCTTGGGCTATATACTAGTGAGGAGGTTGATGGGGCTTTTCTGCTGAATTTGCTACATGGAGAAACTCAGCAGAATGAGATGAGGTGTGTTACCTTTTGGCCAAACATAGGGAATGGGGCTTATACCTCGACTACTGGGGCTGCATCGATCAGGGACCCCATTGTTAGGCTAGTTCACAGGTGCATCACATACAGCTTGTCTGCACGTCATGGCACCACTCACCGTATCACTGCTTCAGACTTATTCTACTTGTACACCATCTTTTCTGAGGATGTCTACTGCAACATCCCGTTTTGGGTGGCCAGTTACTTGAGGACCAGTGTGGGTGAGAGGGATATCGACAAGGTTTATGGGGGGATGTTCGTCACACGATTGGCTCGTTCCTATGGTCTTCTTACTCCTCAGATCATAGGGTACTTGAGCGACTGTGGGAACTGTAGGGTAGTGAGGGCGAAATCCCTTAGGCAGATGAGCATTGTGATGCAGATGGGAGATGGTACCTACATATGGTACGTTGGGGCTGATAATGAGGATGATGACGGTGATGATGAGGAAGTGCCCCAGCAGCATCAGTTTGCCGGGTATGAGGAGGGGATGGCTGATTACTACCGACACATGAGTCGGGGAGACTGGCAGGCACACCAGGGTGCCTGGATGGGTCAAATGGACACGTGGCGAGCTGTTACTGACCAGCGCTTTGACTGGATGTATGATCATACCGTCCGCCAGATGCAGCACCTCTCCACCCGAGATCAGCTTGAGCCTCACCTGCAGATTGACCCCTTCCAAGGCCGAGAGACTGACTACCCTCCCTATGGGTACACTGGACACCTCCCACCAGGCTATGATTATCGTTTTGGTCCTCCCCCTCAGTGATCCATCTTGATATCCGTGATTCTTGAACAATTTATTTTTGGTTGTACGATTTGAAACATTTGGTTTGTAATAGTCTAGGATTCGGCCTTTGTTGGCTTTGAACAATTTTCATTTCTGTTCTTTTAACTAGTATTATGCACGATTAGCTTTTAATTTTTATTGATGATTTATCTTTGCAACCCATGTTTTGTGTGAATTTTATTTGTTTGATTGTTTTTTTTTTTTTTTTGCTTCCGTATGCATGTTTTATTTTTATTGTTGGTTGATCATCCTTCTAAAATAAAACGTGGAAATACTTTATTATGTTGTTTAGCCTAGTCTTAACTTCAACCTAAAGGTATTTTTGCAAAAGATAAGTGTAAGGGGAAACCCCAAATATGTTTTTAAGAAACAACCCGATCATGATTCTCCACAATATTTAATGAACATGTATATTCGTATTTGTTAGAGTCAAATGCTTGTATTGAGTCATAATGAAGTCTTGCAGGATTTTCCAGGAAGTAGGACAAAGTTTTTCCAGAAATTTTCCGGAAACTTAACATAAGAATTTCTGCAGGTCCATTCTGATGGCGTCAGGGTATTGCTCTTGACGGCGTCAGGAGTTAAAATCTGGAAATTTTACCGGTTTTGTTTTTCTAACGGAGTCTTATGGTTTTTGTGAATTATTAAGTTTTATAATCTCCAGGAAATCTGCAAACTTCATTCCACAAGCATTATATCTTACTTTGTTTTCTAGGATTTAATAACTTATATAGGATGCCGCCGATTTTACGCGAGGTTGCCTTGTCTATTGTTTTCAGGATTTACAGGTTATTTATGACAAGAAGATGATTTATATTCTGGAAGGGAAGCTTTGATTGTTCGTTTTCTTGGAGGAAGATTTAACCTGGCCAACTAAAATCCATACCGAGCGAATCAGGGGAGTATTTGATTTCATTCTCTTTACTTTTTAACTTTTACATTCTTTACTTGAACATTGGGGACAATGTTCATCTTAAGTGTAAGGGGAGGGTAAAAAGATGATACCTTACATATGCACTTTCGCTTGAGTTTGTTTTGTTTGATGGTAGATGAGTAATAAAACTACGAGAAATACTTGTTAGTGTAATTTTAGCGCCAAATTTAAAATTTTTTACAACATTTAGGAGTGAAACTTTAGCCATAGCAAGCGTCTCATGGATAGGAGGTTGTATGACTAGCACATAACCGTATATTCAGAAAAATTTTCCACCCAAAAATGTGAGGTTCGCCTTTAGATTTGATAGGAAAAGCATTTATTATTGGTGCTTATGAGTGTACCGGTAGCATTTAGATTCTAGAACTTGCGTTAGTGATGCATCCCGAGACCGCTAGTGAGACTACATTCGTGTAGTAGGATTTACTACATGATAAGAGGCATTAGGATCACCCTTGTGTTAAACCCGTATCATAATTACTTGACCATTTAAGTCATATTACTTGGCTAGTTAAGTCAACTAATTTTTCCCACACCCTTAGCGTTGTACTCATTTTTAGTACACGATACCCCTAGTACACCCCTCCGAGCCTATCTTTTCGTTTCTAACTTTAAGCATTTTACTTAAAGGAAGAATTTGTTACACCCCACTTAAATGTACACCCAAATCGCCTTAGCCTTCCGTGTATGCGCTCATTTTTAGTGCATTATTGTTATTTGTTAAACCCTAAGTTAACTTTCTAATTGATTACATGGTTGCTAAGTCGAGTCATATCATTGTACATATTGTTTTGGGACGATTGGGACTCATGGGTAAGTACTTATTTTATGGAGTAATGGGGAAAAACATCATATTATTACCCCCATATGTACGTTAATCTTAAAAGTGCTCCAAGTGTTTTGATTTTCTTAATTCGAGTCATTAGAATAGTTAAATGTAAAGTATGTAAAGATTCAAGTGTAAGGGGAATGCTCAAACCCCTATGATGTATTATTTTGGATGGTAGGGTAAGAGTGTATGAAAAAAAAAATCGAAAAAATCAAGAAAAAAAAATAAAATAAAAAAAAGAGAAAAAAACATACGGACTACCATCCCGTTTCATTCTATGTTTATTTTATGTTTTTGTTATTTTTCATTTATTAGCTTAAGTCGAGTCTAGTCTTGGCTTAGCAACGCCATCTTGTACATGTAATTAACCAAGATTGTTAACTCGCCACCAGTAAAACTTCCTTTATCCAACAAAACCGTGTAATTCATATCCCTACACCTAACGTTATAACCCTTTAAAAGACCTCTTTGATAGTTTATCCTAGGTGCTTACGCCATGTGGTGGAGGTTTGATCCTTTCCCAAGCCTATGGTAATCTATTTTGCTATGACAGGTAGTGAGAGATATCTTCCATTTCCATAATGTTATATTACTTTATTACACCCGAGAGATGTGAGTATCTAAACACTATTTGTGAGGTGCTTGTGTATGACCTCCGTGCTTGTCTATTGGTCTTTAGTGGAACGATTATTTGTTGTAATTACTTTTATATTAGTGTTAAATGACCCCTAACTTGTCTTTTGAGTAGAATAAAAGCTCATTTGCTTGAGGACAAGCAAATCTCAAGTGTAAGGGTATATGATGAGGCGAAAAATGATCCGTTTTTAGGGGGTCATTTAAGCCCGAATCCGACTTTATTTGATCAAATATTGCCCTAAATCGTTCCTTTTGTGATTTTAGGTGTTTGGAGAGTGAATTCTGGAAAAGAAGCTATTTTGGACGTTTTTGGAGCATAAAAGTGAAGAAAACGGCTAAGTACCAAATTTCCATGCTGAAAATACAAGGTGACGGCGTCAAGACCATCAGCTTGACGGCGTCAGACATGAAGAATTAAATATCGAAGGTGGTGACGGCGTCAAAGTGGCAAAATTAATATACCGTGGGTGGTGACGGCGTCACATAGGCCGTCATAAGTGGATCAAGGCCGTCCGAGGAAGTATATGGCGGCGAGGTGACGGCGTCAGAATTAACTCTTAACGCCGTCAGACTGTTTTTCCTATATATAGTTTTCTAGTTTTTTCATTAAAAGAGGGAGAAGTTTTGGTGAAACCCTAAAGACGATTTTGGTGCCTCTTTTACAGGTTTTTCAAGGGTTCCAAACCCTTGAGACCTTGCATTGTAATTGAGATAAGTGTACTTTCAATTCAATCAATATGTCTATGTGTTGGTTGTTTATCTCTTGTTCTTGTCTCAATTCCATTATGCTAGGCTAGATCTCTCTTGTGTTTGCTTAGATCTAATGAAACCTAGATGTTGATTATGTGTTGATTACTTGTCTATTCTTGTTTTGAATGAATGATTTATATGTTAGGCTTAAGAAAACTGGCAGATCTCCAAATGGTAAGATGCTTGAACGTCTTAAGAAACATGAACCGAGGCGTACTAGGTCTTTATTGGTTGTATTTAATGCATGAGCCACTGTTTACAATCCCTATAGTTGTGTTGGGTCATGGTGTAGGAGGAGATAAGAGCTCATAGAGTTGGGGAGTTATGTATGCCACCCCACGAATGGTATTAAGGAATACAATCCGTCATTCATACAAGTGTAACAAGTAATTAACATATAAAAGATATATAGGGAGTAGTGAAGTCTAAGTAAACACAATTTCTCCAATTACTGCTCACAACTTTAGTATAATTTAGTTTAATTTCATTTTTATTATTTTATTTTGATTGCATCTTAGCTTTGGGTTAGTTGAATAGCAACTAATTCCGCCCACTCCTTCAAAACCCGAGATTTTAATTGCTTTCATAAAAATATAAAAATACAAAAATAATCATCTCTCACCTCTAGAACTAGTAATTAGGTTTTCTAATCCTAGCGACACTATTCCTAAGCTGAACGATCAATCCCCCGGTACTTGTCACTATACTATACTACAACGATCAGGTACACTGCCTGGTGGGGGTTGTAAGCTTCTCGAGATCCCTCGAGAGGTAAAGCAAGGTGCGATTCCCACGCATCACTTATGCTGAACAATGGCAAAGCTGTATCTCAACTTGAGTATTCCAGGGTGATTGGCTGCCTGATGTATGCCATGACTTGTACAAGGCCTGACATTGCTTTTGC
The DNA here is from genome assembly GCA_030686995.1 of Artemisia argyi. Taxonomy (NCBI): domain Eukaryota; kingdom Viridiplantae; phylum Streptophyta; class Magnoliopsida; order Asterales; family Asteraceae; genus Artemisia; species Artemisia argyi. The sequence goes on from CM060684.1 coordinate 119,061,425, forward strand.
TGTGGGTAAACTGAGCAGGTATACTAGTAATCCTAGTGCTCAGCACTAGCAAGCAATTCATAGTGTACTGAAGTATTTGAAGAGAACTATGGATTATAGTCTCTCATATACTGGTTATCCTTCAGTGTTGGAAGGTTACACAGATGCAAGTTGGATCAGTAACACTGAAGATAATTCGTCTACCAGTGGCTGGGTATTCCTACTTGGTGGAGGTGCAATTTCTTGGGCATCCAAGAAGCAAACTTGTATCACCAGTTCAACAATGGAATCTGAATTTGTGGCTCTAGCAGCTGCTGGTAAAGAAGCTGAATGGTTGAGAAACTTGCTTCTTGAGATTCCATTGTGGCCTAAACCTATAGCACCTATTTCTATCCGGTGTGATAGTGCTGCTACATTGGCAAAGGCTTATAGCCAGATGTACAATGGGAAGTCTAGACACTTAGGTGTCAGGCATAGCATGATTCGTGAGCTTATCATGAATGGGGTGGTATCTATAGAGTTTGTAAGATCTCAACAGAACTTAGCTGATCACTTGACGAAGGGTCTGGCTAGAGACTTGGTTATAAAGTCTGCTAAAGGGATGGGTTTAAAGTCCAACTTAGTCACTGAATGCTAGGACACCCAACTCCCTCCTGAGGAAACTTGGGAGCTGAGTTCAATGTGGAAAGCTGAACATTCAGTGTACTGAAGCACATGTTTTACAAACATCCCAAGGTTTGTGCTTAGAACCTGCTGAAAGGAGGATGAAGTCTTTACTTCTTAATGGTTAATTTTCTTTGAAAAAGTGCTTGGCAGGAGCATGAATAAAGAGGGACCACCTATGTGAATGTTGAAGTTTTGCCGCTTCAGGAAGCTATGGACTTTTAGCTTTTACAACATTTATGAATTGGATATGGACACATGGCTTGTATAGTGTCAGGAGTGCTTAAGTGTTGGAAAACTTGTGTGTATTTTATCTTCAGGTATTCAAATGGGTTGAAGGGTTCAATTCTTAGAACACCCTGATTCTCGAATATTTGAACGTGTAATTTACTAAGATGGAAATTCAATCCTCAGGACATTTTCGTTTATGCACTTGTTTTGTATTATGGTTATTTTCATGCAAAGGTAGTGAACTAAATTTGGGGAGGATTGTTGGAAAATTTAGTGCACTTGTGGAATTTGTTCACACCTGGTAATGGGCCAGGAGGTACGGAGTGTACACCCATCAGGTCCCTGAACACCCTGACTCAGATAGTGGTTAAGTGTTTTCAGTGTATGATGAAGTTCAATGAGTTCACTCTTTCAGGGAGTGATACTCTGGACTGAACGGTATTCATCAGGTTGATGAGTTCAGCTCAGGCTGAAGGATCTCATCAGGGAGTTGATGTCCTCAGGGACTAGCTCATCAGTGAGTATAACGAACTCACTGGACTGAATTCAAACTTGATTAGCAACTGCTTTGACCTATTCAAGTGACAGTTATAACTGCATTAATGACCACGTTTAATTGGTCATGTAACCACTAATTCCTATAATTATGGAGGCTAATTAAGTGGGATTAATGGGCCGTTAATCACTCTTAATTCCATTGACTAGGGTTGAGTAATATTACCTATAAATTGGTAAATCATTCATGCATGGAGGGAGATACAGAAACATACAACACTTAAACACGAAGGGTTATTGATTTGTGCCTAAATCATTAACAACATTTGGTCTTATCCCAAGTAGATATTCGTGATACCCAGGCATTAGGGTCAAATAGTTTACTTTGGAAAGTGATAACACGATTCCAAGTGATATCCGGTAACCTTAATTGGTACGTAGCTAGGTCTTTGATTATCTCCACCCTGTTCTGGGCGAATACCAACCACCAACATTCTTGGCTTATATTTAAGGTTTAATAAATTGAATGCAATTCAATTAGTTGTATACTTTTTGATCATGTTTTGAATGTTTTTATAAAAGGGGTTTTAGGATTTTGCTTATTTTTTTTATGGCTTATATGCTTAAAGAAATGGCTTAAACTATTAACTACTACCAACTTGCTTATTTTTTGAATGCTTATTATAATTAAATTCAATCGTTTTAACCAAATGCTCGATACTTCTTTCAAGATGAAGCAAATCAGCTCTTTAATAAGCAATACCAAACACCTCAAAGGGGTGTTTTGAGGTGTTTGGTTTAGCTTATTTGGGGTAGGGGTGGCAATTTCCGACATGACACAAATAGGTTGCGAGACTGACACGAAAATAGATGGTTAGGGTTTGTCTAACCGATTTCGGGCCGACCCGCTAAATGTTAACTTGTTCAACTCGTTCAGCCCATCATCTTAGATAAACGGGTTGAATAAGTCGTGTTGGGGTTATGGTTGACACGCCTAACCCGATTAGTTAAACATGTCATGTTGGGGTTAGGGTTCTTAGACCACCGACACGTGAACCCGAACCCAACCTGAATTGCCGCCTTAATTATTGTTGGGCTTATGGGCTTACTGAAATTTGAGAAAACTAAAACGCTCATTTTTACAGTTAGTTTATCAGCTTGAGCTTATGTGATTATTAAATCCTTTTAACCCAAACGGATAAGCTCATAAAAAAGGGAGATTGTCAACTTTTTCATAATTCAATAAGCCGAGAAATAAGCTAAACTAAGCATCACGTAAGTGTAGTTAGTTGCTTAATATTAACATGTTTAGCAATGGTAAACGTTGCTCTATGTTGTAGAGATGGCAGGTATAATAGGTGGCGGAAAATCCAAATATGTTTGGACAAAAGAGGAAGATACATTGCTAGTCGACGCACTCATGAAACTACATGTATCAGGGCAGTATGTATATGCTGATATCGAACCTGAGTATTTTCACGCAGTGCAACGGTTGTTGGGTCCAGAATGGTATTCAGCAAAGCCGATAAAGACTAGGATGAAGTATTTTAAGAAACACTTCAACATTGTGCACGACATGTTGGTCGGCACACACATGAGTGGATTTAGATGGGACCCTGAGAAGCTGTGTGTTATTGCAGACAATCAAGTGTGGGAGGAGTACATCAAAGTATGCTCTTACCCGTTTTTTATCTATGTTTTTGTAATTTGGGGGGTGTTTGGGATTGCTTATACTGAACTGCTTATCTCCTTAAAAAGGGCTTGTTTATTAAAAAATAACATTTTTATTCAAACACTCAAATTTGCTTATCTACAAAAGAGAGTCGATAAGTAGATAAGCACTACAATAAGCAATCCTAGACATGCCCTTATTATCCATTTAATCTGTTGTCAATAAAAATCCTTCCTAAATTGACCCGTTAGATTCAGTTAATGCGTCTATGGTAAGCATGATTTACATAATCTCTTAATATGACTTTATTTCATGCATATCTTGAAATTTCCTTGTAGAAACATGGAGATGCTGCTCAGTTTAGAAACCAACCATTTCCCCATTACGACAAGCTTCACACTATCTTTTGTAAGGACATAGCTAAACATCATCAAGCAGACGGTCTTGGAGGTGAAGATGAAGGCATAGTAGAAGAAAATCAGTTAGACCCATGTTTGGAAGCTAAAGACTTGCACGTTAGTGGGAATGTTTCTTCATTCTACGGATATAGAGAGAGTGTGGGAGTTAGTAAACGCAAAAGAGATGAACATAACGGACCAAGTGAAACTTGTGTTGAGTCGTTGGATGTACTAAAGAATACCATTGAGAATTTTGGGCGGGTCTTCTTTGAAAACTTGGAGAAAGTGGCTAATCAAAGAATCAAGGCATCCAATGAACTTATGGACAAAGTTATGACTCAGGTGAACGATTTATATGCTCTCACTGACGCCGAGTCTCTTAAGGCGATGTCTGTGATTGGTAGGAGTGCATCACTTTTCCGTATGTTTGACCGATTGGATGAGAACGGAAAAGTTCTTATGGCACAAATGGTTGCTAATGGTTCGATAAGCTAGGCATAGTAGTTTGTTTCCTTGGCATTATGTAAATATTATGATGTTAATTCGCTTATGTAATGTTTTGTGAACTGTGCTATTAGCTAGACATTATAGCTAGTTTCCGTTTGTGGCATCATGTGAATATTTTGATGTATGTGATGTTTTTTTGTGGATTGTGTGACTTTTTAGTTTGGGTGTGTTTTCTTGTACGACGGCCAAATACTCTCACATGCAACTAATCTTAAATCTTGTTGTTAGGCATATCTTTACGCATGAGTTTTCTTCATGAAATTAAATTAACCCTTCGACGGTCCCACATATAAAAGTGTATTAAAAGGACTGTCATCGATTATACCGTAAAGTTTTTTTCTTTTCTTTCGGAAATGGCCTTGGAAACGATGTTTTCTTTTATTATAAAAAGGGTTTAAGCCACAAAATACGCGTTTACTTTTGCAAATGTACCGTTGTGGTACGTGTACCCAAAATATTACTCGTGTGATACGAACTTTCACAATATGATACGTAAACTAATAAAACAAATATGTTGATCTTAAATTACCAATTCACTAGGTGAACGACACAGGGCTGAAAATTTACGTGTAGTTCTTGATGCTGTAGAAAAAGTTACACAGGGCTGAAAAGTTGCATCTAGTTTTACTGGTAAATAACTGATCCAATGCATTCTTTATGTTAATTACTCACTTTTCTATTTCATATGTGGCGGTTTTGTACTGTTGCTTTATTTCGTTAGAAGTGTATTGATTAATGATCTTTTAGTAGCCAAAGATCGAGTTGCCTGCTGCTGAAATGACATCAGAAGCATCAAATGTGGCAGCTGCAGCTACACCCAACTCATAGGTAGTGTGGTTACCCAAACGGAATGGATTTGTTGATGACAAAAAGAGGCCGCGGATTTCCAAAGCAGAGCTGTATTGATTGTTGCTTCACCAGCAAATCAGAATACTAAACCATTGCTAAAACCCTTGCGGCTACAACAGAAAACTTCATCTGCTAGACAGGTAACTTGGATCAGAGGCTACTCCTAGTAGGAAACATATATCCACCTTTATAAAAACCAGACTCGAATGCTGGAACTATTGTGATCTTTTCATGTGATAGCTTATCTATTGAAGCCTCAGGGCTGGAAGCATCCTGTTCGTCGGCAATATTGTTGTAAATTGCAATGAGATACATAGCTTATGTTTGTGATAATTCTGAAACAATTCTTTCAAATGAACCTAGTGTTTTACAACTAAGGAGTAATCAGTAAAATTTAATAAGAATCAATGTTGTAACCATAAATATTTCCATGGATTTAGGAGCTTAATGCAAGGAGACCGCCTACATCAACTAGGGGGTCTCCACAAGTTGCAAATGAGCTTGAAGTTGCGTGGATTAGATTAAAGTTGAGATCCAGTGATGGTTGTTCAAAATGTTAAACAAGCATGGGAGAATTTGTTTAGCCTAGCACAGTTCAACTATAAATATTCTAATGAGATTACATTTAAAACGCATTAAACATCGTTTAATATGCTTTAGGGGAGTGTTCATGAATTGGCTTAGCTGGGGTAAATACTTCTTCATAGCTTTCTAGATAGTCCTGCCAGAGACCAACAAATGAAAATTCAAAATTAAATCTGAAAACTCTCATCCGCATAAGCACGTAAAACTTCGAAACACATTTTAATCCTTTTTTATTTTTTTGTTTATATTTTTAATTTTAAAGTGTATGCAAGACATAAGGCTGAACAAATACCTGAAGCATTCCACTTGCAGCAATTTTTTTATCACTTAGTTTCTTTGCTGCTATTTTGTTGAAATAGAATGGATTCTCCATAGATCGGATACGCTGTCACCAAATTAAGCACATCAGCCCAAGCTTGACATATTTACAACTGGCAAGAGTAGTTACTAGCTACTACTACTCCCATATTAATTTTAATATTTTATTTGTGATACAATTCAAAAGTGCGCAAGAGCAAATCTACATAGACAGCAAACTGCACACCTCTGAATACAAGTCTTCTTCTTCCCAATAGGTATACGGAACCGATTCAAGTTTCCCCGTCTTAGAAAGGCTATTGACAAATGCTTTTACATTGGGAACCTAACAGGATTATAAAAAGGATTAATATATAATAAGATTATAATCACCAAGTACATAGAAGAAAATGAAGTTACTGTTAAATTATGAAATGAGAACTTACATCTCGCGTGTCATGTGGGAGTCCAACAATAATGCCCGACACAGAGTGTTTTGTTATCTGCACAGAGATCAAGAATCAGCTTTCAGTTAACAAATACATATTTCCAATTAAAGATAATAGATACTTTTAGAGTTTAAATAGGAATAAAACATTGTAAATGAGAATTTATAATTTATAAAAATATATAATCAAATTATAGGGATTTGAGCAACTCCATCTTGAAAAAGTAGAAATTGGCAACCTAACCAGATCTTGAAAATCAGAAACCATCCCAATGATATTGCTTTCTGTCATCTCATAAACACTGCATTATATAAAACCGTCAATGACAACTCACGAATGTGGCAATCACGTATAAAACATTAAATTGTACAGTATGATAGAAAAGGAAACTTGCCACTGATTTTTTGAACCACCTTTATTCGCCACTAAACATTGTTAAAAGGGAAAAATTGACATCCAAAACATATCAATAGAAAACATTTGCCACTAATCTTCTGAAATTAATCTCATTTGCCATTATATGTATTTATTGCTATTGATCGAGCATGTTGCAATTCCGTTACTTAATTTTATGGTTGTAACATAAAAGAGTTACGTATTTAAAGACGGATATTATGGTTACAATGAATTATATATAAACTAAAATGTACAAACACCTCAAATATATGTAATCTCTTTATAATACATAGTTTATAAGAGAAATTGACCGACTAAACACTTAAGGTTCCTATCATTTATCTTGATTCCTGTTTTTGACAAACCACCTTATGTCTTTCTTTACAATTTGTTTTGTATAACTCGATTTGTAAAACAATTGATACATTTTCATGTTTCAAATAGATATATTTTGATATTTTGTATGTAAAAATATCAGCACCAAATATGAAACAGCATGGTCAATTTTTATAGAGAATATGCAAAAATTTAAATCTCTTAATAGGTTTTCATAGTGGATGGCCTTAAAAGAGAAAACTTGTGGTTGCAAGTCACTGTTTCCGCTACCAACACGGATTATATCATAAAAGGACTTGAAATTTACTCTTAGATTGTTAATAACAAGGACAATATTTTAATATCATATACTAGTAATATATTGATAAGATAAAATGTTCAGTTGCAACTAGTTCATACCCATAAGGTTTTGCAAGTTTATTGGAAGAATCGGAAACAGCCACACCAACGCATTCATCCCAAATGGAGTCAGCCCCAATGCTTAGACCAAGAAATCGCCCTTGTTTCATACAATTCAGCTTTAGCACCTCCTGGTATAAGCTGAGTGGTTTGACATACCTCATCTATAAATTATCAATATTCAAATATTAGCAATTAGATTCACCCTTTCCAATAATTATGATTCTGGGCTGACACTTCCTAAAAAGAGATTAACTCGTTATAAATGATGGTACCAAATCCAAGACTAGTTAGTAAGTTATAATATACAAAAGAAAAAACCATCATATCATCGCCCATGATTTACATCAACCATAAAAAAAGATGCAATTTTGTCATTTCCCCCTGAAAAAAGTTCTATCATTTGCAGTGGGAGTTGGGACAGATTCTTTAGCATCCATGAAAAAAGATCTTGCAATTGTTCAAATCTAGTTACAAAGTGTCTATTAGCTTATGGAATATCAGTGCACACATTTTTTTTTAACTCTAAATAATAAGCAAAAAGTAGGATTTGTGTTTTAGAAAAAATGAGTTTACTTTTCAAAAAATTTCTAATTTTTTTTGAACAGCCGATATTTAAAAACACGTGCTAGTAGAAGCTAGCATGGACAAATCAAGAAAAGATCACAATTGAATACAAAGAACACTCCGGATTGCAAATTTGCAACACCAATCAATCCAAGAAATACAATAACACTTGGCTCCTATTTTTTATCCGAAGCTAAGATGTCGCAATAATGTTGTCAATGATTTTCATCATCTTAACCTTAACCTCCTGAAAAACAAGTAAATTCCGAGCCCTCCATATCCACCCTATAGCACATAGAACCACAACATCGAAAAAAGAACTTGTTCTCTCACCTCAAATTCAAATCACCATCATCGGCCATATCAAGATCATTCATACTTTTCAAATATTATTAGACTAATTAAGCAACAACTAGGAATACCAATTTTTTTTACCGGGTGCATTTAGAAAAATGTTGGATTACTTACGACTTTACGAGAATTAACGCTACAAAGCATAACCACCACCAAATAGCGTAGTGGTAAGCCTCTTAACTTCCTCATAAAGTTCAAGGGTTCAAACATCATTACATATGCATTTGGATTACGGTCACCGGGATACCCGATTAGACCGCGTACATGTAAGTCAAAAGCTCACCTTCGGTATAACCTGGTAACCTATATAGGAAAACCTAAGCCACTTAACACTACGAAGCATATTCACACACCAGAAAAATTAACATGTCTTGTCCAAAAGTACACCGTTATGATGAAGAAGAAATAACACCTTCGAATCACAAAAGTTTTCGACGTACTAGGGCTATACAGACGGCTAGGCTTTGACGTCAATGGGGGCAAGGGTTTGAACAAAATCCTCTATTTTACGATAAATATGAATTTTGGTTTCTTTTTGGTAAATGCAAAAGCAGACCCTTTGGTTTGGCGACATTGCATGCATTTCCCTATCTCTAAATATCTTGAATCATTTTGTTTTTTTATTTATTTATATTTCTTTTTTATTTTTATAATCTTTTTCTATTATAAAACTACATAACTGAAAATATGGAATAAAAAAATATAAAGTTTGATAAGTTAAAAATATGAAAAAATTACACGGATGGTCCTTGTGGTTTACACAGATTTCATGTTTAGTCCCTATTTCATTTTAATTACACCAGAGATCCCTATTTTGGGAAACCTTGCACATTTTAGTCCCTAATTTGGATGGGCTGTTAGTTTGGCCGTTAAGTTATTTGCACCGTTAGTCCTCCGTTAATATTTTTTGCACCGTTAGTCCCTCGTTAGTATTTTTTACAAAAAGTACTTTTTTTTGAAAAATTAATTTTTTTACAAAAATTAATTTTTTTTTCGAATTTAATTTTTTTTACAAAAATTACTTTTTTTTCAAAATAAATTTTTTTTCGAAATTAATTTTTTTTTTCGAAATTAATTTTTTTTTTTCAAAATAATTTTTTTTTCGAAATTAATTTTTTTTTCGAATTTAATTTTTTTACAAAAATTACTTTTTTTTCGAAATAATTTTTTTTTCGAAATTAATTTTTTTTTGCACCGTTGGTCCCTCCGTTAACATTTTGCACCGTTGTCAATCTTTTTATGTTTTCGTCCATATTTTAACGTTCTAGTCCGTCTTTTTAACGTTTTCGTCCATTTTTTTTTTACGTTTTTGTCCATTTTTTGCGTTTTCGGCCATTTTTTTTTGTTTTCGTCCGTTTTTTTTTACGTTTTCGTCCATTTTTTTACGTTTTTGTCAACATTTTTACGTTTTTGTCCATTTTTTACGTTTTCGTCTGTTTTTTTATGTTTTCATCCGTTTTTTTTACGTTTTCGTCCGTTTTTTTAACGTTTTCGTCCATTTTTTACGTTTTTGTCCATCTTTTTACGTTTTCGTCCTTTTTTTTTACATTCTAGTCCGTTTTTTTAATGTTTTCGTCCATTTTTTTTACGTTTTTGTCAATCTTTTTGCGTTTTCGAGAAATTACTTTTTTTTCTAATTTTTTTAGAGAAATTACTTTTTTTTCGAAATTATTTTTTTACAAAAATTATTTTTTTTTCGAAATTAATTTTTTTTAGAAAAATTAAATTTTTTTCGAAATTATTTTTTTACAAAAATTATTTTGTTTTTACAAAAATTAATTTTTTTTTAGAAAAATTAATTTTTTTTCGAAATTAATTTTTTTAGAAATTTTTTTTTTCGAAATTAATTTTTTTACAAAAATTACTTTTTTTTCGAAATTATTTTTTTACAAAAATTAATTTTTTTTTCGAAATTAATTTTTTTACAAAAATTACTTTTTTTTCGAAATTATTTTTTTACAAAAAAAATTAATTTCGAAAAAAAAGTAATTTTTGTAAAAAAATTAAATTCGAAAAAAAAATTAATTTCAAAAAAAAATTATTTTGAAAAAAAAAATTAATTTCAAAAAAAAAAATTAATTTCGAAAAAAAATTTATTTTGAAAAAAAAGTAATTTTTGTAAAAAAAAAGTACTTTTTGTAAAAAATACTAACGAGGGACTAACGGTGCAAAAAATATTAACGGAGGACTAACGGTGCAAATAACTTAACGGCCAAACTAACAGCCCATCCAAATTAGGGACTAAAATGTGCAAGGTTTCCCAAAATAGGGATCTCTGGTGTAATTAAAATGAAATAGGGACTAAACATGAAATCTGTGTAAACCACAAGGACCATCCTTGTAATTTTTTCTAAAAATATTAACAGAAAAAAATACGAAACAAAAATGATAAAAAAAATTGTCTTTTCTGACTACTAGTAACAGTGGCCGCAAAAGAGACCAAACAACTCCGTCACATCAACGACAACTCAACTTTGTCTCTCCTAGACCAATCACAGACCAAATGCTCGTAGTAAGGGACCGCAATCACAACAAAAAATAACTTCACAAAAATAAATAAAAACACACACACACAAACCCTCTTCATTTGTTCGGTCCAATGATAGACCAAAACGCATACAGATCTTCATGACTAATTTGAAAGTCTGTACCTGTATCTTTCATTTAAGAGTACCCTTGATGTCACGAGCATTAACATATTATGATTGAATAATATTTTGGGAAAAGATATTAGGGTTTATGTGTGTAATTTTTGAAAAGTTATGAGATAATTTAGGTGAAAAAATAATTAAGTGCATGTTGCAAAAGGGGGTGAGATAATGGGCGGGAAGTTTAATATGACATGTAGCCACAGGGTAGATGAGAAATGAAAAAATTGAAAAGACAAAGATACCCTCTAACGCATTGCACGTGATATGGGAGATAACGAGAAAATCTAACATCATTAACAAAATTGTACACGCGGCGTAATATTTAGGAACGTTGGAGACTCGCTAGGTGAATTTTTCCCGAAACGGACTAACAATGAAATTTGGCCAAACCGCAAGGACTAACGGTGTATTTTACTCTAGTTTATATCACTTGACCACATTTCAAAGCTTTAATCAAGAGACAAGACATCGCGAGACTTCATATTTTTAACAATTTTTAAAAATAATGTATACATGAGCCTAACAATATTAAAGGTAGATCCACACATAAAAAAAAAAAAAAAAAAAAAAACCATATGAAAAGAGTGATTGGTCTAATCAAAGAAAAGAGAGAGAACGTATAGCAAAATAAACCAATCAGTGTGTGATTTTTTTTTTTTTTTTTTTTTTTTTTTTTTTTTTTTTTGATTCTAGCATTCCTATTATATAATACAACATCGGTGTTAACTGTTAAGTTTAATTTTTATTCTTTTATTAAACTTCTCAATGTTTTTAGATAATAAATACGCTCTAAAGTCTAAACGAAAGTTGATTGTTATAACAAGAATATATTTACTTTCATTTGCTATATTTAATAGAAATAGACCTCAAGTAGCATATTTGCATTTTAACCTTAAGAAGCTCTATACATGATGTTTAAATATTAAATGGTTACTAATTATGAAACTTAACAATATGATAAACAAAATATGAAAATTATAAGTTTCAGAAACTGCTGCAAAACACTGTCCAGTTTTACTCTTTATAAAACAATCTCAATATAATGACGTACTAGAGGGTGCGTTTGGTATGCTTGATGGAATCACTATAAGTATAGGTTTGAGAATATAGTGGAATAAAAATGGGTATGTAAATATCACTTTTCATGAGTATCCACATACCCACCAAATCATAAAAACCCACATATCATAGGTATCCTCATTCCATTGTGGTGGGCCCTATAACCAACCAAACAGCATTAATGACTTTCAAAGTCATAGATTCATTCTCATAGTGGATACCAAACGCACTCATATATCGGAAGTCGAAGGTTAGTTGCTATAAAAGGTAATTACAAGACAGCTATCAACCTATTTGACTCATCAAAAAATTTCTCCTTAAAACAATTATCTAATTCGTTTAGCAAATTAGAGATTGAAAAAAATTACTGTAAAAAAAAAAAAGGAAAAAAAAGGAAAAAAACACATTTTAATCAACCCATTAAAAAGTAAATGAGTCAAAATAGAAGCTACACATCCAACAAAAGCAAAATCACAAAGAGAAATCAGCTCAGTAAAAAGGCACAAGAAGTAACATATAACTTGATTCGAACTATACAACAATATATACAGAGTTGTGCAATGTACAGACTTCTATGAGAAAGCCCAGTAGTTGCACGCTTACACTGGACTAGTTACACACTTACACTGGACTATAAAGTTCCAAATAGCATATACAACAATATAGTCAGCTTTAGTAAGCAATACACGAGAATTTACAACACCCAAACTCTGACCAAAATTTTCATTGATGTGAGAATCAAACACACTACTTTTTATGTGAGGATGATGACGATGATGATGTCTCAAAATAAGTGGGTTTTGGGGTTGAAGGGCAGCCAAGAGACCGGAGGATTAAATCATTGACCGATAGGACATGAAACTTTGGAGGAGCATTTAAGGCTATGTTATGGACACGATGTTCATAGATCTTACCATTTTTGTCAAGCTTGTACTCTGAAGTAGCATCAAAGCGGCCACGGCTTTCCCATGGGACTCGAGGAATCCCGTGGACAGTCCAACGGATCATTATTGTGCTTTCAACAGGTTGCCAAACACTAATGATGTCAACCCATAAGGCCTTGAAGAAGATTCTTCCGTTAAACCTTAATGCCCCGTATATTGATTTATAATTCTCAATTCCGAAGAAAGTGTTGAGTGGGTCTTTGAAGACGATATCATCCCTGTTATTAAAAAGAGATGTTTTAACCATAGTAAATATGATCAAACAAAAATGCACTTTATGCTAGCAATAGGTAATAAAAAATAAAAATATATTAAATATTTTATTATTGGTTCAGAAAGAAGATATAAAAGCAGCAATGGAAATGGTTAATGTTTTCAAGCAACACCATACAATCAAAATTTTGATCAGTTACTTATATAGTTGATGGCATGCTACAGTCCAATATTCTGATCTAATTAGTAAGTATTATATAGTAAGGGTTCATCGAGATTCTTTCAAGCATTATAATGCCATTGTAAAGAGAAGGAAAGTCAAAACACTTGATCTTAAGGAGAAAAATCATCGAAACTTTCTTTTTTAGTTAAGACACTCACAATTCTAATATTTCTGCCCAAATTCAGAAATGGGTTATCTAAGCATAACAAACTTGCAGATTCGCAAGAACACAGGAACTGCAATATGAAACAAAGGACAAAATTTGGCAGAGAATTAAGGCAAGAACGAGAGTTGGCTAATACTCGTGGAAGTCTGATTTAATAATACATTATTGCAATTTAAGAAAGAAAGGAGTTACTCATCAGATACAATGACATAATATAAACCATACTAGTGGTAGTAAACTAGAGTTGTAATGGCTTTAAGCTAGTTTTGAGTTGGGAGAGATTTGTGAGTTTTAAAAATTTCATATATTCTCAAAGCTTGCATTCCATCTTTGACTTGTTAATCGATCACGTGATAAATGCAATAAGATGTCACTAACGGTGAAGCATTTCATTTGTCTATGTACTATTTATAAGAGGGTAGTTCTAACAGGGCCTGATCTAATTTGTGATATTACTAGACGGCGACTAGGATGCAACTTGTTTGGGAAGTCAATAATTTAGACTAAAAAGAAGCATAAATTCAGCAAAAGGAACGACACAACTCAAGGGGATATATTATCATTCTTACAACTAGGGCTGTCAAAATAGCTGAACCCGACTAACCCGACCCGAACACGAATAAGCTTATTCGGGTCGGGTTATACGGGTTGGAAATCATTATTCGGGTTAACCCGAACTCTTAGTAGGGCCGGGTTTCGGGTGAGAGTTTCAACCTTATGCGGGTTTCGTGTTAACCTGAATAACCCGCATAAAGGATTTTTTTAATTTTTTTTCATATCTTTCCTTGGTTTCTTATAAAAATTCACTATTTGTATTTTTATGTTATAATTTGGCTTATTTGGGTTAACCCGTACCCCGAATAACCCGCACCTTATTACGGTCAGGTATGGGTAAGGTTCTTCTTCCTCAAAACCCAATTAACCCGACCTGAATAAGGCTTATTCGGGTCGGTTTTACCCAATTAACAGCCTTACTTCCAACAATGGATGTGATATCGGATCAATGTATGCCTTCCCTATAAAGCCTCTAAACTACTAGTAATTCATACTCATAGCAATTCATTCCCATAAGAACCAATATCAACTTGAATCACAAAGAGAACAGAAATGACAAAATCACAATGAAATCAATCTCTAAGCTTAAGCATTAACTCCGTTCCAGCAGCAAGCAATAATCAAAACTGAGTATACCCTTGAGAGCAGCATAATATCATTTCCAGTTTATTCGTTGGTCTATTTGTTGGATTGATAATTGTTATTTTAGTTATATGCCTAATATAGTCTAAATTGCAAAGTTTCCAAACTAGACTGATCTAAGCAGAAGAGTCTTGCACACTCGAAAGATAAAAAGAAACATATGATGAGATTTGGATTTTGGCAAGGAATTAAGCAAGAAAGAAGATGCCAAGGTAGCAGATAATTATGTCCAATAAAGGTTGTCAGGCAACGAAAGCATTGTTTACCTACTTTTTTTACCTACTAGTTACCATAGAGAGACAAATTAACCTCCACGTTATTGAAATAGAAAAACCTCAAAATTGCATTATCAGGTTATATAGACTCGTCGTATATCGTGGAGCCTTGGTGTGTAAAAGTGGCTTAGATAGCATATTAATGTAATTTAGAAAATAAAAGAGTTGCTTTCAGATAAAGTGGCATGGTAAAACACATGTTACTAAGTTAAATGTGCCTAAACTAGAATTAATAAGAATTTAACCCAGTTTTTTAGTTGGGATGAGTACATGTGACTGTGAGTACTTACAATCTGTTAAATGTGCTTAAACCCTTCACCTCTTATCAGAAAGTCAAATACCTTACCACTAGGCCATTTGGGAGTGGTTACTTAAGGGGTGTTTGTTTAAGCTTATTTATGGGCTTACGAGCTTATCTAATTTTCGGCTTATTAGAAACTTTGTGAGCATATATAAGTTTGTAATGACATAATAAACTTATATAAGCCCATAAGTCCAAAACCAAAAAATGGAGCTTACGAAACATACGCCGGAAACATATAAGCTCATAAACTTACAAAGAAGCTTAAACAAACACCTCATTATTCCTACTATAATACCGCAAAACAATCCTTGATTCCTAATACTTTCAAATTTGCATCTTTTGTCCTTATCATTGTCTAACCTAACTCCAAATCCAAATTTAACATTCGCTATAACTAATTATATTCCTAATATTCTATCTTAAAACCAGGGGCGGAGCTAGTAGGGTGACTAGTGGTGCTCAGCCACCCCTAATCAACTCACTTCATTCATTAGTTATTTAACTTATTTAGACTACAAGCCACTTTTCTACTAGGGTTTTTACATTCGGCCTCCCTTATTCTTTAAAGCGATATCTATCACTAACTTTTTGCGCTAAGCACGGCCGAGGCCCCTTAACTAATAATCTCTTAAAACTGTTGGCAACTAATTCATTTACCTAACAATAAAACTAACAAATATCGCAACAACGAATAAACAAAAACAAACAATATATACCTATAAATATCAAAAGTAAGCTCCCTATAAAAAAGATCCGGAAACTCTTCTCTAAGAGTCCGAATAGCATTCCCAGTATTAACATAATAATTCTGTTTCTTCTCCTCGTCTTCTTTACTAACCGATACGGAAGCCGACTTACGGCTTCCAGTAACCTCCGGTTCTAAATCCTTAATCCTTGAGCAAACCCTAACAACCCTAGCTCCACTTCTTCTGTTGATTGGTGTTGTTTTGTGGGTTCTGGTGGACGAGAGGTTGTTTGGGGTAAAGAGGCTGGAGAGGGGGTGTAGGTGGAGGTGTGTGAGTGTGGTGGTCATCGGAAAAATTTGTTGGGGTTCCGGTGAGGTGAGGTGTTTGGATTTTGAGTTTAAGGTGTGGTCATGTTTAAAAGCAATGTTGCAAAAATCGGCTTACAAGCGCCGATTCCAAGCTACAAGGCCTTGGAACTTGGAGACATTTACAAGGAAGTCGGCCGATTAATCGGCGATTACAAGGTTTTTGGCCGATTAATCAGCTAAAAAACGCAACTCGGCCCTTGACCGCCTCAGGACCGATTCATGATTTTTGCAACATTGTTTAAAAGTATGTGGGAAATGGAATAGAATAATACTAGTTAAATATGGAATATCTCATTTTTTTTTTATTTCATTATAAATAAGGTTTGCTTGGTTCAAAGTGAGGAAAGGTAAAAAGAAAAGGAAAAGGAAAGGGAATGCAAATGATTGAGTGAGGTGGGTAATCAATACCTTACCCCTCAATCTATAATGTTGATTAACCACTACGGGGTAATCAATGCCGAGGAGTGTTAGACTCACTCATATTTTACAAAATTTCTCTCACACAATGAGGTGGAATGCATCTTAGCCATCCAATGATCTCACTTGGTCAATTAATGCTTTCACATGAGTGGCTAAGATGCATGTCACCTCATTGTGTGGGAGAAATTTTATAAAATATAAGTGAGTCTAGCACTTCTCATCAATATCTTTGCACACCCCTAACCAACCACCTAATTTGAGTGAGGTGGGCCCTTTTGAATTCATTACCCATTCCCCACCCCATTAACCCCCTTACCAAGCACCCCCTAAGTTTTAGAAATTGAATTTAGGCCCTTTCTTTCCTAAACTTATGGCTTTCAGGTTTTAGCATGAGAAACATTATTTTCACATATTAGTATATGAAAGTGGGACAGCCGCACAAAACCATTATGTGTGAGGGGTCTTTAATTTAGTATATATGCCATTTAGTATTTATACATGTCTAAATATATTTATACATGTCTAACTTGAACTTTTATAGCCATATTTAAATATTATATGAAGGGGCCTCCGATTTAATATATGTCGATTAGCATTTATACGTATATTATGTTTTGAATTTTTCCATAATAGTTAAAGTTTTTGTGATTTACGAGGCCTAATTCGTAGTTTCACATTGGGCCACCCAAATCAATAGGACCTGCCCGCTAACTTTACAAATACTATGATCAAACTTATCTTGACATTAATACCCTTGCAGGATGAACATGAGTAAAAATGTTCTATGGGTATATATGTCTATATATAATACTTTTGAGTGTCCAGATTAATTAAGGGAGTGTGCAAATCACCTCCTTTTTTATATAGCCTGATTGCGTCAATTTATGTGTTTTAGTTTCATTTAATGTACTTTTATTTAATTTGTAATTTATATTTTAATAAATAAAAAATTAGTTGGTTTGAAAATGTGGAAAAGAAAATAAAATGATAGGTCAAAAATGATAATTTTAACTTGAGTCATGAGAGTCGGTGTTTTTAAGTGTGTTAGTGAAAAGAAATGTGAAATACGAAATGATACATGACATGAGAGGTGACACCCAAACAAAAATGTCCATGTCTCAATCCATGTCAACCGGAGCTCTTATGTGAAACCTTGCCAACACATGTGCATCTTATCCACACAAATTTGGGTAAACTCAAACTCTGAAAGTGACAAGTAATGGTAAAGGTTTGAAAACGTTTATCATTCATATTTCTTTTTCAAAACAATAATGTCTATCAAGTATTGATAAGTGTCAAGTCTAATAACGTGGCCTATTTACCGGATGTGCCATTAAATTTAACAAATATTTGCAAGGCATTTGCTCTTTCTAAACTATATTAGAGCATCTACAATGGGGGAAAGTCTTAAAGACTTTTTGCATTTAATGCATTTAATGCAAATCTATTTAATGCTTAAAGACTTCTATGAAAGACTTGGTGTTTACCAAGCTTTTGCAAAAAGCTTTCCAAAAAGCTAGTCATGCAATGGAAAAAACTATGTCAAAACACTTTTTGTAATAGTAAAAAGTCTTTATGTATTTTTACCATTGTAGATGCTCTTATTAAAACAAATGTTAGTGTGATAGTATTACATAAGTACATGACTTATGTAATGTTATCTTGGTTATTTCCACGAATCGTGTTGATAATTAAACAATCTTTTATCTATACTTGTTTGTCATCACTACAATTGTGCTGATTTATGGTTATTATTTAATTCTGAATGAGTTCAAAGCTAACAATGAATCGGAGTTTTATTATTTACTTTTGGCATTGTCACTACTTGTCTTGATGCACGCTAATTATCATTTACATTTTAACGATTTTGATGCTAAATTTTTTTAGTTAGAGCTTACTTGACTAGACGTCCTAATTGGGAATGACGTGAAATATTAAGGTGTTTTGTCAACTAATAAGAGTCTTTTTGTCAAATAAAATAATACATGAGTAGTTAATAAGCTTTTTGAAATGAGATGATTTGCACACTTTATTTTGTAATTGTTACACATCATTGTATAAGCCCAATAAACGTTTTGTGATATATCTACAACTGTTTACAACACAAAATAGAATATGCGAATAAAAAATTTTAATATGTAAATTACTTCCTTTTTGAAATAGGCACACAATGACACAAATCATTTTTCTAATCAAATTTACATAGCTTGTTGGGTATGGTCTAAAATCCCTTAGACCAAGTCAAATGGTATAAACTGAAGACAACATCGAAATGCTCAAAAAATCAGACTACGCCATTATTATATCATATCGTAGCTAGTTTTTACAACTAATAATATACATATTACCTTTCATGTGTTGACAATTACCATTACAAATTACAAATAAAACACATAAAAATATTGTTATTTAGTAAATCTAAGTTGTTACGACCGTATTCTAACTTAAATGAAGAACTGAACCTTGAAGAAAATAATTAAAAAGTATATATACCTTTTAAAGTTGGGCTTGAAAAATATAATTAAATACTAGAACGGTACCCGCGCAATGTGACGGCAGGTACCGTGTGACTATATTTTGTGTTATTTGGTTACACATTTAGTTGTCTTCATGCTTTATAAATAGAGATATTAGAAATAGTTAAGCCAAATAATTTTAGTTTGAACAAGCAACCGCTTCTTGAAAAACTTCCTAACCAACTTTTCTAATTATAAGCTTCCTAACAAATTAATTTTGAAATCTTTTCATAATAAGGAAAAAAAATCTAAATTTTAAGCTTTTCTAATTATTATTATTATTATTATTATTATTATTATTATTATTATTATTATTATTATTATTATTATTATTATTATTATTATTATTATTATTATTTTATATAATCATCACTTTATTGAAAAACAAATAGGATTTTACAAGAAATTAGTGGGGAGCCGAGATACTAACTGAGCCCCCACATCTCTAGCTACAGCAAAACCAATCCTACTAAAAATATGTGGAGCAGCACGTGCCCCAATGTCTTGGGTCATAGAGAATCGTCTAATGCGCTTTAATAAGGTCACTGCATCCTTTTCAAGTTCTCCAAAAGAAGAGAATGAAAAGGGGAGAAACCCATATCCGATATCATCACATTTAGTTGCGTACTTGACACGTTTACGTTGTGCGGCTTCAATAACCGCCCGACCGGGCATAAAATCAACCATACACGAACGCGTCAAAGGTGACGATCCTGTAAGATCAACACAAACATCAAGGCCACCATCCCAAGAGTAAAGTAACATGTCAGCCGGGCGTAAGGTTTTGTCCCTCTCTCCACGAAGCCCAATATCCACCTCCTTACGAACTGAAACTCCAGACCGAGAACATATATCAACAAGAACATCACGCACAATATTGTGCCGATGTTTAATACCAACTAAGCCTGCGCATGATACAGCATGATCTCCAAAAATATCTCCAGGAAAAACCTTAGAACAAGTTGAACATGGCATCTGGACAGTAAAAAGATGAACACCCAACCGATAACACAACACACATCGGTAAGTCTTGGCATTCATAGTTTGTCCCAATCCGGATATCGGTGCCACCCTAAGCCAATCTGACGTGTAATCCTCTTTTAATGAGTTCCATAAAGCCATCTGTCTAGAAGATAAATGGAAAGTGGATTCAACCGTTTGGGCAACACGTGCGAAATGTATATCTGCCAATTTCTTCATAAGTTTGGGGGCAGCGATCTCACTAGGGTTACTCATAAGGTCAATATCCATATTCACATTAAAAGTACACAATGCATCATTAAAAGAGGGACCCGTAGACACAATACCCGAACTACGGAGAAGCTTAGTCTGTAAACTGGCAGATTGAAGTCTAGAAGCAAGGAATGCATAGTTCAAAACATCACCTGCAGAATACACACCAAGTCCCCCAAGAGCAAAAGGTAGGGTGGCGAGTCTCCATTGCCAATCACCAAACCCAGGTCCAGAAGCAGTGACAATACGTTCCAAAGAAGAGCGAAGTGCTGCATCAAAAGAAACCTGAGCACTCTCAAAGACCCGAGGAGGACATGTGCGCATAGAAAAATACAACTTGGAAATACCGGCACATGCACGCAGTAGCAACAACTCACACTGGGGATCATTAAGCTTAGCAACAGCATCCATAAGCTCAATAGTTTTAGCAACCCTTTTCATAACAAGCTTACTACTAAACTCAAAATCCACACTGGCGGGGCCCCCCTAATAATTTAACACCATGCGAAGGTCGAGAAATATTAGGGGGGAAAAACACCAACATACCTGCTCCTGGGGTCTTCCTTCGGCCAAAAAACCTCAGTTTTATCAACATTGAGGTGTAAACCACAACTAGGTCCATCCATCATAATCAACTCCAAAACCTTCCCCACAACCAAAGTATCCCCAATAATAGTACCATCATCAAGATACCAAGCTTGAAGAGAAAGAGTGAAGGAGTCTCGAATCTTACATGCCAAGGGATGTAACACTAAAGCAAAAAGAAGAGGCCCAAGCGGATCACCCTGTTGCACCCCTTGGTGCGACCATAAAGTATGCTCGCCATAATATAATCTAGCAGGACTGGAGTAACAGAATTCCACCCAACGTGAAATAGCCGGAACACGAAGGCGAACTTCTCGTAACATAACCGCACGATCCACCATATTGAAGGCGTTTTTAAAGTCCACCAACAACATAGATAAGCCCACATCACCCCCCCCCCCCCCCCCCCCGGTCTTCAATCAACCGATTCACAGCATGAAGGATTGCCTCCCCACCTCCCGAAACACCCACACCAAATTGCAAACCGTCAAAATAACTATCCAAAGAATGGCCAATCATAGAAGCACAAACCTTGGAGACAAAAATCCTCCAAACAGTACCAACAGCGATAGGACGGATCCCCTCTCCTGGTTTAACCAAGGGCGTGAGAGGAGCACTAGCAACATACTCTCCCAACACCCTTGGGCATTTACCCTCAAGAAAAAGGTTCACCACCTGGGTGATAGAAGCGACTAACTCATCAGAGATGGCAACAGCAGCACCGTTTAAACAATCCAAAAGGTGTTGAGCACGCAAACCATCCCTTCCACACGAAGTACCACGAGGGAAACTCTTAATCATATCAAGAACCATAGCAGGAGATGACAAAAGGTGATGATGATCAATAGGTATATCTGGTAAAAGGGGGGCAGATTGAAAAGGGTGTTTAGCTTTTAGATCCGCGAGAGTAGTATCATCATAAGCCGCAATACCCGAAGAAGAAAGAACTCTAACAGCCGCAGTATAATGGCCATCACAAATCTTCCTCTTACACTGCTTGATATTACGGTCACCCAAGTCCAGGTTTTCCTCATCACTATTAGACCACAAGGGGGGGGGGGGGGGGGGGTTCGGCTAAAACCTCACGCACAACTTGCAAACTACCACCAGGTGTGCCCCAAGTTGAAACAGCATTAACAATATACTCTTCCTGTCGTTGCGTTTACTTACGTTTATTATTATTATTATTATTATTATTATTATTATTATTATTATTATTATTATTATTATTATTATTATTATTATTATTATCCTAGTAAACGGGCTGTTGCTGTCTTTCCTAGAATATAGGGTGCGTTTATTTGAGGGAAAACACCCTTGTTTTACACAAAATGTTTTGTGGAAAACAAGGAAAACAAAGATCGCGTTCAAATTAGTGTTTTCTAATAAAATTCTCTAAAAAACACAAAATTCCTATTTCCAACTTTAATACACAAAACTACAAAACACTTTTTTTTTTGCTTTCCCCTATTTTCCATTAAAATACCCCAAATCCGTTTTCGTCATTTGTTTTACGTTTTCGACTGATTTTTTACGTTTTCGTTCATTTTTTTACGTTTTCGTTAGATTTTTTACGCTTTCGTCCGTTTTTTACGTCTTCGTCCGTTTTTTTACGTTTTCGTCAGGTTTTTTACGTTTTCGTTCAATTTTTTTCGTTTTCGTCCATTTTTTACGTTTTCGTCAGATTTTTAAGTTTTCGTCCGATTTTTTATGTTTTCGTCCGTTTTTAACGTTTTCCTCAGATTTTTTACGTTTACGTCCGATTTTTTACGTTTTCGCCAGATTTTTTACGTTTTCGTCCATTTTTTTATGTTTTGGTCAGATTTTTTTAGGTTTTCGTCAGATTTTTTACATTTTCGTCCGATTCTTTACGTTTTCGTCTGATTTTTTACGTTTTCATCCGTTTTTTACGTTTTCGACCGATTTTTTACGTTTTCGTTAGGTTTTTCAAGTTTTAGTCCGATTTTTTTCGTTTTCGTCCGTGTTTTTACGTTTTCGACCATTTTTTTACGTTTTTGTTAGGTTTTTATGTTTTCGTCTGATTTTTACGTGTTCGTACGCTTCCTTACATTGTCGTCCATTTTCGTTTTTTTACGTTTTCTTTGGGTGTTTTACATATTCATCCGTTTTCGCTCGTTTTTTTATGTTTTCTTACATTTTCGTCCGTTCTTTTATGTTTTTTACGTTTTCATCCATCTTTTGCGTTTACTTACGTTTATTTACATTTACGTCTATTTTTTTACGTTTTCGTTAGACGGAACCTAAAAAAAAAAATCAAAGATGAAAACATAAATGAAAGATGAAAACATAAAAATCAGACGAAGACGGATGTAACGTAAAAAATTGGAAGAAAACATGAAAAATCGAAAGAAAACGTAAAAATCGAAAGAAATCATAAAAAACGGAAATATTAAAAAATGGACAAATGCATAAAAAATCTGAAAAAATAACATATGGAAACATACAAAATCAAACAAAAAAGTAAAAAAATGGACGAAAACATAAGAAAATGGACGAAAATGTAAAAAATTTGACGAAAACGTATAAAAACATAAAAAATCGGACGAAAACTTAAAAAATCTGAAAAAAATGTAAAAAAAACGGACAAAAACTTAAAAAAACGAACGAAAACGTAATAAATAGGACGAAAACGTAAAAAAAACTGACGAAAACGTAAAGAAACGGACGAAAACATAAAAAATCAGACGAAAACGTAAAAAACCTGACGAAAACGTAAAGAAACAGACGTAAACATAAAAAATCGGATGATAACGTAAAAAAACAGACGAAACGTAAAAAGACTGAAGAAAATGTAAAAAAAAAAAAAAAAAAAAAAAAAAAAAAAAACCTTACGAAACTGTTAAAAAATCTAACAAAAACGTAAAAAAGCAGACGAAAACGTAAAAAAAACAAATGAAAACCCAAAAAATCAGACGATAACTTAAAAAAAACGGACGAAAACGTAAAAAAGCTGACGAAAATATAAAAAAAACGGATGAAAATGTAAAAAATCTGACGAAAACTTAAAAAAGTAGACGAAAACGTAAAAAAACAAACAAAACGGACAAAAACGTAAAATATCGGACGAAAACGTAAAAAAACAGACGAAAACGTTATTTGATATTATAGTTTACTTTTTTAATTTCTTTATTTTCTCATATTATATTTTTTTAGTTATTTTATAATTTAGTTGGTTAGTTTATAATATTTGTTTTTGTGTTTTGAAGATGTTTTTATAATATTACTAAGGTGAATAGTTAATTGAGATATAAAATAACAATACTTAAACATGTTTTCTAGTTTTGGAAAATGGAAAACACAAACACATGTTTCTGAGACTAAACGCGTTTTCTAAATTTTCCATTGTTTTGTGGAAATCAAACTCCCCTCCCTTTTCCTACAAAACAAGAAATAGGAAATGAAAGAAAATGTTTTCCAACTAAACGCCACCTTAGCAACTTGTTTTTAGCCAATGTTGCAAGTGGGCTATAATTACTGAAATCTGCATAGTCCGTTACTATTATTCGTAAAACAGATGAAGTATCTTGTTTTTGTAAGTAATGAATCCATTTATAGAATCAATCGTATGTTATAATTTTGTATTTATAAAAATAGGAGATTAAAGAACAAGGTAAAATATGCACATTACTATATATATAATGTCCCGGCAAAAGCGACACGCTCTTTGTCGTTTTGGGCTTAAGGCTTTTGGGCCTGGTATATTCGCATGCTCCACTTCGTATGTGTCGGCCCGTTTCCTTATTTTATACCGTTGTTTTATATTAACGAGGCAACCGCTTCCACATTCATAGTAATCTGCTTTCTGCGATCATAGTTATCAGGTAGCCAGCCTTTCACTCTTTCGATTTCCTGTTCTTTTTCTTGCTTTTATTTTTGGTATAGTGTTCATATAGGGATCGATCGTTGATTGGTAAGGTGTTTTTTACTGTTTACAGTGTTGTAATTTTCAATATGAGAACTAAAACTAAGGCCGTGCTTAGACATAGTGGTGGGCAACCGTTAGAATGGGACGTGTCTGTTGGGACTGATACAACTGTAGTTCGACCTGATTCTGCTAATAATTTCAACGGTTGTCCAGTTAGTAGTGTCGTCGTTGAGGGTTCTTCTGGTGATGGTCGTGGGGTGGTTTCTGATGATGGTAACTGGGTGGATAGTTTGGGTGTGCCTGCTGATTTAGGTTCGTTTATGGAAGTCGATGATAGATTGCAGCGGGTCAGTGTTAATGTTTATACGAGTGTCGCGGGGAGGCCTTCGAATGGTATTACTATTAACGAGCCTCATTCACCGGATGTAACGGTTACGAATACCTATCAACGGCCTTTCATGGATGTCGATGTTACTGGGAAGGGAAAGACGAAGCTCGATGATGTGCCGCAGACCTTGGACGATGGTATAACATACTTCTTCTTTAGGTTGTTTCGTGGCCGTGTATGCTATATATTTTTGCTCTTTATCTTCTATTGTCATAATTGCTACCTTATCATTATTCATGTCCATTTTATTAGTGCGCAATGATGATCGGTTAGTAGATTCGTTTAGTAATTTGATAGTTACCTTTACTGATATTGGATTAGTGATGAGTTCATAAAAACTCATCATTTCTGTCCCATCTGAACAACAAAAACATTTAAAAACACTCAGAAACACCACAAAATACTACAAACATCCTTAGATGGTGTTTTTATATGTTTCAGACATAAAAGAACTGAAAACAGGGGAAAACGGTCAAAGTTTACCAAATTGTCAAAATCAGTCCCTGAACTTTCAAGAAATGTCAGAAATGGTCCCTGGAAGAATTATTTTAAAGAAAAGTCAACAACAGTTCTCAGGAATCATGGAATAACAATTTTTTACCCTTGAAAGTTCAAAATATCAAAATTGGCAAAACAGGTCCCTGCAGTTTCAATATTGACAGAAAATACCCTCAGTGTCTAAAAATGGAATTATATCATCAAAGGGTCCTTGGTAATTCACAAGTTGCCAAGTTTGAACCCTAGATGATAAATTCTAGAAATTTACAAAACAAGTCCTTGCACTTTGAAAATTAGCAAAATTGGTCCCCGGTTATTTTTAAATTTGGAAAAATATAAAAAAGGTCCTTATAATATTTTTACATGGCAAGAAAGGTCCTTTTTAATAAATTTTGGAAAAGTTACAAGTTTGGTCCTTGGAAATTCAGAAGTTACAACAAAGGTCCTTGGGCTTTTAAACATAACATACCAAACGGATCCAAAATAAAATCCATAAGTCCAATTCCAAAAACAAAATAAACCTGGTCCATTTATATCAAAAGCCCAACACACCCTAAAGCCCATTCACCCTTTATTAATAAAACGGGGTCTTTGACCCGCGTTGACCATCATCCCCAACCTCCACATCCTGCTTCCCCTGCTACTCTCCCACACCATCCACCTCCACCTTAAACCATCTCCACCTCACAACACTCCCTGTCACCTCCACAACAAAAACCACCCTTGAGTTTTACCCCAGGGGATGCCATGTGTATAAGCTACAATCTCTGCTACACCACTACCCTGCCATACCTTACACCACAACCCCTAGATCACCCCTACTATCCAAAATGTCCCCTACATCTTACACATCCTTCCAAGAGGCATTAATTGCCCTGAAACTAATCCAAGCCACCACATGGACTTTTGGCGCCAAAAGTAGATTTAAACGGTTCTGATGAATTGGACACATCCAAAGGCTTAAATTGGTGGGATATTCTCAGCAGGACACCTGGAACAAGTTGGGAGGCTTTAAAAGAAAAGAGAAACAGTGATTGAAGGGTGTAGATTTTTAATTAGTTTTCATATATGTCGACTTAGTATAATTTTGAATCTTCAGTTGTAATTGTTAGTAAAAACTTGTTGTAATCAGTTTCCATAGTGTAATTTGAATCATTTTAATCTTTAAATTCAAGTAATCTTGATAGAATCCAGATTTTGCATTTTTAAGAAAAATTGACACTTTTTCTTAAATCTTGTTAAATGTGTATTTTCCTGTTCCAATAGACTTATATAAGCTCAATTATAAGTTATTTATAGTTTAGAAAGTGTTTAATCCTTTTTAGTTTCATAAACAGAAAAATACTAAAAATACAAAGAAAAATAGTAAAAAATAAAAAAATCAAGAATGATGATTCAAGAAGCATGGATCAGGGTATATTCAGGATTGCCCTTGGTTTAGTAGCTTATTGGAAGCTTTAGGTAAGGTTATTGGTTCTTGGAACTCAGTTCTATGCTCTGGATCAAATTGTAAGCCAAAAATTCCAATTTTAGCTTTTTATTGTACCATTGCTTATCACAGCTTATATGTGTGGTTTTTATGCTTAAATTGTGTTTCTTAATTAAGTTGTTGCTTAAAATCATATGCTTGTTCATTAAGATTCAAGTTTTCTCATTGTTATTTTTTTAACTGTCAAAA
Source organism: Artemisia argyi (assembly GCA_030686995.1). NCBI lineage: Eukaryota > Viridiplantae > Streptophyta > Magnoliopsida > Asterales > Asteraceae > Artemisia > Artemisia argyi. Next base: position 119,088,892 of record CM060684.1, read on the forward strand.
ATGCATATTGATTGTTCATGTTGCTTTGCTGTCACAAGTGGTGTTTAATGGCTTATTGATACGTGAGAATCGCACCAGGCTTTACCTCTCAAGGGATCTTGAGAAGCTTACAACCCCCACCAGGCAGTGTACCTGATCGTTGTAGTATAGTATAGTGACAAGTACCGGGGGATTGATCGTTCAGCTAGGAATAGTGTCGCTAGGATTAGAAAACCTGAATACTAGTTCTAAAGGTGAGAGATGATTCTTTTTGTATTTTTATATTTTTTAGAAAGCAAGTAAAAATCTCGGGTTTGAAGGATTTGGGCGGAATTAGTTTCTAGTCAACTAACCCAATACTAAAGATGCAATCAAAATAAAATACTAGAAATGAAAATAAACTAAATTATACTAAGGTTGTGGGCAATAAGTGGAGAAAATGTGTTTACTTAGATTTCACTACTTCCTAGACATCTTTTACATGTTAATTACTTGTTATAGTTGCATGGATGACGGATTGTATTCCTTAATACCATTCATGGGGTGGCTCACTTAACTCCCCAATTCTATGAGCTCTTATCTCCTCCTATGCCATGCCCAACACAACCATAGGGATTATAAACAGTGGCTCATGCATTAAATACAACCAATAAAGACCTAGTGCACATCGGTTCATGTTTCCTAAGACGTTCAAGCATGTTACCATTTGGAGATCTGCCAGTTTTCTTAAGCCTAACATCAAATTCATTCATCCAAAACAATTATAAACAAGTAATCAACACATAATTATCATCTAGGTTTCATTAGATCCAAGCAAACACAAGATAGATCTAGCCTATCATGATGGAATTAAGACAAGAACAAGATATAGACAACCAACACATAGACATATTGATTGAATTAAAAGAATACTTATCTCAATTACACATGAAAGGTATCAAGGGCTTAGAACCCTTGAAAAACCTGTAAAATTCGCACCAAGTTCGTACTTAGGGTTTCTCCAAAACTTCTCTCTTTTTAATGTGAAAATTAGAAAACTATATATAGGAAATAGGGTCTGACGGCGTCAAGACAAAGCTTGTGACGCCGTCACCTCGCCGCCAAAACTCTTCTCGGACTGCCTTGATCTACTTCTGACGCCGTCATGTGTTAGCATTTTCCAGGCCGTCATGCATTTTACTCTTGACGCCCTTTCTTGTGACGCCGTCAAATCTGTACTGGGTCGTCATGGAAATTACTCTTGACGCCGTCAGAAATTACTTCTTGACGCCGTCACCTACTGTTCCCAGCAAGAAAAATTAAGACTTTGGCGTTTTCTTCACTTTTATGCTCCAAAAACGTCCGAATTGCTTCCTTTTCCAGATTTCACTCCCAAAGTACCTAAAATCACAAAAGGAACGATTTAGGGCAATATTTGATCAAATAAATTCAATTCCGGGCTTAAATGACCCCCTAAAAGTGGTTCATTTTTCGCCTCGTCATATACCCTTACACTTGAGATTTGCTTGTCCTCAAGCAAATGCGCTTTTATTCTACTCAAAAGACAAGTTAGGGGTCATTTAACACTAATATAAAAGTAATTACAACAAATAATCATTCCACTAAAGACCAATAGACAAGTACGGAGGTCATACACTAGCACCTCACAAATAGTGTTTAGATACTCACATCTCTCGGGTGTAATAAAGTATAAATTACAATATGAAAACGGAAGATATCTCTCACTACCTGTCATAGCAAAATAGATTACCATAGGCTTGGGAAAGGATCAAACCTCCACCACATGGTGTAAGCACCTAGGATAAACTATCAAAGAGGTCTTTTAAAGGGTTGTAACGTTAGGTGTAGGGATATGAAATACACGGTTTTGTTGGATAAAGGAAGTTTTACTGGTGGCGAGTTAACAATCTTGGTTAATTACATGTACAATATGGCGTTGCTAAGCCAAGACTAGACTCGACTTACGCTAGTAAATGAAAAATAACAAAAACATAAAATAAACATAGAATGAAACGGGATGGTAGTCCGTATGTTTTTTTCTCTTTTTCCTTTTTCTATTTTTTTCTTGATTTTTTCGATTTTTTTTTTTTTTACACTCTTACCCTACCATCCGAAATAATACATCATAGGGAATGAATATTCCCCTTACACTTGAATCTTTACATACTTTACAATAAACTAATCTAATGACTCGAATTAAGAAAATCAAAACACTTGGAGCACTTTTAAAATTAACGTACATATGGGGGTAATAAATGATGTTCTTCCCCATTACTCCATAAAATAAGTACTTACCCATGAGTCCCAATCGTCCCAAAACAATATGTACAAGGATATGACTCGACTTAGCAACCATGTAATCAATTAGATAGTTAACTTAGGGTTTAACAAATAACAATAATGCACTAAAAATGAGCGCATTGATGAGGCGAAAAATGATCCATTTTTAGGGGGTCATTTAAGCCCGAATCCGACTTTATTTGATCAAATATTGCCCTAAATCGTTCCTTTTGTGATTTTAGGTACTTGGAGAGTGAATTCTGGAAAAGAAGCCATTTTGGACATTTTTGGAGCATAAAAGTGAAGAAAACGGCAAAGTATCAATTTTCCATGCTGGAAACACTAGGTGACGGCGTCAAGAGTTACACCCTGACGGCGTCAGACATCATGAATAAAATACCGTAGGTGGTGACGGCATCAAAAGTCATCCTGACGGCGTCAAAGTGCCAAGAATAAAATACCGTAGGTGGTGACGGCGTCACACAGGCCGTTATAAGTAGATCAAGGCCGTCCGAGGAAGTATTTGGCGGCGAGGTGACGGCGTCACATGTTTGTCTTGACGCCGTCAGCCCAGTTTTCCTATATATAGTTTTCTAGTTTTTACAAAAAAAAGGAGAGAAGTTTTGGGAGAAACCCTAAAGACGAATTTGGGTAAACTTTTACAGGTTTTTCAAGGGTTCCAAACCCTTGATACCTTGCATTGTAATTGAGATAAGTGTTCTTCTAATTCAATCAATATGTCTATGTGTTGGTTGTCTATATCTTGTTCTTGTCTCAATTCAATTATGTTAGGCTAGATCTCTCTTGTGTTTGCTTAGATCTAATGAAACCTAGATATTGATTATGTGTTGATTACTTGTTTATTCTTGTTCTTGGATGAATGATTTTATATGTTAGGCTTAAGAAAACTGGCAGATCTCCAAATGGTAACATGCTTGAACGTCTTAAGAAACATGAACCGAGGCGTACTAGGTCTTTATTGGTTGTATTTAATGCATGAGCCACTGTTTACAATCCCTATAGTTGTGCTGGGTCATGGTGTAGGAGGAGATAAGAGCTCATAGAGTTGGGGAGTTATGTATGCCACCCCATGAATGGTATTAAGGAATACGATCCGTCATCCATGTAATTATAACAAGTAATTAACGTGTAAAAGATATCTAGGGAGTAGTGAAGTCTAAGTAAACACATTTTCTCCAATTACTGCTCACAACCTTAGTATAATTAGTTTATTTTCATTTTTATTATTTTATTTTGATTGCATCTTAGTTTTGGGTTAGTTGAATAGCAACTAATTCCGCCCACTCTTTCAAAACCCGAGATTTTACTTGCTTTCATAAAAATATAAAAAGACAAAAATAATCATCCCTCACCTTTAGAACTAGTAATTAGGCTTTCTAATCCTAGCGACACTATTCCTAAGCTGAACGATCAATCCCCCGGTATTTGTCACTATACTATACTACAACGATCAGGTACACTGCCTGGTGGGGGTTGTAAGCTTCTCGAGATCCCTCGAGAGGTAAAGCCTGTTGCGATTCCCACGCATCAGGTTTTTGGCGCCGCAGCCTGGGGAATAGTTATTGTCTAGGTTAGAATTTTTTTTATTAGGTCTACTTGCTAGATTCCTTTCTAGTAAGATTTTATTTTTATTTTTAGTTTTTCTTTAGTCTATCTTTTCTTTGTGTCTTTGTTTGTAAAAACCTTTCCATTGACTATTCCGTTAGCCATTATGGAGAACGCGAATCCACCATACTACCAACCACGAAATTCACCCACCCCAAATGACATCTTGATGTTTAAACAACATGAGGATGAACCTATCTATGATGCATGGGCTCGTTTTAAATATTTACTCCGAAAAGTCCCTCATCATAATTTCGATCTGTGGTCCCAAATTGAAATATTTTACCATCGTGTCGACAACTATACCAAAATGGATATTGACCATACCGCACATGGGGACCTTTGGGGATTAAGTGCTGATAAAGCATGGGAAGCCATAGAGAATTGTGCCAAAGTTGCCAAAAAAATGGACAACCCAACAAATGTTGTTACAGATCAATTGATAGCAAGTTTAAGGGAACAAGCAAGAAGATTGTTTGGGGATAAGCGTATAGATGAGATAACTGGGTGCACGGGGTGGATTGATTTCACCACAATACAAGCTGAACACATAGGTGATATTGATGTGATGGAAGAGATAGTAGAAAACCCAAGCCCAATAAGTACCCCACAAGTCCTACCATCACTTGAGGAATACACAGAAGAGACTATAGGAGCCCCAATAGAGGTAGAACCCTTGTACCAAACACCACTAGAGGATATAGGTTTGAATACTTGTAGTAATAACCTTACTCTTAGTTCTAGGGAATTACCTAGTGTTGATGAACCGGAACCTCAATCTTCACACAACTTTCCATCCTTAGATATACATCTAGGAGACAAAAGAGGAGCCGACCCACCCATCAACCCATGTAGTCCGGGTAGTCTTAGGATAAAGGTAATGGACTCTAAGCCTTGTAGAGAGGAAGCCAATATAGGAGTGGAAAATGGCCTTACATGCTTACATCACCCATTTATGATTGATCACAAGAAACATTATGGGTTTAAACCGGGTTTATTAGGTCAAGATGGATCCCCAACTAGTAGTCTCTTGAAGTTGATAGAAAATGATCCCTTTCTAGGAGAAAATCTTAATTCACCTATTAACCCGATTGAATTAGGTAAGGTTATGATGATAGGAGCACACCCCTTTGAGCATATAATTCATCCACCACTCTTTCCTCATGAGGCATATTTCCACCCTAAGGGTGTGTATCGCTACTTCCACCCGCACTTAATCCTAAGTGTAGGAAAAACCTCCCCCATTTCCGTTAAATAAGGGTAGAGTCAGGCTCGTGACTCGAACAAAAACAAGCACTTCTTGGGAGGCAACCCATGCTTTGTGTGATTTTATTTTGTTTGTTTGTTATTTGCTTCCGTATGCATGCTTTATTTTTTTATTGTTGGTAGATCATGTTTCTCAATTAAAAAGTGGAAATACTTTACTTTGTTGTTTTGGCCTAGTCTTAACTCCACCTAGAAGTATTTTTGCAAAAGATAAGTGTAAGGGGAAACCCCAAATATGTTTTTAAGAAACAAACCGATTATGATTCTCCACAATAATAAATGAGCATGTATATTCGTATTTGTTAGAGTCAAATGCTTGTATTGAGTCATAATGAAGTTTTGCAGGATTTTCCAGGAAGTAGGACCAAGTTTTTCCAGAAATTTTCCGGAAACTTAACATAAGAATTTCTGCAGGTCCATTCTGACGGCGTCAGAGTTTTACTCTTGACGGCGTCAGGAGTTAAAATCTGGAAATTTTACCGGTTTTGTTTTTCTAACGGAGTCTTATGGTTTTTGTGAATTATTAAGTTTTATAATCTCCAGGAGATCTGCAAACTTCATTCCACAAGCATTATATCTTATCTTGTTTTCTAGGATTTAGAAACTTATATAGGATGCCGCCGATTTTACGCGAGGTTGTCTTGTCTATTTTGTCAGGTTTTACAGGTTATGTTTGACAAGGAGATGATTTATATTCTGGAAGGGAAGCTTTGATTGTTCGTTTTCTTGGAAGAAGATTTAACCTGGCCAACCTATAATCCATACCGAGCGAATCAGGGGAGTATTTGACTTCATTCTCTTTACTTTTTCACTTTTACATTCTTTACTTGAACATTGGGGACAATGTTCATCTTAAGTGTAAGGGGAGGGTAAAAAGATGATACCTTACATATGCACTTTCGCTTGAGTTTGTTTTGTTTAATGGTAGATGTGTAATAAAACTACGAGAAATACTTGTTAGTGCAATTTTAGCGCCAAATTTAAATTTTTTTACAACATTTAGGAGTGAAACTTTAGCCATAGCAAGCGTCTCATGGATAGGAGATTGTATGACTAGCACATAACCGTATATTCAGAAAAATTTTCCACCCAAATATGTGAGGTTCGCCTTTAGATTTGATAGGAAAAGCATTCATTATTAGTGCTTATGAGTGTACCGGTAGCATTTAGATTCTAGAACTTGCGTTAGTGATGCATCCCGAGACCGCTAGTGAGACTACATTCGTGTGGTAGGATTTACTACATGATAAGAGGCATTAGGATCACCCTTGTGTTAAACCCGTATCATAATTACTTGACCATTTAAGTCATATTACTTGGCTAGTTAAGTCAACTAATTTTTCCCACACCCTTAGCGTTGTACTCATTTTTAGTACACGAAACCTCTAGTACACCCCTCCGAGCCTATCTTTTCGTTTCTAACTTTAAGCATCTTACTTAAAGGAAGAATTTGTTACACCCCACTTAAATGTACAACCAAATCGCCTTAGCCTTCCGTGTATGCGCTCATTTTTAGTGCATTATTGTTATTTGTTAAACCCTAAGTTAACTTTCTAATTGATTACATGGTTGCTAAGTCGAGTCATATCCTTGTACATATTGTTTTGGGACGATTGGGACTCATGGGTAAGTACTTATTTTATGGAGTAATGGGAAAGAACAACATATATTACCCCCATATATACGTTAATCTTAAAAGTGCTCCAAGTGTTTTGATTTTCTTAATTCGAGTCATTAGATTAGTTAAATGTAAAGTATGTAAAGATTCAAGTGTAAGGGGAATTCTCATCCCCTATGATGTATTATTTTGGATGGTAGGGCAAGAGTGTATGCAAAAAAAAAAAAAAAAAAAAAAAAAAAAAAAAAAAAAAAAAAAAAAAAATCAAGAAAAAGAAAAAAAATAGAAAAAGAGAAAAAAACATACGGACTACCATCCCGTTTCATTCTATGTTCATTTTATGTTTTTGTTATTTTTCATTTATTAGCTTAAGTCGAGTCTAGTCTTGGCTTAGCAACGCCGTATTATACATGTAATTGACCAAGATTGTTAACTCGCCACCAGTAAAACTTCCTTTATCCAACAAAACCGTGTAATTCATATCCCTATACCTAACGTTACAACCCTTTAAAAGACCTCTTTGATAGTTTATCCTAGGTGCTTACGCCATGTGGTGGAGGTTTGATCCTTTCCCAAGCCTATGGTAATCTATTTTGCTATGACAGGTAGTGAGAGATATCTTCCATTTCCATAATGTTATATCACTTTATTACACCCGAGAGATGTGAGTATCTAAACACTATTTGTGAGGTGCTAGTGTATGACCTCCGAGCTTGTCTATTGGTCTTTAGTGGAATGATTATTTGTTGTAATTACTTTTATATTAGTGTTAAATGACCCCTAACTTGTCTTTTGAGTAGAATAAAAGCGCATTTGCTTGAGGACAAGCAAATCTCAAGTGTAAGGGTATATGATGAGGCGAAAAATGATCCGTTTTTAGGGGGTCATTTAAGCCCGAATCCGACTTTATATGATCAAATATTGCCCTAAATCGTTCCTTTTGTGATTTTAGGTACTTGGAGAGTGAATTCTGGAAAAGAAGCCATTTTGGACGTTTTTGGAGCATAAAAGTGAAGAAAACGGCAAAGTATCAATTTTCCATGCTGGAAACACTAGGTGACGGCGTCAAGAGTTACACCCTGACGGCGTCAGACATCATGAATAAAATACCGTAGGTGGTGACGGCGTCAAAAGTCATCCTGACGGCGTCAAAGTGCCAAGAATAAAATACCGTAGGTGGTGACGGCGTCACACAGGCCGTCATAAGTAGATCAAGGCCGTCCGAGGAAGTATTTGGCGGCGAGGTGACGGTGTCACATGTTTGTCTTGACGCCGTCAGCCCAGTTTTCCTATATATAGTTTTCTAGTTTTTACAAAAAAAAGGAGAGAAGTTTTGGGAGAAACCCTAAAGACGAATTTAGGTCAACTTTTACAGGTTTTTCAAGGGTTCCAAACCCTTGATACCTTGCATTGTAATTGAGATAAGTGTTCTTCTAATTCAATCAATATGTCTATGTGTTGGTTGTCTATATCTTGTTCTTGTCTCAATTCAATTATGTTAGGCTAGATCTCTCTTGTGTTTGCTTAGATCTAATGAAACCTAGATATTGATTATGTGTTGATTACTTGTTTATTCTTGTTCTTGGATGAATGATTTTATATGTTAGGCTTAAGAAAACTGGCAGATCTCCAAATGGTAACATGCTTGAACGTCTTAAGAAACATGAACCGAGGCGTACTAGGTCTTTATTGGTTGTATTTAATGCATGAGCCACTGTTTACAATCCCTATAGTTGTGCTGGGTCATGGTGTAGGAGGAGATAAGAGCTCATAGAATTGGGGAGTTATGTATGCCACCCCATGAATGGTATTAAGGAATACGATCCGTCATCCATGCAATTATAACAAGTAATTAACGTGTAAAAGATATCTAGGGAGTAGTGAAGTCTAAGTAAACACATTTTCTCCAATTACTGCTCACAACCTTAGTATAATTAGTTTATTTTCATTTTTATTATTTTATTTTGATTGCATCTTAGTTTTGGGTTAGTTGAATAGCAACTAATTCCGCCCACTCTTTCAAAACCCGAGATTTTACTTGCTTTCATAAAAATATAAAAAGACAAAAATAATCATCCCTCACCTTTAGAACTAGTAATTAGGCTTTCTAATCCTAGCGACACTATTCCTAAGCTGAACGATCAATCCCCCGGTACTTGTCACTATACTATACTACAACGATCAGGTACACTGCCTGGTGGGGGTTGTAAGCTTCTCGAGATCCCTCGAGAGGTAAAGCCTGTTGCGATTCCCACGCATCACGCATACATGGAAGGCTAAGGCGATTTGGGTGTACATTTAAGTGGGGTGTAACAAATTCTTCCTTTAAGTAAAATGCTTAAAGTTAGAAACGAAAAGATAGGCTCGGAGGGGTGTACTAGGGGTTTCGTGTACTAAAAATGAGTACAACGCTAAGGGTGTGGGAAAAATTAGTTGACTTAACTAGCCAAGTAATATGACTTAAATGGTCAAGTAATTATGATACGGGTTTAACACAAGGGTGATCCTAATGCCTCTTATCATGTAGTAACTCCTACTACACGAATGTAGTCTCACTAGCGGTCTCGGGATGCATCACTAACGCAAGTTATAGAATCTAAATGCTACCGGTACACTCATAAGCACTAATAATGAATGCTTTTCCTATCAAATCTAAAGGCGAACCTCACATATTTGGGTGGAAATTTTTTTCTGATTATACGATTATGTGCTAGTCATACAATCTCCTATCCATGAGACGCTTGCTATGGCTAAAGTTTCACTCCTAAATGTTGTAAAAAATTTTAAATTTGGCGCCAAAATTGCACTAACAAGTATTTCTCATAGTTTTATTACACATCTACCATTAAACAAAACAAACTCAAGCGAAAGTGCATATGTAAGGTATCATCTTTTTACCATCCCCTTACACTTAAGATGAACATTGTCCCCAATGTTCAAGTAAAGAATGTAAAAGTGAAATAAGTAAAACGAATGAAATCAAATACTCCCCTGATTCGCTCGGTATGGATAATAAGGTGGCCAGGTTAAATCTTCCTCCAAGAAAATGAACAATCAAAGCTTCCCTTCCAGAATGTAAATCATCTTCTTGTCATACATAACCTGTAAATCCTGAAAAAAAATAGACAAAACAACTTCGCGTAAAATCGGCGGCATCCTATATAAGTTTCTAAATCCTAGAAAATAAGATAAGATATAATGCTTGTGGAATGAAGTTTGCAGATCTCCTGGAGATTATAAAACTTAATAATTCACAAAAACCATAAGACTCCGTGAGAAAAACAAAACCGGTAAAATTTCCAGATTTTTACACGTGACGCCGTCAAGAGTTAACTCGTGACGCCGTCAGAAGTGACCTGCAGAAATTCTTATGTTAAGTTTCCGGAAAATTTCTGGAAAAACTTGGTCCTACTTCCTGGAAAATCCTGCAAAACTTCATTATGACTCAATACAAGCATTTGACTCTAACAAATACGAATATACATGTTCATTTAATATTGTGGAGAATCATGATCGGTTTGTTTCTTAAAAACATATTTGGGGTTTCCCCTTACACTTATCTTTTGCAAAAATACTTTTAGGTGGAGTTAAGACTAAGCCAAAACAACAAAGTAAAGTTTTTTCACTATTTAGTTTAGAAACATGATCTACCAACAAAAAAAATAAAGCATGCATACGGAAGCAAATAACAAACAAACAAAAATAAAATCACACAAAGCATGGGTTGCCTCCCAAGAAGCGCTTTTCTTTATTTACGAGTCTTGTAGCTAGACTCAAGGTCATGGGTTACTACGTGACCTCGTCATTGGTTTCACTCTCCGATTGTAGATATTCTTTATAAAAACTAATCACCTTTTTCTCAACCGCCCCCATAATCTTTTGGGCAAATTCTTTATCGACTTTATACCTTGGTCCAAGGGCCAAGCAATCTTTATAATAAAGACTCCTTTTTTCCCATACATAATCCATGCCCTTTTTCTTATCCTCTTCATTGATGTCCTCAAAAGCACCAACGTTGTCCTTATCAAAACGGATATAAAGCGAAATTCTTTCATCCTATTAGGCATCCTATAAGTGATACTATCGGCGTTACTTGCAAATCGGATCGTTCCTTCTATCTCATCATATTCCAACTTAGACTCCTCAATAAACGGTTTGCCAAACACAACAATGGATAATCGACAATCAATAACATTAGCAAGATCCTCCACAATCATAAAGTCGGTGACAAAAGTGAAATTACCAACAAAGACATGTAGACCTTTAACTCTCCCGACAAAGTTACAAACTCCACCGGGGTATTTGGGATCTCTTCTAGGTTCAAGTCTTGTTTTCACTATATCATTATAAACAGTTGAGGACATAATGTTGATTGGAGATTTAAAGTCAATGTAAGCATTGCTAATGTGCCTATACCCAATCATACATGGTATCTTAGCATTCTTAGGATCGCCCCTCTTTATCTTAGGTTCAATTATAGTGAAAGGAGATCGCGGGTTATCGATAAGATTATTATAATATGCAATCTCTTCCTTAGTGGGGTATAGATTAAAATAGTCATTAAGCTTCAGATCTATTTCCCCCTCTTCAAGTCCCTCAATAACATTCACAAAGTCATTAGGCCCTAGGTCCTCATTTGAATACAAGGCGGTCGCTAGGTCACTAAATTCATGTTCGAGCTCAACCTTAATCAAACTATTAAGCTCCCTAAGTTCCCTAATCTCACTCTCAATTTGTTCACGTAACAAAGCCACTTCTCTAGGGGAAAGGGGTGGATTCGCGTTTTCCATAATGGTCAACGGAACAGTCAATGAATTTAATTTACTAACAAAGGCACAAAGAAAAAGATAGACTAAAGAAAACCTAAAAATAAAAATAAAATCTTACTAGAACGGAATCTAGCAAGTAGACCTAATAAAAAGAGATTCTAACCTAGACAATAACTATTCCCCAGGCTGCGGCGCCAAAAACTTGATACGTGGGAATCGCACCAGGCTTTACCTCTCAAGGGATCTTGAGAAGCTTACAACCCCCACCAGGCAGTGTACCTGATCGTTGTAGTATAGTATAGTGACAAGTACCGGGGGATTGATCGTTCAGCTAGGAATAGTGTCGCTAGGATTAGAAAACCTGAATACTAGTTCTAAAGGTGAGAGATGATTCTTTTTGTATTTTTATTTTTTTTAGAAAGCAAGTAAAAATCTCGGGTTTGAAGGATTTGGGCGGAATTAGTTGCTAGTCAACTAACCCAATACTAAAGATGCAATCAAAATAAAATACTAAAATGAAAATAAACTATATTAAACTAAGGTTGTGAGCAATATGTGGGAGAAATGTGTTTACTTAGATTTCACTACTCCCTAGATATCTTTTACATGTTAATTACTTGTTATAGTTGCGTGGATGACGGATTGTATTCCTTAATACCATTCATGGGGTGGCGTACTTACTTCCCCAATCCTATGAGTGCCTACTTCACTAGATCCAAGCAAACACAAGATAGATCTAGCCTAGCATGATGGAATTAAGACAAGAACAAGATATAGACAACCAACACATAGATATATTGATTGAATTAAAAGAATACTTATCTCAATTACACATGAAAGGTATCAAGGGCTTAGATCCCTTGAAAAACCTGTAAAATTCGCACCAAGTTCGTACTTAGGGTTTCTCCAAAACTTCTCTCTTTTTAATGTGAAAATTAGAAAACTATATATAGGAAATAGGGTCTGACGGCGTCAAGACAAAGTTTGTGACGCCGTCACCTCGCCGCCAAAACTCTTCTCGGACTGCCTTGATCTACTTCTGACGCCGTCATGTGTTAGCATTTTCCAGGCCGTCATGCATTTTACTCTTGACGCCCTTTCTTGTGACGCCGTCAAATCTGTACTGGGTCGTCATGGAAATTACTCTTGACGCCGTCAGAAATTACTTCTTGACGCCGTCACCTACTGTTCCCAGCAAGGAAAATTAAGACTTTGGCGTTTTCTTCACTTTTATGCTCCAAAAACGTCTGAATTGCTTCCTTTTCCAGATTTCACTCCCAAAGTACCTAAAATCACAAAAGGAACGATTTAGGGCAATATTTGATCAAATAAATTCAATTCCGGGCTTAAATGACCCCCTAAAAGTGGTTCATTTTTCGCCTCATCACTTATATGATCTCTCTACATGATATTATAACCTCTGGAATTGAATTCATTGTCTAAATCTGCTCAATCCTTTGAAACTCACAAAATTAGTACATTAAGGGAGTGTTTGGATTTACTGATTCAATATTGTTCCAGTGTATGCTAGTTGTTGTTTGTTGTTATTGTATGTCATATAAGTTCATATTAGTTCAATTCTGCTATATAAACGAGTACTCTTTTAGTTAAAAGTCAAAATAATCTTTAATCTCTATTAACTTGTTAACTGCTAGGATTTAGAGTACCATTTTCATTATATTAGTTCATTAATAGATTATTTAGCTTAATATCACTTCATTGTAGCTTAATATATCATATATAGTCAGTAGTGATCATTAGAATTTCAATAAAGTCAATCTAGGCATAATATTCAAAAAGTCAAATAGTGCATACCTCAGGAAATCTCAAAACTTGCAAGATTTGTTTTGATTTTTGTGCTTGGTACTAGACCTTGAAACTTTTAGGATTTACAACCCCCCAGCTAGTCTTCAGTGTCCCATGTTTATTATAATTTTGTGAATTTTCCTGTGGACCCCACACCCCTCCAAACAAGGTTGCAGGGGAAGGACCTCCCCTGTGCAACAGACCATCAGGCCACCACCACCACTTTGGTGGGTGATTCTGGCCACCACAGTGGGTCCCACTGATCCATTTTGGGTTCTTACAACCCCCCTCCTATCCACCTTCAAGTTTTGAGTAAACTTGTGACCTTAGAACCTGTGGACCCTACCTAAAATCAGACCTTCAGTTTGTCCCATTTCTGTCTCAGAAAACCAATAAGCAAGTGCTTATTTTGTGCTTAATTGTTAATTCAGTAAGCTTATTTGATAGATTACTGCTTAAACTTGTCCAACTAACTTAGGTGAACCAGAATCTACCCTTGTGGACCCCACATAAGCTCTTTTGAGCTTAATTCCTAGTTTGGTCAAACCTAGTCAACTGTCAAAGCTAATAAGCACTCACAGTGCTTATTTTTTATTTCCAAATTAGTTGGTTTTATAAAAGTTTCATATTTTAAGTATTTTAATAGTTCTATAAAAGAAAAAGCAGAAAAAACCAAACTTAATTATAGTGATAGCTTCTATTTAATAGAAATTATCTTTTTAATTTTCCTTTTAGCTTATTTATAAGCACTCTTGCATTTTTATATTTTTATTAAATCTATTTTATATTAAAGTACTTTTATAAATTTTTCCAGATTTTTATTTTGTCATTTAGTGATATTTAGAATTAATATTAGTTTAATTAATTATTAAATAATATTAAAGAGTTAAATAGCAAAATTAGATTTTATTAAGTAACCCCTAGTTTTTATATTTTTCCTAACTTTCATATATTATAAAATAAGTTTAGAATTTTGTCTAGAATTTCTACTGTTCATTTACTAATTTCTTTAATTAATTTAGTTAAATTAGATATTAATTAATAAATAAATAAATAATTAGTAAATTAGTCTAAATATAATAATTATAAAGTTTTTATAATTTTTTAGGATTCCTGTGATGGTTAATTAGATTTATAAATTTTTCTATAATTTTCTAAGTCATTTTTAGTATAATTAATAATTTAAAATTGTTTAAATAGTTTAATTAATATAATTAGTTTTTAATTAATAGAAAACCCATAAAAAGACAAAAACATTTATTTTTAATTTTTATACTTTCTTCAAGTTCTTTTAGAGGTTTAGAAAATATTTTTGCAAGTTTGTAGTTTATTTTGTAGTTTTTATCATTTTTAGTTTAATATAAATTAGGTTTAAATTACTTTTTAAATAGTTTTAATTAATTAATTAGTATTTAAATATTAAAATAATCATTTAAATAATTTCATTTTCATTTTAAATTTTCTTTTTATTTTAAGATTGTAAAAGTTTCATTTTTACCCCCTGTAGTTTAATTTTTATTAAAACTCACCTTTTTCCCCGTACGTAGACGTAAGTTTTTAATTTGTAAACGTTTTTAGTTCACGTAACTGTTTAAGTATATTATTTAAACTGTTTCATTGTATAAATTAGTAGTATAAAATATTCTCACCTATTCCTGTTCATAATCACCCGATCCCAAATTCCGTTTTATTACAGATTTCACACCTCGTTGGGATTAACGACCCGCGGATACATTGTACTCCACGGAGCATTAGTCTAAGCTGTTTTTGACTTGTTAACCATTTAAACTTGGTTAATATTATCTGAATTTTTAGCACTGATCAAAATTTTGGCGCCGTTGCCGGGGAGGTGTGCTGCGTATAACGAATTTGGAAGCATACGTGGTTTTGAATATACACTGCTGTAAATTTACCATCTCTGTTCATATTTATATAAAAAACCAAAAAGATTTTCTTTTTCTTTACTCTAAGACTTCTGAGAGTTATCTCAATGCATGCGCACGCGTTCTTCTAGGTCTACAAGTCCTCACCGCGAGCTTGTCACCATTCCTCGAAGACGTACCCAAAAACATTCTGCCCCGAAAATTGAGCCTGAAATTCAGACTGAACCTGAACCTTCAGTCATTATGGCAGAAGATCGCCCAATGTCCGAGCTTCTCCAGGCACCCATCGAGGGTTATGGAGATGCTATTGTTGTACCCGCTATAGTATCTGACAATTTCGAATTAAAAACCGGATTACTTAATCTGGTAACTTCTAGTCAGTTCTACGGTTTCGAAAGGGACGATCCTCATTCGCATATACGATGGTTTAACAAGATTACATCTACCATAAAATATAAGAATGTCCCGTAAGTGGCTATTAAACTACTTCTTTTTCCATTCTCCCTCGAGGGGGCAGCCATAGTCTGGTTAGAAAAACAACCCCCTCGTTCCATAGACACATGGGAAGATTTAGTTAAGAAATTTGTGAATGAATTCTATCCCCCATCCAAAACTGCCTATCTTAGAAATGAAATCACCAAGTTTTCACAAAGACCTGGTGAAACGTTCAGTGAAGCATGAGATACATTCAAAGAGTTGCTTCGCAAATGTCCTCACCACGGATTTTCTGAGTTAATGCAACTCGACACGTTTTATAACGGAGTGAGCCAAGCAGACCAAGACTCCCTCAATGCCTCAGCTGGAGGTAATTTTTTGAGTCGTACTGTCAAAGAAGCTTTAGCTATAATTGAAAACAAGTCTAAGGTTCGAACCACACGAAACAAACAGGTCGATCCTTCTTCATCTACCGTGAATCAATCTAGCACCGATGCTAAGATTGATAAACTCACGGATGCTATACAAGCTTTGGTTCTCTCCAACCAAAAGAAAGTCTCCTTCCCACAGAATCCTTCACATGCTGAAGTGAAGAAAGTGGATGTCTGTGTTACTTGCGGTGGTCCTCATGCATACTATAACTGTACTGCCACCGATAGTAACACGTTTGAAACAAATGCGATTGCCGGTAGTTCCAATCCAGGAGCTAATCAATATCGTCCTCCTGCTGAACCACCATGGCGTCCGAACACTTACCCTGTACCACCTGGTTTTAACCAGAACATACAAAACCGTCCCCAAAACCAGAATAGAAGTAACCAAGGTTTTCCTAACCAAGGTAACTTTAATCAAGGTTATCCCCAAAATTTTCAAAATCAGGGGAATAGAAATCAGGGACAGGGTAACTTTAACCCTGGCTACTTTCATGGAAACCCAAATCAGGGGCAATTTCAAAATCAAGGGTTTAACCAGAACAACCGAGGGCAAACCCCTCCCATCCAAACACAAGCTGTTGTTCCAAACCCTACCCCCGCTGATGAATTGTTAAAATAATTCATGAAAACCCAGGAAGAAACAAACCGGTTGTTGATCAGCCAGATTTCTGACATTAAGAAATCTTTAAATGAAAGACCCTCGGGCTCAGGTAAATTACCTAGCACCACGATCGCGAATCCGAGGGGCGATGCAAAAGCGATCACAACCAGGAGTGGAGCTTCATACAAAGGACCCAAAATTCCATCTACCTCTTTCTCTTCTCCTGAGGTATTGGAAAAAGAAGCTGAGGTTACAACGGACACGATACCTCCTATTGATAAAGGAAGTACCGATGACGTCCCTCCTCCAGTTATTCAGGTTCCAGCTACTAAAAACAAAGTAGTACCTGAAACTCCACCAGTTCCCGTAGAAAATCCAAAAACCACCCCTAAATCTTCAATTCCATACCCATCACGATTAAGTGATCAAAAGCTTCGCGAGAAAGCTAGTCATCAAATGGACAAATTCTACCAAATATTTCAAGAATTACATTTTGACATAAGCTTCGCGGACGCTATCATTTTGATGCCCAAGTTTGCATCAACGCTTAAAAATTTGTTGAGTAATAAGGAAAAGCTGTTTGAAATGGCTAAAACTCCGTTAAATGAGAACTGCTCTGCAGTTCTATTAAAAAGGCTTCCTGAAAAGCTAGGAGATCCTAGAAAATTTCTAATACCTTGTGTATTTCCAGGAATGGTTGAATGCTATGCCTTGGCCGATCTTGGTGCCAGCATCAACCTTATGCCACATTCAGTATGGAAGAAACTATCTCTTCCAGGACTTACACCTACTTGCATGACTTTAGAGCTTGCAGACCGATCAATATCACGTCCTCTTGGCATTGCTGAGGATGTATTTGTAAAAGTAGGTAAGTTTCATTTTCCAGCCGACTTTGTCGTTGTTGAATTTGATGCAGATCAAAGGGTTCCTCTAATTGTTGGAAGAGGATTCCTTAAAACGGGTCGTGCTCTCATAGATGTCTTTGAACATGAGATCACATTACGTGTGGGTACGGAAGCAATCACATTTAACCTCGATCAAACTTCGAGCTACTCCTCAAATTACGACTCTGAATCGGTTAACCGAATAGATGTCATTGATATTGCTTGTGAGGAGTACGCTCAAGAAGTTCTTGGTTATTCTGATGATTACCTGAGTGGCAATCCCACTCCATCTTCTACTCCTATAATTCATAATTGTAATCCTTCCCTCACTCCGTTTGAGGGAAGTGACTTCATCCTCGAGGAAATAGAAGCCTTTCTTAGAAGTGATTCAATTCCATCTGGAATTGATCATCAAGAGATTGACCCGGAGGGGGATATCATGCTCCTTGAGCAATTGTTAAACAAAGATCCCTCCCACCCTCCTATTCTACCACTAAAACTTCATAAAGAGGAAATCAAATATGTTGAAAAAACTGATGAATTTCCTGAAGTTGAACTCAAAGACTTACCTCCTCATCTCGAATACACTTTTTTGGAAGGTAACGACAAGTTACCCGTCATTATAGCAAAAGATTTAAGTGATGAGGAGAGAACTGCTCTCATAAAGGTCTTAAAGTCACATAAGCAAGCAATTGCTTTGAAATTATCTGATATAAAGGGTATTAACCCTGAATTTTGTACTAACAAAATTCTTATGGAAGATGACTTTAAGCCTGCAGTTCAACACCAGAGACGAGTTAATCCTAAAATACATGATGTTATCAAACAAGAAGTTCTCAAACTTCTTGATGCTGGATTAATATACCCGATCTCTGATAGTCCTTGGGTTAGTCCCATCCACTGTGTCCCAAAGAAAGGTGGCATAACTATTGTCACTAATGAGGAAAACGAGTTGATTCCAACTCGTTTGGTTACTGGGTGGCGTGTTTGCATCGACTATAGAAAACTAAACGATGCCACCCGAAAAGACTACTTTCCTCTACCCTTTATGGACCAGATGCTTGAGAGGTTGGCAGGAAATGAGTACTATTGTTTCCTGGACGATTTCTCGGGATATTTTCAGATCCCCATTGATCCACAGGATCAAGAAAAAACTACCTTCACATGCCCATATGGAACATTTGCCTACCGTCGTATGCCATTTGGCTTATGTAACGCTCCTGGCACGTTCCAAAGGTGCATGATGGCAATATTTTCCGATACCATCGGGAAAACTATGGAGGTATTTATGGATGACTTCTCAGTCATCGGGGATTCTTTTCAATCTTGTCTCATCAATCTGGAAATCATGCTTAAACGCTGTGAAGACACAAACTTGTGTCTGAATTGGGAGAAAAGCCATTTTATGGTCAAAGAGGGCATTGTCCTCGGCCATAAGATTTCAAAAAATGGGATAGAGGTAGACAGAGCAAAAGTTGATGTAATTGCTAAACTACCTCCTCCCACTACCGTCAAAGGTGTTAGAAGTTTCCTGGGTCATGCTGGATTTTACCATAGATTTATACAAGATTTTTCAAAAATCTCCAGGCCTATGACCCATCTCTTAGAGAAGGATACTCCTTTCATCTTCTCACCTGAGTGCTTAGAAGCGTTTCAAATTTTGAAACAAAAGCTTACTAAAGCATCCGTTCTTGTTGCCCCCGACTGGGACTTGCCATTCGAATTAATGTGCGATGCAAGTGACTTTGCAATTGGTGCAGTCTTGGGGCAATGTTTTAGTAAACACTTTCAGCCGATACACTACGCTAGTAAGACCATGACAGAAGCTCAAACACGCTATACCACCACAGAAAAAGAACTATTAGCTGTGGTATACGCCTTTGAGAAATTTAGGTCTTACTTGATCCTAACAAAATGCGTGGTGTATACGGACCACTCGGCCTTGAAATACCTGTTTGCTAAACAGGACGCAAAGCCGAGGTTGCTCTGTTGGGTTCTACTCCTTCAAGAATTTGACATTATCATACGTGATAAGAAAGGAGTAGAAAACCTTGCGGCTAATCACTTATCCCGTCTAGAGAATCCTCATCAGAATGATGTCGAGAGAAAGGAAATTAATGAAACCTATCCTCTGGAGACACTAAATTTAATCTCTAGTCGGGATGATACCTCTACCCCATGGTTTGCAGATTTTGCAAATTACCATGCGGGTAATTTTATAGTGAAAGGGATGTCGTCCCAGCAGAAGAAAAAATTCTTCAAAGACGTCAAACACTATTTTTGGGACGACCCCTACCTCTTTAAGATATGTGCGGATCAAGTCATCCGACGGTGTGTCCATGGTACTGAAGCCATGGAAATCCTTAAAGCCTGTCATGATGGACCCACTGGGGGACATCACAGCTCAAACTACACCGCCAAAAAGGTGTTTGATTCTGGCTTCTATTGGCCCACCATCTATAAAGATGCCCAAGATCTTGTCAAAACCTGTGATGCTTGTCAACATCATGGGAATGTTTCTAAGAAGGATGAAATGCCTCAAAACATCATCCAAATCTGTGAAATATTTGATATCTGGGGCATTGACTTCATGGGCCCGTTCCCGTCTTCACGAGGGAACAAATATATACTTGTGGCTATCGACTATTTGTCTAAATGGGTTGAGGCGAAAGCTTTACCCACTAATGATGCCCGAGTTGTTGTAAAATTTCTGAAGTCTCTCTTTGCTAGATTCGGGACTCCTCGTGCCATTATCAGTGATCGTGATACACAATTTTGCAATGATCAATTTGCAAGAGTGATGCTGAAATACGGTGTAACTCACCGTCTTTCTACTGCATATCACCCCCAAACTAGTGGGCAGGTGGAGGTCTCAAATCGGGGCATAAAGAGAATTCTGGAGAGGACGGTAGGTGAAAACCGTGCCTCTTGGTCGGACAAATTGGACGACGCACTCTGGGCTTTTCGTACAGCTTATAAAACACCCATTGGGTGTACTCCATACAAGTTGGTGTACGGAAAGACATGTCATCTTCCGATCGAATTAGAGCACAAAGCCTACTGGGCTTTGAAACATGCAAACTTTGACATTCAGACAACGGGTGATCACCGCAAGGTTCAGCTAAATGAACTACGTGATCAAGCTTACGAGAATTCTTTAATCTATAAAGAAAAGACTAAGAAGATACATGACTCTAAAATAAAGAACCGCGTTTTTAACGTTGGTGACAGAGTTCTTCTTTTCAATTCAAGATTGAAAATTTTCTCGGGCAAGCTAAAAACCCGTTGGTCTGGACCATTTACTATAGCAAAAGTATACCCATACGGAACTGTTGAGTTATTACAACCCGACGGTCCCAATTTTAAAGTAAATGGACATTGTTTGAAACATTACTTTGGAGGGGACATACCACAAGTGGTTGTCCCAGATCTCCAAACTTTCCCCACGGACTAATTAATACGGGGTCGAGTCAAGCTAGTGACTCGGTAAACAAAAACATTAGCATCACATGGGTTCTCACCCATGTTTCTGACTTCTTTCTCTGTTCTACCACCCAAGTGTAGGGGAGTTGCCCCTGTTGTAAATAAAGTAAATAAAATGAAAATGAAAAATAAAAATAAAATAAATGTTGTTCCTACATTTAGCTTGTAATATTGCCTTTTTATGTTCAAAGAATCGGCATAATAGCCGGGACTTTGAATATTGAGGACAATATTCATTTCTAAGTGTGGGGGGGGGGGGGGGGGGGGAAATTCTAGCGAATTTAATCACATTATACATCTAGTACCCCCGTTTTTGCCAAAAATTTTAATTTTTTTTTTCAAATTTTTCACTTAATGAAGTACTTGGCATTAACACAACAAATGGTTATCAGTCCACCATGTCTAGTCTACATAAGGACTAGCTAATCCATGAGCAAACGGCTCTTGGTAAAGATATCTCAAATCCGTTTATGGCTTACAATTTGCCCAAAATTGTATGGTATCTCAACTCGCCATATCCTAAAAAGTGAAAGAGTTGGCTAGCCCGCAAGATTATGGCTTGTGGTAAAGGCAGTGGAAAAACCATAATTGGTAATCAGCTCACCAAGATGTTGACTTTGTCCATCAAGAGTTGGCTAGTCCAGAAACAAACGGCTTTTGGTAAAGACAAAACAAATCCATTGACAGCTGGTGGTTTGCTCAAAATCACATGGTTATCAAGTGGACCATAGTTCTTACTTGAACTAAGACATTTGGCTACTCCAGAAGTAATGGCTGTCTGGTAAAGAGATATCAAAATCCATTAAATTTTCAAAAATGGGTTTTTAGTGGATGCTAGATTGCTAGGGACTAGCAATAGTTAAGTGTAGGGGATTGATGAGTTCATAAAAACTCATCATTTCTGTCCCATCTGAACAACAAAAATATTTAAAAACACTCAGAAACACCACAAAATACTACAAATATCCTTAGATGGTGTTTTTATATGTTTCAGACATAAAAGAACTGAAAACAGGGGAAAACGGGCAAAGTTTAACAAATTGTCAAAATCAGTCCCTGAACTTTCAAGAAATGTCAGAAATGGTCCCTGGAAGAATTATTTTAAAGAAAAGTCAACAACAGTTCTCAGGAATCATGGAATAACAATTTTTACCCTTGAAAGTTCAAAATATGAAAATTGGCAAAACAGGTCCCTGCAGTTTCAATATTGACAGAAAATACCCCCAGTGTCTAAAAATGGAATTTTATCATCAAAGGGTCCTTGGTAATTCACAAGTTGCCAAGTTTGACCCCTAGATGATAAATTCAAGAAATTTACAAAACAAGTCCCTGCACTTAAATTAGAAAAATTGGTCCCCGGTTATTTTTAAATTTGGAAAAATATAAAAAAGGTCCTTATAATATTTTTACATGGCAAGAAAGGTCCTTTTTAATAAATTTTGGAAAAGTTACAAGTTTCGTCCTTGGAAATTCAGAAGTTACAACAAAGGTCCTTGGACTTTTAGACATAACATACCAAACAGATCCAAAATAAAATCCATAAGTCCAATTCCAAAAACAAAATAAACCTGGTCCATTTATATCAAAAGCCCAACACACCCTAAAGCCCATTCACCCTTTATTAATAAAACGGGGTCTTTGACCCGCGTTGACCATCATCCCCAACCTCCCCATCCTGCTTCCCCTGCTACTCTCCCACGCCATCCACCTCCACCTTAAACCATCTCCACCTCACAACACTCCCTGTCACCTCCACAACAAAAACCACCCTTGAGTTTTACCCCAGGGGATGCCATGTGTATAAGCTACAACCTCTGCCACACCACTACCCTGCCATACCTTACACCACAATCCCTAGCTCACCCCTACTATCCAAAATGTCCCCTACATCTTACACATCCTTCCAAGAGGCATTAATTGCCCTGAAACTAATCCAAGCCACCACATGGACTTTTGGCGCCAAAAGTAGGTTTAAACGGTTCTGATGAATTGGACACATCCAAAGGCTTAAATTGGTGGGATATTCTCAGCAGGACACCTGGAACAAGTTGGGAGGCTTTAAAAGAGAAGAGAAGCAGAGATTGAAGGGTGTAGATTTTTAATTAGTTTTCATATATGTCGACTTAGTATAATTTTGAATCTTCAGTTGTAATTGTTAGTAAAAACTTGTTGTAATCAATTTCCATAGTGTAATTTGAATCATTTTAATCTTTAAATTCAAGTAATCTTGATAGAATTCAGATTTTGCATTTTTAAGAAAAATTGACACTTTTTCTTAAATCTTGTTAAATGTGTATTTTCCTGTTCCAATAGACTTATATAAGCTCAATTATAAGTTATTTATAGTTTAGAAAGTGTTTAATCCTTTTTAGTTTCATAAACAGAAAAATAGTAAAAAATAAAAAAATCAAGAATCATGATTCAAGAAGCATGGAGCAGGGTATATTCAGGATTGCCCTTGGTTTAGTAGCTTATTGGAAGCTTTAGGTAAGGTTATTGGTTCTTGGAACTCAGTTCTATGCTCTGGATCAAATTGTAAGCCAAAAATTCCAATTTTAGCTTTTTACTGTACCATTGCTTATCACTGCTTATCTGTGTGGTTTTTATGCTTAAATTGTGTTTCTTAATTAAGTTGTTGCTTAAAATCATATGCTTGTTCATTAAGATTCAAGTTTGCTCTTTGTTACATTTTAACTGTCAAAAATGCATATTGATTGTTCATGTTGCTTTGCTGTCACAAGTGGTGTTTAATGGCTTATATGATCTCTCTACATGATATTATAACCTCTGGAATTGAATTCATTGTCTAAATCTGCTCAATCCTTTGAAACTCACAAAATTAGTACATTAAGGGAGTGTTTGGATTTACTGATTCAATAGTGTTCCAGTGTATGCTAGTTGTTGTTTGTTGTTATTGTATGTCATATAAGTTCATATTAGTTCAATTCTACCAGATAAACGAGTACTCTTTTAGTTAAATGTCAAAATAATCTTTAATCTCTATTAACTTGTTAACTGCTAGGATTTAGAGTACCATTTTCATTATATTAGTTCATTAATAGATTATTTAGCTTAATATCACTTCATTGTAGCTTAATATATCATATATAGTCAGCAGTGATCATTAGAATTTCAATAAAGTCAATCTAGGCATAATATTCAAAAAGTCAAATAGTGCATACCTCAGGAAATCTCAAAACTTGCAAGATTTGTTTTGATTTTTGTGCTTGGTACTAGACCTTGAAACTTTTAGGATTTACAACCCCCCAGCTAGTCTTCAGTGTCCCATGTTTATTATAATTTTGTGAATTTTCCTGTGGACCCCACACCCCTCCAAACAAGGTTGCAGGGGAAGGACCTCCCCTGTGCAACAGACCATCAGGCCACCACCACCACTTTGGTGGGTGATTCTGGCCACCACAGTGGGTCCCACTGATCCATTTTGGGTTCCTACAACCCCCCTCCTATCCACCTTCAAGTTTTGAGTAAACTTGTGACCTTAGAACCTGTGGACCCTACCTGAAATCAGACCTTAACTTTGTCTCATTTCTGTCTCAGAAAACCAATAAGCAAAGTCTTATTTTGTGCTTAATTGTTAATTCAGTAAGCTTATTTGATAGATTACTGCTTAAACATGTCCAACTAACTTAGGTGAACCAGAATCTACCCTTGTGGACCCCACATAAGCTCTTTTGAGCTTAATTCCTAGTTTGGTCAACTGTCAAAGCTAATAAGCACTCACAGTGCTTATTTTTGATTTCCAAATTAGTTGTTTTTATAAAAGTTTCATATTTTAAGTATTTTAATAGTTCTATAAAAGAAAAAGCAGAAAAAACCAAACTTAATTATAGTGATAGCTTCTATTTAATAGAAATTATCTTTTTAATTTTCCTTTTAGCTTATTTATAAGCACTCTTGCATTTTTATATTTTTATTAAATCTATTTTATATTAAAGTACTTTTATAAATTTTTCCAGATTTTTCGTTTGTCATTTAGTGATATTTAGAATTAATATTAGTTTAATTAATTATTAAATAATATTAAAGAGTTAAATAGCAAAATTATATTTTATTAAGTAACCCCTAGTTTTTATATTTTTCCTAGCTTTTATATATTATAAAATAATTTTAGAATTTTTTCTAGAATTTCTACTATTCATTTACTAATTTCTTTAATTAATTTATTTAAATTAGATATTAATTAATAAATAAATAAATAATTAGTAAATTAGTCTAAATATAATAATTATAAAGTTTTTATAATTTTTTAGGATTCCTGTGATGGTTAATTAGATTTATAAATTTTTCTATAATTTTCTAAGTCATTTTTAGTATAATTAATAATTTAAAATAGTTTAAATAGTTTAATTAATATAATTAGTTTTTAATTAATAGAAAACCTATAAAAAGACAAAAACATTTCTTTTTAATTTTTATACTTTCTTCAAGTTCTTTTAGAGGTTTAGAAAATATTTTTGCAAGTTTGTAGTTTATTTTGTAGTTTATATCATTTTTAGTTTAATATAAGTTAGGTTTAAATTACTTTTTAAATAGTTTTAATTAATTAATTAGTATTTAAATATTAAAATAATCATTTAAATAATTTCATTTTCATTTTAAATTTTCTTTTTATTTTAAGATTGTAAAAGTTTCATTTTTACCCCCTGTAGTTTAATTTTCATTAAAACTCACCTTTTTCCCTGTACGTAGACGTAAGTTTTTAATTTGTAAACGTTTTTAGTTCACGTAACTGTTTAAGTATATTGTTTAAACTGTTTCATTGTATAAATTAGTAGTATAAAATATTCTCACCTATTCCTGTTCAAAATCACCCGATCCCAAATTCCGTTTTATTACAGATTTCACACCTCGTTGGGATTAACGACCCGCGGATACATTGTACTCCACGGAGCATTAGTCTAAGCTGTTTTTGACTTGTTAACCATTTAAACTTGGTTAATATTATCTGACTGTTTAGCACTGATCAATTAGTCTATCTATGCTACAGCTTATGCACTACTTTAGTTGAATTCTTACATACTCATGTTCCTGTTTCGTGATACTTAGGCTGTAAGTTAACGGCCAATGATTATTATTGTCACTTTACTGTAGGTTTGAACAGAAAACAGGGTGTCGATCAGAACACCTAAAAGAAATAAAACCAATGAGTACAGATATTGCATTGCTAAAGACAGATGGAAGGTAATATTCCATTATAATTAATGAACGGAGGCCCCCTCTCTGATTTTGCAAGCAAAATTAAGAAGATGGCCATCTATTATGACTAATTATTAGGATGCATATTCATGAGCTTCTTTAAGAAAATATTACAAAAATTTCTGGTCACTCAACAAATCGCTAGCTGTTGTCCAGTTTAATATCACCTATTTAAAGAGAAACGATTTATTTTTCCTATCAAATATTAAAAGGTGAAATTGGGAATACGCCTGAGATATTGGTTATGGAAACTACCCTTTACTTTCCATGAAATAAATAGTAAAAATTTTACCCTCTCATAATCAGGTTCAGTATTCTGAAAGTGTGTTTTCGTGCTTTGCGCAATCGTACTACATACTTCTTTTTCGTGTTATTTTATACCCATGTATGCTATATGTTTTTGCTATTTATCTTCTATTGCCATGGCGGCCATTCTATCATTATTCATGTTCATTTTATTGTGGCCGATGAGGATTGGTTATTGGATACATTTCTTAGTTACGTGCTTACCTTTACTTATGTTGGATTAGTCAATCTAGGCTTCAGCTTTTGCATTGATTTATTTGAATTTTTACATATTCATGTTCCTGTTTGGTGATACTTAGGTTGTAAGTTCAGGGACAACGGTTAGTGTCATTACTTTGTTGTAGGTTTGCCCAATGCACAGGCCATGGATCAACATGGTAAAAAAAACATTATTTGACATGCACACATAGCTTTAGATTATGAATCTTTAGTCTGCGTATTGTTGCTACAACTTTTAGCCTAGCGCAATCATATTTAGTGTTCTGAAACCGTATTCCCAGCGGTTTTCTTATAATGACGTGCTTTTTATGTACGTTATTTTTTTCCTTCCATATGTCGTTGCCACTAAATTTTTTCTACTGCTGTTGTTGTAGGTGTTGTTTCTACAGCAAACAGTACCTCTTCCATTCCGGCCGCTAATGCAGGTATATTATCTTACGGTTGTGCAGTGTATCATTTTTGTTATTGGTTTTCGTATGTTTGTCCTTTTAACATTTCCGATGTTCTTTGCTTCTTTTTAAAGTCCACCAGTATAAATTCATATGCATACTCCTTTCCGAACTGCACATGCAGTTTTACGGAGTGAATGTGCGTCGCCTTCATACAGTCCTGGTATGTAGCCTGCTCCATATATTGTTAGACATGAATCTGTTGTAGCCGCGCAAAGGTATGATTTTCCGCCTGCAAGTCCGTTAGCGCCTTCGGTGGCTATTCAATGTACTACCAGTTCTTTAGTAATATGTGTGGTTTGATTTTCGACTTGCGGGGTTATCAGTTTCTTCAGGGTACTTATGTTGTTGTTTTGTTGTTTCCCTTTGTTGTAGGTACGCGCCGTGCATCACAAAGGAGGCAATCACGTGGACCTGCCCGTGCACTGGTTCACGAACAGATCGACAGGGGTATGTTTGTTTTTAGCATTTTACTGTTCTTGGTCTTTCTTTATGGTTGGTTGTTCTTACTTCGGTATTGTTTATCGTTCCGTTTTATTTCCTTTTGAAGGCGTACCCGCAGATTATGTGTCGTTGGGATTATGTAACAGAGTTTGTCACTATTGCAAGGCGTTATTTTGGTTAGAGGAACGGCTTAAACACGACAGTATCCAATCTCCAGAATACCATAAGTGTTGTATGGGCGGTAAGGTCGTGCTACGGCCGCCGCCTGAATACCCTGCTTATGCAAGACAGTTGTTTACAAATCGGCATTTTATGGAAAATATAAGGGCTTACAATTCCATGTTTGCGATGACTTCTTTGGGGGCTCAGGTTGATGAATCGGTTAACAGGGGTCAAGGGCCTTACGTGTTTAAAATCTCAGGCCAGATATACCATCGGATAGGTAGTCTTTGCCCTGCTGAGAATGATGATCCGGCTTTTTTGCAATTATATATCTTTGACACGGACAACGAGGTCCACAATCGGTTAAGAAATTTTGATAAGAGGGGTAGAGTCTTGCGTCCTGAGATCGTGCAAGGTTTGATTCATATGTTGGACGAGCACAATGAGCTGGTTAGAATATTTAGGACCGCAAGAGACATGCTTCAGGCAGGAAACGTTCCCGAGTTTAAGATCAGGCTATTTGCAATAGCTGGTGCACGCCAGTACGAGCTCCCGTCTAGGGAAGGGGGTCCAGATACAGGGACGGAATATGATATCATTATTCACAGAAGGGCTGGAGACCCGGAAAGGGTAAGTAAATTACATTTGTCCTATATGGCATTGCAATTTCCTCTGCTATTTATTTTTGGAGCAGACGGGTTTCATACTGGTCTACGATTATGGGATGTTGCTACCCGATCGCTGGATGAGGACGAGAAGTTGTCAATGAAAATGTATTATGCGTATCAGCTGCGAGACCGTTTTCAAGAGTACAGTTTGTTAAGTAGAGCCGGGAGGCTTTTTCAGCAATACGTTGTAACAGCCTATTGCAGTGTCGAGCAATACCGTTTGGATTTTATTCATGAACACCAGGACGATATCAGGAACGATTATCTGTCCGGGGTATATGACGCAATGGCAAGGGGAGATCGTAACGGTTCTGATGTAGGGACAAGAACCATTCTCCCAACATCATTTGTTGGCGGTCCGAGATATATGTACAACCATTACTTGGACGCGCTCGCCATTTTTCGGGTTCATGGAAATCCATCATTCTTCATTACTTTCACTTGCAATGTTAAATGGCCGGAGATAGTAGACTTTATGCAAGACTTTCCGAATATCACTGTGGCGGACAGACCCGATGTTGTCGACCGTGTTTTTGAAATCAAAATTCATCATCTGATTGCATATCTACGTGACAGGAAGCCTTTTGGGCCAGTGTCAGCCGGTACGTTATGTTTTCCAAATAAAGACGCTTATCAGTAAACTCATCGTTTTGTGAATTTCTAATTTGTTTATCTTTTTTTGAAGTTTTGTATACCGTCGAGTTCCAGAAGCGGGGGTTACCACATTGTCACTTGCTATTGTGGATACAAGAACATTCAAGAATACGGACAAATGCACAGATTGACAGATACATATCTGCTGAGTTACCTGATCTGACATTAGACCCCGAAGGTTATCGGATTGTTACAGAACTTATGATGCACGGGCCTTGCGGTTTGCTAAACAGATCAGCCGCGTGTATGAAAGGTGGAGACACGTGTACAAAGGGCTTCCCAAAACCATTTTGCAGTGCTACATTCATTGAAAAAAAGGGATACGTTCATTATCGGCGGCGTGTTGGCGGGAATGTTACAATTAGACACAATGTTCAGCTGGATAGTGGGTATGTTGTTCCGCACAACATGTCATTGCTCAGGCGGTTCTACGCCCATATAAATGTAGAGTACTGTGAATGGACGATGCTAATCAAGTACCTCTTCAAGTATATTTCTAAAGGCACGGATCGTATAGTGACTCATATTACAAGAAATTTGGGGGACGCGATTTCGACAAGCCGTTCACCTGCCATTAGAATTGATGAAATAAAAAACTATCTGGATGCACGATACGTAGGTCCGCACGAAGCGTGTTGGCGTATATTCGGATTCGATATTCACTACATAGACCCGGCCGTGCAAATATTAGCCGTTCACCTTGAAAATATGCAGAACGTAAGTTTTAGAAGAGAGGATACTTTAGAGTCTGTCGTTAATAATCCGAGCAACAAAAGGACCACACTGACGCAATGGCTGCACTACAACGCCCATTTTATAGCCGGTTGCCACTTAACATACTTAGATTTTCCAAAAGAGTTTGTGTGGAACCGGCCATAAACTTTTGGTCACGGAGGCGGAATCTCAACAAGCCACTCATTGGCAGATTAGCATATATACATCCTAGCGCTGGCGACCTATTTTACCAACGGCTTTTGCTGTGTCACCAGAAAGGCTGTATGTCTTTTCCAGGGATACGGACTGTTAATGAACATGTTTATTCCACTAATAGGGCAGCGTGTGACGCGATGGGTTTACTGGCTGGTGACGGCGAATGGTCAATCGCTTTGGTCGAAGCGGCTTGCACAGCAACGGCTGCAGAAATCCGGCAACTCTTTTGTCAAATCCTTATATTCTGTGATGTGGCCAACCCATTTTCTCTATGGAACACACACACTAGCGTCTTATGAGCGACGATATACCGCTAATGTTATCAGATCTATTGCATATACCCCAACTGAATTTAAATGACGAAGAGTTGCAGGGTGGAATTTTATATGAACTAGAAGCCATTATGAGATTCTACGGAAAATCTGTTGTGGAGTTTAACCTACGTCTTCCACCCCTACACCTATTAGAGATTCTCAAAAATAGGACAGTCATGGAGGAGAGGAGTTATTATACAGAAGTGATGGCGACTGAACAGGATCGCTTGCTGCCAAACCTTAAAACGCAACAACGAAAGGTTTTCGACACAGTTACTGAAGCAATTTCAAATGGTAGGCTAGAACTGATGTTTGTTTACGGCCATGGCGGGACTGGAAAGACCTATGTATGGAAAAGTATAATCTACACGCTCAGAGCACAGCGCAAGATAGTTCTGGCAGTGGCATCTTCAGGGATTGCTTCACTTTTATTACCGTCAGGCCGTACTGCTCACTCGAGGTTTAAGCTACAGCTTGACCTAACAAATGAATCTATGTCTACCATCAAAAAACATACGCAATTAGCAGACCTGTTAACACAAACAGATCTCATCATTTGGGACGAGGCCCCGATGAGTGATCGAAGATGTTTTGAGATTCTTGATCGGACATTGAGAGACCTTATGGATACGCCAACGAATGTTTTTGGCAACAAATCAGTCATCTTAGGTGGCAATTTTAGGCAGACACTACAGGTAAAAAAAAGAGCTTCCAAACAACAGATTATTTCCTCTTGCATTACAGAATCATATCTATGGAAACATTTTAAGATTCATTTCTTGGCAGAAAACATAAGAATAAAAAGGATGAACGGGACGGCTGAACAGGTGTAGAACACGAAAATGTTTTCGCAGTGGTTACTCGATATAGGAATGGTGTCATTGGTACTCCTGATGAAACAGATCCTGAAAACAGTTCTTGGGTACACGTACCTGACATGTACCGTATACCTGATAGTGACACTGCTTTATCAGAACTTATACATTTTATATACGATGATGGTATACTACACTCACCAACAGTTGAAGCACTACAAGAAAGAGCAATCGTTTGTCCTAAAAATGAAACGGCGGACGCAATTAACTCGCATGTCTTAAAGATGCTATCTGGTGTCAGTTCAGTTTATAAGAGCGATGACGACGCTATACCCCGTGGAAATGATGGAGGTGCCGCGAAACTGCTGTACCCACAGGAATATCTGAACACACTCACATTTCCTGGGATCCTCCCACATAATCTTGAACTAAAGATAGGCGCTCCTATCATGCTTCTCAGGAACTTAAACCTAGCAGGCGGCCTTTGTAACGGTACGCGAATGATCGTTACACAGATGCTTGACAGGATTGTCGAAGGGAGAATTATTACCCGTACCCAAATGTCCCAAAAAGTGTACCTTCCACGGATCATGTTATTTAACAAAGAAGAACACCTACCCTTTATATTCAAAAGGAAGCAATTCCCGATTAAAGTGTGTTACGCGATGACCACTAACAAGAGCCAGGGCCAATCGTTGAACAAGATAGCGGTTTATTTACCAGAGCCAATCTTTGGTCACGGGCAATTATACGTGGCACTCTCAAGAGCCACATCCCCTGAAGGTTTAAGAATTCTCATTAAAGAACAGTCCAACAGACCATCCAGTAACACCAAAAATATTGTGTACCGGGATTTTCTAGAAACCATTGTCAGACACCAGGTTTTGTTCATAGCAAATCCAATAGGCATGCTATGTTCTGTTATGATCTTAATCTATGGTCATGTCATCAGAGCAAGGCCATATACCAGTTCTTAATAGTCATATTGATTTAAACCTGAATTTTTTTTTATGATAGCCTGTGTTAGTCCCTTTGACTATCGCCTTGCCTGGATCTTTAGACATACATTCATGTACCACCAATATATTTTGCCTGTTTAGATAAATTTCTTGCGCCTTTATTATTGCTACCTTTGAATACCAACTTTTTATTGCCCTAACAGGATTTATTGATGCTATGTTTTTTACCTATACTAACGCATACGGTTGGTATATTTTTGTGAAGGAAAATGTCAGGTGACGCCGCATTAGCTGCAGCAGCAAAATCCGCAGGGAAAAAACCGATACAGGAACTTCAGGTTACTGGAGTAGCTGATCTAAAGCCATCGGATATAGGTAAGGCGGTGTGCGTTAAAGTATATCGTAAGTGGATAGTTACATCGAGTAGAGGTGCTAGGCAATCAACCCTCAGCTTCATATTGCTTGATCAACAGGTAACGTTATTGCGTACAACCGAGTAGCACGTGCGACTAAAAAAATAACAATGGCTTTTTCATTGTCTGATGGCATCATAGGGCGGAGCAATACAGGCAAACGCCGAAGGCAAAGAACGTATCCGATTCGATCACACTCTTCAAATAAATGGGACATACCTAATTAACGGCTTCGGGCTATTAGACACTAAGAAATGGATGCAGACTTTGCCTAATAATTTCACGCTGATATTCGGAAAGCTGACAGATATCCAGGCATATACCGGGACAGGATTCCCGGAACATCATTTTAACTTTGCACACTACGATGAAGTGGCTTTACGTGCTGATAGGAACGACGTGATATTGACAGGTACACATCTTTAACAGTTCTTCGTTCATCAGAATAGTAGTATTCACAAACCAATGGATGGCTGCAGATTATATTGCATGTATCCTTTACATGGGTGACATTCAGGAGCCCAAACACCCAGGCCAACGACCAGTTGTTTGGAGAGATATAATGCTCAAAAACCTAGAGTGAGTTTTATCTTTTAATGGTTAAATAGAAACTTTAATTGACCAAATCAAATGACACTTGCTTTTATATACAGAGGAGACACTCTCAGGTTCACGCTATGGAATGAAAAAGCAAGAGGCTTCAACATCGAAGAGTATGAAAAAGAGCCGAAACCGACTGTAATGGCAGTAAGTTCTTGCTGGTTAAAACATACGGAGGTAATTTCATCGCCACATCTACGCATCAAAACATCTTAATATAATTTTTAATAACATAGACATGAACAAACGCAGGTTTACAACTCTCTGCCTCTCCTGTAACCTGCCACTACCTAAACCCGGCAATTCCCAAAACTGATTATATACTGAGCATGTAAGTTACCAATAATGTAACACGTATATTCATGTTTTAGATATATAACTTATTGATACATGCTTACATACACAGCTCATGAATGGTAACAGATATTCATACCCACAATTACAACTATTTTTAGACATTAGAATGGCAAATTAAAATACAATTGTTTTACAGGTACAGTCAATTGGTAGCTCCTCCGGTCATACAAAATATAAGGACATCACGCTACATTGATATTGAGCAAGAAAAAACTAGGAACAGGGTGACAGTAGACGAATTACTAAGAGAGGATCCGCAGAACCAGACGGTAAATGGCCAATACTAGCATAGATCTACTTCCCATAGGAATCACGATTTAATTTTATTTGTTAATGCAGAATGTCAGATTCACAGTCATTGCCACTGTCTTAGAAATTGTCGGTGGAAGACCATGGTACTTTCTCCAGTGCCATGATTGTCGGCGCAAGATATTTAACGACCGTCCACACGTGTACTGTGCACCTCTCCCAGCCGGGGAACCCGAACACTACATGTAATAATAACGGAACAGGTACATTAAAAAGGCAGGTATTCATTATTGTCTTCAAAATATACATGTTTAAAGCTTCGGACTTATTATCTTTTCTTCTCAACATGTACAGTTACTGCTTTAGAATGCTCATATCGGACAACACCGGAACACTGACATTAGCATGCTTCAGTACTGAATCACATTCAATGGTTACGGAATGCATCAAAGTCGTGTTAGAATAGGGGCAATCGGATCCGTATACATTGCCACCGGTTTTGATAGCCTTAGAAGGGGCCACTTACCTGTTTCAGTTACATTTTTCTACAGAGTCTACAAAGGAAGATCCATTATTCGTTCTTGACACGGTCATGGATACCGGACCACACTTGATGGCCGATCCTTTGAACAACGCACCAGCTGCCATTACAGAAACAGAAACAGAAGAAGACATACTTCTATTAGCGGGACCTGATACTAGCACACAACAGACAAACGGTTCTCGAACAACAATTGAAGAGCCACCCGACACACCATCCCCATCCGCAACTCTAATATCACAGGAACATCCTATTCATAGCATTGCGACTGACGTGCTCAAGAGTGAACTGAAACCTGAACAGGCAGATCAACAGGCTCAATTTCCAGCAACAACCGAAGGGTTATTATTCACACCTCCGGCAACTGAAGTTTTACAAGGTTCAAACCCGGATACTGCACATGGCACTACCAATTTACAGATACGCGAAACGAGGAGCCAAGGTGCAAAGCCATCTGTTCGGAGACAGTTACTGAAGAATGACCCTCCTGAAGAAATGGGCACGCCAACGAAAAAAACAAAGCAAGGGGATTGACAAAGCCACACCAACTTGAGTGGTACGCTCTACTGATAAATATTATATAGTAATCTGTGTTGGGAATGAACGTGCGTAACCTAACTGCTATGTACAGTTGTTGTGCCTTTAAAACAGACTAGCATATGTAGGACAGTAGAACTCAATTATGTGATAGCCTACCGGCACTGTTGCCGCGATTTTGATCTGCTATGTTAATAGCGGCATATGTACTAACTTCTGTATTGTGACAGTTACCCTTTTATGTTAATAGCAACGTATGTACCACCTTTCGTATTGTAACACGACTATGTTGTAAATATGTTACACTCTAAGTAACCATATTAGATAATATTCGGCTAGAATTACTCCTAACCTTGCAACACTCGATACGATTACTATAATGGTTTGAAATGTTAATTTACAATCCTCGCGACGTTACATTGAAAGAATCATAATACGGTAATTCTAAGAATAGGGCAAGTCAAACGACCTATAATTTAAAATCAATCGCAAAACCATGGTAATTAATCAGCCAAAAAACAGTGTATTGACATTCCCATTTTTATCACATACCTAAAACATAGCTGATGGCAAAATACAAACCTAAATGTTTAAGCTAGGTCTTCAGTTTGCAAATTCCATGAACTGATAATGTTGGTTTCAGTACGTTTGACCGCAAGAATTAACAACAACAATCAACAATGGCATATACATGTACAACACAATTCATATCTTTGGTGAATATTATTCTGCTATGCAAACAATACAAACAATACAAACAATACAGGTATCGGTAAAAAGAACATTTGAGAGACGCGACAATGCATAGTATCAATACAATGTCACTAGCTGTAGAATGGTACTTAAACAACATAAAATGCTTTACCCTACAAGACATAACATGCGATAGATTCAAAGACATAACGTGTGACATTGCAATAGAAAAACAGTCACGAAAAACCAACACAAACAAACGTGCATCACAGTACTTCTCCTGATGGACCTCTTTCTGAAAACACATCACCATGAGTAGCAATCCGTCTCGCCTGCAAAAACTTAGAACATTAATTCTATCTGATATAACCACAGTAACAGTAGCCTATCACATAATCGATTTAGGTTTAAATGGCTAAAAAAAAGGGCTCAGATAAGTAAAGTAAAATGCAACGCAAGCAGGTGAAAAAAATAAACAAATAACTGCTAAAGTCTACGGCAAGAAAACGAGTACTCGATAAATTGAAAACACCATTTCTAAATCCAATTTCTATTGTAACTTACGAACCTAAATGATCAAACATTTTTTCGGATAAATTCCACCATCCATCACTCCAACAGATCCCACTCCCAAGATCATTCTTAATTGTTTACAAGACAATGAGACACAAATTAGAACAACATGAAACTAAAACATAAAACATACAAAAAAAAAAGAAAAAAAAGAAAAAAAAAACATTTAAAAATTGTGCAGCAAACATCCTTATCCGATTAAGATACGGATACGATTCAACAAACTAATTCTACAAACCCCTTTGCCAATCAAGAGATGATCACCTCCCGTAAGATTCATGACTCACTAATCTGTCAATTCCAAACTAACCGAAAGCATCCGACAAGTTTTCAAAACACTTTACTCAGCACAAATAAATGTACAGCAAACAACGTAAATAAGCAATGATGACGTATAGCCTATAGTTGGGCCACGAGCCCACGTTATAGACATTACTAAGCCCAAACCCACCACGAGTGGGCCATCATGACAAATGACTTGGGCCATTAATACCAACGGCTTGGGCTCACGAAGCCCAAAGCCCAACCAAAACATACGATTAAAGGATAAGGATCTTCTATTTACGGAATAGATATCCTTACCCCGGATAAGCACCACGAGTGCGAAGAGTAAGGAGCAAGATACCTACACGGTTTCTGCGCCCTATATATAGAATCATATATTCACATTAAAAGGTACGATTGACACAATCCCTAACTCTTCAACTAAACCCTAAACCGATTACTTACTCTCACGCCGGAGTCTAATCGTGGGAGACAATCCCACGATAAGCCTAACGGTGTTGTTTGCTTTCTTAGTGCGCATGTTTCACAAGCACTAAAGTTCTAATTGGTACGAGAGCAGGAGTCCAAACAAGGTAAGCCCAACTTTTGTATCAACAAGTGGCACCATCCGTGGGACCCTACACTAAGAACTCAAGACCAGAATGCCGAAAAACAAGAACTCAGGTCAGCGGACTCCGCAGCCGGGGAAAACACGTGATGATTCACATAGGAAGAAGCATCAATATTCGACTCCTAAGCCGACCTCTGGAACAACCAGTGCGCCTAGCCATCGTGAGTCGAATGTAACTCCAATCCCTACTGCGGTAGAATTGCCCTTGGGAACAACCCGAACTACTACCGTAGTCTCAAGCGCTGAGGACATTCAACGCACTCTCTTTACCACTCCCCACCAGGTGGCATCCATAGTGGACAACACTGTGCCACCAGGAGCACCTAATAGAGAGAGGGAACCTCATGCGGAGACCGACATCCTCGCAGTAGAAGAGGATGCACCTGAGGTGACATTAAACGATTTCGTGTCCCAACATTATGAGTCTTTAACTAGTCTCATGCAAGAGGAGGCAAGGAAAAGGTCAAGCCGCAACCTGCAAAATCGGCTAAACTTTAACCAAGAAAAATCTCCACCGCGCCACCGTGAGCGCAGAAACAGTGAGAGGCGCACCAACGTCCATGAAAGACTTGGTGCAGCATCTAACTCTCAATACTCGGAGGATTACGAAGACAATGCAAAGCACACCAGTGTCCATGCTAGGCTTGGTTGCCGCAGGATACAAGATAGACTTGGACGACAACGCTCACCAAGCGTAAGCACCTCAAGGTCAGGAAGCAGAAGAATCCAAGACAGACTGGGGAAACACTACTCGCCAAGCATGAGTCCTTCAAATTCGGACTCCGAGGAAAAACGGCGCAAGTGCCACAGGAGAAACAACTCCCCCTCAAGCAGTTCTTCGGACAACGAGGACAGAGAAACGGGACATTGGAAATCTAAGAACCGACGCCGGTACGACGAGGATGAGGACATCTCCCTTCCTTGGCGTCGCCAAAAGGTGGATGCGTTCACGCGACGCATAAGTGATTTCTTAGATGACAGGAAAAGGTGCATGCCCACCAATGTTAAAACATACGATGGCACGGGGGATCCTGATGATCACCTAAAATTTTTCGAATCAGCGGCTGCTATCGAAAACTGGCCACAACCTGTGTGGTTGATAAGGCGAAAAATGATCCGTTTTTAGGGGGTCATTTAAGCCCGAATCTGACTTTATTTGATCAAATATTGCCCTAAATCGTTCCTTTTGTGATTTTAGGTACTTGGAGAGTGAATTCTGGAAAAGAAGCCATTTTGGACGTTTTTGGAGCATAAAAGTGAAGAAAACGGCAAAGTATCAATTTTCCATGCTGGAAACACTAGGTGACGGCGTCAAGAGTTACACCCTGACGGCGTCAGACATCATGAATAAAATACCGTAGGTGGTGACGGCGTCAAAAGTCATCCTGACGGCGTCAAAGTGCCAAGAATAAAATACCGTAGGTGGTGACGGCGTCACACAGGCCGTCATAAGTAGATCAAGGCCGTCCGAGGAAGTATTTGGCGGCGAGGTGACGGCGTCACATGTTTGTCTTGACGCCGTCAGCCCAGTTTTCCTATATATAGTTTTCTAGTTTTTACATTAAAAAGAGAGAAGTTTTGGAGAAACCCTAAAGACGAATTTGGTGCAACTTTTATAGGTTTTTCAAGGGTTCCAAACCCTTGATACCTTGCATTGTAATTGAGATAAGTGTTCTTCTAATTCAATCAATATGTCTATGTGTTGGTTGTCTATATCTTGTTCTTGTCTCAATTCAATTATGTTAGGCTAGATCTCTCTTGTGTTTGCTTAGATCTAATGAAACCTAGATATTGATTATGTGTTGATTACTTGTTTATTCTTGTTCTTGGATGAATGATTTTATATGTTAGGCTTAAGAAAACTGGCAGATCTCCAAATGGTAACATGCTTGAACGTCTTAAGAAACATGAACCGAGGCGTACTAGGTCTTTATTGGTTGTATTTAATGCATGAGCCACTGTTTACAATCCCTATAGTTGTGCTGGGTCATGGTGTAGGAGGAGATAAGAGCTCATAGAATTGGGGAGTTATGTATGCCACCCCATGAATGGTATTAAGGAATACGATCCGTCATCCATGCAATTATAACAAGTAATTAACATGTAAAAGATATCTAGGGAGTAGTGAAGTCTAAGTAAACACATTTTCTCCAATTACTGCTCACAACCTTAGTATAATTAGTTTATTTTCATTTTTATTATTTTATTTTGATTGCATCTTAGTTTTGGGTTAGTTGAATAGCAACTAATTCCGCCCACTCTTTCAAAACCCGAGATTTTACTTGCTTTCATAAAAATATAAAAAGACAAAAATAATCATCCCTCACCTTTAGAACTAGTAATTAGGCTTTCTAATCCTAGCGACACTATTCCTAAGCTGAACGATCAATCCCCCGGTACTTGTCACTATACTATACTACAACGATCAGGTACACTGCCTGGTGGGGGTTGTAAGTTTCTCGAGATCCCTCGAGAGGTAAAGCCTGTTGCGATTCCCACGCATCAAGTTTTTGGCGCCGCAGCCTGGGGAATAGTTATTGTCTAGGTTAGGATTTCTTTTTATTAGGTCTACTTGCTAGATTCCTTTCTAGTAAGATTTTATTTTTATTTTTAGGTCTTCTTTAGTCTATTTTATTTCTTCGTGCCTTTGTTCGTAAGTCTTTACCATCCGACATCATGGAAGGTGGTAACATCTTTGAACCCGTCATCCCACCACAACAAAACCCACCACTAGAACCCCTTATGCCCCGAACCTTAGGAGAGTACTCCCGACCTAGCCATCAAGGCTACCGAAACACCATTGAGCTCACCGGAGCCAATGTGACCCCCTTGCGATCCGACACCATCCGGTTGGTGCAAAGCGGATGTGCATTCCATGGACTTCGTTCCGAAGATCCAAACCAACATCTTAAGGACTTTCTCAAAATCGTAGATTCCATAGACCTAGATGTTGCAACTAGAGAGACAACCCGTTTACGCCTATTCCAATTCTCTCTACAGGATCAAGCTAATCAATGGCTTGAGCGCTTACCCGCGGGATCCATCACCACATGGGACAATCTCGCCAATCGCTTCCTTACCCAATTCTTTCCGCCGGAAAAGACTGCAATGCTTAGAAGGGACATTTTGATGTTTGAGCAACAGCGGGGTGAAACTTTCTACGAGGCTTGGGCCCATTTTAAGGATCTCCTCCACAAGCTCCCTCATCATGGCATAAACCTTTGGTTATTAGTCCAGATTTTCTACGACCATGTTGACTATCACACTAAGCGTACCATCGACAGGGCCGCGGGAGGTAAACTGCGTGATAAGAACGCCGAGGAGTCTTGGGCAATTATCGAGGAGCTCGCCACTGACAATCAGGAATTGTGGGAGTTTAAACATACGATAGAAGCGGCCATCAATGCAGTCTCGACATCTGGAGGAACCACCGAAGTACCCGATGAACTCCTATGCAAACTTGAGGCAAAGGTTGACTATTTTGAGGAAAGGCAAAGGCGACCTTTGAGTCCTAGACGGGCTACTGTCAATTATGTCTCAAAAACAACTTCGGCACCATTATCTGAATCACCCTCTAGGGAAAACGCCGAGACTTTTCAGAACTATGCCCCACCTTGTTCCCCTCCCAAGGAACTTAGCTCGGAGTTTGAGGCTAGGATGAGAGAATATATGGCAACTCACTCAGATCGGCTTGCTAGATTCGAAGAAGCAGTTTATAAGCAGAAAGAAGAAATGCAGGAGAAAATGAATGAGATGTTGAGTCTATTGGAGGATTATGCCAATCAGAGAACCCCCGAACGAATGCTACTAAGGAAAGAAAGCGCAACTCCCACCACCCAATTTGTTAACTCCATCACCATTGTCCATAAAGATAACGAGAAGGTAGAAACTCCTGCTGAACAGACCTTAGAAAAACAACCAGAGTCTCAACCTTTGAGTTACTACCTGAAACATGATATAAACAAAAACACCATAGCAAATTGGATTAAGGGTGATGGGCGTAACCAATCCTCCGGACAGATTCCTGAGAAAGAGGAAGAAGAGGAAGATGAGTATGATACGCTTCCTGGAGGATCAGTATTCGAGAGGTTAATGGTACAGAAAGTGGCTACTAAGCAGGTAGCATGTGGGAACTTTGAAATACCAACGAGCATCGGGGACTTGAAACATCTTAGTGCTTTCGCCGACCAAGGATCGGAAGTGAATCTTATGCCCCTAACTACCTACATCCAACTAACGTCAAAAATGCCAGCACCTACTCGTGTTAGGTTATCTCTTGTTGGACACTCGTACGTATACCCCCTAGGAATCGCAGAAGATGTACTAGTTAATGTCGCAGGATTCATGTACCCCGTTGATTTTATGATCATCGATGATAAAGGGGATGGATGCATGCCAATAATCCTTGGGGCACCATTCCTCACCACCGCTAGGGCTGTCATTAAGTATGAAGGTAGGAAGATTGAGCTTAAATCAGGAAAAAGAAAGATTAGCTTCCCCATGACCCCGCGAAGTGGGCATGAGAATTTGAGTTGGAGAATGATAAAAAACAACATTGGCACGACACCCATTCGTGTTCAGAATAAGATTCTTGCATGGGAGGCAAGGATCAAAAGCTATAAGAAAGCTAAGGATGAAAGAAGAAAAAGCAATAAGGTTCCGATTGAACTCGAACATATTCGACATGAAAAAATTCATACACCATTTGAGGAAGGAAACTTGGTGCTCTTGAGACACTTGGAAACAACAATACCACCCGATAAACCAAGTCCTTGGTGGTATGGGCCATTCACAATCGAAGAATTGAGCCAAGATGGGGTAGCTAACTTGAGAAGCAAATTAGGTGGGAAGGTGATTGCGAGTACCGACAGATTGAGGCACTATCACCATAACAGTAATGATCGCAACTATATGGGGTATATCATTTCCAATGATGAGATCACGTAGTAACCCATGACTTTGAGTCTAGCTACAAGACTCGTAAATAAAGAAAAGCGCTTCTTGGGAGGCAACCCATGTTTGTGTGATTTTATTTGTTTGATTGTTATTTGCTTCCGTATGCATGTTTTATTTTTATTGTTGGTTGATCATGTTTCTTAATTAAAATGTGGAAATACTTTACTATGTTGTTTGGCCTAGTCTTAACTCCAACCTAAAAGTATTTTTGCAAAAGATAAGTGTAAGGGGAAACCCCAAATATGTTTTCAAGAAACAAACCGATCATGATTCTCCACGATAATAAATTAGCGTGTATATTCGTATTTGTTAGAGTCAAATGCTTGTATTGAGTCATAATGAAGTTTTGCAGGATTTTCCAGGAAGTAGGACCAAGTTTTTCCAGAAATTTTCCGGAAACTTAACATAAGAATTTCTGCAGGTCCATTCTGACGGCGTCAGGAGTCAAAAATCTGGAAATTTAACCAGTTTTATTTTTCTAACGGAGTCTTATGGTTTTTGTGAATTATTAAGTTTTATAATCTCCAGGAAATCTGCAAACTTCATTCCACAAGCATTATATCTTACTTTGTTTTCTAGGATTTAGGAACTTATATAGGATGCCGCCGATTTTACGCGAGGTTGTCTTGTCTATTTTGTCAGGTTTCACAGGTTATGTTCGACAAGGAGATGATTTATATTCTGGAAGGGAAGCTTTGATTGTTCGTTTTCTTGGAAGAAGATTTAACCTGGCCAACCTATAATCCATACCGAGCGAATCAGGGGAGTATTTGATTTCATTCTCTTTACTTTTTCACTTTTACATTCTTTACTTGAACATTGGGGACAATGTTCATCTTAAGTGTAAGGGGAGGGTAAAAAGATGATACCTTACATATGCACTTTCGCTTGAGTTTGTTTTGTTTAATGGTAGATGTGTAATAAAACTATGAGAAATACTTGTTAGTGTAATTTTAGCGCCAAATTTAAAATTTTTTACAACATTTAGGAGTGAAACTTTAGCCATAGCAAGCGTCTCATGGATAGGAGATTGTATGACTAG
Organism: Artemisia argyi; assembly: GCA_030686995.1. NCBI lineage: Eukaryota > Viridiplantae > Streptophyta > Magnoliopsida > Asterales > Asteraceae > Artemisia > Artemisia argyi. The sequence goes on from CM060684.1 coordinate 119,131,949, forward strand.
CACATAACCGTATATTCAGAAAAATTTTCCACCCAAAAATGTGAGGTTCGCCTTTAGATTTGATAGGAAAAGCATTTACTATTAGTGCTTATGAGTGTACCGGTAGCATTTAGATTCTAGAACTTGCGTTAGTGATGCATCCCGAGACCGCTAGTGAGACTACATTCGTGTGGTAGGATTTACTACATGATAAGAGGCATTAGGATCACCCTTGTGTTAAACCCGTATTACAATTACTTGACCATTTAAGTCATATTACTTGGCTAGTTAAGTCAACTAATTTTTCCCACACCCTTAGCGTTGTACTCATTTTTAGTACACGAAACCCCTAGTACACCCCTCCGAGCCTATCTTTTCGTTTCTAACTTTAAGCATCTTACTTAAAGGTAGAATTTGTTACACCCCACTTAAATGTACAACCAAATCGCCTTAGCCTTCCGTGTATGCGCTCATTTTTAGTGCATTATTGTTATTTGTTAAACCCTAAGTTAACTTTCTAATTGATTACATGGTTGCTAAGTCGAGTCATATCCTTGTACATATTGTTTTGGGACGATTGGGACTCATGGGTAAGTACTTATTTTATGGAGTAATGGGGAAGAACATAATATTATTACCCCCATATGTACGTTAATCTTAAAAGTGCTCCAAGTGTTTTGATTTTCTTAATTCGAGTCATTAGATTAGTTAAATGTAAAGTATGTAAAGATTCAAGTGTAAGGGGAATTCTCATCCCCTATGATGTATTATTTTCGATGGTAGGGCAAGAGTGTATGCAAAAAAAAAAAAAAAAAAAAAAAAAAAAAAAAAAAAAAAAAATCGAAAAAATCAAGAAAAAGAAAAAAAAATAGAAAAAGGAAAAAGAGAAAATAAACATACGGACTACCATCCCGTTTCATTCTATGTTTATTTTATGTTTTTAGTTATTTTTCATTTATTAGCTTAAGTCGAGTCTAGTCTTGGCTTAGCAACGCCATATTATACATGTAATTGACCAAGATTGTTAACTCGCCACCAGTAAAACTTCCTTTATCCAACAAAACCGTGTAATTCATATCCCTATACCTAACGTTACAACCCTTTAAAAGACCTCTTTGATAGTTTATCCTAGGTGCTTACACCATGTGGTGGAGGTTTGATCCTTTCCCAAGCCTATGGTAATCTATTTTGCTATGACAGGTAGTGAGAGATATCTTCCATTTCCATAATGTTATATTACTTTATTACGCCCGAGAGATGTGAGTATCTAAACACTATTTGTGAGGTGCTTGTGTATGACCTCCGTGCTTGTCTATTGGTCTTTAGTGGAACGATTATTTGTTGTAATTACTTTTATATTAGTGTTAAATGACCCCTAACTTGTCTTTTGAGTAGAATAAAAGCGCATTTGCTTGAGGACAAGCAAATCTCAAGTGTAAGGGTATATGATGAGGCGAAAAATGATCTGTTTTTAGGGGGTCATTTAAGCCCGAATCCGACTTTATTTGATCAAATATTGCCCTAAATCGTTCCTTTTGTGATTTTAGGTACTTGGAGAGTGAATTCTGGAAAAGAAGCCATTTTGGACGTTTTTTGAGCATAAAAGTGAAGAAAACGGTAAAGTATCAATTTTCCATGCTGGAAACACTAGGTGACGGCGTCAAGAGTTACACCCTGACGGCGTCAGACATCATGAATAAAATACCGTAGGTGGTGACGGCGTCAAAAGTCATCCTGACGGCGTCAAAGTGCCAAGAATAAAATACCGTAGGTGGTGACGGCGTCACACAGGCCGTCATAAGTAGATCAAGGCCGTCCGAGGAAGTATTTGGCGGCGAGGTGACGGCGTCACATGTTTGTCTTGACGCCGTCAGCCCAATTTTCCTATATATAGTTTTCTAGTTTTTACATTAAAAAGAGAGAAGTTTTGGAGAAACCCTAAAGACGAATTTGGTGCAACTTTTACAGGTTTTTCAAGGGTTCCAAACCCTTGATACCTTGCATTGTAATTGAGATAAGTGTTCTTCTAATTCAATCAATATGTCTATGTGTTGGTTGTCTATATCTTGTTCTTGTCTCAATTCAATTATGTTAGGCTAGATCTCTCTTGTGTTTGCTTAGATCTAATGAAACCTAGATATTGATTATGTGTTGATTACTTGTTTATTCTTGTTCTTGGATGAATGATTTTATATGTTAGGCTTAAGAAAACTGGCAGATCTCCAAATGGTAACATGCTTGAACGTCTTAAGAAACATGAACCGAGGCGTACTAGGTCTTTATTGGTTGTATTTAATGCATGAGCCACTGTTTACAATCCCTATAGTTGTGATGGGTCATGGTGTAGGAGGAGATAAGAGCTCATAGAATTGGGGAGTTATGTATGCCACCCCATGAATGGTATTAAGGAATACGATCCGTCATCCATGCAATTATAACAAGTAATTAACGTGTAAAAGATATCTAGGGAGTAATGAAGTCTAAGTAAACACATTTTCTCCAATTATTGCTCACAACCTTAGTATAATTAGTTTATTTTCATTTTTATTATTTTATTTTGATTGCATCTTAGTTTTGGGTTAGTTGAATAGCAACTAATTCCGCCCACTCTTTCAAAACCCGAGATTTTACTTGCTTTCAAAAAAATATAAAAATACAAAAATAATCATCCCTCACCTTTAGAACTAGTAATTAGGCTTTCTAATCCTAGCGACACTATTCCTAAGCTGAACGATCAATCCCCCGGTACTTGTCACTATACTATACTACAACGATCAGGTACACTGCCTGGTGGGGGTTGTAAGCTTCTCGAGATCCCTCGAGAGGTAAAGCCTGTTGCGATTCCCACGCATCAAGTTTTTGGCATATGTTCAACTCTACCTTAGTGAGGAATGCGCGAACATGGTTTAGCAAGCTTCCACGACGAAGCATAAATGGGTTCGAAGAGCTGCGGAAAGCATTCCGCCTAAATTTCACGCAACGAAAGAAGTGCGCAAAGAACCCTGTGGAACTAGCCAGAGTAAAGCAGTGCCAAGGGGAATCCACAAGCGCTTACATGGAGCGCTTCAAGGATGAATGCATGCAAGTCAAGGCATGCCCCGAGGTACTAAAAATCTCAGGGTTCATGAACGGGATCAATAACCCAGAGCTGATACGGAAGCTAAATGATAAGGTACCCCAAAGATTTGATGAGCTAACAAAGCACAACAGATCCTTCATTCAAGGGGAAGCGGCAGCGGCAGACAGCAAAAAAGGTTACTCAACCTTTAAACCACAAGAACAGTCTAGGAGACAATCCAATGACCAAAGTGGCAACCGCAATAGGAATTACCGCAACCAAGGAAGTGGAAGGGATAACGACAAGTATGTCCCACTCACAAAAAACCCCTAAGGAAATATTCGCGACAGAAGGAGCAAATTTTCCAAAACCTCCACCTATGAGCACTCCAGAAGAGAAGCGCATAGGAGGAGGATACTGCGAATACCATGGGCAGAAGGGTCACACTACTAACGAGTGCGTTCAACTACGTCAGCTAATTGATAAATTAGTAAGAGAAGGAAAGATGGACCACCTCGTTAAAAACATCAAAGAAGGGAAAGATAGACAAAGGAATGGGGCCAAAAAAGAGATACCAAAAAATAAAGCTGATATAATATACATGATACAATCATGGCAGCGAAATACGAAGCAGAAAGTCAGCCAAAGATTTTCCAAGGGAAACCATATCTCTTTCCCCACCCTCACTGCGGACAACGCAGTAGTAGAACCACTCACCATTGAAATACAAGCGGGACATCATGTACGAACACTGCTTCAAAAGGCTAAAACCTGAGATACGAAACCAGTTAATTCCGGCCACAACGTCGCTAACTGGATTCACAGGTGAAAAGATTTGGCCCATGGGACAATTACGCATACTTGTGGTAATCGGTAATGAATACCATTCCACGACAGCCTGGATGAACTTCATGGTAATCAGGTCCCCTTCGTCGTACAATGGCATCATTGGGAGACCAGGGATATCAGCCATGCGCGCAGTTCCATCAACAGCACATGGAATGCTTAAATTCCCAGTGGAAGGAGGAATCGTTACCCTCTACAACACTACTGTACCTCCACGAGAATGCAACATAGTCACAGATGAAGTCCCGCGCGTTCCAGAACAGCACACGACCAAGGTAACAAACCTGAAAGTTGCAATCCATCCAGATTATCCTGACCAAGAGATATCAGTTGGGGGGGTCACTGTCCGACAAGGGCAAAGCAGCTGTGTGTGCATTATTGCAAAAGAACCTAAACATCTTTGCGTGGGAACCCAAACACATGACCGGAGTGCCAAGAGCCATTACTGAACACAAGCTCGAAATCCGACAAGGATATCCTCCAATACGGCAGAAAAAACGTGGCCAAGCCCCAGAACCCGCAAAAGCTATCTTAGAGGAAGTACACAAGCTCGTGGACGCAGGGATCATGCGAGAGGTTTATTACCACGATTGGCTTTCCAACCCAGTGATGGTAAAGAAAAGCGATGGTAGCTGGAGAATGTGCGTGGACTTCACCGATCTCAACAAGGCATGTCCACAGGACTGCTACCCACTACCAGAAATCGATTGGAAAGTAGAATCCCTGTGCGGGTATCCCTTTAAATGCTTCCTCGACGCGTACAAAGGATACCACCAAATTCAAATGGCCAATGAGGATGAAGAAAAAACAGCTTTCCACACGAGTCAAGGAGTATATTGCTACACAAAGATGCCCTTTGGTTTAAAAAATGCAGGAGCCACATACCAACGGTTAGCGGATAACGCATTCGAGAAGCAAGTAGGCCGCAATCTGGAGGTCTATGTCGATGAACTGGTCATAAAAAGCCATACTGAAGAAGAATTGGTGCGTGACATAGAGGAGACGTTTAAGACATTGGGAAGAATAAACATGAAGTTGAATCCCAAGAAGTGCACTTTTGGAGCAACAGAAGGCATGTTTCTTGGATACCTAATAGAACCCGATGGTATTAAACCGTGTCCAGAAAAAACAAGAGCGGCCATCGAACTACCTTCACCGCGCACACTAAAAGAAGTCCAGTCACTAAACGGCAAGCTAGCCGGGCTGAACCGATTCTTGTCCAAATCAGCGGACAAATCACTTCCTCTCTTTAAAACACTCACGAAGTGCACAAAGAAGGGAGATTTTTGATGGACTCCAGAAGCGGAAGAAGCTTTCCAGCAGCTAAAACAAAACCTAGCAGAGCTACCAAAGCTTGTCGCACCCCGACAAGGGGAAGAATTGATCATGTATCTCTCAGCGACCCATGGAGCAGTCAGCGCGGTACTACTGACAGACAGAAACTCCGTTCAAACACCTATATACTTCGTAAGCAAAGCTCTAAAGAAGACAGAGACTAATTACACTGCCATGGAGAAACTGGTCCTAGCTCTAGTATTCGCAGCTAAAAGACTGCGCAGGTACTTCCAAGCGCATCCGATAGCGGTAATCACGGACCAACCCATCAAGCAGGTTATCTCTAAACCTGATGCATCAGGGCGACTTCAAAAGTGGAGTGTGTTATTGAGCGAACATAATATCTCCTATAGGCCGCGCACCGCGATCAAAGGACAGATATTGGCTGATTTCATTAACGAGAAGCCGGATGCTGATACTCCATTACCAAAGGTTGAAGTACCATTACAAGAACCATGGGTTCTATTTACAGACGGATCCTCGTGCGCAGAAGGATCAGGCGCAGGCCTTATCCTCACCAGCCCAGATGGAACAGAGCACACTTACGCACTACGCTTTGAATTCATAGCCACAAACAATGAGTCAGAATATGAAGCATTACTGGCTGGACTACGCATAGCAAATCAAATGGGTGTACGCAACCTAGAAGCTAATGTGGATTCGCGACTAGTAGCTAACCACGTGTTAGGCGAGTATGTTGCTCAAGAAGAACACATGATCCAATACCTCGATAAAGCCAAATCCTTGATCAAGAATTTTGACAAGTTTTCCATCAAACAAATCACACGAGGAGAAAATAAAAAAGCAGATGCGCTAAGTAAAATCGCATCCACAAGCTTTGCACACCTATCAAAACAGGTATTGGTGGAAACCTTGAAGAACAAATCCATCTCTGATATGGAAGTGTCCACAGTGATAGAGGACGAACATCCTACATGGATGACACCCATCATGGATTTTATTAGCAAGGGAACACTCCCCCAAGAACAAAAGGACGCTCGACGGATACGGCGCACATCGCAAAGGTTCGAAATCCGAGACGGTATCCTATATCGGCGTTCATTCTTACAACCATGGCTCAGGTGCGTCGGACCTCTTCAGGTAGATTACGTAATCCGGGAAATCCACGCTGGCTCTTGCAGCATGCACTCAGGACCACGGTCCGTTGTAGCGCGCGCTTTGCGATCCGGGTACTATTGGCCTACCATGCACCGCGACGCGCGAAACATGATTAGAAGGTGCAACGACTGCCAAGTTCACAGACCAATTCCGCGTCGACCACAACATGAGTTAACACCCATCACCTCACCATGGCCATTCCATAAATGGGGAATTGACATTGCAGGACCTTTTCCAGTCGTGCCAGGAGGACTCAAGTTCCTCATTGTCGCCATTGATTACTTCACCAAATGGATCGAGGCAAAAGCAGTGGCAAGTATCACAGGCAACCAGGTCAAACGATTCATTTGGGACAACATTGTATGCCGCTTTGGCCTACCTGGGGAAATTATTTCGGATAACGGAAAACAATTCTGTGATAATTGATGAGTGTCTAAATATTCATCATGTTATACCAATCTGAACTGCCAAAACATACAAAAACACTCAAATATGTATCAAAATACTTAAAATATCTTAAAGGTGTGTTTTATATGTTTCAAATGCAAAATATGCAAAAACAGATGAAAAACGTACAAAGTTTGCATAATTGGCAGTTTCAGTCCCTCAAGTTTCACAATTTGGCAAAACTAGTCCCTGAAGGTTTTAAATGATAGAAAAGTCAACTTAAGTCCTTGGGAAGTCAAAAATATTCACAAATGATCCCTGGATAAAAGTTTACACATATTGGCAATTTTTACCCCTCAAGTTTCAAAATTGGCAAACTTAGTCCCTAGGTATTCAAAATAGAATTTTATCACAAATTACCCTTGTACTATTCATAAATTACAATTTGGAACAATTTTGATAAACTTTTGGGAATTTACAAGTTTAGTCCCTCTAAAATCCAAATTTACATTTTAGGTCCTTAAAGTTTTAAATATAAATAAACATATATGGTCCTTGTACTAACCATATTTGGCAGGTTTGGCCCCTGAAGAAAAGTTTGGAAAGTTGTCAACATAAACCCTCAAGAAATCAGCTTTGACAACATTAGTCCTTGGGCTTGTTCACTAATAAAACCAAACGGACCTATCCTTATTATTCCCTAAATCCAAAACCAATAACAAACCACCCCAGCCCAACCTTACCCCTTGGCCCAAAACCACAACCAGCCCACCCTTTTGTATTTAAATAAAACGCGGGGTCAAACAATAAGTCAAACAAACACCCAAAACCGCCCTACTGTTCATCTTCTTCCACCTCACCCCTCTTCCACCTGTAACTCCACTTGACATATCCACCTTTCCACCTCACCCACCTACTATCTCCACTACCTCCTTACACCTACACCTCAGCCCACAATCCATTAATGCATTCCCACCAATTCACACTTTACCTCACCCTCACACACCCTGGTTTCATGGCTACTTGACCCAAAAGACATGCCTTATGCCCCAACTGTCTTCCTGACACCTCCACAACAATCCACAAATCCTTAATTGTCCTCAAAATATCTCCCTGCCACCTATTGAATTTTGGCGCCAAAATGATCCAAAGGCCAAAACTATTCAGAAGTGATCCTAAGGTCAAGAAAAGAGATGGGATTTATTTCTTGGGCACCAAGGAGTACAAAAGGCTATAAAAGAGAAGAGAAGACAGAGGAATACTTACTTTTGGCCTTAAGCCATAGTCACTTAGTTTTAATATCATGTCATTTACTGCTTTAATTTACTTACAATGTCATTTAAATGCTTTCAGCTTTGTAAAAGAACCTTGACAAGTTTAAATACAAGCTATTTACAGTTGTAGTTTCATAATCTTTAATTTTCTGTCATTTACTTTAATTGTCATTTAAATACTTGTCTTTCAATTCTGTTTGATCAAAGTTGTTTAGAGGACTCTATATGACACTACATAGGTCTCAGTAACCTTTTGCAAGCCTTTAGAAACCATTAAATAGCTTTGAGCTTTTAAATTAGAAAATACTAAAAAATAGAGAAAAATAGTTGAAAAATCAAAAATAGTGTGATCATGAAGAAGATGAGGAAGCAGGGGTGAATTTGAAGTGTAAGGGATGTTAGGAGCTTAATGGGAAGCTATTGGGTGTAACCTTGTCCATGGTTCCATATTTCTCAGGTTGATTCATCTTGTAAGCAATTTTTACTATTTCTGCAATTTTACTGTTCATGTCTTTATTTGTTTTGATTTATATGTTTTCTTGTTTATCTGTTGTTATTAAATGTTTTTAAACTTTAATGTTGTATGTTTATGTTTGGTATTTCAAAGTTGCTAAGATTTCATTTTTTCACTGTATAAATGAATGATGAGTGATTCTTGTTTATTGATGTTATGTTTGTTATTTTACTGTTCTATTATCCTTAATATATGTTATCATTAAGTTTGGAATAAGGTTCTCAGTCAAATTCAAAGAAAACTTAAAGATTCATTTGACACTTGAAAAATTAAGGACTGTTTGGATTGGGTGTGATTCAGGGTATTGGGACTGCTTGAGAGGTTTATTGCTGTGCCTGGATGATCACTAGGTTATTGGAAGGTTTAACACCCTTTTAGGCCTAAGGGTTATGTCTTTTACAATAATTTTCATTCTAAAATTTCTCTCAGTGCCCACTTTTTGATTGCTGTACAATCTGTGTTATAGGATGTTAGTGATATTGTTCTTGTTTGATTGTGTATCATTAGTTGTCCATTAACTCAGTTCAGTGGTAATAACCAAGCTTTGTTGTGTGTAAAGTCAATATTTTCTTTTTATCTGTCTAATTATTTGTCTGTTTAAAATTACTAGTCCAAATCTTTATTATGTGTTCAAAAGTTGTTAATATTTGTTTAGTTCATGTTTATTATATCTAATACATCAAAATCAGTGATTAAATTCAGATCAAAGTTGATAAAAGTCAACTTTGATCATAAATTCAAAAAGTCAAAATTACCACAAACCTGATTTTTGATTAAATGTTTAATTTTAGTATGCCTTTATTATTAAGTTTCTGCTTATATGCTTTTAGGGTTTCAATGTTTAGCTGCTTGTCTTGCTTATATAATTTTGTTAATTTTTATCTTTTATGTTTTAGTGCTTAAATTTGTGCTTATTTTAGGTTAATATTGCCCTGTCTCACAGCTTCAAGCCCAAAACCACAAGCTTGTAGCTTGTGGACCTTTGAGCTTGGGGATGTGTTATTTGTTTCTATTAAAACCCTACTAGCTTGTTTATTCATGTCTATACTTATTTTCTGCTTTTTAGCTTATTAGACCACTTTTTACCATCCACTTTTTTGTCACAACCAACTCACTTCACTGAAGCAAACAGTGAAGTGAGATGGTAACCAAAAGCTTGAAATAAGCTCCTCAGTGAGCTTGAGTATGTGACCCTTGGCTTTTTACAAAGCCAAGGTACCCATCTCAATGCCTCAATGTGAGTTGAGCTTATCAGAGCTTATTTGATAGGTCAAGTAAGAGCTTGATAGTTTGCTCATTCACAACAATGGACTGCTTATGCAGTCCATTTACACCATTTCCTTCAAGCTCTTACAAGCTAATTAGAGATCCATGGCTTGAGTCATTTAGCTTTTTAGGAAGCCTAGCACAGCTCTATGATCCTATGCTTTATTTTCACCTTGTAGCTTATTTACATAGGCTGCAAGTAGCTTAAACTTATCACACCATGAAAAGCTATGCTGAGTCCTTAGCATATCTTACCAAACCTAGCTTATTTCATAAGCTCACAAAAAGCTCACCTGTTGGACCTAGCTTATGATATTTGCTTTTTTTGGAAGCTTATCAACCAAGCTTTTAGATCCAGTGCTTAATTTCACCATTGTAGCTTATTTACAAGGGCTGCAATGAGCTTTTTGTTTGTCCCATTTTTCTAAGTGTCCTGGGTAACCATCTTTTTCAGGAAAATGGAAGATTTTCATGAGCCTCTCACAAGCTCATCAGTGGACCCCACTTGATGAGCTTTGGCTTTTTGGAAAGCCAAACACCTCAGTTTGATACTCCAATACTTAGTTTGGTCTTTTCAGCTTATTTCCTAAGCTTATTTGGCCACTCAAATTAGTTGCAGGGGGTGTTTGGATTGTTATGTACCTGAGAATAGCTTATTTGCTTATTTCAAGCTTATAAATTAATCTCAGTGCATAAGCTTGTACATATATATATATATATATATATATATATATATATATATATATATATATATATATATATATATATATATATATATATATATATATATATATGTATAATACTTGTATATATAATTTTTATACTTTACTTTCAAGTATGGAGCTTATTATAGGCTTAACAGGCCTCCATTCCATCCAAGTTAAGCCCAAAAAGGCTTAACTGTCTAAACCTTAAGCTCATGCTTATAAGCACTTTCAAGTACTTATTCCTGTTCAAATATACCTATTATACTTGTATATATCCACTTTTGTTTTTTATTTTCACTGTATAGCTTTTTCTAAGCTTTTCCCAAGCTTTTTACTTCACTGAGAGCCCAAAAGCTCATCTGAGTGAGTAATAAGCCCACGTATGGCTTATTTCTAGATTATATAAGTTCTATTTTTATCATACTTGTATAAATACAGTATATATATAGTTCTATAAAAAGAAAAGCCAAAACAAAGCTTTAACAATAAGTGATAGCTTCTATTTAGAAGCTTAAGGCTTAAAAAGCCATCTGAGTAAGAAATAAGCTCTATCAGAGCTTATTTCTTAGTTTCGAAAAAGTTGGTTTTGTTAAAGATTAATATTATAACTTATTATATAGTTTTGCAAAAAGAAAAATCAAAAATAAAATAAAAATGCAAAAATGGGTGTGGGTGGATTCGAACTTGGGACCTCTCGCTAGTATCATGCATAAGTACCCACACCCCTTCCACTTGCTCTGGGGCACCAGTTCCGTAAGTCTCTACACCATCAATATACTTAAGGGTGTTTTGACCCTTTGGCTTATTTGGACTGTGCAGCTTATTCCAGCTTATTGGAATAAGCTGTTGGCCCAAATTTATTTTTTCTAGCATGTTCATACTATAATACACTTTCTGTAATTTTTTCAGATTTTTTACTGTTCATATACTATTTTTAATAATTAATATAATTTACATACCTTTTAGTAAATAATAAGTGTTTAATTTTTAAAACTGCTTATTTATAATTATTATAAACTTTTTATATTTTTTATGATTTCCTGTGATGATTAAGAAGTTTTATAAAAAGTTTTATAATTTTATAAATTAGTTTAGTATGTATAATAAATTTAGTTTAATTAGTTTAAATTAATAAATAATAGTTTTTAATTAAGTTTTCTTATTTTTTTACATAGCATATAGTTTTTATATTTTTCTTAGCTTCTTATACTTATTTTAGAATTATGTAAAAAGTTTTAGATTTTTGTTTGCTTATTTAGTATATATAATAATTTAATAATAGTTTAATAAATAGATAATAGTAAATAATTAATAATAAATAGAATACTTGTATAATAAATATATTTTTAGTTTTAAAATTTCTTTTATATTAGTTTAAACTTTTCTAAGTTTTTGTTTTATTTATTTAGGTTTATTTTACATTTTCTTATTTTTATGTAAATTAATAAATAGTAAATAAGTAGTTTTAATTAATAATAATTATATAATACTTGTAAATATTATTGTAAATATAGTTATTTAAATTATTTCTTTTTAATTTGCATTTAAGCCATTAAGGCATGCAAATTCCCTCTTTGGGAAAGTTTTGTTTTATTCGTTACGTTTACGTTTATTTAAACTTAAACGTACGTTTGTAAATATCCTTTATCATTTTAGGGTTTCTGATTGCACGTTTTTACTGAAATAGCTGTGACAAGAGCTATTTACTATTCACATTCCTAGTGTTAGTCAGTCAGATTCCCGTTTTTCTATATACATATTATTTCAACACATTACAAGTCATGGTACTATCACGTTCACACCTCGTTGGGACATAACGACCCGGGGATGTACTTTTCTGTACTCACGTACTTTTTCTGTACTTAACTCCCACGGATTAACTTTGCTAGTTCCTCCCGGGCTCCATTTAGATATTACGGTTGACCATTCACAAGTGGTTAGCTTGTGTGATAAATAAGTGACGGTTCGGGAGGAATCAAATTTTGGCGCCGTTGCCGGGGAGGTGTGCTGCCTACTATGACTTGTATTTTGTATTTTGTTCAAATATCTATCCTTGTATGTACATTATATATATACTTTATCATTCAACTTCCGGGCTGTCAGGACATATTTATTACAGTTAATCATTCACAAGTGATTAGCTAGCGTGGTAAACCTGACACAAGCCTGGGAGGTAGTGATTACATATACTATATTCATATTTCATTTCATAAACAATATAAAATACAAAAACATTTTTCCTATGCACACAACTTGCCCAGTTTGATTAGTCCCTCAGTTACAACATTTGGTTGTTGGCTGTTTACAGTTACTGAGCTCTGTCAGACCAAGATTCCCTTTCGAGGGGCGGTTGTTAAGGATTTTCTTTCTTTTGTACATATATATAAAAAGATAAAAATACAAAAACATTATAAAAATTAAAAACCAAAAAGATTCTCCTTACCTTACTATTTATAATTCTGTGAGTGAACCCCACTCCAATTTCTCATCCAATCTGTGAGTGGCAATCCCACTCCATTTCCCCATGGACAATGTAATTCGGGGTCAAGTCAAGCTAGCGACTTGGTAATCAAAAACAGTAGCATAAACATGGGTTTTCACCCGTGTGTACCACCCAAGTGTGGGGGTATGCCCCACATGTTGTATATATCTTAAAAATGAAATGAAAAATTGTAAATACAGAAAAATAAAATAATTGTTGTGTTACCCCACTTAGTTTTAAATGTTATCTTTTTACGTTCAAGGATTCGGGATAATAGCCGGGACTTTGAATATTGAGGACAATATTCATTTCTAAGTGTGGGGGGGGGGAAATTCTGGCGAATTTGATCACTTATATACCCTTGTATGCCCTTTTTCCCAAAAAATGACCAAAATTTAAATTTTTTTCTCTTGGTATTAGTGTTTTGCACTAAATACAACAAATGGTAATCAATCCACCATGTCTAAACCACATAAGGATTGGCTAATCCAGGAGCAAACGGCTCTTGGTAAAGATATCTCAAATCCGTTGATGGCTTGCAATTTGCCAAAAATTGTATGGTTCCTCAACTCCCCATCATCCTCAAAAGCTAATGAGTTGGCTAGCCCGCAAGATTATGGCTTGTGGTAAAGGCCGTGGAAAAACCATAATTGGTAATCAGCTCACCAAGATGTTGACTATTCCATCAAGAGTTGGCTAGTCCAGAAGCAAACGGCTTTTGGTAAAGACTAATCAAATCCGTTGACAGCTGGTGGTTTGCTCAAAATCACACGGTTATCAGGTGTGCCACAGTTCTTACACCTGGCTACTCCAGAAGTGATGGCTTTTGGTAATGAGATGAAATCTATTAAGTTTTTCTCAAAAGATTGCTAAGGACTAGCAATAGTTTAGTGTGAGGGATTGATGAGTGTCTAAATACTCATCATTTTATACCAATCTGAACTGCCAAAACATACAAAAACACTCAAATATGTATCAAAATACTTAAAATATCTTAAAGGTGTGTTTTATATGTTTCAAATGCAAAATATGCAAAAACAGATGAAAAACATACAAAGTTTGCATAATTGGCAGTTTCAGTCCCTCAAGTTTCACAATTTGGCAAAACTAGTCCCTGAAGGTTTTAAATGATAGAAAAGTCAACTTAAGTCCTTGGGAAGTCAAAAATATTCACAAATGATCCCTGGATAAAAGTTTACACATATTGGCAATTTTTACCCCTCAAGTTTCAAAATTGGCAAACTTAGTCCCTGGGTATTCAAAATAGAATTTTATCACAAATTACCCTTGTACTATTCATAAATTACAATTTGGAACAATTTTGATAAACTTTTGGGAATTTACAAGTTTAGTCCCTCTAAAATCCAAATTTACATTTTAGGTCCTTAAAGTTTTAAATATAAATAAACATATATGGTCCTTGTACTAACCATATTTGGCAGGTTTGGCCCCTGAAGAAAAGTTTGGAAAGTTGTCAACATAAACCCTCAAGAAATCAGCTTTGACAACATTAGTCCTTGGGCTTGTTCACTAATAAAACCAAACGGACCTATCCTTATTATTCCCTAAATCCAAAATCAATAACAAACCACCCCAGCCCAACCTTACCCCTTGGCCCAAAACCACAACCAGCCCACCCTTTTGTATTTAAATAAAATGCGGGGTCAAACAATAAGTCAAACAAACACCCAAAACCGCCCTACAGTTCATCTTCTTCCACCTCACCCCTCTTCCACCTGTAACTCCACTTGACATATCCACCTTTCCACCTCACCCACCTACTATCTCCACTACCTCCTTACACCTACACCTCAGCCCACAATCCATTAATGCATTCCCACCAATTCACACTTTACCTCACCCTCACACACCCTGGTTTCATGGCTACTTGACCCAAAAGACACGCCTTATGCCCCAACTGTCTTCCTGACACCTCAACAACAATCCACAAATCCTTAATTGTCCTCAAAATATCTCCCTGCCACCTATTGAATTTTGGCGCCAAAATGATCCAAAGGCCAAAACTATTCAGAAGTGATCCTAAGGTCAAGAAAAGAGATGGGATTTATTTCTTGGGCACCAAGGAGTACAAAAGGCTATAAAAGAGAAGAGAAGACAGAGGAATACTTACTTTTGGCCTTAAGCCATAGTCACTTAGTTTTAATATCATGTCATTTACTGCTTTAATTTACTTACAATGTCATTTAAATGCTTTCGGCTTTGTAAAAGAACCTTGACAAGTTTAAATACAAGCTATTTACAGTTGTAGTTTCATAATCTTTAATTTTCTGTCATTTACTTTAATTGTCATTTAAATACTTGTCTTTCAATTCTGTTTGATCAAAGATGTTTAGAGGACTCTATATGACACTACATAGGTCTCAGTAACCTTTTGCAAGCCTTTAGAAACCATTAAATAGCTTTGAGCTTTTAAATTAGAAAATACTAAAAAAATAGAGAAAAATAGTTGAAAAATCAAAAATAGTGTGATCATGAAGAAGATGAGGAAGCAGGGGTGAATTTGAAGTGTAAGGGATATTAGGAGCTTAATGGGAAGCTATTGGGTGTAACCTTGTCCTTGGTTCCATATTTCTCAGGTTGATTCATCTTGTAAGCAATTTTTACTATTTCTGCAAATTTACTGTTCATGTCTTTATTTGTTTTGATTTATATGTTTTCTTGTTTATCTGTTGTTATTAAATGTTTTTAAACTTTAATGTTGTATGTTTATGTTTGGTATTTCAAAGTTGCTAAGATTTCATTTTTTCACTGTATAAATGAATGATGAGTGATTCTTGTTTATTGATGTTATGTTTGTTATTTTACTGTTCTATTATCCTTAATATATGTTATCATTAATTTTGGAATAAGGTTCTCAGTCAAATTCAAAGAAAACTTAAAGATTCATTTGACACTTGAAAAATTAAGGACTGTTTGGATTGGGTGTGATTCAGGGTAATGGGACTGCTTGAGAGGTTTATTGCTGTGCATGCATGATCACTAGGTTATTGGAAGGTTTGACACCCTTTTAGGCCTAAGGGTTATGTCTTTTACAATAATTTTCATTCTAAAATTTCTCTCAGTGCCCACTTTTTGATTGCTGTACAATCTGTGTTATAGGATGTTAGTGATATTGTTCTTGTTTGATTGTGTATCATTAGTTGTCCATTAACTCAGTTCAGTGGTAATAACCAAGCTTTGTTGTGTGTAAAGTCAATATTTTCTTTTTATCTGTCTAATTATTTGTCTGTTTAAAATTACTAGTCCAAATCTTTATTATGTGTTCAAAAGTTGTTAATATTTGTTTAGTTCATGTTTATTATATCTAATACATCAAAATCAGTGATTAAATTCAGATCAAAGTTGATAAAAGTCAACTTTGATCATAAATTCAAAAAGTCAAAATTACCACAAACCTGATTTTTGATTAAATGTTTAATTTTAGTGTGCCTTTATTATTAAGGTTCTGCTTATATGCTTTTAGGGTTTCAATGTTTAGCTGCTTGTCTTGCTTATATAATTTTGTTAATTTTTATCTTTTATGTTTTAGTGCTTAAATTTGTGCTTATTTTAGGTTAATATTGCCCTGTCTCACAGCTTCAAGCCCAAAACCACAAGCTTGTAGCTTGTGGACCTTTGAGCTTGGGGCTGTGTTATTTGTTTCTATTAAAACCCTACTAGCTTTTTTATTCATGTCTATACTTATTTTCTGCTTTTTAGCTTATTAGACCACTTTTTACCATCCACTTTTTTGTCACAACCAACTCACTTCACTGAAGCAAACAGTGAAGTGAGATGGTAACCAAAAGCTTGAAATAAGCTCCTCAGTGAGCTTGAGTATGTGACCCTTGGCTTTTTACAAAGCCAAGGTACCCATCTCAATGCCTCAATGTGAGTTGAGCTTATCAGAGCTTATTTGATAGGTCAAGTAAGAGCTTGATAGTTTGCTCATTCACAACAATGGACTGCTTATGCAGTCCATTTACACCATTTCCTTCAAGCTCTTACAAGCTAATTAGAGATCCATGGCTTGAGTGATTTAGCTTTTTAGGAAGCCTAGCAACCCAGCTCTATGATCATATGCTTTATTTTCACCTTGTAGCTTATTTACATAGGCTGCAAGTAGCTTAAACTTATCACACCATGAAAAGCTATGCTGAGTCCTTAGCATATCTTACCAAACCTAGCTTATTTCATAAGCTCACAAAAAGCTCACCTGTTGGACCTAGCTTATGATATTTGCTTCTTTTGGAAGCTTATCAACCAAGCTTTTAGATCCAGTGCTTAATTTCACCATTGTAGCTTATTTACAAGGGCTACAATGAGCTTTTTGTTTGTCCCATTTTTCTAAGTGTCCTGGGTAACCATCTTATTCAGGAAAATGGGAGATTTTCATGAGCCTCTCACAAGCTCATCAGTGGACCCCACTTGATGAGCTTTGGCTTTTTGGAAAGCCAAACACCTCAGTTTGATACTCCAATACTTAGTTTGGTCTTTTCAGCTTATTTCCTAAGCTTATTTGGCCACTCAAATTAGTTGCAGGGGGTGTTTGGATTGTTATGTACCTGAGAATAGCTTATTTGCTTATTTCAAGCTTATAAGTTAATCTCAGTGCATAAGCTTGTACATATATATATATATATATATATATATATATATATATATATATATATATATATATATATATATATATATATATATATATATATATATATATATATATATATATATATATATATAATACTTGTATATATAATTTTTATACTTTACTTTCAAGTATGGAGCTTATTATAGGCTTAACAGGCCTCCATTCCATCCAAGTTAAGCCCAAAAAGGCTTAACTGTCTAAACCTTAAGCTCATGCTTATAAGCACTTTCAAGTACTTATTCCTGTTCAAATATACCTATTATACTTGTATATATCCACTTTTGTTTTTTATTTTCACTGTATAGCTTTTTCTAAGCTTTTCCCAAGCTTTTTACTTCACTGAGAGCCCAAAAGCTCATCTGAGTGAGTAATAAGCCCACGTATGGCTTATTTCTAGATTATATAAGTTCTATTTTTATCATACTTGTATAAATACAGTATATATATATATAGTTCTATAAAAAGAAAAGCCAAAACAAAGCTTTAACAATAAGTGATAGCTTCTATTTAGAAGCTTAAGGCTTAAAAAGCCATCTGAGTAAGAAATAAGCTCTATCAGAGCTTATTTCTTAGTTTTGAAAAAGTTGGTTTTGTTAAAGATTAATATTATAACTTATTATATAGTTTTGCAAAAAGAAAAATCAAAAATAAAATAAAAATGCAAAAATGGGTGTGGGTGGATTCGAACTTGGGACCTCTCGCTAGTATCATGCATAAGTACCCACACCCCTTCCACTTGCTCTGGGGCACCAGTTCCGTAAGTCTCTACACCATCAATATACTTAAGGGTGTTTTGACCCTTTGGCTTATTTGGACTGTGCAGCTTATTCCAGCTTATTGGAATAAGCTGTTGGCCCAAATTTATTTTTTCTAGCATCTTCATACTATAATACACTTTCTGTAATTTTTTCAGATTTTTTACTGTTCATATACTATTTTTAATAATTAATATAATTTACATACCTTTTAGTAAATAATAAGTGTTTAATTTTTAAAACTGCTTATTTATAATTATTATAAACTTTTTATATTTTTTATGATTTCCTGTGATGATTAAGAAGTTTTATAAAAAGTTTTATAATTTTATAAATTAGTTTAGTATGTATAATAAATTTAGTTTAATTAGTTTAAATTAATAAATAATAGTTTTTAATTAAGTTTTCTTATTTTTGTACATAGCATATAGTTTTTATATTTTTCTTAGCTTCTTATACTTATTTTAGAATTATGTAAAAAGTTTTAGATTTTTGTTTGCTTATTTAGTATATATAATAATTTAATAATAGTTTAATAAATAGATAATAGTAAATAATTAATAATAAATAGAATACTTGTATAATAAATATATTTTTAGTTTTAAAATTTCTTTTATATTAGTTTAAACTTTTCTAAGTTTTTGTTTTATTTATTTAGGTTTATTTTACATTTTCTTATTTTTATGTAAATTAATAAATAGTAAATAAGTAGTTTTAATTAATAATAATTATATAATACTTGTAAATATTATTGTAAATATAGTTATTTAAATTATTTCTTTTTAATTTGCATTTAAGCCATTAAGGCATGCAAATTCCCTCTTTGGGAAAGTTTTGTTTTATTCGTTACGTTTACGTTTATTTAAACTTAAACGTACGTTTGTAAATATCCTTTATCATTTTAGGGTTTCTGATTGCACATTTTTACTGAAATAGCTGTGACAAGAGCTATTTACTATTCACATTCCTAGTGTTAGTCAGTCAGATTCCCGTTTTTCTATATACATATTATTTCAACACATTACAAGTCATGGTACTATCACGTTCACACCTCATTGGGACATAACGACCCGGGGATGTACTTTTCTGTACTCACGTACTTTTTCTGTACTTAACTCCCACGGATTAACTTTGCTAGTTCCTCCCGGGCTCCATTTAGATATTACGGTTGACCATTCACAAGTGGTTAGCTTGTGTGATAAATAAGTGACGGTTCGGGAGGAATCAATAACCCATTTAAAGATTGGTGCGCGCAGTTAAACATCACACAACACTTCGCATCAGTTAAACATCCACAAACAAATAGATTATTAGAACGCGCGAATCGTAGCCTGGGTGAAGGCATTAAGGCGCGCTTGGACAGACATAAAGGAAGATGGGTGGACGAGTTATCGCATGTTTTGTGGGCCCACCGCAGAGAAATCAAAGTCAGCAACGGCGACACACCTTTTTCTCTTGTCTACGGGACAGAAGCTGTTATACCAGCAGAAATTGGAATGCCAACAATCCGTACATCGGAAGTTAATGTAACAACAAACGATGATGAACGGCGTATTGACTTAGATCTGTTGGAAGAACGGCGCGAAAGGGCGGCCATCCGCGAAGGTAAAGCTAAATCAAAGATGAAGAAGTATTATGATGCACGAGTCAAAAACACTTCTTTCAAACCAGGGGACTTTGTATACCGCGCCAACGATGCGAGCCACGCAGAAGACACGGGCAAGCTCGGACCAAAGTGGGAAGGACCTTACGAGGTCACGGAGGCATTAGGCGACGGTGCGTACAGAGTGCGCGACATGAAAGACCACGAGCTACCACGCACCTGGAACATTTGCAATCTCAAGAGATGCTACCTTTAGGCCACGGCCCACACACTGACATACCTGCACTTTAGTAAGCGCTCAATAAATGTTGGTGTATTTACTTTTTTTTCTTTCTTAGGAAATTGTCTTCTTGCACTTGCAACAATTAATAAAACGTTGTGGTTTCTAGCTAACTCCACAACACATTTCAACATTATTGCTTACATTATTCATTTATGTTTCAATTCTGTTTATATTATTGCCTACATGGCGTGCATGCACATATTAAGACCACACAAGGGCGGACAGGATGAGTAAACCTACTAAAGTACTCGTTGAGTAAGAGGGTTGCAAACCCATCAACACTGGGTCACGTATCCATGTTAAACACCTTACTATCAAAACGTTGGAGTAAGTTCATAAGTACACCCCACGATGGATGCACTTTATCGCACACGCTGCGCGTTTAACAAAACATGGACTCAAAACAATTGACTCCTACATAGTGGAACTCGCAGTACGCTGCACTCCACCACATGGATTCAAAACAATTGACTCCTAAATTCGTACACTAACTTCATACAAGCTTATGACTTTAGTACGCATCTCACAATGAATGCGCAACAACAAGTTGAAACGAACTAATAAACCAAGACACTTGGTTACCAAAAAATGATAAACGTAGTACGCTACACATTTAATCGCACGTTTGCTAAGGTTATGGACCGCAAACGCTTCCTAAGTTACGGACTTAATGCACAAATTCTGGGCTAAAAATACAAGTTATTATTAGCACGTTTGTCACTTTAGATAAGTCTTTCACGTGATAAAGGCAAGGAAAAAATCTAAGTACAAAAACAACATATGTGCACAAAAGAGTTCAAATAATTTTATTTACTAAAAACTACGAGTTTTTACAAAACTATAACTAAGAATTGTACATGTCTACACACTATGGATGCGCTTGGGGGAAGACTCCGGCACAGCTGAGCTCCCCGCCTCCTGAAGCTTCTTCAACAACAGCGCATCTTTTGGTGACACGGTCGCCACACTAACTGCAATGCCATCCGACCTGGGAAGATGTGCAGCACCAACACCGCAGAGAGTGGCCTTCCCTTTAAGACCTTTCTTCTTGGCTGCCTTCTCTTCATGGCGCTCCAAAACTTCCTTCAGTGGCACCTCTGTCTCAAGAGCGAAGGGGTTCAGGATATCACGCGGTCGCGCAAACACCGGAACCTGCAGTTGGGATTCATCAGGCTTTAAGAAGAAATCAACTTCGGCCTCTGCAGTCTCTGCTATATGCCTCCCAACTGTTAATCCCTGCATGCTCACTCGGATGGGATAATCCTGGTCGCGCTCCAGCTGCGCAATGTGTGGAAGCTCAAAGAGCCTCATCTTTTCCATCGCCTGCACAAGCTCGTCGTAGGCACCAGCATTATACTCAGGAACCTCAGAAGGAGAAACCTTTAACAGTTGCGCCTCAGCCAACTCTTCCACAGCCTGCGCCTTGCCATGAGCAACGACGCACTCCACCACCTTCCCAAAGGCACTCACGACCTCTGGGGACTCCAAGGTGCTCATGACAACAAGGCGCAAGCCATGACTGATCAACCACCTGCGAAAACAACGACAAAGGCATTAGAAAAGAAACATACAATATAAAAGAAATTAAGAAGAAATGTACAACAAGTACCTGCGCTCCGCAATGGTCGACAGCAGATGAGGATACAACTCCTCATCGTACTCTATACTCAGCCTGCGCAGCTTCTCCTCCTGCGCCTCAACAGAGTCCTCTACCTTCTTGCCAAACTGAGCAAGCTGACTGCAGAGCTCGTTCTTCTTCCCCTCCAGGTATTTTACCCCCCAGGCGAGGTCAGCCTTATATTGCTGCGACTCCCCACGTTCGCGCTGCAGCTCAGCCAAAACTACCAGCTTCTCCTCAGTCGCCTTCTTGGCGCGCTCATCGGCAGCTAACACCTCTGCCTGAGCCTCAGCCAATTGCGCTTTGAGCTGCGCAATCTGCTCATCCCTCTGAGCAAGGCTATCTCCCCCAACGACGGTCCGCGCCTTCAGCTGAGTGACCAGCTCAGCCTGGCGAGCAGCAACATCAGCAAGCTCCTCAACCAACTCCTGCGCAGACATCTGCGTCGTAGCCTTCAAAGGCTCCTCCGCATCTGCAACCTCAGGCGATGCGGCATGATCAGCAAAAGACGCATCACCCCCTGCAACATGGTCCCTATGAAATGAAGAAGATGTAATTAGTATGCGAATACGCCAAATAAAGGAAGTTACAAGCATAAACACTTACACAAGTGGTGGAGATATGTCCTGGTTCTTCTGCGCGCTAGTGGCAGACATCTCATCTGGCGCATCTAACTCATCCTCGCCAATCAGGCGGCGCCTCCTTTTGGAGGTACCAACATAACCACCAGAAGACGCTTCCTTGCGCTTCTCTCTACGAACCATTACAATCTCCACACTGTCAGACGACTCCACATGCGTCCCTTCCTCCACGTGAGACGGCTCTCCAGTGGGAGGAACACTCTGCACTGGTGGCACATACACAGCTACAGGTGGAGAGTTCGGACGATTAACAGGCCCAAACACCGTTAGGTGTCCATCAGTTGCCTCTAAAATGGGCTACTCACCAACCCTCAAAGGACGCACTCCCACGGTCGCACGCTTGGGCTCCTTCAACTTCACGAACGCGAACAAGTCCATCTCTGCGAAGAACAACAACAAATAACAAGGACAACTTAGTTATTTAAAACAAATACTTACATTCTAGAGGCAAGGGCAAGAAAGGATGAGCACCCACCCTGGCTGTTCTCATCAATGAAAGTTGGAACCTCGCCAGCGCCATCAAAGTAATTGCGACTGAGCCCCATGTGCACCAAAAACTCCTCAGGATAGGAGTTAATGGGAATACGGTTACTATCAATTGTATCCGCATCCGCGAGGCTGTACGAACCAGGGATAGGACGCTCATCCCTCGGCAGCGCCCCTTGGGCATAGAACCCAAAGCGCGACGGGAACACCACATCATCCACCCAGAAAAAGTATTCCCTCCAACGCCTTAACGAATCTACCTTAACGGTATAGCATTGAAGGTTCCCTGAGCGTTTGGTAAATGAGACCCATCCGTTCGCCTATGTAGAATGGTAAAACGCACGGAACAGGTCGACAGTCGGGTTAATGGCAAGCAACCGACAGTTAATCTCAAAATTAGATATCTTCGCCACACCTATACAGTGCAGCTGCGATATATGGAGCTGATAGTAATTGAGCAAGTTGCTCAAAAACATGGAAATGGGTATGCGATAGTTCGCTGATGAGTATCTAAATACTCATCATTTTATACCAATCTGAGCTGCCAAAACATCCAAAAACACTCAAATATGTATCAAAATACTTAAAATATCTTAAAGGTGTGTTTTATATGTTTTAAATGCAAAATATGCAAAAACAGATGAAAAACGTACAAAGTTTGCATAATTGGCAGTTTCAGTCCCTCAAGTTTCATAAATTGGCAAAACTAGTCCCTGGTTATTCTAAAAACATGAAAATGTCATCAAAGGTCCTTTTTAATCATAAAGTTACATATTTAGTCCTTTGGTGCAAAGTTTCATAAAATTACAAGTTTAGTCCCTCAACTTTGGAAATTGACAGAAATGGTCCCTGGGATGTAAAAACTTTGAGAAAAGCAATTTTGGTCCCTATACTAATAATCTTTTGCAGGTTTGGTCCTTGGTGTTAAGTTTGGTGGAATTACATGATCAGTCCCTGAAGTTTGGTGAATTGTCAGTTTTAGTCCCCGGGTATTTAAAAAATTAAATAATATCAAAAAGTACCCTTGTACTATTCACATGTGACAATTTAAACCCTTATGATTAATTTGGGAAAATACCATTTCAAACCCTCAACTTTTCCCTAATTACATTTTTGGTCCTTGTGATTTAATACCTAAAAACCAAACCGGACCCTAATGTTATTATTAATCCAATAACAAACCCAACACACCAAACTACCCACTATCCTAAAATACCAAGCCCACCCTTTTCCTTTTTACCCTAGCCCAATCCTTAGCCCAGTCCACCCACTTGGTCAAACCGGTCAACAAAACAACCAAAACCACTCCCCCGTTTTTCCTTTCCCTCCCAAACCATACCACCACCACTCAGACCAATACCAACCCCTCCACCTCACCGGTTTCTTGTTCCCCACTCTCACCACCTCATCCTCCACCTCACCACAACACTCCAAACCCCATTTAATGCCCTATAACTCCTCCACGTTATCTACAGTACCACTTTGACCCTTTGGCGCCAAGAAACTTTTAAACGGCCTTGATGACTTAGACAACATCAATGGCTCACAATTGGTGGGAAAAGTCAAGTGGGTCCCACTTAACTCAGAAAAGGGCTATAAGGAAGAAAAGAAGCAGAAGATGAAGAGTATTAGCTTAGGAGTAGAATAGCTTAGTCGTAGGTAGTATAATCCTTAATTTTCAGTTGTAATTTCAATTAAAAAATCTTGTACTCAGTTAATGTTATGTGTTTCAATCAGTAGTTAAAGTTAATTTCAAGTTTCAGATTGATTTCTCAGTTTTCATATTTTCAAGTAAATTTCAAAAGTCTCAAAAGTTGTTTGTTGTTTTGTAGTTGTTATTGTGGATTCTTTCAGCTCACATAAGCTTTGACAAGCTCTTGTAAGCCATTAGATATCATCAAAGTCAGTTTAAAATAGAAAACTCAATATTCCAAAGAAAATAGAAAAATAGTGGAAAAATAGAAAATCAAGTAAAAAGGAAGAAGGATACTGAGCAAGGTGTTATTGGGATATATTTCTGGTTTAGAATCCTATGGGGGATACTAGGTTGTGATCTTGTCCTTGGTTCATCATCTCAGTTCAATTCCACTTTGTAAGTTTTTCATAACAATTTTTCATATTATTAGTTAAGTACTTAAATTACTCAGGTTTCTGTGTTTTTAAGCTTTTGTGTTGTTGTTTAGATAATATATAGCTTAATATAGATAGCTTATTCATTAGAAATCAATTTTACTTAAAACTAAAAAACTCACAGTGAAACACTCAAGTTTGACAAACTTGTGTTTTCAGCTTGTGGTGTAGTTAATTCATGCTCATTTAATCTTATTTAGTTATAATATAGAGTTAGGAATCAGTATTGTAGCTTAAATTCATTACTAGCTTTGAAAATCATACATTGAAATAATTTAGGGTGTGTTTGGATCAGTAGGATCCATTGATTTAAAGGGTGTTGTAGTTGTTGTTCTTGGTTATGTTAAGTCACCTTAGGTCTTAATAGGTGTAATCAGTCATAAAATCAGGGTCTCATTAGGAAAAAGTCAAAAATCCAAAACCAATTCCCTTGACAGTTAACTGTCAAGGAATTGAGTTTTATAAACTCACCATTTAGCTTATATCAATTAGTTTTAGCTTATTTTAGGTCTATTGTAGCTTATTATAACTTAACTAATCAGTAAGGTAGCCTAGAATCTCATATAAGTCAACCTAGATCATTTTTATAAAAAGTCAAATTATCCACTCTCAGGTTTTTACCAAACTAGTAGGAATTGTTTAGAATTTAATAGAAGGAATTAGGCTTTGTGCTTTTGTGGGATCATAGTCTACCAGTTCATCTTCAATATCCCACATAGCTTGCATTTTTAAGATTTTTCTGTTGGGCCCCACTCACCCTCAAAGTAACCTGCAGGGCTGCAAAGTGCCCTGCTCCATCAGCTCAGTCCCAACAACACCACTTGGGTGGTGTTTTGAGACCACCTCAGTGGGTCCCACTACCTCTAATCAGCTTTTCTCAAACCCCCTCCTAGTAGACTCTTAGGTTTGACCTTTTGTTTGACCCAAATCATTGTGGACCCCACTTAGTTAAGCTCCTCAAGTCTGTCCCTATTCTGAGTTCACATTAAGTTTTGGATTAGCTTATTTGTACTTATCAGCTTATCTACTGAGCTTATTTGTCCATTTTTAGTTTTGACAAGTCTAATTAACTTATTTGAATCAGAAAACACCAAGGTGGGTCCCACATAAGCTCATTTGAGCTTATTTGCTCATTAAGTCAACTAAAGTCAACTGTCTAGGATAATAGCTTATAACTAGCTTATTTAAGTTGTAAAATATTTGTTTTCACAAAAGTTGGTTATATTAAGGTATAATATAGTTTGGAAAAAGAAAATTCAAGAAAAAACAATATAATAGTAAGTGATAGTTTCTATTTAATACAATTTAATTTTAATTTTCATTTTTATATTTTTGTTAAGTAATTTGTGTTTTTATATTTTTATTAATTTCCTTATAAGTTAAAGTATTTTTAATAATTTTCTCAGATTTTTATATTGTAATTTAGTATTTATTAGAATTAAAAATAGTTTAATTAATAATTAATCAATAAATAAGTTTTTAATAGCATAATTAATTTTTACATAGTAATACATAGTTTTTATATTTTTTATAGCTTTTATAAGTTATAAAATAGTTTTATAAAATTTTTCATAATTTTCTAAGTTAGTTTAATATTATTTGTAATTTAAAATAGTTTAATTAGTATAAAAAATATAAATAGTTTTTAATTAATAGAAAATTCATAAAAAGACAAAAAGATTTATTTTTATTTTTTATACTTTCTTCAAGTTCATTTTTAAGTTTAGAAATTATTTTTATAAATTTTTAGTTTAATTTGTAGTGTTTAATATTTTTAGTTTTTATTTAAATTAAGTTTTAATTAAAATAGTTAAATAGTTTTTAATTAAATAATTAATAATAAATAATATAATAATCTTAAAAATAGTTTTATTTTTAGTTTAATTTTATTTTAAGTTTAAGTTTATAGAATTTTCATTTTTAACCCTTATAGTTTATTTTTCTTAAAACTCACCTTTTTCTCAGTACGCAGTCGCGTCTGATTTTAAATTGGTGTACGTTTTTAATACCTAGCTTTCACGTAATCATTTCAATAGTTTAATTAAGTTATTTTAAGTTGTAAAACCCTAGTTTAAACACACACACACTTTTATACCATTCCCTGTTCAGATTCACTAATTACAGATTCGTTTATAATATCACATCGCATACCTCGTTGGGACTTACGACCCGGGAAAACACTGTATTCCTCGGAAGCATTTGTTTTAGACATTTGACTTGGTTGACCATCACCTGGTAAACTTAGTTGACTGTTTGAGGCGAATCATTCGCATAGTCAAAAAAGCGTGTATATAAACCTATTTTCCCATCGGGGAAATCAGCTATACACGCGTCAACATCTGGGGCCTCCGGATGGACGTCGAGAGGAATGAAGTAGTCAGAAGCAAACTGACGTACGTCATCCTCATCCATCAGGGAGCGAAACTCATCTAACTAAGCAACCATTTTCGGTATATCATAAGGTTTACTAGGATTGCAAACACGCAGTTACCTAAATCGAATAGTGGACCGAGGAAAGAAAAAAGCTTTGATAGTTTTCGAAAATGGCGGAAATGTTTTACTATGTGTTTCACGGTGAAAAGGGGGCGGTGACTTTATATAAGTACCCAAAACCCTAAAAAGGGATACCACGTGGATCCCATTCACAGATCGTGTGGTTAGGAAATGAGCAAGTACAACACTTTTTCCCATTTACCTAGGTACATGTAGATACTTCCCCCGTTTTTCGAAGCACATCTCATGATATATAAGGACTTGATACATTGTTCCTATTTTTGGGCTGGAAATATTCGATTTTTTCCCGCCACGCTTACCGCTATCCTCATTAGTCTAGTATCCGCAGCTACACACCGCGCACACTAGACTTGGGGGACATGATGAAGTATAGCCTATAGTTGGGCCACGAGCCCACGTTATAGACATTACTAAGCCCAAACCCACCACGAGTGGGCCATCATGACAAATGACTTGGGCCATTAATACCAACGGCTTGGGCTCACGAAGCCCAAAGCCCAACCAAAACATACGATTAAAGGATAAGGATCTTCTATTTACGGAATAGATATCCTTACCCCGGATAAGCACCACGAGTGCGAAGAGTAAGGAGCAAGATACCTACACGGTTTCTGCGCCCTATATATAGAATCATATATTCTCATTAAAAGGTACGATTGACACAATCCCTAACTCTTCAACTAAACCCTAAACTGATTACTTACTCTCACGCCGGAGTCTAATCGTGGGAGACAATCCCACGATAAGCCTAACGGTGTTGATTGCTTTCTTAGTGCGCAGGTTTCACAAGCACTAAAGTTCTAATTGGTACGAGAGCAGGAGTCCAAACAAGGTAAGCCCAACTTTTGTATCAACAAGCAAATACTAGCAACTAATCTTTATAGAATTCGCAATGGCTAAATAATGGATAAAAATGGGTCACATACACCACACTATGCATCTATTAACAAGGATCTTGCATGGCTGAATACCGATCCATTTTCAGAAAAATAATGCAATCTCATCTCAGGCATGTGATTGAAAATAAGTAAAGAATAACGCATGATTAAGACAGCAACACATCTCATCGCCACTTAAATCAATCATAATGGTTCATACTACAAACTTATTATGTACAACTTCAAGACGTAATTACCAGATAATTAACTTGAATAATGTATTTAATATAAATCATACCAATTTCTTTTGGCGATGCTTATGGCTTTTGTACGTATGAAGCACATGAACATAATATAACAATACAAGCAACGGTAAGATATCAGGACCAATGACAACAAGAAAAATCAAGCTACGACATTTTCCACTACCAAATATCTTTTTTCATATTAAAGATAAGGCCTTTGACAGGTATGCTTTCATGGCCATTTTAGTGATATCAGGTGCTGCAAATATATCGAAGCCGTTTAGGTTAAGATATACACAACTATCAAAGGCCAAAAAAACAAGAAACTATCAGGACAATAACTTTTCTAAAACATTATCATGAAACAACCTAGGACAAGATCGAGAAGCTTCAACCATGTCAAGTTTAAAAACTGATAGCCAACTATAGGTTTCGGGTCTAATTCAACCTTGCACTTAAAGCTTCATAAGCTGAGTAATAAAACTTCATCAATTCAATATGAAAAGCCCATAGACCAACTCGATCACCAAACTATTCAAGAAATAGATTACAGTTTATCGAGAAGACATTCGAAAGGAAAATGTCAAGCTTAACTAGATATAGACAATGACTCCTGTCGGTGTTTCGTTTAGCTAATCAACCAGGTCCGCAACATTCTAAGAAACAGAAACACAAAAGACAATTTCCGCTGCCATATATATATATATATATATATATATATATATATATATATATATATATATATATATATATATATATATATATATATATATATATATATATATATATATTCTATTAAAGATAAGGCCTTTGACATGTATGCTTTCATGGGCATTTTAGCAATAGCAGGTACTGCAAATATATTGAAACCATTTAACTTATGGTATACACAACTATCAGAGACTAGAAAAACATAAAAATATCAGTCCAAGAACTTTTGTATAACATTATCATGAAATGGATAAATTGAAATGGATATTTACATTAACAGAAAACCTGATATCAAGCCAATATATTTTTCTGTTAATGTTTTAGAAAACCTGATATTTATAACCTAAATATGCAACAAGTTATGTAACAGTCACTGCTACTCTTGGCGCACCGTATACCTGCATGAAATGTATAAATTGGGGTTCCGTTTTATATGTAACCATTTTCCAGTATTACCTACATATGCATAATTTTAAGAATCCAGTTACATGAAAATATATTAACATGTTTGCCTACAAGTATACCAGTAGTACTTCTAAAAACTACTCAATTTGCGGGTTCACTTTTCGATAGTTAACGGAAAAAAAATAATAACTTTTGTCATCTAAAAATCCTAACAGGGTGAAAATATAACATACTAATAGCAACGCCAACAACTTGCATTTTACTAACCAAAAGACGGAATACAGACTCTCGAATAACACAACGACAGAGACATAACATTTACAACGAGAGTGTGTCGTCCGACCACCATACTAGCAAAAGATACACTTCGTACGACTGGCTACAAACGTGCTACAAGCCAAGTAGCCGGAAAAACAGTGCAAAAGCAACCGCCCAGCACTTACAACTATATACAGACTAGACCAACTTACATACCATTGATCTAACCCACTATATGGCTTAAATCATTACTAAAGAACTACTTAATTTACAACCATATATATTTTAGAGACCCAGAACCGCATACACAAAAGTCAGCCTACAGGTGCATGACATCTCCCAGGTAATCCATAAGGAGCCCTGCCACATGATCAACATCGACAACACTACGGCCATACGCACGGATACGCTGCTCTTCCACGGCAACAAGTGCACGAAGAAGAGCCAAGGTGCGGCTAATCAACACAGAGCCCTCAACAGCCTCGAGCTCCCTAACAAAGGACTGGAGTTGCTGCAGAAACACCCTCTCACGCCTTATACGGCGCCTATCATCACGCTGGCCAGACAGATAAATAAACCTAAACCTTTCAAAGAAGAGGTAAAATTGCCTTCCCCTGTCATTGGAATTAGCCAAAGGAGCTAGCCTATCGCTGATCGAAACATGAGCATTCACAGTGTGATTATTCATATTTATTGTGATATTGAAAGACAATGGCGCAAAGAAGGAAGTGAAGAAAAGACCGTATTTATAGGCGGAAAAAGATGCAAAAAACAACGAACATTAATTATAAGATAAACGATGACATACCCACAGGCCACAGAGAGGCAAAAGGCTGATCAATGCCACCAATTCAGAAGTAGAGCAACCTCGAAAGCCAAACCCACAGAGAGGATGAATTATCCACAGAGAGGATGATTAACCTTTGGATAAAAAATTTGTGAGTAACCCAGATAACAACCGACACAATTAAAAAAAAATATTGAATATCATACCAGTACCTAAAGCTTAATACAAATTTTAAAATTAACTAGAAAACGAATGTCCGTTTATGGCACAGATAAACACAGCCATCCATGAAAATGCCGTGTACCACAGTCATAATGCACTTGCAAGTAACCTGTAAAAAAAAAGACTTCACCAAAGGTACTACTGTAGAGTTAAATAAGCACAATTAATACACGGATCTATGAATGAATGACCAGTTTGTGAACCCAGTACGCGCCATGAAAATGAAACATTACTTTCACATATAGGCCATCCATACCGGCTAAGTAACATAATAGAGGACAATGCCAACACTTAGCATTCTATAAATGCAATTTGCCATTCCCAACTACACAGAACATTTCAAATCCAATGTACAACAAACTCAAAAATTAATACAAGCGTTGTGCTGCTAGGCGAAGAAATAGAATGCTGCACCCTAAATGCCGAAAATCCGATAGCCAAAAGCATCACTAGCTTAACTATAATTCATCCCCTACGACGTGTTAGTCGAAACTTTTCACAAATTTTAAGAACGGAAACTCTTATTCATATTTGCCATTCCTTACTATAATTTTCAATCGACTTCTTAAAATAAAATAAATTTCTTGAACTTTTCAATTTTTAATGGTAAATTAAATCGTAGTTTACAATTATAGCTTCCATGCCTTTTTATTTTTTTTTTCACATTAAATCGCTCTCATAAACAGACATGAAAATTAGATCATTTAACATAGTATAAATAACTTAATTTTGTATTGTTCGATGACCGATCCTTTTAATCCAGTCCATATAATGGATTTTTCGAGAGCAACAGATAATGCATCTT
Source organism: Artemisia argyi (assembly GCA_030686995.1). Lineage (NCBI taxonomy): Eukaryota > Viridiplantae > Streptophyta > Magnoliopsida > Asterales > Asteraceae > Artemisia > Artemisia argyi. The sequence goes on from CM060684.1 coordinate 119,163,905, forward strand.
CCTCATAGGCTATACACACGGATACGGTACTCTTCTACAGCAACAAGCGCGGAAAAAAAACAAAGTGCGGCTAATCAACACAGTTAAGCACAGACATCCATCAAAATGTCCTTAAACACAGTTATAATGCACTCGCAAGATAACCACAGTGAATGGTGAGATTCAAGGATTTTTTAGATCAGGGAGAGGTTTAAGGCAGGGTGATCCAGTATCACCATATTTATTTACTTTAGTTATGGAAGTGTTGACCCTTATGCTTAAGAGACAAATTAGATTGGAAAATAAGTTCAAATATCATGCTCATTGTAAAGAATTAGAATTGGCGAGCTTGTGTTTTGCTGATGATTTATTGTTACTATGTCATGGTGATCTCTATTCTGCTTCTGTATTGAGAAGAGGGTTAGATGAATTTACATTATGTTCTGGTCTGTACCCTAGTGCAAGTAAATGTAATGGGTTCTATGGTAATGTTCCTTATGTTATTAAGGATGCTATTAAGACGGTGATGCCTTTTAGGGAGGGTGAGTTACCCTTTAGATATTTAGGAGTCCCGATGATTTCTAAAAGGCTATCTAGTAATGACTGTTGCGGGCTCATTGAGGTATGCATGAAAAGGTTAAGTGATTGGAAGAATAAGAATTTATCATTTGCAGGTAGGCTTCAATTAATTGCATCTATTCTTACCTCGCTTCAAGTGTATTGGGCCTCATTATTTATGCTACCTATTTCTATCTGTGATAAGATAGAAAAATTGTGTAAGGGATTCTTGTGGGCTAGAGGTGAATCTGCGAAAGGGCATGCTAGTATTTCATGGAAAGAAATTTGCAAACCTAAAAGTCAAGGAGGTTTAGGGTTGAAATCAATGCATTTGTGGAACGAAGCGCTTTTAGCTAGACACTTGTGGAATGTGGTTAGTAACAAAGATTCAGTGTGGGTAAGATGGATTAATGTTCACATCTTAAAAGGTAGGAGTGTTTGGTGTATTGATGCGAAATCTAATTATTCTTGGGGTTGGAAACAGATGCTGAGCTTAAGAGATAAAATTAGTAGATTTGTTTCTGTTAATATTGGAGATGGTAAAAGATGTAATACTTGGTATGATAAGTGGTGTGGTAATGGCCCTCTGATTAAGATTATTAATAAAAGAATTATTGAAAATGCTGGATTTAATACTCGAGAGTGTGTTGCTGATATGATTAAGGATAAATCTTGGATCTGGCCTAGTGATTGGGAAGGTAGATTTGGTATTAGTATACCTGTTCCAGATTTAATAGATGGGTCTGAGGATAGAACTATTTGGATGAATAAAGTGGGGCAAGAGAAAGTTTTTAGCATTAAGGAAATTTGGCTTGCTATAAGTGAAGAAAACCCGAAAGTTATTTGGCACAATCATGTGTGGTTTAATCAATGCATCCCGAAGCATGCTTTTATCTTGTGGGTGGCTATTAAAGGTAAACTTAAGACGAAAGATAGGATTCCTAAATGGTTTACCATTTCTGATCAGGTGTGTCACCTATGTAAATCTAATGATGAAACTCATAGTCACTTGTTTTTTGCATGTCCGTATTCCAAAAGATTATGGGAAAGGTTAAAACATATGTCTAAGTTAGAGGATACAAGTTGAAACTGGCCTTCTATTATCTCTTGTATAGCTAATAAACCTGCGACTAACAAAATTTGGAGTGTGATACAGAGATTAGTCCTTGGTGCTGCTGTCTACTTCATTTGGCAGGAAAGGAATGTGAGAAGAGCTCAATATATTGAACGAAATGAGGATTGTCTGTTCAAGATAGTAGTTGATACTGTTAGAATGAAGCTTATGGGATTAACTATGAAGTATACTAGTGAGGTTGCTAGAGCTGCTGAAATTTGGCAATTGAATATAAGTAAGAAGGACTATTATGGAAGTTTGATGCAGGATCTTGTGGGAGATTGATTGACTGTTTTTTAGGAGGTTTATGTATGGATTCCTGGGTGTTTATTCATTTTTTTTCTCATTTGCTTTTGAGCTTTGCTGTATGTTGTTTGTGTCAGGTATATGTTCCATTGGTGTCATTGGTGTTATTATATTTAATGATGCTGGTTGATTTGAAGTGATAGATGGTGAGAGTTGTGCTTGTTCTGAAGTATGATAAGATTTGAAGTGCTGGTTTCACATTGCTTGCTGGTGCAGAGGTATATGCTTGTGGATCATTGATGAACTATGGAAGTTGCACTCTTTTTGTCCTTTTTCAAGGTTTATCCCTCCTTGGGTTTACTTGGTAAAAGGTTTTTAAGGAGGCAATTCCATTACATGGGTTGTGTGTGGATGATATGGTGGTGCAAGACTTATATTGTTATGTTTTGTTGTTTAGTATTAATATTGTATTGGTTATTGAGTTGTATTCTCTTGTGTTTATGGTTTTTTTCTGTTTGTAATTGGTGTTACCTTCTAGAGGTGTCTACTATAAAGTTATGGGTATGGTGATGTTTCACAGAATGCTGATTGAGTTCAGTGTTCAAGTTGATGTATTTAGAAGTACCCTTGGCTATATAGTTGGAAAGTTACTCTGTTAGGTTGCACGTTGGTGATAGGTGGTTTGGAGTATTGAGCTTGGAACTTGTCCAATGCCTTTGTTTTTGGTTCTGTGTTTGGTTGTACTCTTTGCCTTTTATGGCATATTTTCTTAATGAATTTACCTTTAAGAAAAAAAAAAAAAAAGATAACCTCAGTGAATCCGAGGATCTAGGAATCAATAACAAATTCACGAACATAGTACGCGCCATGAAAATGAAACATCACTTTTACACATACGCCAGCCGGTACGGCTAAGTAACATAATAGAAAACATGATTAAAGTCGAAGACAAACCCAACGCTTAGCATTCTAGAAATGGAATTTGGCGTTCCCACATCTGAATTTGGGAATGAGCTTTACAGTTACATACGATAGTAAGCACAGTGAATACGAAGATCTAGGAATGAATGGCAAGTTAATGCACCTAGTATAAGGCAGCCAGTACGGCTGCGTAACATAAAAGAAAAAAGGATAAAAAAACTGGGAAACCTACAACGCTTAGCATTCTGCAAATGAAATTTGCCATTTTCACCTACACAGAATATTTCAACTACAAGGTACAACAAACATAAGATTAAAAAAAAAAAAAAAAAAAAAACAAAAAAAAAAAAAAAAAAAAAAAAAAAAAACAAACAAACAAACAATCTTAGTTACAGCTACATACGATATCAAAATCGAATGGTCACCGCCCCAAAGCCAACCTCGCTTTCATAATATGTTGCCTGTTCAGACCCATTGGACGCATTCCCGATCCCGCCCACCATTTTAGCCTAGTTACTTAGAAAACCCGTAAAATCAATAGCCATTTTCAGAGCAAAACCAGACTCTCACCTTTTAGCCCACTTGGTTGTACATTTCTATAGTTGTATATCCTTTGCAACATTTTGATGGAAATGTGCAAGTATTTGTTAAAATTTCCAAGCTGGTCATATCAAGAATAAATTATGACTATAACTTTGCCTATTGTGAAAACCTAAGTTATATCATATTGTCAAAAGCAAGCTAACAAGTTGAACCCAAAATTGCTCAAAAGAGCAAATTGCTGTTAGTTTATCTTGGAAAATCCTGGACCTTGAACTTTAAAACTTATACTAGTGATGTCTCTGTTCGTGAAGTTTGAGGACCATTAAGACGTCATTGAGCCATTGTGGTAGCGGGGTGACATCTGCAACTCCATGTTTTTCCGCTTGACATGAGTTCGTGAATAAGTTTTTAAGGATTTTAAAATGTTTTCCATCATTTCTCCTGTCTTCTAAACTTTTCAGGTTATCTTTGGTAGAATACAGCTGGTATGTGAATGGTGGTTGTATTTTTTTGGTTATCTAGCCGCAAAGCAAAGCATGCTGAAAATTGTGCCGCGCCCGGTTATATTTCATGAATCCACCACTGCATGCATAATGAATGCCGGTTGTTCAAGTGGTGAAAATGCGTAACACCTCAAACACAAAGCTAGTGTTTAAATAAGATATTTGATGATTTTGTAAAACCAAATCCACTTTCGTCTATATGAAACAACTATTGAACATAAAAAACCAGCACAAACCTATAAAAGCAGGCTTTTAAACCTAAATAGTGCACATAAAAGAAAAAAATAAAGGTTAAAAATAACAACCAGTAATTTTGAGTAATCCAAACCCGACTTGGCCCATTTCAACCCGAATCTCCATGCTCTCATATCACTTATATGGTGCATTTTTTTTAGTATACGTTTGATCTTTGCTTTATTTTTTTAAGGATTAGACACTGTCAAATATTTTATTTCTGGATCATTTCCGGTTCTTCATATATGTAGGAAAAAATAAATACTCCGTATTATTTAAACCATACATTTTTGGGTAAAGATACGCACCTTTGCATCTCAGGCTGGTTGATGTGTAACAGCTATACCTCACTTTGTTTACAAAATGAAGTTAATCAAGACGAGCCACTACTTTATCCTGTGAATCATACGGGTCGGATACATCACTAGCCAAAAAGGTTACCTGCTACAGGTTAGTATGATTTATGCAGACTCAACTGGATAAACAAGCTGATACTGGTTGTGTTTATCTCTGGTGGTTCTAAATGCTTTAACAGGTTAAATATTTCCCAATATCTTTTAATGCAAATGACCTCCTAACTAGTCTGATGAAATATTACTGCATATTTTTGGAAAGTTACAGATGTCAATGCCTCAAAGTTATGGAGTATAATGCAGCACTCATACGATCTGACAGGTTTTAGTATTTCAAAAATAACCTTCCGTTATGATGCAGAAAATAATGTTTGACTTGTTATGCAAATTTAACAAAACTTCAACTCTTTAAGGGGGTTTCTGGATTTAGCTTATTTAGCCATCTTATGGGCTTACTTGATTTTGGAGAAGTCAGAAGTCAATAATCTCACATTTTAGAGGTAATTTAAATAGAAAAGCCATAAGCTTCAGTTAATAAGCTCAAAATGTGTGCTTATCAGCTTTTTCCAAATCAAATAATCCCCTAAGCCAGCTAGATAAGCTAACCCAAACACCCCCTAACCTTAGTGAAATGTCTAAAATATAACTTCCACAAGTGGGGGCATACCTTCATTTAAGCACAAGCAAATGCTCAGGAAGCCTTTCTTTCTATTGGGTTGGTACCTAAAACAAATCTTGGGTTCAACTTTATGCCCTTTTCATCAGGCTTATTTTGCTTCTAGACTCGTCAGCCTCAAGAGCACAACATAAGATACTGAGACAAATCTATAAAAGTGAACTAGTTCATAAAACCTAACACATGGCTAAGTTTAAAAAAGTACAGAAATGATCAAGCTATGACATCAACAGAGTACATATGAAACTAGTTCCAGCAGCTAAAGCCGATCAGGAAACATAAAGAGACTGCTGTCTAGTCAGGAAATCAAGGGAAGTCCATCTCTTCCTACAAATCAAGCTCATTAATCAAATTTGACACAGTGGCATCCAATGATCCGGCTTTTACTGAAGCACGTAGCATTGACAACGTTGACTCATAAAGATAACGACGTCTTTCCACCATTTTATGTAGAAGCATCTTTACATCACCATAGCACTTGTTCTTTAGATATCCTTGAAGAAGGAAATTGTAAGTATCATTATTAGGCTGGCAATATTGATTCTCTTCCATTTCAAGAAACAACCGTTTTGCATCATTTACAAGACCTTCCTCACAAAAACCAATAATCATCGTGGTATATAAGCGGACGTTAGGTTCTATACCTTTGACACTTAGGCCCTCAAAAAGTTCCCTTGCAAAATCAAGCTCCCCACAGTTGATTGCACCATTCATAAGTTCCTCTACGACGTAATTATCTGAATTTGGCTTGCTATAATCACCCAGTAAATGAAACAAGGAGAAGGCCTCTTCAAGTCGATGTTTTCTGAAAAGGTAACGTAAAATATCGCAATAAGTGTGACTATCCAGCGTTTGACCTTGTGCGAGCATGTCATCAAGAAGTTTGTGCGCATCTCCAAAACGAGCAGCCGAGAAGCAGCTCTGTATCATGAGATGTACCGCAATTCGGCTTAAATCCTTTATCATTCATTTCATGATAAATAAGCATGGCGTCATCCATCTTCTTATCATTGCAGTAGCCATTTAACAAAATGGTGTAAGTAGCAGTATCAGGGGCGAGATGACTTGACACCATTAAATTAAAAAGCGACCGTGCTTCATCCATTTCGCCCTTCAAACAGTGACCATCTATAAGTGAATTATACGTTGCAATGTTCGGACAAACACCTCTTTCATGCATCATGTAAATAACATGGCCGCTACTTCGAGCCTGCCTTCAATGCAAAACGTATTTACTAATACATTAAAAGTTTCCACATCTGGATAGATCTCTTTGTCAAGCATTTCTTTTAGCAGCAAAGTGGCTTTGGTCCAACGGCGCATCTTACAAAGGCCAGAAACCAAAGAATTGTAAGTGACGACGTCTGGTTGAGAAACCATTTCTTGGACGAGTTTCAGAGCATCGTCCATCATGGTTTTGTCAGGTTTACTGCAAAGGGCTTTAATAACGGTATGGTACATGAGTGTATCCGGTTGACAAAGTTGGTTTTCGACGAGCTTTTTGAACAACATGTGTGCCTCATTAATCCTATCTTCAAAAATGAGTCCATGCAAGAGAGTAGCAACACAAGAAACACAGCTTTTTTTGAAAAAATCATCATGATCATGTTTGGTACCAAACTTCAAAAGGTGAGTAAAGTCATCAACAAAATCTTTCCGTGACATTTTATTAAGCATTTCCAAGTCTTTTTCCAATTTGGCAATATATTTTTTTAAATCTATATATGTATAATCATCAACAACAGTTGAAAGAAAAGGATTGCGGTGAAACTGAATTGAGGAAGCTAAAGGAGGACCCGGTTCTAAACCTAATGGCAAATCGGGAAAAGGGGTGTTAGTGAGAACATACGTGATACATGGCAGCATTCGAGTAGCAAAAATCTGTCAAATAGTCTTTGTTGCTTCGCTATGTTAATTATCAATTTAAGTCCAATACTACCATTTTGCATTCCACTTATAGATCGAGAGATATTTTAAGGAAGAACAAAAAAGAATTGGAATTTCTTCTTTTACAATCACGAGTTGCGGGCATATAGTAACGACGAGGATAACTAGTATGGTGCTCCGTATGGCAGTGACGTTGAACAACTTATGGGTAACATATTTTTTATTGGTAGCAAAGTTTTCTAGATGTGATCAGCCGATCACATTTGGAGTTGAACATCTTGTTTGGAAAGCTTATGATAACGGTACAAGATAATAGAGTGGCATTGGCGTGGTGTTAAAGAGTGGAATACTTGTCCTTTAAAACTTTTATATCACAAACATTTGTAGCCCAAAATATCTCAATGTGATGATGGTAATTGACTTTGTCCATGGAGAAACTTAGTGAATTAAACCACAAAATACTTCACAAATCTTTTCATGATGAAATTGTTTCTTCCATAATTTTCAACATAACCTCCTATTGAAATTCTATGAAAAAAAGGAAAGCCAATCAAATGTTAGAAACTTAGTATGTTCCTAGACGATGATTGTAATGATAAAAATTAGGAATAACAACTATATGGATGTACTGATAGAAACCGATTCGAGATGGTTATTCTCCTTCTAAACTATAACTAAACTAAGAACTAACTCTTGAACTAATTCATTCTTTTTCTTCTCTTTGATTCTCAATGCAAAGTACATATTTATAGTAAACAATAACAACTACTTCCTAGACTCTAGGACACATGAATGACAACATGAGAACATGGGTTACTCTACCACTACTTACTAGACTTTAGGAATAATAAGAAAACATGGGAACATGCATAGAGTGGATGTAACTCCTAAATGCATGCAATACTCTGAACGTGCATGAAACTAAAATAATAGGAAGACTTGGTCTTCTAACTCTTCAGCCACGTATCATGTACACATATATTTGGGCTCATTTGAGGGAGGTATTGGGTCTATTCGGGCTTCCTCAATAAAATAAGCTGGCTAAATGGGCACAAATCATAATAAAGATTTATAAAGATCGGGCATATGGTCCACACATATTTTGCATTCGGTCCGATTGAGCTTTGAGCTAAAAAAAATACGATGCCTGTCATAAAACTTTTAGCCACGAAGATGATAGATTCTGACTAGAAATCAATTAAGAAATGGTAATCAAAACCCCAATTGTGATTAACAATTAGAAATCCAAAGAATTAAGAATTGGAAATGGTAATTGTAGTCGGATAAGATGATTTGTTATAAAAGTGAGAGAAAGGATTCAAGAAAATGATTAATATTGATAACATGCCCAACTGGTTACAAAGAGTTGAGTTTTATACAAGAGTTTGCTAAACTAACTTTTGACGAGAAAGTTAGTTTCAAAACAACTAATAATAACTTGGCACGTGTCCTTATTTGAACTATAAAAAATGTCGCGTATCAGAAAATTGTAATGGCTTCCACTCTTCTGGTATATTCTTTAATAATTTTGTTATCTTTTTAATGTTTGTAGATTCACATTAGTTTTGTAATCTTTGATTTTGTCCTACGCGTAATTGATTTTCTGTACATGTCTGGTGATGGGGCCGATTTCTATACTTTCACTAATTAAGTTATTCTTTTATTCTATAATAATTATAGTTTGTGGTTTCTTGATATATTTTATTTATACTCCTTAATTTGCCACAATGATGATACATTATTAGTTGTATACTGTTAAAGAATTATCTAACCTATATTGTATTGCCAAAACAAGTTGACAAGTTGAACCGAAAATTGCTCAAGAGAACACATTGCCATTAGTTTATCTTGGAAAACCCTGAAACATGAGCATCAAAACTTATACTCGTAACAGATGTCTTTGTGAGACGTCAAAGAGCCATTGTGGCAGCGGGGTGACATTTGCAACTCCATGTTTTTCTGCATGACGTGAGTTTGTGAATAAGTTTTAAGGTTCTTGATATGTTTCCTCTTGTCATGGAGTTGATGCAACGGTATGAACTTCCAGGCTATCTTCGGTAGAATACATCTGGTATGTGAATGCGAGCATTTTTTGTGCTGATAATTGTGCCGCACCCGGTTATATTTCATGGATCCGCCCACTGCATACTGGTTGTTCAAGTGATGGAAGTGTGTAGCACCTCAAATGCTGACAATTTTGAAATAAAATGCTGACAATTTTGAAAGACCTAATCCACTAGTATTTATTTCTATATATGAAACAACTATAGAGCGTCAAAAACCAGAACAAACGTATAAAATCAAGCTTCGAACCCAAGGGCCTATAGTGCACATATAAGAATAAACTCAAAAAATTAAAAATAACAACTAGTAATAATTTTGAGTAATCTGAACCCCGGCTTGACCCATTTAAACCCAAACCCGTAGTAGTCACCCAACTCGCCCATCTAGCTAACTCCATGCTCTCATATCACACTGATTTGGCGCGTTTCTACTTTAGTATATATGTTTGATTTGTTGCTTTGTATTTAAGAATTATACACTTCGTCTAATATTTTAATTTTGGGCCATTTCCGGTTCTGGATATATGCAGAGAAAAATGAACAATATGTATAGCCATACCTTTTGGGTAAGGATAACGCACCTTTGTTTCTCAGGCTGGTTGATGTGTAAGATGTTATACTTCACTTTATTTACAAAAAGGAAGCTAACGAAGATGAGTTGGTACTTCATCCTGTGAATCCTATGGGTCGGATACATCACTAACCAAAAAGGTTAGCTGCTGCAGATTAGTATGATCTGTGCAGGCTCAAATGGATAAACGAGCTGATATGGGTTGTGTTTTATCACGGGTGGTTCTAACAGTAACAGCTTTAATAGGGCTATACATTTCCTAAAATCTATTTTTCAATGCTAAATCATGTGACCTCCTAAACTGTTTTTATTAGATATTATACTGCTATTTTTTAATAGTTATAGATGTCAATGCATAAAAGTATGATAATAACCCTATAACGATGATTTGATGCAGCACTCATCTGATAGGTTTTAGCATTTCAAAGATACCTTCCATAATGACACAGAAAATAAATGTTTGGCATGTTATGCAAATTTAACAAAATTTTAACTCTTAAAGAGGGTGTTTGGATTTAGCTTACTCAGCCAGCTTACGGGCTTATCTGAGTTTGGAGAAGTCAATAATCTCACATTTTGGAGGTTATTTACATAGATAAGCCATAAGCTTCAGTTGATAAGCTCAAAATGTGAGCTTATCAGCTTTTCCAAATTAAATAAGTCCATAGCCAGCTAGATAAGCTAATCAAAACACCCCCTAACCTTAGTTAAATGTCTAAGATATAGCTTCCACAAGCAGGGGCATATCTGCATTTAAGCACCAAGCAGAATGCTCAGGAAGGCCTTTCTTTCTATTGGGTTGGTATCAAAATCAAATATTGGGTTCAACTCATTCTGCTTTATGCCCTTTCCATCCGGCTTATAATGCTTCTAGAATCATCAACCTCGAGAGCACAACATAAGATACTGAAACAAATCTATAAAAGAGAAATAGTTCAAAAAACATAAGACATTGCTAGGTTTTAAAAAGCACACATATGATCAGGCTATGACATCAACAGAGTACATCTGAGACTCGTGCCAGCAGCTAAAGCCGATCAGGAAATATAAAGAGACTGCTGTCTAGTCAGAAAATCAAGGGAAGTCCATCTCTTCCTATCACGGAAAGTCATTAGTCAAGTTAGACATAGTGGCATCCAGTGATCCGGCTGCTACTGAAGCGCGTAGCATCGACAACGTTGACTCATAAAGATAACGACGTCTTTCCTTCATTTTGTGTAGAAGCATCTTTACATCATCATAGCAGTTGTTCTTTAGAAATCCTTGAAGAAGGAAATTGTAAGTATCATTATTGGGCTGGCAATACTGATTCTCTTCCATTTCAAGAAACAACCGTTTTGCATCATTTACAAGACCTTCCTCACAAAAACCAATAATCATCGTGGTATATAAGTGGGGGTTAGGTTCTATACCTTTGACACTTAGGCCCTCGAAAAGTTCCCTTGCAAAATCAAGCTTCCCACAGTTGATTGCACCATTCATAAGTTCCCCTACGACGTAATTATCTGAATTTGGCTTGCTATAATCACCCAGTAAATGAAACAAGGAGAAGGCCTCTTCAAGTCGATGTTTTCTGAAAAGGTAACGTAAAATATTGCAATAAGTGCGACTATCCAGCGTTTGACCTTGTGCGAGCATGTCATCAAGAAGTTTGTGCGCATCTCCAAAACGAGCAGCTGAGAAGCAGCTCTGTATCATGAGATTGTACGTAACGCAATTGGGCTTAAAACCTTTATCATTCATTTCATGATAAATAAGCATGGCGTCGTCCATCTTGTCATCATTGCAGTAGCCATTTAACAAAATGGTATGAGTAGCGGTATCAGGGGCGAGATGACTTGAAACCATTAAATTAAAAAGCAAGTGTGCTTCATCCATTTCACCCTTCAAACAGTGACCATCTATAAGTGAATTATACGTTGCAGTGCTGGGACAAATACCTCTTTCATGCATCATGTAAATAACATGACGGGCTACTTCGAGCCTGCCTTCAATGCAAAACGTATTTACTAATACATTAAAGGTTTCCACATCTGGATAGATCTCTTTGTCAAGCATCTCTTTTAGCAGCAAAGTAGCTTTGGTCCAACGGCGCATCTTACAAAGGCCAGAAACCAAAGAATTGTAAGTGACGACGTCTGGTTGAGAAACCATTTCTTGGAAGAGTTTGAGAGCATCATCCATCATGATTTTGTCAGGTTTACTGCAAAGGGCTTTAATAACTGTATTGTACATGAATGTATCCGGTTCACAAAGTTGGTTTTCGATGCTCTTTTTGAACAACATGTGTGCCTCATTAATCCTATCTTCAAAAATAAGTCCATGCATGAGAGTAGTAATACAAGAAACATGGTTTCTTTTGGAAAAATCATCATCATCATGTTTGGTACCAACCTTCAAAAGGTGAGTAAAGTCATCAACAAAATCTTTCCGTGCTATTTTTTCAAGCATTTCCAAGTCTTTATCCAATTTGGCAATATTTTTTTTAAACTCTATAAATATAGAATCATCAACAACAGTTGAAAGAAAAGGATTGCGGTGAAACTGAATTGAGGAAGCTAAAGGAGGACCTGGTTCTAAACCTAATGGCAAATCGGGAAAAGGGGTGTTAGTGAAAGACCTGGTACTAATACAAATACCTTTGAATCTGAGTTTGATCAAAGCATCCACAGCTGATTTTGTGCGATTCATCATCATAGCCGCTCTCCAACCTTAACACTTGTGTGCTTTTCTTTTCTTATACCTTTTTTTTTTTTTTTTTTTTTTTTTTTTTTTTTTTTTTTTTGTGTGTGTAAATCGCATTTTTAGTCCTTGTGATTTGGCCAAATTTAAGGTTTGGTCCCTATTCTTTCGAAAATGCAGCAATAATCCCCATCTAAAACCTGCTAAATATTTTGAACCAAAATTTTTAATACTGGTACCGGTACGGAAATGTTATCGAATATATATGCACGGTACGGTATCTTTTCGGAATCGGTATTTTGGGGTTATATTTCTTGTTGAGTTTAATGAAAGAGTTGAGAACAATTATATTTAGTAAATCAAACCCTACTTGACCCATTTTAACCCAACTCGCCCATCTAGCCAACTCCATGCTTGCATATCACTGATGTGGTGCGTTCATTTTTTTAGTATTGATGTTTGATTTGTTGCACTATATTTTAGAAGACACTTTGTCTAATAATTTATTTCTGGATAATTTTGAATCTGGATATATGCAGGAAAAAATTGACTACTCCTATTATTTATAACATACCTTTTTTGGGCAAGGATATGTGTAACAGATGAGTATAATCTGTGCAGAGCACTCACAAGATATTTAAAAGATAACCTTCTGTAATAACACAGAAAAGCAATGTTTGACTTGTTATGCAATTTAACAAAATTTCAACTCCTCTAAGGGGTGTTTGGATTTAGCTTATTTTGAAGAAGTCAATAAACTCCGTTTCAAGATGGTAAACTCAAGTTGTTAAGCTCAAAATGTGAGCGTATCAGCTTTTCCTAATTAAATAAGCCCATAAGCCAGCTACGTAAGCTAATATAGCTTCCACAAGTGGCCGCATACCTGCATTTAAGCACAAGCGAAATGCTCACGGAGCCTTTGTTTCTAATTTGTTGGCATCAAAATCAAAGCTTGGTTCAACTCATTCTGCTCTATGTCCTCTCCATCCGGCTTAGTTTGCTTCAAGACTCATCAAGCTCAAGAGAACAACATAAGATACCGAAACAGATCTATAAAAGACAACTAGTTCATAAAATCTAATGCATGACTATTGACTAATTAAAAAAAAAAAAAAAAAAAGTACACATATGATCAAGTTTAGACATCAACATCGTAAATATGAAACTCCAGCAGCTAAAGCCAATCAGGAAACATAAAGAGACTGCTGTCGAGTCAGAAAATCAAGTGAAGTCCATCTCTTCCTAACGGGGAAGATTATTCAACAAATTTAAGATACTCCTATCTAGTGATCCGGCTGCTACTGATTCATGGAGCAATGACAACGTTAAATCATAAAGACGGTGATTTCTTTCCTCCATTTTGTGTAGAAGCATCTCTACATCATCATAGCACTTGTTCTTAAGATATCCTTGAAGAAGGAAATTGTAAGCATCATCAATCGGCCAGCAATAATTCTCTTCCATTTCAAGAAACAACTGTTTTGCATCGTTAAGAAGACCTTCCGCACAGAAGCCACTAATCATTGTAGTATATACGTAGGAGTTAGGTTTCATACCTTTGACACTAAGGCCATTGAAAAGTGCCCTTGCAATATCAAGCTTCCCACATCTGATTGCACCATACATAAGTCTGTCTAGGATGAAAATATCTAAATTTAGCTTGCTATCCTCACCTAGTGTATGAAACAAGTTGAACGCCTCTTCAAATCGATAGTTGTAGCAAAGATCAGGTAAAATATAGCTATAAGTCCTTTCATCCAGCGTTTGACCTTGTGCGAGCAGGTCGTCAAGAAGTGTGTGTGCATCTTCAAAACGAGCAGCCTTGAAGCAGATCCGTATCATGCTGTTGTAAGTGACAGGATTGGGCTTAAAACCTTTTTCATTCATTTCATGATAAACAAGCATGGCGTCGTCCATCTTGTCATCAACGCAGTAGCCATTTAACAAACTGGTATAAGTAGTAGTATTAGGGGCGACATGATTTGACACCAATAAATTAAAAAGCGACCGTGCTTGGTCCATTTCACCCTTCAAACAGTGAGCATTTATAATTGGATTGTATGTTGCGATGTTTGGAGAAATACCTCTTTCATGCATCATGTAGATAACATGGCTGGCTACTTGGATCTTTCCGTCAATGCAAAACGTATTTACTAATACATTAAAGGTTTCCACATCTGGATAGATCCCTTTGTCAAGCATTTCTTTTATCAGCAAAGTGGCTTTGGTCCAACGGCGTATCTTACAAAGGCCAGAAACCAAAGAATTGTAAGTGACGACGTCTGGTTGAGAAACCATTTCTTGGAAGAGTTTGAGAGCATCATCCATCATGGTTTTGTCCGGTTTACTGCAAAGAGCTTTAATAACTGTATTGTACATGAGTGTATTTGGTTCACAAAGTTTTTGTTTGATGAGCTTGTTTAACAACATGTATGCCTCATTAATCCTATCTTCAATGATGAGTCCATCCAAGAGAGAAATAATAAAAGGAACACGGCTTTTTTTGAAAAAATCATCGACAGAAGGCAGAAGATGTTTCTGTGACATTTTAGTAAGCATACTCAACTCTTCATCCAAAGAACGAGGATTGGGGTGAATTGGGGGGCCCGATTCTAAACCTATTCGAAAATGTGAAAAAGGGGTGTTAGTGAAAGACCTGCTACTCATACAAATACGTTTGAATCTGAGTTTGAGCAAAGCATCAACAACTGATTTTGAGCGATTCATCATCATAGCCGCTCTCCAACCTTAACACTTGTGTGTTTTTCGTTTCTTTTCTTTTATGCGGAATTCTCAAGTTTTTCAGCCCAATTTTGGTTTGTAATATTTTAATTTAAAAATCAACCAAATAATTTTCCTTTTCACTTTTTTCTTTTCTTTTCTTTTCTTTTATTTATTTATTTATTTATTACTCTTTAAATTATACTACTTGATTTTGGTTTGAAGTACAGGGTAAGGATCCAGTGAGAAGAAAACTTATAATGAGAAGGATGAGAAATAACTATAACTACATATTTGAGATGCGTCGACTTGAATTAGATGCATCTCTATTCATTTAGATGCATCCCAATTAGTTTCGAAAGTAATTTTGAAGTAAAAACGATGCAAAATAGTACTTGCAACAAATTTGACCCGTAGGGGACGGAAAATACATAGGATTTTCCAAATTTGCTAAAATGCATCTAATATATGTATATGCATCTAATTTTTAGCTAGAAAATATATTATGGTGCATCTAAAAGATTAGATATGCATCTAATTCAAGTCGATACATCTCTAATATGTGGTTATAGTTACTTCTCATCCTTCTCATTTTAAGAGTTCTTCTCATTTGATCCTAAGTCTTGAAGTACAAACTCTTTTATTTCACTTTATTTTCTTTACTTTTCTTATTTAAGTGTTAATTTGTCTCCGATGACAAAACAGCAAATACCTAGTACTTTATTTTTTTTCCTTTTTTTCTTTTTTCTTTTATAAATCAAGTAAACTTTGTGTGTATTGTGAAAAAAGAAAATCAATCAAAACCGGCATTGGTTACCAACATGATCATCGCTAATGAAGTGCAACATCAGCTTCTTTCTCTACCAGCATAGTGGACATAAGATAATCAACATTACCAACATCTATTTATTTTTTTCCAAAAACAAACTTATCAAATGCTAAAATTTAAAATTTCATTAATAAAATTTTTTTTCATTAAAAACTAGTTTTACATCCCTTGTGTGCACGGGGTTTTGGCATATGTCACACTAAAGTAGTTTTAACATAAGATACTTAACCAAGTCCAACCCGACACCCTATGAGGGTGATAGGCAGAACCTTAGGCCCAAAAGCGGTTCGCCCTTTTGACTTTGGTACAAGCCCATTCTTTCTTAATTAGTCAAACTAATTAGGCTCAATGTGTTTTCGTATGATTATATCATTTAAACATTTACAATAAATATATAAAAGTTGGAATTTCGAGCTATTTCGTGTGACCTTGTGGTATCATATATTAATTTCGTTATATCATGGATTCAAGATTGGTCATGGTGGTAGTAATGGATTTAGTCTTCCTAGAGTAAGCATCAACACTTAACTCACCAAGTTTGAGCATCCTTAGTTCTCACTTCAAGGCGTCTCGGTATGTTTATATCTAGAAAGATTTCTCTTAATATGACCCCAAGCATCCTTAGCAATTTTGGGATCCACTAGCGTTCTTGCAGAAAATCGAATAAAGTGAAAAAGATCCATGATTTCACATTCACCTTTAATATGTTTAAGAAACAGAACCTTCACATTGGTTCTTAAAAAAATATGATCAAAAAGAATAATTAAGTTTATCAACATCCAATCTGACACGGACAAGAGAGGTGATGTTATGGACATTTAGCAATTTATCTGTTAGAGACAAGGTGGGTGTAGGAGGAGGTATATGACTAGTAATGGTTGTATTGGAGGTGGGGGGACGATTATGGTTTAGGGTTTAGGCTACCCACAGTCAGGGGCGTAGCTTTTAAGGGGCCGGGGGGCGCCCGACCCCCCGAAATTTTTTTTGCGATGTAGGGGTATATAGTTTTCGTGTAGAAAAATTTCGGTATATTCGGTTTCGACCCCCCAAAATTTCGGTATTACCTGAAAAATAGCTTTAGGAAAAAAAAATTTAGATCCCGACCCCCCACTAAAAAACTTCAAGCTTCGCCACTGACAGTGGTGACCTATATTACGTCATCTTTCCGGTTGCCACCTCAGCATTCTCTCTCCTCAACCCATATTCATCTCTCTCATCACAGTGGCAACCCATATTGCATCATCTTTTTTTTAATATACAAACGGTTACAAGTGGGAAAGTGTTTGGAAAAGTCGATCGTTTGAACGAACGATTTACCATTTGTAGTGGCCGGCGATCGATGTTGACGTTTGTCCCACAAAGGGACGATCGATTTTAGAAATCAATCGATCCATTTACACGATCGATTAATTCAGGTGCACTTTGGGTAGCCTTAAGGATAAAATACAGGATTTGAGGATCAGCTGTGATACTTTCAAGGAACGTATTGTGTATTGATTGAAATAATGGTTAAATACAATAGAAATAACTATGAGATGCGCTAGGCCTCATAATCACAATGCAATAGGTCTAGTCAAACAATAACACGTTAAACATAACAATAATAATCCACTAACAGTATTTGTCACTATATTTACGTGCTTCTACTAACTATCGTAATTTCTAATGACACATCGTTTATCTCATGGCTACTTAAGAAAGATGATGAGTTTACACGTTTCGGGTCTTGCATAATATGTATTGTTTCGTTTAGCAGTTTCAAATGGTGGTGTAAAAATGCATGCAAAAAGAAGAAGATAAAAAGGAAAAAGAAAAATACGTGTATGAACAAATGGACGTCTAAATCTAAAGAGTCGAAAAAAGAGAAAAATATATGCAGCATTTAATTGTAGAAAAATTTTCTTATTTTTCCGTTTCTAGATTCTCTAAGAATAAAATGATTTTTCTTCTTTAGAGAAGAGTTGAAAATTTTAAAAACCCGTTTAGATTGAGTTATATTTTTACTTTTATAAAATATTACCTCGGATTGCGACGACAAGGATGAAAGGTGAAGATGTTACTAATGGTGATTATGGTTATAATCAGATACTTGAGTGGCAGAATGAGTTTTTTTTTTATTATTATTTTTTAGTGAGAAAATATGAAGAAAGGTAAACTGAAGTTTTCATTTTTCTAGTTGAAATTTGAAAAGTGAAAATGTCATTTTTTTTAAAGTTGTTTGAAAAACGTGTAATTAAACGAGTTTTCAGTTTTTTCATTTTTCTATGAAAAAATTTAATGGTTTTTAACTAAACACACCCATATATTTACGTGATAAGTTTCATTTGCATTATGACTCACGATTTTTATTTTTTTTACTTACTTACTTTCAAAGTTAGTATTATATTTCACCGGATAAACCTTAAAAAAAAAAAAAAAAAAAAAAAAAAAAAAAAAAAAAAAAAGTTACTTACTTTAATTGCTTTTCTTAAATATTCTTTTCGGATAATGATGATTTATGATATTTTGGCTAACTAATTTACAGAGTTTGAACTTATCGTCACACTAAACCAAACTTAATATAATAAGTTTCCATCTCCATCCTTTTAAGAAAATTTAAATAAATAAATGGTTGATAGTTTTTAGGCATTCTTTGAAAGTAGTATTTTTAGTTATCTAAAAACTACAATAATAAAGATTGAATTTATATTGTTTATTTTGGGTTTCATTTGCGGCATGTCAATCTTAAGAATCAGATACAAATTTAAAAATAAAGTGTCAATTTTCATTTGTGACCATTATTATATAAAATCACTCACAAAACATATACCCAAAACAAAACAAAACAAAAATGCGCACACACACGTAAAATCAAAGTAACTGGATTTTGTCACATCGGCCGCCGCCGTTTTGCTTGGCTACTTGGCTGGTGTTAAATAAATAATACATGTGTTGTTAGTGTGCATTTTTAAATAAGCAAGATGTGGTTATTTACTCACAACAAAATGATTAAGTAGAAACGATTGTTAAGCACACCCTGAACAATTTTTTTCTTCCATGGTCGATTAGGAGTGGGATTACATTTTGTAATCCAATTGATTACATGATTCTTGTTCGCAAAACTCAAGTAACTGGTTTTGAAAACGTGCTCGAGACTTAGGTTGATTACTTATAGACCGTAAAACACAAATAATTGAATGCTTTGCTTTTCTCTAGAGATGAGCACGGTACCGGTCCTGTACCGATCCCGTACCGAATTAGTGGTACCGATTTTTTTTCGAGCATAAATAGCGGTACCGGTACCGTACCGAACGGGATTCGGATACCGGTACCGGGAAATCGGGTTTTTCCCGTTTTTATTCGGGAATTTCCCGATTTGGTACCGGTCCCGTACCGAATTAGTGGTCCCGATTTTTCTTTTCACCTTATTTTTAGTCTCGATACCGTATCGTATATCGAGAACGGTACCGTTTAGGTACAGTACCGGTACGGTTCCGGTTCGGGTAGAAATGTTAATCCCTACTTTCCTCTTATGTTTGGCATGCATTTTCAAAGTTAATACTTTATTTTATTTTATTTTATTTATTTATGTCTGTGCGGCACAAAGGTTAATGTTTGTTCATTTTTAGAACTAAAAGCAAATATGACTAATTCTCACTACAACTTTATTAAATACCTTTTTCTTTATTTTCTTTAAAGACTTCATATATACTTTTTCTTCCGGAGACGTAGTAGTATTACATATGAGATATAAGGGTGCGTTTGGTTTTCACCTATGGGAATCAAACTATCACTATGAAAGTGATAGTTTGTGTTTGTTTAGAATGCTGGGCCCACAACTATCACTATGAAAGTCTAATATATTCCATACTCTATATACAACTCTATAGGGGGAATGGATCTTTCATAGTTGAGGGACCCACCACTACTATCAAACTCATACTCATTGTCATTCCTCGCAGCATACCAAACGCACCCTAAAACAAACCAAAAAACAAACATAACCTTAGAGTGTTAGAGCATGCCCACGCGTAACCTGTGTTAAAACTTAACGCAGTGCCACGTCAGCGTCACATCAGCTTTTACACTTTAACTTTAACTCAGAAAAAAACATCCACAACAATAACTCAGCCTTAACTCAGCTTTAACTCAAATATTTTCAAATTCTACCCTCAACTAAAACTATTCTTTCATTTAATAACTAATAAAAACAACTTATATTAATACTTAAAATTTAAACATACATTAAACTTAAACGCAAGTTACATTAAACATGAAACATAAAGTACGATAATTAAACATAAAACTAAAATAATTAAACATAAAACTGCGAATCAATAGAACGAATCGTCGGACACCCACCCTTCATGACTCGAATAGGAGGCACTCGAATCGTCCTCACTGGTTGGCACACGGTCTATTCCATTTGCCCATCGCCATTCTGCTCGACGGTTTCGACGATCCTGTTCAGCTTTTGCTCGCTGCTCACGAGCTCTTGTTTCCCTTTCTTCCTCTGCTTCAACACGTAACAATTCTTGCATATTTTGTTCTTCAAATTCTTCATCAGTCAACCCTCTCCAAATGGGTTGGTTTTCCACCGGTTGATCGGGTTGTTGGACAACATGTGGATTAGGCACCGGTTCATTATCCGGTGTGAATACCGGAAAGATGTCTTCCGGTGGAGTGTTCAAAGTCATGCTGGAGCTTGGGAATTGCTGGCCAAAGTCATGATCACTTGGGAATTGCTGGGAAAAATCACGGTGAGTGGGAAATTGTTGGGAGAAGTCACGGTGAGTTGGAAATTGTTGAGAGAAATCTTTGCGAGACATTGTTTAAGAGAAATGTTTGAAAATTATGTGTGAATTGAGTGAGAATTAACTG
This sequence comes from Artemisia argyi, assembly GCA_030686995.1. Classification (NCBI taxonomy): domain Eukaryota; kingdom Viridiplantae; phylum Streptophyta; class Magnoliopsida; order Asterales; family Asteraceae; genus Artemisia; species Artemisia argyi. Next base: position 119,184,645 of record CM060684.1, read on the forward strand.
TGAAATGAAATGGTGTTAAATAAGCTCAAAAATCCCGCCCATTGATTTCAAATTTTGAATTTTAAACGTTTAAACAAAATCCCGCCCATTCATTTCAAATTTTGAATTTTAAATGTTTATTAAAGAAAATTCCGCCCATTCATTTCAAATTTTGAATTTTAAACGTTTAAAAGAATCCCGCTTCTGCATCTGAATTTGAATTTTTCAAATTTTAAAAATCCCTTATAAATAACACAACATCTAATACTTTTCTTCACACATCTCTTCACCACTATTCTAATACTTTTCTTCACACATCTCTTCACAATGAATAATCGTTGGTTAATGGAAGAAGAAGTCTTGCTAGCTATCGTATGGCTAGAAGTTCAAGAATCTACAGACCTTTTGAATGAACGTTCTTTTTGGAATGTCGTTACACGAAAGTTTAACGAGCATACTAATGGTGTTCAACGTAATAAGAATAGTATTACGGCTCAATGGAATAGAATGAACATTGAATGTCGTAGATATAACGCTATTTACAAAGAGTTGCAGCGTACCAGTCAAGACACCAATCGTCTCACCAATGCAAACCGAATTTATTATGAACGCTATGGGAGAGAGCTACATTACCCACAAGTGTGGTTCACTCTGAGAAACACAAGGGCATGGGACAGATACGATGAGTAATGATCTTTTATGTTAAGTATTCCGCTTCGTTTCTTTCTGTTATTCGTATCGTGATTAGTTGTTTCCTGTATCGTTTGTAACCATGTTAACTTTGTATGGTGTTTATGTAATGTTTACGTTTTTATAAATGAAATTAATGTTTTATTAAGTTTTTAGTTTATTTATTTATTTACTTATTTTGAAATCTTATAAAAGATCACAAGTTCAAGCCACGTGTCCTTGAAATCTTATAAAAGATCACAAATTACAAGGGCCAAAATTGTCAACACACAAACATAAATACAAGGACCAGAAGTGTATTTTTTTTTTTTTTTTTTTTTTTTTTTTTTGTTAAGCAAATGTGGCTTAACGCCACGTTAGTGGCTTAACTTGCCACGTTAACGTGACCTTAACGCAGCCCTCCACATCAATAACGCATGTTAACGTGCGTTAAAACTGCCTTAACGCGCGTTAAAACTGCCTTAACGCAGCCTTCCACGTTACGTGTGCTCATGCTCTTAGATGCAGTGCGGGTTATCCGCACTGCCACCTCATCTTTTACCTATAACACCCTACTTAAAAATATTCTTAAAAAAAAATTAAAATCACTACACATGGAACTGGTACCACACAAGCCAGTAACTTTTACACTCAAAAAACAAAAAAATAAAAATAAATAAGATACGTGTAACTTTCATTATCACCATGTGGAACTGGTACCACACAAGCACGGTGCAGTGAGACATCCTATAACATATGTTATAGGTACCATTTGGGGCTGAAAACACGGTGTGAATAACAATGCATCATGCTCTCTTATCATATAGTACACGAATGAATTTGTTTTCTCGAAGTGAAGATAGTTCAGAAAAAGTTATTCAAACATGCATGGGTATTGCATAGTGCATATATATTTAAATATTAAAACGCAATTTCGAGAACTCTATGTTTGGCGACATGTATCAATTAGCAGTAAGGAGTAGTTGTTTCTTTAACACGTGTTTGGTAACGTAGCTGTAACTGTAATTATAAAGTGTAAAACAAGTAAATGCTTGCCGCTTCTTCAGAAAGCATTTAAGATTGGAGTAGTTGGTCATGTTTTAAACACTTGTTGAGGTGCAGCTCCTAAACGATTCCAAAAGCTTGTTCCCAATTGGGGGCAAAAGCGTCATTACACATCTAGCATCGTCACATTTCAATATTTCATGCTCGCAACATACTACGTCCTCCTTCATTTCATTTCCCATCACTCCGATCTAATAAATTCCTTAAATCAACCAAAACGACGTCGAATCACAAACATATTCCATCGTCATCTCATCTCGATCACAGGTTAATTAATCATTTAATCTCTATACCTCACTCGTTTTTTCAGCTTATTTTATCTACTAATTCAATCCATATACGTCATGATGTTACGAATACAACATTTTATCGGATCACATTACCATATATTTATTGTTATCGATAGGTTATAATGAGAACTGGTCGCAAAATGAATCGTTTAGCTTAATGTTTGGAATTGAGTATCGAATTAAACGGTTATTGCGTTGATCGGGTTATTTTTATCAGTTATGTCGTTCTGCGCGTATGCGTATGATTGAAATTTGTTGAGAAGTTGTTTATTACATAATCAGTTGTTACGTAATTAGATTTATTTGTGAAATGATTCTCGCCATTTCGTTGTGCGAAACTTTATTAAGCTGTTTTTGTTATGGATGGCTGACAATAATGAGAACAGAAAACGAATAATTATTGCGTTGGTTAGGTTATAGAATTTTACTAGTTATTTGAGTGAAATGTGTTAATTGAGATATAACTGGTTTATTACGAAGTTATTAAGTTATTTCGAAATTATATTTGGCTATATATGCTTAGGATAGATGATTCTCAGTATTCGTTGCGTGAAATATTGGTAAGTTGTTAATCTGGTGGAGGGTTAGCTAAATTAGGTCAATGTAAGAAAAGGGCCATGAAAATAGTGAATTAGTTGATGTAAATGTTATATTCAGGATATGAAGTGTCGGGTTTTTGGATACGTTATCGTACATTTACTAGTACTATTTTTACATTTCGGAATGGCCTAGAGGGGAAAGGCGTAAAAGCTAATTTTTTCACGTGTTTCGAGTACTTGGTCTCAGTGTTAGTGGATGTGATTTTGCTAGAATTAGAAGTGTGAGATTATAAGTTTGGAAAAGTTGTAATAGAGACAAACGCATTAAGACAGTTTAAGATTGGGAGCTCTAAAACGATGAGAAGCTGTTTCTGATTAGATTTGGGTTGAAAAGTGCCGATTTGTTGGGTATGTTATCATCTTACTAGTAATTTTTGACAGATAGGAGTGGCCTAGAGGGAGTAGGGGATTGCTCACATGTTTTGAACAATCAATCTCCATGTTAGTAGAAATGGATGATGTTGTTGCACTAAATGACCCATTTCCAACACTGCTGGTGACATATATTATGTTATCGTCTTGCCAGTATTTATTGACATTTAGGAATGGTCTAGTGGGAAAAAGGCATACAAAATTATGTTTTGCGCATGTTTCAAGTACTTGGTGTCTGTGTTAGTCTAAATGATTAGTGATTGGCATATATTATTTACTTGAGCTACAAGTCTGGGTTTAAATTGATTTAAAATAGAATCATTTCAGTTTCGGGAGGGTACTGACTTTCTAGGTGGTCTAAGATCAGCCATAATCTGGTTAAACAGTCAATTATAAATAGTTAATATTACGCTATTTTTGTTCACTAGTTGAGTAGATTATTTTATGGTTTTACCTTTTTAATGGGCGACTAGCAGCAACAGATGTACTTAAAAAGGGTTATTAAGATTAAGTTTGCAGACTTATGCATACTGAATGCACAGAGCAGCAAAATGGTTTCGGTAGTTATCATAGTGTTTTCTGTTGCAACCAAGTGTTCTTCCATTGGTGTGTTAGATTTCAAGTTTTAGGCATCACGTGTTTTAGACACTGCATTTCTTGTTATTTTAGTAGATTATGTTCCAAAAGCGCTAAATGGTATCTGGTTTTCAGATGAAAGAGACTCAAGATGATAGCAAGGATGATACAGTATCAAGAACCTCATCTTTCAGCTCTAAATCACTTGTTCTAAACATAGATAAATTCAAGGTACAGCTTCATGTTCTGCATAATTGTGACTGTGTGTTGCGCATAAATGACGTTTGCTGTCATGTTTTATATTTATGAAGGGGGACTTCTCTTTCGATGGGTTATTTGCAAACCTAGTAAACGGGTTGTTGCCATCTTTCGTAGAAGAAGATGTTGATTCCATGGAAGGCCCGATAAATATTAGTACGACAAAAGGGCTATCAAGTCCCTTATTTCCTGAAGTGGAGTCTTTGTTGTTAATTTTTAAGGATTCTTGTACACAACTAGTTGATCTTCGGAAACAGGTAGATACTGGATTATAGTTTTCACTTTTTTCACACATCTATTATGTTTTGTTACGTTTTTCTTCTGATTTCACGGGTTAAATAGTATACATGGTTTATTGGTTACTGTAATGTACTATGATAGTTATCTGTAGTCATATGTTACACTATTTTTTACCCAATATTAGCAACGTGTTTTTAGCTAATGTTGCACTTGGGCTATATTTATTGAAATCTTCATAGTACGTTATGATAATCTGGAAAACAGATAAAGTATCTTGTTTTTGTAAGTAATGAACCCATTATACTGTATAAGTTTATGGTTTTCACCTGTTGCACGTTTGATGAAGATTGATGGGAGGCTACAAAAGCTTAAAAAGGATGTCGTTGCTCAAGACTCTAAACATAGGAAGACACTTGGGGAGGTAATTTACTCATCTTATTTTCTTGAAATTAATAGTACATGTTCACATATTATTCGCACACTCTTGAATTGTAATTAAAGTACGTAGTATTACTCAAAGGTTTTTGTAAAAACCACCTTTGTAAAACTTATCCATACACGCTAAATATCACAGTAGATCTGTCAACTCTCTATTGAATGTATAGCATTCAGCTACAATACGAAGGTTTAGTGATGAGATCACTGCATCTCTAGAAGTTTTGATTTTTGAACATTCAATTCTCATTTGCAGTTATTGTCTGATATGATTTATAGTATCTCTGTTATATACACATTAAATGTTTCATCATACTTTAGTCCTCTAAGGTCTTGATATTATCTCAACTTTCAGCTAGAAAAGGGCGTAGATGGAATATTTAACAGTTTTGCGAGATTGGATTCACGTATTTCCAGCGTTGGACAGACAGCTGCTAAGATTGGGGATCATTTGCAGGTGAAATTTCACTGTTACGTGTAATAAATGCTTCTGAAAATTGTGAATGTATGCATATTTTTTGGTTGCCAAATTTTATTTTGATTTATGTTCTTGAATACCAGAGTGCAGATTCACAGCGAGAGACTGCAAGCCAAACTATGGAGCTCATAAAGGTATTTTAATTTGATGCAGTTGACAATGATTATCTGTTCCCTACCAAGTTATAATGTAACACGGTTGTTTTGGTCCTTCAGTACCTGATGGAATTCAACAGTAGTCCAGGCGATCTGATACAACTTTCCTCACTATTTTCTGATGACAAGCGTGTGGCTGAGGCTGCCTCTATTGCACAGAAATTGCGTATGATAACTTCTCCTTACAAATGTCCCACAATATTTCCTCGAGTATGTTTCAAAAACGTCGTAACTAGTAAAGTCTTTGGGAAATGAAATGTTTTTGCCTTTATACTTCACTTTAGGTTCACTTGTGGAGGAAGATATTGGGAGGCACAGTGCGGCCATGCAATCTGTTCCTGGGAATGCAGCTGCTGGTAGAGGACTAGAGGTTGCAGTTACCAACCTACAAGAATACTGTAATGGTACGTTGTTAAGTTTTAATATGCCAAATTAAAATCTTCACCGGTAACTGAATCTCTGCTGAAGAAGTAAACATAACTTTCTGTTGCCAAAAGAGATAATGTGTGTCCTTAACAAATACCAATTAAATATGGTCTCTGACTATCTGCTTATGAATTGGTACTCGGCTTGTGGGCTAGATGCTAATTTCCATACGCGTCCATCCACTTATAAGTGTTATTTTTCTTTGGCACCATATATAAGAAAGGAAAATTTGTTGAGTGTTGAGAACATATGTTTTCATCCAGATAGCTGTTCAACAATAAGTTATTTCAACTTCCACTACACTTAAGAATGTTCTGACTGGTTTTATGCTGCAGTCCACCTAAATGGAATAACAAATAATGATATCTTTGGAACATAACTTGGAACTAGACTAGTTTTGAACTGTCCTGCAAATGAATATGCACCTTATTTTGATATAGGGGAAGTTGTTAATAAGCTACTAACCGCAGAAGTTTGTATGTGGAAAATCTTTATGCAGAATTGGAGAACAAGTTATTGACTCGATTTGATAACGCGTCTCAGAGAAGAGAATTGTCTAATATGGCAGAGTGTGCAAAAATCCTTTCACAGGTACTCATCTGCACTTTATTTGTGGAAATTGCATGAACTTTTACTTGATTAGAATGTTACATTCAAAATTCATAGGATTCATCACAAAGTTCACCAATTGAATTATTAAGGGAATTTAGGTTATAATATCAACAACAGATTGACTTATGGCTAACTATATGATGTGTGCAGTTTAACAGAGGTACGAGTGCCATGCAACATTATGTGGGTTTACGACCGATGTTTGATGTAGAGGTCATGAATGAAGACTCTAAGTTGGTTCTTGGAGAACAGGATTCCACACCTAATCCCGTCGATGTCAATGTTGCGCTATCTGAACGGTACAAACAGATTACAGGTAAGAAAATTTTTTATGTGTTAAATACGATTTCAAAGAAAGTTAGGTGTTCGAGTTCTGTAGATAAAAAGTATATGCTTGAATGAATTACAGATACTGTTCGAAAGGAATCAGCAACCATCAGGGCTGTATTCCCTTATCCAAATGATGTCATGTCAATATTAGTTCAGGTATGCTCCATGGAAAACTGTGTAAATGTATTTTACATTAAACATATTCTTGTAACTCATGTCGTTGTTATCACAGAGAGTAATGGAGGATCGAATTCCAAGTCTTTTAGAGAAGCTTCTAGTAAAACCATCTCTATTGCATCCACCTCCTACAAAACAAGGTGGCTTATTGCTAGTGAGTACAGAGACATGTTGCATTTGCTCATTTAGTATGGATGAATGATTATGCCTAATATTTGCTTCTCTATCTGTTTTCGATTCAGTATCTCAGAATGCTTGCAGTGGGATATGAAAGAACACAGGAACTAGCAAAAGATCTCCGAAGTGTGGGATGTGGTGACCTAGATGTTGAAGGTACAACTTAACTTTAAACACACTCCTACCTCTTTTATAGATGAATTTATGACTCAAAGCGTGACATAGGCGGCATGTACAATTCCAAATTAAAGGATGTAGAATATCCTATAATATATAACAGGTTTTTCTTAAAACCGCCAACATAATTTTTCATTTGTCCCATTTTAGTCATTGTACCATGTTATGTTACTCCGTATTATGGACTTCTGAGTCATTATAAGAGTGTTTCATGTCTGATTAGGGTCATTTCATAACCCGTAATGTTAGTGTTTTCATTCAAGTTTTCAGAATATTTATGAATATAATATTTTGAAACATAATTTTTTAACGTTAGTATAACATTCGTCATTTGATGACTTGGATGTACCAAAAAAGAACAATGCTGAGACAAATGAAGAAGTATGTTGGTATTTATTGCAAAAAAGAGCCTATATAGTAACCTTCATAGACTTTCGGGTCATGTGGGATATGTAAATGCTGGATCGAACTCGATGGTCAGGATATCTCTCTGTACAGGTCTAACAGAAGCTTTGTTTCTTGAGCACAAAGATTACTATGTTGAGTTTGAGCGTGCCTCTATGAGACAACTATACAAAACTAAGGTATTCATCAACAATTCTTTTTATCTATCTGTATGAGTCGTTATCTGTCTCTCTTCACAAGTACATCATGGATTATACCTTGCAGATGGAGGAACTGCTTGCTGAGGGCCACCTACCATCTAAAGGTGCTCCAATATCATCTACCCACCAAAATCTATCCGTTTCAGTGGTAACAGAGTTTGTTAGTTGGAATGAAGAAGCAATATCAAGATGCAAATTGTTTACACCTAAGGTAAGTTGTATATTGTTACAGGCTAGTAGTTTTTTAAATATCTGTTGTAACAGGTGGTAAATGTTTATACTTATAGTCTATAGATTAAGCATATCAGTTTGCAGTTGAAAGTCTCAATCGATACATTACATGAGATCTCTTTAAATACAATAATTGACAAGAAATGAAACAGGGAAGTACAGAAATCCAAATAAGTTTAAGATTATGAAGAGTTAATAATGCTATAATTTGCTTAATCTGTACATGTGTAACAAAGTTTAAACTTGAAAGGATATCTTGTGTTATTTATGCATATAAGTTTACAGGTTTTTAATGTTTTGAGTTTGTTCAAGCTACCAGATATATTTTGTATCAAGATAGTTCTAACTGTTTTGCTTGTTTGCGTTTCCTGTATAAACTTTATACAGCCTGCTAATCTTGCAGCCAATGCCAAAGCAGTGTTTGCTTGCCTTCTTGACCAAGTAAGTGGTAAATATATAAATCTCGTCATTTTTTTATGAACGTCATTATGTGGTAGTTTATCATTGTCTTGGTTCCTATTTTCTCACACCGCAGGTCAAGCAGTACACAACAGAAGGGCTCGGAAGATCTAGAGAAGGCCTCAAAGAAGCCGCTTCTCATAGGGAAAGGTTTTTGCTTGGTCGAAAAGTTGGCGCTGCTGCAGCTTCCGCTGTAATTCTTTTCGAACCACGCCTTGAGATTATTATTTTTTATTTATTATTTTTATATTTTTATATACATATACATTTTCGGAAAACATCCATGCCTTAATATCATGTAAGATACAGCTCCATTATATTTTCCAAAAACATTCATGCCTTAATATCATGTCTATAATAAGTTCATGTATAGTCATGACAAACCCATTCACCATGTAGGCTGAAGCTGCGGCCGCTGCAGGTGAAATCCATTTTAGATCTTTTATGGTTGCTTTACAAGCGTGTGGAAGCAGTGTAGCTATAATTCAACAAGTATGTCGAGTTGCATCGAGTTGTACTTTCTTTTTAATTAATGTGACAATTCAAATGTTTTGACCTTAAAAGGATACTCGATTCTGCTTTTTCATGTCAGTACTTTGCTAACTCTATTTCAAGGCTTCTGTTACCTGTGGATGGTGCACACGCGGCGACTTGTGAGGAAATGGCAGCAGCTATGTCTAGTGCTGAGAGTTCTGCATGTCAAGGACTCCACCAGTGCATTGAGATTGTTATTTCTGAGGTCAGTATTATAACTTTGATGTTAAAAAAGTATTATAACTTTGAGCTCTATAAATTTTCTTAAGTGTGCCAAGAATTCTTTCTATAAATGTCTTTCAGAATGCGATCTTCGGTCTTGACTTCTAACTCCAACCATGTTGAGTATCTCTTATTCTGCAGGTGGAGCGGTTGCTTACAGCTGAGCAAAAGGCAACCGACTATAGGTCCGTAGACGATAGTCTCATGGCAGATCATCGACCTACAACTGCGTGTACAAGGTTTTATTTGATAGTTTACCACATCCTTTCTTTTGTTCCCTTTTCTGTTGTCATTCTCATTCTCATTGATGTACAGTATGTTTTTTTTCCAGAGTGGTAGCATATCTCTCACGTGTCCTTGAGTCAGCATACACTGCAATGGAGGGTCTTAACAAACAAGCTTTCCTAACTGAATTGGTATGACTAAGTTTCTTCTGTGTATTTTCTCTTAAAACCCTGTTCAATTGATGCATGTTGAACCGCTTCTTCTAATTCATACAGTCATATTATTATGTGTGGTGTAATTCTTTCATGACTTGGTGCATGAGAGGCATTGTTGAACTTTATATCTTCATTGAGTTTATGATTTAACCTTTCTTGACTCTCTAATTGATGGACGCACTATAATTCTTGAATGTTTTTAGCTCTAATACACTCGACAATTTGACATTAGTTATGTTGTATTAATCTTTTATACTATGTGAGTGTATAGAATTCCCGTGTTCCCTTTTCTTCCCATTCTTTAGGTTTGCTGACTTTCGTACAGTAAATTGGTTTTCAAGCATCTGGACTCAAACGTCATCTATAATTATCAATCCCATTCATGTCTGCTTAGCAGAGAAACCGCACTAGATATTGCATCATTTTTATTTTTGTGTAGGGACAGTTTATTGTGAAACTACTTGACATCTTATCAATATTTGAACCATAATATCTAGCCATAATATCTAGCTATGGTTTGATTCATGATAGATAGAGTAGATAGGGTACAGATTTCATTCATAAGAGTGCTTAATCTCCAGGAATTTCATAAGAATATCTAAAAATAATCAACTGTTTCTTGCTATATGCTTTGTTATTCTGTCTGGTTACCAAATTTTTTAGGTCATGCTATTTTCAATTGTTTTACTGATGACTCACTTACTTTGTGGATATAGGGAAACCGGTTGCACAAAGTACTGACTACTCATTGGTTAAAGTTCTCTTTTAATGCCAGGTAACATCACAGTTTTCGTTGTGTGTGTGTGTGTGTGTTTTTTTAATTGATTTTTTTTTTTATTTTTTATTTTCCTGAACAGCCGCTTTTTATCATATAAATATGCATAGGATAAGCTTTCATAGTGTATATTCCTTCTGAATTAAGATGGATAATATTATTTTATTTTAAAGAATTCACCTAAATTATACCTTTACAGATGTGCAAATAATTTAAGGATATAGTTTTTAAGAAAGAAAGGTATATGTGCTCTAATAAATGATAACAAACAAAAGGGAATACATTTTGCCTACACTTTTGAATAAATAAAAGTATATCCACTGTTGCTGTATTTTACATAAATAAAAAAAATCAGCATGCTTGACTTCAAATCAGATTGTGGTTTGTTATCTTTGGTTGGATCATAACAGTATATTCTTAATGTCTATTTTTTCCAGCTACAATTCTGTTATTATTGGTTCCTAGCATAACCTCAAAACTGTTTGCAATATGCAAACCACAGAGTGTTTGGAGCTTTTCATTATCTCATTTGCATTGCTTCCTACTCATCTCAAATTATGACATGTTTGCGAAAATCACTTGTGAACTGTATTCTTGAATTTGCTTTAAAAGTTTTTACTTCTGTTTTACCTTTTCAAGTGGGATTATGATCCATTCTGTTCTTTCATGTCTCGTTTAACAATCCCTCAAAAATTTCATAATGCTTGTTGACTTCTTGTTTATATCGTGTATAAGTTCTATGGTCAATGCTTTTAGTTTGGCTTAAAATGATGTTGTTCCTTTGGCATCCCATTTGGTGGATGGCCTCATTACTTTTTGTCATTTTTGCTCTGTGATCATCAGTATTGTCTCAAGTGGGTGTGGTGGACTTTTGTCCTTTTGTTGTGCATATTCATTGTATATTTGTTTATAGGTCTAATAAAGTGCCTTTTTCCAATAAAAAAAAGTTTACTTCCAGTCAAACAAAGGTCCAGATCATAGATGCTCATTCTCTATTTATTTATGCAGTGGAGGATTAAAGCTTAAACGTGATATCAATGAGTATGGAGATTTTCTACGGAACTTCAATACTCCTACAGTTGACGAGAAATTTGAATCATTAAGCATGTAAGTTGCAGTTTCTTGTGTTTCTGTACAGAGGTTCTGCCGCTCAGGTTACTAAGATATTCATTAAATTTGCAGCATGGCGAATATCTTCATTGTTGCCCCTGAAAGCTTGTCAAGTCTGATTGAGGGCACACCAAGCATAAAAAAAGAGGCCCAAAGGTAAATAATTTATTTTTTGAAAACATAATACATACCCATTTCATATTGTGTATCCTATTTATGTATGTCGTAAGAAACTATAAAGAAAGAAAATGGTTTAAACAAATACAGTAGTAAATATGCTGCAATTACGTGAAACAAAATGGTAGTTTTAGAAGTTAGAACTGGTAGAAGTGAATCATGGTAGTTTTTGTTAAATTGTTGTTGTTGTTGTTTTTTTTTTTTTTTTTTTTTGGTTTCTAGGTTCGTTCAGCTTAGAGATGACTACAGAAGTGCAAAGCTCGCATCCAAGCTGCATTCCGTTTGGACTTGACCCAAAAAAGTATGCCTTGTGAAACCAAACCTCAAACCTCGTTTATCAATTTTAAGTCAATTCTTCCAAAAATTGAAAACCATGCCTGTGGTTGAGTTCTGCATATTGGAAAAGATAAGGTACATCATCGTATTTCGTCTTCTCTCCCTTTTTTCCTATTCGTTTATAAGTTTAAATATCACATGATCAGAAGTATATTAGAATTGAATTGGTTGCAGGGTATTATGGAAGCATTGCACCGTAATTGTTCTTTGTTTAGAGCATTTTGCAGCATAAAAAGGGTACATTTAGTAGACTTTTTTTCCTCCTTGAATGTGCTCTTGGAGAGTTTTGTTTACCGTTTATGCTTAAGGTTTTTCCTGCATTTCTAATTTTCCATGTTATAATTAACTGAATATATAAATTTACTACAGAAATTAGTATTCGTGACAAAATGGGTTGTATTGAGGGGATTGGATTGACCCGTTGACACAATGACACATATTTTTTTCCAATTGTTATACTCGATAAACAATTAACATGTTTCCAATCAACCATAAAACATGAGCATTTCAATTTTTTTTTTTTTTTTTTTTTTTTTTTTTTTTTTTTTTTTTCAAATCTATATCTGTTTTCAATCTTCTTTAAAGTTGAAAGTTGAAACACCACCTTGTGTTACTTTGACCTGAATAGGAAGTCAATGGCTTAGGAAACAAAAAATTAGTATAAATGTCTTAAATGCAGTTAATTAGATACCTTCGCAACAATGAATGTTCTTACTACAAGATGAACAACTATATTATAGGAAAAAAAATAATATTCACTAAACATGTACACTTTAAAGTTTAGTATAAACATATCAGATGTTGAACAGCAACTCAGCAAAGCCCATAGCCCTATCTTCTGAAACGCATGTTAGTTGACTTCAATTGTTGACTTTCTGGGGGAAGAAGCGTGTTGACTTCCCATGACTGTAAGAACTGTATGCTTCTTTTTTTCTCTGAATTTTTGGCTTCTCGCAACTTCCGTCTTGCTGCCTCAAGTTTTTCTTCCATAGTTCCCTTTGAATTTATTAGTTTAACCCTTTGTTCATCTCGACCCTTTGGAACACTTGCTTTTTCTGAATTGACTTTGATATTCTTTCTTTCCGTATTGAAACTCATTGGCTTCTTTACCAAGTCGTTGCACGTAACTGGTTCAAATTCATCTCTACTTCTCTTATCCGGAACTCCTTTGCCAGTCTAAACCTCATCAATTCCAGTATCTTTATATCCAATTTTCAGTTCTGGGCCATCTAAAACATTACTTTTTGCCGATTCATCTTGTACTTTGATCACCTTAATTCGCACTTTCAGTGATTTTCTCGTTTCTCGTATGTTTTGATTCTCAGTCGATAAAATTACATCGTTCTTCTCTAGCACACCACCCTGTTCATCTTCTTGCTGCAAATCACGCATCTTTTCATAAGAATCCACCCATCTATCAAACATAGCCCTATGTTGAGAAAAATGACACCGGACTGAAGCAAACCCGCAACTAAAAATAGAAATATAATAAAAGATGACACACGGATATAACGTGGAAAACCCCAATAGAGTAAAAACCACGGGCAAGGAAAGATACGTTTCACTATGTAAAACTAGGAGTTACACCTTTTCTCTAGTTACAAGGATAATACAAATTTATATCTCTTGTACCAGGAAATATACTAAACTCTCTTGTATTACACAAGAAGTACTAGGAGAAAGATTTCAAGAAAGAATGAGAAGTGAGAATGGGATGCAAAACAATGCCAATGGTCTTTGCCTTTTATAGGCATCAAATTGAGGTCCTGACATCATCCATGACAACCGAGATCCAAGTTGTAGTCCCAACAATATCAACTTGCAAGATTCCTTATCCAATATACATTGTATCTTATCCAACAATCTCCCACTTGAAGATTAGATTGAGGCTCAATCAATCTTCACACCGTTATCCTTCCTTGCACTTCCATGTTGCTTACGTTTCCGCTAGGCCGCATGAGGATCGGCACCATATAAACTTGTCATTGTTGATTGCTTTCGTCAGATAATCTGCCATGTTATCATCAGTATGAGTTTTCTGCATATTCACGGTTCCTTCTTCCACTTTCTCACGAACGAAGTGATACTGAACTCGTATATGCTTTGTCTTTGAATGAAATGCTGGATTCCTTGCAAGATACAAGGCACTCTGGTTGTCACAAAACAGAGTAATTTTCTCTTGTTCATGCCCGAGTTCTTCCAACAACATCTTCAACCATACTGCTTCTTTACTGGCTTGAGCAGCTGCAACATATTCTGCTTCCGTCGTTGACATAGCGACAACTGACTGCAGTTTTGAAACCCAGCTTACTGTTCCTCCAGAAAGTGTAAATGCATACCCGGTGGTTGATTTACTTCCGTCAAGATCACCTGCGTAATCAGAATCAACATATCCCTTGACAGTTAAACCCGATTCCCCATAACATAATGCAACATCCGAGGTTCCTTTAAGATATCTAAAGATCCTCTTCACAGCTTCCCAATGCTCTCTACCAGGTTCCGCCATGTACCGACTCACTACTCCCACTGCATGTGCAATGTCTGGTCTTGTACAAATCATCGCGAACATTAAACTTCCCACTGCTGATGCATACGGTACTCGAGACATCTCCATCCTCTCTTCTTCACTGCTAGGGCTCATCTTGGAGGATAACTTGACATTAGTAGGAAACGGGGTTGATATTGGCTTACAATCTTGCATATTGAACCTTTGCAAGATTTTCTTCACATAACTTTTCTGTGAAAGCCAAACTTTCCTACTAACTCTATCTCGGTGAATTTGCATCCCTAGAATCTTGTTTGCGGGTCCAAGGTCTTTCATCTCGAATTCCCTAGCGAGCTGTGCCTTTAGTTTACTAATACGATCTTTGTTGGGGCCTGCAACCAACATGTCGTCAACATATAACAGCAAGATGACAAAATCATTGTCTCCAAACCTCTTGTAATATGCACAAGGGTCTGCGTGTAGTCTGTTATATCCAAGGCCAATGATGAAAGAATCAAATCTCTTGTACCAACACCGCGGCGCCTGCTTTAAACCGTACAGAGATTTGTTTAACCTGCAAACCAAGTTCTCTTTTCCTTTTTGTTTAAAACCTTCTGGTTGGAGCATGTAAATTTCTTCCTCAAGATTTCCATGAAGAAATGCAGTTTTCACATCTAGCTGCTCTAGATGTAAATCATACGTAGCACACATTGCCAGAACCACTCGAACAGTTGTCATTCGAACCACAGGGGAAAATATTTCATTGAAGTCGATTCCCTCTTTCTGAGCATATCCTTTGACTACCAATCTTGCACGATACCTCTCCACCTGGTCATCACCGTTCCTCTTGATCTTATATACCCATTTGTTTCCAATGGGTTTTCTACCTGCTGGTAGTGGCATCAGTTCCCACGTTTTATTCTTATGAAGAGCTTCAATTTCTTCTTGCATTGCTTCCCTCCAGAACGAAGCATCTGAATTATTCAGTGCTTCTTGAAGAGTTGACGGCTCTCCTTCCTCTGTAAGAAGACAATATGCAACATTGCCCTCCATAACATAATCAGTGTGCCACACCGGACGTTTTCTTTCACGATTAAGAGTACGAGTCGTTGGAGCTTGAGACTCAGTTGTCTCATTCACCTCGTGCTGTGGTACGGCTTCAGAAGAATCACTCGACTGAAACTGCTTTTCCACCTGTATTGATGTAGTTTCACTTGTAGTGCTATCACCTTCTTCATTCTCTTGAACTTTGTCTTCCATAAAGACAACATCTCTGCTGACGACTACTTTGTGGGCAGTGGGGTCCCACAAGCGATACCCCTTTACTCCGTCAGCATACCCCAAGAACAAACACTTTCTGGATTTCGGATCCAGCTTTGTAGTTTCTTGAGAATTGTACATCACGTACACAGGACTTCCAAATATATGAAGGTCTGAATAGTTGACCGGCTTTCCCGTCCACATCTCCATCGGTGTCTTCAACTCAACTGCAGTTGAAGGTGACCGATTTATCACATAACAGGCGGTATTGACTGCTTCTGCCCAGAACGATTTTTCCAAGCTTGCAGTTGCCAACATTGCCCTTGCTCTTTCTAACAAGGTTCTGTTCATCCGCTCTGCCACTCCATTCTGTTGAGGAGTGTATGCCGTCGTGAACTGCCTTTTGATTCCTTCTTGCCTGCAAAAGGTATCAAATTCATCACCAGTGTATTCACCTCCATTATCTATCCTCAAACACTTGATCTTCTGTCCAGAATCAAGTTCAACCCGCGCTTTGTAAACTTTGAAAACTTCAAACACATCAGACTTCTTCTTGATTGGGTACACCCAACATCTCCTGGAATAGTCATCAATGAAGGATACAAAATACTTTGCTCCTCCCAGGGATAGAACCGGTGCTTGTCACACATCAGAATGAACCAATTCTAGAACAGAGACACTTCTAGAATTTGATGTCTTGAATGTTAGGCGATGCTGCTTGCTGATAACACAATGCTCACAGAAAGGTAAAGAAACCTTTGTGAGGCCAGGAATTAACTTCCTTTCAACAAGAATCTTCATTCCTTGTTCTGACATATGTCCAAGCTTCTGATGCCATGTTACTGCAACTCTATGACTTGGACTATGTGAAGCAACAGATGCTTCCGCCTCCTCCACTATCTCTGCCTTCAGTTGGTATAAGTTCGCAGCCACCATTTCACCTTTCATAAGTACAAGCGCGCCTTTTATAATTTTCAAAATCTTGTTTTGTATTTCAACCTTACAACCAAGATTATCAAATTGTCCTAGAGACAAAAGATTCTTTTTCAGGCCCTCCACGTGTCGCACATCCCGAATAGTACGAACTGTACCATCATGCACCTTCACCATGACACTTCCAATTCCAATGATCTTTAGTTTTTCATCCTTGCAACTGTACACAGATCCGCCTCCAGAGATAGGTTTATATTGATGAAACCATTCTCTTCTTGCGGTCATATGAAAAGTTGCTCCTGTATCGAACAACCATACATCTGCAAATCTCGTCCTGCCTTCATTTGCAACCGCTGCTTTACAACACAGAGCATTACCATCTTCTGAAGTGCTGGCGACATTTCCTTGAGGATTAGAGTTTCTTAAACTCCTACAATCTTTCTTCATGTGACCCTGCTTGCCACAGTTGAAGCATTTAAAATTCTTCTTCTTTCCTGTTTTAGTTTTACCATGATTCTGACTCCTACTCGAGCCAGGTTCCATTGACCTCCCTCTCGTTACCACCAACGCCTCCACCTGTCTTGAACTGGCCTGTCTGTCCTCCCTATTGTTACGCCTATTTTCTTCTTCCAGAATAGCCGCGGCAACATCATCGAAGACTAGATAGTCCGAAAGAACATTACTGGTTAAGTTGATTATGAGTTGGTCATATGAGTCAGGTAAACTTTGAAGTAGAATTTCAGCACGTTCTTGTGGCTCTATTTTACAACTCAAAGACGTGAGCTGAGAAAATAGAGTATTCAGGTTATTAACGTGCTCAGTCACTGAAGTAGATTCCGTCATGCGAAGAGCATAAAGTTTCCTCTTGAGAAATATTTTATTGTGGAGCGATCTTGCCTCATACAATCGAGCAAGATGATCCCAAATCTCCTTTGCACTTTTCTTCTCCTCTATGCTTGACAAAACTCCATCGGCTAATCCCAGATGAAGATTTGCAATAGCATTTCCATCCATCTCGTCCCATTTACTGTCATCCGTGACCTCAGCTGGCCTTTCGTCAATGGCCGCTAAACATTTATCCTTTCTAAGGATAGCCCTCATCTTTAATTTCCACAACGAGAAATTATTCCCATTGAATTTTTCAATTTCAAATTTCGCCGCCATTGCTACAATCACAATCTACTTTTCGACAAAACTATTATTAGTTAATAATAGTAACGAACACCTTTTGAGTGAGTATAATTTTATTTATCTTTTGATGTGGAGGGTCCACTAATTAGTGGCAACCACAGAGCATACGATAAATAATTATACACACACCCAACCTTAGCTCTTGATACCACTTGTTGAGAAAAATGACACCGGACTGAAGCAAACCCGCAACTAAAAATAGAAATATAATAAAAGATGACACACGGATATAACGTGGAAAACCCCAATAGGGTAAAAACCACGGGTAAGGAAAGATACGTTTCACTATGTAAAACTAGGAGTTACACCTTTTCTCTAGTTACAAGGATAATACAAATTTATATCTCTTATACCAGGAAATATATTAAACTCTCTTGTATTACACAAGAAGTACTAGGAGAAAGATTTCAAGAAAGAATGAGAAGTGAGAATGGGATGCAAAACAATGCCAATGGTCTTTGCCTTTTATAGGCATCAAATTGAGGTCCTGACATCATCCATGACAACCGAGATCCAAGTTGTAGTCCCAACAATATCAACTTGCAAGATTCCTTATCCAAGATACATTGTATCTTATCCAACACCCTACGCATCCAAGAACCGATAATCATCTCTGCAATTTGCTTAACTTCTTTCGACACATGATCTTGAAGACGACTGACAGTATTCCCAATCCCTGCTGCATCCACTACTTTAAAGGACAAACCCATCTTGTAAAGCTTCTTTAACGACTCATATACTAGAGATAGCGACCCGCAATCTTTTTCAAGAATCGCTTTAATCCTCAACACTTCACCTACTCTTCTTTTTTCCTCTTCGTTGAACTCGCACAAGTAGAGACAATGAGCAATCTCGTCTCTCCTGCGCAGAAACTCTTTATGGTGATCAGTTGCAGCAATTTTAATAACTTTTTGAATGACATCGAATATATCAACATTCTTATTCTTCAAACACTTCCCCCACTCATCCATCATTGATTTCAACTTCAACTCTTCCATTGCTGATTATTATTGTTGTTTTGTTTACTGCAAAAGGAGGTCGACAACAAACCCGAATATTTGATGATGTAAATTGGAGGAAGAAAAGATTGTGCGTGTCAATTAAGGAATGCGGGTAGTTTATTAAATAAGGTAAATTATTAGGTTTTGTTACCATATTAATTAGCGTTATACAATGGATAGATTTTTGATGACTCGGTTTGATTTCATTGCCGCGTTTTTTTCCCGCATTTTTTCCGGGCCCATATCTATAGTCCAGCTCAAAATAAATCGTTAATAATTTTTTTTTTATTATTCTTAACTAATTTAACATCTAGGTTATTTTATTTTATAAATTTTTGATATTATAACTTATTTCCTTCGTCACATTTTAAATGTTGTTAACTATTTTCATATCGCAAAATATATATGTTCACTTGCAATATATAAAAGTTATAATTACTTTGCTCTCAAATACTTTTCATATCACACAATTTACCTTTAATTAATGTATTAAATACATGGATAAAATCGATAATTTGTTAACCTAAATCTACATTTATTATACATATCTTAACTTGGAGAAAACTTGTTTGTCGACACTTAAATCGACACAAAAAAGAGTACCAAATAAGAGTTTGGTTGAACATAGATTACAAAAAACAAAGGTCAAATGGAACAATTTTAACTAATCTTTTCAATTAAGAAAGAAAAAAAAAATACTTACTTTAAAAAAATATATATTATATATCATTGATCGTTAAGTAAAATAGTATACTATAATGCCAAATATAAGATCTATCTTATTGGGGCGCTTATATATACTTTTGACGTTTTTTTTTCTTTTTTTTTTTCAAGTTTTTTTTGTAAGTGTTGAAATTTACGACGTAAAAAGACACACGTGGTTTGTAATTTGAAAAATCACATATGATTTGTGAAATCACATGCGATTTATAAATCACATGTAATTTGTGATTTGAACTTTAAAACTGGTATCACAAATCACATGTGAGTTTTTAGTGAAAGATAAAAAAAAAAAATGAGTTTTTTTGTTAATGAATTGTTAGGTCGAATGTAGTGGTGACCAACATCACTACCGATACCTTAACGTCACATCATATTTTTAATCTACTACCAACAAGGTGTAATAAGACCATCAACTTCACTACCCAAACACACCGCAATTATAAATATACCTTATAAAAACTAACCTCACAACTCACACACACAACCAACCTAAGTCAGTCGTTGCCAAGATCGGTTTCTCATTTTTTTTCCGACCCAAGACGCGTGGTTGAAGTCCTTTTTTAGCATGGAGGCATCAATTTGGGGGTGGTTGCACGTGTCTTCAAGGCTCTAATACACATAGCCTTAGAATTTTGTCCATTTGATTTTTACTCTTCTTTTGTTAATACTAGGCGAGTACCCATGCATAGCAACGGAGGTTTCTAGTGACAGACAATTAACGGTATGAGATATTGTGATAAGTGTTTTGTATAACGTTCAAAATAGAACGTGAAAAGATGAAAATGCAATTGCAAACGGTTGTAACATGCAATAATTAAGCTCAAGCAAAAATTCTTAACATGTATCAAAGAATAATTTTGAGACTGGAAAAAATATGAAGTATATAAAGTAACATAGTTAACTTGTCTAACTAAAGTAATCGTTGATATATAAACTTCACTTTTTTTAAGATCATATTTCTCATATACAAAGTGATAAATGGTAAGGTTATTAAGTTAAAAAGAAATTTTAAGTTACTGAACAACATAATCTACAGTCACCCATCCTTCGGTCCTTTTGTCTATTTTGAAAATAACCCTTCGTCACAGCTTCCTATAATTCAAATTACTTCACTTTGCTTCATTTTCACATTTCCCACCAACTAAAAGTCAAAGCTATTCTCCAATCTACTCAAATACCTGAGTATTATTTTATCAACCAAAAGTTGCCCATTTTATTATTTGATAAGCCACGAGTATGTAAACCGCGCGTTGCCGCGGGCTTTTTGCCTTTCGTTTTTTTGATACATCACCATAAGAAAACTATATATTGAATTCAAGGTCTAGGATCTAGGAACACAATCTATTAGTTGTAGGACTAAAAAAAACATATACTCTGTTATTATTTGGAACATTGAAACAAAATGGCATATGGATAGTCGATCATTGTTGCAGATTCTATAGAGACTTACTTTATTTACATTGGCAAGGAGAATAGAATGACCACATGCAGGTGGGATATCATAAGTTCATGACTAAATGGAACCCTGTTACACCAAGTCACGTGGCGGGCTTTTTCGAATACATTTTTAACATTTTTGAACAACACAAATTATTAACCAGTTTTAGCCAGTATCTTGTCCTGAAGATCACTCGTTTGGATACGAGAGGCGAGAAAAACATACTGGATAATATCACCCGCTGAAAGGATACAAGACCACCCAACATGATTGGAAGAGTGGCAAGTTGCCACTTCCAATCACCAAACCCCGGCCCTGAGGCGGTAACAATCTTCTCCAAGGAAGTACGTAACGACTGATCAAACTGAACATGGGCCTCTTGTAAATACAAAGGGGAGCATGCACGTCCTCAAAGCATAAGATAATTTTGCAACCCCGGCACAACTACGAAGAAGAAGGAGCTCACATTGGGGATCATGAAGTTTATGGATTGCCAACATTAAGGTGGTGGTTTTAGAAACCCTTTTCAAAGCCAAATCCCAACAAAAACTATCATCTAAACTAACTGAACCACCAAGAAGTTTGACACCATTGAGCGGGCGAGATATATTTATAGGAAAAATACCCTCCACCCTACTTCTAGGATCCTCCACAAGCCAGAAGAGTTCAGTTTTATATACATTCAAAAACAAACCACGAGCCGGACCATCTGTCCTAATGATGTCAAACGCCTTGGCAACCATAAGGGTATCTCCAACAATAATGCCATCATCAAGATACCAAGCCTAAAGGGTAAGCTCACAGGACCGATTAATAGTTTAAACCAAAGGTGTAAGGCCAAAGCAAACAACAAAGGACCTAACGGATCCCCTTGTTGAACCCCAGGGGCAATGGATGGGTACCACACCCTAGTTTCCTATAGTAACATACTCCTGTCTACAAGATTGAAAGCATTCTTCAAATCCACCAAAAGCATATGTGAAAACGTAGAGGGGGTGAATACGTTACCATTTAAAAACTTTAAACTTATTGTATCAAATATCCATTTTTAGCTTGTTCTAATATGAAAGATGTTATGTGTAGTTAGTGACTAGCATAACATAAAACATGTTATCATCCAAGTACAATCAACAAGTCACAACACAAGCAATCACATAATGCAAACATTAAAGTAAAGCAATTGGTAAAAGAAAGTGCAAACCGAACACGAGGATTTATAGTGGTTCGGTCACGAATCTCCTCACCGCCCTACTCCACTCCTCGAATACCCAACTCGAGAGTTACTTTACTAAATCAACAAGCTCCCTTCTCGGCGGAGAAAACCTTACAATCGTCGCTTACACTTTATTCGGTACAAAGCTAAATACCGGGTTACAAAGATACAACCACTCCTATCGTCGCCTATAATATTTCCGACACTAAGCTAGATGTCGAGTTCTTTTCCAAGGGTACAACCACTCCCGCTATGTTTTGTGGCCCAACATAAAAACCTTGTGTTTTATGGCACAAACACATAAACCATCTAATCTAGTTTGGTGAATAGATTGTGATGATACAATGATGATCCAAGACATAAAAGTCTAATGGATATGAATGACTAATATACATGAACTTCTTGAATAAGAAGTCTTCAACCATTGAGGATGTCAAGTGCCCTTGAATCTTCATATGTTGGTATGCTTGAATGAATGACGACTTCAAGATCTTCTAACCTTCTTGGTGGATCATGAAGTATGCTTACATGAATGATGACTTCAAGATCTTCTAACCTTCTTGGTGGATCATGAAGTATGCTTACAAAATAATGAGAGCTAGTAACATTATGATCATTATAGAAAGGGTGATTCATTGATGTTTCTACATGGTTTTCTACTAATCTATATGTGAGTGGTTTTTCATCATCTATCATCAAGTTATGAGAAAACCATGGACTCCTATATGTAGGTAAACTACCAAAGACATAAACCATGTGCATAAACCATGAACTACTATTCAAAACTAACAAAGACATCTTCCAAATATCTTTCCATATCTATCTCTAGTCTAATCAAGATTTTCTAAGTCAACTACAAGATTGTAGTGTGTAAGTCTAAACAAAATCTATGACATATCTTACAAGAATCTTTCCAAGTTTAGACATGTCAAATCAAGATTCTCAAAGTCAACTTTAAAATAGTTTGTGTAAGAATCTTTCCATAAGTTTAAGTTTAAGAGATCTTTCAAAAGTCAACTTACGGATTTTGGAAATCTTTCTAAGATTGCACATGATACATGCCATGATGTCATATATATATATATATATATATATATATATATATATATATATATATATATATATATATATATATATATATATATATATATATATATATATATATATATATATATATATTACTATTATTAGATTAAGATATATATGAAAGTAAACTCGTAGAATGTATATATTACTTAAGTAATATTGTTTTAGTAAGTTTTTTTTTAGGTAAAGGGCATTCCACCCGGTAAGTTATATTACACCAAAAAAATGTTAAAGTACAATGGAATGTGGCTGAAGTTGTTTTAGTAAGTTAATGAGTTACTAAAAATGTTTGATTCCTAATGTCATCACATTTTTATCATTTGTAAAACTTACTAATATTACTTTAACACCTAAAGTGACACTTATTCTATTTTTCACCTAAAGTGCACTTTGACACCTAAAATACTTAAAGACTCTAAAAGTATTTTAGTCATTCTAAATGGTTGGTCAAGGGGTTTGATCATAATGCCACATAACAAACATATACGAACCTGTGTTGTAGCATACGAGGACTCGAGACGTTGAGAGGTGTTGAATGTATGTTGAGACAAAATAAGATTACAAGTAACTTGTACATTTTACGTTATGTATCAAGTTATATGTTTGTCATCAATCAAAACAAACGAGACTGTATAAATTAAATATCGTAATATTTGCACTAATAATCTCCCCCTTTTTTATGATGACAAAATATGTAAACGAGATAGATAGTAAAATGTAAAAAGTTACTTGTCTTCGTATAACTTACTTGTATCCGCAACACCTTCTACATTTCCTTCTCCGTTTACACTCTTCTCCCCGTTTTGTCGAAACAAAAAGGGTGTGTCCTTGGAGTTAACTTCATTTCTCCCCGAAATGGCGAGCTTGCATCATCCCTAGTGAAGTTAAGTTTTCCACTCCAATTACCTATGGTTGTTGCGTCCCTTAGGTTGTTAGCGGATCCACGGATCAAATTAGATCATAAACCTACATCAAGGTTAGTGTTGTGCAACATAAAAACGATATGAAAAATGCATGATGAATGAAATGCATGTTGGACTATGTTGACTTATCTCCTTCTTTTTTTTGTCGAAACACAGAAATGTGTCAAAGAATGAGAATAAAAATGAATGTGTGCATGCTCCCCCTTGAATGTAGCTCCCCCTTGATCAATACTCCCCGTTGCTAGGGTGACAACGTATATGATGCAAGAAATAAGAAAGCTAGAAAAACAAAGGTTAGTGCATGATCGACTCCACCTTGATCAATACTCCCCGTTGCTAGGGTACCAACGTATATGATACAAGAAATAAGAAAGCTACACAAGAATGAAGGTTAGTTCATGATTATCTCCCCCTTGATCAATACTCCCCGTTGCTAGGGTACCAACGTATATGATGCAAGGATGAAGAATCCTAAAAAATAAAGGTTAATGCAAGATAGTATAATATGCATTCAATAAATGCTTGACGGAAGCTCCCCCTTGCTTTAAGGCGTCAATATGAACCTATAAACCAAATATTTGTATACTAGAAGCTTTGTTAGTAGACACGTATGTCATATGCAACCAAGTGTATATGATGGTGAACCTACAATGAAAAGATTAGTGCAATATATTTCATCTAATATAAGAAAAATAAGGTGTATTCTTCTAATAAGAATTACAATTAAAATAAAAATGCGAATATAATATGATAAAATCCCTCAAAGTAATGCCTAGAAGAGAAATTAAAATATTAAGAGTTAAGGTGAGTGGTGCACGTGTTGGTGTTAGAGAGAATGCGAAATTGAGAAAAATATAGAAAATTCTGCAGGTTACTGGTGGCACCAAACGACTACACAGGCGGAACCCTGGTTTTGGTTCCGCCTGGTCTGCTGGGTCAAAACTGGGAATACCCAGAAATTACACGGGCGGAACCCAAAATTTGGTTCCGCCATTTTCGCCAGACTCTCTTAACAGACCAGCTTTTCGATGGTCGAAACGATTTTCTAATTTCGTAATTTTTCCTAAAACAGAAGCACTATATTAAATCTAATTGGGAAATGACAAAAAATGCAAGTAAAAACACATGTATCGATAGAGTTTGAACGAGGGCTAACGATTTTCATTATACTTAGTAAAAGTATTGAAAATTTGACAACATCACAAGATTGATAGAAGTAGGTTTTACTCTAATCCATGGTGAAACGATGATGGAAGGTGGAGGTGATGACGTAGACAACTATTTAAAGAATTAGAAACTCATATGTATAGCAAATGCTATAACGAATATAAAGATTGAACATATGGACTTATGCAATCTAAAATTCACAACTCAAAGGGATAAAGGAATACGACTTACGTAATGTTAAGAGAAAAGGAAAATGTTAATGGACATTGATATTCAATGACGGCTACGGGTTATGATTTGATCGATTAGGATTGACGATAATGAAAACGAAATACGTTAAGAAATAATGACCTATATCGAAAGACAATGGATGAAAGAGTACTAACATGGCTTAGCCCTACATGAACTTTAATGACATTATCATCTACCAAAGATGATGTATCATGCCATAATGTATGCTTGAATGGATTAAAAAAGAAGTGAAGACAATAAGCTCCTAGGAACAAACATTTCATAAGAAATGAATAAAGAATACTAAGAACCTATATGAGGATGAGAATGACATTATGAGATGGGAGAGTTTTGTTAAACCGATGTGTTGAGAAAGTGTTGGGAATGACGGTTTTGATTAATATATCGTTTGCACTGACAATGACGTGCATGATATGTGTTGAGTACGAAAGGATGAGATCCTATGATAGTGTTCTAGAAAATGAAGTTGTGAAGTCCTAGTTTAAGAAAGATCCTTGACTCCATTAGTTGTTGGTTGTGGAGATGAAGAACTTTGTCAAACACATGATGTGTTTTTCACTTGATGAGATATTGGTACAAACTAGTGATGTTGGGTTAAAAAGGCTTGAAACACTTGTGGTTTTGTGAACCGATTTTAACTAAATGGTGTGTACCTATGTGTTGGTATTTTAGGGTGCAAGAAACATGAGTAGATATTCTTTAAATACATTTTGACAAAATACAAATATGTGAATGAATTTATCTCGCCTTAATCGGTGGACATCCAACATATTGTGTAATGCATCGTAAAAAGAATGACAATAAAGTGTTTGGGAGGTTGAAGGTTAATGAAAGCGAGCTTAGTAATGTTATTGCGGATGTTGGTTAGCATACAACGAACTTCATCCGTGAAGTCACGTAGCTCTTCTCTATCAATGCGAGATGATCGCATGATGAGGCATGTGGTTTTCTCAGAGGAGGTGGAAAGGATTAGAGTATTGTTATAGCTAAATAGTGATGGAAGTGATTTTTGAAAAGCGGAAGCGATAATGCGATTTGGAAAGAGGTCGATTGAAAGATACCCAAACACAAATTTCAAATCTCTAAGACTCATTCCTATTAGCATTAAAATTATATGCAAGTGAAGGGATTACAGTTATGCGAGATGAGCATATAAAAGCTAGAACGAAGTGAGATGGCAAATGATTAGTTCTCAATCCACTAAAACAAATTTGTTAGTGAGAAAAGATGTCAACAAGATAAAAATTTAAAGATATTTTCTTATTCAGACAGCACATTCGACTACTAAACATTAAGTTAACACATGGCTAGAAAGCATCAACAAAAAAACAATCATATTAAGCAAGAGCATGACATAATACGAAATATTTTCCTTGTAAAATTGTTTTGTTGTTAAGCTTAGACACTTAAGCATATAACGATCTATGTGATTAATTTGTATGATAAAAAGACTTCTAAATGTTTATCATACCGAAAGTACTTTGACAAATTATAAGTGCACATGTGGTGAACAAATAGTGTGACAAAGAAACAAGACGAAAAATTTATGCAACCTATGTTTAAATGATAACATTTTGGAGCATGTATTATAAAGACCATCCTAAGCATGGATCTAATGAATGACTGAAAAAGACATAACCATTCAAATATATGAATATCATATAAAGACATCATGTATCAAAATGACATACCATGAGTTAACAAGTAACACGTTAATCATGCAAAATATCATATACATAAAGAATGAAAATATCATATAAATCATGTGAATATATAGTAACACGAAACATATAAGCATGCAGGCATCATAAAGAAATAACCATGGTTTATACATGAATCGACCAAATAGTTAACATGGTTATGTTAAGATGTCCAATCATTATCAAACAAATAACATGTAATAGACACATGTATGTGTAATGCAAGAGATTTTAATCTTTGTGTTTGGAATCTACGGTTGAATGATCTAAAAGGTGACATCTTTAAGCATGTGCTACGTAAGTGATTTGGTCATCCAAGACCAAGAGATGAGTTTGTATGTGATAATGGAATATGATAAGAACGTTCTCAAGAAAGCTCTTTGGAACAGGAATCTAAGTGAAGTTACCAACTTCAATAGATCTTGTGTATGCTCTAGATATAGGGTTTGAACTAGGTTACAAGCAAGGTTTGGTTATGATGAACGCTTGAAAGGAAATAGACACATATAGTGTCTTTCAATAAGTAGAATTATTACGTGGAATAAAGTCATCATGCTTATGAAGGCAAAAATGACAAGATGATGAGAAAGCTCTAGTTCATAGAACTTGCAGATGTTTATTTAAGATCATTTACCCGATTAGGTAAAATGAAATCTCTTGTAACACAACCGTTCATGTCGCAAGGAGGGAGTGATGCATAGGATATACATTATCCTTTTAACAAGATGAAAAACTCATGATTACTTGTGCATAATGTTTTTCCAAAACATCATGTTTTTCTAGATGAAGGTATGAAGCCAAAGTATTTAAATCGGATAGTGCTATCCTAAATATAATTGGTCTCAAGATTATACTAGATGATGACAAGAGGAATTAACTCGAGTTTCTTATGTATACTCCTCAAGAGTCATTGTTGCTTGAGGTACATGAGGTTGGCTTTGAGATTGCATTTTAACATATGTTGATTTAAGGTTTAATGAAACTTATGCAAAAGTTAAAAGTATTACCAATACTTTGATAACTTGTGAAAGTGGTACAACTAAAACCTAGTGTAATTGAATGTGAGCTTCATACCTTCATTGATTCATTGATATTTCTACATGGTTTCCTACTAATCTATCTGTGTGTGGTTTTTGTTGGGTCAATATTTTACCCAAATATTACCCACAAGTATTTGAACATAAAATAGCCAAATCACTCACTGAAGTAAATAGTAAATTGCTATTTCAGTGAGTGACATATAAACTTTAACACAAAGAAGTCACTAAGTGCATAGTCACTTTGTGAGTTACCTTCAGGATGTTCAGCCCGAGTCTAAAAAGAAAGACTCAATCATTCAATGAGGCGGTACTCAGTGAATGATCCCTGAGCCAAAGAAGAAGGTAATGGTGTTAGTGAGTGATGACAATAACTCACTAACTCCCTGAGGCTATCTCTGAACAAACATATTCCCTGAGGCTACCCATACTCCCTGAGGCTATCCCAAACTCCCTAAGGACGTCTCGTACTCCATGAGGATGTCTCAACTCCCTGAGGATGTCTCAACTCCCTGAGGCTCTTTAGGAAATCTGACAGGTACAAAAAGGGAGTCAAAGCAAAGTACAAGAATTGCCATAGAAGTGGGAATATTAGTTATGACAATTCCAAAAGGATGGTTGATGCTTTTCCAAAAAAGGAAGATGAAGGGGACCACTAAGAGTGGATGACAACTCATCCATCACATGTTGTACTTTGTATTTTGTAATATATATATATATATATATATATATATATATATATATATATATATATATATATATATATATATATATATATATATATATATATATGTTTGTAATAGAGATATTTATCCATCCTACTAAGTATTAGTTGTTAGGAAGATCCTCTCATTGAATTCAAGCTTAGCTTGGATATGAGAGTTTATTGTCATTCTAATGGGGATAATATACCGAAATTATCCCCATCAAGAAGCTGAAGATGTTATCATGTAGTCTAGTTGGTATTGAGTAATCTTGTAACTTTTGTTCATTATTATTAATGAAGTTCTAATTTATGTTTATCAAGATTTGCTCAATTTCATGGACCAACAAGTGGTATCAGAGTAGATGGATTTTTCTCTAATCCTAAAAAAGGATGGATACTAAGCCTTGTGGTTCATAACTAGTGAGTTAAGTTCTTGAGGTTTTGGTTATGTTTGTGAAGCTTAGGGGCTGAGATATATCATAGAAGTGAATGAGATAATGGTGAACGAACAAGTGAACTTAAGTACTCAATGTTCAATGATGAAGACCTATTGTCATTTGTTTCATCCCTATTGATTTTGAGAGTGTTAGGATAAGTATTTTAACATATGTTGTTAAAATACTTGGGTGTAGATTCTTTCGGATGTGACTTTTAATGACTACAATCGTAAGTCAGATTTACTTGAATATTTCGGACGAAATACTTAAGTTGTCAATCCTACTTTGTTGAGATTGGATAGTACTAAAGGATAGCAAGACTTGATAATACATCTATAACTTAAGTGTAAGTTATGACTTGATGTAAATCCTTATCGTCTTGAAGGATGACACATTACTTTCATGTTAACCAAGTGAGGTAACATATATAGATACAAGACAATATCTATAGTCTCAAGTTAGACTTGTGATTTTGATATTATATGTAATCTTTGTAAGTAACGAGTCCGGATTAGTTAGGAAGTTGTCAAGTCACCAAATAAGTGAAGCTAATGGATGAGGGATGAGTTAAGGATGGAAGAATGTAGTAACCATGGGTAATGATTACAAAACGTTTGTGGTTAGGGACCCACGGATGGCAAGGAACCAAATAAAGGGTTCCTTCCTTTATGCAGAAGGTTTCCTTGGGTGAGTTTTGTTTACATTGAATTTTTTGCGGGAAGTGGTTTCCTATGGGTTCTAATGAGTAAAAATGGTCCTAATATGCTTAATGAAAACTGAGGAAAATGTTTTTCACTAAAGTGAATGATTTGGTGTTTGAGAAAATACGAAAATACGAAAAATGAAAAATTTTCTGTAGGTGACTGGCAGAACCAAATGATTACAAGGGCGGAACCCTGTTTTGGGTTCCGTCTGATCCGTTGGGCCAAAACTTGGTTTACCCAGAAAATGCACTGGCGGAACCCTATATTTGGTTCGCCAGATCCGCCAAGCCAAAAAAGTCAACAGAACAGTAATTTCGAGGTCTAGACGTTTTCCAAATTTTCCGAAAATTCTTGGAACATAAACTTAAATTTATATCTGATTAGGAAATGCAAAAGATGGATATGGAAACACTCTTACCGCTAGACTTTTACCGGGGG
Source organism: Artemisia argyi (assembly GCA_030686995.1). Taxonomy (NCBI): domain Eukaryota; kingdom Viridiplantae; phylum Streptophyta; class Magnoliopsida; order Asterales; family Asteraceae; genus Artemisia; species Artemisia argyi. The sequence goes on from CM060684.1 coordinate 119,215,243, forward strand.
CTAGCGAAATTCACTATACTTAGTGAAAATTTTCCATATTCTTGAAAATTTGACATCTAGAATGTCGTCATCCTGCATATCCGTTAGTACAAGACATTGTCCAAAGATAACAAAAGATCCTAGAGGTACAAATATCCATGAAACACATTGTTTAACTACCACATTGTTCAAATTTTAAGTTGTGCCAAACACTCCTTAACAAAGGACATTTATCGACTCCCGAAACCTGTTCAAATATCCTAATTATACTTGGAACATATGCACCTAATTAGATGTGATAGATTAAAACCAAAAACACATATTCTAACACATGTTAGCATATAGATCAAGTCAAGGATTATGAACTTACCATAAATGGAAATTAAGCCAAACACGGAAAATTGATAACATCAAAGTGTTATCGATCAAACATGATACGGTTAGTTTACATGATCAATCAAAGATGAGTTACTATCTTAAAGCACGACACATTCATTAAACATCATAGTAGAAGCATATATACCACACACCATTTTACATGACTACTATATGTTTAAAAATGTAGTGGCTCATTTAGACACTTGATCATATTTCACGATACTTAATTAGTGTTACATAATTCTCATTCCTAAGTAAACTATGCAAAATAATCACATAACATATGCAAAGATGAAAATCTAAGACTATAAGTAATACAAAAGCAATTTATCAACTTGGTGCACAAGATCTAATCAAAAGTCCTATTGTGCATAAACAAGAAATCGACAAACAAGCAAATAGAATATCATGGCAAGATTGACACTTATGTATCACAAATAAGCGAGTGTAATCCCAACTTAAAACAAGCAAACAACATGTATGCAAACAACTAAAACAAGTAGTCATATTAGCATAGCTTAAAAAAAATATACTTTTTGTCACTTTGTGTTTAAACATGACGATGTACAACAAGCTTGATTAGTTTCCTTTATACACATAAACATCACCAAATTCTTTAGTTTCAAAAGAAATCATATTAATGTTCGAAGGATACTAAATAAAATTTCCTAACTCAAAAGTTTGAGTTTCTACGTTAAAACGAAACTTAATATTTTGGACATACTATAGTATTTGGTTTAATATTTTGACTTCAGATTAGATTTAGTCCAAACATTATTTTTAAAAGAAAGTAGACACAATTCGCTTCAAATTGATAGGTGGCGCGACTCCTACGGACTTACGGTTAATTAGTTATGAATTTTTTGAAGTTGGACAAAAACTGTATACTAAACTGACGGATTTCAATGAACCTTTTAAAGGGTTCCGCCCATTGAGGAGAAGGGTTCCACGGAATCTGTGACAGATTCACCAAAACTCGTATTTTGACATAATTTGACACTTACGAATTCTTTTAAGAAATATTTTCTTTTATTTTTCAAGAAAACCTTCAAGCTTGTATACAAAGTAATATATAACCACAAATTTTCTAAGTATACTTAACGAAACATTTTTCATATTATATTCCACTTCAATGGTAATTTGATACATAAATCGTGCTCCATTTTAAAAACCATTTGTTTTGAAAATAAAAGCTACGAAGCTCTGATGCGAATTGTGAAAACGTAGGGGGGGGGGGGGATGAATACGTTACCGTTTAAAAACTTTAAACTTATTGTATCAAATATCCATTTTTAGCTTGTTCTAATACGAAGGATGTTATGTGTAGTTAGTTACTAGCATAACATAAAACATGTTATCATCCAAGTACAATCAACAAGTCACAACACAAGCAATCACATAATGCAAACATTAAAGTAAAACAATTGGTAAAAGAAAGTGCAAACCGAACACGAGAATTTATAGTGGTTCGGTCACGGATCTCCTCTGCGCCCTACTCCACTCTTCGAGTACCCAACTCGAGAGTTACTTCACTATATCAACAAGCTCCCTTCTCGGCGGAGAAAACCTTACAATCGTCGCTTACACTTTATTTGGTACAAAGCTAAATACCGGGTTCTTTTACAAAGGTACAACCACTCCTATCATCGCCTATAATATTTCCGACACTAAGCTAGATGTCGAGATCTTTTCCAAGGGTACAACCACTCCAGCTATGTTTTGTGGCCCAACATAAAAACCTTGTGTTTTATGGCACAAATACATAAACCATCTAATCTAGTTTGGTGAATAGATTGTGATGATACAATGATGATCCAAGACATAAAAGTTTAATGGATATGAATGACTAATCCACATGAACTTCTTGAATAAGAAGTCTGCAACCATTGAGGATGACAAGTGCCCTTAAATCTTCATATGTTGGTATGCTTGAATGAATGACGACTTCAAGATCTTCTAACCTTGTTGGTGGATCATGAAGTATGCTTACATGAATGATGACTTCAAGATCTTCTAACCTTCTTGGTGGATCATGAAGTATGCTTACAACATAATGAGAGTTAGTAACATTATGATCATTATGGAAAGGGTGATTCATTGATGTTTCTACATGGTTTTCTACTAATCTATATGTGTGTGGTTTTTGTTGGGTCAATATTTTACCCAAATATTACCCACAAGTATTTGAACATAAAATAGTCAAATCACTCACTGAATTAAATAGTAAATTGCTATTTCAGTGAGTGACATATAAACTTTAACACAAAGAAGTCACAAAGTGCATAGTCACTTTGTGAGTTACCTTCAGGATGTTCAGCCCGAGTCTAAAAAGAAAGACTCAATCATTCAGTGAGGTGGTACTCAGTGAATGCTCCCTGAGCCAAAGAAGAAGGTAATGGAGTTAGTGAGTGATGACAATAACTCACTAACTCCCTGAGGCTATCTCTGAACAAACATACTCCCTGAGGCTACCCATACTCCCTGAGGCTATCCCAAACTCCCTAAGGATGTCTCGTACTCCATGAGGATGTCTCAACTCCCTGAGGATGTCTCAACTCCCTGAGGCTCTTTAGGAAATCTGACAGGTACAAAAAGGGAGTCAAAGCAAAGTACAAGAATTGTCATAGAAGTGAGAATATTAGTTATGAGAATTCAAAAAGGATGGTTGGTGCTTTTCCAAAAAAGGAAGATGAAGGGGACCACTAAGAGTGGATGACAACTCATCCATCACATGTTGTACTTTGTATTTTGTATATATATATATATATATATATATATATATATATATATATATATATGTTTGTAATAGAGATAGTTATCCATCCTACTAAGTATTAGTTGTTAGGAAGATCCTCTTATTGAATTCAAGCTTAGCTTGGATATGAGAGTTTATTGTCATTCTAATGGGGATAATATACCGAAATTATCCCCGTCAAGAAGCTGAAGATGTTATCATATAGTCTAGTTGGTATTGAGTAATCTTGTAACTTTTGTTCATTATTATTAATGAAGTTCTAATTTATGTTTATCAAGATTTGCTCAATTTCATGGACCAACAAGTGGTATTAGAGCAGATGGATTTTTCTCTAATCCAGATCCGTTCATGATTGCTAATAACATAATTCAATGTCAAAATTTAGTGTAAAAGCTTCAAAAACTGCACCAGCAGTAGCAGTTTTTGAGGGGAAAAAGTACACTATGTTTTGACTATATGACAAAAGAAACCCACCTAAAACACCACTGATTTATTAAAACAGTCAAACTCACTCCGTGTACCTACCACTATCACTACCCAAAATACACACCACCACACGAAAATCTTATCATAACTTAAAACGTACCATCATCACCAACACAATCCAACACACACCACAAAAAATCCAAAAACCCAGGTCCAAACTAATGAACAAATAACTCAAAACTAATATCATCACAACAAAAAAACCACACCGATCCTTCATCTAGAAACACAAAAAAATCAGTCAATCTACAATCAAAACTCACAGATCTGGAATTCATCGATCTAAAACCAAGAAACCAAATCTCAAGAAGCTGAACTAAAGAGTGTTACAGTTACGAGCTAAAATGGAAATGGGTTTTGATAAATATGTTTTGTTTGGTATGGTTATAGCTAAACTGAGTTGTTGATTGGCTTCAGATGTGTAGCTGAAATGAGGGAAGGCTTCAGTGGGTCTCAAAGTATAAATTCCTTTTTGGATTGAGATACTTATGGGTTCCTGAGATAGATATGGTAATATGTTTCAGGTTAGCTGATGTGTTAGATTAGAGGGTGACATTGTTTTTTCGCTAAGCCTAAAAAGACATGACTCAGGTAATGGGTTAAAAAGTCTCAGGATGGTATGTATCAGACTTAGTCTGATCAATTCATGCTTTTTTCAGGGAGTAATAAAGATTAAGATGGGGCATGTCATGTTGTGTGGAAACTTGGTATCGGTAGGACTGATCAGTTGAAGCTGATATCATGGAATTACATCTGAATTTGTGTTTGCAACTGAAGAAATCTATCGATTTGTGTATTTCGTTCCAAGCCTGAAAAGGACTCTGATTCGTGGTCCAATGAAAAACGGTGATAAAGATTAAGATTGTGGTATTTGGTGTATGTGATGTTATGTTAAAGTTGTGATTGTTGATATAAAGATCAATGCATCAGGGTGCTGAGATTGATTGATAGAAATTAGGGACTGAAGTGGTGTATGAATCAAGTAGTGATATGGATCAGGGAGTAATAAGGTTCAGGGTGTGATATGATATCAATGAGGATATCACTGGTTTGAAAATCTGGGAATGAAATATGCTTAGTGTGTTTTTGAAGTTAAGGTACTTATACGTTATCAGTGGATAAACAAAACTCAAGTTACTGAGTTGTGGAATCTATATATCAGTTTTCATAGCCCATCAAACCTGGTCACTGAACCCATCACTTAACCCCTTAACCTGAACCTGAACCTGAACCTTACTCACTGAAAACTGAACTCCTTCCGACTGAACCTAAGCTAGCAGGTATCAAACACCAGTTACTAAGCTACTCCCGTCACTGAAAATAAGTGCTCACACCGAACCTTAAACCCTGAAAGCAAAGTGACTAAAGAATGTTCAAGTCACTGAAACCTGAATGAAAAATAGAGGGGTTGGAACCTGATGCACATCTGAAACCAGGTGTTACTTGTGAGACTAAAGATATGGGTTTGCAGTGAAAAGAATCAGGGTTAGAGCTGGCAGATCGTGTCTTAACAGGTTCTGAGCGTGCAAATAACATAAGTTTCAAACATGAAAACGACTCGTTTAACACTTGGTTTTGGTGGTTTGAGTATGACAGATATACGTTTTATGTATAAAAAAAAGTTAAATATTGAACCCTAGAATACTAAAAACAATTATTTTAAAAAATAAAAAAATTGCATAGTACATTTTTTCTCTTAACAGGTCCTAACAGGTACCCAATTTGCCAGCTCTAATCAGGGTATAGTGATTGTATCAGGGAGTGTCTACATTATCAGGGAGTAAAAATGAGGGTGACCCCATGAACCCTCCTTACTGAACCCTAAACCCTGGGTCACTGAACCAACCTGCCTCCCCACTCCCTGAACCTGAACCTAGGGACTGAACCTCAGTCACCAAGTTCACTGAACCGTAACCTGAACCCCCTTCCCACTGAACGTGACACTTGGTGACTGAACCCGAGTCACTGAAAAACATGTGAACCCATACCCTGAGAACCTTAGTCACTTGGATGCTAGAACTTCAAAAAATTGCTATTGCTGTTTGCAATTTTTTGAGGGGGAGAAAGCGTTTAAGTTTACTAACATATAACGCAAAACCATAACCCAAAACCACAACCTGATTACAAAACCTAAACCAAAGCCATTCACCACCTCCAAAACACCTTAGTCGAAATCAAACGCCATAGGCTGAAGGAAGTTGCAGAAGCAAACTTGGTTGATAAAAGCGAAAGGCATAAGGTGTAAAGATGGACTCAGTGAGTAACAAGATCAAGAGGCGGTATCTTTTAGACTGAGTCTGATTGGGTTGTAATCAGTGAGAGTTAATGGGTATTTCACCATGTATGATAATGATCAGGGGAGGTGGTACTCAGGCTGAGCTTTTGTAACTCAGGGAGTTTGCAACATCAGGGAGTCGTAGTATCTGGTGGCACTCATAGTGACTGAAACCGAGTCACTAAAACCTGATAACTTAAGACCCTGAACCCGAGGGTCTATAACCTGAGACTCCCTAAACACGACTCCCTAAACTTGAAACCCGACTCCCTGAACTTGAAGATCATCAGATGATGGTTAGAATCACACAAGGGTAGGATAAAGAGGAGATGATGGTGTCTTTCGGGATGAGAACAAGATTGTGAATATTCAAGTCCTTTGTAACTTGAGCTCTTGAAGCACATGTATGAACCTGAAAACCAAACCTGAAACCTTGATAACCTCAACCTGAAATCATAACCTCAACCTCATAACCTGAAATCCTCATCCTCCTCATCCTGATAACCATAACCATTAATCACTGATCACCATAACCTGATAACCAAAACCAACCTGATTCACCTAGGCTATTTGTATGTTCAAATAGGGGGAGACTGTTGGGTCAATATTTTACCCAAATATTACCCATAAGTATTTGAACATAAAATAGCCAAATCACTCACTGAATTAAATAGTAAATTGCTATTTCAGTGAGTGACATATAAACTTTAACACAAAGAAGTCACTAAGTGCATAGTCACTTTGTGAGTTACCTTCAGGATGTTCAGACCGAGTCTAAAAAGAAAGACTCAATCATTCAGTGAGGCGGGTACTTAGTGAATGATCCCTGAGCCAAAGAAGAAGGTAATGGAGTTAGTGAGTGATGACAATAACTCACTAACTCCCTGAGGCTATCTCTGAACAAACATACTCCCTAAGGCTACCCATACTCCCTGAGGCTATCCCAAACTCCCTGAGGATGTCTCGTACTCCCTGAGGATGTCTCAACTCCCTTAGGCTCTTTAGGAAATCTGATAGGTACAAAAAGGGAGTCAAAGCAAAGTACAAGAATTGCCATAGAAGTGGGAATATTAGTTATGACAATTCCAAAAGGATGGTTGGTGCTTTTCCAAAAAAGGAACATGATGAAGGGGACCACTAAGAGTGGATGACAACTCACCCATCACATGTTGTACTTTGTATTTTGTATATATATATATATATATATATATATATATATATATATATATATATATATATATATATATATATATATATATATATATATATATATATGTATGTATGTATGTATGTTTGTAATAGAGATAGTTATCCATCCTACTAAGTATTAGTTGTTAGGAAGATCCTCTCATTGAATTCAAGCTTAGCTTGGATATGAGAGTTTATTGTCATTCTAATGGGGATAATATACCGAAATTATCCCCATCAAGAAGCTGAAGATGTTATCATGTAGTCTAGTTGGTATTGAGTAATCTTGTAACTTTTGTTCATTATTATTAATGAAGTTCTAATTTATGTTTATCAAGATTTGCTCAATTTCATGTACCAACAGTTTTTCATCGTCTATCATCAAGTTATGAGAAAACCATGGACTCCTATATGTAGGTAAACTACCAAAGACATAAACCATGTGCATAAACCATGAGCTACTATTCAAAACTAACAAAGACATCTTCCAAATACCTTTCTATATCTATCTCTAGTCTAATCAAGATTTTCTAAGTCAACTACAAGATTGTAGTGTGTAAGTCTAAACAAAATCTATGACATATCTTACAAGAATTTTTCGAAGTTTAGACATGTCAAATCAAGATTCTCAAAGTCAACTTTAAAATAGTTTGTGTAAGAATCTTTCCATAAGTGTAATAGATCTTCCAAAAGTCAACTTAGGGATTTTGGAATTTTTTCTAAGATTGCACATGATACATGCCATGATGTCATATATATATTTTTCTATTATTAGATTAAGATATATATGAAAGTAAACTTGTAGAATGTATATATTTCCTAAGTAATATTGTTTTAGTAAGTTAATAAGTTACTAAAAATGTTTGATTCCTAATGTCATCACATTTTTATCATTTGTAAAACTTACTAATATTACTTTAACACCTAAAGTGTCATTTATTCTATTTTGCACCTAAAGTGCACTTTGACACCTAAAATACTTAAAGACTCTAAAAGTATTTTAGTCATTCTAAATGGTTGGTCAAGGGGTTTGATCATAATGCCACATAACAAACATGTACGAACCTGTGTTGTAGCATACGAGGGCTCAAGACGTTGAGAGGTGTTGAATGTATGTTAAATAAGATTACAAGTAACTTGTGCATTTTACGTTATGTATCAAGTTATATGTTTGTCATCAATCAAAACAAACGAGACTGTATAGATTAAATATCGTAATATTTGCACTAACAGCATTGAAAGCCCAACCTCATTACCCTTAGACTCAGTGAGCCTATTCACATAATGCAGAGTAGCCTCACAACCACCAGGAACGCCAAAGCCAAATTGAAAGTCATGTAAATAAATATTCATAAAGTTTCCAATGGAAGAAGAAGCCACCTTAGAAACAAGCCTTCGCATTATAGTACCAACAGCAATAGGGCGTATACCACCACCAGGCTTCACCAAAGGAGTCAAAGGGGCACTAGCGATATACTCCCCTAGTTGAATGGGACACTTTCCACTGAGAAACAGGTTGACAACCCCAGTAATAGATCCTTGCAGATCATCAGCAATACTAGAAGCAGCCACCCCCTCCCCCTCCCCAAATATCTATTAAATGTTGCGCTCTGAGCCCATCCCGACCACACGATGTCCCTTTGTGGAAACTGTGGATCCTGTTCAACACCAAGTCTTTATGTACAGAAAGGGCATCCCCACCGAGAGGAGTAGGTGGGACGACACCGGAGGACGTGAGCACCTTAATAGCAGCAGTAAAGTGCCCATCCCCCAGTTTACGTTTGCATTGAACAAGGTTTGCTTCATGATGGTCCTTAGTTTTCTTCACCCTACTGATGGCTGGAGTTACTTCAACTAAACGATCCAACACCAAACCAAGCCTGTCTACGAGATCCCGCCATCTAAGAATAGCAGGAGAAATACGTTCAAACTGACACCGTTCCCTCTCACCAGATCGTCGTTGAGCTCTGTTAGTAGGCATGAAAGTTGACAAAACACAACCCGGCAAAAAAAAATAAGTTGCACCCACACCGACAAATCCTCCAGGCAAGCAAGGACATTGTCAAGCGCATTACGAAAGAGCTTAGCAAACCCAAGACGCAACCTAGGGGGAATACATTTAACCGTATGCAACTTCTTTGAGAAAACACGACTAAGGAGGTTGATGTCAAAACAAGTGGACTCAACACCAAGTGAGAGCACCAGAAAATTGGCCCCCTCGACAACAGCCTTTTAGTAGCAAGAGTACAACCAACTCACCAGTGGCACTATCACCCACATTCAAAATTGGTCTACAAGGCACAGGGATATCGTAGATCGCAACTTCATCAAAACTAGGTGTGGGAATCACAACACCGTCAGCATGTTTACAATTCTTACTAAAAGTGTGGGTGCAAAACTAGTCACCACAAAGCAGTATGCCTGCCTAATGAAGTGCCTGGTCAAATGCAAAAAATAATGAAAAGTCGCTGGCAACACGTGCTTTGTAGGAATCCTTTAAAATGCTAGTTTTAAAATGGAGAGTGCCCAAGTGGTCAAGAAAAATTTTCTTTGTAAACCCTTTATTATTATTTCACCCAACCAAACATGTGTAGTTTTGTTAGTTTTTTTCTTTTACAAATTACAGATGCAACACATTATAATTACACTTCATTACATTACAATTCATTCATGTTACAATTACTTTGATTGAAATTTCTTTTAAAACATTATGTGAACCAAACGGCCACTTAGGGTGCGTTTGGTTCGCAGTATGTTTTGGAAAGAATTGTTGATGAAGCGAAAAGTGTACCGCTTTTGGGGGGTCATTTAAGGCCAAAGTCGAGATTATTTGATCAAATATTGCCCTAAATCGTTCCTTTTGTCATTTTAGGTACTTTTGAGAGGAATTTTACAAAAGGAAGCATTTTGGACGTTTTTGAAGCGAAAAAGTGCAGAAAACGACAAATTCTCAAAAGCATGCTGGAAATTGCCTTTGACGGCGTCACAAGGTATTAGTGACGGCGTCATGAGTTGACAAAAGGATGGATAAATCAAATACACACGACGCGCCAGAATGTTTTGTGAAGGGAGTCTGACGGCATCATGAACAAATATCCCAAGGCCATCAAGAGTAATTGTAAAGAGTGACGGCCCAGAACCCCTATAGAGTGACGGCGTCAGAAGTGGATCTAGGCAATACGAGTTTAATTTAGTGGCGAGTTGACGGCGTCATACTTAACTCTTGACGCCGTCAGATTGTAAAATCTATATATAGTTTTTTAGTTTTCATTCATTGTGTGCAACTTTGAGGGAATAAAACCCTATACGAATTTTCCAGCTTTTTGAAGGGTTTCAACCCTTTATTTCTTCCATGTTCAATTGAAGATAAGTACTTCATTAAATCATTCAATATGTCTATGTGTTGTTTGATTATATCTTACGCTTGTTTTCTCTTTAACATGCTAGGCTAGGTTTCTTTCGTGTTTGCTTAGATGTATTGAAACCTAGATGTTAATTATTGGTTGATGGTTTATTTATAATTGTTGTGGATGAATGAATTCGATGTTAGGCTTAAGAAAACTGGCAGATTTCCAATTGGTAACTTGCTTGAACGTCTTAAGAAACATGATCGAAGGTGTACTACGATATTTGGTTATATTTAATGCATAGGTAACTTCCAGGGATACCATGTTAGGAGCTTTTAGTCGGCTCGACATAGGATTGAGGTTGAAGTCTATAGAGTTAGGGAAGATCGTACACAGCCCTATGACTAGTATTAAGGAATATAACCCGTCATCCATGCAATTGTAATAAGCTAATCAACCGGTAAAATATATCTAGGGGGTAATGAAATCTAAGTAAACACACTTTCTCTCATTATTGTTTACACCACAATTTAGTTTAAGTTTATTTTATTTTGATTGCATCTTTAGTTAATTGGGTTAGTTGACTAGTAACTAATTCCGCCCACTCCTTCAAAACCCGATATTTTACTTGCTTTCATTTAAAATATAAAAATACAAAAAGAATCATCCCTCACCCTTAGACCTAGTTTAGTAGAATTTTAACCCTAGCGAACACCATTCCAAGAGTTGAACGATCAATCCCTCGGTACTTGTCACTATACTATACTACAATGAACATGTACACTGCCTGGTGGGGATTGCAAGTTTTTCAAGATCCCTTGAGAGGTAAAACCTTTTGCGATGGCGCAATTCCACGCTTCAATTGTAATATGTCAAAGGAATGGTAATTTGAATGAATTATAATTTAAAGAGTTGGAATGTGTTGTAATTGTAATTGATGTATTATGTCACTTTATTTGGTTTGATCTCAACGTAATTGTAATTAAAAAAAGATATAAAAAAAACAGCTTAATAATAATAATAACAATAATAATAATAATAAATAAATAATATTAACAATAAATAATAATAATATTAATATTAATATTAATAATTTATTATTATTATTATTATTATTATTATTATTATTATTAAAATAATAAAAAATAATAATAATATTAAAACAAATCTCTTTGTTTTTTTATATAGAAACTAAAGTAATAAATGGATCTGAACAATTTACAGAGTACCATCAGACAGTTACATCGTGATAGTATCCCTTCATCATACCTTGCTAGCGCCTTTTCCTTCACTACATCTACCCGTAACGTAAACTCAATCACCATTTTCCCATTAAAGCATACACAACGTTGCAATCAACAAAACTCGGTTCTTCAAGAAAATGAAATCAACCTATTTCACATAAAAGAATCGGCAAACGACTATTTTGACCCCTTTGAGTTCTCTGAATTACCCAACCATCCTTCTGCTTCACATATGTCGCCAACTATACCCTTCTTTGTCAATGAGGGGTCCGAAGATCAATCAAACCACCACCACCAACAAGAACAACAAAAACGAAACCAACCTCATCATGAAAAGAAACAAGAATATCAATCTCTTGATACCTCGGATGATACTCGTACTCGTTCTGAGACTAGAAACCAAGCAATGAAGAGGTATAACATAACTCCTTTCATGGGTAATCGACTTTTATTAATTACATTTTAAATTCAGTCTAATTTATGACACCCCCATGTACCATTTGATTTTCAATATATAAAGAACATTTTCTTTTCTGAAAATCTGGTGTTTTTATATTATTTCTTATCTAGGTAATTATTTACAATAAAAATGGGATTTAAACATTTATTCCCTTTTCTGAAAGTATGGACTTTTTGTTTATAGATGGATTTTTTAAATTGCATCATGCTTACTTGTTTTCCAGGAACAAAGAAACTAGAAGAATTTATCAAGTGCCCTTTGTCGAGAAAATTGCTACAAGATCTTGGAGAAAATATGGTAGAAAACCCATCAAAGGATCACCATACCCAAGGTCTTTTGTTTCTCTTTTTTCCTCCTTAAAATTATTACATGAAATACAACGATATTTTTTTTCTCGTTGTTGTTTATTTCTATGCATTATTTTAAATTTTGTATGTAAAATGGTTATGCTTAAATGCAAAGCGTATCTAAGATAATTGAACTGAAATGTCATCGGCATCAAATAGGACTAATATTTGGTATCCATTAGTTTCATCAAACGGGACTAATATTTTAGTAAAATCATTATGTTTTTAGCATTACTCTTGTTATGTGGTGAACTCAACAATAACTACTTTGTAAGCACACATTTTGACGATCATATATGTATATAGAGGAAACTATGGGTCTACAACAACAGCTACAGACATAAATAAAATTCTAACCATGAAACATTAGAGTTATAGAGCAAATTTGATATTAAGAGAGTTTCTCCGGTGTATGTAATTAAAATTTTGCACTATCTTAATGCAAAACAAGAATCTTGTTAAAATATGTTTACACCAAAAATATTTATTGCATTAATTTTGTGTTTTTTGAGCAACACTATTTATTGCATTAAAATAGTACAAAAGTACAATGCTTATATTAAAGTGAATTTTTTGTGCTATTTATTACAATAAAATAGTGCAAAAGTATAATGCTTATATTACTACTACATAATTTAATGCTGCATATATATTATGTTTGTACCATTAATTCTCTTATTTATTGTTTCTACTAAAATTTATTATGTAGGTAGCATTAAATTATAGTAATAATTATAGTAATGCTTTTACTCAAATTTAATGCACACACTAAAATAATGTAAAAGAATAGTGTTTATATTAAAGTAAATTTTTTGTACTACAGATAAGCACACATTGATATTAAGTTTGTACTATTAATTCTCTTATTTTGTTATTTCTACTAAAATTTAATATGTATGTAGCATTAACTTATAGTAATGCTTTTAATCACATTTAATGCACACACTAAAATAGTGCAAAAGTATAGTTTTATATAAAGTGAATATTTTGTACTACATATAATGCACACATTGAAAATTGTCTAAAATTATATGTCTTCAAAGTTTGTTGAAGATTGATATTAAAAATAAATAAATAAATAAATAAATAATAAAAAATAAATAAATAAAGTTTGTTGAAGAGTTTTATAGTAATAAAGTATCAATGTAATTATTTGTTTAAGGGTTTTGCTAATCTCTGCCCACTGGGCAAAGAATTAGCTATATATATAAGGAATGTTATAGTTAATTAATATCAAAATAATGATTAATTACGGTAATTTTAGAGATAAATAAATGTTCATTAAATGCATTTTTTGATTTTAAAGGAAATTTTATCTTCATTAATTGTGTTTAATCTTTTGTCAGTGGGCAGAGATTAGCAAAACCCTTTATTTAATATCATTGATAAAGGGTATGACATCAAAGTTTGTAGTATTAATACTTGTATTTATTGTTAATACTAAAATTTAAGGGTGTCATAAATATACACATTAAAACCACTAAACAAACTTTATTAATTACACAATAATTAATTAATAAATAGTTTCTATCAGCCGAAAAAAAAACTTATTTGTTTACTTTTGATTATTCTTTATCTTAAATGTCATATTTATTTCTCTCATAACCCACTTCTCACTCTATCAAATGACGTCTCCATTTCTCTCACCACCCATCATCCTTATTTTCCACTTTTTCTCTATCACTCTTTACTCACCAGTATCATATAAGGATTCTCACATCATCCTCATTCACTCATTTTTATTTCTCACTCTTTACTCACCAATATCATACAAACATATTAAAATGACTAATCAAGACTAACAAAAATACATCAGTCCAAAAAAGATTAAAGATCAATCTAAACGCAAACACATAAAACCCCAAAAGAGTATTCATAAAATCCCAAGTGATGGCGGTCGCCAGATATAGTAGTTGTAGAGTGTACGACGGCCAAAGAGATGCCATATTAATTTGGAGATTCCGGTTGTAAAGAATGTCGGCGCGTGGCAGTACTTGCTAGGTCTAATGCGCAATTTCTTTTAAAGTTTTGGTCGGTATTTTTAAGTCTTCGGTGGTGGCGGGATGATAGATTGTGATGATGTTTAATGGATCTTTATTTGATGAGAAAGAGAAGTGTGTGAAATATATTTGTCTTATGTGTGAGAGAGGATGTGAGGTTTTTTATGCTTTTAATGAAAGTTTTGACTTTATTGAAAAGTGAAAAACGGGTTCGGTTAGTGCAATTAAGGCTTATTTAGTAGGACCCTTACATAAAACTCTATTTTGATATTTAACTAGTCAAGTTGACCGTGTGATGCATTTCATTCTATATATGTTTGTAAATGATAGCAACTTTTCTTAATAAATTTGTAAGATGGTTTTAAGTCGTTAAAATTTCACATAAGTCATTTGAATCTCAACTTTTTAACATACTAGGTAATAGTTTATAATGAAACTTTATGTCTTAATACTTACATCTATAAGTGAAATTTCTACTACTCTATTTTCACTTAACAGTTAAGCCCATAAGAATTTAACGGAATTTATTTACATTATTCATAGTGTAACTACAAATAAGGGTAGAAGTGTATAAGCTTGGGCTGGACTCGGCTCGTTTACGACCACAAGTCTCGAGCTTGAGCTCGTTTCGAGCATTATACTTTAGTTCAAGTTCAACTCATACATATTTTATAAGCTAGGGGTCATTCATTTTTATGATAGATAACTAACAGTCGACTCGAGATTATTTTTTTAAGTATTAAGCTCGAGCTCGTTTATTATGCTCGTTTATACATAGATATCGATATATACATATACAAATATATGTGATAAGCACATTTGTAAAGCTAAGGCTTGAACTCATTTATTAAATGAGCCCGTAACAAGGCTTGAGCCGTGGTTCAAACTCGTTAAGATCATAAACTAGCCGAGCTCGAGCTTTGGCAACTTTGGGCTCAACTCGACTTGTTTCTACCCTTATAAAATGGTAGTTATACTAATGGTTATCGTAATTTTTGGATAATGATCGTTAAATTCTTAAGGAAATTAACTGTTAAGTGGCTATATAGTACTGAAAATTCCACATCGGGTGTCAAAGTATATTTTGGCCACTATTATCATACTCCGTACTATCTTATAAAGCATTTAGGCCTTCTAAAAAAGAAATACTTAAAATTAAGCATTGCAAGTTCTTAAGCTAAAAGTACAAGTAATTAAAACACATTTTCTAACATTAAATACAATTACAAGTTGTTAGGCTAAAAATAAAACACATTTTCTAATATTAAATACAATCTTTAAATAGAAATACTTAAAATTCGTCATTACAAGTTTTTAAGCTAAAAGTACAACTAATTAAAACACATTTACTAACATTAATAAACTGGTCAATAAATACAATTAATAAAGTTATTAAAACACCCCTTAGATAAGAAATACAAATTATCAAGCACATTGTAAAATCAACTTAAACACAATTTCTACATTAATGTCACTAATACAGATAATAAAGCACATTATACAAATATTCAAGCCCGAACGGGCAACGGGCAAAATGGGATCGAGCCTGGATGTGCACGGGCCAAACGGGCTCGATCCCGAACGAGCACGGGCCAACGGGGTCGAGCCTGAAAGGTTTACAACTCTTAACTATCACTTTTTTTCTTTTGATGTCGTTAACATTTATTTTTTGGTACCCACCGCTACAACGCGCGGGTACCCTACTAGTTAAATACTAATTTATAATGAAAATTTAAATTTTAAGAAGTCACATTTGTTGCATTAAACATAAACGTTTATTATTATATTTATGTATTACTGTAGTAAACTCTTCTTACTATATAGTTTTCATTAACACATACATTCATGACATGAAACTCTTATTGCATAGTTTTTGTTCATTAAAAAATATATATATTATAATAATTAATACTTCAATTTATCACATGAAACTTTTATTGGATAGTTAATACTCCTAACATCCTAATTTTATTGTTCTATCTTTATTTTCTTGGTTGCTCCAAACTAATTAATTGTCCACTACTATATATAATTAAAATTTTATTGTATTACTTTTAATCAAAATTTTTATTTACAAAACTATTTGAAAACATTAAACAATTCTCAAAGGGTTAAAATGGAGAAAACTTAAGCTACCCATAGGGTATTCTACCCACTATGAATTAAAACATAATAAAAACACAATTAATGATTTGTTGGAGGAAAGAGGAGAATATTATTCATTCTCTCCCAATGAATCAGTGCCACCTCATCCGGGTAAACTACCCGGTGGGTAGGTGTATCCATGCCCGGTTAAAATGTCTTTTCAATGACTTTTACGCAAAACTGTAATAAATACATTTATCTTAAACTGTGTATTTTTTGTCTATTGACAATAATTTTGAGACGAGGTAATATTTATTTGAGAAAGATATTATAATTATTAATACTTTACATTTATGACGTGAAACTCAAATTTATATAAATATAAGTAATATACACGTGCGATGAACATGTCTTGATATCTATACTATCTATAAAAGGTGTATGGTCAAAGTAAAATGTTAAATTATTTGAATGTTGAAAATTAATCAAATGTGGCTATGTGAAAGAAATGTATATTATAATTAATATTCTTATTAAAACACTTATTACTTAAAAGTACAGTGATTTATTCATATTGTACAACCAACTAAAAACAAGTCTACCAAATTAAATACAAACAATTAAAATATCCTTTACTAAAAAGTACAATAAAATTTTCACAATATACAATTTAAACAAGCTACAACATAATTCAAAATATAAAATAATTAACACACTAATTAATGTTATTTTTAAAACACCCTAATATGAAAAGTACATGTTATTACACACATTATACAAATTAATAAAACACACAAAGTTTCATACAAGCTAACAAGTAGATGGTACATATAGTAGTGAAACCGGACCAACGGGTTCAACCGGGACCGGTAAGCCATCCGAAAATGAACCAGAAAGGACCCATTGAAACTGATACAAATTGGTAAATCAGGTCTCATCAAGATCTATTTCTCCGGTTAATCTTCACAGGGTACCCGCGTATACTATTTATAAAGAAAAAAACAAAAAGTGAAAAGTAAACAGTTTGAAACTAAAAATATAAATGTTGAAAACATATATTTCGAAAGGAAACTATTAATACACATCGAAAACTAGGTTGACCTGGGACGCTTCAAACCCGGCGGGTTGACCCAGTTTAATTTCACTGTGTTCGACCGAACCCGTTGGGTTGACCCGGTTTAAATCGACCCATTTTTCGACCGGAACTGTTCAACCTGTTGAACCACCCGGGTCAACCCGGATTTCAAAACATTTTGTTTAATACCCAAATCTTCAAACTTTTATTATTTTTCGTTTATAGCCCATAAACTTTTTTATCACTAAACGATTTGTCGCTATAAAATCTCGTTGCTATGCACGAGTACTCGTCTAGTTGCTAATAAAACGTTACTCTGTCGATGAATGTCTATCTAAACATGAATCTATTATACACGTTCAAAAAAATAAACTACCCCCCCCCCCCCACCCCCACCCCCTCCCCCCACGCGCACACAGAAAACAATTTGTTTAAGATAATTTATGATTAAAAAAAAGACTTGGCCGTAGGGTCAACATAATCTGTGTAGCCGGATATCACTTAGAATCGTGTAATTACTTTCTAAAGGAAACTATTCGACCCTAATGCCTTGGTTAGACGAATATCTCTTTGGGATAAGACCAAGTGTGATGTTCTTGATTTAGGCACAAAACAAGAACCATTTTCGCGTCTAAGTGTGTAGGTTTCTCTGTGTATTTTTTCCATGCAGATGCAAATCTCTTATAAAGAGATGAATACTCTAGTTAATGGAATTATGATAATCGACCCATTAATCTCCTCAGAAATACTCCTCTATGATTGCAATAGTGGTTACATATCCAATTAAACGTGGTTATTAAGTTGCAATTAGGGCTGAGCAGCGGCATCGAAAAAACGGTACGATACCGGAACCGTACCGGTAACGACCTGTACCAGTACCGTTTTATTATACCCGGTACAGTACCCGTATAATGAAAATGGTGGGGAAAAAAATGGTACCACGGAAATTCGGTACAGGATCGGGAATTCCTGAATTTGGTACCGAATACAAAAGTTTTGATTTTTTGCTAGTTGATGTAGTTAACTTAGCTGAGCTAATAATAATTGTCGTTAAGAGAATGAGTTAAGAGAATAGGTTTTGCTAATGATTGGATATCAATCCCGAAAAACATGAATACATTCCCTAAAAATCCGGATACACAACTAACATTTGATTTTGATTGGATGATTTCATTTCTTACACTAAATTGTAGTAAAAAGATTCCTCTTAGCGACAACCCTTAAGGCTGTCATTAGCAAAACCCATTCTTATATGCATTGAAATAAAGCGTAAGAAACTGGACGATAACATGTGAATCAGACATCAAATGAATTGGTGTTTTTTTTTCCTGATATGTTGATAAAAGTTTTTGTCTGACTAAAAAATGAATTCTTTTAGTTGTATTGGGGTAACATAGCAACATACTAATATGAAATCCCAAGGCACTGATGGTGCACCAACTCGAGCTAGCCAGGGCAGCAACACTGGGATCTATTCTTACAATAAAGCTGAATATACGCATTTAAACGTATAATGATTATATCACCAGTTGCCATGTGGTTGCATCAACAACCTGACGTACTGCAGGTGCAAAAAAGTTAAGGTTTTCTGTTCGTGACATATTACGACAGCTATTGATGCATTTGCATGTTTTGCAGTCTTAAACATGTACACCCGAGTTTATTTTCTGGAGTGAAAGGGAAAGGTTTAGGATGGTAAATTAAAAAAAAAAAATCTTGAGATTTTTTAAGAGGGGAGAGGAAAGTAAAGGATAGTAAATTACATCAAAATTAATCTCCTAATTTACTTCCTAAATTGGTATGAAATGGAGTGCAGTTGATTTTAAAGCTCTTTTTTCTTACTTCCTTCTCTTTTCTTTTCAACTCGGAAACAGAAGATAAAAAAAAACTAATTTCTTATTCCTCTCTTCTTTACTTCACCCATTTTTCCCTCTCCATCTTTCATCTTTCCATTTTATACTCGGGAATACTCATTCAGTCATTCTTATGGGTACGCGAAACTAAGTATGTATTTGCTTGTTTTGTCTATATACCAAAGCAGAATAAAGAATATATAAACTCTGAATACCAAATTGACTATGGTAGCATACAACAAATGTGTTGCATACATAATAATAATTTTAAAAGTTAGACGGTTCTTTTTCTATTTTAGTACCGTTGTATCGGAATCAATATCGGAACCGATACATGTACCGATTAAAGATACGGTTCCGGGAACGGGATTTCGAATTTAAGTAGGGAAAAAATCCGGTACACCAAAAACGGTGCCGGTACGGTACCAAAATGATACCGCGCTCATCCCTAGTTGCAGTTATAACAACCCTTGAATAGGTTAAAACCATTACAAGTTAGTTGAATTCATTCCAACATGTTTACTAGTTGCTGAGGTTGTTCCGTGAGAAGGAATGCCCCCGAGTATGCTTCTTGAGAAGACTACTCCTTGATGATACCATTCAGTGTCCACTCAGTGAAAAGTAGGACATTGAACTCATTAGCCTGATGAAAGCATTCAGTGTAGCTCACTGACGAGCTTACCCACTAAACTCATCAGCTACTTGAATTCTACTATATCACTATCAGATTTAGGGTGGTTCAATAACCTAATGAGTGTACATTCTGTACCTACAAACCCATTACCAGGTATGACATGAAACCCTCAATTGCACTAAATTTCCAATAGACACGACTCCTCCCAAGCCAACCATCCCCTTAGACAAATTGCCTTCGCCGGTTCACTTTTATGAGAAAAACCGATGCCATGGCACCGTGATCAACATCATATTTCCTTTAAAAGTTAATCATGTTCAAGGGTTTTTTTTTTTTTTTTTTTTTTTTTTTTTTTTTTTTTTAAGTTCAAGATTTTGTAACATACGTGTTTGCTTTAAAGACCTTTTTGTTTTATGTTGTTATTTGATGTTTTCTTTTAGCTTTTCTTGTATGACAATTTTTACCATTTCTTATTAGGTTTTGGTTTCATCAATTTTTGTTCTTTCTTTTGTGGACATAAGTATAGTTAATAGCTAAACTTCATTGACTGCATATTAAAACAACAAGTGAGAGGGGCCCACCGCATTGCGGCGGGGGCATCTATTGCCTCTGTGTGACCATGACACATTCTTCTTGTCGCATGATAAAACATTAAGCTAAATAACTGCATATATATGTTATGGCATGAGTGTTTACAAAATGGTGCATGTCATGTTGAGCCAGACAAAAAGACTGGAATGGGCCAGCGTTAGGAAAGGTAGCCCAAAGTTTATTTTATTGGTTTCTGCACGTTTTCATAGGTTTGATGCTACATTATATATATATAGTAATTGTTAAAATTCTATGTATTTAAGTAGGGGTGAGCAAACGGACCGGATGGACCGGACCGACCGGACCGGACCGAACCGGACCGACCACATTCGGTCAGTTCCTTGGTCCAAGCTTTTTGGTTAATTCGGTCTTCGGTTCGGTCGGTCCGGTCCGGATCGATCAAAAAACCGAAAAAACTTGCCAAATCTTGCCTATTTGGACCGGACCGGACCGAGACCGGACCGACCACATTCGGTCCGGTCTCGGTCTATGGTTTTTCCTTAAGTCGGTCTTCGGTCCGGTCCGGTCTTGGCCGGTCCGGTCCGGTTTTTGGACCGTAATCACCCCTATATTTAAGTTCCTATAGACAATGATATTTAGGTGCAGTTTGGTTCACGGTGTTTTAGTGGGTTTAGGATTTAAAATTGTAAAACCTTTGTTTGGTTCGAATTTATAGGCCATGCAACAGTGTTTTAACCCCTTATTGATGTGTTTTGACAAAAGTCACCACCTCCTGCTTTCTGACATGGTTTTTGTTAACTTTTTCGTTTTTAAAAGTCTCCTAGCCACACATTATTTGACACTTATTTTTTTTTTTATCTTTCATAAAGTATAAAAATAATATATCAACTCAATCAAATCAAACAATATTAATTTTATAATATATTTTCTCTCTCTAAATCAAAATCATAATCTACAACTTTACATTAAAATACAAATCCTAATCTAAACTCATCTACAAACTAAACGGGCCCTTAGAATTCATGTAAAAACAAAATTGTGATATGTCAGGTTGTATACTAAACATATAAAGATGTACAGTACTGCTTAAAAATGTATCCTACATGTTTACTACTCGCAATTGTTTTTAATTGGCTTGTACAATATGCTTTTAATGTTGTTAAGAATTTCATAATATAGTGTAGTTGATTAGTTTGTACAATATACTCATTTAATTGTATTGCTTAATTTAAGATTAAGAAATTTCTTGGTCATGTTTAATGGAGGAAATGATCTTCCTCCCTTATACGTAGTTGAGATTAAAGCAAAGATAAATTTAGTTAATAAAACTTTACATTATTTGCATGTATCAATAAAATATACAAAACGTGAATAAAGTAACAGATGGAGTTTGAGTGTGTTTGACGCATAGCGTTTAGGCGCATTTAGAACAGTGAACGTTAAGTGTTGTGATTTGGCAAGTAGTAAGTAACTTATTTTTTTTTCTTCATAAAGTTCATTTTTTAACGGTGCATGAAGTAGCATTTATAAACGTTTGAACATTTAGGAGCTATTTTACACATTATAATTACAACTAAAGCTATATTATCAAATTTTTTTATAAGGAAAAAAAACAACTAATTCTCAATGTTATTACTCATTACTACTGCTACTTTTGACAAAACACACCCTATTTACTCCACAAAGAAAAGAAAAGAAAAAAAAAATGTGAAGTTTAATCTAAAACTCTTAACACTTTACAACCCTTGTAAAAGACGAACAACTAAAAGAGGTAACGTTGTATCTTTAATTATCTAAACATCATGTTAACATCTTCATACTTTTTTTATTAAATACTTATTAAACTCTAGAACTTAGAATGCATTTAAGTTATATATGATATTACGTGATATATACATCGTATTTACAGGGGGTACTACCGATGTAATCTTGCCAAAGGTTGTCTAGCTCGAAAACAAGTCGACCAAAAAATATCCAATCCTGATGTCCTGGTCATCACTTACATAGGAGAACATAACCACCCATTACCACCTTCCCTGAACGGCGAAAGAGAGAACAATCAAAAGACAAAAATAGATGAAAGCAAAGACGTTGAAGACGATAATGTGCTAGACGAAGTAATCGATGATGGTTTGTTTGATGTCATCGATGATAGTATGTTTGAAGGACTGGATGACATAATTGATTTGCCATAAGAAAATAGTTCCTTTAAAGGTCAAGAAGTGGGTTCAACAGCGTCAACAATAGCTTAGTTGTTCTTATATAATATTGTCGAATTTGAGAATCGATTGTGTTTCTGGAGCTTTAATTTCTATTTCCAAAACATGCTTGCTAATGCACTCAATCAACGTGCAATTTCTTTTTCTATAACCCTTAACGAGTATGTTCGATAACAGGTGACGGTGTTCATGAAAAACTTAGCAATACCAACAGTGACAATAAGTTTTAACAAACTAGCCGAAATAGTTTTGTTATGGCAAGCTAGCCAAAAGATTAAAGACCTTTTAAGCTTGCAATTTTTACTTAAAGTACAAAAATATATCGAACCAAGGTTTTTGCACACTATTTTTGGCACAATTTTGCGCTACGGGTTTTAAACATAGTTTGGACAGATCAAATGCGTTATCTCCTTTTATTTGTTTTTTAACAATTCGTTATTAGAAAAATGCATTTTGTGATGTACAAGTTTCTTGATTATTTACGATGATTTCAATGGAAAATTTTACAGGAACAAGAAAAAACGCATTTTGACTTCATATCACGGATTTACTAAGGGTGCGCTTGGTTCAAAAGGGGGAATGGGAAAGGGAAAGGCAAAGGGAATGCAAAGGGAATGGAATGAAGATTATCATTATCTTTGATGGTGCTTGGTTTAAGAAAAACAGATTAACCTTCAAGGTGATGGTGGCTGGTGGTGGTGGCGACTGGTGGTGGTGGTGGTGGTGATGGCGGCTGGTGGTGGTGGTGGCTGGTGGTGGTGGTGGTTGCTGGTGGTGGTGGTGGTGGTAGTGGTAGCTACTGGTGGTGGTTACTAGTGGTGATGGCGGCTGCTGCTGCTGTTGGTGGTGGCTAGTCATGGTGGTGGTGGTTGTGGTTGATGGTGGTGGCTAGTGCTGGTGGTGGTGGCTGGTGGTGGTGGTGGTGGCTAGTGGTAGTAGCTGGTGATGGTGGTAACTGGTGGTGGTGGTGGCTGGTGGTGGTGGTGGCTGGTGGTGGTGGCTGCTAATGGTGGTTGCTGGTGGTGGTGGTGGCTAGTGGTGGTGGTGGCTAGTGGTCCAGGCTGCTAATGGTGGTGGCTGATGGTGGTGGCGGCTAGTGGTGGCTGGTGGTGGTGGTGGTGGTGGCGGCTGGTGGTGGTGGCTGCTAATGGTGGTTGCTGGTGGTGGTGGTGGCTAGTGGTGGTGGTGGTGGCTAGTGGTGCTGGCTGCTAATGGTGGTGGCTGCTGGTGGTGGTGGCTAGTGGTGGTTGGTGGTGGTTGGTGGTAGCTGGTGGTGGTGGCTGGTGGTGGTGGTGGCTGCTAATGGTGGTGATGGTGGTTGGTGGTGGCTGCTGCTGGTGGGTAATCATTACCATACCTCCTAATTTACTGGGTAATGACTCATTACCCCATACTAAACAATGATTGCATTACCTAGTCATAAACATGCATGTTTAATCATTACCTTTCCCATTCCCCACCCCCCATTACCCCCAACCAAGCACCCCCTAAGAGTCTAAGAGGCTGCAAATGTGTTAAAAAGGAATTCATGACCATTTTGTCGTAAACATTTTTCATTTTTCCACCTAGCTTGTAAAATATCATTTACATTTAACCTTTTTGACCAAATTCTATTTTCTGTAATCCTAAGTAACCAGAATGTCGGTTATTTTATGTAGTTTCATTTCAATTTCTATCTCTAATTTTATCTTAACCTATGAATGAGAAGGAATCAATTGAGATAAAAATCAAAATAAGAAGGAAAACTAGCCACACTTTATAAATAAGAGAGGAGAAACTAAAATAGAGAAATGATTAGGAGATTTAAACTCATGCTTAATTTTTTACCTAAATTTGGATGTCACTCTTTTATTGGTTGTAAATAAAGGACCCATTTTATCATAAATCAATAAGATAATGTCACACAAAAATTGGGCATGAATTTAAGCTTTATAATCATTTTTCATTAAAATAAAATGCATATTATTTTTATAGATGCATCTGAGATATATATAATTATTGTTATCTCTCATCATTTTCATTTTCATTTTATTTCTCATTCGATTTTAATACATGAATAGTATCACATTGTCTTGTTTATAAATGTTAAAGATAAATCTTATTTGAATAATTGCTCATTTGGTTTAGTGGTTATTTTAAGTGCGGTCAGGTACTGAGAAAGTGTTCGAGATTTTATTTTATCTTATTTTTGTTTATCTTTTTTGATTTTAACTTATCAGCTTTTGTATAGTAGGAAGCAGTTTTTCAGAAGCACATGTTATATGAAGCATTTAATATTTTTCGTTAAAGCTCGTATTCATAATTATAGCATAAATACAAGGGAAATTCCGCAAAATAGCTCAAAAGTGAAACCATCTTCCTTTTACTAGCCAAACAAAAACCTAATTCTTAAACTACACCAGTGCGACTTACCGATTGTGTAACTCAACTATCATTTTGACACGTACCCTATTTTTTTATTAGAGTACACTGCAAAAAATGTCCTTGAGTATATCCAAAAATGCAAGTTTAGCCACCGAAAAGATAACTCTACAAATTATGCCACTACTGTGGACGTTTGGCTGCAAATTGTGTCACTTGACCGGTCAACGACATGCAAAATGACTAATATACCCTTGTCTTCTTCCCCATTTGAATTTCTTTTGAATTTATATTTAATTTTAATACAACATCAAGAACAAAAACCCAAAACTTCAAATCATAATCCAAATCCACGAAAATCACAAACACACAAAACACATAAATCATCCTTATATCTCCTTATCTCTTCATTATTTATTTGGTAAGGATGCCTTTATGTCACTAGTAACATCACAACACTCATCATCAGGGTCTTGCATAAATTGAAGGATATTACAAAACATAAAATGAAGACTAAGGCAAGAATATTCACAAAATGCAGTTAGGAACTTCAGGTTCAGATTTAGTGAAACTAAACAGATAATGGCCGATTTATAGACGCGGTGACAATGAAAACCCATTAAGATCATGAATTCAGAGGCTCGCAAGAACATGTCTCATAATAACAAACCAGATACTTACTTCTTTTGAAGGATTAGTTGTAGGTAGAGCAAGACTGCTTACATCCTTCTCATCACCCAATAAGCACTCCAAAGAATCAGATGATTGAACAGCTTGTTAAACAACAGTCTAAGTCTCAGTCATCTGAAGTTATAAAATGGCAATTGAAACATGGTATGCATTTTACCAAACCCTTCAAAAGGTATATACATAAAAATAAATAAAGTTAATACAATGGAAAAATAATTTAGCTGTTACAGTAATGAAGTTCGGGTGGTGTCTACCTTTCTTTTATCGTTACTTTGAGATAACTCCTCGTCTTTGTGGTAATTAACAGGCGGCATTGATCTTTTCTATGATGTTTGAAGTGTCTGTATAGTTAGGAAAAGATTAATTTTTCCAAAAGGGAGCACTAATCAAAGAAAAGGTACGCAAATTACACGATGCCACGACAACTAACAATTAGGGCAATGCTAGGCAAGACAGTAAGAAAATTAAAATAAATAAATAAATAAATAAGGAGTAAGGGATGATGATTGATGCGTTTTGTGTGTTTGTGATATTGGTGGATCTGGGTTTTGATTTGTAGTTTTGGGTTTTTGTTCTTGATGTTATGTTAAAATTAAATATAAATTCAAATGGGGAAGACGATGATGGTATATAAGTCATTTTGGGGGCCGTTGACTGGTCAAGGGAGACAATTTGCAGCCAAACGTCTACAGCTTGTGACATAATTTGCAGATTTATCTTTTCGGTGGCTAAACTTGCATTTTTAGATATTCTTAGGGGTTTTTTTTTTTTTTTTTTTTTTTTTTTTTTTTTTTTTTTTACTATTTTTATTAATAAAATACAAGTGATTGATAAGTTGTGTAAGTTATCCCAAAATTGATTCCCTATAAATGAATTTAAGCTTTTATAACACTGGGGGTGTTTGGCTAAGCTTATTATTAGTTGGGCTTATGCTTACGTTATATAAGCGGCTTATTGCTTATATAACATAAGCTCATAAGCCCATGTTGAGTGTTTGGATTAGCTTATGTTTAGTAAGCCGATAAATTTAAACATTTGATTTAGTTTAGATTGTTAAATGATCAAAATGACAAGGGTTAAAAATATGAATGTTAGATTGGGTATTATTGAGGGTAAAATTGTAATTTGTAATGAAATATGTTATATAAGCCTAACCCATCTCAATGAAGCTACAATTTGTGGCTTATCAAAACCTCCTTATATAAGCTTATAAGCCAACTTATATAAGCTTAGCCGAACATTTGATTTAGACTTATTTGACACATATAAGCTAATAAGTTTTATAAACCCACTATATAAGCTTAGCCAAACACCCTCCGAGGGTTATTTTTGTAAGCCGAGTTAATAAGGAGGGGCTAATTGCTATTCACCCCTATTTTAAGGGGGTTTATGAAACACTATCTTGTCCTTTAGTCCGTATTATACTTCCCACTATGGATGAGCATTTTGACTCGAATCCCGAAACCATACCGGTACCGTACCGAAACGGTACCGATCCCGATATACGGTACGGTACCGGGACTACGAAATAAGGTGAAAAAAAACCGGGACCACTAATTCGGTACAGGACCGGTACCAAATCGGGAAATTCCCGAAAAAACGTGGAAACCCGATTTTTTAGTACCGGTACCGGTACCGATACCAGTACCAGTATCCGAATCCCGTTCGATACGATACCGATACCACTAATTTATGCTCGGAAAAATATCGATACCACAAATTCGGTACGAGATCGGTACATGACCGGTACCGTGCTCATCCCTACTTCCCACAATAGACCTTCAATATGACGTTGCAAGCTTGTACAAATGTATATATGCGTAATATAATCGATCTAGTTTTGAATTCACAAACTTATTTCTTCTTTACAACAAATGACCAAAAGCCATACCACGCTTTCCGTCCTAATAAAGTAAGCTAAAATTGCTATATTAGTTTATGAAACAGTTTTTTGTTTATTTGATCACTATGAAATACCTTTTTGTTACGCATCTGACACCTTTATTTATTTTAAACATAAATCAATCCTATGCATATTATCCATTTACGTATCAAGACTACACATCTAAGTATACATTAATAATACTAGGCGAGTACCCGTGCATAGCAACGGAATTCCTAGCGGCAGATAATTAACGATTTGTGATATTGTGGTGAGTGTTTTGTGTAGAGTTCAAAATAGAACGTGAACCGATCAGAATGTAATTGCAAACGGTTGTACTACACGATAACTAAAGTATAGAAAAAATTCTTAACATCTATCAAACAACATATAAAAACATTTAATGAAATTGAAAGTAAAACATTACATCAGTTATGAAATAAAAACTAACAACACACGTTACTCTTCGCGTAAAACTTCTTGATAAACGACATTCGAGGTGTAGATTCGTGCTTGACGGAACTCTTTGACTGGATTAACCAATACCTTTGTTGTTCTACGGGAAATCCCTCTAGACAATGCCACATAAAGCTAGCCATGGGAGAAAACAGAGTCAGGCAAATAGACACCCACATTTGGAATTGTTTGGCCTTGAGCTTTATTAATAGTCATCGCAAAGCTAAGGCGAATAGGGAATTGTGTTCTCTTTAGTTTGAAAGGGAACATGTCTTCTTCAGATGGAGCAAGAAGAATTCTTGGCAAGAGCACTCTAACTCCAGTGTGTTGCCCGACAGCAATCTCGGCGTTAATGATATTAGGGTCAAAACGTTTACATATCAACCTCGTGTCATTACATAATCCATTATCCGGATCGAGATTCCTTAAAAGAATAATGGGGCATCCTATTTTCAAACGCAAGCAATGAGGGGGCAACCTGCAAGCAACGAGATTTTATAGCGACAGATAGTTTATTTATAAAAAAAAGTTTATAGGTTATACGAAAAATAATAAAAGTTTGAAGATTTGGGAATTACACATAATGTTTTGAAACCCGGTTCGACCCGGGTGGTTCAACTGGTTGAACCGTTCCGGTCGAAAAACGGGTTTGAAGCGTCCCGGGTCAACCCGGTTTGTGTTTTAATTGGTTGTATTTATTTGGTAGATATGTTTTTAATTGGTTGTACAATGTGAATAAATCATTGTACTTTTAAGTAATGGATAATGTTTTGAAATCCGGTTCGACCCGGGTGGTTCAACCGGTTGAACCGTTTCGGTCGAAAAGTAGGTCGATTTAAACCGGGTCAACTTGCTAGGTTGGGTCTAAAACGGGTCAAATTAAACTGGGTCAACCCGCCGGGTTTGAAGCGTCCCGGGTCAACCCGATTTGTCTTTGAATTGGTTGTATTTAAACCGGGTCAACTTGCAAGGTTGGGTCGAAAACGGGTCAAATTAAGCTGGGTCAACCCGCCGGGTTTGAAGTGTCCCAGGTCAACCCGATTTGTGTTTGAATTGGTTGTATATAATTTGGTAGATATGCTTTAATTTGGTTGTACAATGTGAATAAATAATTGTACTTTTAAGTATTGGGGTGTTTTAATAATAGTATTAATTACATTTCACTTTCTCTCTCATTTGACTATTGTTGAAAAAACTCAACATTTCACATTGACCATTTTTACATTATATGTAGTATAGACTATAGGTAAAAACTTTTGTACAACTAAGACTGTAATTTTTATTTGCCTAGATTGTACACCAATAGAATAAAATTTGTGACCACAAGTCCGCGTTTGTAAACAAGTCGACAAGAAAACCAAATTATACAGAGTAATATTTTAATAGATGTTGGAATTATAAAAATATTTTGAAACCATGATGTGGCCTAAAGGCTTGTTGTCGAGGTTATTATGGTGGACCCATAAGTTACGCATCTAAATCCAATGAAAAGCTGTCTAATCACCGTCTAAAAAGAGCAAAGATTGAAAGTGTTTTAAAGGCCGTTTTCAAACTTTAATCAATGGTCAAGATTATGACACGTTATAAACGGCATGTGTGTCACGATTGATAAAAAGGTTGAGGCTTGATGTTATTAAAATCAACCGGAGCGTACATCTGATTATATTTTACGTTATTCGGCTAAACATTTAGTTGTTTTTATTCTTTATAAGTAGAGATGGTAGACATAGTTAAGCTAAATAATTTTAGTTTGAACAACCAACAAACTTTATAACAAACTTCCTAACAAACTTGCTTCCTAACCTTCCTAACAAACTTCTTAACCAACATGCTTACTAACCAATTAATTTTGAAATCTTTCCATAATAAGCAAGTAAAAGTCTGAATTTTAAGTCTTTCTAATTATAGAATAGTCCCAAATGCATTATATAGCAAGTAGTATAGATGTTGTAAAAATATGAGTCGGTAGTGAGAACTGAGACGGTCGATTATTTTGTAACCTGTAATTGGTTTAGACGAGATTGATTGGTAATTAATTGGATTGATATTTCCTGCAAGTTTTGGTATTTCTAAAAATCAAACTAAAGATTTTAACAGATTTCAAGCCTACTATGTTCTCAAACCTTAATAAAATGTTCTAATTCTGATTATAAGGTTCATTGTGCGTTATAAGTAAAATAAACAATCTCAAATTAAATAGAATGACTAAATTAAAAAATATTCTTTTAAGTTCACTGATTAAAACGACTTGGCCGATTAGTTCGTTTTTTGACCGATTATAATGATTTTTGACTGATTAGCCGAATTTTGACGGATTAGTGACCGATTTTTTCTTTCGATTTTCAAAAATCAACAAGGTAGAAGGCCGATTATCTTGTAATTGCCAATTACAAAGCCGCCTAGGCCTATTTCTGCAACATTGATTAAAATAAAGAATGATCATCCCGTTTTATGTTTTATTACACTTTATTGTACAAACAATTAAATTATATTTATATTTAAAATACAGTTGTAAAAATGGTACCAGCCGCAACGCGATTACCTAGTTACTTATAAAAAATGGGTATTAATAACCCACCCCATTAAAATATTATTACCAAAAACACGCCCACACCCAAAGCAAAGGTTCGGACATCCCAACCTCAAAATCCGTACACGTACTTAAAAATAAAAACAACACTACCACCACCTGTTACATAACACAATCTACTTTACCCTAAATCTTCTCCAAACACAAACACAAACACTCTTCATCGAAAACAAAAAAACCAAAAACAAATTCAGGGTTTTGAAACTATGGCTGAACACAGTGACGAAATCGAGCCAAAAGTTGAATCGTTCATGGACAAGGCTACTGAGAAGATTCATCGAGATCATGACTCATCTTCATCTTCTTCATCAGATAATGAATCTGAGAAGAAGAAGAAACAGCCTGTGCATAAAGATAAAGATGCTCCTGTGCCGTCATCATCAATGAAGGCTAAGATTAATCGGATGTTTGGGAGGGAGAAGCCTGTTCACAAGGTTTTTGGTGGTGGTAAACGTAAGTTTATTGCTTTATATTTTTTATAAACATGGTTAGTAATTAGTTATAGATTTATGATTTTTTTTTTTTTTTAGTTGTTAGAGTTTACTTTTTGGTTTTCTGAAAGAAAAAAAAATAATAGTAATAAAAATAAAATAAAATAAAAAGTTATCGAACTGTCAGTTGGTTTATACGGAGTAGTTGTTATCAAGATTATTTGTTTTTTAAGAATTTTTAAATTTTTTTTGGGTTTTCTGCAAAAATAAAGATTTTTTTTTTTTAACTTTAAACGTTCACAAGTTGACATGTGTCAAATTCTTATTGAATAATTCTGCAAAAGTTATCCTTGTTGCACAAAAAATGAAATTTGATTACTTTTTTTTATTTTCTTTATTTATTTATTTATTTATTTAAATCTTATGATAGTATGGTAGTACATTAATTAGGAAGTGACATATAGTTTGATACCTTGTTTTTCTAGAAAAAAATGTTGGTTGTGTAATTCGTTGATGTGGTAATTTATATATTGTTATGGCTAAATAGCTAATGGATTTTTGCAAGGAAGTTGAAATTGTTAGATGTGTTACATGATTTATAAATGAAATTACAAAATGTTGTTTGAGTAAGTTTTTGAATTTTTTCAGTGTGCAAATTGTTTACCATGTTGGTGTGGTTAGTGAAGTTTCAAGATATTATGTGTACCTTTTTTTTACAACTGAAATTTTTTCAAATCCCTGTAACACTTATCTCACAAATGTCTACAACGGCACTTAAGTATTATTAATCATCTTTATGTAAATGCATTTACTTGAGAGTTGAGACAGGCGTTTCAGGTTAAGCTCAAATTCTTGCAAAAATGTGATTTTAGTTGTTTATTGTTGTTCTGTTAATTGATGTGTTTTTTAGTTAATGAATTAGAAGAGTAAGTGAGTAACCTTATATGTTAGGATTTTGTCCTTGGTAGTGCTGTTAGGTTTGAACAGATGATGTAGCTGACCTAACAGGATTTTGGAGACTTTCGAATTATTTGTTTTATTAGTTTACTGGTTTTCAATAAGGATTGTAAGAGAATAGGACACTTGGACCATTAGTGTATTGCTTGTTTATATTAAAACATAAAAGAATTCATCAAAGCTGCTAAATGTGACACCTTGCTGTATTAGAAAGTTGTTTTGTGTTTTAATTTTATATGTTATCTCTTAAGCTGTTAAGCTTCTGATTTTTGTTTAACCCCAAGCACAGTCACCATCCAATGCCTTGTATGCTGGTTGTTTACTTTACCTGAAATTATATACGTAGTAATAAATTATGGTGATGTTAAGTATCCTTGGTCATCCAGAAAATCTAGTACAAATTCATCAAAGAGTTACCATAGGGTCGTAAGTCACTAACTGGATGATGAGTGGATGTATGTCTTAAGCAGTGGCATTTTTTTTGAATGATGTATATTCACTAGGTACTAAGAGGGATTTTTCAAATTGCAATGCATACTGTGAGGACCATTCTGCATGCATCACCATGTTTGGTGGTCCTTTTGTTTTTAACATTTTATCTCTTAACCTATCTTGCTCACATGTTTCTGACATAATGTTATCTTTTATGTTTATTTTATGCAGCTGCTGATGTGTTCTTGTGGAGGAACAAGAAGATATCAGCTAGTGTACTTGGTGGAGCGACTGCTGTGTATGTGTTTTTTGAGTTGCTCGAGTATCATCTGCTGACTTTGGTTTGTCACTTTTTGATACTTGCATTTGCTGTTCTCTTCTTGTGGTCCAATGCCTCTAAGTTCATTAACAAGTGAGTTTTTTTATTGTTTGAACTTTGATTAGATTATCATGTTGAACTCATTGAGCAACTAATTAACTAAGTTACCTACAGGTCTCCTCCACGTATACCTGAAGTTCGAATTCCTGAAGACAAATATCTTCAGTTTGCTGCTGGATTAAGGAATGAGTTAAATCAGACTCTTGACACCCTACGAAACATTGCATCTGGAAGAGATTTAAAGAAGTTTCTTGCCGTATGTCTTATGTCTTCCTCTCCCTGCCTTAATCTATCACACACACTCACCCAACTGCACAAGCGGGAAGCATAAAAGATTTGCACAACTCTTATATTATTTACCTTCTCTGTGCTTCTTTTTGACATGTGTGGATGCTAACTTAGTGTAAATTATACTCTTGGCAGGTCGTTTTTGGACTGTATGTTCTCTCTATTGTAGGGAGTTGGTGCAACTTTTTGACATTGTTCTACATAGGTAATGGCGATTTTTCTCTAATTCGTTGAACCTCGCATTTTGAATTAGTGTTAGGAGAAAACATATTGCTACATATCATGTTTTACTCATAAAAAATACTGTAGTTATCCACCACATGCTTATTTGTCTCAACTCTCAACGGTATGAATTGCATATTGTCCTCGGTTTACTCATTTGCAAACTGGACCCTGAATTTAGCCACATAACTAGTCAAATTTGAATAAAGTATTTGTTTAGGTCTTAATTATCATGCCCTTGGACATGTAACCTCCAATGATTCTATGAATCAAAGTTTGTGATTGATAAGTCTTTTCTTAAACACTTGAGGTTACTTCAATGTTATTTTAGCATATCATTGCTATTGCACATAATTAGCTCTACATTCTGTAGTTACATGACAACTAAGATGGTTTACTTGTTTTTGAAAACAGCTTTTGTGCTTCTACACACAATCCCAGTTCTGTACGAGAAGTACGAAGACCAAATTGATGCATTTGCAGAGAAAGCAATGATCGAGATCAAGAAGCAATATGCAGTGTTTGATGCCAAGGTTGTGAGTAAAATCCCTCGAGGACCAGGGAAAGACAAGAGAGTTTGATGCTAGATTCTTCTAGGGCTTAGTGCATTATTAACTATGAGAATGTTGGTGATTAGTAGTGTTGTGATGTGGTCATCTGTTTAGCTTTCGAGTGTTGTGATCAGTTAGTGAGTTTGTACATGTACACCGTGTTCTCGACTGATGTTTGTTTCCATCGAATGTGCATTGTGTGGCCATTATAACATTTTTCTTTTACTTTTGGTCTGTACCAGTGTGGTTGAACTAGCTGAACCTGGGTTTTTTTAATACCAATGAGTCGCATATGGTCCAGATCTGTCAAGCTTGATCTCCAGTCAGAAATTATTTACCTGCACACATGTACAAATGAAACAGATTACTTGATGTTTGCCAGCTTTTATTGCAGGTTTGTGTTCCTTGCTTGGCTTGGTTCTTATCTACGACTTGCATAAGATACTGCAGACTTCTCATAACAGCTCGTTTCATTCTCCACAAGATTTTGGAAAATAGTAAATTTTACATAACCTAGAATGCCAATTTTGGAAAATAGTAAATTTTACATGACCTAGAATGACTGTAGACGCCGATTTGTCGAAACAATAAATCAATAGCCGTCTGGCACTATAATGGTTGAATATACTGAATCTTCTCACAGGGGGTAATGCTGCTTTTACAACAAAAAATCAAATAACAAGTCACTCGATACTAACTTGGAGCTTTTAGCATCGTTATCTTTGAAAATTACGCAAGATTGAATGCAAACTGAATGATCGAGAGTTAATTTTGATAATTACGCAAGATTGAACGCAAACTGAATGATCGAGAGTTGATTGATAATACTAGGATGTTTTTAATGAGAAATCTTTTCTTAGCTTGTAACTGAAAAATGTAAATTACGTTTTATTTTGAATTTGTTAACAAGAAAACCTGAATTAAAACGAACAAAAGAACCAAGGGTGGAAGACCAGCACAAACAAGCTCAAAAGCAATAGCGCTTCTTTAAATAAGAATCTGCCAAGTACCCAGTACTTACAGCTGAACTTTCTTACTGAGCCGAACCTTCTACTGCTCCGAATAATCGTTCCATAAACGACTCTCCTTTCAGACCATGATTTCCATCATTGTGCTCGGCCATATTGAACAGAACATCAAATAAAATTTAAAATCCTTGCTGTTGATGGAATAAATTTTTTAAGTGATCGAAGTTGCACAAAGCAAGCCTACCTACATGCGCATGTAGTCCCTCAAACAACAAAAGTATTACAAATGAGAACTCCTTTGGCTCACAAGTCATAAGGCTGCTCAGTACAGGTCTAAAGGAATTAATTTGTTTCCAATCTCATAAACATACACAAGAGACAAGACTAACAAGTTATCCGAAGAGCAGATTGATAAAGTCAG